>JAUALY010000001.1:10027500-12427500 GCA_030819805.1 Penstemon newberryi var. newberryi
CAATGTTCTGAAGTTGGGAAAGACGTTTACAGATAAGGAGATCACTGTTAAAGTTTTAAAGGCGCTACCACCAAAGTTCAACATGAAGATAACAGCAATGGAAGAATCAAGGGATCTGGGGAAGATCTCACTGACTGAGCTGTTTTCTGCACTCAAGGCGTACGAGTATAAAATACCAAGGATGGGAATAGAAGAGACCTCAACTTCTGGCCCCACTGCTGCACTGGTCGCTGCAGAAAGAACAAGAAGATCCGCCGGAAAGATCATAGAAGAGGACTCATCTGATGAGGCCCCAGTACTGAGCAAAAAGGAGTACACGGCTGGCGATGTGGCTTTGTTATTGAACGGATTCAAAAAGTTCTACAAGAGAAAAATGAAGAACAAATATAACAATGCTTCTACTTCTAAACCTACCTCTAATTCTCATGATATTAAGGATGATTATAAATCCAAAATGATGTGCTATAATTGCAGGAAATTGGGACACTTCATCAAAGACTGCCCATATCCTAAAGCGGAGAAATATACAGAGGAGGAAAAGAAACATAGAAAAGAAAGAAGAGAGAAGAGATACCAAAAGAGCAAGGTGCTGTTGGCTGAAGCTCAAAAGATGGCAGCCATCTACTCATCAAACACAGAATCTGGCACTTCAAGTGATGACTCTGTTTTTGACGAAACACCTGCACTGCTGTGTCTCATGGCCAAAGAATCTGATGATTCTGACAATGAGGTAACACTCTCTGAAAGTGAGCTTGAACTGTTTAGCTCATTTGAGCAAATGATGAACAACAAAGTAGACGTTGTTAATGAGCTCGCTAAGCTTAAGGACGAGATGATTCTGCTGAAAAAGCAAAATGCTAAACTGAAACTTAAGGTTGAAAAACCTGAAGAATCAGCCATGTATAAAAAGCTTTCGCATGAATGTGAATCTCTGAGAGCTGAATGTGAAATGTACAAGGGACAAATCAAGGAACTTGAAGCTAGAATATATGCACATAATAAGTTGCCTGTTCCTACGTCGTCTGTTGCATCAATAGATAAATCAACTGAACAGACCACACCCGTGGTGAAAGAAAGTTTAGAACTGAACAGAGCTGAGAAGTTTGTATCTGCTGATAATAGTAACATTATCCTGTATGTTCAGACTACTAAATCTACTTCACTTGAAACTGAGGAAAAGGAGAAGAGTCCTCCTAAGGCTAAAAAGGGTAAAAAGCCTGAAAATGAAAAACAGACTGGTAAAACCAAACAGCAGAGTAGTCCAAAGAAGTCTGCTGATAAGAGTAAAACCAATCAGACTAGTAAACCTAAGTCGTCTGTTAAAGAGCAAGTTAAGAGCAGACCAAAGAAGCAAAGAAATTATAACCATAATGCTTGGTATGGAAATGAGTCTCACTATGTGCAAGCTGCTTATTCACCATATTATGCTGCACCTCATTATCCACCTTATTATGCTGCATATCCTGCTCATCAACCAATGCATGCTTACCCTGCTTATCATGCATCTTATCCTGCTTATGAGCCTTATCATCATCATAATGATTATCAACATAACATGCCTGCTGATTATGATGAAAATGAAGTTGCTCATGCTCCTGCTAAAACTCTAAATCCTAAGAAGCCTAAGACTTCAACATCTTGGGTTGTCAAAGGTGATACTAATCCACCAGGACCCTCTCAATAAAGGGTACCTAAAACATTTTTATTTTGTTTTGTAGGTTAGGATTAGGAGTAGGAGTAAAGTAGTGAAGAAATGGTACTTGGACAGTGGATGTTCAAGGCACATGTGTGGAGACATACATGAACTGGCAGATGCTGTTGCTGTAAATGGTCCAAGAGTTCCTTTTGGAGACAGCAAAGAAGGCAAGGTTGTAGCTATTGGAAAGCTTATCAAAGGAAACATAGAGATATCTGACGTCTCATATGTAAAAGGCCTGAAGTACAATCTGCTGAGCATAAGTCAATTTTGTGACAAAGGATTTTCCGTAGTGTTTTCATCAGATAAGTGCTATGTTGAACAAGTTGGAACAAAGAAGGTTATTTTATCTGGAAGAAGACAGGGAAACATCTATGTAGTCGACTGGAATTCTGTGGACAAGAATTCTAATGTTTGTTTGGTGGCTTCTACACCAAGTGAAATCAGTTGGCTTTGGCACAAAAGAATGAATCATTTGAATTTCAAGACCATAAACAGATTGATAAAGAATGATCTGGTAGAAGGAATTCCAAAGACAGTCATGAGCAAAGACAAGCTTTGTGACGCATGTCAGAAGGGTAAACAAGTAAAGTCATCTTTCAAAAGCAAGAAGCACCAATCTTCAACCAAAATTTTGGAGCTGTTACATATGGATTTGTTTGGCCCTATTGATCCAATCAACAATGGTGGAAAGAAATACTTCCTGGCTGTTGTGGATGATTTTTCAAGATTTACTTGGGTGATTTTCATGAAGAAGAAAAGTGAAACCAAGGAACATCTTACTAATCTGATGGAACTGATCCAGAATGAGAAGAGTCAAAGAATATTGAAGATCAGATCAGATAGAGGGACTGAATTTACAAACTCTATTGTTGAAGAGTATTGTAACTCCAGATGAATCAATCATGAGTACTCTGCTGCCAGAACACCTCAACAAAATGGAGTTGCTGAAAGGAGAAACAGAACTCTAAAAGAAGCTACCAGGACAATGATAGCTGAAGCAAAGCTGCCCCAAAGATTCTGGGCAGAAGCCACAAATACAGCATGTTATACACATAACAGGTGTATGATCAACAAAAGTCAAAACAAGACACCCTATGAGATATGGAACAACAGAAAGCCTAATTTACATTATCTTAGGATTTTTGGTTGTAAATGTTATGTTTTGAACAATGGGAAAAATCACCTTACTGCATTTGCAGAAAAGGCTGATGAAGCTGTTTTTGTAGGTTACTCTACTGTTAGTAAAGCTTATAGAGTGTTTAACAAAAGAACTTTACTTGTAGAAGAATCTATTCATGTAGTATTTGATGAACCAAGTCAATCATCTGAAAAGAATCAAAGTGCAAACCCAGAGATATCTGCTGACTTTTAGAAATTGAATGTGGAAAGAAAGGAAGAATATGTACCCATCATACTACCTGATTTAACTCAAGCTGTTAACTCAAGTGCTGTTCAAAATCAGTCTGCTGATTGTCTAACAGAGGAGTTGCGAACAGCTGACAGACCAGAGACTGTTCAACAGACGACAACAGTTCAACAGACTACTACTGAAACTCCAACAGTAGTGTTGCAAGATCAATCAAGAGGACAACATCCAGATTTGCAACCTGATCTCAGATGGCTCAGAGATCACCCACCTGAGTTAGTGATTGGTGATCCTTTGGATAGAGTGAGAACTAGAAGGTCAACTGCAAATGAAACAATGTTTGTAAGTTTTCTTTCACAAATTGAGCCTAAGTTGATTGATGAAGCTCTTGGTGATTCTCACTAGATTGAAGCAATGCAAGAAGAGTTGAATCAATTTGAAAGGAATGAAGTCTGGTACTTAGTTCCCAGACCTACTCATCAAAGGGTAATTGGCACTAAGTGGGTATTCAGGAATAAAATGAATGAAAATGGTATGGTTACCAGAAATAAAGCAAGACTAGTTGCCAAAGGTTATTGCCAAGAAGAAAGCATTGATTTTGATGAGACATTCGCACCGGTTTCAAGGCTTGAAGCAATCAGATTATTCTTAGCCTATGCTGCTCACAAGAACTTCACTGTCTATCAGATGGATGTGAAGTCTGCTTTTCTCAATGGAGAATTGCAAGAGGAAGTTTATGTTGAACAACCTCCTGGTTTTGAAGTTTATCAACAAGGAGACAAGGTATATCGTCTGAAGAAAGCTCTCTATGGACTGAAACAGGCTCCAAGAGCATGGTATGATACTTTATCTGATTTTCTTTAATTAAAGGATTTCGCAAAGGTAAAGTAGATAAAACCTTGTTTACTATTGAATGGGATAATCATATATTGTTGGTACAAATATATGTGGACGATATTATTTTTGGTTCAACTAACAAACAGATGTGTGAAAGATTCTCTAAGCTGATGCAGAACAAGTTTGAAATGAGCATGATGGGAGAATTAAATTACTTTCTTGGTTTACAAGTTAAACAGCTACCTGATGGCATTTTTATTAATCAAGCAAAGTACACAAAAGATCTGTTCAAGAAATTTGGTATGGAAACTAGCTCACCAGTTAATGTTCCTATGTCTACTGGACTTCGTCTGGACAAGGATGAAGGTGGCAAATCAGTTGACATCACCAAATACAGAGGCATAATTGGGTCACTGTTATACTTAACAGCTAGCAGACCAGATACTATGTATTCTGTTGGGGTTTGTGCGAGATTTCAATCAGATCCTAAGGAATCTCACCTCTTAGCTGCTAAAAGGATATTAAAATATCTCAAAGGCACACAAGAATTGGGATTGTGGTACCCAAGGGAATCAGGATTTGAACTTATTGGATATTCAGATTCTGACCTTGCTGGCTGCAAGATTGATAGGAAGAGTACTACAGGTGCTTGTCAATTTTTAGGCAGTCGTCTGATCTCATGGATGAGTAAGAAACAGACTTCAGTATCCATATCTACTGCTGAAGCTGAATACATTGCTGCTGGAGCATGTTGTGCACAAATACTTTGGTTGAAGCATCAACTAGAAGACTATAATCTTAAGATCAGTGGAATCCCTATCTACTGTGACAATACAAGTGCAATCTCACTTACTCAGAATACTACTAGTCATTCCAGGACTAAGCATATTGAGATCAAACATCACTTCATCAGAGACCACGTTGAAAAGGGAAATGTTATTATTGAGTATATTCATACAGACAATCAGATTGCTGACATTTTCACCAAACCTTTGAATGAAGCAAGATTTTCCACTCTAAGAGCGGAATTGGGCTTGTTAAAATTGGATTCATAAGCTGAGGGGGAACCTATCAGAAGACTGGGTTCAACAGCTGACTAATCTGATATCAACAAGTACTGTACTTTAAGAAGACTGACTCTCAACAGACTAGTTGACTGATGAATTCTTGAATTCAGGGGGAACGTGTAAGACTAGCGGTACCCTTGTTTTAAAGATGAAATCTTCAATGACAGTTAGTTGAAGTTGTTTAATCAGAAGATTTGTTCTTAATTCTTGAAGATTTGAAGATTATTTATCTTGCTGGATTGACAAACAGCAAAGGAAGATCACTAGATATTGGCTTTCACTAGTGATATATTGTATCAGACAAGTCATCCATCAGATAAGTATTATTTTACTCATCTGCTGTTATTTATGTCAGCTTATATTTAAGTGCTGTTCTAAAAACGTTTTATCAGAAACACGCTTTTATAAGTAACAGACAAGTGGCGTTTCAAATTCTCGCCTGTCTGACATATTAAATGCTATTTTGAAATCCGCGTATCACGAGCACACGATCTGCTTTTCAAGTAACTGATCTAACGGTTGACACCTTTCACGGAAACCGACAAGAACTAACATCTATAAATCCAGATCTGATCAGCTTACTACGTTTTTACGCACCCTAAAAATTTCAAAAGCATACAGAGCAATTCTGCAAATTATCTACTGCAAATTTCTCTCCGTTTCCTTAATCTCTTTTTCAGAATGTCTGCCAAAGAAGCTGCTGCTGAAGGTATGTTCCTGAACTACCTGACTTACCACACGACTGGCACACCCTTGATGAAAGAAATTTTGGAGAAATTCAAGGCAGCCTCACTGGTTAACTTCATGGAAGCCCATGAAGATATGATTTTCAAAAACCAAGTAATGGAGTTTTACGGTTCAAAAGACGAGGTTAATTTTGAAAAACTGGAGATTACTGCCAAGATTGGGGATAAAGTTATCTGCGTAACCCCCAAGTTGCTGAATGAGATGTACGGACTCACTCTTGAAGGGTCTACTGATATTGCAAACTTAGCTGAACCACTCGAGTCAGATTTCTGGAATTTGGCTTCGAAGAAGAATCAAGTGATGTCTGGAGGCATCAAGAAAAATCAGCTGAAGGATGAGTTTCAGCGAATGGCTGATTTGGTTGCCAAAGTCCTTGAGAATTGCACATTCTCGTTGGACAGTGTACCAATGAAGAGGTTTCACACAATGATAGCCATTTTCTATGGTTTGAAAGTGAACTGGGCAAACTTCATTTGGTATGTGCTTGCTGATCACAAAGTGCGTGGTCTGACTCTGCACAGGATATTCCTCAGTCATCTGCTGGTGAATTTGGGATGTATTGTGACTGATGGCAAGGATGTCCATAAGGCGAAGGAGTTGAAAATTTATGAACCAGTGAAAACTGGTAGATCAAAAGAGCCTGCTGCTGTGCCTGAGAAAAAGCAAACAAAAAGGAAGGCTTCTGAGCCTGAAAAGCCTGCTGTCAAAGGCAAAAAGAGTAAGACATCTGTTCAAACAGCTGAGCCAGCTGTTAAAGCCAGAACAGACGTGTCTAGGAGAAGGGATGCTGTTGACCTGATTGTTGATGAAACGGTCAAAGAAATTGATGAGATGTCAGCTAACTCATCTCCTGAAAGAACAGTTTCAGCTGAACTACCAGCTGAAAATGTGGCTATAAGGACAAGGAGTGCCCTGAAAGATACTGCCACATCTACTGCTCCTGTTCTCCATACAAAGAAAACCATCAGAAAGAGGATGACCTTTATTGATGAAGAAAATGAACTTTCTGAGGTGGTTAGAAAAAGCCCTCCATCTGCTGAGAGGCCTGTTGAAGTAGTGAAGAAGTCTGCTGCAGTAAGGTCAGCTGATGAACAAGTTAAACAGACTTCTACACCAACAGCTGAGGTTGCTGAACCTCAAAAGGATCCTGAAGTGCAGATCCTTGAACCTGTTGCTGCTGCACCAGTAGCAATTGCACCACCAGAATCAACAGCTGTGGCACCAGTTGTTGAATCCAGAAATGCCAGAAGAAAAAGAACTGGCAAGGCAAAAGTGTCAGCTTATCACAAGAAGAAGCGCGAGGAAGCTGAACAGAGAAAGCGTGATGAAGCTGAACTGAAGAGAACTCTTGAAGCGAGTAAGAAAGAAGCTGATGTCAAGAAAATGACAGAAGCTGAATTGGCTGCCAAGGAAGAAGCAGACTTGGCAAAGGCCTTAGAAGAGAGCAAGAAGGATGCTTATGGACCAAGGAGGTCAGAAGGCATCAAGATTGGAGAAAAGCCTAAGGAAGGAGACTTCGTGCTACCAATGGCTGCACCAATCAAAAAGAAAAAGAAGGAAGTAAGAAGAGCAATAGAGATTGTTCAAAGTGATTCTGCTGCCTTCAAGAGATTTGAAGCTGAGCTGGAAAGGCTGAATCAGCTGTTTCAATCAAGGACTACTTTTCTCCCTGAGAAGATAAGGTACAATCGCTGGAGAGAGTACAGATTGAGTAAATCTGAGGAGGAGATTCAAGCCTGGAAGGAGTTTGCTACAAAAGGAAGATGGGTTTTGAACTGGTTGCAAACAACTTCTGTTGCCAAGGCATTGGACTCAGATTTTGTGAGAGACAGACTACATGAATATGCTAGAGTCATTGTAAGTCAGGAGGCGACTGCTATCAAGGATTCAATTCCAAAGAAACCAAGTCCTGCTGATGACAGGATTGATAGAGCAGTCAGGATTGCTGTTTACACAACTTTGGAGAAATGGGCTGAGAGATCTAGATTTGAACCAGGAACTTCAAGTTCAACGCCCACTCTGCCAAGCTTACAGCAAATTGCTTATGGCTCTGATATCAGTACTCATCAAGAAAAGCTAAGTATTCAACAGACTACTTCACCATTCGTGCCAGCTGACTTGATTCGTCAGAAGACAGTTGTGTCTGCTGATGGTACTTAAATCATTCACGTTGCTGATGAGCCAGCCAGTGAAGAACAAAAGAAAGACCAGCAAGCTAAAGAGATCAACCTGGATACATCTGTTAAGCTGTCTGGTGTGGTCAAGGACTTACTTCCTTTAGCTTTGGAATGGAAAGCTGGAAACAGTCCTGTTCTTCATGAAGCACCTGTTCAACAGGAAGAAGAACCTGCTGAATTTCAACAAGAAGAGGAACCTGCTGAATCATCACACCCTGCTCCTACTGCTGACTTGCATTCCTCTCTTATGGAATCCATCCAGTTGCTGTTTGAAACTACTATGAAGGAGATGGAGACCAAGAATCAGCTGATGATTAAGCAAATGCAGGAAGAGACTGCAAAAATGGTAAAGGGTGCCATTGAAGACTTCCCTCTACCACCAGATAACTCCTTAATGCTGACTCAGAGCATATTGAATATGAATAGAAGTATTGAAGAAGTGAAGGCTGATGTAGGTCACCTCCGCACTGCTCTTCAAAGAAATGAAGCTGATATTGCTGGAGTTGTTAGGGTCATTAAACAGGTTGGTGAAGCAGAGATGGAAAAAGATGTTGCACTACTGCAAGAGTTTACTGCTGCTGCTAACAAAGTTCAAAATGAGATATCAACACTTCAGTTGAATGTTGATTGTCTGAATGACCAATCTGGTGAGTTAAAATCAAATCAACTTCGCTTGGAAGCTGCTCTACTTCGCATGGAGACCACTCTCAATCATCACTGTGCTGAACAACAAGTTTTGGATAAAAACATCAAGAAGCTTTGTGCTGCTGTCAACATAACTCCTGATCAACTCAACCCTGCTCTGCTGAAGAACAGCTTAATCCAGACATGAAGGTTAAAAGGATTGAAGACATCAGAGCAAGATTTGAAGCTGATGAAAGAAGAGAAAAATTAAAAGGTCTTGCTGATGCTTTCACATCTGGTGAAGATGAAGACAGTAGTGATGAAGTTGAAGTTGAAGTTGAAGTTGAAGAAGAGGATGAAGAAGAAGATGAAGAAGCTGAGGACTAGACTAGCTACTAGACTAGGTCATCTGTTGAATATTTGTAACCAGCTTTCTTTACCTGTAATTTTTCACTTAAGTCTAAATTTGCTTGTAACTTGTACTGTAATTTTCAAAATCATCTATAAAAGTTCAAGCTTCCAATACATCATTTCTATCTCAGAAATTTTTGAGGACTCAACTTTAGTTTAGGTACAGGTACTTAGCTGAAGTTTTGTCATCATCAAAAAGGGGGAAATTGTTGGATGAAGATGAAGACTTTGAAGTGTAGGGAGGTTTTGATGATTTCCAAAGTCATCAGCTAAGTGAAAGCTTAGTACAAACCTTAGAAGATATTTGACCAAGGAAGAAGTATTTCAGACTAGTCAAATATGGTCCAGAAGACTACTGATCTGTTGCTGAAGAAGGAATCAGACTGGTGGACTATCAGCCGACTCAAATCAGATTAGTTCAAGTTTGGGATCAGCCGAGTACACATCAGACGAGTGACTTCGATCAGCAGAGTGGAAGTGGATCAGAAGTTAGTGCAACGGTAATAAATGCACTTGGAGTAATAAATGCTGAAGAGGAAGGGTATTTATGACAAATGATTGAAGAGAAACCTCGTATCAGCTTGGTGCATTTAATGCGGACTGACAGCAAGTACAGCAGAGTGTACAGTGTTCAGTCGCAGGTAGCCGTTTCTGCAGAAGGACCAGTACTCGATGATTTGGACACCTGTCGATCTCTCAACGGGTAGATTTTCAAATCTCAAGTATAAATAGTTCAGTTCGTGAGTTGAGGAAGAAGATACAACACAGAGACAACACACTTTGAGAGCAAAAATCTGAAGCAGAATTCTTCTAAGTCTCAAACTCTAGAACAGAACACTCAACATCTGAGTCATTTGTTGACGAAGCAGAATAGAGAGAAAACAGAAAATACTTGTAAAATCTGAGTGATTTTGTTAGGATTGTGTTGTGAGAAGTAGATATCCGTCTTAGTGAGTGATATTACTTCAGAGGATAGGAGTTTCTTTGTGATTTCCTATTGTGAACTTACGGCCATATCATTTGTTGTTTGGCGTAAGCAGTGTATACTGTAATCTGCGTGATATAGTATAACCCAAGATCTAAGTGACTTGGAAGAGTGGACTAAAGGATTTATATCCATATAACCACTATAAAAATCCTTTGTGTTTTTACTTGCATAAACTTCTGCATATTTAAAACAGCATACTTAAAACACTTAAAGGTTAACTGTTGGAAAAGTTTTTAAAGGAGTTTGTTAAAAACTGGGGATAAAACTATTTCAAAGTTAAAGAAAACTACTTGTGAAAAACACTTGATAAATCCGCTGCAAGTTAGTCATTTTTAAAACTCTGATTTTGATAAAATCAGCTGAGTGAAATCAGAAGAGTGGTCAACTCTGCTGTTCAAAGCTTTGTGCGAGATCAGCTTAGTCTGCTTACAATTCTTGATCAGCTTAGTCTGCTGACAGAAAAGTTAGAGAATTTTTAAAAGATAAATTTTTAAAGAGGTCTATTCACACCCCCCCCCCCCCCCCCTCTAGACCTCATCTGACCACTTGGGACCAACAAGTGGTATCAGAGCAGGTGGTTCATCTGAATCATCTGACTGATCAACGAGCTTGATCCTTAAGTGTTTTTCAAAGGTTTTCAAAAGTTTTCAAAAGAGCATCTTTTTGAAAAACAAAACTTTTTGAAAAATGGATTGTATCAGCCTAGTTCCCCACATAGGCGGTATGAGCTTTGAGGACTGGAAAATACGCATGGAAATTTTCCTTGCTGCTTACAATGATAATATGTACAGGTGCATAACAAAAGGTCCGATAAGAGTCACCAAAACAATCAAGGTTGATGGACAAGATGTGGTTGTTGACAAAGATGAAGACGAGATGACAGCTGATGAAATCAAGCTGAAAAATCTTGACAAAGTTGGAATCTTCATCATGACAAAAGCTCTGGACAATGAAAGGTTAGACAAGGTCAAACATTGTAAAACATCAAAAGAGATGTGGGACAAAGTCCGTGATATGAGCGAAGTAAATGACGCCATCAAAGAACACAATCTAAGTGTTGCCATGGAGAAGTTTGAGAACTTCAAAATGAAACCTGGAGAAACCATTGACCAGATGGATTCAAGGTTTACAAAAGTGTTGAACAATGTTCTGAAGTTGGGAAAGACGTTTACAGATAAGGAGATCACTGTTAAAGTTTTAAAGGCGCTACCACCAAAGTTCAACATGAAGATAACAGCGATGGAAGAATCAAGGGATCTGGGGAAGATCTCACTGACTGAGCTATTTTCTGCACTCAAGGCGTACGAGTATAAAATACCAAGGATGGGAATAGAAGAGACCTCACAACCCTTAGAGTTAATTCATAATGATCTGTGTAATTTAAAGGCAACACCTACTCGTGGAGGTAAAAGGTACTTCATGTTGGATGAAGATGAAGACTTAGAAGTGAAGGGAGGTTTTGATGATTTCCAAAAGTCATCAGCTAAGTATGGAAGCTTAGTTCAAACCTTAGAAGATATTTGACCTAGGAAGAAGTTACTTCAGACGAGTCAAATATGGTCCAGAAGACTACTGATTTGTTGCTGAAGAAAGGAATCAGACTGGTGGATTTTCAGCCGACTCAAATCAGATGAGTTCAGTTTGGGATCAGCCGAGTGTACATCAGACGAGTGATTTCGATCAGCAGAGTGGAAGTGATCAGAAGTTATTGCAACGGTAATAAATGCACTTGATGCTGAAGAGGAAGGGTATTTATGACAAATGATTGAAGAGAAACCTCGTATCAGCTTGGTGCATTTAATGAGAACTGACAGAAAGTACAGCAGAGTGTACAGTGATCAGTCGCAGGTAGCCGTTTCAGAGACAAGGACCAGTACACGAGGATTTGAACACCTGTCGATCTCTCAACGGGCAGATTTTCAAATCTCAAGTATAAATAGTTCAGTTCAAGAGTTGAAGAAGAAGAGACAACACATCTGAGAGCAAATCCGAAGCAAAATTCTTCTAACTCTCAAGCTCAAGAACAGAACACTCAACAGCCGAGTCATTTGTTGACGAAGCAGAAAAGAGAGATAAACAAATATACATATAAATCTGAGTGATTTTGTGAGAAAAGTGCTGTGAGAAACTGTTATCCATCTTTGTGAGTGATAAAGCTTTGTAGTATAGGACTTCTTTGTGATTTCCTGTAACGAACTTGTGGCCAGTTCATTTGTTGTTTGGCACAAGCAAAGTATATTGTAAACTGTGAGTTTATAGTATAACCCAATATCTAAGTGACTTGGAAGAGTGGACTAAAGGATTTTTATACATATAACCACTATAAAAATTCTGTGTGTTTATACTTGCATTATTTTCTGCATATTTTCAAAGAGCATATTTAAACACATAAGTTAACTGTTGAAAAGGTTTTAAAAGGAGTTTATAAAAACTGGGGATAAAATCTTTTCTAAGTTAAGAAAACTACTTGTGAAAAACACTAGATAAATCTGCTGCAAGTTAGTAAATTTAAAACTCTGATTTTGATAAAATCAGCTAAGTAAAATCAGAAGAGTGGTTAACTCTGTTGTTCAAAGCTTTGTGCGAGATCAGCTTAGTCTACTTATAATTATTGATCAGCTTAGTCTGCTCACAGAAAAAGTTGGAGAATTTAAAGATAAATTTTAAGAGGTCTATTCATCCCCCCCCCCCCCCCCTCTAGACCTCATCTGACCACTTGGGACCAACAAGTGGTATCAGAGCATGTGGTTCATCGGAATCATTTGCCTGATCAACGAGCTTGATCCTAGAGTGTTTTTCAAAGGTTTTCAAAAGTTTTCAAAAGAGCATCTTTTTGAAAATAAAAACTTTTTGAAAAATTGATTGTATCAGCCTTGTTCCCCACATTGGCGGTATGAGCTTTGAGGACTGGAAAATACGCATGGAAATTTTCCTTGCTGCTTATAATGATAATATGTACAGGTGCATAACACAAGGTCCGATAATAATCACCAAAACAATCAAAGTTGACGGCCAAGATATGGTTGTTGACAAAGAACCTGAAGAGATGATAGTTGAGGAAATCAAACTGAAAAATCTTGATAAGGTTGGAATCTTCATCATGACCAAAGCCCTCGACAACGAAAGATTTGACAAGGTCAAACACTGTAAAACATCTAAGGAGATATGGGATAAGGTCCGTGACATGAGTGAAGGGAATGACTCAATCAAAGAACACAATCTGAGCATAGCCCTGGAGAAGTTTGAGAACTTCAAAATGAAGCCTGGAGAAACCATTGACCAGATGGATACAAGGTTTACAAAGGTGTTGAACAACGTAATAAAGTTGGAAAAGACGTTTACTGATAAAGAGATCACCCTTGAAGTCTTAAAGGCGCTGCCACCCAAGTTCAACATGAAGATCACAGCTATGGAAGAATTAAGGGATCTGGGGAAGATCTCACTTACGGAGCTGTTTTCTATACTCAAGGCGTACAAGTATAAAATGCCAAGAATGGGTATAGAAGAGACCTCAACTTCTGGCCCCACTGCTGCCCTGGTCGTTGCAGAAAGATCTAGAAGATCAGCTGGGAAGATAAGAGAAGTGAACTCATCTGATGAGACCACAGTGCTCAACAAAAAGGAGTACACTGCAGGCGATGTTGCCTTGTTATTAAATGGGTTCAAAAAGTTCTATAAAAGAAAAATGAAGAACAAATATAACAATGCCTCTACTTCTAAACCTACCCCTTATTCTCATGATAGTAAGGATGATTATAAATCCAAAATGATGTGCAATAACTCCAGGAAATTGGGACATTTCATCAAGGACTGCCCATATCCTAAAGCTGATAAATATACTGAGGAGGAAAATAAAGCAAGGAAAGAGAGGAGACACCAGAAAAGCAAATTGATGTTGGCTGAAGCTGAAAAGATTGTAGCCATCTATTCGTCTAACTCAGAATCAGGGACATCAAGTGATGACTCTACTGAAGAAGAGACACATGCACTGCTCTGTCTCATGGCCAAAGAATCAGAGGATTCTGACACTGAGGTAACTCTCACTGAAAATGAAGATGAGCTATTTAGTTCATTTGAGCAAATGATGAAAAACAACTCAGATGTTAATGAATTTGCAAAGCTTACGGAAGAGATGATTGTGCTGAAAAAGCAAAATGCTAAACTGAAACTTAATGTTGAAAAACATCAAGATTCAGATAAGTACAAAAAGCTTTCGCATGAATATGAATCTCTGAAAGCATAATGTGAAGTTTACAAAGGAAAAATCATGGAACTTGAAAAGATAATATCTATTCATGATAAGTCGTATGTTGCATCAGTAGAAACATCTAATGAACAGAGAACACCTTTAGTAAAAGAGAATTTAGAACTGAACAAGACTGAAAAGTTTATATCTGCTGATAACAGTAATGTTATTTTATATGTTCAGACTGCTAAATCTACTTCACTTGAGATTTGGAAAAATGAGAAGAAATCTCCTAAGGCTAAAAAGGGTAAAAAGCCTGAAAATGAAAAACAGACTGGTAAAACCAAACAGCAGAGTAGTCCTAAGAAGTCTGCTGATAAGAGTAAAACCAATCAGACTAGTAAAACTAAGTCGTCTGTTAAAGAGCAAGTAAAAAGCAAGCCTAAGAAGCAAAGAAATTATAACAATGATGCTTGGTATGGAAATGAGTCTTACTATGTGCAACCTGCTTATTCACCTTATTATGCTGCACCTCATTATCCACCTTACTATGCTGCATATCCTGCTCATCAACCAATGCATGCTTACCCTGCTTATCATGCATCTTACCCTGCTTATGAGCATTACTCACATCATAATGATTATCAACATAATATGTCTGCTGATTATGGTGAAGAAAAAGTCGCTCATGCTCCTGCTAAAACTCAAAAGCCTAAGAAGCCTAAGACTTCAACATCTTGGGTTGTCAAATGTGACAATAATCCACCAGGACCCTCTCAATAAAGGGTACCTAAAACAATTTTATTTTGTTTTGTGGGTTAGGATTAGGTGTAGGAGTAAAGTAGAGAGGAAATGGTACTTGGACAGCGGATGTTCAAGGCACATGTGTGGAGACATACATGAACTGACAGATGTTGCTGCTGTGAATGGTCCAAGAGTCACTTTTGGAGACAGCAAAGAAGGCAAGGTTGTTGCGGTTGGAAAGCTAATCAAAGAAAACATTGAGATATCTGACGTCTCTTATGTTAATGGCCTGAAATACAATCTGCTAAGCATAAGTCAATTTTGTGACAAGGGATTTTCTGTAATGTTTTCATCAGATAGGTGCTACGTTGAACAAATTGGAACAAAGAAGGTTATCTTATCTGGAAGAAGACAGGGAAATATCTATGTAGTCGACTGGAATTCTGTGGATAGGAATTCAAATGTTTGTTTAGTGGCTTCTACACCAAGTGAAATCAATTGGCTTTGGCACAAAAGAATGAATCATTTGAATTTCAAGACCATAAACAAATTGATAAAGAATGATTTGGTAGAAGGAATTCCAAAGACAGTCATGAGCAAAGATAAGCTTTGTGACGCCTGTCAGAAGGGTAAACAAGTGAAGTTCACTTTCAAAAGCAAGAAGCACCAATCTTCAATCAGAATTTTGGAGCTGTTACATATGGATTTGTTTGGCCCTATTGATCCGATCAGCAATGGTGGAAAGAAATACTGCCTAGCTATTGTGGATGATTATTCAAGATTTACTTGGGTGATTTTCATGAAGAAGAAAAGTAAAACCAAGGAACATCTTACCAATCTGATGGAACAAATCCAGAATGAAAAGAGTCAAAGAATATTGAAGATCGGATCAGATAGAGGGACTGTTTACAAATTCTACTGTTGAAGAGTATTGTAACTCCAGAGGAATCAATCATGAGTACTCTGCTGCCAGAACCCCTCAACAAAATGGAGTTGCTGAAAGGAGAAACAGAACTCTAAAGGAAGCTACCAGGACAATGATAGCTAAAGCAAAGCTGCCCCAAAGATTCTGGGCAGAAGCCACAAATACAGCATGTTTTACCCAGAACAGATGTATGATCAACAAAAGTCAAAACAAGACACCTTATGAGCTATGGAACAACAGAAAGCCTAATTTACATTATCTTAGGATTTTTGGTCGTAAATGTTATGTTTTAAATAATGGGAAAAATCACCTTACTGCTTTTGCAGAGAAGGCTGATGAAGTTGTTTTTGTAGGATACTCTTCTGTTAGTAAAGCTTACAGAGTCTTTAACAAAAGAACTTTACTTGTAGAAGAATCTATTCATGTAGTATTTGATGAACCAAACCAATCTTCTGAAAAGAATCAAAGTGCTAATCCAAAGATATCTGCTGACTTTCAGAAATTGAGTGTGGAAAGAAAAGAAGAATATGTACCCATCATACTACCGGATCTAAACCAAGCTGATAACTCAAGTGCTGTTCAAAATCAGTCTGCTGATTGTCTAACAGAGGAGTTGCAAACAGCTGACAGACCAGAGCATGTTCAACAGACTACTACTGAGACTCCAATAGTAGTGTTGCAAGATCATTCAAGAGGACAACATCCAGATTTGCAACCTGATCTCAGATGGCTCAGAGATCACCCACCTGATTTAGTGATTGGTTATCCATTGGATAGAGTGAGAACAAGAAGGTCAACTGCAAATGAAACAATGTTTGTAAGCTTTCTTTCGCAAATTGAGCCTAAGTTAATTGATGAAGCTCTTAGTGATTCTCACTGGATTGAAGCAATGCAAGAAGAGTTAAATCAATTTGAAAGGAATGAAGTCTGGTACTTAGTTCCCAGACCTACTCATCAAATGGTAATTGGCACTAAGTGGGTATTCAGGAATAAAATGAATGAAGATGGTATTGTTACCAGAAATAAAGCAAGACTAGTTGCCAAAGGTTACTGCCAGGAAGAAGGCATTGATTTTGATGAGACATTCGCACCAGTTGCAAGGCTTGAAGCAATCAGATTATTCTTAGCCTATGCTGCTCACAAGAACTTCACAGTCTATCAGATGGATGTGAAGTTTGTCTTTCTCAATGGAGAATTGCAGGAAGAAGTTTATGTTGAACAACCACCTGGATTTGAAGCTTATCAACAAGGAGACAAAGTATATCGTCTGAAGAAAGCTCTCTATGGACTGAAACAGGCTCCAAGAGCATGGTATGATACTTTATCTGATTTTCTTTTAGTTAAAGGATTTTGCAAAGGTAAAGTAGATAAGACTTTGTTCACTATTGAATGGGATAATCATATATTGTTAGTTCAAAGATATGTGGACGATATTATTTTTGGTTCAACTAACCAACAGATGTGTGAGAAGTTCTCTAAGCTGATGCAGAACAAGTTTGAAATGAGCATGATGGGAGAACTAAATTACTTTCTTAGATTACAAGTCAAACAGCTACCTGATGGTATTTTTATTAATCAAGCAAATTACACAAAAAATCTGTTCAAGAAATTTGGTATGGAAACTAGCTCATCTGTTAGTGTTTCTATGTCTACTGGACTTCGTCTGGACAAGGATGAAAATGGCAAATCAGTCGACATCACCAAGTACAGAGGCATAATTGGGTCATTGTTATACTTAACAGCTAGCAGACCTGATATTATGTATTATGTTGGGGTTTGTGCGAGATTTCAATCAAATCCTAAGGAATCTCATCTCTTAGCTGCTAAAAGGATATTAAGGTATCTTGAAGGCACTCAAGAATTGGGATTGTGGTATCCAGGGGAATCAGAATTTGAATTTATTGGATATTCAGATTCTGACCTTGCTGGCTGTAAAATTGATAGGAAGAGTACCACAGGTACTTGTCAATTTTTAGGCAGTCGTCTGATCTCATGGATGAGTAAGAAACAGACTTCAGTATCCATATCTACTGCTGAAGCTGAATACATTGCTGCTGGAGCATGTTGTGCACAGATACTTTGGTTGAAGCATCAACTAGAAGATTATAATCTCAAGATCAGTGGAATCCCTATCTACTGTGACAATACAAGTGCAATCTCACTTACTCAGAACACTACTAGTCATTCCAGGACTAAGCATATTGAGATCAAACATCACTTCATCAGAGACCATGTTGAAAAAGGAAATGTTATTATTGAGTATGTTCATACAGATAATCAGATCGCTGACATTTTCACCAAACCATTAAGTGATGCAAGATTTTCTACTCTAAGAGTGGAACTGGGCTTGTTAAAATTGGATTCATAAGCTGAGGGGGAACCTATCAGAAGACTGGGTTCAACAGCTGACTAATCTGATAGCAACAAGTGTTATCCTTCAAGAAGACTGACTCTCAACAGACTAGTTAACTGATGAATTTTTGAATTCAGAGGGAACGTGTAAGACTAGCGCTACTCCTGTTTTATAGATAAAATCTTCAATGACAGTTAGTTGAAGTTGTTTTAATCAGAAGATTTGTTCTTAATTCTTGAAGACTTGAAGACTATTTATCTTGCTGGATTGACAAACAGCAAAGGAAGATCACTAGATATTGGCTTTCACTAGTGATATATTGTATCAGACAAGTCATCTATCAGATAAGTATTATTTTACTCATCTGTTTATTTATGTCAGCTTATAATCAAGTGTTGTATTAAAAACGTTTTATTAGAAACACGCTTTTATAAGTAGTAGACTACTGGCGTTTCAAATTCCCGCCTAGTCTGACATAGTTAATGAATTTTGAAATCCGCGTATCACGTTCACACGATCCACCTTTTCAGTAACTGATCTAACGGTTGGCACAAATCACGGAAATCGACATTAAACCAACCCCTATAAATTCAGATCTGATCAGCTGACTGATTTTTTACGCACCCTCAAAATTTTCAAGAGCACTAGAGCTTTTGCTTTCAAATCAAATTGCAAATTTCTCTCGTCTCTCTCCTTAATCTTTGTCAGAAAAATGTCTGTTAAAGAAGCTAATGCTGAAGGTAGATTCCTAAACTAACAGACTTATCACGCAAAAGGCACTCAAACAATGAAAGAAATTTTGGAGAAATTTAAAGCTGCTACACTGGTTGATTTCATGGAAACCCATGAAACCATGGTGTTTAAGGACCAAATCATGGAATACTATGGTTCGACTGCCAAGCCTGACTATGAGAAGCTAGAGATCAAGACTACAGTTGGGGGAGTAGATGTTTGTATAACTCCCAAGCTGCTGCATGAGAAATACCACTTATCTCTTGAAGGCTCCACATAAATCTCCACCCTAGCTGAACCCTTGGAAGCAGATTTCTGGAATCTGGCTGAGTGGCTGCCAAGAAAAATGAAGTATTGTCTTGAAACATTAAGAAAACTCAGCTGAAGGATGAATTTCAGCGAATGGCAGATTTGGTTGCCAAGGTATTAGAAAACTGCACATTCTCGCTGGATAGTGTGCCAATGAAGAGATTTCATGCCATGATTGCTGTGTATTATGGTTTGAAGGTGAACTGGGCAACCTTCATGTGGTATGTCTTGGCTGATCACAAGGAGCGTGGTCAATCCAACCACAGAATATTTCTCAGTCATCTGTTCTCCAATCTTGGTTGCATTATGACCTATGGAAAGGTCATACATAACGCAAATGAGTTGAAGGTTTATGAGCCTGTTCGCTCAAAGACCACTGATGGGACTCCAGAAAAGACAAAGGAACAACAAAAGAGAAAGGCTGCTGCTGAGCCAAAGTAGCCAGCTGTTGAAAGGAGAAAGAGGAGTAAGACAACTGCTTCTAAGGCATCTGTTCAAACAGCCAAGCCAGCTGTTCAAGCCAGAACAGATTCGCCTAAAGATAAGAATGCTGCTGATGATATTATCAATCGGACAGCTAAGGAGATTGAGCAACTGGCCTATGACATCTCTCCTGAGAGAACAGTTTCAGCTGAAGTGCCAGCTAAAAACGTTGCAAAGAGGACAAAGAGCACTTTAAAAGATACTGGTACTTCTGCTGCTGTCCTTCACACCAAGAAAACTGCCAGAAAGAAGATGACTTTCATTGAAGAAACTACTGAACTTTCTGAGCTAGTAAGGAGAAGTCCTCCAACAGCAGAGAGGCCTGTTGGATCTGAGAAGATGTCTGCTGAAGTGGAGTCAGCTGCTGAACAAGTCAAACAGACTACTTCTGCACCAACAACTGAGGATAATCAACCTCAAAAGGATCCTGAAATGCAGATCCCTGAACCAATTGCTGCTGCACCAGTAGCAATTGCTGCTCCAGAACCAACAGCTGTGGCACCAGTTGTTGAGTCAAGAGCTGCCAAAAGAAAAAGGACTGGCAAAACCAAAGTGTCAGCTTATCTCAAGAAGAAGCGCGAGGAGGCAGAACAGAGGAAATGTGATGAAGCTGAGCTTAAAAGAGCTCTTGAGGCTAGCAAGAAAGTGGCTGAAGTCAAGAAGATGACTGAAGCTGAATTAGCTGCCAAGGAAGAAGCAGACTTGGCGAAGGCTCTAGAAGAAAGTAAGAAGGATGCATATGGACCTCGAAGGTCAGAAGGCATCGTGATTGGTAAACCCAAGGAAGGGCAGTTTGTGCTACCAAGGGCTCAACCAGTCAAAAGGAAGAAATTTGAAGTCAGAAGAGCACTTGATATTGTTCAAGGTGACTCTGGTGTCTTTGAGAAGTTTGAAGCTGAGCTAGAAAGGATGAATCAGCTGCTTCAATCAAAAACCACCTTTCTCCCAGAAAAGATAAGGTACAACAGATGGAGGGAGTACAGGTTGAACAAGTCTGAAGAAGAAATCCAAGCATAGAAGGAGTTTGCTGATGAAGGACGCTGGGTTCTAAATTGGCTGCAGACCACTTTTGTTGCAAAGGCATTGGATTCAGACTTTGTCAGAGACAAACTACATGACTTTGCAAGAGTCATTGTAAGTCAAGAGGCAACTGCTATCAAGGATTCACTGCCAAACAAGCCAGGTCCTGCTGATGACCTAATTGATAGAGCAGTTAAAGTTGTTGTGTATACAACTTTGGAGAAATGGGTACAGAGATCGAAATATGAACCTGGTTCGACCAGTGATATGCCCACTCTACCAAGTTTACAGTGCATTGCCTTTGGCTCAGAAATCAGTACATTTCAAGAACAGCTGAGTGTCCAACAGTCTACTTCACCTTTTGTTCCAGCTGACTTGATTCATCAGAAAACTGTTGTGTCTGCTGATGGTGCTGATATTATTCACATTGCTGATGAGCCGACTGACGAAGAACACAAGAAAGACCAGCAAGCTGTGGAGATAAATCTTGACACATCCAAGTCACTGCCTGCTGCTGTCAAAGAGATTCCTTTAGCTATTGAGTGGAAAGCTGAAGATAGTCCAGTTCTTCATGAAGCTTCTGTTCAACAGGAAGAGCCTGCTGAAGCATCAACCTTTGTTCCAACTGCTGACTTTCATTCTTCACTGATGGAGTCAATGCAGATGTTAATTGATAATGCTATGAAGGAACTGGAAAAGAGGAATCAGCTGATGTTGAAGCAAATGCAGGAGGCTACTGCAAAGATGGTGCAGGATGCCATAGAGAACTTTCCTCTACCACCAGACAATTCCCTTGCACTAACTCAGAGTATTTTAAGCATGAACAGAAGTATTGAAGACGTGAAAGCTGATGTGAGTCATCTACACACCGCTCTTCAAAGGCACGAGTCTGACATTGCAGGAATTGCTAAAGTCATGAAAGAAGTTGGTGAAGCTAAGATAGAGAAAAATGTTGCACTTATGCAAGAGTTCAGAATTGTCACCAACAAGGCGCAAATGAAATGTCAACACTTCAGCTGAATGTTGACTACTTAAATGACCAATCTAGTGAGATGAAGACTACTCAACTTCGAATGGAAGCAACTCAAAATCATCACTCTGACCAACTCCGAGTTGTCGATCAAAACATCAGAAAGCTTTGTGCTGCTGTCAACTTCTCTCCTGATCAACTCAACCCTGCTGCTGATGACAAAAAGGGGGAAGACGAATCAGCTAAGAAGAGTGTTGCTGTTGCAACTGTTCAAGTACAAGACCAGAGAGCTGCTGCTGAAAAGCCAAGTGAAGATAAAGTACTTGAAGAGGAAGCTGATGATGAAAAAGCTGCTGAAGAAGAGCCTAAGGACGTAGCAAAATCTGACAAAGAGATGGCTGCCTCCAAAGACTCTGCTAAAGAACAGCTAGATCCAGACAGAAAATACAAGAGATTAGAGGACATTAAAAAGAAGATCGAAGCTACCTCTAAGAACTTGGAAGCATTTTCTAGTGGAGAAGAAGAAGATGATGAAAGTGAGGAGTTTGAAGAAGAGGAAGAAGAGGAAGACAATGAAGAAGCTGAAGACTAGGCTAGATTTTCTATACTAGGTTTTAAATTGAAAATCATTGTATCAGCTTACTTTATTTGTATTTTTTTTCACTTAAGTCCATTTTCTTGTAAACTTGTACTGTAATTTCAAAGAATATCTATAAAAGTTCAAGTTTCCAACATATCATTTCTATCTCAGAAATTTTTGAGGACTTAACTTTAGTTTTAGGTACAGGTACTTAGCTGAAGTTTTGTCATCATCAAAAAAGGGGAAATTGTTGGATGAAGATGAAGACTTAGAAGTGAAGGGAGGTTTTGATGATTTCCAAAAGTCATCAGCTAAGTATGGAAGCTTAGTTCAAACCTTAGAAGATATTTGACCAAGGAAGAAATTACTTCAGACGAGTCAAATATGGTCCAGAAGACTACTGATATGTTGCTGAAGAAAGGAATCAGACTGGTTGATTTTCAGCCGACTCAAATCAGATGAGTTCAGTTTGGGATCAGCCGAGTGTACATCAGACGAGTGATTTCGATCAGCAGAGTGAAAGTGATCAGAAGTTGTTGCAACGGTAATAAATGCACTTGGAGTAATAAATGCTGAAGAGGAAGGGTATTTATGACAAATGATTGAAGAGAAACCTCGTATCAGCTTGGTGCATTTAATGCGAACTGACAGAAAGTACAGCAGAGTGTACAGTGATCAGTCGCAGGTAGCCGTTTCAGAGACTAGGACCAGTACTCGAGGATTTGAACACCTGTCGATCTCTCAACGGGCAGATTTTCAAATCTCAAGTATAAATAGTTCAGTTCAAGAGTTGAAGAAGAAGAGACAACACATCTGAGAGCAAATCCGAAGCAAAATTCTTCTAACTCTCAAGCTCAAGAACAGAACACTCAACAGCCGAGTCATTTGTTGACGAAGCAGAAAAGAGAGATAAACAAATATACATATAAATCTGAGTGATTTTGTGAGAAAAGTGTTGTGAGGAGCTGTTATCCATCTTTGTGAGTGATAACGCTTTGTAGTATAGGACTTCTTTGTGATTTCCTGTAACGAACTTGTAGCCAGTTCATTTGTTGTTTGGCACAAGCAGAGTATATTGTAAACTGTGTGTTTATAGTATAACCCAATATCTAAGTGACTTGGAAGAGTGGACTAAAGGATTTTTATCCATATAACCACTATAAAAATTCTGTGTGTTTATACTTGCATTATTTTCTGCATATTTTCAAAAAGCATATTTAAACACATAAGTTAACTGTTGAAAAGTTTTTAAAAGGAGTTTATAAAAACTGGGGATAAAATCTTTTCTAAGTTAAGAAAACTACTTGTGAAAAACACTAGATAAATCCGCTGCAAGTTAGTAAATTTAAAACTCTGATTTTGATAAAATCAGCTAAGTAAAATCAGAAGAGTGGTCAACTCTGCTGTTCAAAGCTTTGTGCGAGATCAGCTTAGTCTACTTACAATTCTTGATCAGCTTAGTCTGCTGACAGAAAAAGTTGGAGAATTTAAAGATAAATTTTAAGAGGTCTATTCACCACCCCCCCCCCCCCCCCTCTAGACCTCATCTGACCACTTGGGACCAACACTTCATCACATTTATTGTTGATTGTACGCGTTATGCTATGTGTATTTATTACACAAGAAGAAAAAAGCAATAAATGCCTTTATAAAATATAAAGATGTGGTGGAGAATCAGTTAAATAAGAAAATCAAAATTCTTAGATCTGATAGAGGAGGTGAATATGAATTTCCTTTTGAGCAAATATGTGTTGAATCATGAATAATTCATCAAAGGACTTCACTTTACTCACCTCAATCAAATGGAGTAGTTGAACGGAAAAACCAAGCTCTAAAAGACATGATTAATGTCATGCTTTTAAAATCTGGTTTACCTAACAACTTGTGGGGGGAAGCTCTCTTTATGGCTAATCACATATTGAATCGAGTTCCCCACAAGAAAAACGATACTATTCCATATGAGTTATGGAAAAGTAGGCAATCTAGTTACAAATACATCTAAGTGTGGGGGTGCTTGGCTAAGATGTCGGTTCCAAGACCTAATAAGGTAAAACTTGGAGCTAAAACTGTTGACTGCTGCTACATAGGTCCAGCTGAAAATAATAGCGCTTTTAGATTTTTGGTGTTCAAATATGAAAAAAGTGAAGTTCATGTAAATATAATTAGTGAATCTCGAGATGCGATATTCTTTGAGAAAATATTTGCACACAATAAGGACTCAAACGTCACTTTGCAAAAGCGGACTTACGAATCAATTTGTAGAGGAAATGATTCTCAAGTCGACGATGAAGTTATAGAAGAACCCAGAAGGAGCAAGCGAGCTAAAATAGCTAAATTTTTTGGTCCAGATTTCTTAACCTATATGATTGAGGATGATCCTCAAACATATAAAGAAGCTATGACAGTTCCAGATGCAATGCATTGGAAAGAGGCGGTAGAGACAGTGAATTACAATCAATCCTAAGTAATAATATTTGGGAATTGGTTGATCTTCCTATGGGAAGTAACCAATAGGATGTAAATGGATATTTAAGAAGAAATTAAAACCCGACGAATCTATCGATAAATATAAAGCTAGATTAGTAGCTAAGGGGTATCGACAAAAAAAAAAAGATAGACTTCTCTGATACTTGTTCACCAGTGACCAAGATAAAATCCACAAAACTGTTAATAGCTCTAACAGCTATACACAATCTTGAGATTCATTAAATGGACGTTAAAACGGCTTTCATTAATAGTGAATTAAATGAGGATATTTATATGGAGCAACCAGAGGGTTTCATTGTTAAAGGAAAAGAGAACAAAGTTTGTAAACTTGTACGCTAGCTTTATGGCCTTAAACAAGCTCCTAAACAATGGCACGAAAAAATTGATAGTGTCATGATTAAAAATGGCTTTCGCATCAACGAATGCGACAAGTGCGTATATATAAGACAATACGGACAAGCGATTGTTATAGTATGTCTTTATATTGACGATATGTTAATATTTGGGACTAACATGGAGGTTATTAAGTCCACGAAGAAAATAATAACTAATAATTTCGATATGAAGGATCTCGGCGAAGCCGATGTTATTTTGGGAATTAAAATAACAAGATCATCGAATGATATTAAATTATCTCAGTCACACTACGTGGAAAAGGTATTTGAGAAATTTAAGAAACATGGATTTAAAGGAACTAACAATCATTTTCTCCCATCGGTGGTGCTACACAAAAACAAAGGAGATAGTGTATCACAAAACGAGTATGCTCGTATAATTGAATGTCTCGTGCATATCATGAATTTCACGAGGCCAGACATCGCCTACTCAGTCAATAAATTGAGTAGATGTATGAGTAATCCAAGCAAGCTTCACTGGGAAGCACTAATGAGATTGCTTGGATACCTAAAGAATACATCAGAGTATGCATTACACTATAAAATATATCCAGCGGTCCTCGAGGGATATAGTGATGCAAATTAGATTTCTGATTCGGAAGAATCAAAGTCCACAAGTGGTATGTATTAATGGAAATCTTCTAAACAGACGTGTATAGCTCAATCCACAATGGAGTCGGAGTTTATAGCTCTAGATAAAGCTGGTGAAGAAGCTGAGTGGCTTCATAATTTCCTAAAGCCATATGTATACATTGCGATAATCAAGTGGCGTTACATAGAGCTCATAACATAAAGGTTTATCTAGTGAGAGAGTAGAATGTGCATCGAGGGGATGGGCTTAAAGCCTAAATTAGACTAAGTTACCTCGTACGGAAACCTAACCTGGCAACTGGAGATCTCACGGACCAGGTTCAATAGGATAACAAGTCTTGGCTAACTTAAAAGAAAGCACTTAAGCATTTAACTATATCCCATTCTTATGATGCAATAAGTGCATGCATATCTCGTTTAAAAGGTTAAGCTAATGCTTTCAATGACGTCTATACCTTGTCAAGAACAAGTAGAGTATAGTAGGATACTCTTGATAGATGTTGTCACCTATGTTCGTGTGAGTTGGGTCGGCTCGTTGAGAATTCATTTATAGGCTGAATTCTCTAAAGCACTCTCAGAACCCAAGTATGTTGAGGACCGAAATGAACACAATCGAGAGTTTGGGAACAAATCGGTATAATACCGGGTTAGGTTTATTGTGTTGATTTACACCAACAGCTGACGGTTCAAAATGAAATATTTCACCGATTGTCTAAGTAAATCCGATAAGCTTCAACTAGGGAAGGTTCAAGATGAAACGATTTCACCTATCCCGATGCGGTATTATTCCTAAAGAACAGTTCGACATGTTGTGTCTCGTGCGACGAGAAATGAAAAACCGTTTCATTCATGTGGGGGATTGTTGGTGTAATTGAGAAACACAATTAATTGGATTGAGTCCAATTAGCCAAAGTTCATTACACCTAAATGAATGAAATAATAAGAAAAGATTGTGTGTCTTCGTCCCACATGGGAAAGAAGGAGAAATTTGAGCTACAAAATTGCTATAAAGAGGATACCAAAGTTTCAAAGGGAAAATGCTTTTGTAGGAATAGGCCTAGAGTTATCTCAGGGCCCAATAATTATTTAAAGTCCAAACCTTACAAAAAAAATCCTTGGGTGATCCGAATAGGATCCGTGAGACCCGTTTCTAGAAGGTCCGAGAAGGATTCATGTTTCCCGCCCAATTTTTAATGAAAGGGTGTGTTTGGTCAGATCTTGAACCAAACGGGTGGCACCCGTTCAGACCGAACCATTGCTTAAGTTAATCTGAACTGTTGTGACCCTCCAGCAATACTTTTTCAATTGTTATAAATAGGAGAAGAATCTGGCCAATTCTTCACACTAATTTTTCAGCAAATAAAGTATAAATAATTATCTCATCTCTACTTTTCAAATTAAATAATTTTATAGTTGAAGTTATGTTTGTTCCAACTAGCCCGTGGCCTTTTGTTATTGCAGAACAACAAGGATCAAGACTGTTGTATCTTGGGAGATTACCGAGGAGTACTGATTGCACCGTAGGCAGCCTCGCAAATATTATCTTGAGGAGATTGCATCCGCAACCTCAGTCTTAATTTCATTTGTTTAATTTTTCTGATTTCGTAAAATAAATTCAAGTAAGGTTTTGATTTCATTAAATTAATTTCGGTACAAATTACTGTCCGTTTAAAAGCATAATTTGCATGATTTCAAAGTCAAATTCAATCAAACATAAGTTAGGTAGAATTCTTTTATAAAAACCATCAAACCATATTTTCTTTCTCTACCATCTCATTAAGTAAATACATTGCTCATATAATATTATTTAATTAAAGTTTAAGCATTCAAGTTTTGTAATTTCATTAAGTGAATTAAAGTTTATTGAGCACTTTCAATATTCAAAACAAATTTACATAGCATTTTTAATTTGTTTTCCAAAATCAATTTGTTGTTCTTAATTACATCTCTCCCCACCACTTTGAGAATTTAAAGTTACTGTATATATATAGTACTTTATATTATATATTTTATTTTGCAATTTAATTAAACTATATTTAACAATTAATATAGTTATAAGAAATATAAGTTGAGTATATTTCTATTACACAAATTGTTAAACGCCACCAACACCACAAGCCATATTATATATTTTCAACCATCAATTTAAATCTAGATATTTCAATATACATGTATATAATTATCAAATAAATAAAGATATATATTTTAAGACAAGAAGTGAGATTTAAAGTATGACTACAAATTGCAGTTTGTATATTCAAATATAAGAGTTGAGCAACTTTGATAAACCATAAACGGCACATTTCTTTATGAAATATTCATATTTTGCTAAATCTGAAATCAAATCAACTGTTTTTCTTCTATTAACTTTGAGCTTTGAAATTTAAACATCCTTCAACGAAAAAAAACTTGGGAAGATAATTGAATTTATAACAACAAGAAAAAAATTACAGATTATTCATCTTAGTCGTCTAATAGAATATTTGATTTGGAATGTTATTGGAGACATCTAAAGGCATTTAGTTTACCCCCTAATTCTTGTAATGTATTATTCTAACTATTATCTTTATTTGATATTAGCTTGCATTATGTCGAATCTCATCAAACTCGAGTTTGCGGCCCTTGACATTTCGGACAAGAATTATCTATCTTGGGTACTAGAAGCTAAGATTCACCTAGACGCTAACGGTCTAGGCGAAGCAATAGTAAAAGAAAAAGAAGCATCTAATTAGCATAAGGCAAAAACAATGATTTTTCTACGTCATCATCTACATGAAGGACTAAAAGCGGAATACTTAACTGTCAAATATTCGCTTGAACTATGGAATAATTTGAAAGAACGTTACACCCATAAAAAAATGGTTACATTTACAGTTACAATATTTTAAGGCCGTAAGTAAATATAATTCGGCAATTTTCAAAATTAGTTCTCAACTAAAATTATGTGGAGAAAAAATAACTGATGAGGACTTGCTAGAGAAAACTTTCTCAACTTTTCACGCTTCTAATGTGCACCTGCAATAGAAATACCATGAGAAAGGCTTTAAAAAAATACTCCGAGTTAATTTCATGCCTCTTGGTGGCTAAGCAAAATAAAGAGTTGATGAAAAATCATGAAAAAAGACCCACTGGTTCTGCTCCATTCCCAGAAGTGAATGTAGTCGTGCATGATAATTTTGAAAATGGAAGATACCGTGGTCGCGGTCGTCGTCGTGGCCATGAACGTGGACGTGGGCGTGGTTGAGGAAGAACAATTACCATTATTATGGTGGTAACAATAATTATGGCAATAAAAAGAATAACAATAATGAAATGAAAGAGAAGGGCGGTCCAAGCACCCCTTCAAAAGGTGGTCCGAAATATCCTTTAAAAGGCACCGAAAACGTATGTTTTAAATGCGGCATGAAAGGGCACTGGTCACGTACTTGTCGTACGTCTGAACATCTCGTAAAACTTTATTAAGCATCAATCGAGGGGAAAAATACGGAAACTAATTTGACATACAAAAATGATGATGTGAATGTCCATTTTGGATATAATTAAAGATGATGGCCCCGATTATAATGTTGAAGCAAATTTTGCCTACAAAGATGATAATTTTAACCACCTTGATGATTTTACTCACTTGGATGTGGAAGATGTTCTCGATAATCAAGGTGGAAGAACTGGGGATGAAAATGCTAAGAAGCATTGAATTATTGTTTTCATTTGAAGTTATGTTTTTAAAGTTATTTGCTTTCATTATTTCTTTTTCGGTTGCTTTAAGTTGCTATTTCGATTTGACATATGAAAAAAATTTCTCTTATGGTGTATTGTTTTCTTTAATGAAGAATATGAATTCCCTAAATTATTTGGTTGGACCCAAGATCAAGCATGACGACTTATGTCTTGTAGATTGTGCTACAACACATACTATACTTTAAAATAAAAAATATTTTTTTGAATTGATAGCAACTAATGCAAACTTTAATACTATATGGGGTAGTGAAAAACTAATTGAAGGCTTCGGAAGAGCTACTATATTATTACCCGGAGGGACAAAAATTATTATAAATGATGATTTATTATTTATTAAGTCCAAAAGAAACTTATTGAGCTTCAAAGATATCCGGCGAAATGGATATCATATTGAGACTACATATAAGAATAATAAGGAGTACTTACATTTATATCAGGAATGAAACTTGTTTTTAAAAAATTACCTCATTATCTTCTCGAATGTACTATACTACTATTAGTACAATTGAATCACATGTGTAGTAAACCAGAATTTAATGACCCAAATACATTTATTATTTGACATGACTTGTTAGGTCATCCCGGATCAACTATGATGCGTAAAATTATTGAGAATTCGAATGGTCATTCATTAAAGAACCATAAGATTCTTGAATTTAAAGAATTCTCATGTGTTGTTTGTTCTCAAGGTAAATTAATAAGTAAGCCATAAGATTCAATCCGAAATAATATTCTTAAAATTAGAGAGCATAAATCTTGTAACCACCAATTTTGTAACCCCCAAATCATTTGTATATTCTCGTTTATGTTATTTTGTAACTTACACTTTGTGTTTGAGTCAAGGCCTATAAATAACAAAATAACAATTTACGTCCCTTAACTTTCACTGGTCCGCAGAATTATGACACTTAATTTTTCAATCCACGGAATAAGGACACTTAATTTTCCAGCAAGCATTTTATGTTCATTAACTTTCACTGGTCCGCAGAATCAGGACATTTAATTTTCCAGCAAACATTTTACGTCCCTTAACTTTCAATGGTCGGCAGAATCAGGACACGTAATTTTCCAGCAAGCATTTTACATCCCTTAACTTTTACTGGTCCGTCGAATCATGACACTTAATTTTCCGGCAAGCAAAATACGTCCTATAACTTTTCTATACCCACAATTTTAGTCCACTTGACCGCAATTTCAGTTCTATAATTTTTTTGGACGTCCTATAATTTTACATCCATTATGCTCCTATGTTTTTAGTCGGCTTAGGTAAGTTCTTATTTATAGCGCACTATGCAAAATAAGTCCTATTTGACACATTTTGGCTACAGGACATTAAATTCCACTTAACAAAACCCACTTAACAATCACATAACAAATTGTCTACAACTATTTAACAACATCAATATTAATTCAAATCCCCAAAGAAATTGTCCAGTTGGCAATTATGGAATTTTCGGCGAGTTGTGGACATAAATTGCGGTCAAGTGGACTAAAATTATGGGTATAGAAAAGTTATAGATTTCGCGGGCCAGTGAAAGTTAAGGGATGTAAAATACTTGCTGAAAAATTAAGAGTCCTGATTTTGCGGACCAGTGAAAATTAAGGAACGTAAATTGCTATTTTCACGCCTATAAATAGTGCCTATGTAGAATGCTTGTAATGCCAATTCATATGAATGTAATACTTTCTCTCCTACTTTATTATCTACATTGTTAGTTATTTTGTTCTTTTAGAATAATTTACAAACTTTTTCCAATACAAAAAAAAAAAAAAAAAAAATTCACTTTTGGTACTACAAGTAACCCTACTTTAAGGTTACGGTACCATAACTTTAAAAACATACACAATTGGTACCACATGTTAACTGTCCTCGACACATTTGGTATTTCCGTCAATTTTTGGACGGAAAATTGAATTTCGGACGAAAAGTTGATGAAAAATTTGCATAATTACTCCTATAGTTACAGACTGCTGCCAAATTTACCCCAAAGTTCACAAGTTTTATAAATTTTATATATTATTATTATTATTAAATTTCTTATATATAAACTAATTAGATTTTATATAATATATATATAAATTAAATAATATTTTATATAAAATCTGAAAAATAAATATACTTATTTATTTTTTTAAATTTAAAAAAACTTTTAAACTAATTATATATAGGGTTTTTTTATTTTTTTTAATTATAAAAAATTTAATAATTAGAATTAATATTATTTATATAATTTAAAAATATTATTTTCATGTTTTATAATATATATTATTTAATTTGTATATATTATTATCTAATTAGTTTAAAAGATTTTTTTTCAATCTAAAAAATTTAAAAAGTTTAATTGATTTTCAATTTTATATAAAATATTATTTAATTTATATGTGTCATATTTAAAATCTAATTAGTTTAAAATATTTTTTTTAAATTTTAAAAATCCATTAAATTTAATTGATATTGTTGTTTTTGGATTTTACGTACAGTATTGTTTAGTTTATATATATTATATATAAAATCTAATTAGTGTAAGAGAATTAAAAATTATAATAAATAAAATTTATAAATAGGATTTATAATTAATTATATTTGCAATGAAGACTGAAATGCTTCAAATTTGTGAATTGTGGGGTAAATTTGTCAACCATAAAATAGGTGGGGAAAAGTTTGGCAGCAGTCTATAACTATAGGACCAATTATGTAAATTTTTCTTCAATTTTCCTTTTAAAATTGAATTTTCGTATAAAAATTGACGGAAGTACCAAATATGTCGAGGGCAGTTAACATGTGGTACCAAATGTGTGTGTTTTTAAAGTTATGGTACCATAACTTTAAAGTAGGGTTACTTGTGGTACCAAAAGTGAAATTCTCTCCAAAAAAAAACAATAATATCTCAAAAATCCTCCAAATCTCAAAAAAATAATCTGAAGGAAACAAACATACCCAAGTGTTCGGTCGAATATTTAAGATTTTATAAAAGAATACGCAATATGGGTTAAGAAACCAGCCCAACTAAGATAAATCCAAACGGGCCTGTATTCTACATTCAGATTTTCTCCAAATTGTTGGGCCTTATTTTATTAGACGTGATATCTTCAATTGGGCCTAAAGCCCCTATTTGCCACCTTTACAGATTCATTGATTTATGTAATAGGCCGTTTGGTAGAGATATACAGGTTTGATTTGACGCTGCTTCATTAAAAAAGAGAGTTCATGATTAATTGTGACTTTAAATTGGTAGAAATCCAAACCCTACCTGAAGAAATTTGTTAGCCCATTTAATATGAACATAGAGGATTTGAATGCCAAAAAGAGATTTTCTTTTCTTTTCGTTTTTTAGACACCATAATATTTTTTAAATAAATTAAAATTATAAGAGGTGCAAGCATGGATCAAAGTTTCGTTTCGTGTGTATATTTTGGTCAGCTAAATAAAGAAAAAAAAATTGTGAAAAGAATTAATAAGTTTGAAGTAAAATAAGAAAGTTTCAAGACAAACAAAAAGTTCCGGGATTGCACCTTATTTTCCGTTGACTCAAATACAAACACTTTTTGATATTTTCGACGGAAATGGTGAAAATTTTGATCCATGGTGCAAGTTCTCTGTTCTTATACCTCATTATTTTATTTTTTATTCGAGCTCATACGTACTACTTTGATTAATTGCCAGAAAATTTTGAACTGAAAATCTTTCTAAATATTTGTTACGTACGTGGAAATAATATTTGTTATCCAACATCACAATTTTAACTGTTAGTAAAAGTTAGAAACAAAGAAGTAAAACAAAATTTTACATTTGCAACATTTTTTTACTACATACCATATACAAAAATACCCATTACAAAAATATTTCCATAACAAATACATAGATTATTTTGTTAATTGAACGTGACTAAATTGTCAAGTTAGGTCTAGAAATTCCTAGTGACAAAAACGCTAGCGCTTTGTTTTATTCTTAGGGAAAAAAAAATACTCCCTCCGTCCCATTTATTTTGCTCCCTTTGCTACAGTCTCCGGTTAAATTTTTTAATATTTTAAGTGACTTATCATATTAAATTATTCACATTTGTGATGTATTTAACCTTTTAAATATTAATATATATGGTGTCATATGATATTATCAACTTATTAGTGAAATATATTAACTAAATTATTTATTATAATTTTTATAAATTTAGTCAAGGTAACCAGTTCACCGTAACAAAATAGCAAAATAAATTGAACGGATGGAGTAAAATAAAGCTATTTACTTTAGTATTTGGCCATTTATGTTTTGGGGAGACAAATTTCATCTGACATTGAAAATGAGGGCATGTATGTCGTTATTGCTTCCATGATACTAACTTGTGGTAATTTAGAATATTCCTACGCAAATGAAAAGAGCATTTTCTCTGGAAATAAAAAATGAAAAATATTTGACCTTTTAATACATTCGTTTTAAAAATGGTTGACATAGGAATTGGCGGCTTAAACAAATGAATTTATACATCTTGATGTTACTCTTAACTAGATTAATACATGAGTCAATAATTTCTTCACAAACAAGTCACGAAACAGTAATGATTGAATGAGCCATGTTGATGTGTTAGTAGATTACATCATGTTTAAGCATGCTTGAAATTGCAATATATGTATAAAATTTGGAAATTATATAAAAATTATAAAGGTGGCTTTAAGTTATTAGAAGAATTCAAATAGTATTTTTTAGTCGTGTCATTAAAAATGGAAGTCAAAATGTAATTTTAACCATTTTAGATTAGTATACGAATTGACATGATCTAATTTGCATTATGGTTTATCCAAAAGACAATAATGTGCAGACTAATAATTAACATAATTTATTAAGATAATTTTTTTTTTAGAGAATTTATTAAGATAATCTAAACTATACAGTACTGATGTGCTTGTAAATAAAATATTGAGTATACCACAAGATAAGTGTTATTTTAATGTTTACATACTAAAATTTTGATTACTCAACTATTATAAGTACTATGTTATCTAACAATTCATGTGTAATAATAGGACTTGTTCGATTGTCCTAAAAATGAACTATGTAGATTGTGATGTTAGATGCACGTATATCTATATTTATATTTTGATGATATAGAGCTAAAATTGACTCAAAAATTCATCTAAACAGTATGATTAAGGCTGATTTACATTTAGACCCCTTTATGTTTGGGTATATTACAAAAAAATCCCGTTGTTTTAAAATTGCAGGGATACCCCCTTGACCTAACGGTCGTTAGTCAATTTTAACGAGAGTGATAAAAAGTCCAATATACCCCCTCCTAAAAAAATGGGCAAAATATCTACGACACCGAAAATACTAAAATACCACCAAGTGTTATGGCGCCCAAATAAAATCCTAAGTTTATTCGTTCATCAAAAAGTCCAGTAAACCTTGAAAAAAGTTGACGGAGGTAAATTTAAAAAATCAATAAAAAGATTTGCTGACATCATTGAATTTCGTCATTTTTTAACGCCGTAAGTATTTTTTGTAAACAGGCCATACCAGAGGGGTATCCCTGTAATTTTTGAAACGACGGGAAATTTTTATTGTACGTCCAAACCTGAGAGGGTCTGAGTGTAAAGCACCATATGATATTAATTAAGAGCATGTACACACCTCATCCTATAAGCTTTTTTTTTGTTCTCTTATGAAAATAATGGCTATTATATCACGGACGAATTTTAGACATGTTTAGTTCCTTCTAGTTATTTCAGTAATAATCTTCCCGTCCAAATTCTCAAATAATATGTTTTATTTTATTTTTTATGTTTTGCAATATAATCATTACCGTTTTAATGCCTTATAATCCATGAATAATTATGAGAATTACCCACTTATTGGTCTCATATAATCATATAGCGACTTCTATCACTATAATTTCCGATCAGAAAGCTTTTAAAATTTGATAATTACAAGTTGAAGAGTTAAATAATTAGTACTCCATAATGTTGAATCATTTGAGAATAGCTTCTAGTAGATTGTCTGTGGCGCCCAACACATTACAATCATGCTCTTATAAAAACTTAGTAATAATCTTTATTTATGCTTAATGAATATCTAATCTCTATACTATGTGGCAAAATTTTGAAAAGCAAAAATAGATTCAGAAAAAGTCGCTATAAAACTATGTTAAAAACATCTATTTACATTAGTTGTTTTATTAAAAAAAAATGAGCTAATGTGAATCTATCCTCTATATAATACGTAATGTTCAACTTACCCCACTTTAATTTAAAAAGAAGCACTTTACCCTCTATGAAAATTTTAAAGTTGCAAATTACCTCCTTCAGCTTGAGAGTATAACTCCACTCGTCGAAATTGAGAGTAGACATGAACATTATTTTTGTAACATCGGGGGTATAATGCAATATTTATCATAATACATGGGATAAAATGCAAATATCTATCATAACACATGGGGTAAAGTGACAGATATATCATAACACAAAGGAGTAAAGTGCCACATACAAGAGGGGTAATTTTGTCTATTCATTTTTTTTAGAAAAGTTTAAAGATGTTAGGGAGACCGTGAAACTTTTATAGAATTACGAAGAAGAGGTAAAATGCTCTTTTTCAGATTATAAGGGTATAAATTAAACATTATGCAAATTACATGAAATAAATTACCATTAAATAAAAGCTATTAGACAAGACCAGTTCATTATAAATAAAAAAATCATTAGACAAGACCAAAACAAAAAAAGAATCTATCATCAAAATCCAAACTAAATATACATTAGCAAACCAAAAAAGAAAAAAAAAATTATAAAAAGGAGGAACTACTTCTTTTTCTTTGTCAAAAGCTTGTAACATTAATTCATCAAGGTTACATTATTAGATAGCTAGCTTGTTAGTGGCGGTGGCGGTGGTGGTGGTGGTGGTGGTGGTGGTGGCCACCCTTTCACAAGAGGGACACATTGTGAGTGTTGTGGCCGGAAGTTGCTTGTAAAATGGTTGAGTAGCTTTAAGTGCTCTTAATTCTTGAAGCTCTTTTTGCAATCTTTTGTTCTCTTCTGTCAGTGTCTCACAACACCTTTTTAAATACTCACAATCTACCTCCGTTTGCTTCAATTTCGTCCTAAATTAACACATCACATTGTCATAAAATAATTAATTCAACCGAATAATTGTCTCATTAAATTTGTTCACGAGAATCAAGAATATATGTACTTGAATATAAATTTAAAGCATTATATTAAATCATATGGGTTACGTACCTAGCTCTTCTATTTTGGAACCATACTTCCACTTGGCGAGGACGAAGATTCAATTGCTTTGCAAGAGCAACCTTTTGTTTCTGCACAATTGAAAGACAAAATATATTTAAGTAAAGTTCATGTATATGTATTTATTAAAAAAAATAGTTTATGTATATAGTTTCTACTCCTATTTTTTTAGGATTTCAAAAAATAAAACTATCCTTACTAAAATTGTATTATTTGATACCCCACTAATTATGTTTCTCATGATATTCAAAAAAGACAATTTACCTATGATGACAAAAAAAAAATGGTTAAAAGTTAAAACCTCTCTTTCATAATAAAATAGAGGTTCACAGTCTCCCCTGACTTTTCAAGCACTTATTTTTCGTGTTAAAGACTAAAATGTCCAATGTAATTAATTAAAAAAATTATCATCGATCACTAGCTATCCCTTTTTTTTTTATTATTATTTCACGAGGGTTATCTGCATTTTTTTCCAAGAGGAAAGTATATTTTCGAAAAATGTTATATAACTATAGTTAATATTATCTTTTTAGCATAAAATCGAACTCAAATTGCAAAATTACACACTTAACATAATTCAACACGCACGAATCGAAGATGTATCGTCTTTTTTTCTTTTTTTTAAATTTCACGTGGGATAATCCGCATATATTTTTGCTTTTCAAGGAGGTAGATTCAAGTTCCAACTAAATTGCTAATAATCAAATATTTTTATTTTTTATTTTTTGATAAACTTGCTAAAATCATATATATGACCGAGCTATAAATACACAGTCTAGTAGATAAAAAAAATATATATATATATATATATATATAGAGAGAGAGAGAGAGAGAGATGGTTAGCTTACAGGGTTGAGGGTATTGTGTTCTTTGAAACTATCTTCAAGAAAGGCAGATTGTTCTTTAGAAAGCCTTAGTTTTTTTCTTGCCAATAATCCATTTTCATCATCCATGTCATCACTTCCCCTTGAAGAAGTCCCTCCTCTTTCCACAGACTCACTAATTTCATTAATTGCACTACTAGTACTACTAAATCCATCAAAATTTCTTTTAGCTCCCCTAAATATTGAGAAATTCATTTGAAATGATGAAACTTTGTTGTTTGGTGCAGATGTTCCCCCTTCTTCCACCCTCCGGTTAATTACTTCCAAACCTCTTCCTTCCGGTTCAACAGCCACTGTATCAAAATATACACCACAAGAAATTATCAATTAAAGTAGATACATAAATATATAGTTGTACATTAAGAAATTTGATATAATACTAATAATCACCCCTTAGCTAATTATTTACATAAATCATTTTCGTTCAATATGGTATCAGAGTCAAATCAAAAAGAGATCTATTCGACCAATTTCTAAATTTTACTTCATGGATCATAATTTTGTTTCTTGTGTATGTTTCGACCAGCGAAATATTGAAAACTTTGTGAATAATTTCCAGAAACGTTTCAAAAATACTAATTTTTTTTACTAAATTACGAAAAGAGAGTTTTAAGGCAAATTTTTTTTTTCGAAAACACAACTTATTTTCGTTTTCGTTAATTCAAAAACAGAAATTTTCAGTATTTTCAACTGAAATGATGAAATTTTTTATTCATGAGGTATACCGTCTATAAGCGAATAGCTTGATGAAGAAAATGAAGAAAAATAAAATTTCACAAAAAAAAAAAAAAGGAAATCAATAGTACATCAATTTTTTTTCTCACTTTAAGCTAATTAACAAGAGAGATTAGTAGATGTAATACTCATAAAGTATAAGGGCAATTACATACATTTTTCATTAAGCCATGGGAAAGCAAAGTTGTTGGTTTGTGAACGCTGAACCGGAGTGAAAGGAAGAAGATCGAGCTGAACCGGAACCGGATCCGATGAAGAAGCATCTCTTTGACCTTCAGAGAACCGGCCGGTTTCTCTACCTACACCCATGCAAAAACCTAATTCCTTCCCAATTGATTTTTCAAGGAATGAATTTGTAGCATATGGTTTTGGTGTGTCGCCTAAACTCAAAGCCAACTCCATTTGGTGACAAAAATAAAAATAAAAATACCAACTAAATTTGAAGAGAAGAACAAGTAGAATGAAATGAAGGGAATTAATGGAAAAGAAAGTGAAGAAATTTATTGAATTTGAGAAAGTATCAAAATCTTGAATTTATTCTAGCAAGTAAGTAGTACTATGTAGCATATGAGGGGTACCTAGACTTAAAGATTTTTTTTTTTAATTATGATTTGGTGGCTTTAATTTGTGTGCAGAAAAGAAAATCCGGGGTTGACAAAATGCACGTGAATCTAAATAAATACTAGGAGTACTTAGTTATACAGATGACTGTGTGTGTTTTCCTGTCGCGTGTGTGAGAGAGAATTTGGAGACAGTGGATTGATTTTGTCCAAGCAATGCAATCATCTTTGTTATATTTATATTTTATTAGTATTTTATATAAGGGGATACCCAATGATTTATACTTTAATTATAGTGTCATTTTAGTTTCATATGTATGAGTGTGTATTTGAGCTTCGGAGACACAACTTTTGGCAAGTTGTAAAGGTTATCATATATATATATATAGTGTATCTATCATTGATCACACACTAGTAATAGAGTTTTTAGGGGTTGTGTGTTTGATATTTGATAGAGGGGGTTTGTGAAATAATTTTAATTTGTGTAATATTATTTGTTTGGATTCTGAAATAGTGGTTTATGAAATAATGTGGATGTAGTTTTCTTATTTTAAGAGTTTAGGTTGTAGGTCTAAGATGTGTAAACTTATGTTCAATCATATTTGTTTATGTGAGATAAGTTGTGTTAGATGAAGATGAAGACTTTGAAGTGAAGGGAGGTTTTGATGATTTCCAAAAGTCATCAGCTAAGTATGAAAACTTAGTATAAACCTTAGAAGATATTTGACCAAGGAAGAATTATTTCATACTAGTCAAGTATGGTCCAGAAGACTACTGATCTGTTGCTGAATAAAAGAATCAGACTGGTGGACTATCAGCCGACTCAAATCAGATTAGTTCAAGTTTGGGATCAGCCGAGTATACATCAGACGAGTGATTTCGATCAGCAGAGTGGAAGTGGATCAGAAGTTATTGCAACGGTAATAAATGCACTTGGAGTAATAAATGTTGAAGAGGAAGGGTATTTATGACAAATGATTGAAGAGAAACCTCGTATCAGCTTGGTGCATTTAATGCGGACTGACATCAAGTACAACAGAGTGTACAGGGTTCAGTCGCAGGTAGCCGTTTCTGCAGAAAGGACCAGTACTCGAGGATTTGAACACCTGTCGATCTCTCAACGGGCAGATTTTCAAATCTCAAGTATAAATAGTTCAGTTCGTGAGTTGAAGAAGAAGATACAACACATTTGAGAGCAAAAATCTGAAGCTGCATTCTTCTAAGTCTCAAACTCAATAACAGAACACTCACCAGTCGAGTCATTTGTTGACGAAGCAGAATAGAGAGAAAACAGAATATACATATAAATCTGAGTGATTTTGTTAGAATCGTGTTGTGAGAAGTAGATATCCATCTAAGTGAGTGATATTACTTCAGAGAGTAGGAGTTTCTTTGTGATTTCCTATTACGCACTTGTGGCCGTTTCATTTGTTGATAGACGCAAGCATTGTATACTGTAATCTGTGTGACTATAGTATAACCCAAGATCTAAGTGACTTGGAAGAGTGGACTAAAGGATTTATATCTATATAACCACTATAAAAATCTTTTGTGTTATACTTGCATTATTTTCTGCATATTTCAAAGAGCATTCTTTAAGACGGAAAAGTTAACTGTTGAAAATTTTTAAAAGGAGTTTACAAAACTGGGGATAAAACTTTTTCTAAGTTAAGAAAACAACTTGTGAAAAACACTAGAAAAATCCGCTGCAAGTTAGTTATTTTAAAACTCTGATTTTGATAAAATCAGCTGAGTGAAATCAGAAGAGTGGTCAACTCTGCAGTTCAAAGCTTTGTGCGAGATCAGCTTAGTAAACTTACGATTCCTGATCAGCTTAGTCTGCTGACAGAAAAAGTTAGAGATTTTGAAAGATAAATTTTTAGAGGTCTATTCATCCCCCCCCTCTAGACCTCATCTGACCACTTGGGACCAACAAGTTGTGTAAGAGATATAATATTTTATATCAAACCAAAATAGAGATTGTGTAGGTTTTTTTAGAAATAAGAAAATTGAGAGAGGATAAATTTATTTTAGAAAGTAAAAATGATGTTTGTTTGACTTTTTTCAAACACGTAAGTTTTTTGGGAGATGCCAAACAAACGGACCCTAAATATTTGTGTAAATTTCATTTTGTTTTTTATTCATTTAGATAATAAGAATACGATTTAAATCTAAATGAGTTGATTCAAATATTTGAAATCATGCATTATACAATTGTTTATTACAATATAGGATCAATAAGAAAGTTTTTAAAAAAAATATGTAGTTAAATCAATCAACCCACTATTACAAGTTAAATGTGTTATAATTAATATTTATAGAAGTAATTTTTAATTGGAAAAAACAAGTATATAGGTTTGGCACTTACACTAACTATTTTTCACCTCAAAATCTTCAAACTAACAACATTGATTCACATTAATTAGACCGGTTCTAATAATTTTTCAAATTAATTTTCATAACCAAAATGCAAAAATTCTTCAAAACAATTGTTCAAATGTAGTTTTCAAATTTTTTGTTGACATATTTATGAGTGCTTAAGTCTCATATATTTACAGGTAATATTTACCTCAGTTTTCAATTTCTAATATCTAAAATATTTAGGTCTTGGGCATTAATTCCAATCTTTTGAATTAATTTTTGGGGTGAAATAGATTCAACCAGAGTCGGCTCAAGTGCTAGCAACTTGGGCCGATGCCTAGATCCCCCACCCCACTATGAAGCCAGACACCCCCCCTCCCCCCACCCCACCCCACCCCACCCCACAAAAAAAAAAATATTATGTAGATCCCCAAGAAAAAATTATAAACTAAATATTAATAATTTATTAATTTCACTTACACAACATATTCCTTGGTTAGAGTATCTCTTCATGAATGAGATGGTTAGGTTTCTAAACTCAGAATGACTTCTCTCTCATATTTTAATGGTTCTATATTCTTTTGAATTTTTTCTTTCTAATGTTGTTCCTCTCTTTTCTTCTTTCATAGTAATTATTCTTTCAATTTTCTATATTTTTAATGATTTTTTTATTCTTTCAATTTTCTATATTTTAATGATTTTTTTCAAAAAAAATTCTTATTGAAGTGTTCTTTTAATTTTTTTCCTTGATAAATATAAAAAGAATACGATTTTTTATTTTATTTATAATACGTTTTTTTTTCTTATTCTTTACCTAGTACATTGTACAAACCTCCTCCCTCCCCCCAAATAAATTTGGTTTAGCTTTGCCCCATGTTTATATATGTATAACTTTTCCGATACATAAGTGATATATAATAGATGTAAGGACGTATTCGAATGAAATAATCAATCAATTATTTAAGCTTGAAATTTTATTACTTAATTTGAGATCGTTTTTAATATTGATACTTAAATGAATTGTAAATACAATGGAGTTCTATGAAATAATAAATTTTCTTCGAACTTATATGATTGTATGAGTATCATATGTGTAACGTCATAGTCCAAACCAATTTTCAACAGTCAAGCATGGATCAAACATCAAGTAACTTTTGTTTAACTTTTGTTTAACTTTTAGTCTAAGTAATTGTTATCAATTTTGACAGTCATGAGCCCATCTTGTGCCATAGCTAATCTTGTATCATAGCTATAAGGGTATAAATTTACATTATAACTAATGATTGATATTAATAAGTAAAAAGTTAACTTTACTTATACTCTGTATGTATCTATCAATACTTAGTATTTTTGCATTAAAGAAAAAAGTGAGTATATTTTTTTCAATTATAGCATAGGATCTCAATATTAGAATCCGTCTACGGCCCTCTGAATGTCTAGGGTCGATTCTGGATCCAACTAGATGAACTTAGCACAGTCCATGTGTATTTAACATGGTATCAGAGCCACAAGTTAATGTGGGTCACATCTTTTCATGTGCTTCATTCTTCACCTACACGCTTGGCCAAGATAAGCAAGATCGAGTTTTCATTATTCTCGTGTTTGACATTTATCCACTTGCACAATTCATAGTGTTGAACTTTCATATGTCATATGTTCGACTTACAGAGTGATATTGAAGTTTCATTGGAATGGAATTTTGTCCTCTGAACGAGGTTTTGCAAATAAAATTATATATTTTGATTATTTTTGAAAATTGACGGGTTATTTATTTCCTTGTATATTGACAAACTTATAATGATTAAAAATACATAACGATCTGAAAAAAGGACTAAATTAAAACAGGGTCTACAATATTAATAATATATACTCGTACCATATATTATTTGTCAACGCACAAAAAAATGTGATAAATTAACAGTTAGCCTCATTTTAATGTTCACCATTGCATCTTCTCATGTATCTTTTCTCCATTTTCATTTCCTTCTAGGTTTGGCAAATCTATGCTTCAAGTAGGCGGCTAAGTAGACGACTCCCAAAATTTTGATATAATTAAAAGTAGTTAGATACCTATTAAGGTTCAATAATTAGAATTATCATCCCAGTGTCTAAGTATCCCAACTTAAAAAAATAAATTAAATATATAGGACGTGGTGTATTATTAAAGAATTAAAAGAGTAACTAATTGATTTTCTTAAGAGCTACATGCAAAAATACGCCTTGCAATTTGCATAATTAATTGAAAATTTTCTCCTGTATTAATTTATTAGCATAAACTACCATGTATTCTTTTTTATTAGCAAATTTCTTCATAAGTCAATAGTGAATCTATTGTCAACCTTTTAAGTGAAAAGTGGAATTTATTGCGAATTTACAAAGTTAACAGTGAGATTATTGTTAATTTCTTAAAATAAATGTAGAGTTTTTACATTTTATGATTGGGTTAAAATTTTTATTTTTCTGCAAATATGTACTCTGGCATGGGAGGAGTTTTTCCGCGAAGAAAAAATAGAATAGGGGAAGTTTTCTAATAAAAATCCAAGGAGTTTTTCCCAATTAGACAAAGCATATATATTTTATAAGGGATTATTTTTGCATTTCATTGCTTAAGGAGTATATTAGACTCTAATACACTTTTAAACTAACAAATTGACGTCAAAGCATCTCTTCAAAACAATAAGTAGCTAAAGAGAAAGAAAAGTGTCTTTTTTAAGATTTGATTGCATAATTACGAACCATTATGCAAATAGTAGATAATATAGGGCCAAGTCATGATGTACCGTGATAAAATTACACAATTATTGAATCAGAAACATGATTGTTTCTTGCAATAAATTGGTTTTATAGATTAAAGCTTTTCTAGTTAAAAGGAATAACATATAGTACAATATCATATAAATTTAATAAATTATCTCGAACTCTTCATAATCATCAAATGGACTACACTAATTTTAAATTAGTTTTTAAATAGGTAAACAGTAATATTGTTAATTCGCCTGGAGCTTTTTCCTTTTTTGCACTAAAATAAGAATGAGCAATATTTGTCATATTGAAATTTCAGCTTTTTTTTTTTCTTTTGTGCCTCAGTTGTTTCTATTTTACTACTAGTACTTTATAATTAGAACCTAGGTAACTAAATTCACGTCTCCTAGGCTGACGCGCGCACCCGATTCGCGCTCTGAGGGCAAAATGCGAATTCCACCAAAAATTCGTGCTTCTTCAAGAAACAATTCGCGCACTTATGGGATTAAAATTCGCCCATCAAATATTAGCCATACATGTGTCTATAAAGCCTGCAAATATTGCTACCTTAGTTTGCAAAAAAAATTTTAAATCTAGGGTACTTCTCTATTTCAAACTTAATATATTTTTCCTTTTCCTTTTATAATTAATGTTATTGGTTAATTAAATTATGAAAGAATTATTCTTTATTTGATAAAATTGTTGAATGACTTTCATTAATTTATTTAATTAATCTATCGTGTAATAATTACCTGTAAATTGGTAGATTATTTGTTGATAATTTATGTGGATAAAATGATAGATTATTTCATAAATTTATGTTAATTATTATTTTTACGAAAATATTATTTTATGAATTATTTTAATTAAAAAAACATATTTCCTATCTATATCTTAAGTTAATGAATATATCAAACTATCATTTACAAAATATTATAATAAAAAAAAATATTGTGCTAATTTATAGAAGAAGACTAGCGATATTGTGCAAAAATTGTTGTTGCCAGAGCAACTTCTTTTAGTTTCATATCTTGTCCCTTGTAGTCAAATGTCATAAAACCTATATTTTTTTGTTCTCATAATACCCTTTATTATTTAATCTCTCTCATTTTAAATCATCATTAATTTCTTTTTTCTTTCCCCGGAAATCTTCAAACATGAAAATTAATTAAAAAAAAATTGAATTTTTTTTACATGGCTTCCGTACAAAATATTTAATCTGATTATACAAACAATACATTACAAATTAAACCAAAGTCCCTAAAAGTGTTTATTTTCCTTCTGTCCGCACATAGTAGCATATAGTAATATATATATATATATATATATATATATATATATATATATATATATATATATATATATATATATATATATCACCAAAAAAATATGAAACAAAGATAAGAACTCATTGTGAATTTAATATGGAAAATGATCTTCGCTTCTTCTGTTATTCTCAATTTAAGATTAAAAAAAGCATGTGAGATATAAATATTAATAAGTGAATTGTAGATATATCAATTAAAGATTTATGCTTAGGATTGAAATATGAATTTAATTATTATTATTGAATTAAGCCTGAAAATAATAGACAAGTAAGTTTTTAAGCGCGTTTCGAGTCCGAATCTTTTAAAAATTAAATCAAATAAGATTTCAAATTTAATTCAAACCATACCTAAATATCAAACCGGCCAGTCAAGATTGATGATTTTATTTCCTTTTGGGGGCATCAAACTCGAAAAAAATAAATGACAGGATTTGATATGATTTGACTCTGAATCTGATCGACGGCTGCCTGAGCATGTTGTTTGATGTCTTAACCTTTTTACCAAAAAGTACAAACCATATCCAATTACAAATTTACTATTACAATTGCGATAAAGAACACTAAATAAAATTAAAAAAATATAGGAGTGGATTTGAAAAATGCCCTTTTCAAAAAGCTTTATTTGAAAAATGCCATTCGAGGGTTTTTTCATTGTACGGATGATATTTGCATTATTATCCTTTATTTCTTTAATTTACATTTTAGTACCTTTTATTTTCATTTATGGTTTGTTACTTATTTTCTATATGATATATCAATTTCTGCTTATATAATTCATATTCAAAATCAGATGTTTGTCTCTCTAATATTTTTATTTTGAAGTCTAATATTCCTGGTATACAAGGATGAACCTCTAAATATTGTATATTAGCTAGTTTATCTTCATAATTTTCAATTTCTTCAGAATTATGTTGTAATTTATTTTGTATTTTCTGTATTTTCTCCATTTTCGTTACTCGGCTCTAATACCAAAAATTGGTCAGAGGCAACGGATGTTTGCTCTTAGGGATAATTACATATTATACATGAATTTTTCGCTTCTTTTTATTTTTTTTTCTATAATTTCTTTATTCAACCTATACATTTTAGTACTAATGGTCGTTGCTCTTAAATATTTAAATCTTTCTTTGATATTTCTTTGCATTTATTTTCGGGGTGATTATTCATAATTTTTCTCTTAAGAATTTAGTTAAATCTAATACTTCTTTTTCTAACCTTGTATATTCACTTTCTTATTTTAAAGACTTTGTAGGTTTTTCTAATAAAAGTTGTTTTACATAAGGTTGTTTTAAAAATGATTGAGTTTCTAAGTTGATTACTAGTTTCTCCTAATGTTATTTCTTTCATAGGTAGTTTCTTTATTTGAGTTATTCCTTCAAATAATTTATCTAAATAAATTGATTCCTGATCTAGAAAATTTATACTATGATGACTATTTATTAATGCGTACTCAACCATATATATTAGACTAAACGGTTGATCTCCTTCTTCCATTAATTCTTTTCATGCAAATTTATATCCTAGACAGATACTATTATCTAAATTCTTCATTGATAATGGAATTGCATATTTAATTCCTAAATTAAATTTTAAAATTTTATATGCTAAATTTCCCATTGTTATTCCTAGAACTGAATCTTTAGTTTCTTTAATTCTTCGGTCTTAAGCTATTAAAGCTATTGGTGAATCAATTCCTCATTTAAAAGTAGATTTAATTAATACTTATATGGTAGCAATTTGTATATATCCTATTTTATCTCTATCTTCTTTATTACGAATTTTTTGTATTCTAGATGCTATTTGTTCACTATCTATTAATGGGATTACAATAGTTCCTCTAGTACTTTTTATATCTATAGGTATTTCTTGGGTAAATAATCCGTGATAAATAATATTTTTTCTTTTTAATTTTTCAAATATTGATTTATTCAAATGTTGTCCTTCTTTTAAATCTAATTTTGCCTTTTTAGTTTTTTCTATTTTGTGTTCAATAATTGATTGAGCTGAGTATATTCCAAATGTTTCTTCTTGTTCTAAAAATCTTTTTAGTTTTTTCTATTTTGTGTTCAATAATTGATTGAGCTGAGTATATTCCAAATGTTTCTTCTTGTTCTAATATTTGAATATGTTCATCCATTAAAGATTTTTATTTATTTCGTAATATGGCAGCTTAATTCTAGGGATTTCTATATTGTTTATTTTTATGTGTTTAGAATTTATTTGATAACTTATATTTTCTTAAAAATCTATTCTTAATAAAATATCTGCTCCTATATTACTTTTGTCTATATAAATGGATAGTTTAAAGTTTAGTTCTTCATGAAACATTAACTCTACGTAGTTTGTTTACTACATTGTTTTGATCCATTTATAGTTTCTATTTCTATAATTGGTGCTTCGGCAATAATTGTTGTATATTTAGGATGAACATGTGAAAATGATGCTCTTGTATCAATAAGAATAGATACTATGTGTTATCTATTGAGAACTCCTAATATATGATACTGTAAATAATTATTTGTAGAAACTAAATTTAAATTTATAGAACTCATTTTTTACATAAATTTAAAGGTTTAGTTAAACTGTAAATCATTATGCTAATACATTCATATTGTTGATTCGTTTGAATATTAAAGCATGTCATACCTGAAAAACGGATTGTTTTGATTGTTGCTTGATGTTTTGCTTTGATGGATCTTGCTGATTCTTTGATAATTTAGAATTGATAAGTGGTTTTGATTGATATTTAATTGTATATGGATAGATTTTCCCTATTCAGAACTTATAAAAGTTCAAGGAAAGATTCGAGAGAAAATAAACAACCTTTTATTCTTGTTTTCAAACTCTGATTAAAATGTACATACGGGATACATATTTATAGGTGAACAGACTAAGTTTTGTCCACACAATATAAACCGTGTGAAGGGATAAGAGCCCCTACACATTTATTAAAAGAAAAGGACGTAAAGTAAATGTCTACATTATTATGTCTCAGATCTACTGTTTACATCTTGTTGTTTTCTGCCGACACTCAGATCTACTGTTTGCATCTTGTTGTTTTCTGCCGACACTCAAATATATTGTTTACATCTTGTTGTTTTCTGCCGACACTCTTAATCTTCTATTATTGGTCCTTCATTTTCCTCCTTGTTACAGCAACTGCATGCGTGTCCTTTGAATGGCTTTATATGATGGCATAGCTTTTGTTTTTCTTCTTCATTGAGTTTATCAAAATCCAGAAAGATGTCAAATTCTTCTGGCTTAAATTTATCCTTAAAATGTGAATATATCATCACAGACTGATTCTTATAATTAATCTTATACTTTGATTCGTCCGTCATCCTTTGTAACTGTACTAATATCCCAAATAATAACTGGTAATTGATATCAGAGATGTCTTCTTTTTCCTGAATTGGTTCATCTCTTAATGGGTACTGTCAATTTGATATACCCATATTGACTAATGAATAGGATGGTACTCGGATTTCTCCTAATTCATTAAAAAATGGATATGAACCAGAATTCTTAGATAAACTTCTCGGTCTTTTCCAAAGTGCTATGATCATTCATGTTTTCCATAGAGTGTGCATAGCTGCCTGGTGCCATTCGTCAAAAATAGCATTCTGCATTGGTCCGTTGAATATTACATAATATGTTTTACGCTTACTTGATGATTCTGTTGGTGCTTCTTCTTTTTTGTTTGTTGATGATTCTTCTGTGTCCACCACGCTTAGCTTGCTAAACTCTGATGGTTAATATGTGGGGTCAACATTTGAATTGCTTTTTCGATGCTTTGTAGCTCCAAAATTTTTGCTTCAATGTTTCCTTTAATCTGCTTACATTGATTCTTCAAAGTGGCTATTGCTCCGTCCATGATTCCTGAAATTTTATCCTGATGCAAATTCTCTAGTTACTGTATCCGCAATAATATTATTGCTACTTTTTATATATTTTACTTTTGCTGGGTATCTGCTTAATTCAAGTTGCCTTCGTATTAATCGTCCCTAGTTGTAATTGGCCTGTAATTTGTATCTAATGAATCCAGTCAAATATGTTGAATCGGTTCTAAGCTCAAATTCTTTAGGTAACATGTCAATCCTCCATTTCTTGAATGTTCGTAAACATGCTAATGTTTATTTCTCATGGATGGGATATCTCTTTTCTGTTTCTGAAAAAGTTCCAGAAATATATATACATAATGTTTCTTTTGATTTATTAGACAATAGATTTATGTTGGACATAAATGAGGTATCTTCTATTTTTTCACCATTTAAGGTTTTTGATTGCTTCGATTCTTTATTTGTACTTTCATGATCAATATGTTTCTTAACCTTATCTTCTTTTTTAATACATTTCATACATCTTGGCCATATTTCAGAAGCATCTGTTTCAACTATTATAAAGTCATCGTTAGTTGGGTTATATAATCTCGGTAAATTTTTTGTTTCTTTCTTTATTTTTTCTACAATTTTACTATCTTCTTGTTCGCAAAACCATTGCTTATTTGTACTAATTTTTTCTTTTCTTTTGCAAAATTATTTAAATATCCTAATTCGGATATATAATTTAAACAACCAAGAAAACATTGTAGTTGCTTTTTATCTTCTAATTTATTTGGAAACATATGTAATTTTTCTAAAACATATTTTTGTAATTCTATTTCTCCATTTGATTTTATGGTAGTTCCTAAAAAATAAATTTCTTGTCTGCAAATTTGTGCTTTTGTCTTACTTAAAACCAATCCTTATTCTTTACATCGCTTTAAAACAAATAAGAATTTTGTCAAACGATCTTCTTTGTTTATATTACTAAAAATTAATATGTCGTCAATGTAAACTAAACAAAAATCTTCAAGACCTTCAAGATTTTTGCTCATGTATTTGAAATATGCCTGGTGCTTACTTTAAACCAAATAGTATTACATTCCATTCATAATGCTTTTTCTGAAGACAAGTAAATGCAGTTAAATGTTTTGTATCTTCATGTAGTCGTAATTGGTAGTATCCAGATTTAGCGTCTAGTGAGCTAAACCATTTCATACCGCTAACTTTTTCTGTAATGGAATCTCTTCTTGGTAATTTGTGTGCATCACAGATGGTTGCATCATTTATCTTTTTATAATTTATGACCATTCGTCTTTTTCCACGTTTTATTTCATTATGGTTTTCTACGTAAAAAGCTAGTGCAGCATGTCTACTTTTACTATCTCTTATTAATTTTTTATCCAGTAATTCTTTACAATCTTTCATATATTCTTCAATCTCTCTTTTAGAATAGGATATTCTATTTGGTACGTTTACTTCTTAATTTTTATCTTTCAATTCTATTATTACTAACTCCTCATTAATGTTTTTAATGTCTAAGGGATCCTCTGAACAAGTTTGTTCTAGCAAATTTTCTACTTCTCTTTCTATCTGACTTTTACCATTTTCTTGTAAAGTAAATAACGTATTTATCAATAAATTCATAATTTGAATCCTTATTCTAGAAAAGTTGTCTATGATAGGGATCTTTATTATCTCTTCCTTTTGATTTAATTTATTAATATATAGTGCTTTAATTTCTATTTCTTCTAACCATTGTGTAAATGGATAATAAATCCTTAGAAAATTATTTCCTAATATTATGTCAATTCCTGATTCTTGTCTTTAAAGGGAGGGTATTATGAAATTATATTTCTTTTTATGTTTACTTTCGATTTTTATTTGATTAAAATAACTTACTAGATTAATTTTATGAGTACTTCCATCTGCAATCATTATTTTAATTGGTCCCTCTGTTTCTTTCCAAATTAATCCTTTAACTTGTTTAGAAGCAAAACTAATACTAGCTCATGTGTCAATATATGATGAATAATAATATCCCTTTATTTTTACTTTTATAAACGTTGAATTTGGAGTTTTTCTATTCTGAGTCTGATGTTTCATATTCGCTTTCTGTTTGTAACATATAAAAGTCTTCTAAATCTGATATATCTGATTCTATTGGTTCTAAATTTTTTAATTCTGCTATTTTTAATATTTCTCTTTTTTATTATTTTCCTTTTTTAGGTATTCGTTTGCATAATGTCCTTCTTCTTTGCATAACCAACATCTACATTTTTTCTTTCCTTCTGGGCAATAATTTTTAGGTTGTTTTCTTCTAAAAAATCTTTTTGGTTTTCTTTTAAACATTTCCTTATAATTTTTAAATGGTTTCTTTTTCCACTTATATTTTTTGTATTTTTTCTTATAATACTTCTTTGATTTTTCACATCCATAATGTTGTGGGATGTCTGGATTATTATTGCTAACACATTTTATTATAGGGTTTAATTATTTTTATTATATTTATTTCTGTACATTTTTCAGCTATGTATTCTTTTCCTATTAAAATTGCTCCTCCTAGGGTATCAGCAATACTTCCTTTTTCAATTCCTTCTTTAAATCTATCTAAGCACGATTTATTTATTGGATATGGTAATTTTGATAAGAATATTCTTTTCATTTGGTCTTGATCAGGTTGTTCTAAAATGTAATAATATTTAGAAAATTCACATACATAATTTTCGTATTCGCACATATTACATATTTTTATGTTATCTAGCATTTTATCGAATTCTTTCAGTTGATTCTTTCCTATTTTCATTTGCATCTAGTCCTACAAACTCTTTCCAATTTTTTCCTACAATTTTGCAGAAAAAATCTTCTGAACTTATAGATGCTTCTTTTAGAATTTCTTTTTCTAAAAATGTATATTCGGATAATAATTAAATACATTTACTTTAGTTTTGTATACAATTAAATTCCAAATTGTGTCTCTTGTAGCAGTTTTGAATATTTCGTCTGTTTGTAATAGCAAACTAATTTGATTTGACCAATCTTGAATTACTGATTCAACACTTTTAACACAATTTATATCTAATACTCCTTGTGTTATTTTTTGATAGTGTGGTATATATTCATCGGGTATACTTTTATATTTTTCATATCTATTTTGATAATAACCATTATTTTCTCTATTATTTTCAAAATGTATTCCGTCCCATTCATGCCATTTTATATCATTTAGTTTTCTTTTTCTTAAATGGATTTTATATCTGGCATTTCTTCTTCTTTAGTTCCACTATTTTCACCTTTTTTCATATATGCTGGTATTGACTCATCTGATTCGTATCCAAATATTACTTCTTCATTTTCAATTTTCTCTATGAACTCAATTTGTTCTTCTTTTTGTTCGTCTTGTATTATTTTTAACTGATTTATCATTTTTCTGATTTCTTCTATTTGTTCCTCCATTATTTTAATAAATTTCTTGGCGGTTGTAACTCTTTAAATATTTGAACTTGCTTGCCTATTAAAACTAAGTCTTTGTTATTTTGCTTAATTTTTTCTAATTCGTAAATTAAATTTTTAATTTTTTCTTTTGGTATATTTTCTTTTCCTTTGAAATCATCATATAATACGTCAAAAATATTATAAATATTCTCCTTTTTTAATATTTTATTTATTATAACTAATTGTTCTTTTAAATCGGCTATTTCTTCGATGATTCCTATTAATTGTTTTTGTAAATCGGCTACATCTTCTGTCATACCCATCTAAATAATTAATTATTGGTTTGTTTTTCTTTTCTAACTTTAAAAGGACCTTTTTTGTAAATAGGATTCAGAGTCAAATAGTGACCTGATGGCCTTTTTAAAAATACATTTTTTGGGAATGGCCTTTGCCATAATTCCCCCATTTTACCATCTAAATTTTGGGTTTGTTAACCCCTTATAATGTACTATTTTTGTCCCTAAATTTTCTTTACAATTTATTTTAGAGATGCCCCAAAATAATACTTTATTTTTATAAATGAAATTATTTTTCTCAAAAATTTTCTCACCACTAGCTCTCATCCGTCACTTTTAAGGGCATCTATGTGAAAATACCTAAAAATTCTATATTTTTAACTTTTACCAAAAACTCTGCGCCAAAAATATAGTATAGAAAAAAAGGGACAGAGAGAGTATGAAAGATAATAGTCATCTCCTCGGCCATCAGTCAACGATTAAAATTTTAACTTCATTAATAATTTTTTAATAAATTATAAAAGAGCCCAAACATATTACATGGTATTCAATTTTTACTCCCATACCACATGTTTTACCAAAATTACCTAATGAAATACATGTGGTTAAACAAATAATTTAATCAAAAAATTCAGCAAAATATCTTTAAAAATACAAATTAGTTCATGAAAGTATTGAAAAAATTTAACTAAAAAATTAATGCTACTAAAATAATTGCACTTTGTTAGCAATTTTATGGTACCAAAATACTACATTTTTATAAGCAATCATATAGCGATCTGAATGACAAAAGTCAAAAAGTTATTAATTGCTTGATTTTTTTTTTACATAACTTCCTTTTGTTATCAATATAAAAACAGAATGAACGACGTTCATTGTCTAATGGATAGGACAAAGGTCATTAAACCTTTGGTATATGCTCAAATCATGTTGGACACAAATGGAAGTAGATATAAGTTCTGTTTATGGAGGTTGCAGTTTTCCCTCCATAGTGAAGGTATTATAGGTATAATGGTATATAATGGTAAAACATGTGGTCTATGTGGTTAAAAGATAATATATTACTTAATATATGAATTAGGGTCTCTTTTGTATTTTACCCTAAAAAATTAATGATGTTAAGTTCTTAACCGTTGATTGATGAATCGGAGAATAACTGTTACATTTCATAAATTAGGGGGTAAGTGTGACTACCTCCATAGTTTTGGGTGTAAACTGTATTTAGCCCAACTAAGACATACACAAGGTACCTACATCATCATCTTTGTCTTTCTTATATTTTTTGTGACATATACATTTACACCCCCATCTTTACCAGTGTAATTACACTAAATTTCAGGATAATTTGAGTATTTTTCCTTAAATATTTTTGTTTCGACAAATTGGTCACCCATTTCAATATTTGTACGTACATATTTCTTTTATCCATAATGGTTCTAGTGGCAATTAGCGAAAACATCATCATGAATGCCTTTTTTTTTTGGGTAAGAAATGAACATAAATCAATTTTTCGTGGCTACCCTCTGAGGTAGCCACCATCTGCCATATTAGGGCACTTTTAGGGACACTTTTATATAAAAGTGTCCCTAAAAGTGCCCTAATATGGCAGATGGTGGCTACCCAGAGGGTAGCCACGAATATTTAATTAATGGTCTAAACAAAATCTTACGGCCCGTTTGTTTAGATTTTATGTGAATTTTTGAAATATTAAAACTATGTTTGTGTGAATTTTTAGAGTTTTCATGAATACAATAATAACGAAGCTATAGAGAACTAGAACCTATTTGGACAATGATGGGAGTTATATAAGGTTATGAAGCGAATGATATTGTCTCCTGGGGAGAAAATACTGCTGTTCCTATAATTGGTCATAGAGACCAGTTCACATTGTTGGAAAAAGAATATTTCACATTTGCGAAAGTAAAAACAACAAATTGTGACCAAATTACATTGAGAACATCATGGTATAACAAACCAACTGATTAACTTTTAAACAAGTTTCTAGCTTTTGAAACAATCTAATATATATATGTTTGTCAATAATATGTGAGTCTTAGATTGCCAATTATAGAAAAGTGGATAGTCGATCTAAAAAAAATTGAAAATATATTTGTACTTGAACTTTTCAAATCATTAAAAATTGGAACTATTTCTACTCAAAATGAGACAAGATTCGGCCATTCCAATTGAATGAAAAACCCATTAAGTTCACACTATTTGAATTTGAAAAAAAGAGATGTAAATAAACATTTATATTAAATCCCGGAAAGAAAAAGAAAGGAAAGGAAATTTAGATATTTGTAGGTGGGGGTGTTGAATAAATGTATGAGTGCATGGTCCCACACGCATGGGGTGGCTTTTGTGAAGAAGGTCCTAATTAAAAATACCCACATCTAGAGGAGGTGATTGGGTCAGTTTTGCCATGCTTTTGGGATCATTGCAATTATTGAAGTCATGCAGGCTTTAATGATAAGTCTCATATCCTATGATCTAACAATGAAACTAATATAGACAAATAATATTCCATCCGCGCCCGCGTTCTTTTTTTTTTTTTTTTTTTTTTGATTTTGTCGTAGAATTTTTGGTAAGAGTTGAAATTTCTTATGGAAGCAATTTAGTTGTGTTTTGTCTCAATTTTGTTCTAAAGTTGGTTTGTGAATTTTCGTCGAAACTTTGAAACTCGATTTGGTCAATGACTTCAATGGAATAATTAATAGATAATGAGTTTTGAAAACTTGAGATGTAATTAAATTAATGTTTGGTTGTTGGAATTTTGAGGAGAAAAGTAAATGATAAATGTCAAATCAATAACTTTATGTGTGAAAAAAATGACAAATATGAAAATAATTTTATAGATCTCAAGTAGATTTTTTAGGTTTCGATTTAGACTGAAATTGAGTTAGGACCGAAATCAATTTTTGCTTCTTTTTAAACCTTTCGAAATAATTTTGTTTCATTTCAAAGCTATTAGAACTCGCAAATACTTTTTTATTAATTTTCCCTTTTCTTTTCGAGTCCATTTAATACGGGTTTAAAAAAAGAAGCTAGTTTTCGAGGTGAACAAAAATGATGTTCCGCTTCCATTCCCCAAACAGTTAAAAAACAAAAATCATTTTTTTTTTCTCAACTCTTTATCTAATGAGGTTTGATTCGATTTGAATGAGACCAAACTCATCCAAACTACTTCCAAATGAAGTCTGAAAGTTTCAGGTATTTTTACCGTAGAAATAGTGGTGGAGAGTTAGTAGTGTCAAATCATTTAAAAAATTGAGTGTTGTTTTAAGACGTCACAAAAAGAAAATATAAGTAACTATTAAAGGGTGAAGGGAGTAGAAAATAAGGCCATTTCCAACCGACAAGGCAACCGTATGTAGGATTTGCCGTGGCCTTCGATTGGAGATGGCAAAAAGAGGAGGGAGGGGGGGGGGGGGGGGGGGGGGGGGAGAGGGATTTGGCGATCACGATGGGCAGGGGGATGTTGGGAAGGGGATTGGGCAATTGAGCAGTCATTTGCCTTCAGGCATACGCACCCACCGTATGCGTGGAGGTGGATGACTAATTTTTGTCTTTTGTTTTTTAGTTACTTTTTTTTTGTAATTGATTTTATATTTAATAATTAGTTTTATTTATTTTTAATATATGAATTGTAAGTAATTTTATTTATTTTTATAAAAGGTGTATTTTTTTGTTAGATTTAATAAAGTGATTAGTTTAATTGTGAAATTTAAAATTCATACAAGTAAAAGAATTAAATAAACTAAAACAATTCTTGGTTAGTTTTTATTTTTATATCTTTAATTTTCAAAATAAGAAATATTAAATTATGATAACGAAAAATACGTATTAAGTAGATTTGTTGAACAAAGAGACTTAATTTAAAAATACACAATATAACTTATTATTATTATTATTAATATAATCATTATTACTATTATTATTATTATTATTATTATTATTATTATTATTATTATTATTATTATTATTATTATTATTCAAATAAGTGAGACTGAGGAGAGAGGGGAAAGTTGTGAAAATGAATTAAATGGAGGTTGATTGCCCTTTGATTGGAGATGAGTTTTTAAATGAGCAAAAGGGCAAATGAGCAAGGACAATTGAGCAAGGGCAATTGGGCAAAAAGGGGGTCAAAGGGGCAATTTGAAAATTGGACATTGGGTTCGGTGCCCTTGCCCAATTACCCAATTGCTTGACTAATTGCCTTGCCCTCATGCATTTTCGACCCACCTAAAAAACTCATCTCCAATCGAAGGGCAATCAACATCCATTAATTCAATTTCACAACTTTCCCAACTTTCCCCACTCAAACTTATTTTAATAATAATAATAGTAATGATAAATTAAGTATTCGTATTTTTTATTTAAGTTGTATTGTGTATTTTTAAATTAAGTATTTGTATTTTTTATTTAAGTTGTATTGTGTATTTTTAAATTAAGTATTTATGTTTTTTATTTAAGTTGTATTGTGTATTTATAAATTAAGTATTTATGTTTTTTATTTAAGTTGTATTGTGTATTTTTAAATTAAGTATTTGTGTTCAACAAATCTAATTTATTTAGATTTGTATTTGTCCAATTATATATGAAATTGTTCAACAACTCTCATTTATTTAATTCATGAATATTAAAAATGAATAAATAAATAAATAGCACCCGAGCCACCCGCCCAGCCTCGGCCCAGCCCCCGCCCGGCCCCTGCCAGCGCCCGCAGGCACCAACAGGAGCGTTTGCCTGTCGGCCCGAACCCCCTGCCCGCTCTGCCCCCCTTGCCCGCCCAATTACCATGATTCATCTTCAATCGAACCGAGCCGACATCCCCCCCTCATGCCCGGTTGCCGGCTCGGTTGGAGATGGTCTAATATATAATATAAATTCCCCCCTCCCATTTTTATTCTTCAATTATGACAAATTATAGGTGAAAATTGAATAAACTAAAAATTATAGGAATATCTTCATTTATATTCTTAAAGTAGAGAACTACTGCTATCAATTTATTACTTTATGTGAGAATATTTTTAAGAAAAATATTTTATTTTAGGAAATGTAAATATAATTGATTCATCTCAAAAAGATAATACGATCAAAAGTTAAGGTTATCTCCAACATAAGCCTTTGCCCTTTTAAACCCCCTCTTGCCCACTTGTCCCTGCCCTCTTTTCCTCCTCCCCCTTTCACCTACTTAGCCCATCTCCAGCCGAAGCAGGCAATAGCCCCTCCTGCCTGCTAGTCTGTCATCTCCAACCGAACCAACAATCCAAAACCTTTAATTCAATTTTAAACTTTCCCCACTCTCACTTAACAACAACAACAACAACAACAACAACAACAACAACAATAATAATAATAATAATAGGGAATTCATATAAAAAATAAAAAACGAGTAAACATAATTAATGGAAAACAACAACAATTATTATTAATGCACTTGGAGAGAAAAGAAAAACAACAACTATTACATAGTAAAACAAAACATAATTTTCGAGGGAAACACCAACAATTAAACCTAATTAAAGCAACACAACAAACACTACGACAAGTTGGATCATGGGCCTATGGAGAGAAATCACGGCTAAAATCGGAATCGCCTAGGTTGCTTCCCCCTTCAACCGAACCTCCGAAATTTAGCTTTTTTTTTTTCTTGCGGATGATGTCCTCCTTCTTCATCCTCCAAAATTCTTTTGATAGAGGAGTTATATTAGATGTATTCATCGATAAACCTCCATTTTCAAATTAGGTGTTTCTTAGTAATCGTATTTGTTAAGTTGTTTAATTGATCTTTAAATTGTATTTTTAAATTAAGTTGCAATAATAATAAATATAATTAAGTCATATTTTTATATTCATGCTATATTTTTTAAAACTAAGACATATATAAATTAAAAAAAAGTGACAAAAAAATTTAATTAATTTATGTTCGATTACTATATATTAATTTAAGTCATATTGATTTATGTTTGATTACTATATTAATTTAAGTCATATTGATTTATGTTTGATTACTATATTTTTTTTAAACTAAGACATATATAAATTTAATTAATTCTTTTACACACATAAGAAATTATTGCAACTTAATTTAAAAAAAATATATAAATTAGAAAATTGACCAATTAATTTTTTTACACACATAAGAAAAGAGTTCATGTTTTATACTACTTGAAGGTCATTCAAACACTATCTTCAAACCAATGTGGGATAAGGAGAGTGGTCTTCTACTAGTTTAAAGATAGTGTTTGAGTGATCTTCTAATAGTATAAATATAAAGGAGAAAACATTATATTTTTCAAAATTATTGTTAAGTTTTTTTTTTATTTACAGAAAACATTAAATCATAATTAATAAGTATTACAAAGTGTTTATATATTTTTTACACATTTAAATTAATAACTTTTAAAATTAAAACTAAAAAATAATAAAAAAATGTGGCATGGACGCGCACATCCAAGAGCTGCCTGCCTGCTTGCCCGCAAGCATGCAACTCCCCCCGGATGCCTGCCTGCCCTCCGAGGGGAGATCCATCTCCTACCGACGGGGGGTTGTTGCTTGCCTCCCCGGTTTCGGCTGGAGATGGCATTAGATATTCATCTTCACTCGAATGGCAATCAACATCCATTTAATTCAATTTCACAATTTTCCCGACTCTCACTTATTAATAATAATAATTATTATTATTATTATTATTAGGTGCACAATAAAAATATTTAAGACAATCATAATAATAAAAAAATCAACAACGACTAAACATAATTAACGATAAATAACGACTAACATAATTAACGGGAAAACAACAATGATTATTATTAATGCACTTGGAGAGAAAGGGAAAACAACAAAGATTAAACACCAACGACTAAACATAATTAAAGCAAAACAATAAAGATTACAAGAAGTTGGATCATGGGTATGAAGGAAAAGACTAAAATTGTCATCGCCTAGGTTGGACGAGCCTCCATACTAGTCTCTTCCAAATGGTAAAGGGCCTTGTAGCCTTCGTTTCTGGATGATTCGCTGCTTCTTGACCCTCCAAAATTCTTTCGAAAGCGGAGTCATTTCAGATGTATCCATTGAGAATACTCTCATTCCCTTCTCCTCCTCTCTAGCGATCATTATTTCAGCATGTCTTCTTCGGCGTCCTTTCTCTAACTGGAGTCGGAGTCGTTCAATAGATCTAAGATTCTCTTCAGCATGCTCTTGGTCCATACTAGCAATGGTCGAAGCCTTTCCCTTTCCCTTGGTTTTTTTTGCTTTCTTCGTTCCAATTGGCCTTTAATCAGGCTGTTCTGCAATGGGATTCCCATCAGGTGTCACCGCTACATTGTCCTCGTCAACTGGTGGGGAATCGAATCCTTCAGTCTCCATAGGTGATTATGTATGGAGTGGATCTACCCTTGATTGTGAATTGTCTAATTGGATAAATCTATATGCAAGCCAATCTTCGCAAATCGCCCAAACGTGAGACAAATGAAATGGGTGACCAATATTTTCCTGATAAATTTGCATTACCAAATGATGCTACAAGTACAAATAAATATTATGAGACATTTAATCATATTATTGAGTGTGAACTACTATTATCAAAACATTTACTTCGCCCAACAGGATCTCGCCACTAACATATTAACGGTAAGCTTCCAACAGTGCTTGGTATCATTTTCACAAAAAAAAAAATATTCCTTTCTTCCATCGATTGAACATGCTTCAACAGATCTCTTCGGGAGGAATATTCCCTCAAAGATTAGGAATGTGTGCTTTGCTTCGGAAATTGATTCCCATATTGTTGTTGGTCTTTGGTTTGAGCCAGTTATGGGATCCTCGGAGAATACATTGTATGCTTTGGTTAGAGCTTTTAGAGCTTCATCTTCAACTATGGACCAATTTGTTTTGGGAGCCATTGTTTTAGAAAGAAAAAGTATGTAAAGAGGAGAGTGATTATGATTTATTCTGAAGGTGTAGAAATGGGTGAAATTATGTAGAGGGTTCAACTTCCCTTAAATAGAGAATTGTGGATGAGTGAAATCTGAAAATAAAACACGTGTCATCGACTCATTGGTTATGCAAATTTCTTATGTAGATAAGATTATCGATGACGTAAGCGCTTACATCATATAGATTTTGATCAGATGGGCCTGCATACGTGTTATATTGTAGTTGGTTGTTCATATCTAATCTTATAAGGGCATACGTGTCAGCATGTGGTTGGTTCGTTTCATCGGCAGATAAATATGTCATCGATAATATTATCTCTACAAGAAATTAGACCAGCCAATGAGACGATGACATGTGTTTTATTTTCAGATATCACTCATCCACAATTCTCTATTTACGAGAAGTTGAACCCTTCTAATAAATCACTCATTTCTACACCTTCATCATAATTTACTCTCTCTAAACCACTCTCTAAATCGCTAATTTCCACACCTTCGTTTTACATTGAATTTCCACTACCCAAATTTTGAACAAGGTTCGGGTAACTACTACCCGAATTTTGAACAAGGTCCGAATGACTACCCAATTTCAACAGAAGGTCCGAATAACCACTGCACGACAAATTTGGATGCTTATGCAATGTTCAATGAAACTAAAGGAAATGAAGCCCAAGAAATTTGAGATGGAGCCCTTGTGCGGGGTGGCTCTAGACCTGGATGAGAATATAAGTCGAGGACGCGCGGAGAGAAGCATGAAGCACTCATGTGCAACTACTTCGTCGAAAGGCATGTTTATAACGGAGAGGACTTCAAAATGCGTTTTTGCATGAAAAAACCCATGTTCCTCCTTTTGGTTGAAGCTTGCGAGCGGGAAAATCCCTATTTTTAACAAAAAATATGACAGGGCGGGACGTCTAAGGTTCACACCCAAATGAAGGTGACGATCGCTCTGCGTATGTTAGCTTACATAAACACCACTGATTCTCTGGATGAACTCTACCATATTGGAGTGTCGACCGCATGTGAAACATTGCGCCAATTTCGCAAGACGATTTTACGGCTATTCAAAATGACTTACCTTCGTCAATTGAATATTGATGATCTCAAGAGTCTTCTTGACAGAGCCGAATGACGTCGATTCCCAGTAATGATTGGATCACTGGTCTGTATGCATTAGGAATGAAAGAATTGTCCAGCCAGATGGCAAGGGGGCTTTTAAGGTAGAACAAAAAAACCTACTATTATTCTTAAAGCAGTGGATGATCCCGACACTTGGATATGGCATGCCTTCTTTGGTGTACCCGGATCCCAAAACGACATCACTGTCCTTGGTCGAAGTCCTTCGTTCGATAGCCTCGCAAATGGAAATTGCCCAAAGGTTATGTATCAAGTAAATGGCAGTAATTATTTCATGGGGTACTATCTTGCGGATGCTATATATCCCAAATGAGCGGCGTTGGTGCAAGCAATCAGATATCCGATTGACCCTAAACAAAAATTGTTCACTCAAATGCAAGTGTCATATCGGAAAGACGTTGAATAAGCTTTCCAAATCCTACAGACTCGTTTCGCAATAATTAAATAGCCTGGAAGGGGATGGGATATACATGAGTTGAACGACATAATATTGACTTGTATCCTCCTTCACAATATGATCGTGGATGACGAACGAGACGAATACGGCGATGAGGACTCAGGTGAAGATGAGACTGATCTTCGTAAATCTCGTAGGGTTCGTGCTAGAACCCTCAATCGAAGAAGAAAACCTCTATAATTGTAGAGTTGGATACAACAAGATCAAGTAATTTCAACTTGGAGAAATATATGAGGCGTCGTGCCAGTATTCGAAATAAAGATACCAATGGCCAACTAAGAAAAGACTTAGTCGAACACACGGGGCGTAGGGTTTACGTAAGGTTAAGGTTGTATTTTTTATTTAAAATGTATTGTTTATTAATTCAAATTAAGTCGTATTTTTCGTTGTCATAATCTAATATTTCTTATTTTTTAAGTTTAAGATTTAAAAATAAAAACTAACAATGTTTAAACTACAAATTAAATTATAAATTAAACTAACAATGTTCATACCAAATATTTCCTCTATTTCAAGTTATCTAATTCATTATTTGTAAAAATACAATGTTATTAAAAGATAAAATAAAACTAATTACAAATTTTACACAATGTTATTAAAAATAAAAAATAAAAACTATTATAAATTCTAAGTATGTTTTTACACAATTTGTTGGAATAATTTATTAACTCAAAGCAACATCCAAGTGATCTTATTAGTTGAGTAAATTGAGTTTAGAAGATTTTGATGATAACAAAAAAGTGTCGTCAACTAAGTAATGGAAAGCTTAGTAAACCTTTATGAAGTTGAATACTTCGTTTAAAGAAGTTTAGTGAAGATCAGAAGTATTCAAGAGATGAAGATTCAATCTTAGGAGATTAGTGAATCAGATTAGTGAACATTGAATTACGGTCTGGAAGCTAAGTAATCAGAATCAACTTAGTGGGAATCTCAGATCAGTGAAGATCATATTGGTTACTATCAGCAGAGTCAAGTCAAATTAGTTCACTCTTGATTCAACAGAGTAGCCATCAATAGAGTGGATCCCATAAGCTAAGTGAAGTCGATCAGTAAGCTCTCCAACGGCAACAAGTATGGTGCATTTAATGCGATTGTCAGATCCGTACAACAGTGTACAATGCTACAGTCTGCAAAAGTAGTCGTTCAAATTATGAATGTTGATCAAGGACTCGAATGCAATTTTACCAACCTTCAACTGACAAAATTTCAAATCCAAGAGTACAAATAGATGGAAGACTGAAGATTGAAGAGGGACTTGCACAGTTCAAAATCAAATTTTTAGAGCAAGAATCCATCAGTTGAGTCGTCTATCACAAGCAAAGTCATTTGTTGACTACGCTATTTGTTGAAGAACAAGATTAAATTATTGCATATCTGAGTGATATTCAGTTGAATGTTGTAAGGAGTTTATATTCGATCTGAGTGAGGAGATATAACTTCAGTTTTTTAGTTGAGTGTTTTAGATCAGGATTATCTAGGTGATTTTCCGTTAGAACTTTGTGGTCTACTTGAGGCTTATCATTTGTTGTAAATGCTCAAGTCTTGTACTAGGTTACTTTGTATTTATAGTATAATGTGGTTTAGAAAAGTAGATTAAGAGGATTTGTTCCTGCTGAACCACTATAAAATTCCTTGTGTGATTTACTTTACCTGCACTTGAATTGCATACATTCAGTAGTTAAGTAAATCGTTTAAAAGAAGAGTCTTTTAAATTGATGAATCTTTCAACTTGGGTTAAAACTCTCTTTACATTTTGTAAAGTTTAAGTTGTGTTAAATTACTGTTTGAAAAACATACATAGACATTATCCGCTGCATTATTCTTTGAAACTCTGATAACTTAAGTAAGGAACGTAAATCAGATGAATGATCTGTTGATAAGCTTAGTGCAAATCAGCTAAACAGTCTCACTGTACTGATAATCGAACTCTTCTTAAGTCTGATAAGCAAACTCAGTCAGGTAGTCTACCTTGCTGATAAGCTTAGTGCAAACATCTTAGTAGTCTTAAGTCTGATAAGCAAACAACTTAGTAGTCTAGACCTCATCATAACAAGTGGTATCAGAGCGGGTGGTTCTTTAAGATTATATGCATGATCAACGAGCTTGATTCTAGTTGTGTTTTTCAACATTTTCAAAACTAGCATATTTTGAAAATCAAAACTTTTGAAAATGGAGTGCATAAGCCATGTTCTTCACATTGGTAGTATGGACTTTGAAGATTGGAAAATCAGAATGAAAATCCTTCTTGTTGCATATAACGATAACATGTTTACATGTATTACTAAATGTCCGTTTAGATTTACGAAGACTATGAAGGTTAGGCCACCTCCAAGAAGATGGCTGGGCTCGGGGTGGTGTGGGGGGGGGGGGGGGGGGATGTTGTCTTCAATGGCCGGGGCTGCGGGGAGGGGTCGTGAACGGGGTGGAGGGAGGGTTGGGGCAGGCCCTGGGCGCGGCCAAAAAGAAGAAAAGGGCACGCACCCTTCTTTAAGTCAGGTGGCGCCAAGTGGTGCCACCTGATTGGTTTTTTTGTTAATTTCATTTTTTTTTTGATTTATTTGTGTAGAATTGTTTGTATATTCCTCCTAAATTAAATTAAATGTGCAGAATTGAATTATTTAATAAAATTTGTTAGTAAACTTTTTAGTATATTTGCTAGTATTTAATAAAAATATATAGCCATGAATTTTTAATGGAATTATTTAATAAAATTAAAATTAAAATTTCTTTTATGGACAAATAATTAATAATTAATTAGAATTGTACTTAAATATTTAAATTTATAAATTAGTTAGAATTGTAATTTAAATATTTAATTAGAATTGTAATTAATATTTAAAATTAATAATATATTTTAAACATTTTATTTTAATTTTTTTTATTGTAATTAAAAATTTAATCATTTGATTACAATATTGGTGATGGCTAAATATTTTTAAAAATATCGAATTAGTTGAATATATAATTAAACACTTATACAAACAATTTAAATTAATACTTAATTTAAGAAATATTTAAATACATACTTAAATTAACACGATAAGTAAATTCATAAGCAAATTAATATTTATTATTTTCTTCTTGTTTGTTGTATTTCCTCTTTTGAATCAATTTTAATTTTATTATTATCAACTCTCTTTAATTTTGATATTTAAATATTATTATTATATGATTATTATTTAATTATATTTTTAAAATAGTTATTATTATTAAGGAAATTTACATAGACACCCCCTGACTATGACCCTAATTACAAGATTTTACCCTCCTATTTCAAATATTACAAAGACACTCCTCTCGACCAAAACTATATTACAAGGACAACCCCTGCTACCCCCTCAAAAATTACAATTGTCTATTTTCCAAAATTAAGTTGTGGGTTTTGTTCCTCTTATCAAGACGAGTTCATAGACACCAACATTGTCAAATTTCATCGAGTAATTTGGGAGAAATGGCGACCGAGTTTGAAATTTTAGATTTAGGGTTCTTCGCGAACCAAACTTTGAACAATGATTTCTCTCAAATTACTCGATAAAATTTGACAAGGTTGGTGTCTTTTTTTTCCTCTCATCAAGACGAGTTGATAGACACCAACCTTGTCACTTTTCATCGAGTAATTTGTGAGAAATCGTTGTTCAAAATTAAGAAAAATATTTAAGTTCCTTAATTTTGAACAACGATTTCTATGAACACGTCTTGATGAGGGGAAATAAAAGATACCAACCTTGTCAAATTTTATCGAGTAATTTGAGAGAAATCGTTGTTCAAAGTTTGGTTCACGAAGAACCCTATATCCAAAATTTCAAACTCGATCGCCATTTCTCCCAAATTACTCCATGAAATTTGACAAAGTTGGTGTCTATGAACTCGTTTTGATGAGAGGAACAAAAGCCACAATTTAATTTTGGAAAATAGACAATTGTAATTTTTGAGGGGGTAGCAGGGGGTGTCCTTGTAATATAGTTTTGGTCGAGGGGGGTGTCTTTGTAATATTTGAAACAGGAGGGTAAAAACCTGTAATTAGGGTAATAGTCAGGGGGTGTCTATGTAAATTTCCCTTATTATTATTTCTACCATTATTATTATATTACCAATATTAGTATTAATACTAAAAATAAAATAAAATATTATTATAATGGTGAGTATGGGGAAGAAATTAAATTGCAAGTAAATGAGGTTCAGAGCCCTACCATTGGAGATGACCAGACAGGGGCAGGGGCAGCCCCAGGGGGAACCTATCAGAATACTACCTCTTATCAGCTTACTAGAATTCAACGGTTGAGAGTCTTTGAAAATTTAACTCTCATAAGACTACATGATTACAAATTCTTGAATTCAGGGGGAACGTGTACGAATAACGGTACTCCTTATTAGAGATGAAGTTCTCAATAAGTCAGATGAAGTTATTTTATAAGAAGACTATTTCTCATCAATCGTTTGGAATTCAATAGCCAAATAACGTTCAATAATAAAAAGGAAGAATACTGATTGTTGGCTGAATTTATTAATAGCCAACTACCTCGAACAACTAAGTGTTCACCTATTTGTCTTCAGCGTACTAAGATTGCTGATCGATTATTGATGACAAAAAGGAGGAAAGTGATGCAACTAAGAAACACTTTCAGTTCTCTAACATAAGGGGAAAAGAAAGGAGAAAATGATGCATGAGCAAAAGAAAAGTTGCATTTTCTTTCAGATCTAATGATTTTCATCTTAGACTGTGAAGACTTGGAAGACGTTCTTAGTTGAAAGTTTTGCCATCATCAAAAGGGGGGAAATTGTTGGAAGAATTTATTAGCTCAAAGCAATAATTAAGTGATGGAAAGGTTAGTAAACCTTTCTGAAGTTGAATACTTTGTTAAAAGAAGTTTAGTGAAGATTATAAGTATTCAAGAGATGAAGATTCAATCTTATGAGATGAGTGAAATCATATTACTGAATATTGAATTTAGGGTCTAGAAGCTTAGTGACCAGAATCAACTTAATGGGAATCTCATATCAGTGAAGATCAGATTGGTTACTATCAACAGAGTGAAGTCAAATTAGTTCATTCCTGATTCAACAGAGTGGTCATCAGTAGAGTGGATCCCATCAGCTAAGTAAAGTCGGTCAGTAAGCTCTCCAACAATAACAAGCTTGGTCCATTTAATTCGACTGTCAAATCCGTACAATAGTGATCAGATTTGTACAACAATGTACAGTACTACAGTCTGCAAAAGTAGCCGCTCAAATTATGATTGTTTCTCAAGGACTCAAATGCAATTTAGCCAACCTTCAATGGGCAGAATTTTAAATCCAAGAGTATAAATAGATGGAAGACTAAAGATTGAAGAGATATTTGCACAGTTCAAGATTAAATCTTTAGAGCAAGAATCCTTCAGTTGAGTCGTCTATCACAAGCAAAGTCATTTGTTGACTAAGCTATTTGTTGAAGAACAAGATTAAATTCTTGCATATCTGAGTGATATTCAACTGAGTATTGTAAGGAGTGTATATGCGATCTGAGTGAGGAGATATACCTTCAGTTCTTTAGTTTACTGCTTTAGAAGAGGATTATCTATATTGGTCCCAAGTGGTCAGATGAGGTCTAGAGGGGGGGGGGGGGGGGGGGGGGGTAAATAGACCTCTGAAAATTTTAACTTAAAATTTTCTAACTTTGTTGGTCCCAAGTGGTCAGATGAGGTCTAGGGGGGGGGGGGGGGGGTGAATAGACCTCTTCAAAAATTTATCTTTTAAATACTTTTAACTCTTCTGTCAGCAGACTAAGCTGATCAGTAATCGTAAGTTGACTATGCTGATCTCGCACAAAGCTTTGAACAGCAGAGTTGACCACTCTTCTGATTTCACTCAGCTGATTTTATCAAAATCAGAGTTTTAAAGTAACTAACTTGCAGCGGATTTGTCAAGTGTTTTTCACAAGTAGTTTTCTTTAACTTTGAAGTAGTTTTATCCCCAGTTTTAACAAACTCCTTTTTAAAACTTTTCCAACAGTTAACCTTTAAGTGTTTTAAATATGCTCTTTCAAATATGCAGAAAATTATGCAAGTAAAAACACAAAGGATTTTTATAGTGGTTATATGGATAGAAATCCTTTAGTCCACTCTTCCAAGTCACTTAGATCTTGGGTTATACTATAGTCACACAGATTACAGTACACTCTGCTTGCGCCTATCAACAAATGAAACGGCCACAAGTGCGTAATAGGAAATCACAAAGAAACTCCTATTCTCTGAAGTAATATCACTCACTAAGATGGATATCTACTTCTCACAACACTATTCTAACAAAATCACTCAGATTTATAAGTATTTTATGTTTTCTCTCTATTCTGCTTCGTCAACAAATGACTCGGCTGATGAGTGTTCTGTTCTTGAGTTTGAGACTTAGAAGAATTCTGCTTCAGATTTTTGCTCTCAAAATGTGTTGTATCTTCTTCTTCAACTCACGAACTGAACTATTTATACTTGAGATTTGAAAATCTGCCCTTTGAGAGATCGACATGTGTCCAAATCATCGAGTACTGGTCCTTTCTGCAGAAACGGCTACCTGCGACTGAGCACTGTACACTCTGCTGTACTTTCTGTCAGATCGCATTCAATGCACTAATCTGATACGAGGTTTCTCTTCAATCATTTGTCATAAATACCCTTCCTCTTCAGCATTTATTACTCCAAGTGCATTTATTACCGTTGATCAAACTTCTTGATCCCTTCTACTCTGCTGATCGAAATTACTCGTCTGATGTATACTCGGATGATCCCAAATTTGAACTAATCTTATTTGAGTCGGCTGATAGTCCACCAGTCTGATTCCTTTATTCAGCAACAGATCAGTAGTCTTTTGGACCATATTTGACTCGTCTGAAATAAATATTCCTTGGTCAAATATCTTCTAAGGTTTATACTAAGTTTCCATACTTAGCTGATTCTTATATTTTGGAAATCATCAAAACCTCCCTTCACTTCATACCTTTCATCTTTATCTTCATCTTCATCCAACAATTTCCCCCTTTTTGATGATGACAAAACTTTAGCTAAGTACCTGTACCTAAAGCTAAAGTTTAAGTTCTCAAAAATTTCTGAGATAGAAATAATTTGTTGGAAACTTGAACTTTTATAGATTATATCAATTGATTACAAGTTACAAGTTCATCAGATGAGACAACAGAAAGTAATATTTTACAAGGTTTACAAAAAGATTACAAGAGACCTAGTCTAATAACTTAGTCTAGTCCTTCTTCTCTTCTTGTGTTTCTCCTTCTTCTTCATCTTCAAGGTCTTCATCTTGTTGTTTGGAACTAGAGAGATCTTGTTCAAGCATTTCAAATCTTTTTCTGAGATCCTCTATTCTCTTATACTTGACGTATGGATTTAGCTGTTCAACAGCTGGGTCCTTGGAAGCAGCAATCTCCTTATCAGATTTTACTGGTTCTTTGGGCTCTTCATCAGTATCGTTCTCTACCTCAGTTACTTCATCATCAGGTCTGCTTGTATTTGCATCATCAGCATCAGCAGAATCCAATTTTGCAGTAACTTCAGCTGAATGATTAGCATCAGCACCCTTCTTTGTTGTAGAACCTTCAACACCCTTCTTTGTTGTAGAACCTCCATCTTCCCCCTTTTTGTCATCATCAGCAGGGTTGATGGGTTCTTCAGGCAGAACTGGAGTGATGTTAATAGCGTCACATATCAGTCTGATGTTTTTATCCACCGCCAGAAGATGAGTCTCCCTTTTTAGTTGCTGCAATGTATTATAGGACTCAATCTTTTGAATTGTAAGGTCCATTTGATCACATAGTTGAATCTGAGAGCTCAGAATCAGATCAGCTGAGGTAGTGAATGCTTTCAACATGTTCTCAGTTTTCTCCTCTTGAGCCTCCATTGCATTTGCAACAACTTCAGTTATGTCCCTCCAACCAGCTGTGTTATTCTTGACCCTTGCACCAAATGTTTCCACATCTAGTCTGATAGCCTGTACTTCATTTTTGATACTTGCTATTTTTTCCACTATCAGAGGGCTAGGATCAGCAGCCTTGTGAACTCTTTCAGCAGCAGCAGCAGACAGTATAGTTGAGGCCACTTCCTCAAATTTCTTTAACTGCTCTCTGTGTCTATCTTCCATTTCCCTCATAGAGTTTGCAATCAACTGTTGGATGGACTCCAAAATAGATGGTTGCATGCTTGCTGAAGTTGATGGAATGACTGTGCTTGCTGGAACAATCTCAGGAGTTTCCTCAGACTCCTTTGGTTCATCAGTCAGAGTAGTCTGCTGTTGGGGCAACTGCTCTGATGATGTTGAGATTTTCTCATCAGTCTTCTTTTGGACCTGTACTGGCTCCTTTACTTCTGTAATAACATCAACACCATTATCAGCAACAACAGTTTTATGAGTAAATATAAGAGCAGGTACAAATGGTGATGTTGTCTGTTCAGGTAGATCTTCATAAGTTTTAATAGCCGGTCCGAAGATAATCTGTTGTAAGCTTGGCAGGGGGTGTCATAGAGCTTGGTTGACCCTTATGATATCTGGTCTTTTTAGCCCACATTTCCAAAGTTACGGAAAGTGCCAGCTTTGCTGCTCTCTTCTTTAAATCTTCATTTTCTGCTGGAGTTTCAGGAACAGAGCTTTGTAGTTTCTTGGCTTCAGACTTTGCCAACTTCCTTAGCCGATAGTGGATCATATCCAGGAAGTGATCTAAATCCAGTGCTTGCCTCAAGCACCCAGTTTCCAGAAACTGCAGAACCCATCTTTCCTCCGCAGCAAACTCCTTCCACTGAACTATTTGCTCCTTGGTCTTTGTCAGACGATATTCTCTCCATCTATTATATCTTATCTTTTCAGTAACAAAGAGACTCTGACGGACCAAAATGTCGTTATACCTTTCAAGATCTGCTACAAACTGTTTGAATATCTCTGGATCATTTTGAACTATTTCCAGAGCATATTTTAGTTCAGATCGTTTCTTCTTTGGCAACTTGGGTGTAGGCATAACGGCCCTTGGCTTCTTCTTATCTCCAATTTCAATTCCACCACTGTACCTTGGACCATGGGCATCCTTGGTACTGGCCTCTAAAGCTTGAGCCAAGTCTTGAGCTTCCTTAGCAGCTATCTCAGCAGCAGACATATTTCTAGCCTGAGCTTCAAGCTCACTAAGTTTAAGAGAATGTTGGTACTCTGCCTCTTCTTCCTTTTTCTTTTCTTCTTCCTCTCTCTTTTTCTTTTCGGCAGCAGTAACCACTTTAATCTTCGCCTTACCAGTTCTCTTCCTTCTGGCGGCAGGGGATTCCACTATTTGCAGTGGAGCAGCAGCTATTGGTGTAGGATGAATGAGTGGGACATTCTCCTCTGCTGTCAAACTAGCCGGCTGTTCAGCAACAACAGACTTGTTGAGAGATTGATCCTCTGTAGTCTTGTCTTCTGCAGCTTTTTCTACTGCATCTACTGGTATTTCAGCAGCAGGATTTTCTCTGACTTGTGTTGTTGGATCAACAGTGAAGGTAACTCTTTGACCACCTAGAGTTAACTTCCTTTTTGCTTTTGGCTTAGGAATTATTTCAGTTTGGCGAGGTTCAACAGTCCTCTTTACTGAACTTCTTGTCCTTCATCCAACCTCTTTCACTTGAACTGGTTCGTCAGATTCAGTTCTCTCTGGAGATGTTTCAGTAGTCATCTCATCAATTTCTTTAGTCACCTCAGTGACTATCTTATCAGCAACATCAGCTTCAGACTCTACTGATCTGGCTTGAACAGCAGGGTTTGCTGTTTGATCAGCAGACTTAGCCTTTGTATCAATTTTAGGCTTTTTGGCAGCAACAGACTTCTCTGCCTTTCCCTTTGCCTTTCTTTTTGGAGCGGCTTCAACTTTTACCGGTTCATACACCTTAATCTCCTTCAGCTTGTGGACTATCTTCCCATTTACAAGTGGACAACCAAGAGTCGAAAGCAAATGACTCAACATTATCACATATCCATTTTTCTTCAATGCCAGAAGATAGAAGTAATGGATAGCCCAATTTACTGATAACCCATAGTATATACAAGCCATAGTTTGGTACCTTCTTCTAGGTAACCCATCCAAGGAGCTAGTAGAACACTCCAAAATTTTTGCAATAATATCTGCAAACCTCTGAAACTCATCCTTCAATTGAGTTTTCATCAGGGTTCCAGTCATTGCTTCTCCCTCCTTTGCACAAATAAACCAAAATTCCTCCTCCTTTTTTGAACCCAGAGTAAGTACTTCTCCTCCTTCATTTTTCAGATCATAAATTTCATTAAGAACAGCAAGAGAGACACAGATAGTCTTTCCTCCTACAGTAGCCACAGAAATCATCTTGGTTAAATCATTCTTCCTTGTTTTGTAAAACTCAGCCACGTCTTCAGTGAACACATAATCCTCGTGAGCTTCCAAAACTTTTACCAGTGAAGCCTCTTTGATTTTAACCATTATTTCCTTCATTAGGGGAGTTCCAGAAGCGTGGAACTTCTCGTAATTCAGGTAGCGTCCTTCAGCTCCGGCCATTTGTAGTGAAATTGAAGTAGTTTGAGAGAATTTAAAACACTTTAAGACAGAAAATAGATGAATCAGTAACTCCTTTTTCACTTGAGATAATTTTGGGTGCGTAAGGTTTACCCTTCTGATCAAATCTGGATTTACAGATTATGAAACTCCTAGGTTTCCGTGTTTTACGCGAACGGTTTGATTTAATCTGTCGGTTTCTAATCGTGCGGGCGAGAATTGCGGATTTCAAAATTTATTAATTATGTCAGACAGGCGGGAATTTGAAACGCCACATGTCTGTTACTTATAAAAGCGTGTTTCAGAAAATGCGTTTTTAGTACAACACTTAAATATAAGATGACATAAATAAAAACAGATGAGTAAAATAATACTTATCTGATAGACGACTTGTCTGATACAATATATCACTAGTGAAAGCCAATATCTAGTGATCTTCCTTTGCTGTTTGTCAATCCAGCAAGATAAATAATCTTCAAATCTTCAAGAATTAAGAACAGATCTTCTGATTAAAGCAACTTCAACTACAATCATTGAAGATTTCATCTTTAAGACAAGGGTACCGCTAGTCTTACACGTTCCCCCTGAATTCAAGAATTCATCAGTCAACTAGTCTGTTGAGAGTTAGTCTTCTTGAAGTGTAACACTTGTTGATATCAGATTAGTAAGCTGTTGAACCCAATCTTCTGATAGGTTCCCCCTCAGCTTATGAATCCAAATTTAACAAGCCCAGTTCCACTCTTAGAGTAGAAAATCTTGCATCACTTAATGGTTTGGTGAAAATGTCAGCAATCTGATTGTCAGTATGAACATACTCAATAATAACATTTCTCTTTTCAACATGGTCTCTGATGAAGTGATGTTTGATCTCAATATGCTTAGTCCTGGAATGACTAGTAGTATTCTGAGTAAGTGAGATTGCACTTGTATTGTCACAGTAGATAGGGATTCCACTGATCTTCAGATTATAGTCTTCTAGTTGATGCTTCAACCAAAGTATTTGTGCACAACATGCTCCAGCAGCAATGTATTCAGCTTCAGCAGTAGATATGGATACTGAAGTCTGTTTCTTACTCATCCATGAGATCAGACGACTGCCTAAAAATTGACAAGTGCCTGTAGTACTCTTCCTATCAATTTTGCAGCCAGCAAGGTCAGAATCTGAATATCCAATAAGTTCAAATCCTGATTCCCTTGGGTACCACAATCCCAAATCTTGTGTGCCTTTGAGATACTTTAGTATCCTTTTAGCAGCTAAGATGTGAGATTCCTTAGGATCTGATTGAAATCTTGCACAAACCCCAACAGAATACATAATATCTGGTCTGCTAGCTGTTAAGTATAACAGTGACCCAATTATGCCTCTGTATTTGGTGATGTCAACTGATTTGCCACCTTCATCCTTGTCCAGACGAAGTCCAGTAGACATAGGAACATTAACAGATGAGCTAGTTTCCATACCAAAGTTCTTGAACAGATCTTTTGTGTACTTTGCTTGATTAATAAAAATACCATCAGGTAGCTGTTTAACTTGTAATCCAAGAAAGTAATTTAGTTCTCCCATCATGCTCATTTCAAACTTGTTCTGCATCAGCTTAGAGAACCTTTCACTCATCTGTTTGTTAGTTGAACCACATGTAATATCGTCCACATATATTTGTACTAACAATATATGATTATCCCATTCAATAGTGAACAAAGTCTTATCTACCTTACCTTTGCGAAATCCTTTAACTAAAAGAAAATCAGATAAAGTATCATACCATGCTCTTGGAGCCTGTTTCAGTCCATAGAGAGCTTTCTTCAGACGATGCACTTTGTCTCCTTGTTGATAAACTTCAAAGCCAGGAGGTTGTTCAACATAAACTTCCTCTTGCAATTCTCCATTGAGAAAAGCAGACTTCACATCCATCTGATAGACAGTGAAGTTCTTGTAAGCAGCATAGGCTAAGAATAATCTGATTGCTTCAAGCCTAGCAACTGGTGCGAATGTCTCATCAAAATCAATGCCTTCTTCAAGCCAGGAGGTTGTTCAACTAGTCTTGCTTTGTTTCTGGTAACAATATCATCTTCATTCATTTTATTTCTGAATACCCACTTAGTGCCAATTACTCTTTGATGAGTAGGTCTGGGAACTAAGTACCAGACTTCATTCCTTTCAAATTGATTCAACTCTTCTTGCATTGCTTCAATCCAGTAAGAATCACTAAGAGCTTCATCAATCAACTTAGGCTCAATTTGTGAAAGAAAACTTACAAACATTGTCTCATTTGCAGTTGACCTTCTAGTTCTTACTCTATCCAAAGGATCACCAATCACTAAGTCAGGTGGGTGATCTTTGAGCCATCTGAGATCAGGTTGCAAATCTGGATGTTGTCCTCTTGATTGATCTTGCAACACTACTGTTGGAGTCTCAGTAGTAGTCTGTTGAACAGTCTCTGGTCTGTTAGCTGTTTGCAACTCGTCTGTTAGAAAATCAACAGACTGATTTTGAACATCACTTGAGTTAACAGCTTGAGTTAAATCAGGTAGTATGATGGGTTCATATTCTTCCTTTCTTTCCACACTCAATTTCTGAAAGTCAGCAGATACCTCTGGATTTGCACTTTGATTATTTTCAGATGATTGACTTGGTTCATCAAATACTACATGAATAGATTCTTCTACAAGTAAAGTTCTTTTGTTAAACACTCTATAAGCTTTACTAACAGTAGAGTAACCTACAAAAACAGCTTCATCAGCCTTTTCTGCAAATGCAGTAAGGTGATTTTTCCCATTGTTCAAAACATAACATTTACAACCAAAAATCCTAAGATAATGTATATTAGGCTTTCTGTTGTTCCATAGCTCATAAGGTGTCTTGTTTTGACTTTTGTTGATCATACATCTGTTCTGTGTATAACATGCTGTATTTGTGGCTTCTGCCCAGAATATTTGGGGCAGCTTTGCTTCAGCTATCATTGTCCTGGTAGCTTCTTTTAGAGTTCTGTTTCTCCTTTCAGCAACTCCATTTTGTTGAGGGGTTCTGGCAGCAGAGTACTCATGATTGATTCCTCTGGTGTTACAATACTCTTCAACAGTAGAGTTTGTAAATTCAGTCCCTCTATCGGATCTGATCTTCAATATTCTTTGACTCTTCTCATTCTGGATCAGTTCCATCAGATTAGTAAGATGTTCCTTGGTTTCACTTTTCTTCTTCATGAAAATCACCCAAGTAAATCTTGCAAAATCATCCACAACAGCTAGGCAGTATTTCTTTCCACCATTGCTGATAGGATCAATAGGGACAAACAAATCCATATGTAACAGCTCCAAAATTCTGGTTGAAGATTGGTGCTTCTTGCTTTTGAAAGATGATTTCACGTGTTTACCCTTCTGACATGCGTCACAAAGCTTGTCTTTGCTCATGACTGTCTTTGGAATTCCTTCTACCAAATCATTCTTTATTAATCTATTTATAGTCTTGAAATTCAAATGATTCATTCTTTTGTGTCACAGCCAACTGATTTATTCCCTTCACTCATATCACGGACTTTATCCCACATCTCTTTAGATGTTTTACAATGTTTGACTTTGTTAAACCTTTCATTGTCCAGGGCTTTAGTCATGATGAAGATTCCAACTTTGTCAAGATTTTTCAGCTTGATTTCTTCAGCTGTCATCTCGTCTTCATCTTTGTCAACGACCGTATCTTGGCCATCAACTTTGATTGTTTTGGTGACACTTATTGGACCTTTTGTTATGCACCTGTACATATTATCATTGTAAGTAGCAAGGAAAATTTCCATGCGGATTTTCCAGTACTCAAAGCTCATACCGCCTATGTGGGGAACAAGGCTGATACAATCCATTTTTCAAAAAGTTTTTGTTTTTCAAAAAAATGCTCTTTTGAAAACCTTTGAAAACCTTTGAAAAACACTCTAGGATCAAGCAAATGATTCAGATGAACCACCTGCTCTGATACCACTTGTTGGTCCCAAGTGGTCAGATGAGGTCTAGAAAGGGGGGGGGGGGGGGGGGGTGAATTGACCTCTTAAAAAATTTATCTTTTAAATACTTCTAACTTTTCTGTCAGCAGACTAAGCTGATCAATAATCGTAAGTTGACTATGCTGATCTCGCACAAAGCTTTGGACAGCAGAGTTGACCACTCTTCTGATTTCACTCAGCTGATTTTATCAAAATCAGAGTTTTAAAGTAACTAACTTGCGGCGGATTTGTCAAGTGTTTTTCACAAGTAGTTTTCTTTAACTTTGAAGTAGTTTTATCCCCAGTTTTAACAAACTCCTTTTTAAAACTTTTCCAACAGTTAACCTTTAAGTGTTTTAAATATGTCCTTTCAAATATGCAAAAAATTATGCAAGTAAAAACACAAAGGATTTTTATAGTGGTTATATGGATAGAAATCCTTTAGTCCACTCTTCCAAGTCACTTAGATCTTGGGTTATACTATAGTCACACAGATTACAGTACACTCTGCTTGCGCCTATCAACAAATGAAACGACCACAAGTGCGTAATAGGAAATCACAAAGAAACTCATATTCTCTGAAGTAATATCACTTACTAAGATGGATATCTACTTCTCACAACACTATTCTAACAAAATCACTCAGATTTATAAGTATTTTCTGTTTTCTCTCTATTCTGCTTCGTCAACAAATGACTCGGCTGATGAGTGTTCTGTTCTTGAGTTTGAGACTTAGAAGAATCCTGCTTCAGATTTTTGCTCTCAAAATGTGTTGTATCTTCTTCTTCAACTCACGAACTGAACTATTTATACTTGAGATTTGAAAATCTGCCCGTTGAGAGATCGACAGGTGTCCAAATCATCGAGTACTGGTCCTTTCTGCAGAAACGGCTACCTGCGACTGAGCACTGTACACTCTGCTGTACTTTCTGTCAGATCGCATTCAATGCACTAATCTGATACGAGGTTTCTCTTCCATCATTTGTCATAAATACCCTCCATCTTCAGCATTTATTACTCCAAGTGCATTTATTACCGTTGATCAGACTTCTTGATCCCCTCTACTCTGCTGATCGAAATTACTCGTCTGATGTATACTCGGCTGATCCCAAACTTGAACTAATCTTATTTGAGTCGGCTGATAGTCCACCAGTCTGATTCCTTTCTTCAGCAACAGATCAATAGTCTTTTGGACCATATTTGACTCGTCTGAAATAAATCTTCCTTGGTCAAATATCTTTTAAGGTTTATACTAAGTTTCCATACTTAGCTGATTCTGATGTTTTGGAAATCATCAAAACCTCCCTTCACTTCATACCTTTCATCTTTATCTTCATCTTCATCCAACAAACTTTTTTTGTGAGCAGACTAAGCTGATCAAGATTCGTAAGTAGACTAAGCTGATCGCGCACAAAGCTTTGAACAGCAGAGTTGACCACTCTTCTGATTTTACTTAGCTGATTTTGAGAAAATCAGAGTTTTAAATATATTACTTGGCAGCGTATTTATCAAGTGTTTTCCACACGTAGTTTTCTTTAACTTAAAAAAATTTTATCCCCAATTTTTGCAAACTCCTTTTTTAAAATCTTTAACAGTTAACTTAAGTGTTTGAAAGCTTTTGAAAAATATGATAGTAAAAATGCAAACTCAAACACAGGCAATTTTTATAGTGGTTATATGGATGTAAATCCTTTAGTCCACTCTTCCAAGTCACTTAGATCTTGGTTTATACTATAAACACACAGTTTACAATATACAATGCTTGCGCCAAACAACAAATGAAATGGCCACAAGTGCGCAATAGAAATTCACAAAGAAAACCTATCATCCGAAGTAATATCACTCACTAAGATGGATATCTACTTCTCACAACACTTCTCTTACAAAATCACTCAGATTTATATGTATATCTTTGATCTTCAACTTCGGCTTTCGTCAACAGATGACTAGGCTGATGAATGTTCTGTTCTTGAGTTTTGAGACTTAGATAAATTCTGCTTCGGAATTTTGCTCTCTAGTATGTTGCTTTGGATTGTCTCTAACTCATGAATCTTGAACTATTTATACTTGAGATTTGAATTATGTCCGTTGAAGAAAGACATAATCTGATTTCTCGAGTACCGGTCCCCCAATTTCAGGAACGGCTACTTGCAACTGTGCACTGTACACTCTGCTGTACTTTCTGTCAGTTGCATTAAATGCACTCTGCTGATTCGAGGTTTCTCTTCAATCATTTGTCTTTAATACCCTTCCCTTACAGCATTTATTACTTCAGGTGCATTTATTACCGTTGCAATAACTTCTGATCACTCCCACTCTGCTGATCGAATCCACTCGTCTGATGAACACTCTGCTGATCCAAATCGAACTCATCTGATTTGAGTTTGCTGAAAACCCACCAGTCTGATTCCGAATACAGCAACAGATCAGTAGTCTTCTGGACCATAAATTTGACCCTTCTGATTTATCTTCTTGGTCAAATAATTATAGAGATTTGAACTAAGCTTCCAATACTTAGCTGATGACTTTTGGAAATCATCAAAACCTCCCTTCACTTCTAAGTCTTCATCTTCATCCAACAATCTAGGTGATTTTTTGTTAGAACCCCGTGTTCTACTTGAGGCTTATCATTTGTTGTAAAAGCTCAAGTCTTGTACTAGGTTACTTTGTGTTTCTAATATAACCTAAATTTGTGTGATTTAGAAGAGTGGATTAAGAGGATTTGTTCCTGCTGAAATACTATGAAATTCCTTGTGTGATTTATTTTACCTGCACTTGCATTGCATACTTTCAGTAGTTAAGTAAATCATTTAAGAGAAGAGTCTTTTAAGTTGGGTAATCTTTTAACTTGGGGTAAAACTCTCTTTAGGTTTTGAAAAGTTTAAGTTTTAAAGCACCGTTTGAAAAACATACATAGACATTATCTGCTGCATCATGATTTGAAACTCTGATAACTTAAGTAAGGAACGTAAATAAGATGAGTGATCTATTTTGTTGATAAGCTTAGTGCAAATCAGCTCAGTAGTCTCACTGTACTGATTAGCAAACTCTTCTTAAGTCTGATAAGCAAATTCAGTCAAGTAGTCTACCCTGCTGATAAACTTAATGTAAAAACAGCTTAGTAGTCTTATATTGTTGATAAGCAGACTCTACTTCAGAGAAAAAAAGAAAAAAATTAAGAAGGTTAGAGGTCTATTCACCCCCCACCAGAACTCGTCATAACCACTTGGGATCAATACAAATTTTAAACAATTTTTACCCATTTAATTCTTTAAAAAATCTAAAAACTAATTAAAAAACAAAAAAAATCTTATAGCCCTGGACGGGCACAATGTGTTTGGACGCAGTCAACCAGGCAGTCAAGCCATGACCGCCCGCTTGCCTTCTCCACCGCCTCCTTTACCCCTTTCACCCGGTTGCCCGCCCGCCTCCCCCGCCTCATTTGCCATCTCCAACTGACAACCGTCTTCCCTCCCCCTGTCGCCCTCTTGTCGGCCTCGGTTGGAGATGTCCTTGAATGACAAAAGGATAATATTACTCTCTCCAACTCATAATTTTTATTCTTTAGCATTGATTGGTCAACTTGCATAAAATCACAAATTATAATATTAATCTATTTTATTTTTCAATAATAGTTTGATAAAAAATGTATAAAAATAATATTACATCTATTAATATTTAGAAGATATAAAACATCATAATTTAAAAAAAAAAAATGAATTGAATAAATCACTTGAAAGTTAAAACGTTTGAATTTGCACTGTATTTAATGGAAACAAATTTTTTGAGATATAATAAAATAGAAAGAAAGGAAAAGAGAGAGGACATGGCGGTGGGCGGGGAGTTTACTAATGTGTGTTTGGAGTGTTGCTTTAATTGGAAAATTATCAAAAAAGGTAATAATGGAAAATGGCATGTCAACTAGCCTGTTCGAACATTCATTATCAAATTAACTCGCTTAGAAAAAAGAATAGTGATATTGTCATAGCTCAAAATGTTGGGTACAAAAGAACTTTGTCATTATTGTCCTTGAGACTGCTAACTTTAATTAATGGTAATAGAGCTTCGTTCCCTTGATACCAAACCCTTCTTGCCAGACGCTCTCCATTGAAACCATAATTGACATTATTGTTGCCACTATAAAGTACTCTACACATATCATTGGATTGGTTTTCCCTAAGAAATTAGGGTTTTACATCGATTGATTGTTGGATGAAGATGAAGAAGTGAAGAGATGTTTTGATGATTTTCAAAAGTCATCAGTTAAGTAATGGAAGCTTAACAAGCCTCTGAAAATTCAATCTGAGAAGTCAAGTAAAATCAGAAGGGTTGAATTTTGGTCCAGAAGACTACTGATTTGATGCTGAGTACGGAATCATACTGGTGGATTTCAGCAGAGTCAAATCAGATGTGTTCGATTTGAATCAGCAGAGTGTTCATCAGCTTAGTGGATTCGATCAGCATAGTGGAAGTGATCAGAAAGTTATTACAACGGTAATAAATGTACTCGGTGTAATAAATGTTGAAGAAGAAGGTATTAAAGACAAATGATTGAAGAGAAAACTCGGATCAGCAAGGTGCATTAAATGCTACTTGACAGAAAGTACAGCAGAACTGTAAAGTAAACAATTGCAGAAGCCGTTCTGAAACAAGGACCACTGCTCGAGGAAGTTCTGAAAACCTGTCTTACTTCAACGTACATAAATTCAAATCCTCAAGTATAAATAGATCTGATTTCAAGAGTTAGAGACAACCACAACAACTGAGAGAAAATTAAAGCAAGCAATATCTTCTAAGTCCCAAAAACTCAAGTACAGATCACCATCAGCCGAGTCATCTATTGACAAAACCGAGTTGAAGAAACAAAGCCAAAACATAAATCTGAGTGATTTAGGTAAAAGAGGGTGTTGTGCGAAGTGTATATCCATCTTTGTGAGTGATATAACTTCAAAGTATAGGTTTTCTTTGTGTTTTCCTATAGCGAACTTGTGGCTTTATCATTTGTTGTAAAAGCGCAAGTAGAGTGTACTATTTACTTTGTGTTCATAGTATAACCCAAAATTTTCGTGATTTGGAAGAGTGGACTAAAAGGCATTCTTATCTATATAACCACTATAAAAATTCCTTGTGTTTGATTACTTGCATTTTTACTTGCATATTTCAAAAGCATACAAACACTTGAGCAAACTAAAAGATTTTAAAAGGAGTTCAAAACTGGGGATAAATTCTTTTAAGTAAGAAAATAACTTGTTTGAAAAATACTTGATAAATCCGCTGCATACAAGTTTAAAACTCTGATTTAAATTGAAACAGATAAGTAAATCAGACGAGTGGTCAACTTCGCTGTTTAAGCTAGGTACGCAATCAACAAAGTAGTCTCACCAGTTCGATCAGCTTACTCTGCTGATAAGAAAAGTTAGAGAAATTTTGAAAAAGTTTAGAGGTCTATTCACCCCCCCCCCCCCCCCCCCCCAACCCCCTCTAGACCTCAACTGACCACTTGGGACCAACAAGTGGTATCAGAGCAGGTGGTTCAACTTAATCATCTGACTGATCAACGAGCTTGATCCAATATTGTGTTTTTCAAAATCTTTCAAAAGAGCATATTTTTGAAAAATAAAATCTTTGAAAATGGATTGTATTAGCCATGTACCCCACATTTATCATGACAAGAGCCCTCGATAATGATAAGTTAATGACCGGGAGGTGGTTGTTGACAAAGAACCTGAAGAGATGACGGCTGAAGAAATAAAGCTGAGCAATCTTGACAAGGTTGGAATATTTATCATGACAAGAGCCCTCGATAATGACAGGTTTGACAAAGTCAAACACTGCAAAACATCAAAAGAGATGTGGGATAAAGTTCGTGATATGAGCGAAGGGAATGATGCCATTAAAGAGCACAGCTTAAGCATAGCCCTTGAGAAGTTGGAAAACTTCAAAATGAAGTCCGGAGAAACCATTGACCAGATGGATTCGAGATTTACAAAGACTCTGAATGACGTGTTAAAGTTAGGAAAGACCTTTACTGATAAGGAGATCACAGTTAAAGATTTAAAGGCGCTACCTCCCAAGTTCAACATGAAGATCACAGCCATGGAAGAATCAAGGGATCTAGGGAAGATCTCTCTGACGGAGCTGTTTTCTGTATTCAAGGCATCAACTTCAAATCCCACTGTTGCCCTAGTAGCAGCAAATAAATCCAGAAGATCAGCCGGAAAAATAAAGGAAATGGACTCATTTGATGAGACCACACTGCTCAACAAAAAGGAGTATACTGCTGGCGACGTTGCGTTGTTATTGAATGGATTCAAGAAGTTCTACAAAAGAAAATGAAAAACAAATACAACAATGCTTCTACTTCTAACCCTACCTCTTATTCTCATGAAAGTAAGGACAATTATAAATTCAAACTACTGCTACAATTGCAGGAAATTGGGACACTTCATTGAGGACTGCCCATATCCTAAAGCTGAGAAGTAAACTGGGGAGGAAAAGAAAGTAAGGAAGGAGAGGAGACATCAGAAGAGCAAAGTACTGTTGGCTGAAGCTGAAAAGATAGTAGCCATCTACTCGTCTGACTCAGATTCGGAGACATCAGAAGATGACTCTGCTGAAGAAGAGACACCTGCACTGCTTTGTCTCATGGCCAAAGAATCAGAGGATTCTGACAATGAGGTAACTCTCTGAAAATGAAAATGAACTATTTAGTTCATTTGAACAAATGATAAAAAACAACACAAACGTTGTTGATGCATTTGCAAAGCTTAAGGAAGAGATGACTGTGCTGAAAAAACAAAATTCTCTACTGAAACTTAACGTTGAAAAACCGCAAGAATTAGCTGAGTATAAAAAGCTTGCACATGAGAATGAATCTCTGAAAGCAGAATGTGAAGTTTACAAAGGAAAAATCATGGAACTTGAAAATATAATATCCACTCATGATAATTCGTCGGTTGCATCAGTGAACACCACTAGTGAACAAAAAACACCTTTAGTAAAAGAAAGTTTAGGACTGAACCGTACTGAAAAATTCATATCTACTGATAACAGCAATGTTATCTAATATGTTCTGACAACTAAACCTACTTCACTAGAAAAAGAGAAAAAGGAGAAGAAATCTCCAAAGGCTAAAAAGGGTAAAGAGCCTAAAATTGAAAAACAGACTAGTAAAGCTAAACAGCATAGTAGTCCAAAGAAGTCTGCTGATAAGAGCAAAAATGATCAGACTAGTAACAAGTCTAAGTTGTCTGTTAATGAGCAAGTAAGAACTAAACCTAAGAAGCAAAGAAATCATAGAAATGATAATGCTTGGTATGGAAATGAGTCTTATTATGTGCAACCTGCTTATTCATCATACTATGCTGCATATCATACTCATCATCTAATGCATGCTTACCCAGCTTATCATGCACCGTACCATGCTTATGAGCATTACTCTCTTCATAATAATTTTCATGAACATATGCATACTGAAACTTATGATGATTTAAGAGTAAAGAAATCACCACCAAACTCTACTGAAACTAAGAAGCTTAAGGTTTCCAAATCTTGGGTTGTTAAATGTGACACTATTCCACTAGGACCCTCTCAATAAGGGTACCTAAAACAATTTTATTTTATTTTGTAGGTTAGGTTAGTAGTAGGAGTAAAGTAGAGAAGAAATGGTACTTGGACAGTGGATGTTCGAGGCACATGTGTGGTGACATACATGAACTTGACTGATTCTGCTACCATAGACGGTTCAAATGTTACTTTTTGGAGACAGCAAAGAAGGCAATATTGTTGCGTATGGAAAGCTTATCAAAGGAAACATTGAGATATCTGACGTCTCATATGTTAAAGGCCTAAAGTATAATCTGCTGAGAATATGTCAATTTTGTGACAAAGGATTTTCAGTTATCTTCTCATCAGATAAGTGCTACGTGGAGCAAATTGGAACAAAGAAAGCTATCTTATCTGGAAGACGACAAGGAAATATCTACATAGTTGACTGGAATTCTGTGGATAAGAATTCTAATTTTTGTTTGGTGGACTCTACACCAAGTGAAGTTAGTTGTCTATGGCACAAAATGATGAATCATTTGAATTTCAAGACCATCAACAAATTAATCAAGAATGATTTGGTAGAAGGAATTCCAAAGACAGTCATGAGCAAAGACAAGCTTTGTGATGCGTGTCAGAAGGGTAAACAAGTTAAATCAACTTTCAAAAGCAAAAAGCACCAATCTTCAACCAGAATTTTGGAGCTACTACATATGGACTTGTTTGGACCTACTGATCCTATCAACAATGGTGGAAAGAAATACTGCTTAGCTGTTGTGGATGATTATTCAAGATTTACTTGGGTGATATTCATGAAAAATAAGAGTCAAACCAAGGAACATCTTACTAATCTTATGGAGCTGATCCAGAATGAAAAGGGCTTAAAAATATTAAAGATCAGATTAGATAAGGGCACTGAGTTTACAAACTCTATTGTTGAAGAGTATTATAATTCCAAAGGAATTAACCATGAGTACTCTGCTGCCAGAACCCCTCAACAAAATGGAGTTGTTGAAAGGAGAAACATAACTCTGAAAGAAGCTACCAGAACTATGATAGCTGAATCAAAACTGCCTCAAAAATTTTGGGCAGAAGCCACAAATGCATGCTACACCCAAAACAGATGCATGATCAACAAGAGTCAGAACAAGACACCTTATGAACTGTGGAATAACAGAAAACCTAATATTCATTATCTTAGAATATTTGGTTGTAAATGTTTTATTTTGAATAATGGGAAAAATCACCGTACTGCTTTTGCAGAAAAGGCTGATGAAGCTGTTTTTGTAGGTTACTCTACTGTCAGTAAAGCCTACAAAGTTTTTAACAAAATGACTTTACTTGTAGAAGAATCATTTAATGTAGTATTTGATGAACCTAATCACTCTTCTGAAAAGAATCAAAACGATAATCCTGATTTATCTACAGATCTTCAGAACTTGACCATGGAAAGAAAAGAAGAATATGTACCCATCATACTACCTGATCTCAACCAAGCTGATAACTCAAATGCTATTCAAAATCAGTCTACTTATTGTCTAACAGAGGAGTTGCAAACCAGAGACTGTTCAACAGACTACTACTGAGACTCCAACAGTAGTGTTGCAAGATCAATCAAGAGGACAACATTCAGATTTGCAACCTGATCTCAGATGGCTCAGAGATCACCCACGTGATCTTGTGATTGGTGAACCACTATATAGAGTAAGAACACGAAGGTCAACTGTAAATAAATCAATGTTTGTAAGTTTTCTTTCACAAATTGAGCCTAAACAGATTGATGAATCTCTTAGTGATTCTCACTAGATTGAAGCAATGCAAGAGGAGTTGAATCAATTTGAAAGAAATGAGGTTTGGTACTTGGTACCTAGACCTACTCATCAAAGAGTCATTGGCACTAAGTGGGTTTTCAGAAACAAAATGAATGAAGATGGTATAGTTACCAGAAATAAAGCAAGACTAGTGGCCAAAGGTTACTGCCAAGAAGAAGGCATTGATTTTGATGAGACATTTGCACCAGTTGCTAGGCTTGAACCAATCAGATTATTCCTAGCCTATGCTGCTCACAAGAACTTCACAGTCTATCAGATTGATGTGAAGTCTGCTTTTCTCAATGGAGAATTGCAAGAACAAGTTTATGTTGAACAACCTCCAGGTTTTGTAGTATATCAACAAGGAGACAAAGTGTATCGTCTGAAGAAAGCCCTATATGGACTAAAGCAAGCACCAAGAGCATGGTATAATACCTTATCTGATTTTCTTTTAATAAAAGGATTTCGCAAATGTAAAGTAGACAAGACCTTGTTTACTATTGAATGGAATAATCATATATTGTTAGTTCAAATATATGTGGACGATATTATTTTTGGTTCAACTAACAAACAAATGTGTGATAAGTTCTCTACGTTGATGCAGAATAAGTTTGAAATGAGCATGATGGGAGAACTTAATTACTTTCTTTGATTGCAAGTAAAACAGATGAATGATGGCATATTTATCAATCAAGCAAAGTAAACAAAAGATCTGTTCAAGAAATTTGGTATGGAAACTAGCTCATCAGTTGCTATTCCAATGTCTACTGGACTTCGCCTTGATAAGGATGAAGATGGAAAATCAGTGGACATCACAAAATATAGAGGCATAATTGGGTCACCGCTGTACCTCACTGCCTGCAGACCATATATTATGTACTCTGTTGGGGTTTGTGCGACATTTCAATCAAATCCAAAGGAATCTCATCTCTTAGCTGCTAAATGGATATTAAGGTATCTCAAAGGCACTCAAGAATTGGGATTGTGGTATCCAAGGGAATCAGGATTTGAACTTATTGGATATTCAGATTCTGACCTTGCTGGCTGCAAAATTGATAGGAAGAGTACTACAGGTACTTGTCAATTTTTAGGCAGTCATCTGATTATACCGTATTTCGTTCAAGTTCAATAAGGAAAGTTAAGTATAACAATATATGAATCGAGCATGTGAAAACTGTATATTGATATTGGTGTTCGAATACAAATTACAAAGCGAGTCTACCCGAGCATTACGGGATGCCGTACTACTAAAAAGACTAAATTCAACGAGAATACAAGCTAGTTCCTAATCCGAACAGTAGGTCCGAGCAGAAGGAATATCTTGGAAGTTGTGCCGTCCCTGATGTCATAAATGCGCCGCGTATTTATAGGAACAGTAATGAGCTAGGTAGACCATCCGTAGGAGAACACCTCTCGGCCAGCTGTATAAAGCTGTAGGTCGGCCCCACAGTAATCCCGAGGAGACGAGTAGATCGGGAAGAAGAGGGTACTTGATCGAGAGCTATCAGTCAGGCTTGATCGGAAAACCATGTTCTTCTGGTCGGAGAATACCATTCTGGTCGGGATCGAGGTCGACCTCGAGCAGAAAGTATTTCCTAAAGTGGCGTATGCGAAATACCCCTCATCAATACTCCCCCACTTCTCGAGCGTAAGTGAAGCAGAAGCTCGGAGAAGTAAATATTGCATTACGGCGAAAGACTTTGATTTCTTGATATTTTCGGACATGCCTCATTAAAAACCTAGTCCGGAAAAACCCTGTGGGAAAAATCCGAGCTAGGGAAAAAGAGTGCACATCATCCTTGGGAGAGCCTCGAAAAACCGAATCGCTCCAAAGATAGAAGGGTGAGATTTTTGACCTGAGAGATTCACCTCGATGATTCACCAAGAGCTGCAATACTTGAGGTTCGGAAAAATAGATAGTAGAGAACAGGCCTCGGACAGTCTTGAGTTGGATATGCCTCGTTAAAAACCTTACTCGGAAAAACCCTGTGGGATAAAAACCGAGCGAAGGGAAAAATAGTACATATTTTATCCTGTTGATGATATGTTAGTGAAGAGCATGACCGAGGAGGACCATATAAAGCACCTTGACAGATGTTTCGCAATCCTAAGGAAGTACAGAATGAAATTAAATCCGGCCAAGTGCACCTTCGGGGTAAGGTCGGGAAAGTTCCTCGGTTATCTGGTTCACGAGCGCGGAATCGAGGCGAATCCAGAAAAAATCCGAGCTATAGCTGAGCTACGACCGCCAACTAAATTGTCTGAAGTGCAGAGTCTAATCGGAAAAATAATATCTTTGAATAGGTTTATATCCCGATCAGCAGACAAGAGTTTGCCTTTCTTCAAGTTGTTGAGAAAATCGAAAGGCTTTGAATGGAGTGAGGAATGCAGTAAAGCTTTCGAAGAACTTAAAAGGTATTTAGTTTCCCCTCCGATGTTGGCAAAACCGGTCGAGGGGGAACCTTTGTATCTGTATATAGCGGTATCAAGTGAGGCAATAAGTTCTGTTTTGGTGAGAATTCAGGATTCCGAGCATAAACCGGTATACTATCTGAGTAAGTTGCTTCAAGGGGCAGAAAAGAATTACCTGGAGATCGAGAAGTTCGCACTGGCTTTAGTTATTGCCGCACGAAGGCTGCGACCTTATTTCCAAACTTACAAAATTATTGTTCTGACTAATCAACCTCTACGGCAAGTTCTATCAAAGCCAGAGACGTCCGGGAGATTGATTAAATGGGCGGTGGAGCTGGGTCAGTTCGAGATCGAGTACCAACCTCGAACTACAATCAAGGCTCAAGTCTTAGCTGATTTCGTTGCAGAATCAACAGGGTCCAGTTCGGGCGACTTGTCCATTCCCGTGGTAAATCTGGTCGAGGATGTTCAGCACAAAGTTTGGGTGATGCATGTCGACGGGTCATCGACCAGAGACGGTGGTGGGGCCGGAATTCACTTTCAGGGTCCCGAGGGGGAGGATCTCAGTTATGCGATCACCCTAGATTTTGTAGTCACGAACAATGAAGCAGAGTACGAGGCTTTGATCGCGGGTTTAGAAATGGCAGTTAAAGCAAACATAAGGTCGTTGACAGTGTTAACCGACTCGGAGCTCGTACATAGACAAGTAAAAGGGGTTTATGAAGCAAAAGAGTTTAACATGGTGAAATATTTGAAAAGAGTGAAGGATCTGGTGACGAAGTTCGAGATATTTGATATACAAGCTATCCCTCGAGAAGAGAACTGTTGGGCGGATTTGCTTTCGAAGTTCACTGGCTCGATTGATGGACGGAAGGAAAGAGTGATAACTTGGCTAATGTCCAACTCCCCAGCTATAGACTCCGACCTAGCCCTAAACTCGGAGGTAATGGAGATAGATGTTCGAGAGTCTTCTTGGATGGAGCCTTTGAAAGCTTATCTAAGAGATGGTACCTTGCCGGAAGACACTAATCAAGCTCGAAGGATTAAGTATCGAGCCCCAATGTACGTTTTGAACGAAGGTAGGCTTTATAAAAGATCAAGCTCAGGAGTTTTGTTGAAGTGCATTCCTGAGAGTCAGTTCGATCTAATTTTAAAGGAGGTTCACGAAGGTGAAGCAGGAAGTCATTGTGGTGCGCGCGCCTTAGCCTTGAAGTGCTCGAGGACTGGATATTATTGGCCCACTATGATCTCGGATTCCATCGATTATGTCAAGAAATGCCATCATTGCCAAATCTATTCAAATCTAATTCATCAGCCCGCCGAGCAGATGCATTCGATTCCGATCTGCTGGCCCTTCGACAAGTGGGGAATCGATATTGTGGGACCTTTCCCAACTGCTAGATCGAGAAAAAATTATGTCCTGGTCGCCGTGGAATACTTCAGTAAATGGATTGAATGCATTGCGCTAACAAAAATTACTCAATTTCAGGTGATAAATTTTCTCTGGAAGAATATTGTTTGCAGGTTTGGTATACCGAGGATCCTTATTTCCGACAATGGAACTCAGTTCGCGGGAAAACGAATCTTGGAGTGGTGCGAAAGGTTTGGGATCCAGCAGAATTTCACGTCGGTCGGACATCCCCAGGCGAACGGACAAACCGAGGTCACCAACAGGGAAATTGTTCGATCACTGGAAAAACGTTTAGCCGAAGCGAAAGGCAATTGGTTAGACGAGCTTCCAGGAGTAATTTGGGCGAACAGGACTACAGTAAAGTCTGCTACTGGAGAGACCCCTTTCTCATTGGTTTATGGGTCGGAGGCTGTTATACCGGTCGAATCATTAGTTCCTTCTCCGAGGATAGAATCTTACGACCCTGATCAGAATCAGTCGTTGCGAGAGTTGGATGTCGATCACGCAGATGGAAAACGCGACCGAGCACGCATAAGAATCCAAGCCACCAAGTCTAGCATGGAAAAAGCTTATGACAAGAAAGTCAGGATAAGAACATTCAAAGTTGGGGATTTAGTCCTCAAAAAGGTGGAAGTATCTAAGCATGTCGGAAAGCTTCAGCCAAACTGGGATGGCCCTTATGTCGTGCAGGAGGTCGGAAAAAAGGGGTCCTATAAAATTGCTCACCTCAACGGTGATGTTTTGCCAAGAACTTGGAACGCAGTCAATCTGAGGAAATATTATGGAAGATAGATGTTATCATTTCTAATCTTTATTGTAATTTACAGTTTTCTCAAACTTTAACTTTCCTCAAAGGTGTAAGAACAATCAATGAAATCTTTGGTTCGAGTTCTAATTGTTTTCCAGGTGCCATCACGGAGAAAGGCTAATATTATCGGCCGAGGGTGAAAGTTGTTGCTATGACCCTCCCTCGATAAAATGTGTTCGAAAAATCAAAATCGGCCGAGGGTGAAAGCTGTTGCTATGACCCTCCCTCGATAAAATGTGTTCGAAAAATCAAAATCGGCCGAGGGTGAAAGCTGTTGCTATGACCCTCCCTCGATAAAATGTGTTCGAAAAATCAAAATCGGCCGAGGGTGAAAGCTGTTGCTATGACCCTCCCTCGATAAAATGTGTTCGAAAAATCAAAATCGGCCGAGGGTGAAAGCTGTTGCTATGACCCACCCTCGATAAAATTTGTTCGAAAAATCAAAATCGGCCGAGGGTGAAAGCTGTTGCTATGACCCTCCCTCGATAAAATATGATCAAATAAAATAATCGGCCGAGGGTGAAAGCTGTTGCTATGACCCTCCCTCGATAAAATATGATCGAAAAAGAAAATCGCCCGAGGGTGAAAGCTGTTGCTATGACCCTCCCTCGATAAAATATGATCGAAAAAGAAAATCGCCCGAGGGTGAAAGCTGTTGCTATGACCCTCCCTCGATAAAATTTGATCGAAAAAGAAAATCGGCCGAGGGTGAAAGCTGTTGCTATGACCCTCCCTCGATAAAATATGATCAATAAAAAATAATCAGTTCACTTAGTAACGGTCGATTAAATTTTGCGTCAATTCCAACTAATGCTCGAAGCGTCATGATGACGCGGTTCCGCTCGAAACCCGAACAACTTTCAAAAGTTTCTGATTGTCTGGGGGACCACTAAAGTTGGGATCATTATTTCCTAAGTTCATTTATTCTTCAAGGGAACTTCTCAACTTTCAGATATTATTTATTTGGACGATTATCGGATAATATTTCCGAGGACAGTTTATCGATCGATAAATATTCTCATTAATTCATCATCAAAATGGCTTTTACGAGCAGAAGACTTACAATAAGACGATGGAAAGGAAAAGCAAAGTTGCAACTATATGGTTCGAAACAATAAAGTTTTCATTAATATTTTCGAGCAAGATACAAAAGATCAATGAAGAGCAAATGTTACAACTTTATTGACATTCATTGAACAAATTACAAAGTTGTTACAAATGAAGTCTTACTACAACTACAGTACCCTATTCTATGGTCTTCGAGCTTTCGAGCATCTTTCAGTATTGTCGACCAGGAATATCGCCGAGCATCCGATGATTGCACCACAATTTGTAACAAAGTGATCGAGCTGTATATGTTTATCGTCTTATGATATCTGGGTTTGAAATTAGACAATATGGATTGCAGATTATTGTTTCTGATCTCCATACTTCTCCCAGCGTTCTCGCTACCAGCCGAGCCCGATCACTTCCCCGAGTTGGCATACAAAGTTGAAATTCCTCATTTTTAGATCCGAAATTTCAACCTTTGGCAGGTCATCTTTTTATGATCGGGAAGCTTGACCCGAAGTAACCATTCTTCGAGGAAGAAAGGAAGAAATTCGTGAAACAAGATAACCCCAAAGAAAGTACTTGAGGTCAAACTCCCTTTTAATTTTCTGACCTGCTTTCCGCCCTCAGGTTTACCCCTCGAAACCAGCAATGCTAACCCTGCCCAAAATACTCAAGCAAGGGTCAGTCACTTGTTGGTATTTCAAGGGGAGATCCCATTTTCAGGGATCGGAGACCCCCCGATATCCGAGGGTCCCCTTTTTTCCAATTCCACCCATACCAAAAGAAACTGTATTTTTAAGAGGAGATCGGAAGTAGGTTCGAAGCCGAATTTCAAAGACTTGATCGGGAAGAGGAAAAGATCCGAGCTTCGTCCTCGGATAAAACATTTTTGACAGCAAAGGGTAAAGATTTTCAACTGGGTGAATGCCATATTTATACTAAAAGGATGATTTGATCGACGGTCACTATTCAATCAAACCAACGGCTCAGATTAATTCATTTATCACAGGTGACCTTTCCACTTCCCGAGATAGAGGTACTGTTTGGACAGACTTTCTTTGAAACTTAGCTGAAAAAAGAGGAATACTATGACTTGGTCAAATATGCAGTGCAGGAACTTTCCATCTGTAAATTATGCTCGGAATTCGAGCGATCACTCTTAACTCGAGTATAAATTGTTTTAACACCGAAAATGCTACTTGATTGCCTACTCTTAACTCGAGTATAAATTGTTTATACAGTAAATCACTTTGTCAGAACAAAACATAATCGATTAGAAGGAAGAAAAAGTTTATTATTCCAACGAGGAGAACAAGTACAAAAGGAAAAAACTAAAAGTACAACATTTAATCGAGCAGTCAACAGAAGAAATATCTAAACACTTTTCTCGAAGAGAAGCTTGCGGACTTCGACGTTGCGGGCCTCATACCCGGCCTCGTAACCTTTTTGATAGGACTCTTTCTCCCGCTGCTCGTTGCTTTTCTTCTCCTGCTCGACGAGTGACTTCAGCCTGTCCAACTCCTTGCTCAACTCCTCGTGAACCTGGCTCTCCTTCTCCTTCACGGCTTTCTCCGTCTCGGAGGCCAATTTCTGCTCGATGGCCCTGGCTTCTTCAAGAGACCTCGTTAGTGCAACCCTTTTTTCCTCCAGCTCGAGGACAACCTTTGCCCGCTGTTCGATTTCTTGCTCGACTTGCAGCCCGAGGGTAAATAGCTGTTGTCCGACCTTAAAGGGACAAAAAGTTATTTAGTAAAAAAAAAAAAAAAAAAAAAAAAAAAAAAGGGGGGGGAAGAGATAGGACAATACTTACTTGAAAAAGGAGATCCGTGCTCGATCGCGCCGTTTCATTCGCGTTTTTCCCGTCTGGCTCGGCCATGGCCTTACTTTTCACCTCTTCAAAAAAGGCGCTAAGCGTCCGAGCAACCTTAGGGACAGTGTTTTGGGGCTCGGGATTCCCACCCGACGAGGGAGTCTTCTTCTGATCGACGGGAGGGTCATTTATTTTGACCTTCTTTTTGGAAGGCTCAACCACATCCTTATTAGCCTCCGAGCTCAGAACACTATCAGTTATTGTCCTCTTCTCCCCAGTCATTTGAATCAAGGCTGAGGTTGGAATCAGATCGCCCACGAACGATCTTTTATTTGGAGCAGACTCAGAGTCATCAGAGGTGATCTGCTTATTAAGCCTATCGACCTTCTTGTTACCCTCGGAGCTAAGTTTCGACTGAGAAGGGGAGTCCGGAATTGGTATGACTGGCCCTTTCTCGAAGCCAGATAATTTCTTGGCCACAGTTTTGCCAAGGTCACCGGTTGATTCAATGACCGCCTTCGAAGGAGAATCGACCTTATGTTTGCCTCGGTCGTTCTTAGAAGTCTTTCCTGCTTCCGAGGAGGACTTAGGTTCTTTGACTTTCGACTTGGAAGGTTTTTCCTTCTTGACTTTAAGCAACAACCTCGGGTCGATCTTGGAGTTCACCAGGCCTTCCATGATCTGTATGTTTCTAATGCAGAAGAGAGCTCGATTTACTTATCGACCGAATAGCTCCGACGAAGAGTGAGTTATAATTTCAGTGACAAAAATCTTAAACTACCGTCTATTTATAAGAAAAAGGAACGTTGCCTTTTTGGGAGACCAACAGTCGCGAACTTCAAGATTTTCGCGCTCATTTAAGAAGATCGATTGTTTTGATATCGACGTTCTTTCTATAAACCTTATGGCTTACAAAGACTTTTGTCTAGTTGAGCAGTACGATAAATTAATGGTGAGAGCACTCGGAAAAACAGATAAAGCATATTCTATAGATGATCGAAACAATTACAGGGCATATGATAAACGATCCTACAATCTTACAATCTATTACAAGAAATTTAAAGGTTTGGCTGCGCCTCTTTGCCCTCACCTTCGGAGTTACCCTCGACATCGACGTCATCATCTCCAGAAGCTTCTCGATCGTCCCCATCGGAATCGTCATCGGAGGTATCCGAACGGTCTGAGCTATCTGAACTCGAGCTTGCGCTGGAGCTATCCAAGTCCATTAAGTCAGGGTTGGGCATTGGGACTCCAAATTCTTCCACAAAGGGAGCGAACTCATGTTCTTCCCAGTTGGCCGAGCTCGAGGACGCGGTTCGATAGTCTTCCCCGCTAGAGTTTTTCATGATGTCCATATGCTTTATATACTCCGTCATTTTGTCGGGAATGACTTTTGCTGCGGCCAATTGTTGAACACCTTTGAAAAAAGTAGTTTGAAGGATTTCTCCGACCCTCCCTCGAGCTATGGCGTCCAAAGCAGGGGACTCCAAGAATTCTCTTATCGAGCTTAGGCGAGAATCTTCTTTGCCCCGCTGATAAGACAGCTCGGAATCAGCCTTAGTCTGCGCAAGCTCCTCTTCAAGTTTCCTAACTTTCTCCTCGAGCAAGCTTTTCTCTTCCACGACCTTAACCAAGTTTTCCTCGACGGCAGGGGTATACTTGGCTTTCATGGACTCCAATTCTGCTTGGACAGAAGAAAATTGATTACGCAGTTGGGATTCCTCCTTGAGCAAATCCATATAAGCAATATGGACTCGATCGGACTCCTCTTCCAACATCGACACACGATTCACCTCTGTGAGAAAGCAGTCCCCGATCTGCAAGAACAGGCTGGTTAGTACTTTATTCCAAGACTTAAAACAGTTGCAACAAATGTAAAGGAATTTACCGTGTGATATGCTTTGGAGAATTGGCCCAGTACGTCGAGATCGGAATGGCCAAGAAGCTCCTCTTGGTCTTCGGCAAATCTCCCCGCCATGAAAATCTTGATCGCCTTGTCATGTTCATTCTCGCCGTTCGGGGTGCGATCGCTTCGAATTGATCCCCTCTCGGGATAACCCGCTGCTCGGGAACCTCTAAGTTGATCCTCAATAAAATCTACCATGTCAGGCCTACTCCGACCAGGACGTGAAGAAAGGGGCGTTCGGTGTCGACCCCACAGTCCGGTTCTCCTTTTGGCCTCGGGGGCTCCCTCGAGATCTTCCCGAGCTCTCCGATTATAGATCTCTGTCCCTCTAAGCTTCTTCATGGTAAACATGCTATATCCTAAACCAGAAGAAGAAGAAGGACCAGCTTGATGAGAAGGTCGCACCATTCGTATCGGCTCAGCATTCTCGGGCTCCTCTTCGATTCTGACCTGGTCAGTTTGGGCCGAGCTTCCCCGAGGAGCGACGGCAGTTCTGGGCTCCGGTCTAGTTTGCCTCCTAGGTTGACCGGGTGTCTTCCTCGAGGTAGATGCTACAGTTTTACCGACTATAGAAGCTCGGTATTGCTCCACCATTGTTCCTGAAGAAATAAAAGATGAATTGTAAGTAATGAAATCAGCTGAAAAAACTCACTATTATAAGTCACTCGGGAAGAACTATTTTTCCTTACTCAATGTTCGAGGATCATCAGCGTCTGCTAGTGGAAAGGTGGCTCGGCTGAGTTCTGCTTTTCGAAGTACGGGTTCCAGAATGAGGAAAGCCGACTGGTACAAATCCGAACACATGTCTTTGACAACGGCGTCCGGAATGACCTTCTGAAGCTGACCTAACAGTTCCCGTTTTCCGAACACCCATTCTCGCTCACCTGGCCATCTGTGTGGGACCATCTCCGAGCTTCCCTCAGAAGCTGGTTCTTCAGGACCTCTAATGAAGAAGAACTGTTTCTTCCAGTCAAGAGAATTGCTGGAAGTGATGGTCGATAAGACCGAATGATTCGAGCGTTGGGAGAAATACACGAACCCAACGTTCGAGGCGGAGGAGGTACTGATCTTGAAGAATTGCCAGAAGCGTCGGAAGTTAGCAACTTGATTCTTGGCCTTCATCAAAACGCTGAAAGCTATCAGATACCCGATCGAGTTGGGAAGAATTTGTGCGGGTGCCAGGCTAAATGCGTCTAAAACCTGCACGAGTAAGGGAGCAAAAGGAATACGCAACCCATAGTCGAACTGCCGAGCATAGAAAGCCTGACATCCTGCGGGGGGCTTATTCACTCTTTGAGAAGGGGTCGGGATTATTAGCGAGTAACCCTCGGGAAGGAATTTGCCTATCGTAGCTTTGAGGTTCGCTCCGTGCTCTTTCGGATCGTACGAACTTGAGATCTCGTCAACCCGTTTCTCGGTCTTTTGAGCCCGACCTGTGGCTTTGGATTTTTTCGAGACACCGGCCAAGTCAAGGATTCGCACACTACACCCGCCTCCGATCTCATACCTCATTATCTCATGCTTATCGAACGGTACAGCCAAGCCATTGCCGCCCTCATTCTCGGAGTCAGTTTTTTCTCCATCTCCACCTTCCCCACTGTTGGCCTTGGCATTTTGTTCCGCATCACCATCGTGCTCGGAATCTTGTCGACCTGATGTACCCTCTCCAGCATTTGACTCTATGGCATGCTCTATTTGATTGACGATTCTATTCGTCTCTTCGGAAGAGTTTTCAGTGGTTTTGAAATCATTGATGAGTTCCCCAGTGGATCCCAGGTCGGAATCTGATCCAGAGGGGATCTGGGTTTGAACGTCGGGATTCTGGGAAGTAGACATGACCAGAAGATATTTATTTGAATGCTCGAATTAAAGAAAATACTGTTTATCGATCAAAAGGCTCCGATCAGTTGCGAATTGTAAAGATGCACTTTTCTTTCTCCAAGTAAACATATATATAAAGGTTAAAAGGGTAAATTGCAAATTCAACCCCGAGTAACCGCGACGGTTAGGCTCCCACTCAGTAAATTTGAAGATTATCTTTTGCTAATAGCATTTATGGTCCTCCAAGCTTCGGAAATGAGTATTTCTCGACTCAACAGGATAAAATATGTACTCTTTTTCCCTTCGCTCGGTTTTTATCCCACTGGGTTTTTCCGAGTAAGGTTTTTAACGAGGCATATCCAACTCAAGACTGTCCGAGGCCTGTTCTCTACTATCTATTTTTCCGAACTTCAAGTATTGCCGCTCTTGGTGAATCATCGAGGTGAATCTCTCAGGTCAAAATCTCACCCTTCTATCTTCGGAGCGATTCGGTTTTTCGAGGCTCTCCCAAGGATGATGTGCACTCTTTTTCCCTAGCTCAGATTTTTCCCACAGGGTTTTTCCGGACTAGGTTTTTAATGAGGCATGTCCGAAAACATCAAGAGATCAAAGTCTTTCGCCGTAATGCAATGTTTACTTCTCCGAGCTTCTGCTTCACTTATGCTCGAGAAGTGGGGGAGTATTGATGAGGGGTATTTCGCATACGCCACTTTAGGAAATACTTTCTGCTCGAGGTCGACCTCGATCCCGACCAGAATGGTATTCTCCGACCAGAAGAACATGGTTTTCCGATCAAGCCAGACTGATAGCTCTCGATCAAGTACCCCGACCTTCTTCCCGATCTACTCGCCTCCTCGGGATTACTGTGGGGCCGACCTACAGCTTTATACAGCTGGCGAGAGGTGTTCTCCTACGGATGGTCCACCTAGCTCATTACTATTCCTATAAATACGCGGCGCATTTATGACATCAGGGACGGCACAACTTCCAAGATATTCCTTCTGCTCGGACCTACTGTTCGGATTAGGAACTAGCTTGTATTCTCATCGTATTTAGTCTTTCTAGTGGTACAGCATCCCGTAATGCTCGGGTAGACCCGCTTTGTAATTTGTATTCTATCACCGACATCAATATACAGTTTTCACACGCTCGATTCATATATTGTTATACTTTACTTTCCTTATTGAACTTGAACGAAATACAGTATAATCATCATCTGATCTCATGGATGAGTAAGAAACAGACTTCAGTATCCATATCTACTGCTGAAGCTGAATACATTGCTGTCGGAGCATGTTGTGCACAAATACTTTGGTTGAAACATCAACTAGAAGATTATAATATTAAAATCAGGGGAATCCCTATCTACTGTGACAATACAAGTGCAATTTCACTTACTCAGAATACAACAAGTCATTCTAGGACTAAGCATATTGAGATCAAACATCACTTCATAAGAGATCATGTTGAGAAAGAAAATGTCATTATTGAGTATGTTCATATACACATTCAGATAGCTGACATTTTCACCAAACCATTAAGTGATGCAAGATTTTCTACTCTAAGAGTGGAATTAGGCTTGTTAAATTTGGATTCATAAGTTGAGGGGGAACCTGTCAGAAGACTACGGTTCATCAGCTGACTAGTCTGATAACAACAAGTGTATTCTTCAAGAAGACAGACTCCCAACAGACTAATTGACTGATAAATTCTTGAACTCAGAGGGAACGTGTAAGACTAGCGGTACTCCTAATTAAAAGATGAAATCTTCAATGACAGTTAGTTGAAGTTATATTATTGGAAGATTTGTTCTTAATTCTTGAAGACCTGAAGATTATTTATCTTGCTTGATTGACAAACAGCAAAGGAAGATCTTCACTAGTGATATATTGTATCAGACAAGTCATCTGTCAGATAAGTATAATTCTACTCATCTGATTATTTATAGAAGTACTGTGTTAAAAATGCTTTATCTAAAAACACGCTTTAATAAGTAAAAGACTAGGGACGTTTCGTTTTCCCGCCTAGTCTGACAAAATTTATAAAATTTGAAATCCGTAAATCACGCTCACACGATCGTAACTGACAGAAAAGGATCTAACGGTTGGCGGATAACACGAAAATCGAAGATCCCCCAACTCTATAAATCCAGATCTGAATCAGATCAGTGAACTTTTACGCACACTCAAATTTTCCAAATTTCAAGTCTATTATTCTTCTTTGTTTTCTGCGAATTCTCTTGTACTACTCACTTTTCTCACAGAAATCATGAGTTCCAAAGTTGCTGCTAATGCTGAGGGAAGGTATCTCAATTACGAGACGTACTATGCCACTGGAACTAAACTGATGAAAGAAATAATGGAAAAGTTCAAAGCATCTTCTCTGGTGAACTTCATGGAAGCACACGAAACGATGGTTTTTAGTCTAGAGGTGGATGAGTTCTACAGATCTGCTGAACTTGATCTCTAAAAGATGGAAATCAAAGCGAAGGTTGGAGGAAAAGACGTTTGTGTCACTCTTGCCCTTCTGAGTGAGAAATATGGACTGACAAACGACGGAACTACTGATTTGTCTGCATTGGCTGCTCCTAAGGAAAGGGATTTTTGGAATATTGCTGCGAAGAAGGATGAAATTCTCTCTGGATCCGTCAAAAAGACCCAGCTAATTCACGAGTTTCAGAGAATGGCTGACCTCTTTGCAAAGGTCATTGAAAACTGTACTTTTGCCCTGGATGGATTGCCTAAGAGAAGGTTACACTCAATGATAGCAGTTTACTATGGGTTAAAGGTAAACTGGGCTGCATACGTGTTCTATGTTCTTGCTGATCACAAGGAGAACAAGCACAACAATCACAAAATCTTCTTGAGCCATCTACTGATGAGCTTAGGATGTGTAATGACCCATGGAAAGGTCATTCATAGGGCTAAATAAGTAAAGATCTATGATGGTGTTAAGGCTGACTCCAAGTCTGCTGCAACACCGGAAAAGAAGCAACTAAAAAGAAAGGTTGTTGAAACGAAAGAACTTGTTGTTAAGGCAAAGAAAAGCAAAGCCAAGGTTGTTGAGCCTGCTGTTCAAACAGTAGATAACTTCGCTGTTGAAGCCAGAACAGCTGATGTTGCTGATAACATTATCTCTGAAGTTGCCAGGGATATTGATGCAATGCCTTTAGAGGACTCTCCTGAAAGAACCATCTCAGAAGAAATCCCTGCTGAAAACATATCAAAAGAACAAGAAGTGCAATCAAAGATACTGCTACTACAAAACTTGTTCACACAAAGGCAACTGCTAGAAAGAAATTGATATTGGGTGGACAAACTGTTAGAATTTCTGAAAATGTGAGAGAAGTCCCTCAATCTGCTGAAAGACCAACATAATCAGTAAAGGAGTCTGATCCTGCAAATCAGACGACAGCTGAGGTATCAGCACCTCAAGCTGATCAGACTACTGTTCCAACAGACAAGTCCGCTGACAAGTCTGCTGAAACACCAGCCGCCAGAAGGAAGAGAACTGGTAAGGCTAAAGAGTCACAGTACCACAAAAAGAAAAGAGAAAAGGCTGAGCAAAGAAAGAAAGATTAAGTTGAGCTCAAGGCTGTCCTCGAAGCCAGTAAAGTAGAAGCTGAAGTCAAACAGATGACTGAAGCAGAGCTAGCTGCTAAGGAAGAAGAGGACTTAACTAAAGCCCTTGAAGCAAGTAAAGAGGATGCTCATGGACCTAGAAAGAGTGGTGGAATCGTGATTGGAGAATCCAAATAAGGTTCTGTAGTTTTACCTCGTCCTCAAATTGTAAAGAAGAAGAAGAAAGCAGTCAAATATGCACTAGAGATAGTGAAAAGTTACCATGTTGTCTTCGCAAGATTTGAAGAGAAACTGGAGAGGTACAATAAATTGCTGCAAACCAAGAGTACTTTCCTCGCTGAAAAGATCAAATATAATCGATGGAGGGAGTACAGATTGGCTAAGTCGAAGGAAGAGATCCTTTCTTGGAAGGAGTTTGCTGGGGAAGAGAGATGCATTCTAAATTGGCTGCAAACTAGTTCAATCATACAAGCACTGGATTCAGACTTCTTTCATGACCGAGTACATGAGTACATCAGACTCATTGTACTGAAGGAATCTACAGCACTCGGGGAGTCAATAACAAACAAACCCAGAAAAGGAGAGGATTTGGGTGAGAGAGCTGTATGAAAGGATAGTGCCCTGCAAGCCGATATATTTAGTTTGTATTAGGACTATCATAGACTTTCTCTAGTATAAATGAATTAATACGCTTGTTTGTTTATAGTATGTAAATCAAACAATGGCCAACTTCATCTCTCGCGAATCACTTAAGCGATTGGATGAAATCCTTGGATCACAATAGACTATGGGACGATTCACTTCAGTATGAGTGCAATCATGAAACAGTCTCTAAGGTCGTGATCTTAAAACACGTTCCAAGTCATAGATTCCGAACGAGACGGGGTATCGAAGGAATCGCAAAGACTTGTACAAGTATGCATGATTCACTTGGAGTGAATTTGTCGAGTTTCATGAACAAGACATTTGATGTCAGTGCATATGAGTAGGTGGTTCGATAGGGGATCGAACGCATCGAACGACCCGAACAGAGAAACCCATTGTGGAAGCGCATGACGCACATCGGCGATGGGATGTTTCTCAAGACTTATAATAGTGTACGATTTAGTCCTTTGACTTGAGGTGCTAGGGTGAATTCAGTGCACGTGAGTACGTACTTTGATTTAGGAGCCGATCACTAAGCCTGATCATTGTGCGACTACTTTGGGTACGTAGGATCGTGTACGCGAATGGTTAGCACTAATATGGGATCTACCGACTCAACGTAGTGTGTTGAGAGAAATTTCTATACGTTCTTAGATAATAGATTCCGAGAAACCTATGATCATAGTTGGTGACGGATTTGGAAAGGGGTTTCCAAATTTAGCAGTCACACTGGAATCATTATCCAGAATTAGAAATTATAGTTATCGAGATAATTAGAGGTGCCTATCAATTCACACACCCTAGGTCTCGATCGGGAAATTAAGTCGATAGAAGGACCGTATGTACATGGTACTTATAAGAGGTGAGGTTCACTGAGATCAATTCACCTGAAGTTGGGCCTCATGGGCTTGTGGCTAGACATCGACCATGAGGTGTGGGTACTCATGAATTAATAAGGAGATTAATTCTTGAGTGGTTAATTGAAGGTGTTCAATTAATCGGAGCAATTAATAAGCTCGCAAATTAAATCACGAAAGTCGTGGGCCCGCGGCCAATTGATGGTGAACCTAGAGGGTCACACCCAATACAATTGGACTGCAACAAATCATATAAGGAAAGTTTGATTTAAAGAGTTAAATCAAAATTAGAGAATTAAAGTGTTAATTCTTAAAGAAGAAAAACTAATTAATTAAAGGGTTAATTAATAAGAGAGGAATTAATTTAATTGATTAATTGGATTAATTAATTAAATGGGCTGAATTAATTAAAGAGTTTAATTAATTAAAAGATGGTCTAGGTCCATTAGGAAACAAATAAAGGCCATAAGTAAATGGGCTTTAAGTTTCCTAGTAGGATTAGAATACATCTAGGTCAAGACTCCTTATCTATATAAGGAGCTCAAGACCTCAAAAACCTAAGCCCTAACACACAAGTAGTAGTCGCCCCCTCTCTCTCCAAGATCTGAAAATCGCCCCCACCCCCCTCCCCCCCCCCCCCCCCTTCCCTCTTACAGAGATGGTCGGCCGAACCCCGTGCAGTTGCACAGGGTTTATGCGATTTCTTTTCTCCTTCTTCCTTACTTGATAACCTTTGGATCTTAGTTTTGAGCCTGTGGATTCAAAGGAGTTGCTTCAATCCAGTTGGTGTGGATACCGCTAGAGGCACAACACCTGGGGTGCTTCTATCGAACCAAATCCATCAGATCTGAAAGAAGACCGGAGAAAAATACCACCGTTCATGTGGTGAGGTAAAATCGCTAAACACCCTATGGATGCTTTGTTTTGTGTACAATTCATTTTCGCATGACTAGATGAATAAAGATTCTGCTTGGGTTATTTTAAAATTTTAAAATTCCGCTGCTTTTAACGTTCTGACGTTACCAATAACCCAACACTGTAAAGATTGCCATCTACGTAACCTTGGATAAATGGAGTGAAAGATCCAGATACGGAAAATGAACATCCAGTGATCTGCCAGCTCTACCAAGTTCACAACAAATAGTTTTTGGTTCAGAAATCAGCACACACCAAGAATCATATCACTCACATCAGACGACTTCATCGTTTATACCTGCAAATTTTATTTATCATAAAACAGTCATGTCTACTGATGGTGTTGATTTTATACATATTACACATGTTGGTGCCAACCTGAATCAGACTATTGCAAATGACTCATCTAAGGAACTTAACACTGCCGATCCTCAAGTTCCCCAAGATGAAGTACTTCGAGAAAAGAAGCCTTTAGCAATCGAGTGGAGAGCTGAAGTCACTCCTGAGAATCAAGAAAGTGCTATTCCTTCCAATCCTACCGATGATGTTCAATCAACCATCATGACTTCCACGAAGGCTCTGATTGAAAGTGCTTTAAAAGAGATGGAAGAAAAGAACAAGGAACTACTTAGAAAATTTGAGGAGATTGCCTCAAATCTTGTTCAGAGCACTGCTCGAAGCATCCCACAGCCTACTGATGGTTATGTGCTGTTGAAAGAAGGCTTAGTCACATTGACTAATTAAGTTGGTGGTATGAAGGCTGATATTCAACAAATCAGTGAAACCATTCAGAAGAATGAGGCTGACTGGATGAAGGTTAACCAAGCATTTGTGAATGCTACATAGTCTAGTGAAGAAAAGACAACAAATCTAATTCAAGGCTTCTGTGAAAATACCAATCAGATAAGTGCAGAGGTTACAACTCTCCATCACAACCTGGACTATCTGAATGATCAAGTTTCCGTACTGATGGTTAATAAAAAACAACAAGCACTACAACTGTCTGCAATGGATCACAACATCATATTACTGTGCAATGCAGTCAACATTACTCCTGTTCAAGCTGAGACTCTCGACCCTGCTGATGATGACAAAAAGGGGGAAGAGGAATATGCCAACAAGAAGAACGTTATTGCTGAAGCTACTGAAGTAGTTCAAAGTTCTGAAGAGGCAACGAATAAGCCTCCTGAAGACACTAAGAGCATCTCCGGCAGTCACTTTTTTAGCTCCTCCAATAGCTAAAAACACAAATATACATAATCAAATCAATTTTTTGTCCTCCAGCAATGTCTTGTATTTATACAAGACTATGTATAATACAAGTTTGGACTTGCATATATGGATGCCCATGTATATTTATACAGGACATCCATGTCAGCAAATTTATGTCTCAACTATAGTTTATTAAATTGATTTGAGTTACATTTATTGGTCTGAGTTAAATTTTTATTTGCATTAAAAAGTTTATTAAATCGTTATTTAAAGCCATTTATTTCAATTATTTTAATTTATTATCTTTAAATAAAAAATATTAAAATATATATTTATTACTTATATTTTACGTGTAAATGTAATATAACATTATTTATAATGTCATTTATAATTTTAAATTGGAAATAAAATAAAATATAATAATTCTGAGAATTTTAGATGATGCTGCTGGATTGAATAGCTAAAACTGAGTAGCTAAAACACTGTTCACCATGTATAATTTAATATAGATGACCACTTATAGATGACACTGCAGGAGATGCTCTAAGGCTGTTGATGAAGCTGAACATATTGCTGAAACTGCTGAAGATGTTGATGATAAAGCTGAAAAAGAAGAACCTAAAGATGCGGCAAAGGAAGACAAAATGATTGCTGCTTCTAAGGATTCTGCTTAAGAACAGCTAGAGTCATTCAGAAAAACAAAGAGGACAGAGGAAATAAGAGCTAGAATTAAGGCTGGTGACAAAGCCAAGAAACTATTTCTAACTTTCTCTAGTGGTGAAAGTGAAGATGATGAAGAAGAAGAAGAAGAAGACTATTTTACTTCTCTTTATCACTTGTAAATTTTTTTGTAACTTTTTCAATTCTTGTAATCTGATGTTGTAACAAGTTCAATATTAATGAAAGATTACAAATTCCAACTTAATTTCTATCTCAGAAAATTTGTGTGAAGACTTAACTTTAGTTTGGTTACAGGTACTTAGCTGAAGTTTTGTCATCATAAAAAATGGGGTAATTGTTGGATGAAGATGAAGAAGTGAAGGGAGGTTTTGATGATTTACAAAAGTCATCAGCTAAGTAATGGAAGCTTAGCAAGCCTCTGAAAATTCAATCTGAGAAGTCAAGTAAAGTTAGAAGGTGTGAATATTTATGTATATTTCTACATATCACGTACAGTTTACAAGGGTTGCTCTTATAGGAGAGCATACAATAGTATAATAAGGAAACCAATTACAAACTACCTAATTTACGAGATTTGACAGAATATTCTAACTACATAATTACAGCTACTAAATATTCAGTAATATTCCTACTAAATATTTTATTTTCTCCACACTCCCCTTCAAGCTGGATTGAAGATATCCTCCATAGCCAGCTTGCCAATTAGTCGGTCGAATTGTCTAGTAGGGAGTCCCTTAGTAAGTACGTCCGCAACTTGATCAAAAGTAGGAATGTACGGCATACAAATTAATCAATTTTCGATCTTTTCCTTGATGAAGTGTTTGTCTATCTCCACATGCTTATTCTATCATGAAGTACTGGATTGTGAGCAATAGAAATGACAACTTTATTGTCACAATACACTCTCATAGGCAATGGATTAGAGATCTTCAACTCTTGTAAAAATCTTTTAATCCACAACACTTCACAAATTCCTTGAGCAACTGATCTAAACTCAGCCTCTGCACCCAAGTCCTTGACCTCGAAATCAGCTGCAAGTCTTCTCTTCGGTCTCATCAATTATTCATAGTCATTACCTGTCAAAACTATATCATCCACATAGACAATTAAAATTGCAATTTTGCCTTCTCTACTATGTTTGTAGGACATTGTATGGTCAGCTTGGCTCTGATAGTAGCCATAACTCTTAACAGCTCTTCCAAATCTCTCAAACCAAGCTCTACGGGACTGTTTGAGACCATATAAAGACTTTCTTAGTCTACAAACTTTGTTTGGTCCCAATTTTCCCTCAAAACCAGGTGGTAGGCTCCTAAAAACATCTTCTTCAAGGTCTCCATTTAGAAAGGCATTTTTTACATCTAATTGGTGTGATGGCCAGTCAAAATTCACAGCTAGAGATAATAAAATTCTGATCGAATTTATTTTGGCAACATGAGCAAAAGTTTCCTGATAATCAATCCCATAGGTTTGGGTAAACCCTTTTGCTACTAACCTTGCTTTATACCTCTATATGCTACCATCAGCTTTACATTTAATAGTAAAAACCCATTTACAGCCCACTGTTCTTTTCCCTTTAGGTAAATTAACTATCTCCCATTCTAAGAGCATTCATTTCTTCCATCACTGCTAATTTCAAATTTGGATCATCAAGCTGAATGTTTCTCGGGACAAACAAGTGTGAGCTTTTTGAGGTAAAAGCCTTATACGTATGAGAGAGTTTTTCATAAGAAAGGTAATTGGCAATGGGATATTTAGTGCAGCTTCGGGTTCCTTTCCTAATAGCTATTCATTAAGATCTAAGAGTTTTGGGCTAGGATAAGGTTCTTGGCTTGAAGAAGTAACAGGAATTGAAGATGAGTTAGGAATAACACTACCTGTAATATTTGAGGCTGACTTTGACCTTTTTGGTGAGGTCTTCTCCAAGTATAAACTAGAGGCTCAATGTTGGTTTTACCCAATTGTTGTGATTCTCCCTCTATTTCAGATAATGTCATGTTTGGCACTCTATGACTAGGGATACTTTCATTGATTTTATTACATTGTTCCTCACTTTGGATTTCAGGAATAACTATGGGGCGAGAATAAGGTGAAGTATCCAAAATCATGTTTGGTAAAGGAGTAGGAGATAAATCCCAAAAAATTTCTTCCATCATCACATTCATTCTCCCCCTGAAGAACATTTTTGTGAAAGTATGATTTATTTTCAAAGAAAGATACATCCATGCTCACATAAACTTTTCTTCTTTTGGGATTATAGAACTTATACCCTTTTTTATTAGGAGAATATCCTATAAAAACACATTTTTCAGCCCGAGGATCAAGTTTGGACAGATTACTATTAGGTATATGAACAAAAGCAATACAGCCAAAAACCTTAACAAGGGAAATATTTTTTTTCAAAACAGTCTAATGGCGTGCTGTATTTCAAAACATGTGTAGGCATTCTGTTGATCAAATAAGAGGATGTTAAAACAACTTCCCCCCAAAGATATTTTGGAACATGTATTGAAAACATTAAAGCACGAGCTACTTCAAGTAAATGCTTATTTTTTCTTTCCGCAATTCCGTTTTGTTGAGGGGTATTTACACAAGTAGACTGATGATGCATCCCTTTTTCCTTCAAAAAACTTCCCAAAATTTTATTGAAATACTCAGTTCCATTGTCAGTATGAATAATATTCATTTTTTTTTAAATTGAGTTTCGACCATTGAGTAAAATTCTTTAAAATGCTCTTCAACCTGAGACTTTACATTCATCAAATAAATCCAACATAAACGTGTATGATCATCGATAAATGAAACAAACCATTTTTTCTAGAGATGGTAGTGACTCTTGAAGGTCCCCAAACATCACTATGTATTAAATAAAATGGTTTTGAAGAATTGTAGGATTTAGGTTTATAAGTAGTACGATGACTCTTAGATAAACAACAACTTTCATAATAGAATGATGAGCAATCCAAACCCTTAAATAAAGTAGAAAACAAATGTTTAAGATATGGAAAACTGGGATGGCCTAGTCTTAAGTGCCAAAGCATTATTTGTTCATAGATAGAATTAGAACTAACACTGCTAAAACCCTGAGCCTTATTATTAATGGAGAAGAAATCATCAAAGTAGTAAAGTCCATATATCATCTTAGCACTGCCAATCTTCTTCCCCGAGCTCCGATCCTGAAATTCACATGAATAATCACAAAAAATTACACGACAATTAGATTATTTGGTTAGTTTACTCACATAAAGGAGATCACGGGTTAATTTCGGGACATGGAGAACATAATTCAGATTTATATTCTTTGATAATTTTATGAGCCCTTTTCCTGCAATGGGTGAGAAACTACCATCTGCAATTCTAAACTTTTCAAGGTCAGAACATGGTGAGTAAGTGCTAAAGAGATTGGGAAGGCTGGTCATATGATCGGAAGCTCCAAAGACAATGATCCATGGAGTAGAATTTAAACTACAAGAAAGGGCATTAAAGGCACTACCTGTTTGTGCTAGAGAAACAGTAGGAATACCAGACGACAAATTAGATTTTAGCAGTTTCAGGAGGTGATCAATTTGCTCCTTGCTGAAAGGACTCGTCTCAAATTCATTAGCAGTGGGAATTGCACGATTATTTTTGTCACCAAGTTTGCTGCTCTTCCAATTTGCTGGTTTTCCATGGATTTTCCAGCAATTCTCTCGAGTGTGACAGTGTTTGTTGCAATAGTCGCACCATACCCGTGGTTTCTCTTCAGATTTTCGTTGAAAACTGGTTGCTTTATTGCCAATAGCCTCAGTAACAAGGGCAGAATTCTCCTCAAGCCCATTAGTAGTCTTTTTTCCCAACATGATATGTCTGCGGCTCTCTTCTTTTCGAACCTCAGCAAACACCTCACCTATTGAAGGAAGTGGAGTTCTCCCAATGATCCGTCCTCGTACTTCATCAAATTCCACATTGAGTCCAGCAAGAAATTTGTAAATGCGATGAGTATCTACAATTCGTTTGTGGTGATTGGCATCTTCAGTGGATTTCCATTCATGATCATTGAATAAATCCAAATCTTGCCAAAGACGTTTCAATGAATTGAAATACATGGTGATTGAGTCTTCCCCTTGCCGAATCTCAACAAGTTTTAGAGTCAATTCGTAAACTTGAGACTGATTTCCCAAATCAGAGTACATCAGATTCACGTTGTCCCATAGTTCTTTGGTCGTGGATTAGCACATGTAGTTAGAAGCAATATCCTCTTCCATCGAGTTCACGAGCCAAGTCATCACCATCGAGTTTTCTGCATCCCATGTCATATATGTTGGGTCCTCTGGTGCTGGTGGCTTCTTTTCTCCCGTCAGGTATCCAATCTTCCCCGCCCTCTGATGTACAACCGAACAGATTGAGACCACCTTAAATAATTATCACCATTATGCCGAGTATTGGTGATTTGGATAGAGTGAGAATCAGTATTCATGGTTTGAGTTGAAGGTTTGGTTGATTGGGTTGTAAGAGACGGAGACTCGACGGAAACATCAGACATCAGTTCAATGAAAAATTCTTCTCTAATTTCTCAGGGTGGCTCTAGATACCATGTAAATATTTATGTATATTTCTGCATATCACGTACAGTTTACAAGGGTTGCTCTTATAGGAGAGCATACAAGAGTATAATTAGGAAACTAATTACAAACTACCTAATTTACGAGATTTGACATAATATTCTAATTACATAATTACAGCTACTAAATCCTACTAAATATTTCCTTTTCTCCACAAGGTTGAATTTTGGTCCAGAAGACTACTGATCTGATGCTGAGTACGGAATCAGACTGGTGGATTTCAGCAGAGTCAAATCAGATGTGTTCGATTTCAATCAACAGAGTGTTCATCAGCTTAGTGGATTCGATCAGCAGAGTGGAAGTGATCAGGAAGTTATTACAACGGTAATAAATGCACTCGGTGTAATAAATGATGTAAGAAGAGGGTACTAAAGACAAATGATTTAAGAGAAACCTCGGATCAGCAAGATGCATTTGTTTTGAAACAAGTTGCAGAAGCCGTTCTGAAACAAGGACCACTGCTCGAGGAAGTTCTGAAAAGTTGTTTTACTTCAACGGACATAAATTCAAATCCTCAAGTATAAATAGATCTGATTTCAAGATTTAGAGACAACCACAACAACTGAGAAAAAATTAAAGCAAGCAATATCTTCTAAGTCTCAAAAACTCAAGTACAGATCACCATCAGCCAAGTCATCTGTTGACAAAGCCGAGTTGAAGAAACAAAGCCAAAACATAAATCTGAGTGATTTCTATAAAAGAGAGTGTTGTACGAAGTGTATATCCATCTTTGTGAGTGATATAACTTCAGAGTATAGGTTTTCTTTGTGATTTCCTATAGCGAACTTGTGGCTTTATCATTTGTTGTAAAAGCGCATGTAGAGTGTACTATTTACTTTGTGTTCATAGTATAACCCAAAATATTCGTGATTTGGGAGAGTGGATTAAAAGACATTCTTGTCTATATAACCACTATAAAATTTCCTTGTGTTTGATTACTTGCATTTTTACTTGCATATTTCAAAAGCATACAAACACTTGAGCAAACTAAAAGATTTTAAAAGGAGTTCAAAACTGGGGATAAAATCTTTTAAGTAAGAAAATAACTTGTTTGAAAAATACTTGATAAATCAGCTGCGTACAAGTTTAAAACTCTGATTTAAATTGAAACATATAAGTAAATCAGATGAGTGGTCAACTTCGCTGTTTAAGCTAGGTGCGCAATCAGCAAACTAGTCTCACCAGTTCGATCAGCTTACCCTGCTGATAAGAAAAGTTAGAGAAATTTTGAAAATATTTAGAGGTCCCCCCTCTAGACCTCAACTGACCACTTGAGACCAACATTGATATATATCAAATTTCTTTATTTATATACTTAAAATACTGAACTGTATCCATAAACACAAAAAAGGGTTCTTCATCTATTGATCAAATACATGATTAATATATAAACCAAAGAGATTTGAAAGTGGACCTTATAATACTGATATAAATGATTGACACAACCTTGTTTATGTATCGAGTTTGGTGAAATATTTGGCCATGAATCATGGTAGATAAGCTCGTCTATTTTTTATTTTTTTTAATAGGGAACTAATCTATCTAATGAGAATATATAAATATATCCCTTATACTTCTTTGCTTATGGGTATTTCACTAACATTTCCTTACTAAGATATACAATCGCTTGTTCAAATCGTTATTTGTTTGATATTTCAAGAACAATTTTGCTCTAGAATGTTTTGTTTGTAAAGGTGAATTTGAAGTTACAAATAATGTAAACCACAACTTATGATGCTTAAGCAATTCTTGATTGACTATACATTATGACCATGTTCAACATCTCTTATTAATTATGTGAACATGTAAAGATTAACTTCTCTTGTCTTGGAACTAGGTTTTATGTTTTTGAAAAGCTTTACAATTTCTTTACTTGATTTTTTGCATTATCCTTATCAATATTTTTTAAGTTTCAATATATTATAAATCACCTTTTAATTTTGGAAAAATGTAGTACAAATATTAAATCATGAAATTATATATATTAGGTCTTCAATTTAGTGTCGCACCCCTTAGTTTGGAGCTCTGGCTTTGCCCCTCTTTTGTAGGATGATGGAAATGGGATCAAATCAAGTCAGTATCTTTTGAAGATGAAGGAACCTAAGGATCCATGAGAAGTGAAGTTGGCTTGCAAGCCAGATAACATGTGTCCAATAATAATTGGAGTGTGTACTGCATTTAGAGAGGATAAGGCCATCTCCAAGAGCATTTCTAAAACTCAAATTTTAAGAGTTTTGTTAAATTTCACACAAAAATTGTCCTTCAAGAGCACTCTTATAATTTATGGGTCCTTAAAAAATTTGGGTTTGGAAGGCCAAATACCCATGGCCAAATTCAAAGTGTATATCTCAAATGTTGTACATGAAAGTACAATTTTGTACTTTCTTGCACAACATTTAAGGAATTATGCACATATATGATTATTATTTAATAAAATAATAGTTAAAAGTAATTTGTTAAAATATAAACTAGCTATTGGAATGAAGTTTTGTGTTTGTTTAAAAGTAGTCTCTTAAAATATAAACTAGTTGTTGGAGTGCAGAGTAAAAAGTGAAAGTGTATAACACTGTTCACTGCTTATATTTTAGAATAAAAAGCCGAAATTTAAGAAAGCTGTTGGAGATGGCCTAAGACCTTGCTTTGAGTATGTCAATTCAATACCCATAAAAGTGTTTTAATGGGCTGTTGTTGGGTAGGGTCTTGTAAATATTTATATGGATTTTTAGTGGGTTCATTAACGAATATTAATTATTGTAGTATTGTGTACCCAAATAAATTTTCTATTGTTAACGTCAATGTTAAATTTCTCATTATAAATGTCAATGTTAAATTTGTTATTATTATTATTATTATTAAATGAAAGTGAAAAAATATAAGAATTAAAATTAAATAGAATGTGATGATTAAGTCACTGAAAATGACAGTGAAAAGAGAAAGGGGAAGAGAAAGTTGAGGGAGAAGGTGTAGATGGATCACTAAAGATGACCTCATAAGATGTTGAATCTACAAGCCGTTAGGCTTAATACAAAGAATAGATTTGTAAAGCTATTGCATGTTCAACATAGAACAACTTAGAAAACTAAGTTTTTATAACACTGTTTCAAAAGCAAAATACCAAAAAAAAAAAAAAAAAAAAAAAAAAATGTCCCCATAACGAAAACCATCTCGCTTCGCCCCTGTCCACATGTGATTTTGTCAAGTCATTATTCACTTCTCAATTTGGAAAATTTACATAAACATTCCCCTAGTTAGAACTTACGCTCTTGTTTAAAAAATTACAAAGACACCCCTCGACCAAAATAATATTACAAGAAGACCCCTTACGGCGTCATTTTTTACGGTAGATGATGATGTCATCATTTTTTAATGTTTTTCCAATTTTCCAAAATAATATTACAAGAAGATCCCTTAATATTTTTCCAATTATTGTAATATATTTTATGTTACAAGGGGGTGTCTTTGTAACTATGTAATAAATATTGTAAATAAAAGTTTGATAAATTTATTTACAATAACCCAATTTGATAAATAAAGTTTTAATAACATATATTTTCTTACAAAATTAAAACAAACCAATTTAAAATGTAATAAATTTATTTACAATAATACAATTGGTGAATAAAGTAACAAACCAATTTAAAATTTAATAAATTTATTAATAATAACATAATACGATAAATAATGTTTTAATCATGGATCAAAATTTCCTTCTTTTCCATCGAAAACATAAAAAAGTTTATGTTTTTGAATCAATCAAAACAAAAATAATATGTATTTCTGAAACTCTATATTTGCCTTGAAACTTTCTCTTTTTCTTATTTAATAAAAATCTTATATTGAGATGACCAAAACATACATCAAAAACGATATTTTAATCCATGATTTTCATTGCTTGAACTTTCCTAGTTTTTTTGAAACATTTCCGGAAATTCATCGAAAAGTTTCTTATCTTGAGCTGACCGAAACATACATCGAAACGAAATTTTAATCCATGGTTTTAATAACATATATTTCCTTACAAAAATAAAACAAACCAATTTAAAATTTATTAAATTTATTACAATAACACAATTCGATAAATAAAGTTTCAATAACATATATTTTCTTACAAAAATAAAACAAATCAATTTCAAATTTAATAAATTTGTTATAACATAAGTAATATATTTATAAATTAATTTTAGATTTTTTTTAAATTAATAACCTAATACCCAGCCCATCCACCCACCACCACCCCCACCCCCACCCCCACCCCCACCCCCACCCTGCCGTCTTCCCTTCCAACCCGCCGCCTACATGCAAGCTCCAAAAGCTTGAAACTTTCACTCAGTTAATTCCAAAAGATTGGAACATTCACTCAAGCGAGACTAAAGGTTGCATATTTCGCTCGAATTTCATGGACTGGATTTGAGATTGATGATTATGGTGTGGGACTAGGGTTCCAGTGAAGTTTTGGGGGGGAAATTTGATTTTGGGAGTGAAGCGAAGCCGGCAGGGGAGACGATTCTGGCAGCGGAGACGACACGGGCAGCAGTGACGGGGAGAGGGAAGAGGGAGGGCGGGTGGGTGGTGGGTATAGTTTTTTTTTTAAATATGTAAATATTGAAAATAATTAAGGGTATTTCGGACATTTTACAGTTTTTGTTAAGTTTGACAAACAGCTGTTAAGTCAATGGGGTGTCTTTGTAATATTTAAAATATAAGGATAAAATCCTGTAAATAGGGTAATAAGAGAGAATTGCAATTGTGGTACCAAACTATATACCGATTCTCACTTGTGGTACCATAAAAATCGAGGCCGACACATTTGGTATCACAATTTAAGAAATCAATCACTTTTGGTACCACCGTTAAAATTGAACGTTAACTGATGACGTGGCAGTTAAGTTTTATTGCAAAATTGATACCATTACTTATGTTGACTGACAATTATACCCATACCTTTTTAGGTTGTCAAAATAACCCCACATCTTCAAATTTACTGACAATTTTAGTCCACATTGTTGCCCAATTTCAAAATTGGTTTGAATAAGACACGTGCGGACCAATTTAGAGATTTTACTTATTATATTTACATATTTATTTAACTAATTTAGTTTTATAAATAATATCAGACCAAATAATGCTTTAACATAAATTCGACAAAATATTAATTAAATCTAAAATTTATATAATAATATTAATATATTTAATATTTATTAAAAAAAATAAAGTTATATATTATTAATAAAATAATTATAATTTAAAAAAAAAAAAAAAAAAAAACCACCGCTTACCCAGGCCGCCGGCGGTCTGGGATGGCTGGTCCCAGGTCGCGGTGGCCTGGGATCGAAGAACCCAGGCCACCGCGGCCTGGAATCTGCAACAGATCCCAGGCCACCACGGCCTGGGACAGGCGATCCCAGGCCACCGCGGCCTGGGACCGACGATCCCAGTCCGCCGGCGGCCTGGGATTTGGGTGGGTGGGGAGGGGGGGGGGGGGGGGGGGGGGGTTACGGGGGGGATTGGGGTTGGGGGTAGGGGTGGTTTTTTTTTTTTAAAATTATAATTATTTTATTAATAATATATAACTTTATTTTTTTAATAAATATTAAATATATTAATATTATTATATAAATTTTAGATTTAATTAATATTTTGTCGAATTTATGTTAAAGCATTATTTGGTCTGATATTATTTATAAAACTAAATTAGTTAAATAAATATGTAAATATAATAAGTAAAATCTCTAAATTGGTCCGCACGTGTCTTATTCGAACCAATTTTGAAATTGGGCAACAATGTGGACTAAAATTATCAGTAAATTTGAAGATGTGGGGTTATTTTGACAACCTAAAAAGTTATGGGTATAATTGTCAGTCAACATAAGTAATGGTATCAATTTTGCAATAAAACTTAACTGCCACGTCATCAGTTAACGTTCAATTTTAACGGTGGTACCAAAAGTGATTGATTTCTTAAATTGTGGTACCAAATGTGTCGGCCTCGATTTTTATGGTACCACAAGTGAGAATCGATATATAGTTTGGTACCACAATTGCAATTCTCTCAGGATAATAACCAGGGGTATCTATGTAAATTTCCCTCTCAATTTATGACTTAGTTACATTGAACAATAATTATATTATCAAGCAATTATAATTAGTTCCATTAAGGTTTATTTTATGTATTCAAGTTATCTTACATTTAGTTCAAACTCATTTGATAGTATCTTCAGAGAATAGCTTTTTTATATTTTTCTGTTTTGTTTTCTTCTTATTTTCTTTTTTTTTTTTCTTTTTAATAATTTTTTTATACTGCATTGCGACCAGAAAAACGAAATAATAATTGTAAGGTCATCGTAAAGGTAATTTGGCCCATGCGCTTGTCCCTTTCTCTTATGCATCTATCTTATTCTGCATTAATGCCTTTCTATTTTCTCGTAAGAAATACTCCACATGTTGGTAAATTGTTATTTTCATAAGGTGCTTTTTACATCAAAAGAGAATAATCATCATGATTTTATGATCATACGAAATTCTCTTTATAATTTGATTATTATCATTGCGATTCACTTTATTGCATAATTTTAATGTCCTTGTTTGTTACACACAAATCAATTGCTACTTCCTGAAGGAGAGTTACGACTTTTACCATTCCTAGCTTTATGTAGAGTTCTAAAATTTACAAAAAGAAAAAAAAAAATTATACGCAGTAGTGGAGAAATGAAACCCTATTACTATTAAACAAGGGGACAGCAATTTGAGTCATTCAACTTATTTCTTTTCAAAGTGTGAAGGACTATAAAAGAAAATCAGGTTAAAATGTCCACAATCTTTAATTTTTACAGAATCTCTAACCTAGCTTATCCACATTAATTTGTCACATTTTATGATATAAAAATTCCGATAGGGTTAAATTTTTAACCTCAAAATCACCATGCACCATAGTATTGACAATACACCACATAATGATTCAGTTGAACTACGGTTTACTATGTTACAAGAAAAAACAATTTATCTCTCTGGTTATTTAACCATTATATTGATTATATAGGTTTCGTTGGAATACAAATAAAGATAATAATAATAATTATTTAAATTAATTCATTGTGTTAGATGAGAATACGAATACATGAATCAAATAAATATCTCATTTTCTGGTTAATATGAACAATAAAATAATTTTGATACTATAGTAAATATCAAATATTATGGGTTTATTTAGAAGAGTTTTGACTCGATTTCGCGGGTTTTGGTTTCAAAAAAATGATTTGGATGTTTCAGTGAAACTTTTGAAACTCAATTTTTATAAGTTTGAATGATGAGTTTGTAGTTTTGAAAAAGTTTAATCTATTTTTATTAGTATAGTTTGGGGGAATAAGTTGTAGATGTCAAATCAATATTATATTGGATTTTAGGAGTTTGAGTAAGGGTTTTTTTAATAAGTTTGAGTTGAGTTTCATGGATTTTGCCAAAACTGGACCATAACTCTTCCAACTAGATCTATATTTCAGTTACTCCATCAGTCCTAATATTTTTGCGCCTTTCACTTTTTCGAACGGAGTTTAGTAAAAGTAATTTTTTTGTGTAACTTTATATTTATGTCCTCATAAGTAGTAGATGAGAATCGGTGATGTCAGATTATTGTTTTATGTGAGCATGGGTCAAAATTTCGTTTGGTGTGTATATTTCGGTCAGCTAGATATTGAAAACTTTTCAAAAAAAAAAAAAAATTGGAAACTTTTCGGAAATACTAGGTAAAATTGTGAGAAAATTACTAAATCAATAAAGTAAGAGAATATCAAGGCCAACAAAGAGTTTTAAAATTTTATCTTATTTTGGTTTCCATAAGATCAAAAACAAAGAAAAGTTGAATTTTTTGATAGATACTAAGAAACTTTTGATCAATGTATGTGAGATAAAATTTTGAGAAAACATATTATATTATACCAAAAAAAAAAGGTTTATTTTGAGACATACCAAAACGAAATAGGATCAAAAGAAATGGGAACAAATGGAGTATTTATTATCCGAAGAATCAATTTAAGTCTATCATCACTTCATGCGTTCCAAAATCCAATTAAACGGAAATTTTGAAATGAGATCAACTCCATATATATCGAGAATGCCCATACAATAAAGTGGATTGAATCGAGAATAAGTTAATATTCAACAAAATGCGAAAAGCTTCCTGTGTTATTTCTAACTAGAGAGAATCAATTGTGATATTTTTATTAACATATCAAAGCTAAAGGTCTTTATAGAGTAGTTTGGAAAAGTAGTGGATGTTTGTGAAATTATTTCGATTTGCGTAATATTGTTTATTTGGATTTTGAGATAGTGGTTTTGGAAATAAAATAGGTATATGTTTGTTTAAAGAAGTGAGATCGTAGGTATAAGAAATGTACGACTTTATGTCAAATCAGGGGCAGATCCAGGATTTTCGGTTGGGGGGGCTAAATAGTACAAAAAAAAACCAGTCAAACTTAAAGCTTATATTATGCACAATAAAATATAGACGCAATACAAAAATAGGGAGGTGGAGTTTGATAAAAATAACCCCTACGAGATACTTTAATTATATATGATACCCCGTTATAGTCCTAAAAGAACCCAAAAATCTACGTATTTACATTAAAATTGACCATGACGATTTCTCATTTTTATAAATCGATCCAAAATAGCATCGTTTGAAATACAACTAAATATGTTTATCTCTATAAAGGCAATTAGACTATCATTTAGCCTTTGATCGCCCATTCAGTTACGAAGTTGATTATTTGTTATCTTCATAGTCGAAAATCTCTCTGCAACAGGTAGAATAAGCGTCAATGTCACAAGTTTGTAAACAAACGAAAATGCGACATGCCTTTAGTTGCAACCATCTTCTTAGCAAGATCACCGATCTCTTTCAAGATTGAAATTTCATTATTTGATCGAACATCCCTAATATAATTTTCAAGTTGCTTGGAAATGGTCGAGAGCTCGAAAAAAGAGAAGTCGTTTGAATTGAAGATTTGGGTTTGGAGATGTTGGGAGTTGGAAGAAGATTTGAGCTTTAATTGGGGCTTGGGGTAGAGTTAGGTGATATTAGGGTGGGTTAATATTAGGTTGAATTACTTGGACTAATTTCTTATTTGGATTACTTTTTTATTTGAGCAAGAGAATTTCTGATTGTAATTTTTGGGACTATTCTTTTTTTTTTAAACTACAACTATACTAAAACAAAAACAAAAAAATTGAGGTTTAGGGAAAAAAATTGTCCCTCTATCCGTCCGCCCCTGTGTCAAATCATGTTTATTATATGAGATAAGTCGTGTAAGAGATGTATTATTTTATGTCAAATCAATGTAAAGTTTGTATAACCTTTTTTAGAGATAAAAAAATCAGTGTTTATTTTGCTTTCCGAATATTAGTTTAAGAAAATTCGAAGAAAATAAATTTATTTTAAAAGTATAAAACTTATTTATTTAGCTTTCTTCAAACACGAAGGGTCTATTTGTATGGGTTTTGACTCGGTTTCGCGGGTCTCGATTTCAAAAAAAAGGTTTGGGTGAATTCAATGAAACCTTTGAAACCTCATTTGGATGAGTTTTGGTTGTTAATTTTTGTGGTTTGAATAAGTTGAAACCCCACTTGGATAGAGTTTGGATGTTGGGATTTATGGAAAAATTAGGTGGTAGGTGTCAAATCAATATTTTTTAAGTGAGATTTGGGGGAAAAAGTAGGTGGTAGGTGTCATATCAATGTTTTATAGGTTTGAAGAGTTTCAGTGTGAGTTTCTGAATATGTTTTTTATGGTTTTATGGGTTTGACGAAAACTCATTTGAAAGAGTTTTGACTCGGTCTCACGAAACCTGCGAGATCGGGCCAAAATCCATCCACATATATACACCCGAAATACTTTGGGAAAAACCAATCAAACATGATCTTTTAATGTTGTAATTGCAAGTGTTTCTTCATATTCTTTAATACCGTCCTCCGTTATTTTTATCATTGTGCAACAATGTCCTATTTGTTTAAAACATCAATTAGAAGTAGAGAGGATTTTGCCAATTAAAAATTTAAAAATAACCCAATAAAAGTTCTTGAAATCCTACAGGCATTTACTTTTACTTATAAAGATCTCATCATCATAATGAGATGATTTCTTGATTGCAAGCTGTGTGTCTCCTTTTCTCAGAAACAAGAATGCAGGGTCACATCAAATCAGAGTATTTATTCAAAGATTTCAAAAGATTTTTTCTGATTAATTGGATTTTTGAGAGGATTGAATTAATGAAGAAGATTAATACAGTAACTTTTTTTCTTGGCCCAATTGCAGATCAGGCCACAGCTATCTAGGCCCTATAATTCTTAGGCCTCCTAAAGTTACTGATTGAAGTATGAATCCTTAGTCAAATATAGTAATGATGATTCTTGTCAACACTGTCGGTATATTATTTGAAGATTAGATTTTGTGATTTGTGTGTGGTTTTACTGCATGTATTATACTGCTTTATTGCATCCCAATGTAACATCTGTTGCCGTAGCTACAATTGATAGTGACAGGGACCTTGAGAATGAAAATTGAAGAAGGAATTGTCCACGGTCAACACTGCTATTTTGGCTTCGCAATATGTTAAAGTATTTAAATTGTATTTTTTTTAAAATTTTTATTAATTTTATTCAGGCAAAATTATGGTTCTATATTTTCGTTAAATTATAAGGGCATATTTGTTTGATGTTTGGAAAAGTAGTTTAGGAGAGTAGTGGAGATTTGTGAAATAATCTCGATTTGCGTAATATTGTTTGTTTGAGTTTTGAGAGTGGTTTGAGAAATAAAATAGGTGTAAGTTTTTTTGGAAGAGTTAGGGTCTAGGTGTAAGATGTGTAAGACTTTATGTCAAATCATGTTTGTTATGTGAGATAAATTGTGTAAGAGATAGATTACTTTATGCCAAATCAAAGTAGAGTTTGTATATGTTTTGTTTAGAGATAAAGAAAATTGTTGTTTGTTTAGCTTTTGAGAGAGTAGTTTGAAAAAATAAATGGATGAAAAATTTATTCCAGAAAGTAGAAAACATGTTTGTTTGGCATTTTCAAAACACGAAAAAAATTTGAAAAACGCCAAACAAACAAGCCCTAAAATTCTAAAATGTCAATAATGGCTTTATACTCCCTCCATACATTTTCATTTGCTCTATTGAGTTTTGATACAAAGTTTTAAAAAAGTGTTAAAAAAATGGAATATTTTAAGCATTTTTATATTAGTGCACTTAAAAGTAGAGATAAAAACTTAGCGGTATCAAATCATTACTTTATGTAAAATGGATACTTTCAAGAAAAATAATTTCATATTAGGAAATTGAGTCTTATTTTAGAACATCCCAAAAAAAACATGAGCAAAAATAAAATGTCGGAGGAAGTATAAAATAACATAAAGATAAATTAAATTCAAACAAACGCTTACACTGTACAAAAACTTGATTGGATTTAAATGTTTCTTGGAATTTCCACATTTTATTTTTGTCAATACCTAATTTCAATAGTTTTTCAACGCTCAAAACTCTTAAATAGTTTGAAGATGTCGCAGTTCAAACTTAAGCTACACAACCCAACTTGAGACATATATTATATATAAAGTTGAGGGAAAAATATTTTTTATACCAAACTTTAGTTTAAAAATACATTTGATATCAAGCTTTTCGAAAAAATACATTTCATACCATAATTCACACCCTCTTGACACCTTTAATTTTGCCGTCAATTTTCGGACAGGATTCAACACGTGCCGCTTACGTGCCCGTTTAGTTAACAATGTTGAGTCTTTAAAACTCATGCATGTTTTTCCTCCCATTGTCAACTTAACGAGCACGTGAGCAACACATGTTGAATTATACCCGAAAATTGACGGTAAAATTAAATGTGTCAAGAGGGTATGAGTCATGGTACCAAATGTGTTTTTAAAAAAACATGGTACCAAATGTGTTTTTTCGAAAAATACGGTACCAAATGTATTTTTTGGACTAAAGTTAGGTATCAAAAGTGTTTTTTCTTCATATAAAGTGATTTGATATTTGTCATCTATTTTTCACACATATAAAGTTATTGATTTGACATCTACTACTTACATTTTTCCTCCATACTCCAACAATTAAACTTCAATCCAAATCATATCTCCAATTTTTAAAACGCACTAACTTTTAATTAATAATATTTTATTACCTAAATATTCCCTTGAAATCATTATTTAAATCGAGTTTCAAAAGTTTTGCTGAAAACTCTCAAACCATTTCCCGAAACCAAGTCGAGATGGAACCTAGCCAAGCTACTTCCATATTAGGGTCAACATGGATTGGTTCAAGAAAATGGTTTGCATTGTTTCAGTGAAACTTTTGAAACACCATTGGATTGGGTTTAATGTGGGTTTCGTGACTTCAAAAATTGAGATATGATTTAGACTGAATTTGAATGTTGGGGCTCGAATAAAAAAAGCAGATGATATGTATCTAATTAATTTTTTCAGTGAAAGAAAGTAGATGACAGATATCAGATCAATATATTTTATAGGTTTAAGATTTATTTTATTATGAATTATAATTTGAAATCTGAGTTTCGCGAAACCTATGCTCAAACTTGATTTGAATGAGTTTGACCGAGTTTCACAAAATCACAGAACATGGTGAAAATCAATCCATATAGGCCCTTATGGCTTGTTTGGTTAGGTTTTGACTCAGTTTCACTTGATTTTGGTTTCAGAAAAAATGGTTTATGTGGGGTCGGTGAATCCTTTAAACCAAATTTGGATTGAGTTTGAATGTTGAATTTTGTGGTTATGAAAAATTGAAACCCCATTTGAATTTGTTTGGATGTTGGGGTTTGAAGGAAAAAAGTAACTAATAGGTGTCAAATCAATACATTTACAGAGAAAACTAGGTGGTGTATGTCAAATTATTGTCTTTTTATAGGTTTATGTTATATTGGATTTGTATATATAAGTTGAAACATGAGTTTCGGGAAACATGTCCTCAGAGTTCAATTGAAATGATTTTGCCCAGTTTCTGAAAATCGCGAGACCGAGTCAAAATCTTAGCAAATAGGCTCTTAACTTTTGGAACACCGTGACATTTTTAGACGTATCTTGGCCCGACCTTATTTGATTTAGATGAAAATTATTTTGGTTAAGTATAAAAAAAAAATTCTAAAATTATTTGAAATAATTGAAACATGAATAGATGCATTTTGATCCGAAAGTGTCAAATCATATTTTTAAAATTAAATTAATTATTTTTATTTTGAATTATTATTTTAAGTTGAAGCACTTGTTTTAGGCGTTTGGCCCGGTGAAATTCGTTTCAGATTGTGTGGTCCAACAATAATTCAAAATACGTGAACCAAAATGGATTCAAGCCAAGACTATATATAGAGCAACCAGCATTTTGCAGTCCGAAGATATACAATTTTGACACTTCGCACTCTGAAATTCAAATTTTGGCACTTTACACTATCGAATTACTTATTATTGGCAATCTAATAAATAATTTTCATCCTAGTAGGGTGTATTTAACCAGGGTGTATTTAACCAAAATATGCAGTACGAGGATGCAAAGTGCCAACATTTTAATTTCAGGCCGCAAGTGCCATAATGATATATTTATAGGGTGCAAAATGTCAAGTAATCCTATGCATATTACAAATGAAATTTCCTCAAATTAACTACACGAAGAATTTCATGAACATAATAATGAGAATTAATTAGAAACTCGAAACATAAAAAGGATTGATGTCCAAACAAACAACAAATTCTCTAGTTGCCACGCAAAAGGGGTGATGAAGGGACTTTTAGTCTGAGTGCTTGGTCCACGTTTGATGTGCCACGTATTTATTGATATCCGCTTCACAATATAGAATCCTAGTCAGTCAAATCTAGCTGGACTCCTCTTTGAGGAACCTAGCCCTGCGCTCAAAGAAACTCGTCAGGTTGTGCCGATGGTTGACCCGGCGTAGATCCTCCGATGCTAAAGTCAGATCAGTTCAGGATAATAGCTGATAACAATAGCACGATGTGTATGCAGTAGTTGAGAAAACTTACATTTGAAAAGTAATGAATGGGGGTATTTATAGATTTTGGAAGTGGATCTTTTCTAGTCGGTCGAATATTTTCGAGTCGGATCTCAATTGGTTTGATCCAATCGACCTCTTATGATCGAACTACTATCCTCGTAGGTTGAATGGACTAATCGAAGGAGATTCGCAACTCTAGCTTAGGATGTCTAAATCGACGTAGCTATTATGTTTACGTACGTAATCAGTCAAAAGGAACCATACCAGTCTAGTTCAACATATATGGTGTGTTGAAGTTCAGGAGGTAAAAAATAAAGAGCAGAGTAGATATGTACAAAATAAATAATATTGATGTAGTTCGACCTAATATGTATGTTGATATGTACAAAATAAATAATATTGTGCAGACTTGATGTATGTCGAATAATGCATAACTTGGTTATAGTTTGACTTTAATCCTATGTGTAATATGCCATGTCATTGATTTAATATTTGGTAAATCCATAGTCCCCAAGTTCAGGTGTTTCGATATTAAAATCGAAGCCTTGAAATTGTGAGTTGATGATTTTGAATTTTTCGATAATTTTCTATGTATATCAATGGTCCCCCAAGTTCAAGTGTTTTTGATATTAAAATCGAAGCCTTGAAATTGTGAAATTTTCAAGTGTCTTGATTAAACGATAAAAAATGGCCCGGATTTAAATTTGATGCCTCTTTGTATTTTTATCAAATGAATTCGATAGGCTTTTGTTAGACGCAATGCCAAAATATGAGTATTCAATGTGTGAATATATCTAATAAAGAAAGATATTTCAATGTTGATCTTGTGAGGCAAATATATATATCGAATATATCACAAATATATATAGAATCTTCTGAATCAACTAAATAGCAATATATATATTGGTGAGGCATGTGTATAGTATTCATATATATATATATATATATATATATATATATATATATATAAGTGTGTGTTTGTGTGTGTCGAATATAATTATATATGTGTATTCGACATTTTATATGGATAGCAGTAATTTCCTTCATTTGTTTATGTTTAAAATGTAATTTCAGAGAGTTTAGGGTAAATTTTGTCGAACTCAAAAAATATGGGGCTTGGTGTACAGATCGTCACCTAAGTCGAAGGGTGGAAGTACAATTTACCCTTTTCATCCTCTACAAATAGCCACTTTTACCATTTACTTTCGTACCACAAAAATATTTACTTGGAGGAGATTCTAGTAGAAGAGCTTTGAAGCCCTAGGTCAAAGATGTTGCAATTTTAGTAGTCAAATCTTCTTGTTTCCTGGTAGTTTCCTCCCTCATTCATACTTTGATTTTATCATGTCCTTAAATTCTTCTAGTAGTTCATCTAGTATTGAGGTCGATTCAGATGATTCTCCTATGGTTTCTTCTTATGATGATTATATCGATATTACTGGTAACGATGAAATCGATATCATTAGGGTTCAATCAGTTTTGTTTGGTAATGTCGATCAATTCATGGGTGATAATGTCGAATTAGGGCAAGTCGAAGGGGATGATGTCGATTTTGGGCAGGGTGTAGGAGATGATGTCGAATTAGGGAAGGTTGAAGGGGTGATGTCGAATTAGTGCAATGTGTAGATGAAGTCGAAGAAGTAGGCCCTTCTCATCGATATATAACACAAGTTCGATACGATGAGGTTTTACCTGGTTATTTTAAGGCTCATGTTTCGACATTAGCAGAAACTTACCCATTTCCTAGTGGTTGGTCAGTGATAGAACCTATAGACATTGATCGAATGAACACTCCTCTGGATAACTGTTGGATGAAGATGAAGACTTTGAAGTGAAGGGAGATTTTGATGATTTCCAAAGTCATCAGCTAAGTGGAAGCTTAGTACAAACCTTAGAAAATATTTGACCAAGGAAGAAGTATTCCAGACAAGTCAAATATGGTCCAGAAGACTACTGATCTGTCGCTGAAGAAGTAATCAGACTGGTGGACTATCAGCCGACTCAAATCAGATTAGTTCAAAGTTGGGATCAGCCGAGTATACATCAGACGAGTGACTTCGATCAGCAGAGTGGAAGTGGATCAGAAGTTATTGCAACGGTAATAAATGCACTTGGTGTAATAAATGCTGAAGAGGAAGGGTATTTATGACAAATGATTGAAGAGAAACCTCGTATCAGCTTGGTGCATTTAATGCGAAGCGACAGAAAGTACAGCATAGTGTACAGTGTTCAGTCGCAACAGCCGTTCTGCAGAAAAGGACCAGTACTCGAGGATTTGACAACTGGCGATCTCTCAACGGGCAGATCTTCAAATCCTTAGTATAAATAGCTTAGTTCGTGAGTAGAAGAAGAAGTACAACACAGAGACAACACGCATTGAGAGCAAAAATCTGAAGCAAAATTCTTCTAAGTCTCAAACTCTAGAACAAAGCACTCATCAGCCTAGTCATCTGTTGACGAAACAGAAAAGAGAGAAACCAGAATATACTTGAAAATCTGAGTGATTTTGTTAAGATTGTGTTGTGAGAAGTAGATATCAACCTTAGTGAGCGATATTACTTCAGAGGATAGGACTTTCTTTGTGATTTCCTATTGTGAACTTACGGCCACTTCATTTGTTGTTTGGCGTAAGAAGAGTATACTGTAATCTGTGTGATTTAGTATAACCCAAGATCTAAGTGACTTGGAAGAGTGGACTAAAGGATTTACATCCATATAACCACTATAAAAATCCTTTGTGTTTTTAACTTGCATTATTCTCTGCATATATATAACAGCATACTGAAAACACTTAAAGGTTAACTGTTTGGAAAGTTTTAAAAAGGAGTTTGTTTAAAACTGGGGATAAAACTTTTTCAAAGTTAAGAAAACTACTTGTAAAAAACACTTGACAAATCCGCTGCAAGATAGTTAATTTTGAAACTCTGATTTTGATAAAATCAGCTAAGTAAAATCAGAAGAGTGGTCAACTCTGCTGTTCAGAGCTTTGTGCGAGATCAGCTTAGTCTGCTTACAATTCTTGATCAGCTTAGTCTGCTGACAGAAAAGTTAGAGATTTTAAAAGGTAAAATTTTTAAAGAGGTTTATTCACCCCCCCCCCCCCCCTCTAAACCTCATCTGACCACTTGGGACCAACAAGTGGTATCAGAGCAGGTGGTTCATCTGAATCATCTGACTGATCAACGAGCTTGATCCTTAAGTGTTTTTCAAAAGTTTTCAAAAGAGCATCTTTTTGAAAAATAAAATTTTTGAAAAATGGACTGTATCGGCCATGTTCCCCACATTGGCGGTATGAGCTTTGAGGACTGGAAAATACGCATGGAAATTTTCCTTGCTGCTTATAATGATAATATGTATAGATGCATAACCAAAGGTCCGATAAGAGTCACAAAAACCATCAAGGTCAATGATCAAGAAGTGATCGTGGACAAAGATGAAGAAGAGATGACACCTGAAGAAATCAAGTTGAGAAATCTTGATAAAGTTGGAATCTTCATCATGACTAAAGCCCTGGACAATGAAAGGTTTGACTATGTCAAACACTGTAAAACATCAAAAGAGATGTGGGACAAAGTCAGGGATATGAGTGAAGGAAATGAAGCCATCAAGGAACACAATCTAAGTGTTGCCATGGAGAAGTTTGAGAACTTCAAAATGAAGCCTGGAGAAACCATTGAACAGATGAGTTCAAGGTTTACCAAAGTGCTAAACAACGTGTTGAAGCTGGGAAAGACGTTCACAGACAAAGAGATTACTCTCAAAGTCCTGAAGGCGCTACCACCCAAATTCAACATGAAGATCACAGCTATGGAAGAATCTAGGGATCTGGGGAAGATCTCTCTGACGGAGCTGTTTTCTGTATTCAAGGCGTACGAGTATAAAATGCCAAGGATGGGTATAGAAGAGACCTCAACTTCTAGTCCCACTGCTGCTCTGGTTGCTGCAGAGAAATACAGAAGATCAGCCGGAAGAACTATGGAAGTGGACTTATCTGATGAGGCCACAGTGCTGAGTAAAAAGGAGTACACTGCTGACGATGTTGCGTTGTTACTAAATGGGTTCAAAAAGTTCTATAAAAGAAAAATGAAGAACAAATATAACAATGATTCTACTTCTAAACCTACCTCATTTTCTCATGATAGTAAGGATGATTATAAATCCAAGCTAATGTGCTATAATTGCAGGAAATTGGGACACTTCATCAAGGACTGTCCATATCCTAAAGCAGAGAAATACACAGAGGAGGAAAAGAAACAAAGAAGAGAGAGAAGAGAGAAGAGATACCAAAAGAGCAAGGTGCTGTTGGCTGAAGCTGAAAAGATGGCAGCCATCTACTCATCAAACACAGAATCTGGCACTTCAAGTGATGACTCTGTTTTCGACGAGACACCTGCACTGCTCTGTCTCATGGCAAAGGAATCTGATGATTCTGACAATGAGGTAATACTCTCTGAAAGTGAGCTTGAACTGTTTAGCTCATTTGAGCAAATAATGAACAACAAAGTAGATGTTGTGAATGAGCTCGCAAAGCTTAAGGACGAGATGATTCTGCTGAAAAAGCAAAATACTAAACTGAAACCGAAGGTTGAAAGGCCTGAAGAATCAGCTATGTATAAAAAGCTTTCGCATGAATGTGAATCTCTGAGAGCTGAATGTGAAATGTATAAGGGAAAAATCATGGAACTCGAAGCTACAATAAACTTATATAATAAGTCGTATGTTCCTGAGTCGTCTGTTGTGCAAATAGAGAAACTTGTTGAACAGAGCACTCCCTTAGTAAAAGGAAGTTTAGAACTGAACAAAGCTGAAAAATTTATATCTGCTGATAATAGTAATATTGTCTTGTATGTTCAGACTGCTAAACCCATTTCATCTGAGATTGAGAAAAAGGAGATAAAAACTCGTAAGGCTAAGAAGGGTAAAAAGCCTGAAAATGAAAAACAGACTGGTAAAACCAAACAGCAGAGTAGTCCCAAGAAGTCCGCTGATAAGAGTAAAACCAATCAGACTAGTAAAGCTAAGTCGTCTGTTAAAGAGCAAATTAAAAGCAGACCCAAGAAGCAAAGAAATTATAACAATAATGCTTGGTATGAAAATGAGTCTTATTATGTGCAACCTGCGTATCCACCATATTATGCTGCACCTCATTATCCACCTCATTTTGCTGCATATCCTGCTCACCAACCAATGCATGCTTACCCTGCTTATCATGCATCTTATCCTAATTATGAGCCTTATCATCATCATAATGATTATCAACATAACATGCCTGCTAATTATGATGAAAATGAAATTGCTCATGCTCCTGCTAAAACTCTAAAGCCTAAGAAGCCTAAGACTTCAACATCTTGGGTTGTCAAAGGTGACACTAATCCACCAGGACCCTCTCAATAAAGGGTACCTAAAACATTTTTATTTTGTTTTGTAGGTTAGGATTAGGAGTAGGAGTAAAGTAGTGAAGAAATGGTACTTGGACAGTGGATGTTCAAGGCACATGTGTGGAGACATACATGAACTGACAAATGCTGCTGCTGTGAATGGTCCAAGAGTTACTTTTGGAGACAGCAAAGAAGGCAAGATTATGGCGGTTGGAACGCTAATCAAAGGAAACATTGAGATATCTGAAGTCTCTTATGTTAAAGGCCTGAAATACAATCTGCTAAGCATAAGTCAATTTTGTGACAAGGGATTTTCCGTAGTGTTTTCATCATATAAGTGCTATGTTGAACAAATTGGAACAAAGAAGGTTATTTTATCTGGAAGAAGACAAGGAAACATCTATGTAGTCGACTGGAATTCTGTGGACAAGAATTCTAATGTTTGTTTGGTTGCCTCTACACCAAGTGAAATCAGTTGGCTTTGGCACAAAAGAATGAATCATTTGAATTTCAAGACCATCAACAGATTGATAAAGAATGATCTGGTAGAAGGAATTCCAAAGACAGTCATGAGCAAAGACAAGCTCTGTGATGCCTGTCAGAAGGGTAAACAAGTGAAATCATCTTTCAAAAGTAAGAAGCACCAATCTTCAACTAGAATTTTGGAGTTACTTCACATGGATTTGTTTGGCCCTATTGATCCAATCAGCAACGGTGGAAAGAAATACTGCCTAGCTGTTGTGGATGATTTTTCAAGATTTACTTGGGTGATTTTCATGAAGAAGAAAAGTGAAACCAAGGAACATCTTACTAATCTGATGGAACTGATCCAGAATGAGAAGAGTCAAAGAATTTTGAAGATCAGATCAGATAGAGGGACTGAGTTTACAAACTCTACTGTTGAAGAGTATTGTAATTCCAGAGGAATCAGTCATGAGTACTCTGCTGCCAGAACCCCTCAACAAAATGGAGTTGCTGAAAGGAGAAACAGAACTCTAAAAGAAGCTACCAGGACAATGATAGCTGAAGCAAAGCTGCCCCAAAGATTCTGGGCAGAAGCTACAAACACAGCATGTTATACACAGAATAGGTGTATGATCAACAAAAGTCAAAACAAGACACCTTATGAGCTATGGAACAACAGAAAGCCTAACTTACATTATCTTAGGATTTTTGGTTGTAAATGTTATGTTTTGAACAATGGGAAAAATCACCTTACTGCATTTGCAGAGAAGGCTGATGAAGCTGTTTTTGTAGGTTACTCTACTGTTAGTAAAGCTTATAGAGTGTTTAACAAAAGAACTTTACGTGTAGAAGAATCTACTCATGCAGTATTTGATGAACCAAGTCAATCATCTGAAAAGAATCAAAGTGCAAACCCTGAGATATCTGCTGACTTTCAGAAATTGAGTGTTGAAAGAAAATAAGAATATGTACCCATCATACTACCTGATTTGACAAGAGCTGTTAACTCAAGTGCTGTTCAAAATCAGTCTACTGATTGTCTAACAGAGGAGTTGCAAACAGCTAACAGACCAGAGACTGTTCAACAGACTACAACTGTTCAACAGACTACTACTGAGACTCCAACAGTAGTGTTGCAAGATCAATCAAGAGGACAACATCCAGATTTGCAACCTGATCTCAGATGGCTCAGAGATCACCCACCCGAGTTAGTGATTGGTGATCCCTTGGATAGAGTTAGAACAAGAAGATCAACTGCAAATGAAACAATGTTTGTAAGTTTTCTTTCACAAATTGAGCCTAAATTAATTGATGAAGCTCTTGGTGATTCTCACTGGATTGAAGCTATGCAAGAAGAGTTGAATCAATTTGAAAAGAATGAAGTCTGGTACTTAGTTCCCAGACCTACTCATCAAAGAGTAATTGGCACTAAGTGGGTTTTCAGAAATAAGATGAATGAAGATGGTATGGTTACCAGAAACAAAGCAAGACTAGTTGCCAAAGGTTACTGCCAAGAAGAAGGAATTGATTTTGATGAGACATTCGCACCAGTTGCAAGGCTTGAAGCAATCAGATTGTTCCTAGCCTATGCTGCTCACAAGAACTTCACTGTCTATCAGATGGATGTGAAGTCTGCCTTTCTCAATGGAGAATTGCAAGAAGAAGTGTACGTTGAACAACCCCCTGGTTTTGAAGCATATCAACAGGGAGACAAAGTGTATCGTCTGAAGAAAGCTCTCTATGGACTGAAACAGGCTCCAAGAGCATGGTATGATACTTTATCTGATTTTCTTTTAATTAAAGGATTTCGTAAAGGTAAAGTAGATAAAACCTTGTTCACTATTGAATGGGATAAACATATATTATTGGTACAAATATATGTGGACGATATTATTTTTGGTTCAACTAACAAACAGATGTGTGAAAGATTCTCTAAGCTGATGCAAAACAAGTTTGAAATGAGCATGATGGGAGAATTAAATTACTTTCTTTGATTACAAGTCAAACAGCTGCCTGATGGCATCTTTATTAATCAAGCAAAGTACACAAAAGATCTGTTCAAGAAATTTGGTATGGAAACTAGCTCATCTGTTACTGTTCCTATTTCTACTGGACTTCGTCTGGACAAGGATGAAGGTGGCAAATCAGTTGACATTACCAAGTACAGAGGCATAATTGGGTCACTGTTATACTTAACAGCTAGCAGACCTGATATTATGTATTCTGTTGGGGTTTGTGCGAGATTTCAATCAGATCCTAAGGAATCTCATCTCTTAGCTGCTAAAAGAATACTAAAATATCTCAAAGGCACTCAAGAATTGGGATTGTGGTACCCAAGGGAATCAGGATTTGAACTTACTGGATATTCAGATTCTGACCTTGCTGGCTGCAAAATTGATAGAAAGAGTACTACAGGTACATGTCAATTTTTAGGCAGTCGTCTGATCTCATGGATGAGTAAGAAACAGACTTCAGTGTCCATATCTACTGCTGAAGCTGAATACATTGCTGCTGGAGCATGTTGTGCACAAATACTTTGGTTGAAGCATCAACTTGAAGACTATAATTTGAAGATCAATGGAATCCCTATCTACTGTGATAATACAAGTGCAATTTCACTTACTCAGAATACTACTAGTCATTCCAGGACTAAGCATATTGAGATCAAACATCACTTCATTAGAGACCATGTTGAAAAAGGAAATGTTATTATTGAGTATGTTCATACAGACAATCAGATCGCTGACATTTTCACTAAACCACTAAATGAAGCAAGATTTTCCACTCTAAGAGCGGAATTGGGCTTGTTAAAATTGGATTCATAAGCTGAGGGGGAACCTATCAGAAGACTGGGTTCAACAGCTTACTAATCTGACACCAACAAGTGTTACACTTCAAGAAAACTGACTCTCAACAGACTAGTTGACTGATGAATTCTTGAATTCAGGGGGAACGTGTAAGACTAGCGGTACCCTTGTTTTAAAGATGAAATCTTCAATGACAGTTAGTTGTAGTTATTTTAATCAGAAGATTTGTTCTTAATTCTTGAAGATTTGAAGATTAATTACCTTGCTGGATTGACAAACAGCAAAGGAAGATCACTAGATATTGGCTTTCACTAGTGATATATTGTATCAGACAGGTCGTCTATCAGATAAGTATTACTTTACTCATCTGTTATTACTTATGTCATCTTATATTTAAAGTGTTGTATTAGAAACGTTTTATCAAAAGCACGCTTTTATAAGTAACAGACAAGTGGCGTTTCAACTTCCCGCCTGTCTGACATAGTAAATGCTATTTTGAAATCCGCGCATCTTGATCGCACGATCTGCTTTTACAGTGACTAATCTAACGGTTACCACTTTTCACGGAAACCGACAAGAATTAACATCTATAAATCCAGATCTGATCAGCTGACTGAGCTTTTACGCACCCTAAATATTTCAAAAGCATTCAGAGCATTTTTGCATCCATTCAACTGCAAATCTACTCTCGTTTTTCCTTCAATCTCTTTCAGGAAAATGGGTTCTAAGGTAAATGCAAAGGAAGCTGCTGCTGAAGGTATGTTCTTGAACTACCTGACGTATCATGCGACTGGCACACCGTTGATGAAAGAAATTCTGGAGAAGTTCAAGGCGGCTACTCTAGTCAACTTCATGGAGGCCCATGAAGACATGATTTTCAAGGACGAGGTCTTTGAATTTTATGGTTCCAAAGACGATGTTGACTTCGACAAACTAGAGATTAAAGCCAAAATTGGGGACAAAGCTATCTGTGTAACCCCAAAATTGCTGAATGAGATGTACGGACTTTCCATTGAAGGGTCTACTGACATCGCAAACCTAGCTGAACCTTTTGAGTCAGATTTCCGCTCAAAGAAGAATCAAGTGCTATCTGGAAGTATCAAAAAGAATCAGCTGAAGGATGAATTTCAGCGAATGGCAGACTTGGTTGCCAAAGTCCTCGAGAACTGCACATTCTCTTTGGACAGCGTACCAATGAAGAGGTTTCATACTATGATAGCCATTTACTATGGGTTGAAGGTAAATTGGGCTAACTTCATCTGGTATGTGATTGCTGATCACAAAGTCCGTGGTCTGACTCTGCACAGGATTTTTATTAGTCATCTGTTGGTAAATCTGAGATGTGCTGTGACTAATGGAAAGGAAATTCATAAGGCAAAGGAATTAAAGATCTATGATAAAGTGAAATCGAAAGAGCCTGCTGCTGTGCCTGAGAAAAAGCAACAGAAAAGAAAGGCTTCTGAGCCTACTGTGCCTGCTGATAAAGGCAAGAAGAGCAAGACAGCTGTTCAAACAGCAAAGCCTGCTGTTGAAGCCAGAACAGTTGTGCCTAAAAGAAAGGATGCTGCTGATTTGATTGTTGCTGAAACAGTCAAGGAAATCGATGAGATGTCAGTTGGAACATCCTCTGACAAGACAATTTCAGCGGAGTTACCAGCTGAGAATGTGGCTAAAAGAACAAGAAGTGCTATGAAAGATACTGCCACATCTGCTCCTGTTCTCCATACAAAGAAAACCATCAGAAAGAGGATGACCTTTATTGACGAAGACAAGGAACTTTCTGAGGTGGTTAGAAAAAGTCCTCCATCTGCTGAGAGGCCTGTTGAATCAGTGAAGGAATCTGCTGAGAAGAAGTCAGCTGATCAAGTGAAACAGATTCCTACACCAACAGCTGAGGTTGCTAAACCTCAAGAGGATCCTGAAGTGCAGATCCTCGAACCAATTGCTGCTGCACCTGTAGCAATTGCTTTACCAGAGACAACAGCTGCGGCACCAGTTGTTGAATCAAGAAATGCCAGAAGAAAGAGAACTGGCAAAGCAAAAGTATCAGCTTATCACAAGAAGAAGCGTGAGGAAGCTGAGCAGAGAAAACGTGATGAAGCTGAGCTGAAGAGAGCTCTTGAAGCAAGTAAAAAGGACGCTGATGTCAAGAAAATGACAGAAGCTGAGTTGGCTGCCAAGGAAGAAGCAGACTTGGCAAAGGCCTTAGAAGAGAGCAAGAAGGATGCTCATGGACCAAGGAGGTCTGGAGGCATCGTGATTGGTGAAAAGCCTAAGGAAGGAGATTTCGTGCTACCTAGGGCTGCACCAATTAAGAAGAAAAAGAAGGAAGTCCGAAGAGCAATAGCAATTGTTCAGAGTGACTCTACTGCCTTCAAAAGATTCGAAGCTGAGCTGGAAAGGCTTAACCAGCTGTTTCAATCAAGGACTACTTTTCTCCCTGAAAAGATTAGATACAATCAATGGAGAGAGTATAGATTGAATAAATCAGAGGAGGAGATTCAAGCCTGGAAGGAGTTTGCCACTGAAGGGAGATGGGTTCTAAACTGGCTGCAAACAACTTCAGTTGCCAAGGCTTTGGACTCTGATTTTGTAAGAGATAGACTACATGACTATGCTAAAGTCATTGTAAGTCAGGAAGCGACTGCCATCAAGGATTCTATTCCAAAGAAGCCAAGTCCTACTGATGACAGAATTGATAGGGCAGTCAAGATTGTTGTTTACACAACATTGGAAAAGTGGGCTGAAAGATCAAGATTTGAACCAGGTACATCAAGTACAATGCCCAAGTTACCAAGTTTGCAGCAAATCTGTTATGGCTCTGATATCAGTACTTATCAAGAGAAGCTGAAGATCCAACAGACCACTTCACCCTTTGTACCAGCTGACTTGATTCGTCAGAAGACAGTTGTGTCTACTGATGGTACTGAGATCATTCACGTCGCTGATGAGCCATCTAGTGAAGAACAAAAGAAAGACCAGAAGGCTGAAGAAATCAACTTAGATACATCAAAGAAGCTGCCTACTATGGTCAAGGACGTAATTCCTTTAGCTTTGGAATGGAAAGCTGAAGACAGTCCTGTTCTTCATGAAGCACTTGTTCAACAAAAAGAAGAGGAATCTGCTGAACCATCATCCCCTGCTCCTACTGCTGACTTGCATTCTTCACTGATGGAGTCAATGCAGATGCTGATAGAAACTGCTATAAAGGAGATGGAGTTGAGAAATCAGCTGATGATGAAGCAACTGCAGGAAGAAACTGCAAGGATGGTTAAGGATGCCATTGAAGATTTTCCTCTACCACCAGATAACTCCTTAATGTTAACTCAGAGCATATTGAATATGAGCAGAAGTATTGAAGATGTGAAGGCTGATGTCGGTCACCTCCACACTGCTCTTCAAAGGAATGAAGCTGACATTGCAAGAGTTGTTAGGGTCATGACACAAGTTGGTGAAGCAGAAACTGAGAAGAACATTGCTTTAATGCAAGAGATTACCAACGTCACCGACAAAGCTCAAACTGAACTGTCAACACTTCAGTTGAATGTTGACTGTCTAAATGACCATTCTGGTGAATTAAAATCTAATCAACTTCGCATGGAAGCAAATCAACTTCGCATGGAAACTACTCTAAATCATCACTGTGCTGAGCAAAGAGTCATGGATACCAACATCAAGAAGCTTTGTGTTGCTGTCAACATAACTCCTGATCAACTCAACCCTGCTGATGCTGACAAAAAGGGGGAAGAGGAATCAGCTAAGTTAGCTGTTGATGCTGCTGCAACTATTCAAGTACGAGACCAACGGGCTGCTGCTGGAAAGCCAAAAGAAGATGAAGTACTTGAAAAGGAAGCTGAAGATGGAGCTGATGATAAAGTAGAGCCCAAGGATGTAGCTAAAACTGACAAGGAGTTAGCTGCCTCTAAGTACTCTGCTGAAGAACAGCTTAATCCAGACGTTAAGTATAAGAGGATTGAAGACATCAGAAAAAGATTTGAAGCTGAAGAAAGAAGAGAAAAATTAAAAGGTCTTGCTGATGCTTTCACATCTGGTGAAGATGAAGACAGTAGTGATGAAGTTGAAGAAGAAGTTGAAGAGGAAGAAGAAGAAGATGAAGAAGCTGAGGACTAGACTAGTTAATAGACTAGGTCATATGCTAAATTTTTGTAACAGCTTACTTCAGTTGTAATTTTTCACTTAAGTTAATTTACTTTGCTTGTAACTTGCACTGTAATTTTTCAAATCAATCTATAAAAAGTTCAAGCTTCCAACATATTATTTCTATCTCAGAAATTTTTGAGGACTCAACTTTAGTTTAGGTACAGGTACTTAGCTGAAGTTTTGTCATCATCAAAAAGGGGGAAATTGTTGGATGAAGATGAAGGCTTTGAAGTGAAGGGAGGTTTTGATGATTTCCAAAGTCATCAGCTAAGTGGAAGCTTAGTACAAACCTTAGAAAATATTTGACCAAGGAAGAAGTATTTCAGACAAGTCAAATATGGTCCAGAAGACTACTGATCTGTCGCTGAAGAAGTAATCAGACTGGTGGACTATCAGCCGACTCAAATCAGATTAGTTCAAAGTCTGGATCAGCCGAGTATACATCAGACGAGTGACTTCGATCAGCAGAGTGGAAGTGGATCAGAAGTTATTGCAACGGTAATAAATGCACTTGGTGTAATAAATGCTGAAGAGGAAGGGTATTTATGACAAATGATTGAAGAGAAACCTCGTATCAGCTTGGTGCATTTAATGCGCATTTAATGCGAAGCGACAGAAAGTACAGCAGAGTGTACATTGTTCAGTCGCAACAGCCGTTCTGCAGAAAAGGACCAGTACTCGAGGATTTGACAACTGGCGATCTCTCAACGGGCAGATCTTCAAATCCTTAGTATAAATAGCTTAGTTCGTGAGTTGAAGAAGAAGTACAACACAGAGACAACACGCATTGAGAGCAAAAATCTGAAGCAAAATTCTTCTAAGTCTCAAACTCTAGAACAAAGCACTCATCAGCCTAGTCATCTGTTGACGAAACAGAAAAGAGAGAAACCAGAATATACTTGAAAATCTGAGTGATTTTGTTAAGATTGTGTTGTGAGAAGTAGATATCAACCTTAGTGAGCGATATTACTTCAGAGGATAGGACTTTCTTTGTGATTTCCTATTGTGAACTTACGGCCACTTCATTTGTTGTTTGGCGTAAGAAGAGTATACTGTAATCTGTGTGATTTAGTATAACCCAAGATCTAAGTGACTTGGAAGAGTGGACTAAAGGATTTACATCCATATAACCACTATAAAAATCCTTTGTGTTTTTAACTTGCATTATTCTCTGCATATTTATAACAGCATACTAAAAACACTTAAAGGTTAACTGTTTGGAAAGTTTTAAAAAGGAGTTTGTTTAAAACTGGGGATAAAACTTTTTCAAAGTTAAGAAAACTACTTGTGAAAAACACTTGACAAATCCGCTGCAAGATAGTTAATTTTGAAACTCTGATTTTGATAAAATCAGCTAAGTAAAATCAGAAGAGTGGTCAACTCTGCTGTTCAGAGCTTTGTGCGAGATCAGCTTAGTCTGCTTACAATTCTTGATCAGCTTAGTCTACTGACAGAAAAGTTAGAGATTTTAAAAGGTAAAATTTTTAAAGAGGTTTATTCACCCCCCCCTCTAAACCTCATCTGACCACTTGGGACCAACAATAACTATAGAGCAATTAATATCCACCATCTTGAACTAGGCCTTCGATTTCCCATTCCTGTTGAAGTGGCCGAAATTTTGAACCAATTATCCCTATCTCCCATTCAAATTGTTCCAAATGGTATTGCTTACATTGTTGCATTCTTTTTTATAATGAAAGCTTTAGGTCAAGCCCCTTCTTTTGCTAATTTCCATAAACTCTTTGTTGTTATGGAGTCACCAAAGTCGAACGTTGAGTTTTATTACATCAAATCAAATAATAATAAAAGTTTCATAACAAACGTTTAATCTGGTTATGGCAGTGAGTGGAAACATCGGTTTGTATATGTTGCTCCTCTTGAAAGTTATGTCTCGAATATTTGAAGTGAGTGGCATAGTGGTCCGATTAGAATTCAAGATGTATCAAATCCTTCATGGGATTCTGAATTTTTGAATCAATTAAGAAAAAATAAGTATAACACTAAGAAACTCCTTCAAGAACATGTTCTTCGACTGGGAAGGATTTTGAATTCCGCATTAAGTAGTGATGACCCTACATTAGGTAGATATTTATGTCAAATTTTGTTGTTTATTGATGTTTTTAGATTGCAATTATTATTTCTATGTTTTCTAATTGGTTTATAATATTATTTTTGCAGAGCAAGCAGTTTTATCAACCATGTCGATCAAAGCCTCGAATATGATGGAACTAGCTCAAAGGAGTGGAAGGGTGTCTGGCTCGAATCAAGTCCCTCGTCCTCAAGCATCTCAAAATCCTAGTGGCTTTTCGAATAAACCACCTCGACCACCCATGTCTTCATCGAACAATCATGTTCGAAGCATCACGGATCTTTCATAACATAACCAGGTTTCTTCTCCTGTTCGATAATCCCACGCTAGTGGATCTCAGAGGAATGCTCAACCGAGAACATGGTTGTTTCGCCTGACTCTGTTCGAGGAAATAGAAGTCCCAAAGAGGAAACTGAGGTTGTGGTTCGACGTACTAGCAAAGAACCAATTGTTGAAGTCTCATCTGATGAGGATATTGAGAGGGTTATGAATTATGAACGTCCTTGTGATGGAGGAGTCCCAATTGGTTCTTCGGTGCTTGAATCGGAAGATGAAAAGAGGCTTGGAAAGTATTCCAAGCTAAAATTTTCAAGAAGGATACGTTTAGATTGAGCAAGAAAAAGATAAACAAAACATGAAGAAGGGATCCCGAAAACTCATTTCTGTGAGTCTTTGATCGAACTTATTTTGTTTAGTTTGTGTTTTTATTACCTTGAATTACTTAGTTGTTCGACGTTGTTTTGTAGGCAAACAACATCATGTATCAAGGTTATGTCCTTGTTGAGCGTGCATTTAAGGATCTTGATAAAATGAAGAAAAATGAAGGAACAATACAATTTGGCGAAGGCTCATGCCGCGAGTTTTAAGGAAGAGGAGAAGAAACAGAAAGATGCGGAAGTTGAGCTTCAAAGAAAAGATGATCAGTTGCTCAATGCTATCGAGAAACTGACTGCTCGAAATGCTGACGTCGCAATGAAAATGGTTGAGGATCTAAACATAGCACTCCAGCGTCTGAAGCTTGAATTGAATGACAGTTATGAAAAAGGTCGAGTTGAGGGTTTGTTGATGTCAGTAGTGCCAAGCCATGAGTAGAAGCTTGCAATTGCTAGAGAATTTTATCAATCTCCTGTTAATGATGCTTTAGCATATATGAGAGCTAAGGTCTAATTATTTGGCATTTTTTACAAGGCTTGGAAGCAGTGCAGGGTGCTTGGTTTTCTGAACGAGCTTTTTGATGAACTCACACTTGAATCCCTGAAGAATGACGATTGTTACTGAGAACACTGAGGGAGGTCCTAGTCTCGAAAAAATGAAAATTACCTCATATATCTCAAAATGATGGATTCCGGAGCAACTCAAACCGATGTAGAACATCCTCATGTTGAGCAAGTGCAGTCTCATGTCGAACAACCTCACGTCGAGCAGGAGCAGCCATATGTCGAACAACCTATTCTTGGTCTGCATAATCATCCTTCCTTCGATTAATGACAGTCCGAGGCATTAGCTCAAGAACAACTTCATATTCTCATCGATCAGGGCACCCGAGAGGAGAATGATCAGAATGTTGAGATGTTTGATCATATTGATATGAGTAACATTATTGGGGATGATCCTCAACCCAACAAAAGACGTTGCGTATTTTTGAGGGAGTGGCTAGACATCTTGAAGTAATGCATCTGGCCGACTGCTCCCTGCATCGATTAATGTTTTATCGAAGATCTATTTTGTAATAGCACTTTCTGAGTTGTTCTCTTGGAATTATTTGAATGTTTTCTTTAAAGTTTCTGCTTTGAATTAGTACTTGGTTTATTTTTAATCTTATTTGCACGGCTATGAAGATTTCTCTTTTAAGAATTGTGTTTATTTTCTCTAGTTTTATTCTTGTTTTTGTTTAACTAATTTCAACTAGGGGTGCACATGGTACGGTTCTGCCATTTTTTTTAACAAAATTTGTATCGTACTAATTAGTGCGGTTTTAAAAAAACTAAAAACCAAACTAGAGTTTTATGAACCATACCAAAAAAACTCAGTTTTCTGCGGTTTCGGTACTATACGGTATGGTTTTGCAGTTTTTTGAAATAAATTTTTTTCATGCAATTTTTCTTATGTAGTCGAATACATAGTATAAAAATTAATATCATAATATTTTACAAACTATTATTCTACATTAAAGAAAATGTTTACAAATTTGACGCTCTAATTCAACCTAATTGAATAAAATTAATTGGTTAATTATTTGATCATTGGTGTTATTCTGTGAAGGAACTTGTTTTTTAATTCATCAAAAAAGAAAGAACTTACTATTTGGTATTTATTGTCTAGAATTTGCATTTTAAGTTTTCAACATATAACACATTTTAATTTGTGCTTATAAGTTCGAGCATATTTTTTTTTAATTGAACGCGAGTGAAGTAGTAACAATAAATTATGATGAACTATAACTTAAGTTTTAAATAATATCGTATTCAAGAATATTTGAATTACAAATTGAAAAATAAAAGTCATTAAATTTAGTTGTAAATATAAAATAATGAATAGTTTATTCATGTTTCTTCCCAATTTCGGTACGATACTGTTTTTTTTTTTGTATAAGAAGTCTAAAACCAAAATCATAATTCATAACAAAATACTCGGTACGGTTTTCATCCATACCAAAACCTTGGGTTCTGAGAAAAAACCAAAATTTCGGTACGGTACTGGACGGTCCAGTACAGTTTTGAAAACCATGTGCACCCCTAATTGCAACTCATATTGTGTTTTGCTATGTTCCTTTATGTCGAATATCATATGATTGAAAGTGATATTGGTTTTTAATTCCTTTGTATCGATCAATATATATATATATATACATTTGAAAGTGATACCCTTTGATCTAATTTTACCTTTATAGAACTTGATCTAATTTTTAGTAAAGAAACTTATCCATTTTTATCTTTAGAGAAACTGATCAAGCCTTCATTCGATCAAGTACTTGGTTAATTTTTACAAACATAGAGACTGGTTTGATTGAACTAAACAAATTCTTCGAAATCGACAAAGATCAAGTCTTTAGTTAAATGAACTGCTAGACTTTAGAGAAGCTGATCGAACTTTCATACTAAGTAATTGGTTAATTTGTACAAGAATTGAGACTCGTTTGATTGAACTAAACAAATTCTTCGAAATAGACAAAATTCATTTTCTTCGATCACCATTCAAATTTGTGGATTTCAAATTTTTCTTTGATTTAAGTTGATTCTTATTTCCTAGATATGATCAGCTAACCAAGTACATTGATTAGAATTTCGAAATGATTCTCATTCCGACCTCCCAATCAAACCTCCCAATAAAATCAAGTAGTTGAAATCGAAATGTATCTTATTTCAACCTCCAAACCGAACCAAGTAGTTTGAAATCAAGATGTTTCTTATTTCGACCTCCGAATCAAACCAGGTAGTTTGAAATCGAAATGTGTCTTGTTTCTAAATAAGTAATAACATGTTGGTTGATTTTAACTTAGCACTTTTATAGTGTAAATAATCGGTGCTTTGAAAGCTGTCGATTTATTTTAACTTAACACTTTTATAGTACAATGATTTATTTCAGCTTACACTTTTTATAGTGCAAGGATTCGATGCTTTAATAGCTATCGATTTATTTCAACTTAACATTTTATAGTGCAAGGATTTATTTCATTTAATACATTTATAGTGCAAGAATTTATTTCAACTTAACACTTTTACAGTGCAAGGATTCGAGTAGATGAGTATCAACACTTTGTCAATTGCAGAAAAGATAATTCAGATCTATTGATTGATCACTTGGGTACAAACTGTGAAAACACTGATCTTAAACTGATCATAACTACAAAATACACAAAAGGTGATCGTATGTGATCATATTAACAAGAAAGTTCCTAAGTATAGAATTCTCTTAAGTTTCTTCAATTCCAGGTCCTTGGTGCCGGTTTTCCGTCCAGATATTCTAATTTGTATGCTCATTTTCTTCCAACTTTTATGATATTATAAGGTCCTTCCATTTTGGTCGAGTTTCCTCGTGTCTTTGGATGCCTTGATTTTCTTCAACATAAGATCTCCTACATGATATGTTTTCAATCGGATGTTTTTGTTGAGCTTTAGCCATTGTGGTTTTATAAGCTTTAATTTTTGTTAAAGCTCTTTCTCTTCTTGCTTCGGCTTGGTCGACTTCGAACTTCCTTCGTTCTTCATTGGCCTTTTTTCCATATAGTTCTATTCGAGCGGTTGGTACTTGGATTTCGGTTGGTATTACATCATCAGAGCCGTAAACCAGGCTGAAAGGGGTTTCTCCCGTAGTTGTTATTTCTTTTGTTCGATTTGCCCATATCACCGAAGACAATTCATCGAGCCATGCTCCACTTGCTTTTTCCAATCTTTTCTTCAAAAGTGAAACGATATCTTTGTTTGTTACTTCAGTTTGTCCATTAGTTTGCGGACATTCCACCGAAGTAAATCTTTGTTGAATTCCATGTTGGCCACACCATGCGTTAACTCTAGCACCAATGAGCTGTCCTCCATTATCTGATGTAATAATCCTTGGTAAAACAAATAGACATACAATATTTTTCCAATAAAAATTGATGATTTGGGTCTGAGAGACGGTAGCAAAGCCTTTACTTCGATCCACTTACTAAAATATTCGACACCTATGAGTAGATACTGAATATGTCCTTTAGCCATAGGAAGTGGTCCAACCATATTGATTCCCCATTGATTGAATGGTCATGCAATTGATATTGGTTCCATGTTCTGAGCGGGTTGATGTGGTATATTTGCATGATATTGACATTTCACACATATTGAGGGGCTTGATATTTCAGTCTTTTTGTTGCGTTCGCATTCTGAGGTAAAGTACCGTCAATGAGATACTTGATAAATTAAGTCTTCCAGCATTCTCCTGTTTCTTCAGTGTTCATAATTTCTGATGTATTCTCTTCAGCTTTATCGTCGATTGAGGACTTTGTAGACAACAAGGTGACTTTTCTTTGTTTAATGTTTTCAATCAAATTTCCAAATTTTGAAAGAGCGTCTGCGCGAGTGTTCTCTTCTCTTGAAATATCTTTGATTTGAAAGCTCTCAAACTTTGATGCCAATTCATGGGCCAGGGCCAAGTAACGAATCATCGATTTTTCCTTGTCCTCAAATCCTTGAACTGTTTTTCGACCAATTGTGAATCATTATATACTACCAATCTTTGAATGTTGGTATCAGATGCCATTTTCAATCCAAATACCAATGCTTTGTACTCTGCTTCGTTGTTGTTTATAAGAAAGTCCAATTTTAAAGCAAACTCCAATTCGACATCATCTGGTCCTTGGAAGTAAATTTATGCTCCTCCTCCAGCTGATATCGAAGAGCCATCAATTTGCAACATCCATGTTGTTGGAGGCATAGGTTCTGATGACGAATTCTCCAATATGAAATCTGCTAATATTTGTACTTTTACAGCAGTTTTCGATTGAAATTCAATTTCATAATCTCCCAATTCAACAACACATTTTATAAATCTTTAAGAACCGTTAGGTTTGGAGAGAAACTGTCTTAACGGTTGATTTGTCAAGATGATTATTTTGTGGGATTGGAAGTACGGTCTGAGCTTTCGTGATGTTGTCATAAGAGCAAGTGCAAACTTTTCTATTTTCATATAGTTCTTTTATGGTCCTTGTAACACTCTGCTTACATAGTATATTAATTTGTGCTCCTTCCCTTCTGACGTTACCAATATTAAACTGATTACTTGATCATATACAACCACATAAGATTAGCCATATGTTTTAATAGTAGAAGTGACAAGGTTAAATTTAGCTTGAGTTGGTTGAATGCAAGGTCACATTCCTCGGTCCAATCGATTTTTTTCACATTTTTTAGTATTTTGAAGAAAGACAGGCTCTTATCAGTTGATCGTGATATTAATCGATTTAAAGTTGTGATTCTCCCAACAAGTATGCACTTCTTTGACGGTTTCTGGTGGTTCCATTTCCATAACTGCTTGAATCTTTTCCGGATTAGCTTCAATCCCTCGTTCATTCACCAAATAGCCTAAAAAATTCCTGCTCGAACACCAAAGGTACACTTTGAAGGGTTCAATTTCATTTTATATTTCTTCATTAAGTTGAATGCTTGTTCGATATAGGCTAGATGATCAGATTCTTTCCAGCTTTTGACCAACATATCGTCGACATAAAACCTCCATTGATTTTCCAATTAATGGCTTGAACATTTTGTTGACCAATCTCTGGTAAGTGGCTCCTACATTTTTTAGACCAAATGACATTACATTAAAGCAAAGAAATATACGCATTTTTCTGTGACAAAAAAATTCTTTTATTGATCTTCCAGTGCTATAAAAATATGATAGAAACCTTGAAAATCATCCACAATACTTAAAATTGCACAACCAATTGTTGAAATCGACCAAAGTATCGATTATGGGCAGTGGATAGGGATCTCTTGGGCAAAGTTTGGATCTGTGAACATCCTCCATTTTCCTTCCTTCTTTGGGACCAAAACGACATTACATAACCAGTCAATAAATTGTATTTCGACCACATATCCAACTTTCAAAGTTTGTCCACCTCTTCTTCGATAATTTTATTTCGTTCAGGATCAAAATTTTGGTTTTTCTATCTATCTGGTCATGCTGAAGGATCTATGTTCAATCTGTGCATAATTACACTTGGATCGATGTCATGCAAGTGGCTGGTTGACCATTCAAATACGTCCACATTTTTTCTAAGGATTGTATCAACAAAACCTCCATTCATTCACTTAATTGAGTCCCTATTATGGTCGTTTTACTTGATTCTGCGGGTATTAATTCGATTTCTTTAAAACCTTCGCCTGATTCGACCCTAGGAGTATCGAAGCTGGTCTTCCTAGAATCACATTGTAGGACCAAGGTGACACAACCAAGTAGTTGATCATGCTTGTTTTGCAATTAATCTCATCACCAAGAGTGGTAGGTAAGGTTAAAGTACTTAATGTGTAACTTATGCTCAGCCGAAACCGGACAAAGGTGTGTTGATTGGTTGCAATGAACTAACTCCCAACTCCATTTATGTAAGTGCATCAAGAAATAGAATGCTGCCCGAATCAATAAGGATCATTTTTTACCGTGCAATTCCCGATTTCAGATGTTATATCTATGGCCAATCTTGGACGTCGTGTCTTTATATAACAAATAATTGCTATGTAAGTCGGAGTCGTCGAAAGTGATTTTACTGTTCCCTGATGCGATCGAGTTTATCGAATACACTTTGTTCCTTTTGTCGAACTGCCTTGTCTGTAATGGTCTCGAGACCTTCCTTTTTGAATTTTTTTGTCTCTTCCTGTCGACCTACCATATATCATATTTATTACAACTCGAGCAGGTTGCCCTCGATTATTCTGCTACTGAACTCCCTTCGAGTTCTGATTCTTTTTATCTGGCGATCTTGATATTTGTCGATTATATCTGTAGTTTGGACCTTTCATAGCATGAGATTCTGCACCATCGTTCCTTACATAATCTGCTAAATGTCCTTCTGATATCAACCTTTCAATCTCATCCCTCAACTGGAAGCAATCATTGGTATTGTGTCCTCTTTGTTTATGAAATCCACATATTGAGGTTGATCTTTCTGGGGATGTGGCTTCTCCGTTAATTTCGATCTTATATGGCCTTCAAAATATGAGACTGGTTTCCTCTTAATGGAGTGAACACATCCGATCTCCTATTGGGTGGTGACCTTGCCCTTCGTTGATTTCTTTGATTGAATCTTCTATCATTTGTTTTGAAATTTCGATCTGGTTGTCTTTCAAAATTGTCATACGGTGCATGGTGGTGGCTTGCTTTGTTAATGCCAAAGAAATTTCCTCTCATGATGCTCATTTCTTCTTGTGTCATGTACTTACTGGCAATGTCCATCAATAACTCGTAAGTTTCAGTGTTTTCCCTAACGTTGACAAAATCCTTGTTCTTAGCATTTTGAAAGAGCACTGTTATGATAAAATCAGTCCTTGGCATTTCGACTTTTAACAGTTCCGTGTTGAACCTTTGCAGGAATGTTCAGAAAGTTTTTCCTTCATGTTGAACAATCAAATAAAGATGATTTGCTGGAGCTTTGATTGATTTTCCACTCGCAAACTGGTGAACGAATTTGCCATATAACTAATCGATCGAAGTGATCAAGCCTCCTTCAAGCCGTCCAAAACACCTTTGATCTACCTCAGATAAAGTTGTGGTAAATAACTTTGCCTCCAGATTGTCAGAAAGATCATGTAGTTGCACAATATGTGTAAATTGTATGATATGCTCTTATGGATCTCCCTTCCCATCGTATCTAGGCAAGCCGATTAGCATGCTCTAGGTGGGTAGCAATCTTTCAAAGTATATTTCATCACAAAATGGGGATCTTTTGTTTGTTCGAATGCATGGAGCTCATTCTTCGACTCTCTTTTCCTTGTCTTCTAATTTTATTTGTTAAAAATTTGAGTTGGGATACAAGTTTATTCATATCGACATAAAATACCACGAGTCCTGTTCTGTTTCTTTCATCTGGTCGATTTGTTTGCTCCCTTGGTCTGATGTTTACTTCTTTCGAGAATGCTTGTTCCTCCCCGCTTTTCCTGAAAGATGCTCCGGAGATTCAGGCCTTCGACCTTCGATGTCTTGAAGTTTTGATCTGCTCACCCACTCTCTATGTGCAGCATTGATGAACTCATGTATCTCCTCCGGAGTAAGTTTGTAAACTTCTTTAGCCGGTCGTGAAGGTCCAGCACCTGCTCGCTCCTCCTCGTGCGTATTTTTTCGATCATCTCCTAAATTGTCTCCTTGTTGCTCATGCTCACGTGTTGTGGCTTTTGCCATTGCTGCCATTGATATGGTTGTCATTCCTGCTCGAACACTGGTTAGTGGTTCCCACTGACGGCGCAAACTAATGAAGGGATTTTTCGTCTGAGAGCTTGGCCCACGTCTGATGTGCCACGTATTTGTTGATATCCGCTTCACACTATAGAATCCTAGTCGGTCAGATCTAGCTGGACTCCACTTTGGGGAACTTTACCCTGCGCTTAAAGGAACTCGTGAGGTTATGCCGGTGGTTAACCTGGCATAGACCCTCCGATGCTAAAGTCAGATCAGTCCAGGATAATAGCTGTTAACAATAGCAAAATGTGTATGTAGTAGTTGAGAAAACTTACTTTTAAAGAGTAATGAATGGGGGTATTTATCGATTTCGGAAGCAGGTCTTTTCGAGTCAGTCGGATCTCAATTTGTTTGATCCAATTGACATCTTATGATCGAACTACTATGGTCGTAGATCGAATGGACTGATCGAAGGAGATTCACAACTTCAGCTTAGTAAGTCTAAATCGACGTAGCTAGTAGTTTAGGTATGTAATCAGTCAGAAGGAACCTTACCAGCCTAGTTTGACATATGTGGTGTTTCGAAGTTCATGAGGTCAAAGATAAAGAGCAGAGTTGATCGTTATGGCTCTGTTTTGGAGTATGTCAAATAAGGAAATATATATCCATATTGAGTGTCGAGGTTATTGATGTCTTTCGAATAAGGCATAACATGGTAATAGTTTGACTTTAATCCTACGTGTAACGTGCCATGTCACTGATTAAATATTTGGTATATCAATAGTCCCCCAAGTTCAAGTGTAACGATATTAAAATCGAAGCCTTGAAATCGTGATTTTACGATTTTGAAATTTTCGATAATTTCCTATGTATATCAAGGGGTGTTGCAGGGATGGGGAACTTTCCCGGGTAGGTTGTGAGGAGAAGTAATTTTTATTTTTCGTTCATTTTAGTTTATTCAAAACTGATCAAATGGGAAGAATTATTTGACGCGTTAAATTGGTGGGAAAAAGACAAAAATGGTACCTTAACTTAAATGTGCTGACAAGTTTACCTCACATATTTTTGGACTGATAAATTTATCCAACAAGTTACAAATCTGAAGCAATTTTGATAATATGTCAGCCCAATTATAAAAGTTAACCTCATGGGACATGTGCGATATAATTGAGAATTTAGATTTTAACCCTAAACTTAATCAATTTCAATTTAGATATTAACCCCTCCATTTTCGCCACCATTGTCCCCCCTCTCCCACACCATCCCATCCCTTGGCAGGTGGTGACTGAAATACTGTTGTGGGAGGGGAGGGGTTTGGGAGGTTATTTTTTTAACAAGAGATGGATAAACTTTTTTATGTAATACAATAATACTATATAAAAAAAAAACTAAAATTATAATTTTAATTAGCTGAAAATATTATGTAGATAACTATTTAAATTTTAAAACGCACTGTTTTTCTTATTAAAAAATTTAAATGGGTACTATTAAAGTTAAAATACAATATTATTTTATTAAAAGGTATTTTGAAATTTTGTAAAAGAAGTTATTAATTTTATTAGTTGAAAGTTTATGGATAATTTATATTAGTTCAATTATTTTATACCTGTTGATACTTTATGAAAAACTACACAATTTTACCTAATATTTGGGGGTAAATATGAAGATATCTGTTTTAAAATATAATTACAGTGTCTGATTCCTAATTCTTATGAGTAAACATGTAATCAAATGTCAATTCTAATTTTGTGGGGTAATTATGCAATTATCAATTTTAAAATTAAGTCAAAATGCTCAAATCCTAATTATGGAGGGTAAACCGCAATTATTATGTACAGTTCAGATTCAACATTTTATGCAAATTATCGATCACCTGGCTCGCACGTGAGATTAATTTCGCAATTGGGTCGAAATGATACCAAAATTACTTCAAATTCGTTAATTATGGGGAAATTTTTCCTTTAGCGCCGTTAGCGCTGTTAGCGCTTGGTGTTCGAACATTGGCTCAACCTAAAAACTTGTGGGATAAACTTTCCAGCGTATTTTAGTAACGAGACAATTTTTATCCTTTTCCCTAGATTTGGTGTGTGGTTTACTTGACTCATGTTTAAAGATACGTTTATCATTATTATAATGTATTTTTTTTTCAAATTCTAATATTATAAACATAATATATAACGACCTTTTACATACATATTAATTTTTTAATGACTACTTAATGATAGCAAGTGTTCGTAATTATTAGAATTTTGATAAATATTTTATGCATAGGTAAATAAGAGGGTCCCGTTTGGATGGATTCCGGCCCTATTTGGTTTTGGTTTGATTAGATGAAAAATATTTAGTATGAATATTTTGAAGTTTCCTGTTAAATTTGTGCGAAACAATTAAAATATGTCTTGAATGTATTATGGTAATTTCAAATAGAACAACAATGTGAATATAATGGTGAGTTGAGTTTAAAAAAGTGGGTTGTGGTTTGTACATATTTTGGATGTTGGAGTTTTACAGAAAAAATGTAAATTATAGAGTCAAATCATACATATTTTGGATGTTGGAGTTTTACTGAAAAAATGTAAATTATAGAGTCAAATCATACTTTTTTGTATTAAGTTAATTAATATTATACTATCAAATAATTGATATGATTGAACTATTATTATTGTGTTTGGTTCAGCTAAAACAGTTCCAAATAATATTCAGCTTGAAAACTTTGTGTCAAAATGGATCCAAGAAGGAGAGGGCCTGTTTGTTTGGAGTTTGAGAAAGTAGTTTGGGAGAGTAGTGGAGGTTTGTGAAATAATCTCGATTTGCGTAATGTTGTTTGTTTGGATTTTGAGAGAGCGGTTTGAGAAATAAAGTGGATGTAGGTTTTTTTGGAAGAGTTGGATTGTAGGTGTAAGATGTGTAAGACTTTATGTCAAATCATGTTTGTTATGTGAAATAAATTGTGTAAGAGATATGTTACTTGTCAAATCAAAGTAGAGTTTGTATATGTTTTGTTTAGAGATAAAGAAAATTGTTGTTTGTTTGGCTTTTGAGAGAGTAATTTGAAAAATAAATGGATGAAAAATTTATTTCAAAAAATAGAAAACATGTTTGTTTAACATTTTCCAAACACAAAAAAAATTTGGAAAACGCCAAACAAACAGGCCCAGATGTTCTTGTAAATATCTCTATTTTTATTTTATTTTTCAATCATTCACATAATTTTAAGTCTAGTCTTAACCATTTGATAAAAGAATAAAATCTATAATGAAAAGACAGCTTCAGTTCTCATGGGATAGAGGGATCTTTTGTCTCTGGCAATATGATTATGTATATCTCATGCTTTTCATAATTCTCTTAAGTATATAGGATAATATATATTACAATAATCATTACAATCATCATTACCATCATCACATGCATGCTCTTTCACCTTTTTATCAACCTGGGATGCTGTTTGCTGCTGCCAAAAGAAGAGGCAAAAACCCCTAGAAATATTGCGTTATGTTCATGTCGATCAATTACAACATAACAAAATATTAATTAATTATAATAATACAATATAATAATTGTTAGTATAATGATGCAATATAATGTACATATCACGTGACCGAAGTATACTTGTATGCACTATATAGACATATTATCTAATGTCCTCAATTGGATTATAATTAAATATGCAAAATGCCTATGGTACTAAGTTACAAATAAATTACTTGATGAACTCAAGTTTGAATTTCTGTTGGGAGAGGTTCTTAATTAATGTGTCTAACGCGTTTCGAAAAGAATTAAACTCTTGAGAAACTTAAAAAAAAAATCACTTGAATTTGTGTTAAAATTAAGAATAGTGAGAGTCTATATATGAGATCGAGAGCCAACTCTTATTGTAATTAAAGGGTGGAAAATATTAAAAGAAAAGGTTGAGGTATTATATATGTGAAGGCAATTTCATCAGTTATTTTTAGGGAATTTTTTTTTTTTTTTACCAACAATATCATTTATAATTGATCATCGATCTATATCAAATTATACATGGTGAACAGTGTTTTAGCTACTCAGTTTTAACTACCCACTACAACAGTCATTATCTAAAATTTTCAGTATTATTATATTTTAGTCTTCATCCAATATTAAATTATACATGACATTATAAATAATATTTTATTACATTTTACAAGTCACATATAAATAATAATTACATATTTTAATGATTTTTTTAAATATGATAAATTAAGAAATAAATTTTTATATGTGAAATAAACGGCTTTAAATTTAACGATTTAAATAAACTATTAAATTCACGTAAACATGGATTGTGGTGATTGAGACATTAATTTGGTGACATGGTTATGTCTTGTATGAATATACAAACATCAATATATGCAAGTCCAATCTTGCTTTTTACATAATCTTGTATAAATACAAAACATTGTTGGACAAAAAATTGATTTGATTATTTATATTTATGTTTTTAGCTATTGGAGGAGAAAAAAAAACCGCTGGAGAATTGGATGACATGTATTTAATATAAATTACAAAAGAATAAATTAGCTAAAATGCTAAAATGGATTGACCTTAATTTATAATGAATTTACCCTCACCCCACATAACTTCAAAATAAAATAATTAATATAATTTTTAAATAAAAAAATTATACAATCAATGACTTTTTTTATTCAATTTATTATCTAAATTAATGTTTCTTTATTATGTTACTAAAAATGATAAATGTGACAAAGAATTAATTTTTTATTATTCCTTTTGCTACAATATTATTATATTATATTATATTATTTTCATTTAAAGAATGTTTGATTCTAAAATTTTAATGTTACAGTAACACTCCCTCAACATTGTTAAATTTACACTATACGCGTTAAAACTAAAATTAATATCAACGGTAAATGGGTAATTCACTAAAAATTAGGGTGATGATATCACCCTTTTTTCATTATATTAACTAACAATATGTGATATCTGAAATTTAAAATAAAGAGGGTGTTGGTATTTTATTTTTTTGTTGTTAACAAGGGAACCCGAAGCCATCGAAGTGCACAAGGTAAATCTCGACCTCATGCAATAGTTCACAAACCAAATGAAAGAATTAAACCACACTAGGCAAATTAGGTGTGACGAGCTCAACAGACACCGCGCTCATTTGCCCCAACAACTAGACCACCCTTGCGGTATGGGTGTTGGTAATTATTGAAATCATAAGGGGAGGTTTCTATAATTTTATGAAACTTCAATGAGGTATAAGTAATTATCTCTTAGTTTTACATATGATTGAATAAAAAAGAAAAAGAATGACCACTCGAAAAGATGATAAATTTTCCTGGCAATGATGAGTTGTTTTTTGACCAAGCTTGCTTTGGACATCCGCATTTCCCCGTGTGGTCAAGTGAATCATGACATTTTTCCTAATTCTTGGCCAGCCATTTCAACCCTTTTGTTCTACTTCTTATACTTTTAAGGCAAATCAATTTAAATTAATTATATAACAATCACAATAATTAAGACCACTTAGTAAATTGCCATCATTCTTTGTAATCTCCAATGTCATCATAATCACATGACACTATAAATTGAGGACAAACAATTACAAAAATCCAAGAAAGTAATCATGAGTTTCACCTTGTATTTATGATGTGTATATTCAATTACAACTAGTAACCTACTCCCTCCTATTTATTTTTTTTCTTCTTCGTGTTCAAGTTTATATCAGATTAATCCTGGACCTTCAGAACCCTTGCCCTAGAACCCTGAGCGGAATGTACCTTCACCAAATCTCGGGATTCCACCATACTGTTGTACAATCTGCATATAAAGGGGTCTTGATCACAAATGTTCCTTAGATAGACTCATGATAATGCTTCCATCATGGATAAAAAAATCTATTAAATATTCATTATTTGAAGATAAAAGTCCTAAACTATCCTTATTGAGTAGTAATAATTGTTTTTCTCTTTCTTCTTAATGAGGAGCTATAACAATTAATATGAGAAGATAGATGTGAAAAAAAAATTAATTATGCATTGATCTTTTAAAATAATAAATAATACGAAATAATATTTTTTTTCCAAAATGACAAATATATGAAATGGAGGGAGTATAAATAAGTTATGCCTGTACGAAGATATTTTGCTTAAATTATATTGTGACCATTAAATGATAATCACGTAGTTGAATTGCATGCCGAGATGGTCAGGTCTGATGGCAAAGTTACGGTCCAAGATCTTTGGTTCAATCTGACAAAAATACGGGTCTTTTTATAATTTAATATAGTACATATTTTTTGTATTCGTTGATTAAATTTGCTAGTAATTGAACAAACTTGATCATGTAAAAATTATTCACCGTTTCACTATTAAAATTATAATCAATTAATGTGCAATTTATTTGAGCAAGAGTTTTTCTATGATCGTAAATAATTTTCATGTTGATACGCATGCAAATGATAATATATATATATATATATATATATATATTATATATATATATATATTTAGAGAGAATTTAACTTTTAGTACTATAATTTACTTTACTTTAAGAATTTGGTATCATAATTATTTCGTCGACACATTTGGTACCATTATTTGACGGGACGTTACACATTTCATACTTCCGTCAAATTAATGACGGAATTGAACACGTGAGAATTTTATGGAATTGATGAAAAAATTGTAGAATTGGACTAATATTTAAAGATTGCTGGCAAAGTTTACCCCATATGTTTTCTGGTCGACAAATTTACCCCACAGTTCACAAATTTGATGCATTTCAATCACAACTCCAAAAATAGTTAAATTATTAATCCTCTTTAGTAAATTTTATATATTATTATTAAATTTCTTAAAATAATTAGGTTATATATATATATATATTAAATATCTTAAACTAATTAGACTAATAATACGGAGTAATATATAAATTAAATAATATTTTATACAAAATCTGCAAAAAAAAATTAAAATTATATAAATATCATTAATCCTATTTAATAAATTTTACGTATCATTATTATAACTACAAAAATTAAATCATATTTACAAAAAAAAATATTAATCCTATTATTAAATAATATTTACACAAAAAAGAAAAAGAAAAATAATAAAAAAGTAAATTTATTCCCCAACTTTCTCCATTGCCGCCACCTCCACCGCCACCACCTCTTTCGGATCTCCCTCTCCCCAACCTTTGTGCATCGGCATCGCGTCTTTACATGGGTTCAATATCTATTTATTCTTGTTATATTTCACGGTTTCTCACTTCTCAAAACCTGATCCAAAACTTTCGTCGAAACCTTCGATCTATGATTTCTTTGTCTACACAACTCCAATCTTCAAATTGATTGTATTGTTGAACTCGCCTATGGAGGAACTTTCCAACTGACGGAGTGAAAAATATGTTTGCCAATGATTGGGGATGCGACGAAAACAGGCGCAGAATATTGTGGAACAAGAAGAGGGAAAAAGGGAGGTGGTAGGGTGATGGGGGTGGGTGGGTGGGTGGGGGTGGGTTTTCTATTTTGTTTTTTTAATTATCAATTTTTATTTAATTAAAGATATATATATATATATATATATATATATATATATATATATATAACATATATTATATATAAAATTTAATTAGTTTAAGATATATAATAATAATATATAAAATTTATTATATAGGATTAAGAATATTTATATAATTTTAAAAAAGATTATTTTTTTCAGATTTTATATAAAATATCATTTAATTTATATATTATTATATAAAATCTAATTAGTTTAAGATATTTTATATAATATATACATATATATGTATATTTAATTTAATTATTCTAAGAGATTTAATAATAATATATAAAATTTATTAAATAGGATTAATAATTTAACTATATTTACAATTGTGATTGAAATGCTTCAAATTTGTGTATTGTGGGGTAAATTTGTCAACCAGAAAACATGTGGGGCAAACTTTGGCAGCAATCTTTAATTATAGGACCAATTCTATAAATTTTCCATCAATTCCGTCAAATTTAACGGGCAAGTGCTCCTCACTTGTTCAATTCCATTATTAATTTGGCGGAAGTATGAAATGTGTAACGTCCCGACAAATAATGATATCAAATATGTCGGACAAAATAATTGTGATACCAAATCCTTAAAGTAAAGTAAATTGTGGTACCAAAAGTGAAATTCTTCTATATATTTATGTTGATAAGCAATTAATTGCAAGTGATTGAATTCGTCGATCATATGTGCAAAATTATTAGCAGCATTGTAAGTTGAATATCATTATCAAACCTAAGCTCTAATTATAACATGCCTCATAAGTCATAATAATTACGAGCCCCACATTAGGTATACAATTAGCAATGTAAATTGGTTAATTATGCATGCATTATGGTGTTTAATTTTGACTAATCATGAGTCATGACATTATATTTGTCGCCGGCCTAGAATTAGAACACTGTAAACCGCACTTCATGATAGACATAATTGGACCAATAAAATTTATTACTTTGTTATGCACATATCGAACTAAAGATTTTTCCTGATCATGATCGAGTTGGAAAATTTATGTATGAGGTGAATTCGTAGTAATTATATAAATTAGTGATACACTAAATTACAGAATATTATCATAAAGGAGAGGCAATTAACTAACTGGTTTAGTGATGCCCCATTATCTAGGGTTGTTCACCGTGCGGTTTTATACTTGATTAAACCCAACCCAATATATATTTGCGGTTTTTTAAAATTTTAGTCCAAACTCAACTCAATAAGTCTTGAGATTGCAATTTGCGGTTCATTCGGTCTGGAACGGGTTGGGGCGGATTTTGCGGTATTTGCTTTACAACTTTAATGTATTATTTGATAAATTAAATATAAAAATGAATTATCACTTTGTATTTTGTTATTGTATTTTCATCTATGAATGAATTTCGTAGACGTGTATTATTCTATATAGCCACATGAATAACGCTATGTTTTCCTACTTTTTAGCTTTAATTTATCAATCTATTTCAAGTTTATAATGACAATATACTTAAAGAACAAATAATTTTGACACAAATATTAAAGAAGAGTTTTTCAAACAATATATAAAAATAAAAAATACCTTGATTATTTTTTTTTTTGATAATCCAGGTGTCCAAGCTTACACCAGACTAATCCTGGACCCTCAGAACAGAGTTGATGTCGGAGGTTGTCGCTCAATGGAATTCTACTTGGGGTCATAATAAATTGTGTCAAGTAATAAAGTTTCTAGTTGATGAATTGGTCTTTGGGAATGAGTCAGTAAATTAAAAATGTATATATTATTAAATTACAATAAATTCTCTTACAACTTTTTATTTTTTTATATATATATATTGCGGTCGGGTGTGGTTTATACGGTTTTTGAATATGCAAACTTAAGTTCGATTGTAATTTGCGGTTTTTATTTCAAGAAGTCCAAAGTCAACCCATTCATCCTTCAACCTATGATCAATTTGGGTTGGAATGATTTGGCGATTTCGTTGAACATCCCAAGTCAATATCTATGAGATTTTTATTTTTCTTAAATTATGTGTTGTACAAACGTGGAGAATGGAGATGCATCACAAATTATTAACCCCTAAAAGAAAATATGACCGAACTTAATCGATTACGATTGACTGTTGGCCGAGCCACTAATTTTTGGGGAAATGATTTTATATATGATATAGTGAAACGAATAGTTTTCTTTTTTCCATAATATAAAGTAGAATTGATCGAAAGAGAAGTATTTATCCTAGAATGCAATAACTATTTATCCTACAAAATAAGAGAGAAATAGTATTATCGTTTCCACATTTCATTATTGCGTTTCATAAAGTTGTTTGATAAAATTTATAACAAGGGCCTGAATTTGAATACGTTTTCTACTGACGGGCCTTCACTTTTTCGTTTTGATAATTTTATGGGCCTTCTTGCTTTGAAGTACTAATTTGAAAATAATGAATTTTTCTTCAAAGATTTCTAGTAATTGGGTTATGAAATTATGATTTAATAGGACATAAGTAGCAAAAAGTATTATCAAGTAATAATGGTTGAAATTAGGGCCGAAAATGGGACATATTATAATCCGTATTTGATCCAAATTCAATCCCATTTATTAGGATAAGTACTGATTAGAGATTCAACGAATTTGATTTGATTAAAATGATCTGTAATGCGAAATAATTTAAGCGAATATAGATTTATTCTGATCCGATCCGGAAAAGATTCTAATATGATAATATTAGTTAGCGAAATTTACATAGGCACCCCCTGGCTATTACCCTAATTACAGGAACTTACCCTCTTGTTTCAAATATTACAACATAAAATATATTACCAATACACCGCCTAAAATATATTACTAATACACCCCTCGAGGGGGTGTCTTTGTAATATTTGAAACAAGAGGGTAAGTTCCTGTAATTAGGGTAATAGCCAGGGGGTGTCTATGTAAATTTCCCTATAAGTTATATATATATATATATATATATAAATTTCATGTCTCATTATTTATCTAAATTCTAAACCAATATTTGTGATGTCTAAAACATTAAAACCACCAAATAATAATAATAATAATAATAAAAAGGCATTAGAGTTGGCCCATTTCTTTTCTTCCGGTTTGGTTGCTTTTTTCTGCGTCACAATCTACATATTTCCCCTTCTTCATTTTTTAATGGTTGGAATCTTCGTACAAGTTTGCGAATTTGAGGACTGAACTTGTAAACATGTAAAGGAAGAACGATTTATTCATGTTTGGAAGGGTGGAAACGTCCGGATCCGGATTTTTTATTGAATTTCGAATATCCACCGGTTTTGGATATGATAACCGTTTTGAAGAATTTGAGTGGATTCGGATTTGGATCTGAATATGACTTTCAGACATCGGACTCGGAGCTGGAGCGACCCTGATTCGCTCCAATTCCGACCTATTGACAAGCCTAGTTGAAATTGGCAGGCCTATGTTTTAACATTCTTTCTTGTCCTGTCGATGTTATAATAGCCCATTGGGCTTGAGAAAACTGTGAATGAATTGGACTTGGTCATAAAGAACCAGCAAGTGTTTAATTTGGAGTGGTAGAGCTCTAAAGTCTTTAATTCGAATCCAATTAATAAGATTTTACGTGCCAAAGAAATAAAGAAACTACATATGCCAAATTAATATATATATTAAATCGTATTTTTTTGTTAAAAATTAAAGGGTTGTTTGTTTGTTGTTTGGGAGAGTAGTAGAGGTTTGTGAAAAATAATCTCGATTTGTGTAATATTGTTTGTTTGAGTTGAGAGTGTGATTTATGAAATAAAGTAGATGTAGTTTTTTTTTTTTTGAAGAGTTAATTTGTAGGTGTAAGATGTGTAAGAATTTATGCCAAATCATGTTTATTATGTGGGATAAATTGTGTAAGAGATGAATTACTTTATTTCAAATCAAAGTACAACTTGTATAGGGTTTTTTTTTAGAGATAAGAAAACTGATGTTTATTTGGCTTTTGGGACAGTAATTTAAAAAAATTGAGAGATGATAAATTTATTAAAGAAAGTTGAAAATATTTCGTTTTTCCCAAACACTAAATAATTTTGAGAAAAACCAAACAAATATGATTAAACAATTTTAAATACTCCGTTTGACCTCGAATTAATAAACTACACTGAATGTAAAGAATGAATCACTAGAGATGACTATATGATTGAGAAGGAAAAGGGGAAGGGATGAAAAAGGGGAAGGGGTGAAAAATGGGAAGGAGAAGGGAAAGCTGGACTGAAGTCACTGAAGATGGCCTAAGGTCTTTGATACGAATCCCAACAAAAATATGGGTTTTATTCTAATTTCATAATAAAATTGTTAGTATATATTCTTTGTATTAATTTGGTTGAATTTTCATCGTATGTTGCTAATAATCGAACAAACTTGATCACGTAAGAATTTATTCATTATTCACTGTTTTACAAAAGAGAATGTAATCTAAACAATTAATGTGCAATTTAATTGAGCAAGACTTTTTGTATGATCGTAGATAATTTTCATGTTGAGCATGCAATTATACGAGTACTATTTTTATGTTGGTAAGCAATTAATTGAAAGTGATTGAATTCGTTACATGTGCAAAATTATTAGCAGCAATTGTAAATTGAATATCATTATCAAACCTAAGCTCTAATATGCCTCATAATTACGAGCCCCACATTAGTTACCCAATTAGCAAGTAAATTGGTGAATTATGCGTGCATTATGGTATTTAATTTTAACTAATCACGATTCATGACATTATATTTTAGCCGGCCTAGAATTAGAACATTGTAAACCGCACTTCATCATGGACATAATTGGACCAATTTGTTATGCACTTATGGAACTAAAGATTTTTCCTGATCGACTTGGAAAATTTATCTACGTAGTAATTACATAAATTAGTGATGCACTAAATTACAGAATATATTATCAAAAAGGAGAGGCGATAGATAAAACTTGATTGGTTTAGTTCATTGTTATCAATATCTTACAATTCACGATACGAAACATGTGATACGACGGGATACAGAGGCTGCATGATACAGATTGCAAGTCGTACCGTGCAACTTCTTGTATCTTACCGGTACAATATGTATCTTATGAATCGTACACGATACGATTCATATCTTACGATACAAATTTTGACTAGGTCACGCCTCCGATAAGGGTGAGATTGGGAAAGTCCAATAATTTTTTCATAAAGCAAACTCTAACCCTCATTCAAACTTTTATAAGAAAATTCCAAATTTCAAACCCTAACAACCTAAAATTGCGGTTGAAATGTTTGTGATGTTTCCATATATTGAAAATATATTCTATATTATTCATAATAATTTATTCTGTATTCTAAGATTCATGACACGATTCGAGATACGTTACAATACAAGAGAAAAAAAGATACACTAGACGATATGCAATTCGATAACCATGGTTTAGTTTGTTAGTTACTATTTTTTTTTTTTTTTTTGGTTATAAACATGGAGACCTAGGCATCACAAATTACTAACCCATAAAAGAAAATATATGACCAAACTTAATTGATTGCGATGGACTGTTGGCCGAGCCACTAATTTATGGGGAAATATTTTTTAGTGTATATGACGTGCATGGTGAAACAAATAATATTTTTCCACAATAAAAAGTGCAGATTGATTCAAAGAGAACTATTCATCCTATAAAAGTATATTTCATTGATTGAATTACAACATTTTATCAAAAAAAATGGTTACATTTTCTTTTTTACTACAGGTTCACATCAATTAGTGATAGTTGTGAGAAGAGCCCAACCTAACATATGTCTTTGTTTATCTGGTTGTTTTATTTTATTAAATGGAGTGTTAGGTAGGGCACTATTGGGGGCAAATTTTTGAGAGAAATGGTTTTTTATTAGCGAATTTTTTTTTTTTTTTTTTTGAGATGGTGAAATTTTTTTAGAGTAGTTGAATTGACTAAATAAAGAGAATTAATCCAATTAATATATAATGAGATTATGAGAGCTAATCCACCACTAAGTAAAGCTTATCGATCCCACATTTCATTATTGCGTTTCATAAAAGTTGTCTGCTTAAATTTACTATTTAACAAGGGCCTGATTGTGAAAAACGCTTCCCAGTTATGGGCCTTTATTCTTTGTAGCAATTTCCTTCATGGGCCTTCATTTTTTCTTTTAATTTTTTATTGGCCTTCATTAGGGCTGTCAATGGGCTGGATTTCAATCCGGATCCGATCCGAATCCGGTCTGATTTATGAGGATAATTGTTCGATTAGTGATCCGATGGACATGATCCGATTAAGAAGATCCGTAATCCGAATTATATTGAGCGAATATGAATCTAGGCTGATCCGATCCGTTACAGATCTGTATCCGATATACATTACTATATGTTATTTATATATTATGTATTTAAACCAAAATAAAAATAAAATTATCTATGTCCACTAATATCTTTTACTATATTAAAAATAATCTTAAAAAGAAATGCATGAGAGTTGATGTTTGACTAGGTAACTAATTGGGCCCACAACATATTAATTTATGCTATTCAATAAGAAAAATTAAAACCATTGTCATTCATCTATGTAGAATCCGCCGTCTTCCCTCTACTTTTTCCTTCAATTTTTGTTTTCTCTTCCATTTATCAATACTGGGTTTTCTTCTTCTTTGTCCAAATTTCTATCTTTTTTTATTTAAAATTTTGTTTATTCCTTTGTTCTAATTTTTATCGTTTATATTTGTCTACCATATTCCATCTTCTACCATAGTTTTGATGGAATAAGTAAAATATTACATTTTTAATTCATGATGGTGGAATTTACAAGTGATTTGGAGGAAAATGAAAAAAAAAATTATTGTTAAATATGTTAAACGGATCCGGATAATTTATCCGGATCTGGAATATCCACCGAATTCGGATCCGGTTGCTATTTTTCAAGATCCGATCGAATTCGAATCCGAATCCAGATAGAAGATATGAAAATTGGACTCGGATCCAGATATGCTATGATCCAGTCCGAGTCCGGCCCATTGATAGCCCTAGCCTTCACAATAATGAAACTTTCTGCAGAGATTTCTAGTAATTGGGCTCTGAAATTATGATTCGATGGGAGCCAAAAGTATTAGGAAAAAAATCCAATTTGCCCCCACCTTTTAACCTTTTTTTAATTTGTCCTTAACTTTTGTGAGTTCCCACTTAACCCCCTCAACTATTAAAAATATCACATATCTCTACCTTTGAAAGTTCGTTGGCGAAATCTGTCAAAGGTTGGATGGCAAAGTACAAAAACGTTCAAATGTTGGGTTGTAAAATGCGAAAACGTTCAACGGTTAAGTGACAAAGCGAAAAAACATTCAAAGCCACATCATTAAAGATGGACGAAATATTATGTTATATTCTAGCTTTTTGCATCATAGAGGGATACTTGAGATATATTTAATAACTGCGGGGTTAAGTGAAACTCGCAAAGATTATAGGACAAAATGAAAAAACGTTCAAAGATTAGGGAGGAAAGTGGAATTTTTCCATCATGTACTAATGGTTGAAAATTTAGCCAACAAGATGAAAAGCTAGGTTTTAATTCCCTCTTGTCCTGTCAATATTATAAATAGCCCATTGGGCTTGAGAAAAGTGTGTAAATGGACTGGACATAAAGCCCGAAGTGTATACTTCCACAATGAATTATCAAAAATTTCCAGTTCGAATATGAATAATGAATTTGGCGAGTTTTGTTTCACATAGCTTGAGGCAGAAAATCAAGAGAGAACATAAGTAGAAACTACATATGCCAAATTAAGATATTCAATCGTATTTATATGTTAAAAAAACAAAGTTCATTCCACAGATATATTTAACCAGATTTGTAGTACATAATTTATGATTAAATAATTTTAAATACTCCGTTTGAACTCGACCTAATAAACTAAGTTATGATAAAAAAAATTATACAAAATAAACATATTCAACTATTTGACTTGACTAAAGCCCATTTGAGCTCGATTATTTTAACAATCAAACCAAGAATTAAATTAGGTTTATTAGAAACTCACATACAAAATCAAACCAATCTTGAACATTGTGTTACTCAAATCTATTGGTTTGATTGTTGAAATAATTTAGTCAAGGAATGCCTGTTTATATACTTTTGCTAAAATCAAACATGATTAAATTATTTTTCTAAAATGAACAAGAACTTAAATTATAAACTCATCAAGTGAACAAAATTTGCAAGATTTATGGATTTATAGATACTACAAATTGTAGCATAAAGTTCAATTCTTACAGAAATGAATATGACTAGATATATAAAAGCAATTGAGTAAACTATAAAGTGCTAGACTTCTAACACATCTAGGAACATAAAAATCTTACATCATCAGTTGAGTCTCCTCCTCCTCGGTGCACGTGAATCTCCACTGTCCACATCCGAGATTCTTGAAGCATCATTTCTTCTCCTTGAAGTCGAAGTTGAAAACGACACCGTAGAATCGATTTCAATAGCGTTATCCACCGTTTGACTCTCCGAGTGAATAACCGCAGCAATGCTAGACACAGAATCCCTATCATCAACACCACCCGATGTCAAATTCCGATTTCTTTCTACTAAAGGATTGCTATGGAAATAAGATTCAACCAACCTCTCAGCAGCTAAGCTTTCAGCCGTTAGATTAGCCGCCAAGGACGCAACTCTATTCGAATTTGATCTCCTAAGTAAAAGTGACGAAAGTCTGCGATTTTGATTCTCTCTAACCTCGTAATTTGGAGGGCTGCTTTCAGTCAAGTCTATTACATCATCAGACGGTATTGTCGGGGCCCGCTCTCTACGCATTGCCCTAGAAGTGAGGATCCGGTTTAGTAACGAGTTGGCTCTTTCAGGCGACTCACGAGGACCCTCATCTCGGTTTTGTATTTGGGCTAATTCGCGACTCAAGTCAAACGTACTCCCTAAACGCCTAATCATTTCCTCCATTGGGATTGTGAACTCGGTTCTCTGTATAGCTTGCCTCCAACTCTCAACACGTCTAGCTTGGGGTCGAGTGGGAATTTTAAGACTAGAATAATCAACGTTCGTCTCTCGTTTATTAGTACCCCGACCGTAAATTGGGGTCACGCTTTTTAACGTGACCTCTCCTTTACACACGGGACACTCTTTGGCATCCGAGTGAAGATGTAACCACCGGTAAAGACAAGGCCAACAAAACAAATGACCACAACAAGTAAGAACGGGATCCTTAGCCAATTCTAAACATATATTGCAATCGAAAAAGCTCCCTTCATCACTATTGTTTTTTCCATTTTCTTCCTTCCTACTCAAACCCTCGTCTTCAATATAACCATTACCGTTTTCGCACATTTTGACTACTTCTTCTATAGGTTGTCGTTCCTCAGGAGCAATGCTACCCTCACCCATCTGTGATTGGTTTCCACTAATCAATTCAAGAGCAAGGTTTCTCGTTTCAGGGGGGATTGGAACTTGCCTCCATAAAGACCGCCACCTGTGACTACCTTGCCTGATAGGTCCCCTAACTGTATGAACAGGACCACCTAACCAATCCTCTAAATTCATAGCAACACTTGGGTAAGATCTTGATCTTGATCCAGGTTCACCACCGTCGTCACTTGAGTTATCAAGAGGTCCTAAATTCAGATCAAGATTCATTGTACCAGTATTCTCTTCTTCCATTGAATTCTTTCACACAAGTCCCTAAATAGAAAAGACCGTAATTTTTCCTTAATTTCAATCAACCGTGAGCTTTTACCACTCCTAAACAAAATGGGTTAATCCCAAATCGCAAAAACAGACTTTCTATCGTTTCATCAAATAAGGAACCTAATTACTTGGGCCTAGGATAACAAAGCTTCAATTTTATTTTATTTTATTTAAAATAAACAAAAGAAAATCAATAGGAGCTACTAACTGTCAAAAGAAATCAAAATTCAAACCCTAGCTTTTTGGGCGAGTCAACCAAATAGAAAACCCACTACTTTATTACTGAAAAAGTGCAAATTGAGCAAAAGGGTATTTGAGATAATAACCACAGCATCAATATTTCCCTAATCTGAACCCCAAAAAAAAAAAAAGTACTAATCAACAGACAGCAACAGACAAATTTAGGGTTCTATCTTTAAAGAAGCAATAGCCACAAAGATTCAAACTTTACAATAGAAATACATAATATAAAACTTAATAAAGAGAGGGAGAGATAATGACCTTAGAGAAAATATGGAATTATTGAAGACTTCATAAGAGAAATACAAGAGGTTTTAGTTTTAGGGTTATGAATAAGAGTGGAGAAAAGGGTGTTATTAATTCGAGAAATGGATTCTCCATTTCTCAATTTCTTCAGTGACGACAGAGAGAATATGGATCTTGAACTTTTGGGGGGTTTTGGAAGAGATGAGATAATTGTGTGAATCGGGTTCAACCCGGAGAGAAAGAAAGCGAGAGAGGAAAAAATTATTCTCTGCGCAAGTAGTAATTTTGGTGCTGCTTGAGACAAATTGGTGGGCCCATATTGGTGCCACGTCAGCAAGCAGGTACTGATATTTGTCCAGGTAATGGGCCACGTGCTATTTCGTCGAAGTTTGGACCAGCAACTTTGGGCCGATACTGGAGAAAGAGTTGTCAATAGGGTAAATTTCAGTCGAAATTTGATTCTAATTTAACCTGATTTATTAAAATTGTTATCTGATTAGAGAGTGAATGGATTTGATTCGACCATGAAACGTGATTTAAAACATCTAAAATGAATATGGAGCTAAGTCGATCTATTCCATAAAAAATCTATATATGATAGTACATAAAAATTTACATATATAATGTTTTATAGTAATGTATCAAACACTCTATACAGTCAGTTGCAGCAGAAGCCAATGATGTGCTTCTAGCTATCCATTTACCTATGTAATAGAACTAGGAAAATGTGATATTCGATGGAGACTCAAGCGTAGTTATGGATGCAATTGATGGCTTCTCAGAAGATCGAGCTGGGCTTGGCCATGTCATTGATGATATTAAAAGAAGGAAGTTTTCGAGTCTTTAATGCCCAACATATATGGAGAGAAGAAAATCGGGTAACACATGAAGTTGCGAAACTAAGTAATGTACTTTCTGAACAAGTGTGTTAAATATACCTTTGATGGTTTCTTCTCCAAAAATAAAAAAATAAAAACTTAAATAATATTTTGTCATGGGTTTAACAATATATAATTAATAATTATTAATATTTCATGTTCTGCGTATTTTCACTTAACAATATAAATTAATTTTTAATACATTATTGTCAATATCATTGTCATTTTAAAGTAATTTATTAAATTATTCGAAACAAGTGATTAAATTTTTGATATTTTCTAAATTGAAGCTCGGTGAATTATGAAGAAATATTAACACGTGAGTTAAATCAAATGAAATTAAGACATTAAGCCATTAACTACCTTATTTAAAAAAATATTATTGGTGTGAATTTCAAAAGTGGAGATGCTATTGATTTCGAAAAAGATTCGATATTCGATATTCGATCGAATATGTACAAGATGCGATGAACTTGAAAAATTTAGATCCCGACAAGATTCAAATTTGATCCGACATAAATGAAGCTGAATCTAAGATAAATAATTTGATCTGATTTGATCCGAATCTAACTCGTTGAAGACCTTAAATGCAACCGGATATGATTTTTCTTGTTTCGGCCCAGTAGAACCCTCCAGCAAGCTCCATCTATACTATGACGACTTCAAGATTACGTAATTTTGTGTGATCTAATGGAATTTCAGCTGGCCAATTTTTTTCTTAGGGGAAGGAAGAACCATTGCAATAAATAGGCCCATGGATCCAAAGTGGGCCAATAGAGGGCCAATAAGGGCCGGCCAACATGTTTAAAATTTATTTAATTTTGTTTCACAGTCAGATGCGGAATTACATGAGAGAGTAATAGGATAAAAGTGCTTTCACTTTAATACAACGACCAATCATACTAGTTAGGGCTAATTTGAATTTAGATCGAATTCGAATTCATTTTGTTTTAAAGATCCAGTTTATGTGATACAATTAATATTTTTTTTTTATAATTAAGGATATGTGAAGTGAATTAAATTTACCTAGATTACTTCACTAAAAATTTGGACCCGATACTCTACATATGTTTTATTTTTATAAGTAACATTAATATTATTTTTCTATCGTATTTATCAGACGTGGTGGAATATTTAAATGGAAAAAGTAAAAACTAGTTCCATAACTTAGGGTCGCTGGCAAGTTTGTCCCATAGATTTTTGAGCTGCAATTTAACCCAATAAGTCATAAAATTGAAGCAAATTTGAGTCATTTTAGGTTCAATTGAGAGAGTGAGCTTCACTCTCAGGCTTATGAATTTTAATTGAATTTTTGTGACTGTGACTTAAAAAAAATGGAGAGAAATTAAAATGGACAATGTGCAGAATCAGATTTTGATTTTTAGGAGGGCTCCAGTCGCAATTTTGGGACAATAATTTAATCTTGATCTTCCTAATTATGATTTTAGAACAAAAATTGGACGGAAAAAAAATCTTTCTTTTTTGTCTAAAAATCCTCATTGCAAAATTCCAATTTGCAATTTTGGAACAAAAAGTTTAAAAATAATTGATACATTTTTTTCCATTCAAGCTTGATATCTAGTTATTTGTAAAAAAGATCGACACATAAATTTATGAAACTTGAATTGGAAAAAGATGTATCAATCTTTCTTAAAATTTTGTTCCGAAATTTCAATTAGGAAGTGGACAAATTTTGTTTTTAATTTTTATTTATAGAATCGGGATTAGGAAGAGCAAAAAAGACATTGTCCCAGAATCGCAATTAGAAAGAGCATATTTTTTTATAAAGAAAAAATCATTGTTCCACAAATGCAATTAGGATTTTAGGAACAAAAGAAAAGATTTTTTTTTTAAATTTTTCTTTGAAATCTCGATTAGAAAGAGTAGAAAATCTTTTTTTGAAAAATGCGATGATGTAGAGAGCAAAATTTCTCTTTTTCAAACGATTTTTGTTCCAAAATCACAATTAGAATTTTGGGGCAAAAAAAATCTTTTAGTTTTCGTTCCAAAACTGGGATTAGGAACAAAAAATAAAAATTGTCCCAAAACCGCGTTAGGAGAACAAGAAAAAAAAATATCAAGTTGTTGTCGCAAAATCAGGATAGGAGCCCCCTGAAAGTCAAAATTAGATTTTTCATAGTCATGTGCGCGACACTTGACCCATATTAATTTATTTTTCAAATCATTTTCAAAAAAAAATATTCAATTAAAATTCATAAGCTCGAGAGTGAAACTCATTCTTTCAATTGGGCCGAAAATATCCCAAATTTGCTTAAGTTTTATGCCTTACAGTGTAAAATTGTCATCCCGAAAACTTATGGGGCAAACTTGCCAACAACCGTAAGTTATGGGACCAGTTTTATTACCTTTTTTCTCAATATTTAATTCATAATCTCCTTTTAAGCATTTTTTCACCTAACAAGCTAACAACATGAATTAATGTTGATACATTAAAATCAATTCAACTATTTTTCGACATGATATGTTAAATTTTTAATTAAATAGTTAATGTGTAAGGAATAGTTAATATTTCCGATATTGGAGGAATTTAGCATTTAAAAACATATTATTCCAAAATAATAATAATAATTATAATAATAATATGTTTTATATTCGATTGAATCATTCCAAAAAAAGATCCGATGAATTACAAAAAATAACTTTGGCTCTTCTGTCAGAAGATAAACATGAATTATAAGTACCAAAAATGCATTTATTTCAAAACTTTTGACCACACACAGCAAAACGCCCCTTTTTATTCTATAGTTTCACTACAAATTATAACACACAACGAAAAGTGTCTTTTTGTGTCCCCTTTTCAACAACAACAACAACAAAAATAACAAGTATACAAAATGAACTATTGAGTGCTTTATTAATAACACATGGACTAGCTTCCATTGACCCTCCTGCAATTTGATCTAATCTGTCCATTTGAACCAGTCAATGGGCTAATATTTCCCATATTAATCATTGATTGCACAAAACTCTGAAAAAAAGCACTCTGATTACTACTAAATAGGTTCACAATTGATATTGTTGGTGCCCCTGAAGTTGAAAACAATTCTTGATCCGACTGAAGAAGCCCTCTATTGGTTTGCAAGTTTGAGAAATAATTGCTATCAAATGTGTTTGGGGTAGTCGGATCGAGGTTTGTCACCACAAATCCGCTTCCATTTTGAGGGCAAATTTGTCGTAGGGTGGCTAAATACGTCGTGTTTAGGGTCGGATCAGGATTGCCCGTGCCACTGAAATTGTACAATCTATTGCTAAATAGTCTACATTGAGCTCGTCCAAATGTATGAGCACCTAAATAGAAAAGAAGAAATGAAATGATGTTGTAATATAATCGTCGTTCTAGTTAGTAATTATACACCTTTATAATACGTAATAAAAAAGGGAAAAATAGTCTTGATACCAAATTTTAGTCCAAAAAATACATTTGGTATCAAACATTTCGAAACAATACATTTCATACCATGATTCACACCCTCTTGATACATTAGTTTTGCCGTCAATTTTCGGACATAATTCAGCACGTGCCGCTCACGTGTCCGTTAAATTGACAATGGGAGGGAAAACATGAACGGGGTTTTGAAGACCGCTCGTGAGTGGCACGTGCTGAGTTCAGTCCAAAAATTGACAGCAAAAGTAAATGTGTGAAATTGATGTGAATTACGGTGTGAAGTGTGTTTTTTCGAAAAACTTGGTATCAAAAGTGTTTTTCCACCAAAATAAAATGATAGATGCACATTGTGTTTCTATAAATGTATTAAAAATGTTCATTCGTGCAGTAAGTGTTTCACATGCGATTGATGTCCTATGAAATGACCTATATACCCTTGAATCCTTCCTATAGCTATGAAACACCCTTGATGTAGAGGTCATTTCATAAAAATATAATCATTTTGATCGCGAATAATTGCAAATGAAATGATACTTACGGCGTTAAATGGTCTCAATTACTACATTATATTTACATTAAACACTAGGATATTTTCAAAGAATCATTAGGTGCTAGGATAACCTAGAACCCTCATGGGCCACTGGTTTGAGTTCTGTTGCTACCCTTATGGGTATCATAAATTTTTCCAAATAGTTTATAAATATTTTTATCATTATATATTTAATTAAAGATTCTTAATTACATCAGAATTAATATATCATAATGATGTATTTACTATTTACTAATTAGAACAAAGACAATGTTGTGTTTTTGTGAATTTATTTTGACAATACCATATTATTAATGAAAAGATTATAAAAAGAACTTGAAATGAATTGTACCAGATAATGCTACTAGATCAGTAACGTTTAGGCCAACAGCAGAAAACTTTGCAGTGATATTGTTCAAGCTTTCAAACGGAGCAGGAATAGACGCATTTGCCCCTGCTTGGTTTGCTGTTATGCTATCTCTTCTTCCGAGCAATACATTCCATGATGGCCCTCCTGCCTGCACCCCATTTAATCAATTATAAATCTCAAATTATTAATATTATAATTTCAATGTAACAATTCAAAAATTGAACACAATAAAAATGAGCTAAATGCAAAAGTATTGCTTTGCCTTATAAAAAAATCCGCATTATTTTTATTAGCAAAAACCACCCTGTGTTCTTTTTCTAAGCAAAATGACACATGTTTAAAATGGAAAAACACCCATTGTGCTTTGCCTAACTATAAAAGAGGTTTCGACTAAAGAAACAAAAGATTCAACCAAAAGGGCTAAATTGTCCGCACATGACACAATACCAGAGCATGAATTCTCTCTGTGATATGAAATAATATTATAAGAGCTAATGCCAATTTACCTTTATGTGATATGCATAATGTTCAATTTACTACCCTGTGATTTTAAAAAAAATATTTTACTCTCCTGAAAAACAATTATAGGAGCAATTTACCTCCTTCAACCTGAGAGTGTAACTCACTCGTCGATATTGAAAGAGGACATGAAAAGTGTTGTTGTAACATAAAGGAGGGGGGAGGGGTAACTTGCAATATATGTCATAATACAGGGGGTAAAGTGCCATATTTATCATAGCATGGGGGTAGGAGGATAAAGTGTCACATAGAAGAGGGATTTTAAAAATATTAGGGAGGCAGTGCAAAACTTTTATAAAATCATAGGGGGGTTCAAGCGCTCTTTTTCAAATTATAGTGGGGATAAATTATACATTATGCATAACACATGGGTTAAATTGCCATTAACTCAATTTGAATCTAACAATTCAAAATTAAACAAAATAAATGAAATAATACTATAGGCTATATGTGCGAACCAATGAAACAGAAGATTCAGCAGAAAGGGCTAAAATGTCCGCACAGGACACAACACCAGGGCATGAATTCTCAACGGCAGTCTTGATGTTGTCGACAACATCAAATCCTCGAGTTGAATTTGTATTTGGAGCTGCATCCTTTTCGCTTTGTATGGTTCCATTGTTATCTAGCAATATTGATCCATCACAGCCCTGAAAAATGAAAAAAGAAATAAGGAAAGAGGAATGAACACATTTTTATAAAACATTAATGGTGTAAAAGTAAAAGAGGTGATTTTGATTCATGTGAAGATTTATATTCAAGAAAGTAGGGTTGTAATTGCAATATAGTCTTATGTGATTGGATCCTCATTACTTTTAAACTCATACTTTATAAACTTGGACTTTGGGGGAAAAATTTAAGATACCCCTCTATGTTATTTAAAATTTATACGAAATTATCCTATGAAATTTTTATTCCGTAGAATTCCCTTGTACTTTTCAAAACTCAGCACGAGGCCCCTACCATGTTCAAAACAAGTCGTTTCAGATTGACTTGTTTCAAGACACTAATTTTAAAGTATTTCATGACGTAAAGTTGTAGAGACCAACATAAAGTATCTTAAAAATGGTTTATTAAAATATACCGATCCAAAACGACTCATTTTTTACAGATTGAAGATTTTGTGCAGAGTTCTTAGAAGGACAAGGTGATTATATGCAATAAAAAATTTTACATGATAATTTCGTGCAAGTCTAGCATAACATATGAGAGTATCTTGCATTTACCCTGAACTTTTAGTACAAATCCTTTTTTTTTTTTCCGTCAAATTTTTGCACATTTGGTCTTACACTTCCCATTTTTAGATGCGTTATTTGCTACCCTTAAGAGTAGACACCCAAAACCACAGGGGCCACATATTTAAGTTGGGGGGCCAAGCCGTGCAAATCATGTGAGGGTTACCTCGAAATCCTCCCCCACCCTTTCTATTCGGTGGACGGTGGGGGTCTAAATGTACAAAATCAAGATGAACTATAACAAAAAAATGTGTAAAACAAAGACTATTTTATGAGATCTAAAATAAAAAATTGAACGAAAAAGGACTAGAACAACAAGTGAAAAAATATTTTAAAAATTAGGACAAAATATGAAAAATATTTTGAAAAATTAGAACACAAAGTATAACTTTGTAAAGTACGAGACCAGAACTATTGAAGGTCTAGTTTCATAAGACTTCGATTGCAATTTTCAACGAAAATGATAGAGGCAAGACCTGAACAAAGCAATCATGAAAATGTAACCGAATTAAACTGGCACCAATTCGAGGATCAGATTGTAAAGCCTGCTGAATTACAGTACGAACAATACTAGAGACATTTGGGCATGTATTTGAGTAAAATGTTGTGTTTAATTGAGCTTTTGATTGATTGAGTAGTAGAAAAGTAATGGCTATGCAAATTGCAAGGGTTGAAGAAAAAGAAGTCATTTGATTCTTTTTTGCCATTGTTCTTGATTAGTGAATGAATGATTTACCATATATATATATATAGTGAAAATGGTCCCACTGTGACAATTATTGAACACTATAGTCAATGAGAAAAATATAAAATTTTGTCAGATAGTACTAAGATTAAGGTAAAATAATTGTGGATACCATTCCCCACTATTAATTCATGATTATTTTAATTTTTTCTTTACTTGTGGGTTTAGTAAAATAATAGTTCAGATTTCTTATGCAGGTATATATGTCCGCATGCATCTATGTCCGCATGCATTGTGACAGTCAACTTTATTAATTACCTCACAAAAAGGGGAGGTGTTAATGAAACATACAAAACTACTACTACTAGAATTTAGGAAAATCTTACTTTTCCCATGTACTTTACTTGCTCCCTAATCTTCATGAGTTTTTATTTAACCCTCTCAGCTCTTAAAAATATCTCAAATCACTATCTTTGGACATTCTCCATGGAATATGTTCAAAGATTAGGTGACAAAATGCGAAAATATTCAAAGATTGTGTAACAAAGTGAGAAAACGTTCAAAGATTGAGTGGCAAAATGAAAAAACGTTCAAAGCCACAAATTAAGACTGAACGAAATATTTTGTTAGATTTTAGCCTTTTGCATCTTAGGTAGCTGCCTGAGATATATTTAATAGCTGAAGGGATAAATGGGAACTCGCTAAGATTAAAGGATGAAATAGAAAAAGTTCAAAAGTTAGGGGACAAAGTGGTTTTTTGTTTAGATTTTATTACATAAAACTAATTGTGTTATTAGATTTCTCTGCATTAAATAGCACCTTTGTCTAATTTTGTTAGAGCAACACTAATACAATACTAAAAATTTGGACCCAAATTACTTATTTACAATATGCAATAGTGTTTGATACTCTTAGTAAATGTTTTTTACTTCAACAATAGACATAAAAAATGGGAATCTTTTTTTAAATTTAATTTAACTAAATTCATTTCAATAACTTAAAATTACAGCTTGCTTTAAAAACATAGCAAAAAGTATGTTAGACTAAATTAGAAATAAATAATGTTTCTGAATTTTATGATGGTTATTAATTGAAGACAATGGAAACACAAAAAGAACAGATTATTAATTTTGAAACTACATTTATAAGATAAATTTTGAAAACATAATCAATGAAAAATGAGCTACACTTATATATGATTTTGCAAAATTTATATTAATTATACTAGTGTAGCCGTGCATAATAGTGATTATTCTGCGGATGATTTCAACATAAAACTAGAAATTTTGAATGTATGAAAATGAACTCAAGATGGGTAAAAACCCTAGAGAGAGAATTTTTCTTCTATTTTTCAAAAAATCAATAATAATCATTTGTTTTAAAATAAGTCTACAAGTTGGACTTTTATAGCCAAAAGAAAATAATTGAATAAAAATAAATAAACTTCTAAAGGAAATAAAATAGATAAAAGATGACTAAGACTTTTGTGGAAACAAATTGGACCACAAAACTATTCTACTAAATTTGATACTTGATCTGCATCAAATAGTTGAAAAAAGATCTTGACAATTTATAAAATAGAGAAAAATACCAAATATTCCTTTAGTATCATTTTTTATATAAGAAAGAAAATTACAACTTAACTAATATGATACTGAAGTTGAGCTACCTATTTCGGGAGCCTACGTCCTGATGTTTTTGTGCAATAAACCCCTTCGGTTTAGCTCAGGACCCAACTACTCGTTGTATTTAGTTTATCATTACTACATTTTTTTTTTTTAATTTTAAGGTACAACATTTATAATTATACATTTCAAAGAAAAATCTAAACTTCCATTTTACTTATTTTAGTTGTCCAAAGACGAAATATCCTACAAGTATTTATCTTTTGAAAGAAAACTTTTTTCTCCACCCCACCCTCTTCTCTATACCAACCCATCCTATCTGCCCGGATGGGTTTTGTCACGCCCAGGCCAGCGGCTGGCTTGGGTGAGGAATGTTGGCTATGGGGTGGGATATAGGTTGGGGTTGAGAATTTTTTTTTGCCTTTTTCTTTTATAGCATTTAATTTTTATTTTTATTTATCATTTTGAAAATATTTTATTAACATCACATTCTAATATGGAATTTATAAAATTTGTAATAGTATTTACGTTATTTTATTAAAATGTAAGTTTTATTATTGAGGATGAAATAGAAATTGACGAAAATTTGAAGGAGTTAAGCTACTCATAATTGTGCGATCGATTGGACCGTGAATTGTGTGAAAAGAGAAATAAAAACACACGGAAATTTTATGCTATAAAAGTTGAGAGATTTGTGTAAAGTAAATTTCCTTTTGGTAGGGGTGGTGTTTGTTCATTTTATGGGTATAATACAAATATTATGTAACAATTAAGATGGTTTAAGTCTAGAAACAAACCAAAACCTGTCATGTCATCCAGTGCTTTACACTTCATAATTCATAAATGATTGAAAAAATATGAATTATTTTTAAATTTTAATTCTTAATTTATATGGATTTTTTGTTTTATTTTTTTCTTCAGAGTGAAACGATAAATATCTCATTGGATCATAAATTTTATCTGAATTATTCGATTATTTCTATCAAAATACAAATATATATAATTCAAGTAACAAAACTAATATTAAACTAGAAAAGTACTTAGGAACCGACCTAAAGTAGAACTTTGAAAGGGGGAAGGAGGGTAATGGCCCCCATTTTTTTTTTAAATGTATGTATATTTATATATTAAAGAATTATTAAAGACGTACTTTTTAAATAGTGTATTGGACTTCATTTTATTTGATAAAAGCTCGTTTAACTTGATTTATTATACATTTGAAATAAACTTGATCAATATTTCCGTTAGATAATTTTGAAGCTCAATTCCATAAGTTAGAAACTGACAAATATCAAGCTACTCGAGCTTGATCATGTTTGGCTCGATTAAGGTTCACTAAAGATCAGTTTGCTTATTAAACAAACCATGCTAACACCAATTTAAGCCCGATAAAAAATTCAAGCAAAGGATATGTATCTTTGTATTACTCAACTTGTTTACACCCCTATTTCAGACACACGACTTTACAAATTAACGTCTCATGTCATTTTTTTTCGATTTGCTTGTTGAATTTTTAATTTGTCTCTAATTGTAGGTTTTATTGTAGTAATTTACTTCGGCGCACCAAACGTGCAAAAGAGTCCTACAGTTGATGTACTTTTTAAGAGCGACTGTAAAACGCCATCAACATCTAATGAATTTTTCTCCTTTTGATGGCCATGAATTCAATGAACTTCTCACTCTCAGAGTCTGAAGTATAAGCGATTTAACTCATATTTGATTATAGACTATATATTTTTATTAATAAATTAATTAATTTAATTAACCCCAATTAAAATAATTGTATTTTTTTAAAGATATTTACATATTTTATGGAGATAAATTTATACTCCATACGAACTTTTCTTAAATCATTTTATCAAAACCTCGGATGCACCGCCACAAAAATTATGGGGCCCCAATGAAATGCGTTTAAGCTCGTTCTTGAAAACATCCATATTAGTGAGACACGAATTCAATTTTTTTTGATCTTATGACTTTAGTTTTTGCTACTAAATGACGACCTTACTGGCGAGAAGCATGGGATCTAAATATCTTTAATTTCATGCATTGGTTTTGCGGGTTTAATCGATTGAAAATTTGGACAACTATAAAGAAAACGAAATGAATAGAAATCCCAATTCACTTGATTATTTTATATTACACTAATAAAGAAATGAATCTAAACCCATTTTATAATACACTAATCTGAAATGTTCAATCATCCATATACGCATCAAAACACGTTTAAGACGTTAAATTAGTGAAATTTGAAGATTTCATGTATATATATATATATTTAACTCTCAGGCTTATCTCATAGTTTTAAGTGGAAAATGTGTGGTGGTCCTTTTGAAATGATGTTATAGTTGGTAAAAGTTGTTGACGTTTAACCAATAACATTGAAAATCAAGGCTCTGATTAATTTGACCCTTCATTATTATGCATTATCTTTCACTTTAAAGTGCCAGATTTTGAATTGAAATTTCTACGTTGATTGATGCATGAATAAAGGTAATTTATGCATTTCACACTAGGATTTTTCTAGGGTGCGGGCATGTGAGTTACGCCCTCACATGCGGGAAGTCTCATCATGCCGTTCATTTGGCTCAGATTGATCAGGATCGTTGATTAGGTAACTTGGTCAAAATGAATTTGTAACTATTGACTTTAATTAAATTACAATATACCTAAATTACCCTTTCACTTATTTTTCTTCTAAAAAAATAAAAATAAATCGGCTATGATATAAAAAGACCACTTTACCCCCGATTTTGATAATTGACTTTGACAATTTTGCAAATTGACCCCTACGTTCCGCGATTTTACGAATTGAATTATTTTGCTTCTAAAAATAAAAAAAAAATGGCTATAATATAAAAAGACCGCTTTACCCCCAATTTAGATAATAATTGACTTTTACAATTTTGCAAATTGACCCCTATGTTTTGCGATTTTACGAATTGAATTATTTTGCTTCTAAAAAAATATAAAAAAACCGTCTGTCATATAAAAAGACAGCTTTACCCCCAATTTAGATAATAATTGACTTTTACAATTTTGCAAATTGACCCCTATGTTTTGCGATTTTATGAATTGAATTATTTTGCTTCTAAAAAAATATAAAAAAACCGTCTGTCATATAAAAAGACCGCTTTACCCCCAATTTAGATAATAATTGACTTTGACAATTTTGCCAATTGACCCCTATATTTTGCGATTTTACGAATTGAATTATTTTGCTTCTAAAAAATATAAAAAAACCGCCTGTCATATAAAAAGACCGCTTTACCCCCAATTTTGATAATAATTGACTTTGACAATTTTGCAAATTGACCCCTATGTTTTCCGATTTTACGAATTGAATTATTTTGCTTCTAAAAAAATATAAAAAAACCGCTTGTCATATAAAAAGACCGCTTTACCCCCAATTTTGATAATAATTGACTTTGACAATTTTGCAAATTGACCCCTATATTTTGCGATTTTACGAATTGAATTATTTTGCTTCTAAAAAAATATAAAAAAACCGCCTGTCATATAAAAAGACGGCTTTACCCCAATTTTGATAATAATTGACTTTGACAATTTTGCAAATTGACCCCTATATTTTGCGATTTTACGAATTGAATTATTTTGCTTCTAAAAAAATATAAAAAAACCGTCTGTCATATAAAAAGACCGCTTTACCCCCAATTTTGATAATAATTGACTTTGACAATTTTGCAAATTGACCCCTATATTTTGCGATTTTACGAATTGAATTATTTTGCTTCTAAAAAAATATAAAAAAACCGCCTGTCATATAAAAAGACCGTTTTACCCCCAATTTTGATAATAATTGACTTTGACAATTTTGCAAATTGACCCCTATGTTTTTCGATTTTACGTATTGAATTATTTTGCTTCTAAAAAAATATAAAAAAACCGCATGTCATATAAAAAAACCGCTTTACCCCCAATTTTGCAAAATTGTCAAAGTCAATTATTATCAATACACAGTGAGAATGAGATCATGAAGTTAACTTATCCTCAAATTTAGAAACTATACGCAATTTCTCTATGTGTTATATTCCCGTAATGCATAGTCTCATGTAAGAATCTTGGTGTCGCTTAAGAGCTAGCCATAAAAAAAAAAAGGATAACTGTATTTAACTATTAATTGTGTAAACTCATAATTAGCAAAAAAGGGAGGGAGCAGGTGATTAGTCATTTGAAATTAAGTTTATAGAATCAGATTCTTTTTCCCCTTTTTGATATTCTTTCCTATTACGTACAAAATTTAGATTAGAAGAAACAGAAAAGAAGATGAAGAAAAAGGTAACGAAGAACCCATTTATTTGCTCGGTTGATCCGTTGATGCACAAATTTAACTATTTGATGTCTTTTAATCCAAGAATATAATTAGTATATATAATTTGAAAAATTGTCAAAGTCAATTATTATCAAAATTGGGGGTAAAGCCGTCTTTTTATATGACAGACGGTTTTTTTATATTTTTTCAGAAGCAAAATAATTCAATTCGTAAAATAGCAATATAGGGGTCAATTTGCAAAATTGTCATAGTCAATTATTATCAAAATTGGGGGTAAAGCGGTCTTTTTATATGACAGGCGGTTTTTTTATATTTTTTTAGAAGCAAAATAATTCAATTCGTAAAATCGGAAAACATAGGGGTCAATTTGCAAAATTGTCAAAGTCAATTATTATCAAAATTGGGGGTAAAGCGGTCTTTTTATATGACAGGCGGTTTTTTTATATTTTTTTAGAAGCAAAATAATTCAATTCGTAAAATCGCAAAATATAGGGGTCAATTTGCAAAATTGTCAAAGTCAATTATTATCAAAATTGGGGGTAAAGCGGTCTTTTTATATGACAGGCGGTTTTTTTAAATTTGTTTAGAAACAAAATAATTCAATTCGTAAAATCGCAAAATATAGGGGTCAATTTGCAAAATTGTCAAAGTCAATTATTATCAAAATTGGGGGTAAAGCGGTCTTTTTATATGACAGGCGGTTTTTTTATATTTTTTTAGAAGCAAAATAATTCAATTCGTAAAATCGGAAAACATAGGGGTCAATTTGTAAAATTGTCAAAGTCAATTATTATCAAAATTGGGGGTAAAGCGGTCTTTTTATATGACAGGCGGTTTTTTTATATTTTTTTAGAAGCAAAATAATTCAATTCGTAAAATCGCAAAATATAGGGGTCAATTTGCAAAATTGTCAAAGTCAATTATTATCAAAATTGGGGGTAAAGCGGTCTTTTTATATGACAGGCGGTTTTTTTATATTTTTTTAGAAGCAAAATAATTCAATTCGTAAAATTGTAAAATACAGGGGTCAATTTGCAAAATTGTCAAAGTCAATTATTATCAAAATTGGGTGTAAAGCGGTCTTTTTATATGACAGGCGGTTTTTTTATATTTTTTTAGAATAAAATAATTCAATTCGTAAAATTGCAAAATATAGGGGTCAATTTGCAAAATTGTCAAAGTCAATTATTATCAAAATTGGGGGTAAAGCCGTCTTTTTATATGACAGACGGATTTTTTATATTTTTTTAGAAGCAAAATAATTCAATTCGTAAAATCGCAAAATATAGGGGTCAATTTGCAAAATTGTCAAAGTCAATTATTATCAAAATTGGGGGTAAAGCGGTTTTTATTAATTGAAGATTGAAAGGTTATAAATGTCTTTTATTAATTGAAGATTATCTCAACTTTTATTTAAAATTTTTTTAAAAAAGGGTAAAATGGTCTATTTACAGACCGAGTCAACTCGCCGAGTTACATATTAGTTACGCGCGCCACATGGCATGATTTCAGGGCCGTCCCGGATGTGAGGGCGAGTTACCTTGCCCGCACCCTAGAAGCTCCCTTCACACTAATTGAATTGTGAAAGAGACTATATAGGACTCAAAAGAGTGAACCAGAACGGCTTACAAGGATTGGTTTTGGTCGGTTTCGTGGTTTTGTGAAACTCGGTCAAATCCATTTTCAATGAAGTTTATATATAGGTTTCGCGAAACTCTCGAGTTTCAAATTATATTTCTAATCTAATAAATCTCAACATTTTTATTACATTTACCACATTTTTTTCCCTTAAAAAAACATTGATTTGACACATACCTTTATATCCAAACTCAATCAAAATCATATTTCAACTTTTCAAGAACCAAAAACTCAATATGTAAACTCAATCCAAATAGTAATTCAAAAGTTTCACTAAAATCATTCAAATTTTATTTCTGAAACTCAAATCAAACGAAACTGAGTCAAATCCAATCTATATAAACCCGAAAAGTCAATAAGCAATTTAGTAATATCAATAAAATAATTGGACAATTTATTACGTACACTAATTAATAAAAGGAGAAAAATGCACGATACTCCTCCTTGTGATGAGAAACTTGCAAAAAGCTCCTTACTGAAATTTGTATAGTACCAAATCCCCTTATACTTTCAATAACTCTGCATAGAATCTCCCCGTACGTCCACTTCCTTCAGTTTTTTGATAGGGGTCTGCATAAAATCTCCTTGTACTTTTTAACTTTTTCACAAATTGCCTCGTACTTTCTAATTTCTGCACATAATCCCCTTGTATTTTTTTATTTTAGCACAAATTCTTTATAACATATCATTTTTTTTTAAAAATCTAGTGGTAATTTAGGTATATCATTTTTTTTTTTAAAATCTCCTTGTTCTTTTGAGCTTGATTTATTATATATTCTAAAAAATGTTTAAACAAAATTTTGCACTTGATAACATCGATTTTTTTTCCGAACTTGCTTGAATAAAGTAAGTAACAAAAAATATGTAAAAATATCAAGTTATTCGAGTTTGATCTTATTCAACTCGGGTAAAGTTCGTTTGAGTTAATTCACAAGCAATTTCAAGTTCGAGCTAAACAATCAAATCGAGCTCACATACAATTTCAAGTTCGATAAAAGCATTCAATCAAAATATATTTTATTTCAATTTTACACCTTTGGTTTTGAACCACAACTTTATAAAATTCAACTTCTTATGGCTTATACTTACTATAAATTAAATGATGCACTTTTTAAGAGAGAACTTAAAATTCCATCAACATCTAATATGATTGTGGGAAATTCTTACCCATACCCGGTTTGACCACATCTAATGTAATTATATAGCAAGTGCAAATTACACACCCAATGTAATTACATACACTTGTAATGTGGTTAGATGGGTAAGTATGACCAAGGCAGGTATGAACAAATTCTTTCCATATTTGTTCTGCTATTTGTTGAGCATGAATCCGATAAACCTTCACACCGAGAGACACAATTATAAGAGATTTAGCATGAGTTCGGTTACAAACTATATTTATTAAGAAAACTTCGTCGATCCTAATTAAAATGATTGTATTTTGTTAAGCATATTTATATTTTAACATTACGTTTGTGAAACAAACATTAATCCGAATTACTTCTCCTAATACAAAAACATTAACTATCAACTATATATCCTAATATGATAAGGATAATTAAAACAATGTTCATCTAATAGGATAAGGATATCTAAAATAACTTCTCCAAGATTAAAGGAACATTTGTAGACCAAGTCAACATGACAAAGTTGTAGTGGCTTGCGACCCCAGAGATGGAACTCAAGTTCGAATTCTACTGGAGATACCACACTGGGAGAACCTATATATCCAATGCACTCTTCGATCCGAGCTGTAAATACATAGTAAGTTGTTAGATTAAAAAAAAAAAAACCAATGTGAAAGCTTGAACAATGTCATTATGAAAGCTAGGGACAAACATATAGTTTCTATGTTGGAAATTATTAGATTGATACTAATGAGAAGGCTTCATCATCAAAAAGACATGATAGAAAAAAGGAACACGAGAAAATGGAAAACATCTAAAAAGGGGTGGCTCCAAGTATGTCACTCTATAGTAATAGGACATAATAAAATTGGTTGCAAGTTAGTGATTCATGTGTTCTAATTTATATTGGATGAGTGCTAAGTTTCTTGGTTGAAATCCATAGATAAATTTGAATGTGTATAGTGGGAAAATACAAAGTTCAAAGAGATATGTTGTGTGTGTTTGTTCTACATTGCTTTAAGACTAATTGACAAGTGCAAGTTATAAAAGCCTTGTAAGGGAAATGAAGAGTTGAAAACTCTTCACTTGTTCCACATTGGCTTTATAAAATAGTGTGTACTAGTATATATGAACTTAAGTGTAAAGACTTGGTATAAGTGTTTACAAAGATGGTCCTATGGGTGAACCACACGAGCGCCGCCACCGCCTACCTGCTCGAAATGGACCGGACTCGGCTCGGGTGTTTGGGCGAATTGTCTCAGTCTCAGACTTATCTTTTTGGAGGTATTTTGAATTTAAAACGTTTTGAAATTTCAGTTACAAGAAATTTGAATTGAAAATATAACGTTTTCAGTTACAGAATAATTAAACGATTTTTATTCATTGTTGCCGTTTTTATTCTCTATTAATTGGGCTGTTTCAAATGTCTCACTCCAGCAGCCTATATATATGTGTGCTGCATTTCCGAAAATGCAACAAAGACAAACAACAAAAACTAACAGTTTTCTCTCAAATCTCTCTGCATATTTGATTAGAATTCTTGGTTGGTTTTGAGTGCTTTTCGAGGTGAAGCTTCTACCACTATGCAGTGATTAAGTTTCTGGAGCAAATTATCCTAGAAGGAGTTTCGAGTTGCCCAATTGCACCAAGGTGGGTCGATAATTTCTTCAAGGCAAGCATACTTCTTTCTGCGATTTGGTTTGATCAATCCTGTTACTATACAAAATTATAATTTAAGTTTATTTAATTTATCTGTTCTTTAACTAATCCTACATTCCTTCTGTTTTTTCAAATTTGCTTATATGAAATTGATTTCTTTTGCACAACGTTCATGATTTGTTATTAAAATTGCCATCAGGTTCTTATGCATCTCTTCAAACACAAGAACCTGTATATGTAATATTTTATATCTTGATCAATTTGTTGCTATTATTTATAACTTTACTTTGACAGTTCTATTTCGTCCATGAGTGCAGGTTCCAACATCAGCAAGTGCAAGTTCTAGTGTACCTGTTCAAACACAAGAAACACATGCATGTTTATATATTTTTCAATTTGTAGTTATTATTTGTAAGTTTATTTTGACACTTTTGTTTCTTTAATGAGTGTAGGTTCAAACGTCAATGTGTACAGGTTCGAATGAGCCACAAGAAACTAAAAATGTAAACCATGGGACTGAATATAATTACTTTGAATGTTTCATAATTTGTAATCCTCTTGGAACTTATATTTGAACTATATTGCAACATTTTTTCTTGAAGCAGCCAAATCAATCTTTAATGCCTTCTATACAAGGGAACATGAGAAAACTAAAAGGGGTTGGAGTTGTTGGTCCCAAGTGGTCACATGAGGTCTAGAGGGGGGGGGGGGGGGGGGTGAATAGACCTCTTTAAAAATTACTCTTTCAAAATTCTCTAACTTTTCTGTCAGCAGACTAAGCTGATCAAGAATCGTAAGCAGACTAAGCTGATCTCGCACAAAGCTTTGAACAGCAGAGTTGACCACTCTTCTGATTTCACTCAGCTGATTTTATCAAAATCAGAGTTTTCAAAATAAACTATCTTGCAGCGGATTTATCAAGTGTTTTTCACAAGTAGTTTTCTTAACTTAGAAATAGTTTTGTCCCCAGTTTTATCAAACTCCTTTAAAACTTTTTCACAGTTAACCTTTTAGTGTTTTAAGTATGCTCTTGTAAATATGCAGAAAATAATGCAAGTTAAAAACACAAAGGATTTTTATAGTGGTTATATGGATAGAAATCCTTTAGTCCACTCTTCCAAGTCACTTAGATCTTGGGTTATACTATATCACACAGATTACAGTATACACTTCTTGCGCCTATCAACAAATGAAACGGCCACAAGTTCACAATAGGAAATCACAAAGAAGCTCCTATTCTACGAAGCTTTATCACTCACAAAGATGGATAACAGCTCCTCACAACACGATTCAAACAAATCACTCAGATTTATGTGTGTATTCTGTTTTCTCTCTTTTCTGCTTCGTCAACAAATGACTCGGCTGATGAGTGCTCTGTTCTTGAGTTTGAGACTTAGAAGAATTCTGCTTCAGATTTTTGCTCTCAAGGTGTGTTGTCTCTGTGTTGTTTTTTTTTTCTTCAACTCACGAACTAAGCTATATATACTAAGGATTTGAAAATCTGCCCGTTGAGAGATCGCCAGTTGTCAAATCCTCGAGTACTGGTCATTTTCTGCAGAACGGCTGTTGCGACTGAACACTGTACACTCTGCTGTACTTTCTGTCGCTTCGCATTAAATGCGTATTAAATGCACTAAGCTGATACGAGGTTTCTCTTCAATCATTTGTCATAAATACCCTTCCTCTTCAGCATTTATTACTTCAAGTGCATTTATTACCGTTGCACAACTTCTGATCCACTTCCACTCTGCTGATCGAAGTCACTCGTCTGATGCGTACTCGGCTGATCCCAAATTGAACTAATCTGATTTGAGTCGGCTGATAGTCCACCAGTCTGATTCCTTCTTCAGCAACAGATCAGTAGTCTTCTGGACCATATTTGACTCGTCTGATATACTTCTTCCTTGGTCAAATATTTTCTAAGGTTTGTACTAAGCTTCCACTTAGCTGATGACTTTGGAAATCATCAAAACCTCCCTTCACTTCAAGGTCTTCATCTTCATCCAACAATTTTCCCCTTTTTGATGATGACAAAACTTCAGCTAAGTACCTGTACCTAAACTAAAGTTGAGTCCTCAAAAATTTCTGAGATAGAAATAGTATGTTGGAAGCTTGAACTTTTTATAGATTTGATCTTTAAAATTACAGTACAAGTTACAAGCAAAAAAAAATGGACTTAAGTGAAAAATTACAACTGAAGTAAGCTGTTAAAAAAATTTAGCAGATGACCTATTCTAGTCTTTAGCTTCTTCATCTTCATCTTCATCCTCTTCTTCAACTTCTTCTTCAACTTCATCACTACTGTCATCTTCTTCACCAGATGTGAAAGCATCAGCAAGACCTTTTAATTTTTCCCTTCTTTCACCAGCTTCAAATCTTGCTTTGATGTCTTCAATCCTCTTAATCTTTATGTCTGGATTAAGCTGTTCTTCAGCAGAGTACTTAGAGGCAGCTAACTCCTTGTCAGTTTTAGCTACATCCTTGGGCTCTACTTTATCATCAGCTCCATCTTCAGCTTCCTTTTCAATTACTTCATCTTCTTTTGGCTTTCCAGCAGCAGCCCGTTGGTCTCGTACTTGAATGGTTGCAGCAGCATCAACAGTTAACTTAGCTGATTCCTCTTTCCCCTTTTTGTCAGCATCAGCAGGGTTGAGTTGATCAGGAGTTATGTTGACAGCAGCACAAAGCTTCTTGATGTTTCTGTCCAGAACTTGTTGTTCAGCGCAGTGATGACTTAGAGTAGATTGCATGCGAAGTTGATTCTCTTCCAAGCGAAGTTGATTAGCCTTTAATTCACCAGATTGGTCATTCAGACAGTCAACATTCAACTGAAGTGTTGACAGTTCAGTTTGTGCTTTGTCGGTGACGTTTGTAATCTCTTGCATTAAAGCAATGTTCTTCTCAGTTTCTGCTTCACCAACTTGTGTCATGACCCTAACAACCCTTGCAATGTCAGTTTCATTCCTTTGAAGAGCAGTGTGGAGGTGACCTACATCAGCCTTCACATCTTCAATACTTCTGCTCATATTCAATATGCTCTGAGTTAGCATTAAGGAGTTATCTGGTGGTAGAGGAAAATCTTCAATGGCATCCTTGACCATTTTTGCAGTCTCTTCCTGCATTTGCTTAATCGTCAGCTGATTTCTTGTCTCCATCTCCTTCATAGTAGTCTCAATCAGCATCTGGATGGATTCCATCAGTGAGGAATGCAAATCAGCAGTAGGAGCAGGATGTGATGATTCAGCAGGATCCTCTTCTTGTGGAAGTTCAGTAGTTTCTTCTTCCTGTTGAATAATTGCTTCATGAAGAACAGGACTTTCTTCAGCTTTCCACTCCAAAGCTAAAGGAACTAAGTCCTTGACCATAGTAGGTAGCTTCTTTGATGTATCTAAGTTGATCTCTTCAGCCTTCTGGTCTTTCTTTTGTTCTTCACTAGCTAGCTCATCAGCTACGTGAATGATCTCAGTACCATCAGTAGACACAACTGTCTTCAGACGAATCAAGTCAGCTGGTACAAAGGGTGAAGTGGTCTGTTTGATCTTCAGCTTCTCTTGATAAGTACTGATATCAGAGCCATAACAGATTTGCTGTAAACTTGGTAACTTGGGCATTGTACTTGATGTACCTGGTTCAAACCTTGATCTCTCAACCCATTTTTCCAAGGTTGTGTAAACAGCAATCTTGACTGCTCTATCAATTCTGTCATCAGTAGGACTTGGTCTCTTTGGAATTGAATCTTTGATAGCAGTCGCTTCCCGACTTACAATGACTCTAGCATAGTCATGTAGTCTGTCTTTGACAAAGTCTGAGTCCAAAGCCTTGGCAACATAATTTGTTTGCAACCAGTTCTGATAGAATAGTGTCCGGCAAGCCAACTGTATGGCTGCCATTTATTGTAATAAATAAAGGAACTATTCAATTTAGATTAATAAATGCATCTTTATTATATGGTCATCTTTATCTTATGTAATAATTATCTACGCATAAGGATATAAGTCCTTAGATCACAGGGCTATGGGACAACCCGTGGACTGATCTCCAAGGCCGTGATCTAGAACATATTCAAGAGTCGTAGAATCCAATCGAGATGGGACATCATTGGATTCGGTTAGACTCTCACTGATGTGTATACTCCGATGAACTGGAGGACGCTGGGGTCCACGAGCGTGACTGGGATAGTCGATACACATAAGTGGGTGGCTTGCTGGGATGGCAAGTGCACTGAATACCCCAATTAGGAAATAACTCATCATGGAAGCGGTAGTCGCATATCGGAGTTGAAGTTATTCCAATTTACAACAGTATACGAGGAATGATCCCCAAACACTTGAGGTGATAGGGTTTATCTGGTGCGAGAACGTCTATACTTAGATGTGAGTTCCGACCGACTGGAGATCACCAGAAAGTCTCTGTGGATTCACGTTGGGTATAGAGGGACTCGTATGCAGGTTCATATCATCAACAAAGGATCCATTGACCTGACTTGATAGGTTGGGAAATTCTCCTATGGATTTCTGTGAGAAATTAATTCTGGTAAAATCCTTGGCCAAGGTATCTGACGGCTTTATGAAAGTAGCTCATAAAGATTAAGTCAAAGAGAATTATTTCGAGATCAGAATGCATAAAGTCAAAACAAAATTAAAAGGGAACCGATGAAAAATCCATGCCCTTAAGTATTGACTGGGAGATCGATCGATGGAGAGATTATAGCGTATATGGAAATTGTAAATGATTAAAAGGTTCACTGAATTAATTCACCAGTGATTGGGCTCCATGGGCTTGTGGCCAGACATCGACCGTGGAGTGTGGGAGAATTCCCAAATTAGCAGGGGTGCTAATTTTGGAATGATCAATCGACAGAGTGTTCAATTGATTTAGAGTATTTAATGCTCGAGTAATTAAATAAATATTTAATTACAACCCACGGCCAATTATGTGGTGAACCTACGGGGGCATACACAATACACATGAAGCGAAAGCGAGGAAATGAAGAACAACTGAGTCAACCAAAATCGACTGGGTCGATTGGGGTGACTGGGTCGACCGAGTCGACTGGGTCGACTGGGTCGATGCAAATTGGATCGAACTTGATCCAATTGTAATTGGATCAAGATTATAAATTAAATTGGAATTTAATTTGTGAGTTAATTAATTAGATTGGATTTAATTAATAAAGGGAATATTTAATTAAATAGACTTAGAGTCTAATTTAATTAAATGAGAAAGAAATAAATTGATTGGGCTATTTAATTGGGAATTAAATAAAGACCCAATTAATTAAATCTAGTATGGGCCATGAATTAATTAGAAGACTTAGTCTTCCAATTAAAAGGCCATGGCCCATGTAGGAGAATTAGAAGACTTGGGAATCCTAATCCTAGGAGGATTAGGATGATGAGATTCCTATAAATAGGAGACCTAAGGTCATATCTCATACATACTAATCAAAAGCCAAAAAGCCAAGTCAAGAAAATTCTCTCCCTCTCTCCCTTGTGATCGGCCGAACCTCTTCTTCCTTTTGGAAGAATTTTTCGATCTCGTTCTCGTTCCAATCTTGTTCTCTAATCCTAGATATTAATATATCCTATGTTCTAGCCGATTAGGATATATTATATTTCGTGATATTGTGGTGTATCAACTCGTAGAGGCGCAACACGTGGGGCGCTACAACAAAGTTTGGATCGACTTCTACCGAGGGAGAAAAACACGACTTCGTTGCTTACTTGGATTTGCTAGGAGACAGGTATAATTTGGATCTAATTATTCTTGTCGTTTTATATTCATATATATACATCCAGTTTAGTATCCTGGCAAGATTCCGTAAGAGGTCCTTAAAATTTTTGTTTTCCGCTGTGCTAAGGGCTGTTTATCTTACCGAATCCCAACAGTGGTATCAGAGCCAACTCTGGCTTTGTATATATATGAATTTGCAAATTCTGTGTTTTAAATCATATGTTTGATTTATGTGTGGCTAGTTCTTTTACTTTGCATGTTTTAGAACGTAGATCTGATTAACTTGGAGTTAATAGAAAAATTTTGATTCAAAAATTTTATCATGTTAATTTTATTTTTGGATTGGGATTTAATTAGATCTGTTTTTAATTAAATCAAAGTAATCAAGAAAAACAAAAAAAAAAAAAAAAAAAAAAAAGGAAATTGTTTTAATTAGATCCAACCGCGGTGGCACGCGGCGGTGCGCGGCAGCGCACCGCGGCTGGGCGGCCACCGCACGCTGCTGCCCACGGCAGCGTGCGAACAGCACGCTGGCAGCGCGTGCGGCACACAGCAGCAGCCTACGAGCTGCCTGCCGTGTGCTGTCACGCGCAGCCGCGCGCTGCCGTGCGCTGCCACGCGCAGCAGCGGCTGCCGCGGGCAGCTCACGCGCGGTCCTTGTGGCCCAGTGTGGGTTGTCCACGTGGCAGTCCACTATTGGCCGAGATATGGCTGATTTTTGGTTGGACTCTAATTCTGCCTATTTTGGAAAGTTTGAAAAATCTTGGAGATTTGTGAGATTAGGAAACTTGGAGTTTTGGATAAGGTAGGAATCTTGGAAGATTTGGGAACTACCTTAGTTATCTAATCTAATCAAAATAGGATTATCTTGAGAATCTTGGAGATTTGGTAAATTGGGAAACTTAGAGTTTTGGACAAGATAGAAATCTTGGAAGATTTGTAACTATCTTAATTAACCAACTTAATCAAGATAAGAATTATAGATTACTTAGAACTCAAGTAAGAGTTAATTAATCTTAGAGATTAATTATTAATTCAAAAATTAAATTAACTTGGATAATTTTTGTGAATTAAAATTAAAGGAGCCGATAAATTTACATTTATGCCCTTATGTGAATTTATGCATGTTCTTGAGTGAATATGTGGATTGGTCGATTTTGCCCCTAAGCCCTGTGTAGATTTGGTTTATTTATTTTATGGGTTGTAATTAAATGGGCCTGATTGGTGCCCCTTGCTTGAGCAATTAAAATGTAATAGAATAGGGCCATTTTAAGTTAGACTTAGTTTAGGCTTGGAGCCGAGAAGACCTCATGAAGACTTGGAGATCCACATGGAGGCCCATTACCTTGGAGGACATGGAGGCCCAATTCATTACATGGAGGCCCAATCAAGGAGGATATTACAAGAAGGCCCATGCATGTATGGGTTTGAAAATTGTAATAGTTAGGACATTTAATTTCCACCCTAGACTGACCAATTGATCCATCGCATGGCTCGTGATGGATCGCATAGGATGGGCAATCGATCAATCATATCCTGCTATGTGATGTATGTTTACTTATTTATTATTCTTTGATGTATGTGATGCATGCTTAGAATAGATAACGTAAACAAGATAAAGCATAATCTGATGAGACCTCGCACAAGAAAACTGAAAAACCTCCAATTGAACTTTAAAACTCAATTATAATATTAAATCGAATAACAGGCGCATATGAATGGTGTCTATGCTCCGAGCCTATCCAATTACTAGGTCTTAAGCATATTGTACGAATATATCTCGATGTCTCACGAGTCGTGGGTCGAGCTATAGGAAGATAATGTGTTTATTGCCTCGATGCACAGTTTAGTGCCAAGGGAGGGGATAGCAAGGTTCTAGGCGCTGTCTCACGAGTCGTGGGGCGTCTAGGATTGAACTATTTCTCTCCACGAGTATTGGACATGATTTAACGCTAGTAAATATGGATGTCTCACGAGTCGTGGGTCCATAAAGAAAAACGAGGCTAAATGAACTCAAGGGTTAGCTGCGATGGTTAACCGGCGACGTGATCGCCCACCAAGTGGGTCTAATAGTATGGCCAACGAGTCGTGGGTACTAGAAGATTGCATTTGGGCCTTGAGCCCGCTAGGATATTTTAATATTCCCGAAACTTATGTGGGGGCATAAGATTTTGATTAAAATAGTGGGAGTAATTTACAAATAAAAACCATGTTTGTAAATTGTGCATTTAAAATTAATCATTCGCGTATTTATTTCTTCTATCGTCTTTTTGTAGATATAATGTCTAAGAATCCGATTTCCATCATACTTGAACAAAACAAATTGACTGGACCCAACTTTCATGACTGGGTCAGAAACCTTAAGATCATTCTAGCTTCTGAGAAACGATCTTTTGTCCTTGATGGGCCCCCACCTAAAATTGTTTTGGATGCTAGTGACACTGAGAAAGAGGCTACTGAATTGTGGCACGACGATGACTTACAGTCACGTTGTCTTATGCTAGCATCCATGTCGAATGAGCTTCAAAAGCAGCATGAGCATATGAAATCTGCTTTTGAAATCTACACACACCTCAATGGCCTCTTTGGGGTACAAAGTAGATATGAGCGGTATGAAACTGCTAAAACTCTGCAACAAACGAGGATGGCAGAAGGTACTGATGTCCGCTCTCACTGTATCAAAATGATTGGGCTTATTGAAAAGCTTGGTCAACTTGAGGTGAAAATGGACAAGTCGTACTGCCAGGATATAATCCTCCAATCGTTGCCAAGATCATTCGAGCAATTCGTAGTGAACTACAACATGCACAAGATGAATGTTGAACTTCACGAGTTGGCAAATATGCTCGCCACTGCAGAGGCTTCCATGAAAAGAGAGAAGCCAGTGATGGTTGCTACTTCCACCCAATCAAGGTCTAAAAGGACTAAGAAAGGGAAAGGGAAGGGAAATGCTCCTCCGAGCAAAGCAAAAGGACCATCTGGGCCCATAGGAAAAGGAAAGAAGCGAAAAGCTTCTACTGGTGAACAGAAATGTTTCTACTGCAAGAAACCTGGACACTGGAAGATGAACTGCAAGGAGTTCTTGGAGAGCTCCAAAGGTATATTCCTTGTTGAAGTTAATTTGTCAATTAACTGTGCATCTTGGGTGTTGGACACTGCTTGTGGTTCTCATCTTTGTAATGATTTACAGGTGATGGGAGCAACAAGGCCACTTAGGCCTGGGGATTGGATCCTACGATTTGGCAATGGAGCTAGAGCTGCTGCCGAGGCCATAGGCGAAGTGGAGTTAGATTTAGGTGGTAATAAGTTAGTCCTTAGGAACGTTCTTTATGTACCTGGCTTAGTGAAAAACATTATTTCCATTCCTGTTTTAGATAATGAAGGTTTTAATTTTAATATTAATAAAGGTTCCTTTTCATTATTTATGAATGATCATTTGTTTTTCCACTGGTACATTAAGAGATGGACTATATACCATAGAACCACCTAAATTAGTTATGCACGTACAACAAAACAAAAGGAAACAAGATAATGAAATATCTGCCCAATTATGGCACGCTCGACTTGGACATATATCCAAGTCAAGGATTCAAAAGTTAGCATCATCTGGCGCGCTTGAGATCAAGCACATTGATGAAATGCCAACATGTGAACCATGTCTTAAGGGTAAAATGGCTAAGTTGCCATTTAAAGGAAACCCTGAGCGAACCAAGCAAACATTGGACTTGATACATACTGACGTATGTGGACCACTAAGAAAAAGCGCCCGAGGGGGCTACGACTACTTCATCACCTTCACTGACGACTATAGTCGTTATGGATACGCGTTCTTGCTGAAACACAAGTCTGAAGCCTTTGAGCGATTCAAAGAATTCAAGATGGAAGTAGAGAATCAACTTGGTCATACGATAAAGGCTCTTCGTTCTGACCGAGGTGGAGAATTTCTTAGTAACGAATTTCTAAATTATCTTGTAGAGCATGGAATATTATCTCAGTGGACTCCTCCTGCTACACCACAATTAAATGGAGTAGCTCAGAGAAGGAATCGAACCTTGATGGACATGGTTCGATCCATGATGAGTGCCACTGACCTTCCTCTTTCATTTTGGGGACATGCCCTCCTCACGGCAACGAAGATACTAAATATGGTACCTTCTAAATCCGTACAAAAGACACCATACGAATTATGGTTTGGCAAGGCACCCTCATACGCATTCATGCGCATATGGGGATCTCCCGCTTACGTCAAGAAGCTAGTGGGAGATAAATTGGAAACAAAATCCTCTTTGTGCAAATTCGTGGGGTATCCAGAAAACTCGATAGGATACGAGTTCTATGATCCTACGAGACAAACTACGTTTGTCTCAAGGAACGCACACTTCTTAGAGAAGGATTTCTTGGTGGACAAGAAAGAACATAACATAGAACTAGATGAGGTCACTGAAGCTGAAAAGGCCGAAGAGGTCGAACAAGCTGACCCATCACCACAGGCAGTGGGAGAACAAGAGCATGAAAGTGCACCAGTAAGTACACCAATACTTCGTAGGTCAGAAAGGCAACGTAGAGAACCCGAAAGGTACTACGGTCTGCTGCATGAGACTGGACAGTCTCTAACCGACCCAAGGACTTACGATGAAGCTATGTTGGACATAGATTCGGGAAAGTGGCGCGAAGCCATGGAATCCGAATTGGACTCCATGCACTCAAACAAGGTCTGGACCTTGGTAGATCCACCAGTGGGAGTGACTCCCGTGGGTTGCAAGTGGATCTATAAGCGAAAGCTAGGAGTGAACGGAGAGGTAATAACCTACAAGGCGCGACTAGTGGCAAAAAGGATACACTCAAAGACCAGGAATTGACTTTGAGGAAACCTTCTCGCCCGTCGCAATGCCTAAATCCATTCGAATCTTGCTAGCCATAGCTGCGTGGTATAACTACGAGATATGGCAGATGGATGTGAAGACCGCCTTCCTCAATGGAGACATTGATAAGGAGATCTACATGGAACAACCAAAAGGATATGCATCCAAAGGAGATGAGCACAAGGTGTGTAAACTCCAGAGGTCCATTTATGGACTAAAGCAAGCTTCCCGAAGTTGGAACATCCGTTTCGATGAAACAATCCAAACGTTTGGATTCATCAAAAACGTGTTCGAACCTTGCGTGTACAAGAAGATCAGTGGGAGTACAGTTGAATTTTTGGTGCTTTACGTTGATGACATCCTTCTCATTGGAAACAATATAAAGGTGTTATCCGAAACGAAAGCATGGTTGTCTACACAATTCTCAATGAAGGATTTGGGAGAAGCATCCTTTGTACTAGGTATAAGGATCTACCGAGATAGATCAAAAGGACTGCTGGGCCTCTCCCAATCACAGTACATAGATAAAATACTGAAGAGATTCCGTATGGAAGAATCCAAGAGAGGATTACTTCCAATGAGACATGGTATTGCACTCTCTAAGTCTATGGCCCCAAAGACGCCTGAAGAGAGAAGCAATATGTCTCAAATACCATATGCCTCCGCTATTGGAAGCATAATGTATGGTATGCTATGTACTAGACCAGACGTGGCGTACGCATTAAGCGTTACGAGTCGCTATCAGTCTGATCCAGGAGAGCAGCACTAGATAGCCGTAAAGGCAATTCTGAAGTACCTGAGAAGGACTAAGGAATTGTTCTTGGTATACGGTGGAGGAGAATTGAAATTGGAAGGCTTTACAGATTCGAGCTTCCAATGTGATGTAGACGATTTCAAGTCAACATCTGGATACGTATTTTGCCTCAATGGTGGTGCGGTAAGCTGGAAAAGCTCCAAGCAAGATACTACCGCAGATTCAACCACCGAAGCAGAGTACATTGCAGCGTGTGAAGCCGCTAAGGAAGGTGTTTGGATGAAAAACTTCATCCAGGAATTGGATGTGATACCTAGCATTGCTGAGCCCATTACTATCTTCTGTGATAATAATGGAGCAATAGCGCAAGCGAAGGAGCCGAGATCTCATCAGAAATCCAAGCACGTACTTCGACGATACCATTTGATAAGGGATATCATTGGTAGAGGAGACATTAAGATGGAACGTGTCGACTCAGAAGATAATATCGCGGACCCGCTTACGAAGCCACTGCCTCAAAAGGCATACGAGAAACATCTGATAAAGATGGGACTCAAGAACATAGAAAGTTGGCTTTAGGACAAGTGGGAGATTGATAGCATAGTGTCCGGCAAGCCAACTGTATGGCTGCCATTTATTGTAATAAATAAAGGAACTATTCAATTTAGATTAATAAATGCATCTTTATTATATGGTCATCTTTATCTTATGTAATAATTATCTACGCATAAGGATATAAGTCCTTAGATCACAGGGCTATGGGACAACCCGTGGACTGATCTCCAAGGCCGTGATCTAGAACATATTCAAGAGTCGTAGAATCCAATCGAGATGGGACATCATTGGATTCGGTTAGACTCTCACTGATGTGTATACTCCGATGAACTGGAGGACGCTGGGGTCCACGAGCGTGACTGGGATAGTCGATACACATAAGTGGGTGGCTTGCTGGGATGGCAAGTGCACTGAATACCCCAATTAGGAAATAACTCATCATGGAAGCGGTAGTTGCATATCGGAGTTGAAGTTATTCCAATTTACAACAGTATACGAGGAATGATCCCCAAACACTTGAGGTGATAGGGTTTATCTGGTGCGAGAACGTCTATACTTAGATGTGAGTTCCGACCGACTGGAGATCACCAGAAAGTCTCTGTGGATTCACGTTGGGTATAGAGGGACTCGTATGCAGGTTCATATCATCAACAAAGGATCCATTGACCTGACTTGATAGGTTGGGAAATTCTCCTATGGATTTCTGTGAGAAATTAATTCTGGTAAAATCCTTGGCCAAGGTATCTGACGGCTTTATGAAAGTAGCTCATAAAGATTAAGTCAAAGAGAATTATTTCGAGATCAGAATGCATAAAGTCAAAACAAAATTAAAAGGGAACCGATGAAAAATCCATGCCCTTAAGTATTGACTGGGAGATCGATCGATGGAGAGATTATAGCGTATATGGAAATTGTAAATGATTAAAAGGTTCACTGAATTAATTCACCAGTGATTGGGCTCCATGGGCTTGTGGCCAGACATCGACCGTGGAGTGTGGGAGAATTCCCAAATTAGCAGGGGTGCTAATTTTGGAATGATCAATCGACAGAGTGTTCAATTGATTTAGAGTATTTAATGCTCGAGTAATTAAATAAATATTTAATTACAACCCACGGCCAATTATGTGGTGAACCTACGGGGGCATACACAATACACATGAAGCGAAAGCGAGGAAATGAAGAACAACTGAGTCAACCAAAATCGACTGGGTCGATTGGGGTGACTGGGTCGACCGAGTCGACTGGGTCGACTGGGTCGATGCAAATTGGATCGAACTTGATCCAATTGTAATTGGATCAAGATTATAAATTAAATTGGAATTTAATTTGTGAGTTAATTAATTAGATTGGATTTAATTAATAAAGGGAATATTTAATTAAATAGACTTAGAGTCTAATTTAATTAAATGAGAAAGAAATAAATTGATTGGGCTATTTAATTGGGAATTAAATAAAGACCCAATTAATTAAATCTAGTATGGGCCATGAATTAATTAGAAGACTTAGTCTTCCAATTAAAAGGCCATGGCCCATGTAGGAGAATTAGAAGACTTGGGAATCCTAATCCTAGGAGGATTAGGATGATGAGATTCCTATAAATAGGAGACCTAAGGTCATATCTCATACATACTAATCAAAAGCCAAAAAGCCAAGTCAAGAAAATTCTCTCCCTCTCTCCCTTGTGATCGGCCGAACCTCTTCTTCCTTTTGGAAGAATTTTTCGATCTCGTTCTCGTTCCAATCTTGTTCTCTAATCCTAGATATTAATATATCCTATGTTCTAGCCGATTAGGATATATTATATTTCGTGATATTGTGGTGTATCAACTCGTAGAGGCGCAACACGTGGGGCGCTACAACAAAGTTTGGATCGACTTCTACCGAGGGAGAAAAACACGACTTCGTTGCTTACTTGGATTTGCTAGGAGACAGGTATAATTTGGATCTAATTATTCTTGTCGTTTTATATTCATATATATACATCCAGTTTAGTATCCTGGCAAGATTCCGTAAGAGGTCCTTAAAATTTTTGTTTTCCGCTGTGCTAAGGGCTGTTTATCTTACCGAATCCCAACAAGTTCAAAACCCATCTCCCTTCAGTAGCAAACTCCTTCCAGGCTTGAATCTCCTCCTCAGATTTATTCAATCTATACTCTCTCCATTGATTGTATCTAATCTTTTCAGGGAGAAAAGTAGTCCTTGATTGAAACAGCAGGTTAAGCCTTTCCAGCTCAGCTTCAAATCTTTTGAAGGCAGTAGGATCATTTTGAACAATTTCAATTGCTCTTCTTACTTCCTTCTTTTTCTTCTTGATTGGTGCAGCCCTAGGTAGTACGTAGTCTCCTTCCTTAGGCTTTTCTCCAATCACGATGCGTCCGGACCTCCTTGGTCCATAAGCATCCTTCGTGCTCTCTTCTAAGGCCTTTGCCAGGTCTGCTTCTTCCTTGGCATCCAACTCAACTTCTGTCATTTTCTTGACATCAGCTTCTTTCTTGCTCGCTTCAAGAGCTCTCTTCAATTCAGCTTCATCACGCTTTCTCTGTTCAGCCTCCTCACGCTTCTTCTTGTGATAAGCTGGTACTTTTGCTTTGCCAGTTCTCTTCTTTCTGGCATTTCTGGACTCAACAACTGGTGCCGCAGCTGTTGTTTCTGGTAATGCAACTGCTACAGGTGCAGCAGCAATTGGCTCGAGGATCTGCACTTCAGGATCCCCTTGAGGTTTAGCGACCTCAGTTGTTGGTGTAGGAATCTGTTTTACTTGATCAGCTGACTTCTTCTCAGCAGACTCCTTCACTGATTCAACAGGCCTCTCAGCAGATTGAGGACTTCTTTTGGCTAACTCAGAAAGTTCAGTATCTTCATCAAGAAGTGTCAGCTTCTTTCTGGCAGTCCTTTTTGTGAAGGGTGGATTAGTAACAGTAGAGGTGGCAGTGTCCTTCATAGCACTCCTTGTCCTCTTTGCCACATTTTCAGCTGGTATCTCAGCTGAAACTGTTTTGTCAGTAGATGATCCAACTGACATCTCATTAATTTCCTTGACTGTTTCATCAACAATCAAATCAGCAGCATCCTTTCTTTTAGGCACATCTGTTCTGGCTTCAACAGCAGGCTTTGCCGTTTGAACAGTTGTCTTGCTCTTCTTGCCTTTATCAGCAGGCACTTTAGGCTCAGCAGCCTTTCTCTTTTGTTGCTTCTTCTCTGACACAGCAGCAGGCTCTTTTGATTTTATTTATCATAGATCTTTAATTCATTCGCCTTAGGAATTTCTTTTCCATTAGTCACAGTACATCTCAGATTTACCAACAGATGACTAATGAATATCCTGTGCAGAGTCAGACCACGTACTTTGTGATCAGCAAGCACATACCAAATGAAGTTTGCCCAATTCACCTTCAACCCATAGTAAATGGCTATCATCGTGTGAAACCTCTTCATTGGTACGCTGTCCAACGAGAATGTGCAGTTCTCGAGGACTTTGGCAACCAAATCTGCCATTCTCTGAAATTCGTCCTTCAGCTGATTTTTCTTTATGCTTCCAGACAGCACTTGATTTTTCTTTGAAGCAATATTCCAGAAATCTGCTTCAAGAGGTTCAGCTAAATTTGTAATGTCAGTAGACCCTTCAAGTGTGAGTCCGTACATCTCATTCAGCAATTTGGGGGTAACACAGATAGCTTTATCCCCAATTTTAGCAGTGATTTCCAACTTTTCAAAGTTAACCTCGTCTTTTGAACCATAAAACTCAAAGACCTCGTCCTTGAAAATCATGTCTTCATGGGCCTCCATGAAGTTAACCAACGTGGCTGCCTTGAATTTCTCCAGAATTTCCTTCATCAATGGCGTGCCAGTCGCATGATAGGTCAGGTAGTTCAAGAACATACCTTCAGCCGCAGCTTCTTTTGCATTTACCTTGGAACCCATTTTCCTGAAAGAGATTGAAGAGAACCGAGAGTAGATTTGCAGTTGAATGAATGCAAAAATGCTCTGAATGCTTTTGAAAATTTTAGGGTGCGTAAAAGCTTAGTAAGCTGATCAGATCTGGATTTATAGATGTTAATTCTTGTCGATTTCCGTGAAAGGTGGTAACCGTCAGATCAGTTACTGTAAAAGCAGATCGTGCGATCGAGATACGCGGATTTCAAAATAGCATTTAATATGTCAGACAGGCGGGAATTTGAAACGCCACTTGTCTGTTACTTATAAAAGCGTGTTTTTGATGGAAACGTTTTTAGTACAACACTTAACTATAAGCTGACATAATTAAAAACAGATGAGTAAAATAGTACTTATCTGATAGACGACTTTTCTGATACATGTATCACTAGTGAAAGCCAATAGCTAGTGATCTTCCTTTGCTGTTTGTCAATCCAGCAAGATAATTAATCTTCAAATCTTCAAGAATTAAGAACAAATCTTCTGATTAACACAACTTCAACTAACTGTCATTGAAGATTTCATCTTTAAAACAAGGGTACCGCTAGTCTTACACGTTCCCCCTGAATTCAAGAATTCATCAGTCAACTAGTCTGTTGAGTGTCAGTCTTCTTGAAATACAGTATTTGTTGATTATCAGATTAGTCAGCTGTTGAACCCAGTCTTCTGATAGGTTCCCCCTCAGCTTATGAATCCAATTTTAACAAGCCCAATTCCGCTCTTAGAGTGGAAAATCTTGCTTCATTCAGTGGTTTGGTGAAAATGTCAGCAATCTGATTGTCTGTATGAACATACTCAATAATAACATTTCCTTTTTCAACATGGTCTCTGATGAAGTGATGTTTGATCTCAATATGCTTAGTCCTGGAATGGCTAGTAGTGTTCTGAGTAAGTGAAATTGCACTTGTATTGTCACAGTAGATAGGGATTCCACTGATCTTGAGATTATAGTCTTCTAGTTGATGCTTCAACCAAAGTATTTGTGCACAACATGCTCCAGCAGCAATGTATTCAGCTTCAGCAGTAGATATAGACACTGAAGTCTGTTTCTTACTCATCCATGAGATCAGACGACTACCTAAAAATTGACAAGCACCTGTAGTACTCTTCCTATCAATTTTGCAGCCAGCAAGGTCAGAATCTGAATATCCAATAAGTTCAAATCCTGATTCCCTTGGGTACCATAATCCCAATTCTTGTGTGCCTTTGAGATACTTTAATATCCTTTTAGCAGCTAAGATATGAGATTCCTTAGGATCTGATTGATATCTCGCACAAACCCCAACAGAATACATAATATCAGGTCTGCTAGCTGTTAAGTATAACAGTGACCCAATTATGCCTCTGTATTTGGTGATGTCAACTGATTTCCCACCTTCATCCTTGTCCAGACGAAGTCCAGTAGACATAGGAACAGTAACAGATGAGCTAGTTTCCATACCAAATTTCTTGAACAGATCTTTTGTGTACTTTGCTTGATTAATAAAGATACCATCAGGTAACTGTTTAACTTGTAATCCAAGAAAGTAATTAAGTTCTCCCATCATGCTCATTTCAAATTTGTTCTGCATCAGCTTAGAGAACCTTTCACACATCTGTTTGTTAGTTGAACCAAAAATAATATCGTCCACATATATTTGTACCAATAATATATGATTATCCCATTCAATAGTGAACAAGGTTTTATCTACTTTACCTTTACGAAATCCTTTAATTAAAAGAAAATCAGATAAAGTGTCATACCATGCTCTTGGAGCCTGTTTTAGTCCATAGAGAGCTTTCTTCAGACGATATACCTTGTCTCCTTGTTGATAAACTTCAAAGCCAGGAGGTTGTTCAACATACACTTCTTCTTGCAATTCTCCATTGAGAAAGGCAGACTTCACATCCATCTGATAGACAGTGAAGTTCTTGTAAGCAGCATAGGCTAGGAACAATCTGATTGATTCAAGCCTTGCAACTGGTGCGAATGTCTCATCAAAGTCAATGCCTTCTTCTTGGCAGTAACCTTTGGCAACTAGTCTTGCTTTGTTTCTGGTAACCATACCATCTTCATTCATCTTATTTCTGAAAACCCACTTAGTGCCAATTACTCTTTGATGAGTAGGTCTGGGAACTAAGTACCAAACTTCATTCCTTTCAAATTGATTTAACTCTTCTTGCATTGCTTCAATCCAGTGAGAATCACTAAGAGCTTCATCAATCAGCTTAGGCTCAATTTGTGAAAGAAAACTTACAAACATTGTTTCATTTGCAGTTGACCTTCTAGTTCTCACTCTATCCAAAGGATCACCAATCACTAACTCAGATGGGTGATCTCTGAGCCATCTGAGATCAGGTTGCAAATCTGGATGTTGTCCTCTTGATTGATCTTGCAACACTACTGTTGGAGTCTCAGTAGTAGTCTGTTGAACAGTTGTAGTCTGTTGAACAGTCTCTGGTCTGTCAGCTGTTCGCAACTCCTCTGTTAGACAATCAGCAGACTGATTTTGAACAGCACTTGAGTTAACAGCTTGAGATAAATTAGGTAGTATGATGGGTACATATTCTTCCTTTCTTTTCACACTCAATTTCTGAAAGTCAGCAGATACCTCTGGAATTGCACTTTGATTCTTTTCAGAAGATTGACTTGGTTCATCAAATACTACATGAATAGATTCTTCTACAAGTAAAGTTCTTTTGTTAAACACTCTATACGCTTTACTAACAGTAGAGTAACCTACAAAAACAGCTTCATCAGCCTTTTCTGCAAATGCAGTAAGGTGATTTTTCCCATTGTTCAAAACATAACATTTACAACCAAAAATCCTAAGATAATGTAAATTAGGCTTTCTGTTGTTCCATAGCTCATAAGGTGTCTTGTTTTGACTTTTATTGATCATACACCTGTTTTGTGTATAACATGCTGTATTTGTAGCTTCTGCCCAGAATCTTTGGGGCTGCTTTGGTTCAGCTATCATTGTCCTGGTAGCTTCCTTTAGAGTTCTGTTTCTCCTTTCAGCAACTCCATTTTGTTGAGGGGTTCTGGCAGCAGAGTATTCATGACTGATTCCTCTGGAATTACAATACTCTTCAACAGTAGAGTTTGTAAACTCAGTCCCTCTATCTGATCTAATCTTCAATATTCTTTGACTCTTCTCATTCTGGATCAGTTCCATCAGATTAGTAAGATGTTCCTTGGTTTCACTTTTCTTCTTCATGAAAATCACCCAAGTAAATCTTGAAAAATCATCCACAACAGCCAGGCAGTATTTCTTTCCACCATTGCTGATTGGATCAATAGGGCCAAATAAATCCATATGTAACAGCTCCAAAACTCTGGTTGAGGATTGGTGCTTCTTGCTTTTGAAAGATGACTTTACTTGTTTACCCTTCTGACATGCGTCACACAGCTTGTCTTTGCTCATGACTGTCTTTGGAATTCCTTCTACCAGATCATTCTTTATCAATCTGTTTATGGTCTTGAAATTCAAATGATTCATTCTTTTGTGCCAAAGCCAACTGATTTCACTTGGTGTAGAAGCCACCAAACAAACATTAGAATTCTTGTCCACAGAATTCCAGTCGACTACATAGATATTTCCCTGTCTTCTTCCAGATAAAATAACCTTCTTTGTTCCAACTTGTTCAACATAGCACTTATCTGATGAAAACACCACGGAAAATCCTTTGTCACAAAATTGACTTATGCTCAACAGATTGTACTTCAGGCCATTAACATATGAGACGTCAGATATCTCTATGTTTCCTTTGATAAGCTTTCCAACAGCTACAACCTTGCCTTCTTTGCTGTCCCCAAAAGTAACTCTTGGACCATTCACAGCAACAGCATCTGCCAGTTCATGTATGTCTCCACACATGTGCCTTGAACATCTACTGTCCAAGTACCATTTCTTCACTACTTTACTCCTACTCCTAATCCTAACCTACAAAACAAAATAAAAACATACAAAATAAAAATGTTTTAGGTACCCTTTATTGAGAGGGTCCTGGTGGATTAGTGTCACCTTTGACAACCCAAGATGTTGAAGTCTTAGGCTTCTTAGGCTTTACAGTTTTAGCAGGAGCATGAGCAACTTCATTTTCATCATAATTAGCATGCATATTATATTGATAATCATTATGATGAGGATAAGGCTCATAAGCAGGATATGATGCAAGATAAGCAGGGTAAGCATGCATTGGTTGGTGAGCAGGATATGCAGCATAGTGAGGTGGATAATGAGGTGCAGCATAATAAGGTGGATAAGCAGGTTGCACATAATAAGACTCATTTCCATACCAAGCATTTTTGTTATAATTTCTTTGCTTCTTGGTTCTGCTTTTTACTTGCTCTTTAACAGACGACTTAGCTTTACTAGTCTGATTGGTTTTACTCTTATCAGCAGACTTCTTGGGACTATTCTGCTGTTTGGTTTTACCAGTCTGTTTTTCATTTTCAGGCTTTTTACCCTTCTTAGCCTTAGGAGATTTCATCTCCTTTTTCTCAATTTCCAGTGAAGTAGGTTTAGTAGTCTGAACATACAGGACAATATTACTATTATCAGCAGATATAAACTTCTCAGCTTTGTTCAGTTCTAAACTTTCTTTTACTAAGGGAGTGCTCTGTTCAGTTGGTTTCTCTATTGGCACAACAGATGACTTAGGAACAGATAACTTATTATATGAAGATAATCTAGCTTCAAGTTCCTTAATTTGTCCCTTGTACATTTCACATTCAGCTCTCAGAGACTCACATTCATGCGAAAGCTTTTTATACATGGCTGATTCTTCAGGTCTTTCAACCTTTAGTTTCAGTTTAGCATTTTGCTTTTTCAGCAGAATCATCTCGTCCTTAAGCTTAGCAAGCTCATTAACAACATCTACTTTGTTGTTCATCATTTGCTCAAATGAGCTAAACAGTTCACGCTCACTTTCAGAGAGTATTACCTCATTGTCAGAATCATCAGATTCCTTTGCCATGAGACAGAGCAGTGCAGGTGTATCGCCAAAAACAGAGTCATCACTTGACGTGCCTGATTCTGTGTTGGATGAGTAGATGGATGCCATTTTTTCAGCTTCAGCCAACAACACTTTGCTTTTTTGGTATCTCTTCTCTCTTCTCTCTTTTCTTTGTTTCTTTTCCTCCTCTGTATATTTCTCCGCTTTAGGATATGGGCAGTCCTTGATGAAATGTCCCAATTTCCTGAAATTATAACACATCATTTTGGATTTATAATCATCCTTAATGTCATGAGAATTAGAGGCAGGTTTAGAAGTAGAAGCATTGTTATATTTGTTCTTCATTTTTCTCTTGTAGAACTTTTTGAACCCGTTCAATAACAAAGCCACATCGCCAGCAGTGTATTCCTTTTTGCTCAGTACTTGGGCCTCATCAGATGAGTCCTCTTCTCTGCTTTTTCCGGCGGATCTTCTTGTTCTTTCTGCAGCGACCAGTGCAGCAGTGGGGCCAGAAGTTGAGGTCTCTTCTATTCCCATCCTTGGCATTTTATACTCATACACCTTGAGTACAGAAAACAGCTCAGTCAGTGAGATCTTCCCCAGATCCCTTGATTCTTCCATTGCTGTAATCTTCATGTTGAACTTTGGTGGTAGCGCCTTTAGAACTTTAATGGTGATCTCCTTATCTGAAAACGTTTTACCCAACTTCAGAACGTTGTTCAACACTTTTGTAAACCTTGAATCCATCTGGTCAATGGTTTCTCCAGGTTTCATTTTGAAGTTCTCAAACTTCTCCATGGCAACACTTAGATTGTGTTCTTTGATGGCGTCATTTCCTTCACTCATATCACGGACTTTATCCCACATCTCTTTTGCTGTAGTACAGTGTTTGACTTTGTCAAACCTTTCGTTGTCCAGGGCTTTAGTCACGATGAAGATTCCAACTTTGTCTAGATTTTTCAGCTTGATTTCATCAGCTGTCATCTCGTCTTCATCTTTGTCAACAACCACGTCTTGGCCATCAACCTTGATTGTTTTGGTAACTCTTATCGGACCTTTTGTTATGCATCTATGCATATTGTCATTATAAGCAGCAAGGAAAATTTCCATGCGTATTTTCCAGTCCTCAAAGCTCATACCGCCTATGTGGGGAACTAGGCTGATACAATCCATTTTTCAAAAAGTTTTGTTTTTCAAAAAGATGCTCTTTTGAAAACTTTTGAAAACCTTTGAAAAACACTTAAGGATATAGTTCGTTGATCAGTCAGATGATTCAGATGAACCACCTGCTCTGATACCACTTGTTGGTCCCAAGTGGTCAGATGAGGTCTAGAGGGGGGGGGGGGGGGGGGGGGGGGGAGGGGGTGAATAGACCTCTTTAAAAATTACTCTTTCAAAATTCTCTAACTTTTCTGTCAGCAGACTAAGCTGATCAAGAATCGTAAGCAGACTAAGCTGATCTCGCACAAAGCTTTGAACAACAGAGTTGACCACTCTTCTGATTTCACTCAGCTGATTTTATCAAAATCAGAGTTTTCAAAATAAACTATCTTGCAGCGGATTTATCAAGTGTTTTTCACAAGTAGTTTTCTTAACTTAGAAATAGTTTTGTCCCCAGTTTTATCAAACTCCTTTAAAACTTTTTCACAGTTAACCTTTTAGTGTTTTAAGTATGCTCTTTTAAATATGCAGAAAATAATGCAAGTTAAAAACACAAAGGATTTTTATAGTGGTTATATGGATAGAAATCCTTTAGTCCACTCTTCCAAGTCACTTAGATCTTGAGTTATACTATATCACACAGATTACAGTATACACTTCTTGCGCCTATCAACAAATGAAACGGCCACAAGTTCACAATAGGAAATCACAAAGAAGCTCCTATTCTACGAAGCTTTATCACTCACAAAGATGGATAACAGCTCCTCACAACACGATTCAAACAAATCACTCAGATTTATGTGTGTATTCTGTTTTCTCTCTTTTCTGCTTCGTCAACAAATGACTCGGCTGATGAGTGCTCTGTTCTTGAGTTTGAGACTTAGAAGAATTCTGCTTCAGATTTTTGCTCTCAAGGTGTATTGTCTCTGTGTTGTTTTTTTTTTTCTTCAACTCACGAACTAAGCTATATATACTAAGGATTTGAAAATCTGCCCGTTGAGAGATCGCCAGTTGTCAAATCCTCGAGTACTGGTCCTTTTCTACGGAACGGCTGTTGCGACTGAACACTGTACACTCTGCTGTACTTTCTGTCGCTTCGCATTAAATGTGCATTAAATGCACTAAGCTGATACGAGGTTTCTCTTCAATCATTTGTCATAAATACCCTTCCTCTTCAGCATTTATTACTTCAAGTGCATTTATTACCGTTGCACAACTTCTGATCCACTTCCACTCTGCTGATCGAAGTCACTCGTCTGATGCGTACTCGGCTGATCCCAAATTGAACTAATCTGATTTGAGTCGGCTGATAGTCCACCAGTCTGATTCCTTCTTCAGCAACAGATCAGTAGTCTTCTGGACCATATTTGACTCGTCTGATATACTTCTTCCTTGGTCAAATATTTTCTAAGGTTTGTACTAAGCTTCCACTTAGCTGATGACTTTGGAAATCATCAAAACCTCCCTTCACTTCAAGGTCTTCATCTTCATCCAACAGGAGTTGCTTTTAAAATTGAACTTTTAGAAAGTTTAACTTTTGAAACTGACCTTCATAGGATTGTAGAAATGATCTTCATTTTAGTACCCTTCATTTCTTCAATTTTCATTTTAATACCCTTTATTTTTAATTATGGTTTGTTACTTGACTCTGATACCAAAAATTGATCAGAGGCAGCGTGATGGGGGCTATTTTACACTTATGATTGAACCAGACCTTTCGAGCTAGTTCAGATCAATCCGACCCGCGCAACTGGTCATGTCTCCTCGGAAGATTCAAGATCGGCTCGATCTTCCATTCGCATCTAATTGACCTAGAGAAAGACTCCGAAGGTTTCTTGGGCCATGCAAGATTCCTAGATACGTTAGGATACTACTAGTACTAGGATTATATGTTTGTTGTAAATAGCGAATCCTTCATTGTATTAAGGGGACACTCTGATTTTCTCCATTGAAAATAAGAATTCTACTATTTCTTCTCCATTAATTAATTACTTACTTACGCCATTCCTCACAATTCCTTACTTGCATCATCCTGATTACTTTAACCAAGCCCTAAATATATTATTGTTATCGTTATTATTATTGATGTTACCACGCTAGCGAAATTCGGTAAAATCAGTTGACGCCCACCGTGGGGCTAGTTAATTACTTGAACGGAATATGGTCAATCCAAGGAAAAGTACGCGCAACGCCGGAAAAAGCACGGTTTCTCAGCCTCCTCGTACTATTGAGGATTTACCTCAAAATTCTCAGAGGATTAGTGGCAGTAATCAGCAGCCTCCAACCGAACGGCATGAACTAGATCATATCGAGACTCACGTTACGGGGAGCGCAGTTAACAACAAAACACTGAAGGGTAACAAATCCCTAGACGGAGTAGGGCACTAAACTCACCTGCTCGATCCATCCCGCGTCCCCTACCAGCTGATCAGGAAAGGTTGAAGCAAATCACTCAACTTATGAGCTCGCTATGTGCTCAAATTCTGCAAGCACCGGCACAGGAAATGGTTGATCCAATGGCGGCCGTGGTTCAGCCCCGAGGGCTCAATACTAATAGGGTACCTCGAGGTGAAGTGGATCGAGTTTCTGTTCAAGTAGAGAGCCCAAACGCAGATCAGCGATCTCAAATTTCTCCACCAATCAATTATGAAAGAATTCCTGGTCGAAGAATCAATTAGGCAAGAGTTAATACTCGTCCTGAACCACATCAGTCTAGGGAAAGACCTGTTATTCCAATTGATGACGATGTGATACCCCCAATCAATGATCGTCGAGCTACAAGAAGATTCTCGGAAAGAGATATCGAGAAGATGGCGGAGGAACGAGTGGAACAGAGGCTGTTAGCTGCAAGACAGCCCTGGCCCCGCTCGAGAGATGTACAAGATAGCATTGCGACTTGTTCACCCTTTTGCCTGGAAATTAAAGAATCACAGGCCTCAGGTCAATTACCTGGTCGGCTCCCCTGATATGATGGAACATGTGGTCCTTGTGATTATATATTCAGCTTTACGAATATTTTGAATTTGTATGCGTACTCAGCCGAATACACGGCCAAATTGATGGTCACAACGTTCGAAGGATTGACATTAGATTGGTTCGGAAAACAACCACCTAACTCAATTTTCAGCTTTAAAGAACTATGTAACAAACTAGAGCAACAATTTGCGAGCTAGAAAAGACAAAAACTCCCTATGAGTTACCTAGGGACGATTCCCCAACAGGAATGAGAATCTTTAAGAAATTGGCTGGCAAGGTTCAATGTCGAGTTACTGAAGATCGATTCTCCAAATATCGACTATATAATATCAATCTTATTCGACCTTACAAAAAATAGACAATTTGGTAATGCACTAAGTCGGAAACAACCTCGGGCATTTGCAGAAATTATAGACAATTTGGTAATGCACTAAGTCGGAAACAACCTCGGGCTTTTGCAGAAATTATGACGTTGGCTTCCAAGTATATGACACAGGAAGAGATGAATTGCACTACAAGAAAAACAGCATTTTCCGACGGAATTTCCGACGGATTTTCCCGGAAATTCCGTCGGAAAAACTGGCGTAGGAAAATTTTTCGACGGATTTTCCGACGGGATACTACCGTCGGGGAATCCGTCGGAAAAATTTCCGACGGGACGTTTTCCGACGGGTTTTCCGACGGATGTTCCCGTTGCAAAAAGAATTGGTAATTTAATTGTTTTCATATTTTTTTAAGTTTTTCCGACGGGTACTCCCGTTGGAAAATAATTACTTTATTTATTTATTTTTTAGTTTTTCCGACGGGTTATACCCGTCGGAAATTAATCATTTTCTTTTTTAAAAATATTTTTCCGACGGGATACTCCCGTCGGAAAATAATTAATTTCTTTATTTTTTTATGAACTTCCGACGGGCCGTACCCGTTGGAAATTTTGAACTAAATATTTAATTTATATTTAATTTTTTATATTCCCTGATTTATAATTAAATCAACAAATCACGCAAAATAAATCAATAAACACGTCAAAAATCATAAAATATCTTACAAAATCAATAAACAAGTCAGAAATCATAAACTATCTTACAAAATAAAATTAGTCTCAATCATCAACAAAAGTTCAATAATAAAATAAGTATTCAAATATCTCGAAAAATAAAACTAAGTTTTAGTCATCTTGGGGTGGGTTGTGGGGCGGGTTCTGTGATAACATATTAGGAGGCATGGAGTTAATCATCATACGCATTTGTTGTCGGCTTTCCTCCAACATTGCTCTGTGTTCTTCTCTCTCTCGTTGACGTTCCTCCCTATCTCGTTGACGTTCCTCCTCCAATATTGCCCTGTGTGCGTCCCTCTCTCGTTGGCGTTCCTCCTCCAATATTGCCCTGTGTTCTTCCCTCTCTCGTAGACGTTCCTCCTCCGATTGTTGCAATCTTTCTTCCAAAGTTAGAATTCTTGATACGAGCTCCGGGTCAGATGAACTAGAATATTGTGATGCTCTCGATGAACTAGGTTTAACCCAAGCAGCCTTTCCAGCCAGCCCATAAACCGTACCCTTCTTTCCTATACCTACAGTGTCTACCCATGCCTGAATAATAAACAAAAACATTAATTAGATTATAAATATTTATAAGTACATAATAGTTTTATTAAATATGATAATTATATGTTACCTGCAGTTGAATATCTTCCGGGATTGGTTGTGATTCACCAGTTTCAGATACTTGCGGAGTAGGAAGTTTTTCTAAAAATGCAGTCTAAAAGACACGAATTTTAGAACATAGTTTTCAAACATAATACTTATTTATCAACTAAGTCATATAATTGTAAAACTTACATATGTATCCTTTGAACGAGTATCGACCCACTTTGATCTATCTCCATTTTCATCTAACTGTGAGTGAGTATACATAAATACTTCTCCTTGCATTGGTTCTACTCCACCTTTGGCTTTGGTCTGCAACACAATTAAATATTGATTGTGTTATACCACTATATAATATATGAAACAAGAAAAATAAACATTTGACAAACTTACTATTCTTCGTTCGTGCTCCGAATGTGTAATACTCCCACCCGTGTGCTTTGGAGCTCCCTGTCCACCACAGTCAGATGCTCGATTTTCCTTGTTTTTCCGACTTAATTCTTTGAACTCATCCGTATCCCAGTATGCAAGTAACACGGTCCAATGAGACTCAAGTATCCATTTTGGCCTTTTATTAGCTTTATGATGTTCTTGTAACTTCCTTCTAATCGAAGCTGCAGCACGATTATCAAATATCTTTCTGATCATACCATCATGATGAGGTGCCCAACGATATTTTTTCTGCAAGTAATTAGATAGTATTTAACATAAATAATAGAGTAATAAATAATTTATGAAATTATTTAAATCAATACCTTAAAAAGATCAAACCATTTGTCCCTCTGTCTTTCACTGGCATCCGTGTAAGAGCGCCACGGGCCTTCCCAAGTTGTTTTAGTACATTTTCCAGCATATCGAATAATAACACCATGCTCCGAACCCTCAAACCTATATCAAATAACAAAAATATTTGAATTACGTAAACCAAATTCAAATTAACACTCATAATAAGTTTGAAACCAATAAAATTAAGTACAAACTCCATATAATATTTTTGACTTGGAGCAATTAGTTGCCTCGTATCGGCAATGTCCGCACTAGGACCATCACTCAAACTAGCACCACGAGCACCCGAGCTAGTCTCACGAGCACTCGAACTAGCACCCACAACACTCGAGCTACCACCATTATGAAAATAATTAGGGCCCAATGATTGACCATCTAATCCGGGCCAACTAGTACGAGGACTAGGAGTTGGACTGGGGCTGGGAGTGGGAGTATGCACAGGTGGAGGCGTATGGCTCGAAGTGGGAGTGGGAGTGGGAGTGGGAGTGGGAGTGGGAGTGGGAGTGGCTCTGGAAGTGGGAGTGCGAGTATTTTGTAATAGTGGCATATAAGATTTCATTCCAGGTGGAATTGTGGGTACCTTCTTAGACTTCTTAATTGGTCCCATCTGCAAAAAGAAAAAAAGAAGAAAAAAACATACAATATAATACAACAAATCTGAAATAATTACTATTATAACGCAAAAAAAAAAAATTATTTAGTTTCCTAATATTTCAACAAGTGAATACAACAAATTTGACATATAAAAAGAAGATATCAATCTTCTTCGTTTTCGTCTTCTTCCTCGTTTTCATCTTCTTCTTCATCTTCAACTTCTTCTTCTTCTTCTTCCTCCTCTTCTTCCTCTTCTTCTTCTTCTTCTTCTTCTTCTTCTTCTTCCTCCTCCTCATCCTCTTCCTCGTCTTCTTCTTCTCTTTGTTCTTCTTGTTCTTCTTCTTCTTCAACAATTGAATTTAACGTGGTAGGTGGTTCTTGCAGAGCTTCTTCTTGTATATTATAACTTTGATCCACTCTACTTCTTGGTCTCGTATTTATTACAACGCGCCAATTTTTTTTTTCTTTTTTTTTCCCCGGGTAAGGTACAAAGTATACTTGAGATGCATGTTGAGCAAGTACGAACGGGTCAAATTTAGGATATTTTTCTTTTACATTGATCTCAACAATTCCATATTGTGGATGTATCTTAATTCCTCTAGGAGAAACCGAGTCATACCACTTACACTGAAAAAGTAGAATATTGCTCTCATCAACCCCCGAATACTGTAATTCTACTATTTTTTCGAGTATCCCATAGAACTTTGTTGACCCTTCACCCTTTACACATATACCCGCATTATAAGTTTTTCTATACTTCGCCTTTTTTTCAATATGAAATGCATATCCATTCACAACACATTGTCGCCATGTTCGTACAGTTATACTTGGACTCCATGATATGTTCTTTAGATGTTCATCTTGGACATTGTTCGCATAACAATATACCTATACAGTGTCATCAATCATTAAACACTAAGTAATTAATGTTGGATATATATTAATGAATACGTGTATATTAATATTTAACTTTTTATACTCACAAATTCGTGGAACCATTTTATGAAGTGGTCTTCAATTGACAGTTCGACATCCGCATCAGGACAATTTGCTTGAACCAACCACGAAAAATGCCTAAATAATATTTTAAATTATCGTAATAATTTTTTTTCCATCAAATATTTAAAAAACTTAAGTGCAGAATTTAATCAAACTTACTCTAAAAATGGTACCACTTCTTCGCAATTTCTAAGGACATGAAGGCGAGCTGCTTTTAACTCTTCCTCCGTTAATGTCTTTGACAAACATTTGCCAATAGGACACGCGTGTTGATTAAAAATCGAAAGAGGGTGTGGATTTTGATCGACTTGTTCACCATATTCATTTCGTTTAGTCCTCGTACTCCTTGTTTCAATGTGTTTTTCGAAGTAGAACGAAGTAAAATATTGTGCTTCTTGGATTATGTATCCTTCGCAAATCGAACACTCAACTCTTGCCTTGTTCTTAACCATTCCCTTTAGGTCGTGTAAAAACCTAATTGAAAGGCATCAGAATTTAATGGTTTATTCTTCATCGGTGAAAATTACAAAAAATGATTACATTGAATATTTAATTATTACCTCTCAAAAGGATACATCCATCTATATTGAACGGGGCCGCACATAATGGCTTCATATGGTAAATGGATTGGCAAGTGCTCCATCGAATCAAAGAATCCACATGGAAAAATTCGCTCGAGCTTGCAGATAATGAGAGGAATATCTTTCTCCATTTGTTGCAACTTCTCCATTCGTAATTCAGTTGAACACAATTCCCTAACGAACAGACCAAGTTCTGTTACTGGCTTCCACACATGTTCTGGGAGCATACTGAATCCACTTGACATTAAGCGTTGCATAAACACGTGACAATCATGACTCTTCAAACCATGTAACTTCAAATTAGTGTTATCAACGCATCTGGCCAAATTTGAAGCATAACCATCTGGCATTCTTAACTCCTCGACCCACTTGCAAAAATCTTGTTTTTCACCCTTAGATAAAGTAAAACAAGCTTTCGGTTTGTACATATTTCCATTATCTCCCTCAAAGAGATGTAATTTCGGTCGACTACAATATTCCTCCAAATCCTTTCTCGCTTTGTCGTTGTCCTTTGTCTTACCATTAACGTCCAAGACCGTGTTAAGCACATTATCAAAAACATTCTTCTCAATGTGCATAACATCAAGATTGTGGCGAACTAGATTGTCTTTCCAATAAGGCAACTCCCAAAATATACTTTGTTTGGTCCAGTGATGTGTTTTTCCATAGCCTGGTAAGTTAGCATGCTTTGGAGGCAAGTCGGCTATTTTCGGAAGATCCCTCACTCTCTCCCACTCTTCATAGCCAGTTACTCTTGAAGGTGGAAGTGACCTTTCAACCTTACCTTTTTTGAAGAAATTTCGACTTCTCCTAAATGGGTGATTCTCTGGCAAATACCGACGATGACAATCAAACCACGACACCTTTCCACCGTGCTTGAGGCTGAAGGCTTTTGTGTTTTCCATACATATGGGACATGCTAATTTGCCTGAAGTGCTCCAACCTGATAGCATACCATAAGCAGGAAAGTCATTGATAGTCCACATAAGCGCAGCTCTTAACTTCATGTGAGAAGCTGATTGCGGAGATGCAAATAATCGTTTAAGTCTAGGAATTAAGGGTAAGTAGTGCATTCTTTTGTGAGGAATTGGTTTTCTACTTCTCTTATCGCGACCCGACCTAGTACTCTTGAAACGTTCAAAGTGACAGAATTTGCATTCAGTCAGGTGAACATCTTTCTTGTAATATATCATACACCCATTTTTACAACAATCGATTTTTCGGGATGTTAATCCAAGCTTTGCCACCAACTTCTTTGCTTTGTAGAAATTATCAGGAGCTAAATTCTCTTGAGGCAACAATGACTTAATTATCGAACAATTTCGATCAAAACACCCTTGTGCCATGTTGTAGTCGGATTTTAATGACATTAATTGAAGAGCCAATCACAACTCGGATTGAGTGTTACAACCTTCGTACACAGGTCGTTGAGCACTTTCTAATACTTTGTAGAATTCTTGAGCTTCTTCGTTTGGAGGGCTATTTGCATAGACAGTATCCCCGATGTTGCAGTTGAAGGCACCACCTCTCATGGCATCATATACAATATCTTCGTATATGTTGTCCTCCTCGTCATGGATAAATTGATCACTACTCGAAGGTCCAACATTAATGTTTGGTGGTGTTGGCTCAACCTCTCCATGACTTACCCAATACCAGTAATCAACCACAAACCCATATCTAAATAAATGTACTTGGACTTGCGCAAAAGACGCATATATCATATTTTCGCATTTCCGACAAGGACACCGAAGTACTCCATTTCCTATATATTCGGGTTGTGATCTTGCAAAGTCAAGGAATTGGTTAACCCCATACAACCACTCTGGGTTGAAGTCATTTCCAACCTTTCGATTGTACATCCAACTACGTTGAATCTGAATATTCATCTAGCTTCTACATTTTTTGTACAATTTAAATAAATTAGTTAATACTTTATATTTTTATATATAGCATTATTTTAACACATTAATGTAACATTTATAACTTTTAACGCATTTCAAATAGTATGCAATATCACTTATCAATCTGTAATATGTTACTTTCTTTCTTTGTAATTTGGTTGTAATTAGAAGGAACAAAAAGCGCAAACATGCCCAAAGTCATTTTTACCAAAGTTTTCTTTCATGTCAAAAAGACACAATAATAAACTGAGATTGGAGAGGTACGTATAGCAATTAATTATACTCTTGTAAATGCAAATCCTTCACTAATGTTTCAATAATCCTGCATTCTTAGAACCACACATATTATAAGTACCAATTCATTTTAACCAAGTTAGGCTACCATCAAGTAATTATGAGCCCACCTACTACAATTATTTACTTAAAAATCATATTTAAAGGCAATCAACCATACTAGTATTATTTACATTATACAAAAAAACTTTATATCATTACAAATCTATAAAAGACCCTACATATCATACCCAAAACAAAATTTAAAACTGACACAGACATCATCAGATCTTTCCAGTTAATGATCTCCACAGTATACCATTTTCTGCACTCAAGTATTCTCTCAAGAATTCTAATTACTTCTTTCTCCTAATTCTAGACTTAAAACATGTCCATACCCCAATATGGTTAAACTGCAAAAGAAAAATGCTCAAAATTGCTGGGCAAGAAACCAGGTGGAAGAACAATTTAATGAAAATCTCTATAATTCTCAAGGTAGTTAGCTTCTTATTACAATTTTAATAACTGCCGAGTCATTTTCCAAGAATCCCAACTAGTCATTTTCTCAACATTTAACAAATCAAAGAATGAAGTTTCCCCCCACCATATGTCTTCAAACTAAACAAAACCCATATACCATAAATATTAAAAAAAGCACAAAAATTAAAACAAGTAAAATTCCATAAAAAGCAAGAAACTAATTAAGAGAGATTAATTAATCCTCACCTTCAAGGCTGTAGCAGGTTGTTGGGCTGAAGATTCTTGCTGTGGCCGCGGCGTACAAGGCTGTGGCGGCTGTGGCAGTGGAGAGGAGCAGCGGGCGGCTGTGGCAGTGGAGAGGAGCAGCGGGTTGAGAGGGAGAGGGAGATGGAGAGAGGGGAAGTGGGCAGTGGCGGTGGTGGCAGTGGAGAGGAGCGGCAGGCTGAGAGGGAGAGAGAGGAAGTGGGTTGTGGCGGCGGTGGCAGGGGAGAGGAGCGGCTGCGTACGGGCTCTGCTTGTGGTGGCGGGTTCGACGGGGTGGGAGAGATTGTCCTTGTGGTGGAGGCTTGAGAGGGAGAGGGAGAGAGGGGACGTGGTTGTGGCAGCGTGGCAGGATTGTGGCGGCGGTGGCAGTGAAGAGGACCAGCGACGGTGGCAGTGAAGAGGACCAGCGGCGGTGGGGTTATTAGCTAGGAAGAAGAAATATGTGGGAGGGAAATGAAGGAGGGCCGAAATTAGGGTTATGATTGAGAGATTTCCGACGGGTATTTCCGACGGGTACTAACCCGTAGGAAATTTAAATTTTTTATTTTTTTTCAGAAAAATTAATTTATAGATTATTATTTAACATTTTTATAATTAAAATTATTATATTTCCTTATTCAAATTAATTTATAAATTAGTATTCATTATTTTTATAATTAAAATTGTGATATTAAAAATACGAAAAATATTGTATTCAATAGTTGAAAAACGGATAAACTTATTGGCATTGGGGTCATGTACATTGAGGCTATTCGAAATCAGATTGATCGATTCTCGATTTAGAGGTCTAATTGACCAAAGTCAACACTCTTGACCTCGGGGTTATGTACATTGAGGTTATTCGAAATCAGATTGATCGATTCTCGATTTAGAGGTCTAATTGACCAAAGTCAACACTCTTCATGACCTCGAGGTTATGTACATTGAGGTTATTCGAAATCAGATTGATCGATTCTCGATTTAGAGGTGTAATTGACCAAAGTCAACACTCTTGACCTCGGGGTTATGTACATTGAGGTTATTCGAAATCAGATTGATCGATTCTCGATTTAGAGGTCTAATTGACCAAAGTCAACACTCTTGACCTCGAGGTTATGTACATTGAGGTTATTCGAAATCAGATTGATCGATTCTCGATTTAGAGGTCTAATTGACCAAAGTCAAAATTATTGACCTCGGGGTTATGTACATTGAAGTTATTCGAAATCAGATCGATCGATTCTCAATTTGTAACGTTAATTGACCAAAGTCAAAATTATTGGCCTCGGGGTTATGTACATTGAGGTTATGCGAAATCAGATTTTTAGAGATCTAATTGACTAAAGTTAACACTGTTGACCTCGAGATTATGTACATTGATGTTATTCGAAATCAGATCGATCGATTCTCAATTTGTAACGTTAATTGACCAAAGTCAAAATTATTGGCCTTGGGGTTATGTACATTGAGGTTTATCGAAATCAGATTGATCGATTCTCGATTTAGAGGTCTAATTGACCAAAGTCAACACTCTTGACCTCGGGGTTATGTACATTGAGGTTATTCGAAATTAGATCGATCGATTCTCAATTTGTAACGTTAATTGACCAAAGTCAAAATTATTGGCCTCGGGGTTATGTACATTGAGGTTATACGAAATCAGATTAATTGATTCTCGATTTAGGGGTCTAATTGACTAAAATCAACACTGTTGACATCGGGGTTAAGTACATTGAGGTTATTAAAAATGAGATCAATCTATTCTCAATTTGGAGGTCTAATTGACAAAAGTCAACACTCTTGACCTCGTAGTTATGTACATTGAGGTTATTCGAAATCAGATCGATCGATTATCAATATGTAACGTTATTGACCAAAGTCAAAATTATATATTGACGCTATAGGAAAGATATATAGTTCGTCAAGAAAGTAATTAAAAATTTCTTTTTATTAAAATTTATATTTATTTTATTTAATTTTCCAACGGGCTAAACCCGTTGGAAATGAATTATTACTTTCCGACGGGTAACCCGTCGGAAAATTGGTATATAACTTTTTCTTTATTTTTATTAACTTTCCGACGGGGTATCCCGTTGGAAATTATTTATTTTGTTTTTTCATTTATTTTATTTAATTTTCCAACGGGGCTTAACCCGTTGGAAATTGTTATTCAGTTTATTATTTATTTTATTTAAGTTTCCAACGGGCTAAACCTGTTGGAAATTAATCATTATTTTCCGACGGGTTACCCGTCGGAAAATAGGTATATTAATTTTCATTTATTTTTATTATTTTTCCGACGGATTAACCCGTCGGAAAATTGGTATATTAACTATTATTTATTTTTTACTATATTTCCGACGGGTTATCCCGTTGGAAATTATTTATTTTGTATTTTCATTTATTTTATTTGGTTTTCCGACGGGATAACCCGTCGGAAAGTATTCATTTTAATTTTCAATTATTTTTATTTAGTGATTCCGAAGGGTTGAACCCGTCGGAAAAGGATTATTTTCTTTTTTCTTTTTTTTTTAATTTATTTTCCAACGGATAATGCCCGTCGGAAATGGTGCTTAAAATAAGCTATTTTTTTAATACAATTTCCAACGGATTTTGTGCCCGTTGGAAAATTCCGTCGGAAATATACTAAAATTTCCAACGGATTTCCACCCGTCGGAAAATTCCCATCGGAAAAAACCATGGTTCAAGGATAAAAACAAGAACAAAGCTTCCTACTCGGGATCGAAGAAACCTGATAAAGCCCCAATCCCTAGAATAACGGACTATGATCGGTCCTTCAGAAAAGGAAATGTCTTTCAAAGATTGGAGTACGGAGGAAATAACCCCGAGAAAAGACCTAATGTCTACCTCAGACCCCGAACTCCAGAGAGAAATATCAGGGATCGGATTGATTATTTGGAGTATACCAAATTAAATGCTCCCAGAGAAGATATATTGGCTATACTGGAAAGGAACAACTGGATTCCTCCAGTGAAAAGAATTACACAAGCTAAGCCCGGGGCAAAAAACTACAATCTCTACTGTAGATATCATCGAGCACACGGTCATAGAACTGAGTATTGTTATCACTTGAAGCAGGAGATCGAAAGATTGATACAGGAAGGTAAATTGAATGAATTTGTGGTGAGAATGGATCAAAGGAGACAAGGGACACACGGTCCCAGAAGGATGGATGGACAAAGAAGTCCACCAAGACGGTCTCAAGTCAACAATGCACCTCGTAGAGATGACACCAACAACGATCACGTAAACGGAACCATACATGTGATCTTTGGTGGTCCAGCTGGGGGGGATAGTCATAACGCAAGGCGAAGAACGGCTCGATCTCTAGAAAAGGAAGTAGTGAACCCCAAAGAAGTATGGGCACTCAAGAATAAGAGTTCCGAAAAACAAATAATCAGTTTTGATGAGAGTGAAGTGCCAAAAAACTTGAATTGCGACATCAATGAAGACAACCCTGATTTTCCTATGGTAGTCTCACTTAAAATTTCTGACTTCAATGTCAAGAGAATTATGATTGATAATGGCAGCTCAACTAATGTAATAGCCATTGAAGCTCTAAACCAGATGAATTTAGGAAAATTAGCTCTACAAAAAGTGGGCACCCCTCTTGTCAGATTTGGAGGGTCAGAGATCGTGCCAGCAGGGACGATCAATCTAAGTGTTACCCTCGGTAACAAACCTTAGCGAGTTGTGAAGATGATAAAGTTCCTAGTAGTGGAGACTCCGTTCGCCTATAAAGCCATCCTGGATCGACCGACTCTAAATCAATTCACAGCTGTAATATCAACCTATCATCAGAAAATAAAATTCCCCACTCTTTCTGGGGCCAGAGAAATCGTTAACGAACATTGCATGGCGTGGGATTGTTATAACACGGCGTTTTCCCTAAAACGGAATATCGACCCACTAACACCCTCAAAAAGGAAAACAGTAGGATCTTCAGTGGAAAATTCAAAACTGTATGGAATTCCGAGTACCGAGAGGATCGATGAAAAGGGGAAAGAGCCGGTCGATCTAACTGTATGCGCTCCCAAGCATAAGGATGTTCAACTTATAGAGAACGACCCGAGCATAAGGATGTTCAATTTATTTGATCAATACCTAAATAATTTTAGCACTTGAACTTTGAGTGGATCTATTGTGGATTTTTACATCCACCACTTTCGATTTATCCAGAAATGATAGTGTTCTTTGCTCGACATCATTTGTTCTGTTACACTTGAATCCTTCAATTTTTAACATTATTAACAGTTTAAACAAAATTGAAGTTAAACCTCACTTGTAAAATGATTTGCATGACACAGTGGAAGTGTATTTGAATGTTATTTCTAGTCATCTTGTTCCCTTTAGTATGATATTTTATATCGTCCATAGAGCAACATAAACTTTATCTAGCCATCAAATTATTATCTTAGTAGAATAGTTGTCACAATGCTCAATGCCTATAGTCAAAACAACGTAAGACCACTTTACTTTTCAAGCAAAACTTTATCATTTTCCTACCACCTAAGACATGATACCAATTTTGGGATTTTCATCTAGGCTAAAAATGGACATGGCAATAAAATTTCTATAAAGTTCATTTGTAACAAAATTAATTAAGAAAAAGATAACAAATACCAAACATCCCTTTCCTTTCATTTGTAACAAAATTGTGAGTATAAGTACTGGGTTCAAAATCAATTGTAAACTGATACTCAAGATCTACCTAGGGGGGGTGAATTAGGTTTATAAAACTTTTTTAAAGTTTATTTGTTCAGTTTCGTTCCAGAAGAAATCAGTTGTATGTTCCAGTGAAAACAGTTTTATGTTCCAGAAGCTAAAGAACAATGTTCCAGTAAAAAATGAATTGAAATGACAGAAATTAAGAGCAAGAAAGTAAATAAACATAGTCACCGATTTATAGTGGTTCGCGCCCAAATGGCCTACTTCCACTCTTCCAGCACCCTTGGGAAATTAACTAAAGACGTGGCTTGCAGGACGAACCTTCGCCACAAGAGATTATAAGTACAACTTTATCTCGATTTAATCAGAGCTTGCTAGGACTAACCTATCGCTCCAACAACGTGCTTGCTAGGTCGCTACTTATCGCACAAAATCGTGCTTGCTAGAACACTCAGTCCTATCGCACAAAACCGTGCTTGCTAGAACACTCAGTCCTATCGCACTAACGAGCTTGCAAGTATAAAACTTTTGCTCAAAAACAATTATGAAAATGATTACAAACTAATGCTCCGAAGTGAGCTGATTTTGCAATAGATAATTTTTGAAAGTTTTTGACAAAAATAATTTTTCCAAGATAAGAGAGCACTCAAAAACTTTTGCTTTAGAGAAATGATTTGACAAAGTAAATTTTCAGAATGTTGCTTGTATGTTCTGGCCGAGAAAGGGACTCCCTATTTATTGGGTAGTGGAGTTGGCTCAATAGGGAAAGGTTTTGATATTCAAAAAATATTTTGTCACTTTTGAAATGATTTTGCAAGATTAAAACATGTGACAAAGTCTTCCATGAATGTAGACATGGTTTGATAATTGGATGAAGACAAAATCTTTCCTAAAGAATTGATTTGGAGAATATATTCAAAAGACCAAATAAACAAGGTAAGATTTTAGCTATACAAATTTACTTGTTAGCTAAGTTAATTGATTTTGAAAAAATCTTTCCTTTAAAAGTTGGCTTGAAATAGAATTCAAATTTTAATAGCCAAAGTTTAATTAAATTTTCAGAAGTAATTAAGCTTAATTAAAAAATAATTTTCGGCCATATTTAATAAAAAAGTTTACGGCACTTTTGCAAAAGGAAGGCAGACAACTTTTGTTCAAAACTGTTTTTGGAAAAGGGCCGAAGATGTTGGGCCAATTTATTAAAGAAAATTTTAAAAGGGCCATTTTCTAAAAGAAATTTACTTAATATTTCGTACCAAGCCCTAGGGGCTTGTTTTAATCCATAAAGAGCTTTTGATAATTTGAAAACATGGTTAGAAAATTTTCCATTTTCAAAACCCGGAGGTTGCTCGACAAAGACTTCTTCATTTAGAAAACCGTTTAAAAAGGCACTTTTAACGTCCATTTGAAAAATAGTAAATTTTCTAAAAGAGGCATAAGCAAGTAACATACGAATAGATTCAAGTCTAGCAACAGGAGCATAGGTTTCATCGAAATCGATACCTTCTTGTTGATTGTAGCTTGTAGCAACTAATTTCGCCTTGTTTCGAGTAACCTCACCTTCTTCATTGAGTTTATTTCTAAATACCCATTTTGTTCCAATGACGGTATGCTTACTTGGTCTTTCGACTAGAGTCCATACCTGATTTTTATCGAATTGTACGAGCTCATCATTCATAGCGGCAACCCAAGACTCGTCATTTAGTGTTTCATTAACGTCTTTTGGTTCGGTGATTGAGAGTAGGATGAAATTGACACTTTGATTTTGTTTAACTTTTGATCTAGTTTGAAGTCCACTTCTTAAGTCACCAATCACTTGAGTAGTGGGATGACTGGATGCATGTTTGAACTTTTTGTGGGCTGGTTCGATTTTGGTACTGGAACTTCCTTCTTCAGTGTCTGTTTTTGCTTCATGTTCCGATTCATTTTCGGAATGTTCTCCTGTTTTAGTTTCTTGTTCCAGTACTGGTTCCGACGGATTTTGGTTTTCTATTGTGGCTTCGTCTTCAGCAGCTAAAATATTATTGCTCAAGGTTTTCTTGGTATCAAAAGGATTAGTTTCATCAAAACGAACATGCATAGATTCTTGAATGGTTCTTTTCCTTTTATTATAAATACGATAAGCTTTACTAGTCACAGAATATCCAACAAACATGCCTTCATCGGCATTAGGATCAAATTTAGTAAGATAATCACGATCATTAAGAATATAACATTTACATCCAAAGACTTTAAAATAAGTAATATCAGGTGTTTTCCCATTCCAAAGTTCATACGGAGTTTTATTTAATATAGATCTAAGAGAAACACGATTGGAAACATGACATGCAGTACTTACGGCTTCAGCCCAAAAAGATTTAGGTACATCATATTCATGTAATAGGGTTCTGGCCATTTCTTGAACACTCTATTTTTACGTTCAACTACCCCATTTTGTTGAGGGGTCTTAAGTGCAGAGAAATTATGAGAATAACCATTATCATCACAAAAAGAATCAAAGTATTTAGAGTCAAATTCAGTACCATGATCAGTTCTAATTGAATTAATGAGATAACCCTTTTTATTTTCCAATTTCTTTGTTAAAGTAATCAATGCATCCAAGGCTTTATTTTTGTGAGCAAGAAATATAACCCATGTAAAACGAGAGTAATCATCCACAATAACAAAAATAAATCTTTTACCAGCTAAAGTTCTAGTTTTCATAGGACCAAAAAGATCAAGATGAAGTAGTTCAAGAGGTCTAGTGGTGGAGACTATCTTTTTCAGTTTAAAAGAACTTTTGATTTGTTTTCCCATTTGGCATGCATCACATAATTTTTCCTTATGATAAGTAATTTTAGGAATACCTTGACAAGATCAGATTTAGCGATTTTTGATATTAGATCAGTGTTAATATGACCAAGTCGTCTATGCCATAAAGATTCAGATTCATCACTAATAGCTAAGCATTTAACATTTTGGTTGGCAAGATCTAAAAAACAATGCAATAAGTATTACCATCTCTTAAAGCTTCAAAAACAATTTTTTCATCCTTTTAATGCATTTGGATGTTTCAAAATAAACTTCATAACCGTTATCACAGAATTGGCGAATACTCAATAAGTTATATTTTAATCCTTTAACAAACCAAACATCTTCAATGCAAGTAGAAGAATTCTTACCAACATTTCCACGACCCATCATTTTACCTTTTGTGTTATTCGCAAAAGTAACATAGCCTCCTTCACTTTTATCAAATTCACAAAATTTTGATAGATCTCTCGTCATGTGACGAGAACAACCGCTATCAAGGAACCATTTGTCTTTTCGTGAAGGAGTCCTTTGTACCTATTTAACAATGAGAGAAGGTTTGCACTTTACGTACCCAGATTTTGGGTCCTTGCGAGTTAGTCACAACATTTTTAGGCATCCATATAAGTTTATTAGTGTTGCTTCTTTTGTAGATGCAATTAAAAGATTTTTGACCCATTTTTCCACAGAAATTGCAAGTATGATACGACAATGAAGAATTTTTTTCAAGTTTACTTAGTTTATCATATGAATGTCCATATCCAATTCCGGCTCTATTTAGAGAAACATTTTGCATGCCAAGAAGTTTATCTAGATTCTCCTTTCCTTTAGTGAATTTTTCTAGGCATCTAGTTAGATCAATAATTTTAGCTTTAAGAAAGGTATTTTCTTTTGAAATGCGAGAATTTTCATTTTTTAATTTTTCAATTTTCTCAAATCTTTCTTTCATTTTTATGTCAAAATCTTCTCTTTCTTTGTTTAGCAAAGTTATCTTTTTCTTGAGGTTTTCATTCTTGGAAGCAAGATTTTTAAGATCTCTTTTGCATTCATTTATCATATGAGTCCATTCATCTTCAAAATCCATTTCACTATCTAAGTCATCACAATCATCAAAGTAGTGTAAAGGTAGCACCTCATTTCGAGTCATGAAGCAAAGATTTCCGGATTCGTCTTCTGTTTGTTCTTCTTCGGAGTCCGGTACATCCCAAGATGCTATCATTCCTTTGCTTTTGTTTTTCTTAAATGTTCTCTCGGATTTCTTTAGTTGCGGACATTCAGTCCTTGTGTGTCCCGTTTCGTGACACTCATAGCATCTAGGTTTGTTCTCAGCTTTGAAGGGCTTCTTATTGTTTTTCGAGTTTTTGTTGGTGAACCTATTTCTCGTGAGTTGGTTAAGCCTTTTGGTAAGCATGGCTATCTCTTAATTTTGCTCCTCTTCGTCTATTTCCTCAATTTCACTATCATCATCCTGCACTGAGTTTGAATTAAATGCAATAGATCTTCTATCTTTAATTGTGCTTACCTCATCCTTAGACAGGATAGTGAGTTCATGTGATGTGAGTGACCCTATGAGTTCAGCCATGGTCATTTTGTTGACATCCTTGGCTTCTTGTATGGCAGTGACTTTGGGTGTCCATTCTCGTGGGAGAGATCTTAGAATCTTCTTGACTTGCTCACTTTGAGGGTACGTTTTTCCAAGTGCAGTCATGGGGTTAATGATCTCCATGAATCGAGCATACATTTGACTTATGCTTTCATCCTCTTTCATGTTGAACATTTCGTATTGATGAACCAAGATGGTGATTCGTTGCTCTTTGACTTGACTTGTCCCCTCATGAGTTACTTGTAACATATCCCACATGTCTTTTGCCGTAGCACACGAATATACCCGATTGTATTCGGATTTGGTAAGGGCGCATGCTAGTAGATTCTTGGACTTTGAGTTTAGTGACACCAATTTCTTGTCTGCGTTGGTTAGTTCCTTCCATGCTTTAGGGATTTGCTTCTCGCCTTCGGTTTTCATTGGTATGGATGGTCCTTCAAGAATCACGCTCCATAGAACACAATCAATGGATATCATGAATTCCTCCATTCTATTTTTCCAGATTGAGTACGCAGTTCCATCGAATAGTGGAGGCCTGATATGCGATTGTCCTTCTGCGAAAATATCATTGCTAAAGGTAGACATAAGATCGTTAGCTCTCAGGGTTTAACCCGCACAGTTAAAAATAAAAGAGCACCTACTCTGGTACCAATTGATACTCAAGATCTACCTTCAGAATGTTGCTTGTATGTTCTGGCCGAGAAAGGGACTCCCTATTTATAGGGTAGTGGAGTTGGTTCAATAGGGAAAGATTTTGATATTCAAAGAATATTTTGTCACTTTTGAAATGATTTTGCAAGATTAAAACATGTGACAAAGTTTTCAATGAATGTAGACATGGTTTGATAATTGGATGAATTCAAAATCTTTCCTAAAGAATTGATTTGGAGAATATATTCAAAAGATTAAATAAACAAGTTAAGATTTTAGCTAGACAGATTTTTTTGTTAGCTAAGTTAATTGATTTTGAAAAAATCTTTCCTTTAAAAGTTGGCTTGAAAGAGAATTCAAATTTTAATAGCCAAAGTTTAATTAAATTTTCAGAAGTAATTAAGGTTAATTAAAAAATGATTTTCGGCCATATTTAATAAAAAAGTTTACGGCACTTTTGCAAAACGAAGGCAGGCAACTTTTGTTCAAAACAGTTTTTGGAAAAGGGCCGAAGATGTTGGGCCAATTTATTAAAGAAAATTTTAGGCTAAGAATTTTCTTGCTCTTTTAATCAATTGAATTTACTTACTAAGTTAACCACAATTTTCTTGAATCGAAAATTGAGCCCTTCAAGGGTGCTAGGGGCTTCGATCTTGATCTTCAATCATAACGAGCCTATTTTTCCAATTGAGCTTCTCATGAGCCAACTTTCACTTTCGTACAAGCTTTTTCTTCACAATTGGTCCTTCATCAAATGTGTTGATCTTTGATCATTTAATATATGTTCAAATCATAAAACTTACGAGCACCAATATATTATAAAGTTTGTTTGTTAATCATCAACTATTCGGCTAACAATCTCCCCCTTGATTGACAAACAAATTTTGATGCGAAAATGATTTTAAGGGAACTCCCACTAACTTTATGCATTTTTTTGAAAATTTCAAACTCCCCCTCAATTGAGGCATTTAAAAAATGTTTCTTGGGAAATATAAGAGGCCTTAACATTAATTGTTTAGTCTCTTTTGACCAATGAATTTTCGAAAAACATTTTTTATGCAAGTTTTCAAAATCATGCAATGCAATGTATATATGAACAGTTTAAATCCAAGGCACAACATCAATAAGTCATAATCAAAGGATCATATATGCAATATGTAACCACAAACTTATACAAAGTACTCAGCTCATATTCAAGTTATATATGCAGAGAACGTAAAATGAGCATAATAATTCCCAGTAAGTCAATATAGTAATAATTTCCAGCAAGGTAATATATCAAGTCCAACAGCATCCAAATAGTTTAAGTCTTAAATAAATAATAATAAGTTCAAAGATAGTAGGTAAAAAATATGAGAACATTACAGCAGCAAAGCATAAAAAATTGATCAGTCTTCTCCCCCTTTTGTCAATCAATCCGAATCTTCAGATTCATCTTCTATGTACTCGGACTCGTCGTCAACTTTCTTTTTGCCTTTAGAGGCTGCTGGTTGAACTTTATCATCGGATTCATAGTCAGAATTTGGTTTAATAAGAGTGTCCATTTTCTCATGCAAATCGGTAACTAAGTCCGTAAGAGCATTCAACTTAGTTGTAAGGGCAGCATGTGAGGTTTCAATCAGGTTCATGATGTTTTTAGAAAACTTAGCAAGATCTCCAATAGGAACAGAGTGATCTGAAGAGAGTAAGGTATCAAGAGGCAGTGTTTTCCTTTTCTTTCCAATTTTTTCAGTTTCTGGCGGAGTATTTTTCTTTTTCCTTTCCTTCCTTTCAGTTACAAACCAATTACCCGACTTATCAATATCAACATCATCTTTTGAAGAGATTCAGAAGTTATAGGAACCTTATTAAACATTTGAACATTATCACTATCGGAGTAATCCAACTTGATTCTGTACTTAGAGAGTATAAAACATATAAGCATGCCATACGGGAGATTATGATTGCTCGGAATAGCTGATTGAATTAAGTTTTCGCATAGAAGATAGCCCATGTTAACTTTAATATTGTTAGTAGCCATGTAGAGCAAATAAGTAGACATAAAAGTCATGTCGGTAGAGTGATATCTAGCCCCCCTACACAAGATGGTTTCGGTTAACATACGGTGCAATAACTTGTGATGAACCTCTAACGCGTTGTAGGCATTCCCTCCCCCTAACTCTTTATCACTTAAGTTAGGATTTTTCCAAAAGAACATTTTCACCAAATCAACACTAAAGTAGCTTTTATGGCACCATTTTTTCATTTCAAAGTGACGCTTCCCCCCGTCTTCAATTCCTAGCAAATCATTCATCTTACTCACATTAAATTCAATATTCTTATCTTGGACACGAGAAGTAATCGTAGCAAAACCCTTATTGCCCATGAATTTTATCCAATCAACCACAACATTATTTTCAAATAAGGATACATTGACACACCTTCCATAATCAACCACTTTGTATTTAAAATATTCTTCATACCTTTTGACACCAAGGGAAGTTACGGTAGTAGATTTAGAATCAACACCAAGTTTTTCTTTTCCCTTACTTGGAAATTGAGGTCATTGAAGCAAGAGTTCTTGGGCAGAGGAGACAGCGGCATCGGCGGAGTGGTTTTTTGATTTTCAGTGGAGTGAGAGGTGGCGGAGTCGAGTGTTTTTGCGGCGGCGGCAAGGTCGGCTAGGGTTGGCTGAGTGGCGGCAGTTTGTGGTAGAGATGGAGAGGCAATTTGGGAGGTTAGGCTAGGGTTTCTTCTAGAGCTTTTTCTTGGTGGAGGAAGGTTGCCGTTTTGCTTGGATTTGGCCATGGAGTTTTTGGGCAGAGGAAATTTGATTTTTTGTGTGGCATGTCGCAATATAGAGGGAAGGAAGAAGGAGGGGATTATATTTAGGCTGGTTTGGTTTAAGGAGGGAAAGAAATTTTTGAGAAAATATTGGGGCTATTTTTGGGTATGAAAATATTTGGCAAATAAGTTTATTTTGAAGATATTTTTACAAAGGAAAATGGAAGTTTTATTTCTGAAATCAGTTTTTGAAAACGTCAAAAAATATTTAACAGAGAAATTTTTATAGGAGGCTTGTTCCAACATACTGAGGTGTAATGTTCCGGAGTTTTAAGTATCAAGTTCTAATCCTTCAAATTTAATTTTCAATCAAGATACCCAAATTTTTTCTATTCAAACAAAATTGATCTTCAGCGAATGCCTTTGTAAAAATATCCGCAAGTTGATTTTCAGAGTTTACAAAATTAACACAAATGTTACCTTTTTGCACATTGTCACTTATGAAATGAAATTTAATATCTATATGCTTAGTACGAGAATGTTGAACAGGATTCTTAGTAATACTAATAGCACTAGAGTTATCACATAAAATTTCCACATTCTCAAACAATAAAACAAAATCACGCAAATAACTTTTCATCCACATAATTTGATTCTCCATTAAATGCAATAGTTCCTTCCATGCTTTAGGGATTTGCTTCTCGCCTTCGGTTTTCATTGGTATGGATGGTCCTTCAAGAATCACGCTCCATAGATCACAATCAATGGAGATCATGAATTCCTCCATTCTATTTTTCCAGATTGAGTACGCAGGTCCATCGAATAGTGGAGGCCTGTTATGCGATTGTCCTTCTGCGAAAACATCATTGCTAAAGGTAGACATAAGATCGTCAGCTTTCGGGGTTTAACCCGCACAGTTAAAAATAAAAGAGCACCTGCTCTGGTACCAATTGATACTCAAGATCTACCTTCAGAATGTTGCTTGTATGTTCTGGCCGAGAAAGGGACTCCCTATTTATAGGGTAGTGGAGTTGGTTCAATAGGGAAAGATTTTGATATTCAAAAAATATTTTGTCACTTTTGAAATGATTTTGCAAGATTAAAACATGTGACAAAGTTTTCAATTAATGTAGACATGGTTTGATAATTGGATGAAGACAAAATCTTTCCTAAAGAATTGATTTGGAGAATATATTCAAAAGATTAAATAAAACAAGGTAAGATTTTAGCTAGACAGATTTATTTGTTAGCTAAGTTAATTGATTTTGAAAAAATCTTTCCTTCAAAAGTTGGCTTGAAAGAGAATTCAAATTTTAATAGCCAAAGTTTAATTAAATTTTCAGAAGTAATTAAGCTTAATTAAAAAATGATTTTCGGCCATATTTAATAAAAAAGTTTACAAAAGGAAGGCAGACAACTTTTGTTCAAAACAGTTTTTGAAAAGGGGCCGAAGATGTTGGGCCAATTTATTAAAGAAAATTTTGGGCTAAGAATTTTCTTGCTCTTTTAATCAATTGAATTTACTTACTAAGTTGACCACAATTTTCTTGAATCGAAAATTGGGCCCTTCAAGGGTGCTAGGGGCTTCGATCTTGATCTTCAATCATAACGAGCCTATTTTTCCAATTGAGCTTCTCATGAGTTAACTTCCACTTTCGTACAAGCTTTTTCTTCAAAATTGGTCCTTCATCAAATGTGTTGATTTTTGATCATTTATTATTTGTTCAAATCATAAAACTTACAAGCACCAATATATTATAAAGTTTGTTTGTTAATCATCAAACTATTCGGCCAACATAAACTAATCTTCACATTAAATAAAATTTACAGAGCTTCTTCTTCTACATCGGTCCATTCTCTGTTACAAACTCAAGAAACACTTTCATAATAAAATGACTCAATCATTAATCAACTAAATGTTGATTAAACTTATAAAACACATATTTTAATACCTTCCTCTTAAAAAAAATAAGCATAGATTGACATACAGACACGAGTATATGGTTGAAGCGAAAGGGTGCATTTCTTAAAATGGAAAACGAAGCTTTTTCCGAGATAGAAAATGGCAGCCGGCTAAATGTATTCATAGTGATGCCAGTGGACGTACAACACCGAGAGCGAGTTGTACACCCATTTTGGATAATCAAATTTTCATTAACACACTTAACAAAAGCAGAGAAGTGCAGGTGAGTTTGGGGAGAGGAAGAAATATATATTTTCATATTTGACCAGAAGTTCTGTTAATTGCAAAAATGCTATAAAACTCATTTTTTAGATTCATTAAGTAAATTTGAATGGTCAACTTTTTTTTGGGGGGTAATGAATCTTTTATACTCACTATGGACATTTAGTGATACCCCAAAGTGATAACCAAAATATTGTCACTAAATTATTGTGACAATATTTATTGTCACTACATTGTCGCTAAATGTGTATCGCTAATTGTCAATAGTAATAACTTAATTACCATATTTTTTTCACAAAACGATATTCATGACAACTTAAAAAAAGTTTTGTCACTATTGTAGTTGTCACAATTATTATTGTGACAACACTAAAATTATTATCACTTAGAATCTTGTCACTATTACACAAATTTCTTGTAGTGGGTCACTCCATCTCTAAGCCTTTCAAGGACAGGAAACAACGAATTGTTCGGAGCTATCTTCTAGGTAGTGCATTCTTGGACTTAGTGAGCAATATGTGTTGATCTCTAATTAGTTCTGAATTAATATATTGAATATTACTGGTCCCCCACTAGACACATGTTGCTCATTAAGTCCAGAAGGTACTACCTAGAAGGTAGCTCCAAACAATTCGGAAACAACAATCACCTTCACGTCATAGATTGATCTTTGTTCACAATGCCCCTTAAGTATCATTGGTGTTATTGAACAATCAATCACTGAAGTTCCACGACTTATTGACAAAATTCCAGTAGATCAAGTTGTTCAGAAGATTCCTGGTATTTCTGAACAAGTTGAACCTCATATTTCGAAGAAAAGATTGACACAACATTAAGAAGATCTACTAGATTTAAAGGGTCAATAAATTTCTAGTGATTATATTGTGTATCTACGATAACTGACTATAATATTAAAGCCGATAATGATCATGAGTTCTTCTCACAATTCATGAGTTGTAAATGATTAAACTATGGTATTATGTCATTTTATTGGCATTGTAGCCCAGTTTAAATGTTGATTACAACAAATGGATGTTAAATAATGAACTATTAGAGATTTACATGAAATTACTTGAAGAAATCTCCTCTAACGATGGTGGGGATTTGGTTTGCATGTTGAATAAGTCCATATACAACAAGCATCCCACCAATTTTATTTGAAGTTCCATGATATATTTTCTTATTTGGTTATGAAGAAATATGATGGATTAATTCACATACCTTAACTTCAGTGGGAGTAAAGTTTGTTCTTGGATGCTGACTTGCTAGCAACTAATGATAAGCTTTATTGAATGAGATGAATTATTTTCTTTATATATTTTAATAAAGTTATAAAAGGATATCAGAATAATCCAGATTTAGACTGCTGGGTAGCTGCAAATAAAGTAATAAGGTACCTTCAAGGGACCAAAGGATTACATGTTCATGTATGAATGAACAACAAAGCTGGAAGTAGTTGGCTATTCATATTCAAACATTACTGGTTGTGTTGATTCTGCGAATCAACATTAGAATTTAACTGGTAGAATTGTATAACTACTATTTCCACTATGAGGGTTGAGTATATTTAGTTTGAAGCTACTTCATATGGTGTATGAAGAGGAGTTTCGTATTTGGGCCTAGATTATGGATCCCACTAGTCCTATAATTGATAGAATTGTATAACTACTATTTCCACTATGAGGGTTGAATATATTTAGTTTTAGGCTACTTCATATGGTGTATGAAGAAGAGTTTCATATTTGAGCCTAGATTATGGATCCCACCATGCCATTAAGAATATACTGCGATAATTCAGTTGCGCTCCTTATGGTGAAAAAGTCGACCTTAAGTATTTAGCCATAAGAGAACATTTTGAGGAAATAAACGTGAACATTGAACACGTTGGAACTGAATTGGTAATCGCAGATCCTTGTTATAGGGCATGCCATTATTGGAATTCAAGGATCATATAGATACATTTGGAAAATATGTAATTGAAACTCTTATTAAGTTATTTTCTCATATTCATGTGCACCTTAAGCCTAATTTGAGAAAAACTCATTAATGTAGGACCAGGATAAACAAAGGGTTTATTCATTAAGAAATTATTGTCATATTAAGTATAATATTTAAGAATCAAATAGATTGTAATACATGGAAGATACTACTCGCTATTTAGAGGACATGTCGCAATGATTCATCTATTTTTCTTAAATACTTGTTGTAGTTGGTTTAAAATGAGACATTAAGTTAATCTATGGTCCAAGTGGGAGAATGAAAGATCAGTCCCATATTTGTCAAGGGATTTACTTTCCTTTAAGTGCACCATTGATTTTTCTTTCATATTTTTTCCAAGTTAATTAGGGAATAACCAACAAAGTGCAGATTTCATGGGATTTCTGTACTAATATAGGGATTGAATAATATTGCAAGCTACATATTCTGTGGCATATATTGTGTTCTTACCAAAACTCTGATGGGAAATTTTGACTATATATACACCCCATATTGGTCCCCAAACTCACTCATTACAAACCCTTCAGTATACACCATCTACATAGAGTGAGTCGAGTTTGGAAGACAAAAATCGACGATCAAGAGGCAGAAACATTCAAGCAAAGAACTAATGGCTGGAGGTATATTTCTTGGGCTACTTTCAGTTTTCGATCCATGTTTAATTCCGCATTTATTTTGGAACAGTTTAAGTTTATGTCTAACATTGTTTGGTAACAACAGCTAGATATTTTTTCAATGTTTTGATATAATGACAAAATTAACTTAAGATGAAGTACTATTGTTTTATTCAAGAAAAAGTGAAAAAAAAAAATACTATTAATATTTCAAGAATACGGATTTTTAAACACTCTAAATAAATGTTTAAGATGAAATCCAGTTGACCAAAAAATAAATATATGTTCAAAATCATATTTCGACTTATGTAATTACAGTATAGTTATGATCTCATGATTCAATAAAATTATATCTATTATGGATTAAGGAACTTGAAGCTTGAAGCTTGCATATTGACAAAATTCTTAAAAAACGCTGATTATTTAACATTTTTAAAAGAAGAAACTAATTAAACTTTAGGGTAGAATGAAGAAACAAATATATCCATACGAATACATGAGTTTACGTTAATCAAATTCTCATAAAAGAAATATATATCATATTTACCACTTGGGCAAGATGGAGAAAACATTTAATCTCTATAAAGAAAATAAAGTTATCTACCACTTGACCAGTACCGCATGAGGTCCGCCTCTGCATTGACCCTCCTGCAATTTGATCTAATCTGTCCATTTGAACCAGTCAATGGACTAATATTTCCCATATTAATCATTGATTGCACAAAACTCTGAAAAAAAGCACTCTGATTACTACTAAATAGGTTCACAATTGATATTGTTGGTGCCCCTGAAGTTGAAAACAATTCTTGATCCGACTGAAGAAGCCCTCTATTGGTTTGCAAGTTTGAGAAATAATTGCTGTCGAATGTGTTTGGGGTAGTCGGGTCGAGGTTTGTCACCACAAATCCGCTACCATTTTGAGGGCAAATTTGGCGTAGGGTGACTAAATACGTCGTGTTTAGGGTCGGATCAGGACTGCCCGTGCCATTAAAATTGTACAATCTATTGCTAAATAGTCTACATTGGGCTCGTCCAAATGTATGAGCACCTAAATAGAAAAGAAGAAATGAAATGAAATGATTTAAAATTGAATAAAGGGTAACTTAAAAACTATATTATAATCACCGTTCTAATTATACACCTTTATAATACATAATAAAATGATAAATGCACATTGTGTTTCTATAAATGTTTGAAAAATGTTCATTTGTGCAGTTCGTGTTTCACATGCGATTGATGTTACCTATGAAATGACCTATATACCCTCGAATCCTTCCTATAGCTAGCAAACACCCTTGATGTAGAGGTCATTTCATAAAAATAGAAAAATAAGCATTTTGATCGCGAATAATTGCAAATGAAATGATACTTACGGCGTAAAATGGTCTCCATTAATATACATTAAACACTAGGATATTTGATTCTTTCGTTATATATTAGACAACGGTGTATTTTCAAATCGAACAACCATATTTGATTTATGTCGCTACCCTTATGGTATAATCGACGTCGATAAAATTTTCTAAATAATTCATAAATATTTTTATCATTATATATTTAATTAAAGGTTCTTACATCATAATCAATATACAATAGTCATCATCAGTGGCGGAGCTAAAGGTAGACTGGGGGGGCGACCGCCCCCCCCAAGAATTTTATAAAATACTATTAGTAGTAAAATATAGTAATGCAAGTCCTTTGGCCTGATGGATGGAGCATATTGCAACGTCCCTGATAGACCATGGTTCGATTTCTGCTGGGTGCAATTCCTTTTAAGTCAATATTTATGCATTCTTTTTATTTTCTTGTCTCTTAATTCAATATTGATTATAAATATTGTATTTTAACGTTATTATAATAGATCATTTTTTTATTATTTTCTTTATTTAGTGTATTCTTCCTAAATAAAAAGAATGCGATTTTTTATATTACTTTATAAAAATGTCTTCTCTTTATAATTATATTGGTTTAGTGCATTTTTTTTCAAATTATTTTTTTATTTAGTGTAATACTTCAAAAAAAAACTTTATTAATGATTGTAAAAAGGATATGGTCTTGTATTTTATTTATATTACTCCTTCCTTATTTAATGAATTGCTCGGAAAAAATTTCGCCCCCCCAAGAGAATCCGTCTAGCTCCGCCACTGGTCATCATCCGTTTTTTTTATTTGTCGCTTTGGCAAAAAAAAAAAATGTTCACTCTTATTTGTCGTTTTAAGAGTTCAGGCTCAAGATCCTCTATACCACTATTAGTGTACCATACTTGTGTACCACTAATAAGTAATTGCCACATGTACATGTAACAATTATTATAATTGTTACATGTACATGTGGCAATTACTTATTAGTGGTACACAAGTATGGTACACTAATAGTGGTATAGAGGATCCTCACCGAAGAGTTCAATGTAAATAAGTAATTTTCTATCAATTTTACCCTTCTTGTTAATGCTTGTAATTAATGCTAATTAATGTTGTGATTATTTAATTAAAAGGGTATTTTGGGGTTTTTGCTTAAAAAGAGTGACTATTTAATACATTTCTTAATCCTGTGCAATCCTCCAAAACGACAAATATAAAAAAATGGAGGGAATATTTACTAATTAAAACAAAGACAATGTTGTGTTTTTGTGAATTTATTTTTAAAATACCATATTATTAATGGAAAGATTATAAAAAGAACTTGAAAATAATAGTACCGGATAATGCTACTAGATCAGTAATGTTTAGGCCAACAGCAGAAAACTTTGCAGTGATATTGTTCAAGCTTTCAAATGGAGAAGGAATAGACGCATTTGCCCCTGCTTGGTTTGCTGTTGTGCTATCTCTTCTTCCAAGCAATACATTCCATGATGGCCCTCCTGCCTGCACCCCATAAAATCAATCTATAAATCTCAAATTATTATTATTATAATTTCAATGTAACAATTCAAAAATTGAACTCAATAAAAATAAGCTAAATGCAAAAGTACCCCTTGTGCTTTGCATAGCATTATAAAAAAAACTCGTATATTTTTATTAGCAAAAACGTCCACGAGTTCTTTTTTTCTAAGCAAAATAATACATGTTTTATCGGTGTAACATGGAAAAACATGTCCCTTGTGCTTTGCCTAACTATAAAAGAGGTTTCGACCAAAGAAACATAAGATTCAACATAAAGGGCTAAAATGTCCGCACATGACACAAGACCAAGGCATGAATTCTCCCAATAATATGAAATAATATTATGAGGGCTAACGTCAATTTACCTCCTTGTGATATGAATAAAGTTCAATTTACTCTCCTGTGAAAATTTTATAGGAGCAATTTACCTCCAACCTGAGAGTGTAACTCACTCGCCGAAATTGAGAGTGAACATGAAAAGTGTTGTTGTAACATATGGGGTAAATTACAATATTTGTCACAATACAGGGGGTAAAGTGCCATATTTATCATAGCAGGGAAGGGGGGGGGGGGGGGAGGGGGGGGGAAGTGCCACATATAAGAGGGATTTTAAAAATGTCACGGGGACAGTGCGAAACTTTTACAAAATCATAGGGGAACCACTATTTTTCAAATCATAGGGGGTAAATTGTACATTATGCATAACACATGGGTTAAATTAGCATTAACTCAATTTCAATCTAACAATTCAAAATTAAACAAAATAAAAATGAAATTAATACTATAGGCTATATGTGCGAACCAATGAAACAGAAGATTCAGCAGAAAGGGTTAAAATGTCTGCGCAGGACACAACACCAGGGCATGAATTCTCGACGGCAGTCTTGATGTTGTCAACAACATCAAATCCCCGAGTTGAATTTGTATTTGGAGCTGCATCCTTTTCGCTTTGTATGGTTGCACTGTTATCTAGCAATATTGATCCATCACAGCCCTGAAAAATGAAAAAAGAAAGCCAAAAATAAGAAAAGAGATAGAAAACATGTTTTCAAAACATTAATGGTGTAAAAGAGGTGATTTTGATTCTTGTGAAATTGCGTTATAGTCTTACGTGATTGGGTTCTCAGTACTTTTAAACTCATACTTTATAAACTTGAACTTTGGGAGAAAATGTAAGATACTCCCTTGTATTATGAAAAACATGTAAGAAACTAACCTGTGAAATTTATATTGCAAAGAACCCCCTTGTATTTTTAAGAACTTAGCACAAAACCCTACATATTTAAAATAGGCCATTTCAGACCGACTTATTGCAAGAAACTAATTTTAAAGTAGATCACGTAAGATGTAGGGACCAACATAAAGTATTTTAAAAATAGTTTCTTAAAATATGTCAATCCAAAATGACTCACTTTTTTACAGATTGAGGATTTTGTGCAGAATTTTTAAAAGGATAAGGTGATTATATGCAATAAAAATTTTACATGATAAATTTGTGCAAGTCTAGTATAACATAAGGGAGTATCTGGTATTTATGCCTGAACTTTTAGTACCCATTCCTTTTCTTTTTCTTCAAATTTTTGCACATTTGACCTTATCCTTCCCCTTTTTAGATGCGTTATTTGCTACCCTTAGGCCATCTCCAATGGAGAGGGCCAGCCCTGCACCAACCCCCCCCCCCAAGCCCTGCCTGGTCGTCTCCAATGATAGGGCTCCGGAATGGAATTAATTCCATTTTCTTCCCTTGCCCACTTTCACCTATAATTCTGGTTTTAATTTTGTTTTTAATATTAATATTAATAATAGTAATAATTATTAGTACTTGTAATTAAATTATTAATTATATTAAAATATTAAAATTAAAGAGAGTAAATAATTAAGTAAATTAAAATTAATACATAATACGAAATACAACAAATAAGTAAGGAAATACAAGAAGGCAAACGTTGGATAACTATATGCTGCGTCATGAAGCAATTCGTTCAAAAGAAACCAACCGTAGACTTCAAAAAGACTTAATAGCCCATGTTTACGCAAAATACGGTTAAGCATGAATGTAATTGTTTGAATTTAATTTTCTTGTCTATTTTAGTATGTATTTAAATATTTAATTTAGATTAAGTATTAATCTAAATTATGTGTATAAGTGTTTAATTATATTTTTAACTAATTCCGTATTTTTAAAAAAATATAGCCACCACCAATATTGTAGTTAAATGATTAAATTTTTAATTACAACAAAAGATATTAAAATAAAATGGGCTATTTATTTATTAATGATTTGCCCATAAATAAATTTAATTACAATTCTAATAAATTATTAATGATTTTAATTTTAACAAAATTAATTTTATTATATTAAATAATCAAATTAAAAATTGGTGACTACATATATTTATTAAATACTAGTAAATATACAATAAATATACTAAATAAATTTTATTAAGTATTTTAATTCTACATATTTAATTTAATTTAATAGGGAAAATTAATTTTATTAATTATTTAAGTATATATATATTTTTTTCTATTTTAATTTATTAAATAAACAATTTAAAAAAAAAAAAAAAAAAGCGGATCCAATCAGGGGACCCCGATTCCAACACGCGCCCCTCTTTTCTTCACGCGGGCACGGGCCGCGGCCAGGTCTCCGCGGAACCCTGCCTGCGGCCCGTTCCCGTCCGTCTGCAGCCCGGCCCTGCGCCCCGCGCCCCGCCTCCACTGGAGATGACTCCAGCCGCGCAGCCCCACCCCGCCCCCAGCCCGGCCATCTCCATTGGAGATGGCCTTAAGAGTTCAAACCCAAAACTATAGGGTCCACAAATTTAAGTTGGGGGACAAGATCACGTGGCCGCGAAGGACACACTATAACAGAAAAATTGTAAAATAAAGATTATTTTATGAGATCTAAAATAAAAAAAAAAAACATTGAACCAAAAAGGAATAGAACAAGAAGTGCAAAAACATTTTAAAAATTAGGACAAAAAATACAAAACATTTTGAAAAAATAAAACACAAAGTATAACTTTGTAAAGTCTATATGAGACCAAAAATGTTGAAGGTCTTCATAGGGCTTCGATTGCAATTTTGAACGAAAATGATAAAAACAAGACCTGAACAAAGCAGTCATGAAAATGTAACCGAACTAAACTGGCACCAATTCGGGGATCAGATTGTAAAGCCTGTTGAATTACAGTACTAACAATACTAGAGACATTTGGGCATGTATTTGAGTAAAATGTTGTGTTTAATTGAGCTTTTGATTGATTGAGTAGTAGAAAAGTAATGGCTATGCAAATTGCAAGGGTTGAAGAAAAAGAAGCCATTTGATTCTTTCCTGCCATTGTTCTTGATTAGTGAATGAATGATTTACCAAATATATATATAGTGAAAATGGTCCCACTGTGACAATTATTGAACACTATAGTCAATGTGGATACCATTCCTTGCCCGGAATCGACTCTTATTTCATCCCCTGCCAGAAGCGGACCTCAAGCGGGACTTTTGGGGGGGTGGAGGGGGGGTGGTGGGGTGATACCCCATAAAAAATGTTATATGTAAATATGAATTATTTTTTTTTTATGAAAATTTGATTAACGTAAACCCATGTATTCGTATGGATATATTTATTTATTCATTCCACCCTCAAGTTGATTTAGTTTCTTTTAAAAATGTTAATTAATCAACGTTTTTTATGAATTTTGTCAATATGCAAGCTTCAAGCTTCAACTTCCTTAATCCATAACAGATGTAATTTTATTGAACCATGAGATCATAATTATACTATAATTACGTAAGTCAAAATATGATTTTAAACGTATATTTATTTTTTGGTCAACTAGATTTCATCTTAAACATTTGTTTTGAGTGTTTAAAAATCCGTATTTTTGAAATATTAATAGTATATTTTTTTTTTCACTTTTTCTTGAATAAAACAATAGTACTTCATCTTAAGTTAATTTTGTCATTATATCATAACATTAAAAAAATATCTAGCTTTTGTTACCAAACAAATCTTCGACCCCCCAATGAAAATCGTCTAGGTCCGTCCCTGATTCCCCCACTATTAATTTCATGATTATTTTAATTTTTCTACTTATGGGTTTAGTTGTTAGGTAGAATAGTTCAGATTTCTTATGCAGGTATCTATGCCGCATGAATTGTCACAGTCAACTTTATTAATTACCTCTCAAAAAAGGGGAGGTGTTAATGAAACATACAAAACTATTACTTATAGATTTTAGGGAAAATCTCACTTTTCTCATGGACTTTGCTTTCTAACCTTTATGAATTTTCACTTAACCCCCTCAACTATTAAAAATATCTCATATCATTATCTTTGAACATTCTTCGGTGGAATATGTTCAAAGGTTAGGTGGCAAAATGCGACATAAAATTTTCAAAGATTGTATGAAAAAATGAGAAAACGTTGAAAGGATGTGTGACAAAATGGAAAAACGTTCAAAACCACAAATTAAAGTTGGACGAAATATTCTTTTAGATTCTAGCTTTATGCATCTTAGGGGGCTGCCTGAGATATATTTGATAGTTGAGGGGGTTAAATGGGAACTCTCAAAGATTAAAGGGTGAAATGGAAAAACGTTCAAAACTTAGGGGACAAAATAGTATTTTCTTTAGATTTTATTACATAAAACTAATTGTGTTATTAGATTATCTGCATTGAATAGCACTTTGTCTAATTTTGTTTGAGCTGAGCAACACTAATACAATACTAAAAAATTGGACCCAAATTACTTATTTATAGTGTTTGACACTCTTAGTAAATGTTTTTTACTTTAACATTATGCATACAAATTGGAAGTCCTTTTTTAAATTCAATTTAACTCAATGTATTTCAATAACTTAAAATTACAGCTTGTTTTTTAAACGTAACAAAAGGTATATTTAGACTAAATTAAAAATAAATAATATGATGATTATCAATTGAAGACAATGGAAACACAAAAAGAACAGATTATTAATTTTGAAACTAGAATTACGAGATAAAAACATATCAGTGAAAAATGAGCTACACTTAAATATGATTTTGCAAAATATATTTTAATTATAATAGTGAAGCCGTGCATAATAGTGATTATTCCGCGGATGAATTTTCATCATAAAAATATAAATTTTGAATGCATGAACATGAACCCAAGATAGGTAAAAACCTTAGAGAGAGAATTTCTCTTCTATTTTTCAATATCAATAATAATCAAATATTTTAAAATAAGTCCAAACCGGACTTTTAAAGCCAAAAAAAAAAAAAGATTGAATAAAAATAGATAGACTTCTCAAGGAAACAAAATAAATAAAAGATGACAACTAATACTTTTGTGGAAACAAATTGGATCACAAAAATATTCTACTAAATCTGATACTTGATCTGCATCAAATAGTTAAAAATAAATCTTAATAATTTATAAATATAGAGAAAAGTACCAAATATTCATTTAATATTTATTATTTAAATAAGAAAAAATTACAACTTAACTAATATGCTACTGAAGTTGGGCTTCCTATTTCGGGAGCCCTACGTCCTGACGTTTTTGTGCAATAAACCCCTTCGGCTTAGCTCAAGACTCAACTACTCGTCGTACTTAGTTTATCATTATCACATATTTTTTAAATTTTAAGTTGCAACAGTAACAATTATACATTTCAAAGATAAATCTAAACTTCCATTTTATTTATTTTAGTTGTCCAATGACGAAAATATCCTACAAGTGTTTATGTTTTGAAAGAAAACTTTTTACTCCACCCCATCCTCTTCTCTATACCAAACCCATCCTATCTAGGCCGAATGTTGGCTATGGGGTGGGATATAGGTTGGGTTTGAGATTTGTTTTTTCCTTTTTCTTTTATAGCATTTAATTTTTATTTTTATTTATCATTTTGAAAATATTAAACTAACATCACATTCTAATATGGAATTTATAAAATTTGTAATAGTATTTACGTTATTTTATTAATATGTGAGTTTTATTATTAAGAATGAAATAGAAATTGACGAAAATTTGAAGGAGTTAAGCTACTCATAATTGTGCGAGTGGACAGTGAATTGTGTGAAAAGTGTAAATTCCCTTTTGACAGGGGAGGTGTTTGTTCATTTTATGGGTATAATACAAATATTATGTAACAATTAAGATGGTTTAAGTCTAGAAACAAACCAAAACCTGTCATGTCATCCAATACTTTACACTTGATAAATGTTTGAAAAAAAATTGATTTCTTTATTATTCTTAATTTATATGGGTTTTTTGTTTTATTTTTTTTTCTGAGTGAAATGGTAAACATCTCATTGCATTAATTACTAAACCATAAATTTTATTTGAATTTACTCGATTATTACTTTCAAAATACAAATATATATATAATTCAATTAACAAAACTAATATTAAACTAGAAAAATACTTAGGGACCGACCTAAAGAGAAACTTTGAAAGGGGGGAGGTAATGGTCCCCCATTTCTTTTTTTAATTTATGTATATTTATATTTTAAGTAATTATTAAAGACGTATTTTTTAAATAGTTCACAAAAATTAAATACAACAATTTGATATTGGACTTCATTTTATTTGATAAAAGCTTGTTTAGCTTGATTTACTATACATTTCAAATAAACTTGATCAATATTTTGTTTAGATAATTTTGAAGCTCGATTCCATAAGTTAGAAACTGACAAATATCAAGCTACTCGAACTTGATCTTAAGGTTCACTCGAGCTCAGTTTGCTAATTAAACAAACCATGCTAACACACAATTTAAGTCCGATAAAAAATTCAAACAAAGAATATGTGTCTTTGTATTACTCAACTCGTTTACACCCCTATATCAGACACACGACTTTACAAATCAACGTCTTTTGTCATTTTTTTTCAATTTGCATGTTGAATTTTTTATTTTTCTCTAATTGTAGGTTCTATTGTACTAATGTGTTTCGGCGCACAAAACGTGCAGAAAAGTCCTACGTTTGATGTACTTTTTAAGAACGATTGTAAAACGTCATGAACATCTAATGGATTTTTCTCCTTTTGATAACCATGAACTCAATGAACTTTTCACTCTCGGAGTCTGAATTATAAGCGATTTTAACTCATATTTGATTATAGACTATTTTTATGAATAAATTGATTAATTTAACTAACCCCAATTAAAAAAATGTATTTTGTGAAAGATATTTACATTGAGAGAATTGCTCTTGTGGTACCAAACTATATATCGATTCTCACTTGTGGTACCATAAAAGAGATTTGGTACCACAATTTAAGAAATCAATCACTTTTGGTACCACCGTTAAAAATGGGCGTTAACCGATGACGTGGCAGTTAAGTATTATTGTAAAATTGATACCATTATTTTTGTTGACTGACAATTATACCCCTAACATTTCAGGTTGTCAAAATAACCCCATATTTTCAAATTTAATGACATTTTAGTCTACATTGTTGCCCAATTTCAAAATTGGTTTAAATAAGACACATATGGACCAATGTGAGATTTTACTTATTATATTTACATATTTATTTAACTTATTTAGTTTTATGAATAATATTAACAGACCAAATAATATTTTAATATAAATCCGACAAAATATTAATTAAATCTAAAAATTTATAATTATTTTAATATATTTAATATTTATTGAAAAATAAACTTATATATTATTAATAATATAATTATAATTTAAAAATTATGGGCCGCCAATGAAATGCATTTTGACCCGTTTTTGAAAATATCCATATTAGTGAGACACGAATCCAATATACCTTGGTACTTGTGACTTTAGTTTTTTCTACTAAATGACGACCTTATTGGCGAGAAGCATGGGATCGAAAGATCTTTAAATGCATGCATTGATTTTGTGGGTTTAATCAATCAAAAATTTGGACAAGCATAAAAAACGAAATGAATAGAAATCCCAATTCACTTGATTATTTTATATTACACTAATAAAGTTGAAAAGAAAATGAATCTAAACCCATTTTTTAATACACTAATCTGAAATGTTCAATCATCCATACGTACACGCATCAAAACACGTTAAACAAATTAAATTAATGAAGTTTGAAAATTTTATTTATATATATATATTTGATGTTATAGTTGGTAAAAGTTGTTGACGTTTAACCAATAACATTGAAAATCAATGCTCTGATTAATTTGACCCTTCATTATTATGTATTATCTTTCACTTTAAAGTCCCAGATTTTGAATTGAAATTTCTACGTTGATTGATGCATGAATAAAGGTAATTTACGCATTTATTCATATCACACTAAAGGAATAGTGAATGAGACTATATAGGACTAAAAAAACTGAACCAGAACGGCTTACAAGGATTGGTTTTGGTCGATTTCATGGTTTTGTGAAACTCAGTCAAATCCATTTTCAATAAAGTTTAGACATAGGTTTTGTGAAACTCTCGAGTTTCAAATTATATTTCTAATCTAATAAATCTCAACATTGATATTTCATCAACCACATTTTTTTCTCTAAAAAAATATTGATTTGACACGTACCTCTATATTCAAACTCAATCAAAATCATATTTTAACTTTTCAAGAACCAAAAACTCAATTTGCAAACTCAATCCAAATAGTATTTCAAAAATTTCATTAAAACTATCCAAATTTTATTTTGGAAACTTAAATCATACGAAACTGAGTCAAAACCAATCTATATATACCCGAAAATTCAATAAGCAATTTACTAATATCAATAAAATAATTGGACAATTTATTACGTAAACTAATTAATAAAAGGAGAAAAATGCACGATACTCATCCGTGTTATGAAAACTTACAAAAAGCTCCTTTGTCACTACAAGAAAATTGAGCTTAAGTGACAAAAAATTAAGTGATAATATGAAAGTTGTTACTCTTTGTATGCATTTAGTGATAAAAATATTAATTTTGTCATAATAATAATAGTGACAAGTGCAATAGTGACAATATATGTTTTTAAGTTGTCACTAATAGCTATTAATGACAAATATATGGTGACTTAAGTTGTCACTATTGACAATTAGCGACACCTTTTTAGTGATAACCTAGTGACAATAAAAATTGTCACTATGGTTTAGTGACAACTTTTTGGTTGTCACTTTTGGGGTATCGCTAAATGTCAATAGTGACAATTTTTTTACAATTCTTGTCACTAGTATGTTTATGAAAATCATTTTAATGACAATATTTGAGTTCTTGTCACTTAATATATATAAGAAGTGACAACTTTAACATTGTCACATAAAATTTTATCACTAAAATTTAATTTTTTTGTAGTGTGTGGAATCTTTATAGTACCAAATCCCCTTGTACTTTCAAAAACTCTGCATAGAATCCCCCGTCCATCCACTTCCTTTAGTTTTTTGATAGGGGTCTGCATAAAATCCCCTTGTACTTTTTAACTTTTGCACAAATTCCCTCGTACTTTCTAATTTTTGCACATAATACCCTTGTATTTTTTATTTTAGCAGAAATTCTCTTATAACATATCATTTTTTTTAAATCTAGTGGTAATTTAGGTATATCAATTAAAATTTAAGGGCGTTAGACAACTGAACGGAGTAAGGAAGATTACGCATAGTTTTTTAAAGTGCAAGAGCATTTTTGAAACAATAATTTTTGCAGTATATATGTATATGTATAATTTAAATATCAAAGGCATGTGTTTTGGATTAGAATTTAAAATAAAGTAAAATTATTCGGTATTTTACCTGAATTTATTTGATAAATGTTCTTTTGAGCTTGATTTATTATAAATTTTAAAAAATGTTTAAAACAATATTTTTTACTTGATAACATCGATTTTTTTTTTTAATGAACTTGCTTGAATAAAGTAAGTAACAAAAATTATGTAAAAATATCAAGCTATTCGAGTTTGACTGTGTTCAACTCTGTTAAAGTTCGTTTGAGCTTAGTTCATAGTCAATTTCAAGTTCTAGCTAAACAATCAAATCGAGCTCACATACAGTTTCAAGTTTGATAAAAGAATTCAATCAAAATATATTTTATTTCAATTTTACACCTTTGGTTTTGAACCACAACTTTTTAAAAATTCAACGTGTTGTGGCATTCTTTATACTTACTATCACTGATGCACTTTTTAAGAAAGAACTTAAAATTCCATCAATATCTAATATGTTTGTGGGAAATTCTTATCCAGACTCGGTTTGACCACATCAAATGTAATTATATAGCAAGTGCAATACACTTGCTTTGGGAATTGGATAGGACACATAGGAGAGTGACAAATCACAAAGCACTAAGCAAGTGCAATACATTTGCCACGTGGTTAGATGGGTATGACCAAGGCAGGTCTGAACAAATTCTTTCCATATTTGTTTTGCTATTGTCTAGCATGAATCCGATAAACCTTCACACTGAGAGACAAAATTATAAGAGATTTAGCATGAACTCGGTCAGGGACGGATCCAGAATTATAGAGTCTCAGAGGGGAGGGGGGGTGTGCGAGTTTACACATTGCTAGAACTAATTGACAATGATATTCAATATAATTTATTTGCATAGAATATATTATCAACTAGAACTCTATATATTGAATTCAAAATGCTAAAATAATTGAATGGAATAACTTTGAAAATTATATACGATGCTCTTCATATCATAAAAATTCTTAGCATTTTTATTCTCAATGTGAATAATCAAACAATTCGAAAGGTAGTAATTTTTCATCTCGTTTATAAGCATGTTTTTCACCAACTTTATTGTTGATAATGATTGTTTTTGTTGTGGTGGTAACATGAAAAACTAAAATCGAGCGAATCAAATAATCTATTAAAAGTTACATCATATACTTTTTTATTCTCTTCAATGGTAAACTTAGTACACACAAACTATTGATATGATAAAAATAGTGTCCGACAAGCCAACTGTATGGCTGCTATTTATTGTAATAAATAAGGAACTATTCAATTTAGATTAATAAATGCATCTTATTAAATGGTCAACTTTATCTTATGTAATAATTATCTAAGCATAAGGATAGAAGTCCTTAGATCACAGGGCTATGGGACAACCCGTTGACTGATGTCCAAGGCCGTGATTTAGAACATATTCAAGAGTCGTAGAATCCATTTGAGAAAGGACATCATTGAATTCGGTTAGACTCTCACTGATGTGAATACTCCGATGAACTGGAGGACGCTGGGGTCCACGAGCGTGACTGGGATAGTCGATACACAGAAGTGGGTGGCTTGCTGGGAAGGCAAGTGCACTGAATACCTCAATTAGGAAATAACTCACCATGGAAGCGGTAGTCCCATATCGGGGTCGAAGTTATTCCTATTTGCAATAGTGTACGAGGTATAGTCCAAATTACTTGAGGTGGTTTATCTGGTGCACGGCATTTATGCTTTGATGTGAGTTCCGACCGACTGGCTTGTCAAACCACTAGGTCTTTGTGGATTCACGTTGGGTATATGTGGACGTGTATGCAGATGAATATCACCAACATAGGATCCATTGACCTGAGTTGATAGGTTATAAGTTTCTCTTATAAGTTCTGTGAGAAGCTGATTCTGAAAGATCTTGACTGAGGCAGATGGTTGTTTCGTGAAAGTAGCTCGCGAAATGTAAGTCTCAATTGGAATCATTTCAAGAACAAAAATTATGGAGTTGAGGTTAATAGGGAACCGATAGATATCACACCCTGGATCTCGACCAAGAGACTAACTTATGGAAGGACCATATCGTACATGGCACTCGTTAAAAAAGATTATAGGTTCACTAAATTGATTCACCAGTAACTGGGCTTCACTGGCTTGTGGCTAGACATCGACTGTGGAGTGTGGGATAATTCCCAAATTAGTAGGAGGTACTAATTTGAGGAATGATCAATCGACAGAGTGTTCAAATGATTCATAGAGTAATTGATTACTAGTTTAATTCACGCTGTTTAATTACAACCCACAACCAATTATTTTGTGGACCTATGGGGACCACTACTAGAAAAACCGGAAATTCCGACTGAAATTCCAACCGATTTTGTGCGAAATCGGTTGGAAATTAAAGATTCCAACCGATTTTCCAACTGCAAAAATCGGTTGGAAAATATCGCGTCGGAATGAAATTCCGACCGTCATTGAATTCCAACCGATTTTGAATCGGTTGGAATTTTTAATATTCCAACCGATTCTAAGTCGGTTGGAATTTTTAATATTCCAACCGATTTAGAATCGGTTGGAAAATTATTCCAACCGATTCTAAATCGGTTGGAATTTTAAAAATTGCCGATTTAATAATTTTTTGGCATTTTTCTTAAAATTGAATTAATTAAAATCCTAAATTGACAAATATTCATAATACACTAAAAATAAACAGAAGCAACATCTCGATATCAAGAATTCCGAATACAAAATACAATCATAATACACAATATACAATCATAATAATAAAGACACGATACAAAATACTCGAACATATATATATAAGTACAAAATAGTATCCTCATAACAATAAGTACGTACACGATACACAATACTCAAATATATAAGTACCCAATACAATCATCATAATAAGTACACGATACGATCATAAAAAGTACATCTTAAGTATATTCAACTACACATCTGGTGTCTCAGAAACATCATCCGAGTTGGGCATTTGAGATTGACCATGTGGGGGCGGTTGTTGATTAAAGACACTAGGATCCAAAAACATGGGGAAAGAGTTTGGCCGAAACATATTAGGAAAATGACGATAAATACCAGGCTGCGTAAAATGTTGCACATACCCCTGCGAAGGTTGAGACGGTCCTGCCTGATGATGAAAACCTTCATTTATTGTGGAATTTGGCATAGAAGGTCGATCTGGCCGAATTTGCATGGCAAGATTCAACATCGTCCTATATTGCTCATGTACAAGATTCAAAATGTACAACTATCATTGGCCTCGATATTTTGCACAACGTCTCTCATAGCATCATGTACAAGATCTTCGTATCGGTTAAAACCGTCATCAATATCATCAGTGAAATATTGACCGCTACTCGAAGCTCCAACATTGATATGATCATCACTAAGTGGCTCAACTTCACCGTGTGACGTCCAATACCAGTAGTGAGGCTTGAATCCCCAACGACATAAATGTACAACTACAACATCATGTTTTTTGTAGTATCTATTTTTACATTTCGAACAAGGACACTTAATTTCATTTTGTGATATAAATTCAGTCTGCGACCTAACATAATTGATGAACCCATATACCCCACTCACGTACTCATCCTTAAGTGATCTAGTGCATGAATTAACTCTATCATACATCCAACTACGATGGTCACGAATATCCATAATCTTCAATAATGCTAAAAATGCTACGAAAAGAATCACAACATATAAAAGATTCAAAATACATAAGTCTTAAAAAATATGTAAAATTAATGTGACAACATAAATTATTTATAAAAATGTAGGCAGACAATTAATCAATAATCATCTTTAAAACACCAACATAATTATAAGCCCTAAATTCTAATTAAATCCCAAATATCCAGCATATATATAGGCCGTAAAATGAGATAAGATCCATGTAATTTAGCTAGCCCCCATTGAATTTTCAATCATATTACATATAAGTGAAACTTTAATTCAAACTTTCTAACTAAAAGCTCTAAATTCTAATTAATTAATTCCCAAATTATCCCAATAATTAAAAGCCCTAAAATAAGATCAATACATGCAAAATTTAGATCCTAATTGAATTTCAAGCATATTACATATATAAGTGAAGCTCTAATTCAAACTTTCAAACTAAAAGCCCTAAATTCCAATTTAATCCCAAATTAATTCCCCAATAAAAGCAATTAGATTCAATAATAGAAGATTTAGTACCTAATTCAAAATTCAAAATTTAAATCAATACGAGTTATAAGTGAAGCTTTAATTCAAAATTTTCAACTAAAGCCCTAAATTCCAATTTAATCCCAAATTTCTCCAATAAATAGATTCAATAGAAATTTAAGGACCTAGCATATAGAATTTTCCACTAAAAGCCCTAAAATGAGATTCAATACAAAATTTAGGTCCTATAAGTGAAGCTCTAATTCAAACTTTTCAACTAAAGCCCTAAATTCCAATTTAATCCCAAATTTCTCCAATAAATAGATTCAATAGAAATTTAAGGACCTAGCATATAGAATTTTCCACTAAAAGCCCTAAAATGAGATTCAATACAAAATTTAGGTCCTATAAGTGAAGCTCTAATTCAAACTTTTCAACTAAAGCCCTAAATTCCAATTTAATCCCAAATTTCTCCAATAAATAGATTCAATAGAAATTTAGGACCTATAGCTAGCTAATAGAATTTTCAACTAAAAGCCCTAAATTGAAAATTTCCCAATAAAAACCCTAAAATTAAATGAGATTAATCCAAAATGTAGGTCCTAAAAACGTGATTTTCCAACCACATTATATATCATTTCATCAATAAAAGGAGTTTAACAATTAATTACATGTATAAATCAACATAGTATATGTATATATATATATATATATACAAATACCTTTATAGTTAGTTGAAGAAGAAGAAAAAGAGATCTGGAGAGTTGAGTGGGTGTTGGTGGCCGTGTGTTGTTGGTCGGCCGGAATTGAAGGTGTGGTGGTGGTGCCAAGCAAAGGAGCACAATTAGGATTTTTTTTTTCTTCCTTTGTTTGTTGTCTCTCTGCCGCGGCTATAAAAAATAAATGGGGGAAGGAATTTTTTTTTTTTTTTTAAGTTGTGACATATTCCAACCGACTATAAGTTGGTTGGAAAAAAAAATATTCCAACCGATTATAATCGGTTGGAATAATTATATAAATTCCGACCGATTTTAATCGGTTGGAATTTTTTGTCCCGCGTCAACTGTATTCCGACCAAAAAAAAAATGGGTTGGAATATTCATAAAAATTCCAACCTTCCAACCGAATTTTTTTCGGTTGGAATATCCATGAAAATTCCAACCAATTCATTTTCGGTTGGAATTCGATTGATAATTCCGACTGAAATTTTAATCGGTCGGAATATTTATTGATTTTCAAATAAAATTCCGACCGAAATATTTTCGGTTGGAATTTAAGGATATTCACACCGAATTTATTTCGGTTGGAAAAAATCGGTCGGAATTTCCGGTTTTTCTAGTAGTGGACACACACAATACACATAGAGTGAAACAAGAAAATGAAGAAATGAGGCTCGACTGGGTAGACCAGTTTTTGACGAGTTGAGAAGCAATTTAATTGGTTCGTGGAATAAATTAATGTGAGGTCAATTTATTTTTTGTCGATAATCTTGGAATTTTAGTTGCTGCAGTGGATGAATTGTATTTAAACCTTTTTGGTATTGTAGTTGCAACAGGTGGATTTTGTTGAGCTTCGGATAGGCATTGTGATATATGTAGTTTAGAGCTAAGTAACTAAATTTGCGGGTCCCAAGGTTAGGCGCGCTCTGAATTCGCCTTAGGTAACTATATTCGGGGGTCCCAAAGTTTGGCACGCTTTGAATTCTCCTTTCCGGCTCTAATCGAAATTCTCTATTAGGTCATCTCCAACCCGAGGGCTTATCCCCCTCCAATGCCCTTTCCTCCTCCCCCTCCCTTCTCGTCTATAACCCAAGGACTTATCCCTACATCTAATTTTCACCACTACCCTCAATAATAATAATAATAATAGTCAATAAATATGAATCTAAGTGTTTGAATATAATTTTTTTAAATCATATCGTATTTAATTTAGATTATATTAAAATTTATGCTAGATATTTTGCATTTGTACATTTTGTCTAAATTGTATAATCGTAGACAAATTTAAGATTTAAAAATTAAAACTAACAGTGTTGTTAAACTAAATTAAATTAAAATTTAAATAAACTTTTAAATATTTGCACGTTTTGTCTAAATTTTAGGATCGCACACAAATTTAAAATTTCAAACTTAAAATTAATCATGTTATTAAATCTTACAATTTTATTAAATTTTACACAAAATTGAAAAGAAAAATATCCATTTTTTGTTAGATTTTTCTTTTTAAAATACACATTTTAAGTAGAATAATTAAACCAAAAAAAAAATGTTGCACGGACGCGTGTCAAGCTTGATGGGGAAGGATAGGGGTTGAAGACCGGAAAACACCTCCCCGGCTCATCCCTCTCCCCTCCCAGTTGGAGATGTCTTAAATTTGCAAAGTTGTAAATATAAACTCGAATGCAAAATTCTCTAATCCTTTCCCCTCCCCCACCGGTTGAAGACCGGAAAACACCACCCCCGGCCCATCCCACTCTCCTCCCGGCTGGATGCCTTAAATTCGCAAAGTTGTAAACATAAACTCAAATGCAAAATTTGTCTCTTTGTCCTCTATAATCACGTAGACATTGGGCTTGCAGTAGGCAACTTCAAATTTCAATTTAAATGGGTCCCACATTTTGATTTGAGATTACATTCAGTTGTAAAATTGCGATAAATAGTAACCTAGGTCAAGTTGAGTAATTCAATGAATTTTAATCGAACCTTTTATAAGAGCATATCTAACCCATAGGGCTTTTACAGTCCAGGCTTGTCCACCTTCATCTCGGGTGAACTTGCATCTCTTTGGGCACCGTCTCCAACCGTTAAGAGAACAATACTAATTAATTAAAAAAAAAAAACAAACTTCTCCACTCTCACCTATTATTATTATCTATAATAATAATAATTTTAATAATAATGTCAATAATAATAATCATAAAAATAATAATAATTTTGAAAATTAATAATATAATAATAATAATAACTCACAGAATGAATAATATAATACAATTAAAATTAAACTTAATTTTGAAAATGAATTATAACAATAATAATAATAATAATAATAATAATAATAATAATAATAATAATAATTCGGGTAAAAAGTAAGCATAATAACCGTAATAAAATCTAAATATGAAAAATCAAATTTCAAATATTTATACGTTTTGAATAAATTTTACTTTAGTAGACAAATATATAAATTCAAAATTAAAAGTTACATCTTTAATATAAAACAACATGTTATTAAATCTTACAAAAAATTTATAGTTAAATTTGTCTTACATTTCTAATTAATTAAATAAAACAAGGTGTTCTTAAATTTCTAGTTTTTTTTAATTAATAAACATAAGTTAATAAATAATAAATAAATTAAAAATTAATAAGGCAGTGGCGCCACCTACCACCTGCTTGGAACGGACGCGCTTCCAAGCAAGGTTATGCCCCAGGCGTCAGTTCCAAGCAGGGTTGTGCCCCAGGTTTTCAACAGCCTGGGGCACAGCCCCGGGCGGTGCTAATAGCACGCCTTGAACTGTTAGAGACCGTCTAGGGCCATCTCCACCCACCCATGGTAGGTTGGAGATGGCCTAAATTAATAAAATGTTACATTTCAAAAAAGTATTATCATTTATATTAAGTTATTAACAAGTAGTAAGGAGAATTAAAGATTAAAATTCTAAATATCTCTATCTTGTATTCGAAAATTATTGAATGAGAATTGACGATTTCACTTCATCGGTTTATGGAAGAAGATCATTTTATGCAACAAGATAAAAACTAAGAAAAACACTAAAAATTATTAGAGAATTTTGTTATAAGACATTCAAATTAAATGTACAATTTTTAAGATCATTATTTATTTGACAACATTATTGTATCAAATATTAAATTGCACTCTCTCTGTCCCAATTTTTTAACTCCATTAGCTACAGTGCAAAGCCAAACTTTTTAATCTTTTAAATAACTTATCAAATAGATTGTTTACATTTATAGCGTTTTAAACATTTTAAATGTTAATATATATGGTGTTGAATAATATTATCAGTAATTGAAATAAATTAAATAATATAATGTTTTAAAATTTGGTCTAGTTGATTGGGCAACTATACCAAGAGAGCAAAATAATTGAGACAGAAGGAGTATAAAATATTATTAATAGCTTTTTTAATATTTGAATATGTGAATACTTAAATCCATTTAGAATTCACGCTCTAAAGGCGCTCTCAAAATCCTTTTCTTGTTTGACGCTCTACTTCCGCTCCCGCTCAGCGAATTAGTTATCTAGGTTTAGAGCTCTTATTGTGAAGCATATGTGAGGATTTTAAGTTATTTAAATGATTTAGTGACACTTTGTTTGTAATTAAACATTTTGTCGTTCGATACTACTCGACTCGACTACACCCTAATTTGTTAAAATTAATTCATAATTCCTTAAGCATGAAGAAATCATACTTGGATGATATATTATCCACATTGACAACACTGAGAATTATCTAGAATTGCATTCTAGTCAACCAAGGCCACCAATGAGATCAAAGTCTTAGCATTGAAGAACTCTCAAAAAGCTTAGTCATGCATGCTTAGCCACTAAGTTTGTGTTAAATTAATGTATCCAACAAATTAATCTAGTTGCTTCTAGTGTAGAGTAGAAAGGTGGCTCATAGGCCTATATATATGTATGTAGTGTGTACAATTTTATATATAGAAAAAATCAATCAATTAGCAAAGTTAGTTTTGAGAAGAGAATTTATTCTCTTGTATGAGGGCTTAGTGCAAAAAGCCTCAAAATATTGTAGCCTTATTATGTTGATGAAATATTAAGTCTATTTTATCTTGCTAAAATTATTTTCTTAGCCTTTTATATCCCAAACACCCAACAGATTGTGGTATCAGAGCCACCCTTGACCTGATAACTCCTCACATATATTAAAAAATGAATCCCAAGCAATAGCAATGAGCTTGCCTTCTCATATTCCCAACAAGGTGTTCCGATCTTCATTGGTCAAGACTACTAGTTTATGGAGCATTCTTACGAAGACTTTATTCCAGTCCCATGATCTTTGGGATATCGTAGAAGAGGGGTATGAAATATATAATCCGGAGGAAGAAGCTACGTTGACTGCAGTAAAAAAGAAGGAGCATAAAGAGAACAAGAGCAAATATGCAAGAGCCTTGTCATTTATGCACCAAAGGGTAAGTCGATATATACTTCTGCGTATTACGGGTGTCAAATTTTCAAAAGATGCATGGGATATTTTGAAAAAATAATTTGTTGGCTATGAAAAAATTATCTCTATGAAACTGCAAAATTTATGGCGTGAGTTTGATAATATACTCATGAAAGATAGCGAGACTATGCAAGATTTTTTTTTCTAGAGTTTCTACAATTGTTAATCAAATTAGAGGCTATGGTGATACTGCCGAAGATAAAAGAATTATAGAAAAAGTCTTGCGAAGCTTGCCAGTAAAATTTGAGCACATAGTTGTTGCGATTGAAGAGTCTAAAGATTTATCAAAACTTTCTTTAGACGAACTCATGGGATCTTTAGAAGCTCATGAGAAAAGAATGAGCAGATTTTCAATTCATAGTTTGGAGCAAGCTTTTCAAGTAAAGCTTAATCTAGCAGACCAGAAAAATAAAAAAGGAGATGGCCAACCAGAAAAGAATATGGCCTCCACATCCAGAGTATCAAGTGGCAGAGGTCGTGGAATCAAAACTTCCGAGGACGAGGTCTAGGAAGAGGAGGTTTCTCTAACCAAAGAAATGCAAATCAAAATTCAGATTTATTTTGCCGAATAAGCAGAAAATAACCACGACACAAAGGTTTGCCGCTACAATTTCAAAAGATGCAGATACGCCAATCATTCAGAAAGAGATTGTTGGCATAGAGATGATGGTGAGAAAAATGAGGCCAATTACACTGAAGAAAAAGATACCAATCAGGTATTTTATTCATGTTTGAATTCTCAACAACTATTTGAAAGTACGTGGTACGCAATAATCATATGTGTGGAAATAAGAAGATGTTTGTGGAGCTTGATGAGACTTATTCATCCAAAGTAAAACTTGGTGATGGCAAGGAACATAAAATCGCTGGGAAAGAAACAATAGTAGTCTAGACAATCAAATTTTATCAAAGATGTTTTTTATGTTCCAAATTTGACTCAAAATCTTTTAAGTGTGGGTCAACTACTAGAGAAGAATTATAAAGTGGAGTTTAATAATGATCATTGTGTCATTATTGATAAGCAGAAGAATCTCACAATGGCAAATATAAAGACGAGCTCAAATAAAGTATTTCCTCTTAATTTGCCATTGATCGAGAAAATTATTCTCCAGAGCACAACAGAAGAAGATCATAACCTATGGCATCTGAGGTATGGACATTTGAATTACTAAGGTCTCAATCTCTTAAAAACAAAAATATGGTTTTTGGTCTTCCAAATATTGCAGATCGAGACACAACATGTGAAGGATGTATTTATGGCAAAATGCACCGCCTACCATTTCCAAAGACATCCTACAGAGCCAAAGCTCCTCTTGAACTAATACATGCGGATATTTGTGGCCCAACTCGAACTCCATCTCTTAACGACAATAGATATTTCTATTGTTCGTGGATGATTATAGCAGAATGATGTGGGTTTATATTTTGAAGCAAAAATCAGAAGCATTTCCAGAATTCCTGAAGTTCAAAGCAAATGTGGAAAATCAAAGTGGCAGAAAAATAAAGACTCTCAGAACAGACCGATGAGGAGAATTTATTGGAAAAGCCTTCTTAAATTATTGCAAAGAAAAAGGGATCCAGAGACATCTAACAGTGCGATATACTCCACAACAAAATGGAGTTGCAGATCGGAAAAATCGCAGGATCGTTGAAATGGCAAGAAGCATGATGGCCGAAAAAGGACTTCCAAAAAGTTTTCAGCAGATGTTGTACTTACAGCAGTCTATATTTTAAATCGTTCACCAACAAAGGTAGTTCCAAACAAGACTCCCTATGAAGCATGACATCGAAGAAAGCCACAGGTGAACGACCTCAAAGTTTTTGGTTGCTTAGCTTATTCTCATATTCCTAAAGAGAAACGAGAAAAGTTTGATGATAAAGGAGAAAAGCTTATCTTGTTGGTTATAGTGACGAATCCAAGGGATATCATTTACTAAATCCAAACACAAATAAGATTATTATAACTCAAGATGTTATCTTTAATGAGAAACAATCATGGAATTGGGGAGAAGATACAAAAACAAATAATGTGAATCTGCCTGACTCATCATTAAATCAAAATGATCTGACAAGTCCAAGCTCAAGTTCTCCAGGACTATCTGAGGAATTCTATCCATAATCAGAAAGTCCAGTACTTAAGGTACGAAGTTTAAGAAAAATTTATGAATCATGTGATGTGGCATTTTTTGCTTGTGAGCCACAGACTTTTGAAGAAGCTGTGAAAGAAGAAATATGGACAAATTCTATGGATGAAGAAATAGCAAGCATCGAAAAGAACAAAACATGGGAACTAGTAGATCTACCCGAGAATAAAACTATAATTGGACTAAAGTTGGTCTACAAGACGAAGTACAAAGAAGATGGTTCAATTCAAAAGCACAAAGCATGCCTAGTAGCAAAAGGCTATTCTCAACAACCAGGAATTGATTTCAATGAAACGTTTGCACCAGTTGCTTGAATGGAGACAATACGAATTGTCCTAGCATTAGCTGCTTAAATGGAACTTACAGTTTATCAATTGGATGTCAAATCAGCATTTCTCAATGGAGATTTGAGTGAAGACGTTTATGTCGAACAACCTGAAGGTTATATTGTCCAAGGCAAAGAAGATAAAGTTTATCGCCTTAGAAAGGCACTATATGGGCTAAAACAAGCACCAAGAGCCTGGAACAGCAAGATTGACAATTATTTTCAGAAAAATGGATTTCAAAGAAGTCAAAGTGAACCGTCACTATATGTGAAGAAAGAAGGTGAAAAATATTTTCTTATTATCTGTCTTTACATAGACGATTTGATATACACAGGTATAAATCCATTGATGATAGAAGAATTCAAAAAAACAATGATGCAAGAATCTGAGATGACCGATTCGGGTCTAATGAAATATTTCCTTGGAATTCATGTTCGTCAAACCAAAGGGGAAATATTTCTCTCTCAGGAAAAATATCTTGAAAGTTTATTGAAGAAGTTCCAGATGATAAATTGCAAGCCCATATCTACTCCACTTGCACTAAATGAAAAGTTGACGCTGAATGATGGTGCTGCAAAAGTTGATACAAAGCTGTACGGAAACTTAGTAGGCTCTCTATTAGCTTAATCTCGAGGTTTATGCATGACCCGAGTAAAATGCATTATGCAACAACAAAAAGAATTCTACGTTAACTTCAAGGTAAGAGAAATTTTGGCATCAAATATGTCAAAGAAAAAGAAAACAGACTTATTGGATATAATGACAGTGATTGGGCCGGATCAGTTGATGATCGAAAAAGTACAGCTGGATATATATTTTGTTTGGGTTCAAAAATCATATCATGGGCATCAAAGAAGCAAAAGACTGTGTCACTCTCATCAGCAGAAGCAGAATATATTGCTGCCACAGACGTAGCTCGTGAAGCTGTTTGGGTTAGAAGACTTTTGACAGACATTGAGCAAAGACAAGATACTCCTACAACAATATTTTGTGACAGTATGTCCAATATAGAGATGACAAAAAATCTAGTTTTTCATGCCAAAACAAAGCATATCGAACTTCGACACCACTACATTAGAAGTCTCTTTCAAGTTCAAGATCAATTGGAGTTTGTGAACACTAAAGATCAACTTGCAGATAGCTTTACAAAAGCAGTCAATTCAGAGAAGTTAGAGCAATTTCGAAATGGTGTTCGAATTATGAATTAAGAGTGGGTGTTAAAATTAATTCGTAATTCCTTAAGCATGAAGTTCCTTAAGCATGAAGAAATCATACTTAGATGATATATAGTCCACATTGAAAACACTAAGAATTATCTAGAATTTCATTATAGTCAACCAAGGCAACCAATGAGATCAAAGCCTTAGCATTGAAGAACTCTCAAGAAGCTTAGTCATGTATGCTTAGCCACTAAGTTTGCATTAAATTAATGTATCCAACAAATTAATCTAGTTGCTTCTAGTGTAGAGTAGAAAGGTGGTTCATAGGCCTATATTTTTTTATTTTTTTTTGGTCAGACAGGAAAAAAGAAAAAAAAAATGTTATTCGTTCATAGGCCTATATATATGTATGTACTGTGTACAATTTTATATATAGAAAAATCAATCAATTGGCAAAGTTAGTTTTGAGAAGAGAATTTATTCTCTTGTATGAAGGCTTAGTGCAAAAAGCCTCAAAATATTGTAGCCTTATTATGTTGATGAAATATTAAGTCTACTTTGTCTTGCTAAAATTATTTTCTTAGCCTTTTATATCCCAAACACCCAACATAATTGAGCTTTTGCTTAAGTTTAAAATTAATTCATACAAGATATATATGTTATAATCTCTCTAGAAGAATTCACCTATGTTTACACAGTCAATTAGTATAAAGTACATTAGGATACAAATTAATACTACTATATGTTCAGATAAAGAAACCGCTTAATTTCTTCAAACACAGTTTCCACCTCCCACTCTCAGAAGCACATGAGAAGTCTCGACCAAAATGAACGTCTCAAATTCACCTGGAAAAGATTAGTTCAAAAATATCATAGTTATTGAGAATTTGAGCAACCTTTTCATGTTAATGAAACAGAAAATTGTACGTTTAGTCTCACGTGATTGTACCCTCAACACTTTTGGTCGTAGAATCTACAAATTTGCACTTTTGGTTCGGATTTGTTAAATATTTTTCATTTTTAGTCCCATCAGTTTCTTTGCATCCAATTTGCAAGCTGAAACAGTTCTATGGGATCAAAAACGCAAAACTGAGACTATTCTGTGAGACCAAAACTGTGAAATATTTTTAAAATATAAAGTATAAGACCAAAAAATTGTTAATCCAGTCCTTCGAGACGAAAAATGTAGTTTTGCTGTCTTTTTAAGCATAGAAAACCATATAGTTTATAAAAAGCAGTGTGACAAATCAAAGAAAGGTTAAAACATTGCCCAAGATTAAGGAAGAAAATTCTCACATCTTCCTTTTTTGTAGTCTGATCTTTCAGCTCTATCTTGTTATAAGTTCCATCGGATTTTCCGTTCATATTCTCTTGGCCTAGTTCCATCCATATATGAGAACCGATACCCGTTAAAGGTGCCAGACTCAGCTCTCTCTTCAGACTACTTCTCTTGCCATAATCGAAACTCAGTTCAAACTTTTGTAATGTCTGGTTAGAATCAGCAATCTTCCCATGTGTCTCGGTATCATTAAATCCCACAAAATGTACTTGATTTATGTTCTCCTCGATCTGAATAGACTTTGTAATATCAATTGAAAAGTAAGCGTCACTAAATTGATAACTCGGTAAAGTGAAGTCCGAACATACACTATTTCCATCAACTGGTGACTTCAAACACTTCACTGGTTCTTCCATCTTTGCAGAAATGGGTACTTTTCTAGATATGAAGATGCAATGAAATTATAAAAAGGATCAATCTGTCAATTTTCTAAATGAACATAAGCTGCCTTCATTAAATATATCGACATATATATATATATACATAGGCCGGCTACTTGTATTGTAGCAAGCCAACAGATATGTTGACATATGTATCTTGAAGTTCATTCAGCTGGCCTAGATAAGATAACTCAGCAGCATATATATGACTTACTCTATAAATTTATGTGCTCATTTTGAATTTGTTTTATGGCAAAATAACACAATTACTTATTAGTTTTGATCTTGTAATGTTCCAAAGTATTATTGAATGAAAAAACAAATCCCTTTCTTTATACTTCTTCCTAGCTGCTGCTTGACTTGTAGTGAGTATCTAGAACTAGGCCAAACCCTCCATTGAAGTACAAAGGTAATTAAGTTAAAGGTAATAAGACAACTCACATCTTTTAGTCTTGCGCTTTACATAATTGCACTTTAAGTCTTAATTTTTTTTAAAAAAAATTGGAATTTTAGTCAGTGTTTTTAAAACCGGACCGGTCATTGAACCGGAAGCCCTACTGGTTACTGGTTCGATCGGTTAGATCGGGTCGACCACTGGTTCGATCGGTTAGATCGGGTCGTGACTTTATTATTATTTAATATTTATATATATATTTTTAGATTATCTAAAATACAATTATAATTCAAAAAATTATCATTCTTTGTCAATATAAAAATTATCATTCTTTGTCAATGTGATGAACTTTTAATTTTGTTGTCTTATTTTGAATGTATGTATCTTTGAGGGATACTTGAGATTTATATTTTTGACATTGATCTTAATTTTTAAGACATTTTGATTATTTGCATGAAACAATAAGACAACAAAATTAAAATGTCTTAAAAATTAAGATCAATGTCAAAAATATAAATTTCAAGTATCCCTCAAAGATACATACATTCAGAATAAGACAACAAAATTAAAAGTCTTGGCTTGTTCATTTGGGTTCTATTGTTGTAACTTGATGTGTAAATGGTAATTGATTTGCATAATTTCTTACACAAAACAATATTATTCACAATAATGAGAAAATTGTTATGTACTTCTTTATGTAAAAAACATTGTAATATTGCATTGATTGTTCCTCATTGATTGTTAAAACACTAAAATAATGATTGTTATTCCAATTAAAGTATATAAATGTAATTCTATTAAATGTTAAACAAGAGTTCAAATAAATAATAATAACAAAAAATTTCTAAATTTTTAAAAAAAAAAAAAAATTAAGTGAACCACCGGTTCACTGGTTTTACCGGTTTTGGAGTCGGTTTTATCGGTTCGAACTGGTTAATTAGAAGACTGGTTTTTAGGGGTAAATCGGACCGGATTGGGGACAGGTTAGCGGTAAAACTGAGCCAACCGACCGGTCCAGTCCGGTTTTAAAAACACTGCTTTTAGTCCTATCACCCTCTTTCCATCCAAAGAATGCAAAATTGAATGGAAAGGGAATGATAGAACTAAAAGTGCAAAACACATTAAAAATTGACTCTATTAAGTGTAATTTTTGTAAAATGTTCAAGCAAACTAGAGATGGAGGTCATATATTAGAATTTCATTTTCTTGGTATGTTTCAGTTGGTCAAATATGAGAAGGATTCAAAAACTTTTTGGAAATATTACGAAAATATTTGGAAAATTCGTAAATTATGAATATACAGGTTGAAGAATAAATTTCTTCTCTATATATGTTTACGTCTCGATTGATCGAGAAACAGAAATATTCATATATATTCATTTAAAAACACATGGAAATTTTAATCCATATGAACTTAGAAACTTGAAGTCAACATACGTGAGGGCTGATACTTCTGTGAAGTTTCTCTAAAAGTCAATTCCCAAATATTTGTGGATATAATATTCTCTTTGACTTTAAATAACAATATAGAGAAGCAAATTGTCTATTAATCAAGTCTTCCTTCAATCTTCATTATCTCCAAACTCCAATGAAAGATCCTTTCACGACTTATTATTCAATCCTCCCACTTGCTAAAACTAATACAAAAACCACTCGCCCATCAACCCAAAAAAATGTATATTTAGTCCTTTAACTTATTGCAAGTCGGCAAATTTGGGACAGTTTTTTCTTCGTTAAACAATTTTGATCCTTCAACTTCTTTGTGTTTGTACTTTTGGACATTTGACAGCAATTTTGGTCCTTTTAACTTTTTAGTAGATGCAATTTAACAACAATTTTGGTCCGTTGCTACCGAAATTCAAAAAGATTAAGGACTAAAATTACGGCTAAATATCCTAGAATTGCAAATAGTGAAAAACTGAAGGATCGAAATTGCTTACCTAAAATGAAAACTATCCCAAAATCGCTACTCATTAAAACTTCAAGAACTGAAAATGCATTTTTGCCCTCATCAACCCCAAAACATTGACCAATTAAACATCTAATTCAACTACACACACCTTCCTCTTAAACTAAATCAGTAACCAAAAACAGGGGAACAAACAAGGCAAACAAAAACAAAACCAAAAAAAACAGGGGAACAAAAATGGAGTACAAGCATTTCAGCCATCAACACACATTAAACCTCTACAAAATCCAAACAGGACAACAATTTCAATGCCATGGCTGTAACTTACCTTGCCTCGACTCCGTTTTCGCCTGCTTCAACTGCAACTTTTTCATCCACGAACATTGTGGTAACGCTAACCGATACGTAAAGCACCCCTCCCACCCTCCCCACCCCCTTGTACTGGTACCTAGCCCCACCTACTGCAGTGGCTCGTTCCTCTGCAACGGGTGCGGTGCACCAGGAAACACATTTTCATATTGTTGTCCACTATGTGAGGTAGATCTACACGTACATTGCACATATTTGCCTAAAAAATTTACACACAGTACACATCCACATGAGTTGTATTTGAGTTTTCAGTTACCAGATAATATTGGTTTGCCACAATCGTGCAAAATTTGTTCTAAGGAATTGATATCTAAGTATTGGTATTATTTTTGTGAGAAACAAGAGTGTGATTTTAGGGTTCATACATTTTGTGGTACTAGTGAAGTGAAATTAGGGCAATACCAGGACGATGAGCCGGAGGAATTGACGAATCCGAGTGCGTGTGTGTATCAGCCGCCACAGGCGGCGGCAGCGGCTCCGACATCGGAAGAGGTTCTTGCTGAGATGTTTCAGATGCAGATGCAGTTACAGATGAATCAACAAATTGCTCAGATTTTTGCGTCAACGAAAATATGAAATTTTTTAGGTTCTTGTTTAATTACATTATCACCTCGGAAATATATTATTTATCAATGAAAATGTTCATTTCTATTTGACTAAATTTTTTTCTTTTATCAATTAAACTATGTATTTACTTCAACTATATGAATTGCGTTTTACATCTCGAGATTGCAATAAAGACAAATTGAATCCTGGAAATATAAATAAAGACATTTTGCTTCATTATCGTTCATTACCTTCGATTAGCAAAATATATCCCCGAATATGAATTTATTGTCTTTTTATTAGAAACTCATCACTAATAAGTTTTATCTTGTAAACTTGAACTAATTTTGTGATGTTTTCGGTCAATTATGTATGGAAACTTTCTAGAAACTTTTCAATTTTTCAAGAAGTACTAGAATACTAGAAATTTTCCAGAACGAAATTTCAAATGCATCCTATAAAGGGGCAGAAAGAGTTGTCCGATGGAAAATCTTCAAAAGAATTCGAAAAGTTTCTGGAAAGTTTCAATACATAACTGATCGAAACATGATATCACAAAAACAAAAGTTTAACCTAATTTTACGAGATGAAAAGAAAGATGGAGATGGAGATGAAAATGAGTATTCCAGTACTCATAATCGTATTCTGAAATTTTAAGGAAGAAGGAAAATGAATTACTTATTTTTCCCCAGGGTTTTTTTGACCTCGGTGGTCAACTTTGCTGGAAAAATTAGGGGGTGCAAGTTGCTATGTTTTCTTAATTGGGGGTTGTTAAGTGTTTATTATGTGTATCTGGGGTGCAAAGTGCCTATTTCTTCTGTTTTAGAGTGCAAATTGCTGAGTGTTTTTTTATGTGAGGGTGCTAAGTGCTAATTTTTTATTTCGGGAGTGCAAAGTATCAAGAATCCAAAAATGAATGACCTATTTTACCCCTAAGTTTTTTACTCTGGTGGTCAACTTTGCTGAAAAATTCTAAAGAGTGCAAGTTGGTAAGTTTTTCGTATTTCGAAGTTGATAAGTGTTAATTATGTGTTTCGAAGGTGCAAAGTGCCTATTTATAATGTTTTGGGATGCAAAATGTCAAGATCCCCACGACTGGCTCTCATGTATTGAAATTTAGGACAAATTAATAACAAAGTATCATTTATATTAGGACGTCAATTGTTCGGATTCTGATTGGATCAGACTAGATTGGATACAACTCCATTTATTTTGGGGTGGATTCGGGTCAAATTCAAAATTTTACTATGAAATTCTCGCATCCATTGGATTTGGACGTATATGGAATTTTTGGATCTAATAGAACATTTGTTTCCAAAATTCAAATTAATATTTTTTGCGAAAATAAATTTTTTTTTTGTTACATTTTCATTTAACTTAACAGACGTGTTCAAATTTTGTTTAATGGTTTACTTATATTTACTAATATAGAAAAGATCTACTCTCAACACAACCACTAATACAAATGATTAAACATATGACTTTAGTAAACCGTGACAAGGTGCCCCATTAAATTCATTAAATGCCCTACATTAGACTAATACTAAATACTAACCACATTAAATGCTTAACCAGAATATTAATTATAATAGGGATTGTCTATAATGACTCTTGGTTGTTCAAGAGTCATGAACGTCTCAACCGTTAGTTGACACGTGTCTCCAAACGACACCTAGAAAAGATCTGGTACGAACCTCAACTAAAATATGTAAATACCATAATACCCTTGAATTTAAATATTAAAAGTTTAAAACATTAAAACCAGACCAGACCAACCAAACCCCTATCAAAGCACCATTTAGATTCTCAATACGGCTCCCTACTCACCATTCATTCTTAAACACATTTAAGCTGACACATACAAGGAGAAGAATCATCAAGGTGAAAGTACCTTCAAGGAATAATTCGATCCAAAGGGAAAAAATGGAACCGTAAAAATAATTGAACCATTGTTACCATCCCCAATTCCGAATTTGCTCCCATTAATTGGTTCGTACCTTTTGTACGTGCTGATGTGTGCAAATTTTATTCTCAAGGACAATTAAGAGATTACACAGCTCTACACTAAGTTGACATAAATGAGAGATTTGTAATGCCTTTATGATCATTCAAATCTTGTAGCGTCTATAACGTATTTATCATAAATTCTCGTAACGTATTTGCATTTATTACTTGTAACGTCTTTCCTAAAAAGATTACCGTACCCTTGTATGTACCTATAAATAGGTCGTCATGTTTCCAAACAAAGGACAATCAATTCACTGTTACAATTACAATACATTTTTTCTCTCCATTTGTGTATGCAACCAAGGACGGATGGACACAGGGACAAGGGGGGGCTATAGCCGCCCCTGAATTTTTTTTTTTTTTTTTTTTAATGTAGTAGTGGTGTATTTTTTTTTCAGTTCAATAAATTAACCCAATATGAAATTTGCAGCCTAAATATAATCTTAGTCCAATTAATATCACACAACCCACTCTAATAATAACTCACTCTACCCAATTTCTAAGTCCCAATGAAAAGCCCAATATTTTTCTATATATACTTATGGTATATGTTTGTGCAATTGTGCTTATGTAATTAACTAATAGTGTTATATATTCATTATTGTGTTTATATTCGTTTCCCAAAATTAATTTTTAGATTCAAGTTTCATTTTGTGTTTAAAGTTATATACTTGTTAAGATTTTCATAAGTATTAGATTAACATATGAGGATAACTATTATATTAAAATAATATGATGATTAAATCAAGATACAATAGAGTTAATAATATTCATTTACATATCAGACACTAATCTTAGATGGGTCTTTCTAAAATAAGATTTTATGGGACAAAGGTATATATGAGATATTTCATATCAACCACTAAAAAATGTCAACAATCAATCTGAACCACAATTTATGGTCAAAATGTCCCACGATGACGTGGCAATGGAACATTTGCAAAAATAGACATTCAATAAATTACATAAATAACCCTTTAACAAATATATTTCAAAATTATAATAAATTTTCTCTCTCCTTCATTATTCTTGTCATTTCTCTCTCTCAAATTTTTCTGTTTTTATCTCCATTTCCATCTCCACATCTCCAACCCCATCTTCACCTTGACATGCACCTTCATGACTAACTATAAAAATCGCCCAACCACCATTTTTTAATATATTTTTATCACTTTCATTTTTTCCCAAAATTCAACCACCATCTTCACCCACATGACCCTCCCCCAACCGCCCTATTCTCATTCTGCAAATTAGTTTAATTTATCCTCCCTATATATATTACCGAGAAAGAAAATATATAAACATATTTGTACATATATATTTCAATTCAATTAATTCATTCTTGTAAACCTTGATGAAATTACTCACTGAATAAAACGCACCTTACACTTTGTGTATGGAGGAGTTATAAACATAAACTCTATAACTTTATATTCTCGAAAAAACATAGAAGCACGAAATCAATATATATTGGTTGAACAATAGTGCTTCAATAGCGATTCCATCAAATTATTCGGTCACTCATCTGATACATCAAATTAATTAAGTACCTTTTTGTGTTTGTATATAAATATTATTCAAATTGTTAATCATGAAAGTCATCTTTGATTTAATTATTTTTCTTCTTGCCCTAGTTTATGAGAGATGAAGTCCTGCTTGAAAAAATAATAGATCATTTTTTATAAGTTGTGCAATTCTTAAGGCAATTTGTGCAATTCTTAAGACTTTGCAGTAAAAGTCCTTTCAATGGGTTGGAAGATAACGCGATAAACCTAAAATACAAAGTTTGTGTTTCATGGTGGAAGAAGACGATCAATTATTTCCATATTCAATTATTTTTTCTTTCCTTTTTAATTTTTTTCCCTCATTTTTAAGCATGTGGGTATTGACATAATATTAATGTAGTAAAAGTTAAAATAGGGTATATTGGTCTTTCTACAATTAGATGATTTAAAAATAAATTAAAATTAGACACATGTCAATAGGAAAAATGGTATCTTCCATGCTCCTCATTCAATGAAATCTCATTTTAGACAACCCCATCTTAGATGGTTAATAGTTTTTTTTTTTATTGAAATGTCAAACACTAAACTTATATTCTTAATAGTCTTTTATTAGCATGTTCAATGCCTATTGGGATTCAACCTCTCTTGTTTTATCAAATGGAATGAAAAATAAGTCTTGTCATTATTATGTTTCTATTATATATAACTTCTACTTCTTGAGTATGTCATTATTCTTGAGATAATTATGTTTTGTACATTTTATGGTATTACAAATATGGAGAAATACTTTAAGGCTACACCTATACATCGCGAGGAGTTTTCAAGTAACGTTCACATTCAAATTGACCCGCATGAGCTTCCAAACTTTCATATTGAAACAAACTTGCCCGAGCTTCCGAGTGATCCCGGTCTACGACCTCATATAACTTTATATAATTCTAACATTCGAGAGAGAGTTCGTAGAGCATACTTGCTCGAAGGTCCATGTCAACCACACAACCTTGAGTTTCGGCAAACGTTAATGGGAGGTCAATGGCTAAATGATAGTTTAGTTGTCTTTATAGAGAGACATATTTAGTACTATTTCAAACGACGCTATCATGGACCGATTTCAAAAGAAGAAAAACCGTCGTGGTCAATTATTAAAGTAAATATGAAGATATTTTGGGACTATAACGGGGTATCATATGTAATTAAAATATCTCGTGGGGTTTATTTTTGTCAAACTCCACCTCCCCATTTTTGTATTGCGTCATATATTTTCTCGTGAATAATATAAATTTTAAGTTTAACTGTTTGATAATTTTTTTTTTTTTTTGTTTGTATAAGTTAGCCCCCCCGACCAAAAATCCTGGATCCGCCCCTGTATACAACCATATTACTTTATTCTTAAATATGTCGTGTGTGTAATAGATTGAAGGGCAAGAATTCCACCTTTGCCCTAAACATTTTCTCAACATAAGTAATGGTCAATTTTACAATAACACTTAACTGCCACATCATCAGCTAACGTCCATTTTTAACGGTGGTACAAAAAAATGATTCAATTTCTTAAATTGTGGTACCAAATGTGTCGACCTCGATTTTTATGGTACCATAAGTGACAATCGACACATAGTTTAATACCACAAGTACAATTCTCTCTAATAATCTATTACTAGTATATCTGTCGATACGAGCATGTATGAAATGATTTAAATAGAATTTAAGTGATCTGGAATAGTGGAGGAAGTGGTGAAGAAGGAGAAGAGGATGGCGGCATAAACCACATCACATCCCACGATGATTGATTGAGTTTGCATATATAAGTCGGAATAACAGCCCCAATAGTATAATTGAAAAGTTAAATATATTATTTTTATGCACTTTATGATATTAAAATGTTATTAATTTAATACTATATATGAAAAAATAGGAAAAAAATTGCTTCCGGCTGCCTTGGAGATCCCTTTAAAATGCACTAATAAATGCAAATAAAAGGAGATAATTTCATTGTTAAGACTATTGAACATAGTTTCGGAAGTAGATATATAGTGACGCCAAAGCTCAAACTTTTAAATTTGTAGAAGAATGAAGAAACCATGCACGTTAAGGTCACGGCTGTAATTGGCAGCAAACCCTCAATGGGCGGGGATGGTGTTTTGGGCCTGCCCTTCAACGTCATTAAAATATGTGAAACTAAACAAGAAAATTATACTGATAAAGTAATGGATTGATAAATGCAATACCAGTTAATTTAATTTTTGAATTGTTCTAGAAAATATGCTCAAACTAAAGAACATGGTTGCAGAAAATTATTTGTTCAATGATTAATTTTTGCTACATGAGCAAAATTATTCAGAATTTTGTAAGTTTATCTAGAGGTCGTGTTATTTTTTCAGTCCTATTCATTATAAATTTCGTTCTCTAACTTTTAGTAAGTTTTAATTTTCATCATGTAGTTATAAGCTTTGATTCCAACTTTTAGTAAGTTTGAATTAGAAACTTTTTCTCCAGTAATAGGACCAAATTTTGCTTTGATAAGAACATATCTTAATGGTAAAAATTAAGATTTTCTTCAATTCAAGTCCAACTGTAGTGTAGATATTATTTTTAATTTAATATAACTCTTGATAGTCGATTTCTTTTAAGAAAAAGAAAAAAAAATCTTGCTACATATCTATGAAAACAGATTCTTATTCTAATGATTTCATTCCATTTGGAAAATGCAATCTATCAACAACATGTTAACAAAATGCTAAAGATCAGATTAATTAGAGATCTACAAGAATGATATGATGGTTAAGAGCAAGTTGGAGAAGACCAAATTCACGACCAATCTTGGAGTAATGAGATTGTATGGCCTGACAAAAAATTTATTTTGCATACCATAGAACTGGGGCATATTTAACTTTTTATATCAAACTCGTCAAAAATGCATTAATTCTTCACAGACGTTACAAAAGTGATACTTCCGTTAGTTTTCTTGACGGAATTGTCACGTGGCTGTTAAAGTTTAAATTAATAATTCTTTTAATAAAATTAATATTAATAAAAATAATTAAAACTTTGGCAAATTTGCAAATTGACCCCGTTCGCACACCTCCTTCTTTCTCATAATAATAGGTGTTCTGACTATTGATGCAGACTTGATTCCAAATCAAACATGTAAATTATCTACAATAACCGGAAATAATTTCATATATTCTCATTATAACAAGACATGAAATAACACGACACTTAGCTTTTAAATGATAAATATAACACAAATGTGAGATGCACATATCTATAATTGGGATTAAATGTAAAATAATCTCCTGTGTTATGCTAAACCTGCAAGAAATTACCTTGTGAAATATTTTTATCTCCAGTAGTTACAATATTTTTATTCCCTAATTAGTCCATTTAGTGGTAGCCCCAAGAATTTTGAGCGGAAGCTTGAAATGAAACCATCTTCACATCAATTTGTTGATAAAGATTTTAAAGGCTCTTTTGAGGATGAAGAAATAAAATAAAAAGGGAAAAAGAGAGCCCATAAGCCAATAAAGGCTCGATCATTGAGTCTCTTATGTGATGGCTATGAAGTTTAACTTAAATTCGTGTATTGAATATTTGTGGCTCCTATTTACATTTGTTTTCTTGTTTTTGTTCGTATTTTAATTGATTTTTCAATGTCATAGAAATTTTGGGTCCATTTTTTCGGTTTTAATGGTAATACATTGTGTTATTTGTTACATGAGAGATTGAGAATACATATCATTGCTTAGTAATATGATTTCCAACTTTATTGATTTAGCTGGTGCAATGTATATAGGAAGTACCTGCAATGCAAGTAGTTGTCTATTCATTTATGAATTTTTTTTTTGTTTACTAATAAATTCAATTAATACGGTAAATCCAATTTTACTTTTTATTTTATTTTATTATTTTTTTACGTGATTTGCTCATCTTATTTTTCTTTTTAATATTACACGAATAAGATTGAATGTCAATTCTTTTTTATTAGTCTTGCAACATAAAGCACGAACGTTTTGTCCTCCATGTGCTCCACTTTATTATAATGTGTGCCACCTCTACCGTAATAATCTCGCTTGTTCTTGCAATAATTAAACTCCTCCATATTTTACCGAGTAGAGTTTTAATATAATGTACATTTGATGAGCGAATCTAATAAATAAAATTGGAAAAGTATTTATCAATTGTTACTTGAGGAAGAGAAACTGTTTTACTGATAATGGAAACGTAGATTCTCGAGCAATCTTTTGTATTAATATGAATGAAAAAAAAATGTGACATGATGTAGTGAAATGAAGTTTCCTATGGCAAGCAAAACTTAATGTAAATAAAAATCAACAATTGTTGCACGTCAGTTGCACGTTAGTTGTGCAACAAATGCACTAAATAATTTCCCATTTCTAGGATCATACTACTAAGTAGTTAAGTTAAACTATTTGTTGTTCACATATAACACCAAACAAAGTTGATTAAAATTAAAATACAAATATTAGGTCCGAAATTTCAAGTTACATTATTGAAAAATCAATTTAAAAAAAAAATACAAAAAGTAGATGTATAAAAAAGTTACACAAGTAATCATTACACTAGTTTAAATATAACTTTATAATCATCACATTTAAGATTACGAACCCAAAGGATTGATTTGCAAAAAAATTGAAAATTATCTAAACAGTTAAAACTATTAATCACCTCTCTACGACTGAAATAGAACTCAGTGAGTTGCAAATTATTCCTGGATGATTATTTGTATTAATATGAAAAAATTTATGTGATGTGATGAAGTGGAACTTCCTATAATTAATGAAGTAACAGGGAATTTGAATACTCGAGTCTAAATAACATATACCAATTTCAGAATTAACTCTTTATGTTAGAACCCTGGTGATTGATCAGAATAAAACCATAGAGGAAAAACCAAAGAACACGTGAAATGCAAAATGATATGATGGTTAAGAACAAGAAGGATAAAACCACATTCACGACATAGATAATGTTCTTGGAGTAATGAGATTGTAGGGCCTGACAAATACTTATTTTTCATACCATAGAATAGAGCATATTCCACTTTTTATATCAAACACGTAAAAAATGCATTAATTCTTCACAGACGTTACAAAAGTGATACTTCCGTTAGTTTTGTTGATGGAATTGTCACGTGGCCGTTAAAGTTTAAATTAATAATTCTTTTAATAGTATTAATATTAATAAAATAATAAAAACTTTGGCCAATTTGCAAATTGACCCCTTTCGCACATCTCCTTCTTCCTCACGCGTGGCCAACGTCGTTCGGTGGTTGTTCGTCGGAGACAGGACAGGGTTTTATTCGTGTCTTCACCGCGAACACATACGTTTAGTAAATATCATATTCCATTGAGTATATTGTTCAATTATTGCATTTGAAAGTTTGAATCGCGAAACCCTTTTCCCCACAAATTTGGAGCTAATCCATTTCCCAGTGGAGAACGCTACCTGGCTATATTTGGAGCTAATCCCTTTCCCGAAGAAGAATGCTAGATAAACCGAGATTAGACCTTGCACACAAGTGTTTTACCACCAGGGAAGGTGTTCTGACTATTGTTTAAGATGCAGACTTCATTCCAAATCAGAATTGTAAATTATCTACATTAACCTGTAATAATAGGAAAAGTTCAATAGATACGAAATTAAATTGTTTTCATATTTTCTCATTATAACAAGACATGAAATAACACGAACTTAACTTTTAAATGATAAATATAACACAAAAGTGAGATGCGCATATCTACAAATGGGGGTAAATGCAAAATACTCTCCTGTGTTATGCTAAACCTGCAAGATATTACCATGTGAAATTTTTATTGCGCCAAAATTCCTTGACTTTGAAAAATCATGCCAAAACACCGAATTTGTAAAAAATTGGTCGTTTTGGATCGACATATCAATAAATAATTTTAAAAATATTTCACGTGAAGTTGTAAGGACCAACTTGAAGTATTTTAAAAATTGTTTGTTGAAATATGTCGATCCAAAATGGGTGTTTTTGCAGGTTTTTTTAAAGTACAAGGAAGTTTGCCGCAATAAAAAATTCATAGTGTAGTTTTTTGCAGGTTTAACATAACACATGGCAGTATCTTGTATTTTTCCCCTAAAAATGAGATACGATATTATCTGGGCCTGCTTTTTATTAATAGGCTATTAATGTGCCATTGAGAGAGAATGTACAAGTGAGTCTTATTATTGTTTTTCCCATCTTATTGTCTCTAATAATAATGGGCAAGTCGAATTAATTTACAAACAAACTCTTATTATTACGTAATATCTAAATACAGTTCGAATCACTTTTAGATTCTGATAATCACACTCTGTTAGATAAACTCATAAAGTCATATAACTTTTTAGGAAAAATAATTTATAGAAAATTGCAAATCAATATATATCCATGCGATTACAACATGATTTTGTCATAATCACACATGTTTACAGTACATCACACAAAAAAGTGTTTTACATTGCCAACATTATTCAATCTTATTCGTGTAATATTAAAAGAAAAATCAGATGAGCAAATCACATCATAAATAATAATAATAGTTTTCAAAAAAATTAATTTTTAAAAAAAAGAAATAGTAGTAAATGAATGTGCCACGACTTGCATTGCTGGTTATCCCACTATATATATATTAAGAGGGGGGATGCACAACAACTCTTCACAAATAGCCCCCACCCTCACCGCCTCCATCCTCCCCTTAAACTCATGTTTTATGCCATGAGAATAAGAAAGAACGCCAAGATTTGTCCTCTGATTTATGCCACAACGTCTTTGCCTCTGGAGACTGTTATTCCAACTTACATATGCAAGGTCAATCAATCACCGTGGGATGTGATGAGTTTTTCGCCACCATCCCCTCCACATTCTCCACCACCTCCTGCGCTGCTCCATGTTAATTAATTTTTGTTTAGATAATTTCATATCTACTCGTACCTACAGATCTAATAGTAATCAATATTTATTCTTCAAAAATCATATTGCAATTACGGCGTTATTTGATTTTTCCTCTATGGTTTTATTCAGGCTCGTAGCTACGGTTCTAAAACGATGAGTTAACTCTAAAATTTATATATGTTATTTAGACTCAAAGTTTCAAATCGTTTTTACTTTATTAAGTATAGGGAAGCTTCAATTTATCACATCGAATCGCGTAACTTTTTCAGGTTAATATAAACAAGCATTCGGGAACAAATGAAAACTCACCGGGTTCTATTTCGGTCGTAGAGAGGTAATTTTTTTTACTGTTTATGTAATTATTAATTATTTTGCAAATCAATTTTTAGGGTTTGTACTCCCCAATTATTTTTAAACGATCCCCCCAACCCCAAATTAACAAATTATAATACTTGTTTTAATTGATTAATTATTTTTTCTCATGAGGGAAAAATACTTTTGATACCAAACTTTAGTCCAAAAAACACATTTGATACCGAGCTTTTCAAAAAAACTCATTTCACACCATGATTCAACCCTCTTGACATATTAAGTTTTACTCAATTTTCAGACTGAAATCAGCACGTGCTGCTCCCGTTAAGTTAATAATTGTGGGTCTATAAAATTTGTGTCTATTTTCCCTCTCATTGTCAACTTAACGGACCATGAGCAGCACGTGTTGAATTCCATTTGAAAATTGGCGGCAAAACTAAATGTGTCAAGAGGGTGTGAATCATGGTATGAAATGTATTTTTTTTAAAAGCTCGGTACAAAGTGTATTTGTTGGACTAAAGCATGGTTTCAAAAGTGTTTTTTCCTTTTTTTTTTCACCAAATTTACTTTATATTAAACTTCTACTTTGTAAAATAGGGAGGAATTTGATGATTCAATGGGGAAGATTAAGCGGGATTATTCTGAAGGAGGTGAGGGCATTGATAATAAAGCAGAGCAGGTGGAGGACAAAACGATAGTTTTTTGTAGTAAGACTAATGGAATGCGTTGGAAAAGCAAAAATGAAGCTTTGCCGGGCAGCTCAATGTGCGAGCATCACCTATCACAAGCGCGGAACTATACTAGTTCCTCGGCTCACAATGTGACCAAGAAGCAGGTGATGCCCGGAAAAGGTGCTAGTCGACGTTCCCACCCAAAAAAGGCTTCAACTTCCTCGTCTTTGAACCCAAATGATTTCTATTACTACTCGGGATTTGAACCGTTTTGGGCCAAGAAAAGAGGCAAATTTGACAATGTTAGTGGTAGCACGAAGAACTTGGAACGGGAGCATGAAATGAAACCATCTCTACATCAATTTTTTTATAAAGATTTTGAAGACTCTTCTGAGGATGAAAAATTACATGTAAAAGGGAAGAAGAGAGCTCGAAAGCCGAAAAAAGTTCGATCATTGAAGTCTTTTATGTGATGGCTATGAAGTCTGACTTAAATTCGGGTATTGAATATTTGTGTCACCAATTTACATTTGATTTTCTTATTTTTGTTTGTATTTTAATTGATTTTTCGGTGTCATAGAACTTTTGGGTCTATTTTTTTTTTGTTTTAATGGTAATACATTTACATGAGAGATTGAGAATATATATCATTGCTTAGTAATATTATTTCCAACTTTCTTGATTTGGCTGGTGCAATGTGTATAGGAAGTACCTGCAATGCAAGTAGTTGTCTGTTAATTTACTACTATTTGTTTTTTTTTTGTTTACTAATAAAGTCAATTAATACTGTAAATCCAAAGAAACTTTTTATTTTATTTTATTATTTTTTAACGTGATTTGCCCATCGTATTTTTCTTTTAATATTACACTAATAAGATTGAATGTCAAATCTTTTTTCTTAGTCTTACAACATAAAGCACGAACTTTTTGTCCTCTATGTGCTCCACTTTGTTATAATGTGTGACACCTTTATCGATAATCTCGCTTCTTCTTGCAATAATTAAACTCCTCCATATTTTATAGAGTAGAATTTTAATATAATGTACATTTGATGAACAAATAAAATTGGAAAAATATTTATCAATTGTTACTTGCGGAAGAGAAACTGTCTTACGGATAATGGGAACATAGATTCTCGAGCTATCATTTTTATTAATATGAAAGAAAAAAAATATGTGAGGCAAGCAAAATTTAATGGAAATAAATTGCAATAGTTTGTTGCGCGTCAGTTGCACGTTAGTTGTGCAACAAATGCACTAAATGATTTCTCGTTCCTAGGATCATACTACTTAGTAGTTAAGTTAAACAATTTGTTGTTCACATATAACACCAAACAAAGTGGATTATAATAAAAATAAAAATATTAGGTCCGAAAGTTCAGGTTACATTATTGAAAAATCAATTTAAAAATAATACAAAAAGAAGATGTATAAAAAAGTTACACAAGTACTCATTACACTAGTTTAAATATAACTTTATAATCATCACATTTAAGGATTACGAACCCAAATGATTGATTTGCAAAAACATTGAAAATTACTTAATCAGTTAAAACTATTAATCACCTCTCTACGACTGAAAAAGAACTCAGTGATTTGCAATTTATTGCTGGATGATTATTTGTATTATTATGAAAAAAATTACTCGATGTGATGAAGTGAAACTTCCTATAATTAATGAAGTAATAGGGAATTTGAATCCTTGAGTCTAAATAACATATACAAATATCTGAATTAACTCTTTATGTTAGAACCCTAGCGATTGATCAGATTAAAACACTAGAGGAAAAACCAAACAACACCTGAAATGCAAAATTATTTGATGGTTAAGAGCAAGAAGGAGAAAACCACATTCACGACATAGATAAAGTTCTTGTAGTAATGAGTTTGTATGGCCTGACAAATATTTATTTTTCATACCATAGAACTGGGCATATTTCACTTTTTATATCAAACTCATAAAAAATGCATTAATTCTTCACAGACGTTACAAAAGTGATACTTCCGTTAGTTTTCTTGACGGAATTGTCACGTGGCTGTTAAAGTTTAAATTAATAATTCTTTTAATAATATTAATATTAATAAAAATAATTAAAACTTTGGCAAATTTGCAAATTGACCCCGTTCGCACACCTCCTTCTTTCTCATAATAATAGGTGTTCTGACTATTGATGCAGACTTGATTCCAAATCAAACATGTAAATTATCTACAATAACCGGGTATAATTTCATATATTTTCATTATAACAAGACATGAAATAACACGACACTTAGCTTTTAAATGATAAATATAACACAAATGTGAGATGCACATATCTATAATTGGGATTAAATGTAAAATAATCTCCTGTGTTATGCAAAACCTGCAAGAAATTACCTTGTGAAATATTTTTATCTCTAGTAGTTACAATATTTTTATTCCCTAATTAGTCCATTTAGTGGTAGCCCAAAGAATTTTGAGCGGGAGCTTGAAATGAAACCATCTTCACATCAATTTGTTGATAAAGATTTTAAAGGCTCTTTTGAGGATGAAGAAATAAAATAAAAAGGGAAAAAGAGAGCCCATAAGCCAATAAAGGCTCGATCATTGAGTCTCTTATGTGATGGCTATGAAGTTTAAGTTAGATTCGTGTATTGAATATTTGTGGCTCCTATTTACATTTGTTTTCTTGTTTTTGTTCGTATTTTAAGTGATTTTTCAATGTCATAGAAATTTTAGGTCCATTTTTTCGGTTTTAATGGTAATACATTGTGTTATTTGTTACATGAGAGATTGAGAATACATATCATTGCTTAGTAATATGATTTCCAACTTTATTGATTTAGCTGGTGCAATGTATATAGGAAGTACCTGCAATGCAAGTAGTTGTCTATTCATTTACGAATTTTTTTTTTTGTTTACTAATAAATTCAATTAATACGGTAAATCCAATTTTACTTTTTATTTTATTTTATTATTTTTTTACGTGATTTGCTCATCTTATTTTTCTTTTTAATATTACACGAATAAGATTGAATGTCAATTCTTTTTTATTAGTCTTGCAACATAAAGCACGAACGTTTTGTCCTCCATGTGCTCCACTTTATTATAATGTGTGCCACCTCTACCGTAATAATCTCGCTTGTTCTTGCAATAATTAAACTCCTCCATATTTTACCGAGTAGAGTTTTAATATAATGTACATTTGATGAGCGAATCTAATAAATAAAATTGGAAAAGTATTTATCAATTGTTACTTGAGGAAGAGAAACTGTTTTACTGATAATGGAAACGTTGATTCTCGAGCAATCTTTTGTATTAATATGAATGAAAAAAAAATGTGACATGATGTAGTGAAATTAAGTTTCCTATGGCAAGCAAAACTTAATGTAAATAAAAATCAACAATTGTTGCACGTCAGTTGCACGTTAGTTGTGCAACAAATGCACTAAATAATTTCCCATTTCTAGGATCATACTACTAAGTAGTTAAGTTAAACTATTTGTTGTTCACATATAACACCAAACAAAGTTGATTAAAATTAAAATACAAATATTAGGTCCGAAATTTCAAGTTACATTATTGAAAAATCAATTTAAAAAAAAATACAAAAAGTAGATGTATAAAAAAGTTACACAAGTAATCATTACACTAGTTTAAATATAACTTTATAATCATCACATTTAAGATTACGAACCCAAAGGATTGATTTGCAAAAAAATTGAAAATTATCTAAACAGTTAAAACTATTAATCACCTCTCTACGACTGAAATAGAACTCAGTGAGTTGCAAATTATTCCTGGATGATTATTTGTATTAATATGAAAAAATTTATGTGATGTGATGAAGTGGAACTTCCTATAATTAATGAAGTAACAGGGAATTTGAATACTCGAGTCTAAATAACATATACCAATTTCAGAATTAACTCTTTATGTTAGAACCCTGGTGATTGATCAGAATAAAACCATAGAGGAAAAACCAAAGAACACGTGAAATGCAAAATGATATGATGGTTAAGAACAAGAAGGATAAAACCACATTCACGACATAGATAATGTTCTTGGAGTAATGAGATTGTAGGGCCTGACAAATACTTATTTTTCATACCATAGAATAGAGCATATTCCACTTTTTATATCAAACACGTAAAAAATGCATTAATTCTTCACAGACGTTACAAAAGTGATACTTCCGTTAGTTTTGTTGATGGAATTGTCACGTGGCCGTTAAAGTTTAAATTAATAATTCTTTTAATAGTATTAATATTAATAAAATAATAAAAACTTTGGCCAATTTGCAAATTGACCCCTTTCGCACATCTCCTTCTTCCTCACGCGTGGCCAACGTCGTTCGGTGGTTGTTCGTCGGAGACAGGACAGGGTTTTATTCGTGTCTTCACCGCGAACACATACGTTTAGTAAATATCATATTCCATTGAGTATATTGTTCAATTATTGCATTTGAAAGTTTGAATCGCGAAACCCTTTTCCCCACAAATTTGGAGCTAATCCATTTCCCAGTGGAGAACGCTACCTGGCTATATTTGGAGCTAATCCCTTTCCCGAAGAAGAATGCTAGATAAACCGAGATTAGACCTTGCACACAAGTGTTTTACCACCAGGGAAGGTGTTCTGACTATTGTTTAAGATGCAGACTTCATTCCAAATCAGAATTGTAAATTATCTACATTAACCTGTAATAATAGGAAAAGTTCAATAGATACGAAATTAAATTGTTTTCATATTTTCTCATTATAACAAGACATGAAATAACACGAACTTAACTTTTAAATGATAAATATAACACAAAAGTGAGATGCGCATATCTACAAATGGGGGTAAATGCAAAATACTCTCCTGTGTTATGCTAAACCTGCAAGATATTACCATGTGAAATTTTTATTGCGCCAAAATTCCTTGACTTTGAAAAATCATGCCAAAACACCGAATTTGTAAAAAATTGGTCGTTTTGGATCGACATATCAATAAATAATTTTAAAAATATTTCACGTGAAGTTGTAAGGACCAACTTGAAGTATTTTAAAAATTGTTTGTTGAAATATGTCGATCCAAAATGGGTGTTTTTGCAGGTTTTTTTAAAGTACAAGGAAGTTTGCCGCAATAAAAAATTCATAGTGTAGTTTTTTGCAGGTTTAACATAACACATGGCAGTATCTTGTATTTTTCCCCTAAAAATGAGATACGATATTATCTGGGCCTGCTTTTTATTAATAGGCTATTAATGTGCCATTGAGAGAGAATGTACAAGTGAGTCTTATTATTGTTTTTCCCATCTTATTGTCTCTAATAATAATGGGCAAGTCGAATTAATTTACAAACAAACTCTTATTATTACGTAATATCTAAATACAGTTCGAATCACTTTTAGATTCTGATAATCACACTCTGTTAGATAAACTCATAAAGTCATATAACTTTTTAGGAAAAATAATTTATAGAAAATTGCAAATCAATATATATCCATGCGATTACAACATGATTTTGTCATAATCACACATGTTTACAGTACATCACACAAAAAAGTGTTTTACATTGCCAACATTATTCAATCTTATTCGTGTAATATTAAAAGAAAAATCAGATGAGCAAATCACATCATAAATAATAATAATAGTTTTCAAAAAAATTAATTTTTAAAAAAAAGAAATAGTAGTAAATGAATGTGCCACGACTTGCACTGCTGGTTATCCCACTATATATATATTAAGAGGGGGGATGCACAACAACTCTTCACAAATAGCCCCCACCCTCACCGCCTCCATCCTCCCCTTAAACTCATGTTTTATGCCATGAGAATAAGAAAGAACGCCAAGATTTCTCCTCTGATTTATGCCACAACGTCTTTGCCTCTGGAGACTGTTATTCCAACTTACATATGCAAGGTCAATCAATCACCGTGGGATGTGATGAGTTTTTCGCCACCATCCCCTCCACATTCTCCACCACCTCCTGCGCTGCTCCATGTTAATTAATTTTTGTTTAGATAATTTCATATCTACTCGTACCTACAGATCTAATAGTAATCAATATTTATTCTTCAAAAATCATATTGCAATTATGGCGTTATTTGATTTTTCCTCTATGGTTTTATTCAGACTCGTAGCTACGGTTCTAAAACGATGAGTTAACTCTAAAATTTATATATGTTATTTAGACTCAAAGTTTCAAATCGTTTTTACTTTATTAAGTATAGGGAAGCTTAAATTTATCACATCGAATCGCGTAACTTTTTCAGGTTAATATAAACAAGCATTCGGGAACAAATGAAAACTCACCGAGTTCTATTTCGGTCGTAGAGAGGTAATTTTTTTTACTGTTTATGTAATTTTTAATTATTTTGCAAATCAATTTTTAGGGTTTGTACTCCCCAATTATTTTTAAACGATCCCCCCAACCCCAAATTAACAAATTATAATACTTGTTTTAATTGATTAATTATTTTTTCTCATGAGGGAAAAATACTTTTGATACTAAACTTTAGTCCAAAAAACACATTTGATACCGAGCTTTTCAAAAAAACTCATTTCATACCATGATTCAACCCTCTTGACATATTAAGTTTTACTCAATTTTCAGACTGAAATCAGCACGTGATGCTCCCATTAAGTTAACAATTGTGGGTCTATAAAATTTGTGTCTATTTTCCCTCTCATTGTCAACTTAACGGACCATGAGCAGCACGTGTTGAATTTCATTTGAAAATTGGCGGCAAAACTAAATGTGTCAGGAGGGTGTGAATCATGGTATGAAATGTATTTTTTTTAAAAGCTCGGTACAAAGTGTATTTGTTGGACTAAAGCATGGTTTCAAAAGTGTTTTTTCCTTTTTTTTTTCACCAAATTTACTTTATATTAAACTTCTACTCTGTAAAATAGGGAGGAATTTGATGATTCAATGGGGAAGATTAAGCGGGGTTATTCTGAAGGAGGTGAGGGCATTGATAATAAAGCAGAGCAGGTGGAGGACAAAACGATAGTTTTTTGTAGTAAGACTAATGGAAAGCGTTGGAAAAGCAAAAATGAAGCTTTGCCGGGCAGCTCAATGTGCGAGCATCACCTATCACAAGCGCGGAACTATGCTAGTTCCTCGGCTCACAATGTGACCAAGAAGCAGGTGATGCCCGGAAAAGGTGCTAGTCGACGTTCCCACCCAAAAAAGGCTTCAACTTCCTCGTCTTTGAACCCAAATGATTTCTATTACTACTCGGGATTTGAACCGTTTTGGGCCAAGAAAAGAGGCAAATTTGATAATGTTAGTGGTAGCACGAAGAAATTGGAACGGGAGCATGAAATGAAACCATCTCTACATCAATTTTTTTATAAAGATTTTGAAGACTCTTCTGGGGATGAAAAATTACATGTAAAAGGGAAGAAGAGAGCTCGAAAGCCGAAAAAAGTTCGATCATTGAAGTCTTTTATGTGATGGCTATGAAGTCTGACTTAAATTCGTGTATTGAATATTTGTGGCACCAATTTACATTTGATTTTCTTATTTTTGTTTGTATTTTAATTGATTTTTCGGTGTCATAGAACTTTTGGGTCTATTTTTTTTTTTTGTTTTAATGGTAATACATTTACATGAGAGATTGTGAATATATATCATTGCTTAGTAATAAGATTTCCAACTTTCTTGATTTAGCTGGTGCAATGTGTATAGGAAGTACCTGCAATGCAAGTAGTTGTCTGTTAATTTACTACTATTTGTTTTTTTTTTTGTTTACTAATAAAGTCAATTAATACTGTAAATCCAAAGAAACTTTTTATTTTATTTTATTATTTTTTTACGTGATTTGCCCATCGTATTTTTCTTTTAATATTACACTAATAAGATTGAATGTCAAATCTTTTTTCTTAGTCTTACAACATAAAGCACGAACTTTTTGTCCTCTATGTGCTCCACTTTGTTATAATGTGTGACACCTTTATCGGAATAATCTCGCAATAATTAAACTCCTCCATATTTTATAGAGTAGAATTTTAATATAATGTACATTTGATGAACGAATAAAATTGGAAAAATATTTATCAATTGTTACTTGCGGAAGAGAAACTGTCTTACGGATAATGGGAACATAGATTCTCGAGCTAACATTTTTATTAATATGAAAGAAAAAAAATATGTGAGGCAAGCAAAATTTAATGGAAATAAATTGCAATACTTTGTTGCGCGTCAGTTGCACGTTAGTTGTGCAACAAATGCACTAAATGATTTCTCGTTCCTAGGATCATACTACTTAGTAGTTAAGTTAAACAATTTGTTGTTCACATATAACACCAAACAAAGTGGATTATAATAAAAATAAAAATATTAGGTCCGAAAGTTCAGGTTACATTATTGAAAAATCAATTTAAAAATAATACAAAAAGAAGATGTATAAAAAAGTTACACAAGTACTCATTACACTAGTTTAAATATAACTTTATAATCATCACATTTAAGGATTACGAACCCAAATGATTGATTTGCAAAAACATTGAAAATTACTTAATCAGTTAAAACTATTAATCACCTCTCTACGACTGAAAAAGAACTCAGTGATTTGCAATTTATTGCTGGATGATTATTTGTATTATTATGAAAAAAATTACTCGATGTGATGAAGTGAAACTTCCTATAATTAATGAAGTAATAGGGAATTTGAATCCTTGAGTCTAAATAACATATACAAATTTCTGAATTAACTCTTTATGTTAGAACCCTAGCGATTGATCAGATTAAAACACTAGAGGAAAAACCAAACAACACCTGAAATGCAAAATTATTTGATGGTTAAGAGCAAGAAGGAGAAAACCACATTCACGACATAGATAAAGTTCTTGTAGTAATGAGTTTGTATGGCCTGACAAATATTTATTTTTCATACCATAAAACTGGGCATATTTCACTTTTTATATCAAACTCATAAAAAATGCCTTAATTCTTCACAGACGTTACAAAAGTGATACTTCCTTTAGTTTTGTTGATGGAATTTTCACGTGGCCGTTAAAGTTTAAATTAATAATTTTTTTAGTAATATTATTAATAAAAATAATTAAAACTTTGGTAATTTTGCAAATTGAACCCTTTCACACATCTCCTTCTTCCTCACACGTGGCCAACGTCCTCCGGTGGTTGTTCCTCGGCGATAGGATAGGGGTTTTGTTCGTGTCTTCATTGCGAACACATACGTACAGTAAATATCATATTCCGTTGAGTATATTGTTCAATTTTTGCATTTGAAAATTTTAATCCCGAAACTCTTTTCCTCACAAATTTGGAACTAATCCATTTCCCAATGGAGAACGCTACCTGGCTATATTTGGAGCTAATCCCTTTCCCGAAGAAGAATGCTAGATAAACCGAGATTAGACCTTGCACACAAGTGTTCTACCACCAGGGAAGGTTTTCTGAATATTGTTTAAGATGCAGACTTGATTCCAAATCAGACATGTAAATTATTATCTACATTAACTGGTAATTATTGAAAAAGATCAATAGATACGAAATAAAATTGTTTTCATATTTTCTCATTATAACAAGACATGAAATAACACGAAACTTGGCTTTTAGATGATACATATAACATAAAAGTGAGATGCGCATGTCTACAAATGGGGGTAAATGCAAAATACTCTCCTGTGTTATGCTAAACCTGCAAGAAATTACCCTGTGAAATTTTTATTGCACCAAAATTCCTTGACTTTGAAAAATCATGCAAAACACCCATATTGAAAAATATTGGTTGTTTTGGATCGACATATCAAGAAATAATTTTAAAAATATTTTACATGAAGTTGTAGGGACCAACTTGAAGTATTTTAAAAATTATTTCTTGAAATATGCCGATCCAAAATGGGTGTTTTTGCAGGTTTTTTTAAAGTACAAGGAAGTTTGTCGCAATAAAAAAGTTTTTCGCAAGTTTAACATAACACATGGTAGTATCTTGTAATTTTCCCCTAAAAATGAGATACGATATTATCCGGGCCTGCTTTTTATTAATAGGCTATTAGTGTGCCATTGAGAGAGAATGTACAAGTGAGTCTTATTATTGGTTTTCCCATCTTATTGTCTATAATAATAATGGACTAGTCGAATTAATTTACAAACAAACTCTTATTATTAAGTAATATCTAAATACAGTTCGAATCACTTTTAGATTCTGATAATCACACCGTGTTAGATAAACTCATAAAGTCATATAAATTTTTTAGGAAAAAGAATTTACAGAAAATTGCAAATCAATATATATCCATGCGATTACAACATGATTTTGTCATAATCGCTCATGTTTACAGTACATCACACAAAAAAGTGTTTTACATTGCCAACATTATTCAATCTTATTCGTGTAATATTAAAAGAAAAATCAGATGAGCAAATAACATCATAAATAATAATAATAATTTTTGAAGAAAAAATTAATTTAAAAAAAAAAAGAAATAGTAGTAAATGAATGTGCCACTACTTGCATTGCTGGTTATCCTACTATATATATATTAAGAGGGGGGATGCACAACAACTCTTCACAAATAGCCCCTACCCTCACCGCCTCCATCTACCCCTTAAACTAATGTTTTATGCCATGAGAATGAGAAAGAACGCCAAGATTTCTCCTCTGATTTATGCCACAACGTCTTTGCCTCCGGGGACTGTTATTCCAACTTATATATGCAGGCTCAATCAATCACCGTGGGATGTGATGAGTTTTTCGCCACCATCCCTCCACATTCTCCACCACCTCCTGCGCTGCTCCAAGTTAATTAATTTTTGTTTAAATAATTTCATATCTACTCGTACCTACAGATCTAATAGTAATCAATATTTATTCTTCAAAAATCATATTGCAATTATGGCGTTATTTGATTTTTCCTCTATGGTTTTATTCAGACTCGTAGCTACGGTTCTAACACGATGAGTTAATTCTAAAATTTATATATGTTATTTAGACTCAAAGTTTCAAATCGTTTTTACTTTATTAAGTATAGGAAGCTTCAATTTATCACATCGCATCGCGTAACTTTTTCAGGTTAATATTACAAGCATTCGGGAACAAATGAAAACTCACCGGGTTCTATTTCGGTCGTAGAGAGGTAATTTTTTTTACTGTTTATGTAATTTTTAATTATTTTGCAAATCAATTTTTAGGGTTTGTACTCCCCAATTATTTTTAAATGATCCCCCTACCCCAAATTAACAAATTATAAATACTTGTTTTAATTGATTAATTATTTTTACTCATGATGGAAAAATACTTTTGATACCAAACTTTAGTCCAAAAAACACATTTGATACCGAGCTTTTCAAAAAAACTCATTTCATACCATGATTCAACCCTCCTGACATATTTAGTTTTACTATCAATTTTCAGACTGAAATCAGCACGTGCTGCCGTTAAGTTAACAATTGTGGATCTATAAAATTTGTGTCTATTTTCCCTCTCATTGTCAACTTAACGGACCATGAGCAGCACGTGTTGAATTCCATTTGAAAATTGGCGGCAAAACTAAATGTGTCAAGAGGGTGTGAATCATGGTATGAAATGTATTTTTTTTAAAAGCTCGGTACAAAGTGTATTTGTTGGACTAAAGCATGGTTTCAAAAGTGTTTTTACCTTTTTTTTTTCACCAAATTTACTTTATATTAAACTTCTACTCTGTAAAATAGGGAGGAATTTGATGATTCAATGGGGAAGATTAAGCGGGATTATTCTGAAGGAGGTGGGGGCATTGATAATAAAGCAGAGCAGGTGGAGGACAAAACGATTGTTTTTTGTAGTAAGACTAATGGAAAGCGTTGGAAATGCAAAAATGAAGCTTTGCCGGGCAGCTCAATGTGCGAGCATCACCTATCACAAGCGCGGAACTATGCTAGTTCCTCGGCTCACAATGTGACCAAGAAGCAGGTGATGCCCGGAAAAGGTGCTAGTCGACGTTCCCACCCAAAAAAGGCTTCAACTTCCTCGTCTTTGAACCCATATGATTTCTATTACTACTCGGGATTTGAACCGTTTTGGGCCAAGAAAAGAGGCAAATTTGACAATGTTAGTGGTAGCACGAAGAAATTGGAACGGGAGCATGAAATGAAACCATCTCTACATCAAAATTTTGATAAAGATTTTGAAGACTCTTCTGTGGATGAAGAAATACAAGTAAAAGGGAAGAAGAGAGCTCGAAAGCCGAAAAAAGTTCGATCATTGAAGTCTCTTATGTGATGGCTATGAAGTCTGACTTAAATTCGTGTATTGAATATTTGTGGCACCTATTTACATTTGATTTTCTTATTTTTGTTTGTATTTTAATTGATTTTTCGGTGTCATAGAACTTTTAGGTCTATTTTTTTTTTGTTTTAATGGTAATACATTGTGTTTTTTGTTACATGAGAGATTGAGAATATATATCATTGCTTAGTAATATGATTTCCAACTTTCTTGATTTAGCTGGTGCAATGTGTATAGGAAGTACCTGCAATGCAAGTAGTTGTCTATTAATTTACTACTATTTGTTTTTTTTTGTTTACTAATAAAGTCAATTTATATACTGTAAATCCAAAGAAAATTTTTATTTTATTTTATTATTTTTTTACGTGATTTGCCCATCGTATTTTTCTTTTAATATTACACTAATAAGATTGAATGTCAAATCTTTTTTCTTAGTCTTACAACATAAAGCACGAACTTTTTGTCCTCTATGTGCTCCACTTTGTTATAATGTGTGACACCTTTATCGGAATAATCTCGCTTCTTCTTGCAATAATTAAACTCCTCCATATTTTATAGAGTAGAATTTTAATATAATGTACATTTGATGAACGAATAAAATTGGAAAAATATTTATCAATTGTTACTTGCGGAAGAGAAACTGTCTTACGGATAATGGGAACGTAGATTCTCGAGCTATCATTTTTATTAATATGAAAGAAAAAAAATATGTGAGGCAAGCAAAATTTAATGGAAATAAATTGCAATAGTTTGTTGCACGTCAGTTGCACGTTAGTTGTGCAACAAATGCACTAAATGATTTCTCGTTCCTAGGATCATACTACTTAGTAGTTAAGTTAAACAATTTGTTGTTCACATATAACACCAAACAAAGTGGATTATAATAAAAATAAAAATATTAGGTCCTAAAGTTTAGGTTACATTATTGAAAAATCAATTTAAAAATAATACAAAAAGAAGATGTAAAAAAAGTTACACAAATACTCATTACACTAGTTTAAATATAAATTTATAATCATCACATTTAAGGATTACGAACCCAAATGATTGATTTGCAAAAACATTGAAAATTACTTAATCAGTTAAAACTATTAATCACCTCTCTACGACTGAAAAAGAACTCAGTGATTTGCAATTTATTGCTGGATGATTATTTGTATTATTATGAAAAAAATTGCTCGATGTGATGAAGTGAAACTTCCTATAATTAATGAAGTAATAGGCAAAAATTCATTTTAGTTAAGACATAACCAGAAATTAAATTCTTCCTAATGTCTGGAACATGAAAAGAACTTCATTGAGAGTAACATCTTTTCCTGAGGTAAATTTGAGAACCACTTTGCCTTGTCCCTCCACCACGGAGTGAGCATCATTTCCCATGTACAACTTTTCTTCATGTTCAAATTTCTTGTATGAAGTGAACATGTTTATGTCATAGCAAATGTGACGGGTAGCTCCAGTATCCACCCACCAGCCCTTGGTTTCACTTGTCAGGAATGCTTCAGCAACTGCCGATAAGTGCATGTTATCGATGTCAGATGGAGCTAGATTAATACTAACATTTGCTTCATCCTTCGGCTGAGCATGACTACGACAATCCTTCGCAAGGTGTCCATTCTTTCCACATGTGAAGCAAGCTCCATTGAACTTCCGCTTCTTGTTACCCTTTTGTCCTTTATTGGAGGTATTGACCTTACGCTTCTTGCTTTTATTTGAGCCCTATACTACATGAACCTTAGCCCCTCCGGACTGAGGCATAGCCACATAGTTATTGCCGCCCTTGTCAGTATACCGATTATTTTCTTCGGTTTTCAGATATTCCGTGAGATCTTGCAGATTCCACTTTGCAACAGATTTCTTGTGCCTCAAGTGATGCTTGAACCCCGTCCAACCAGGAGGAAGCTTGCCAATGATGCAAGCAACCAAGTAAGACTCGCTAAGTTCATGCCCTTCGGCCAAGATATCGTGAATCATCCTCTGGAGTTCTTCCACTTGCTCATTCACAGTTTTACTGTCAACCATTCGATAAAATTGGAATTTATCCACCACAAATTTTCTATAGCCTGTGTCTTCAGTCTTAAACTTTTTGGCTAAACTTTCCCACAAGAGTTTACTAGTCTTTAAGGGACTATAAATCTTGTACAAAGATTCATCCAAAAAACTAAGAATGTAGTTTCGGCACATAAAATCCGAATGATTCCAAGCTTTGAGCACAATGGCCATTTCCTCGAGTTCCTCTGGAGTCGCTCCCTCCTTTGGTTTAGGTACCTCCTCAGTGAGAAACCTAGCCATGCTCAAGGATGTGATGTAGAAATACATCTTATCTTGCCAAGTCGCAAAGTCAGTTCCTTTGAACTTAATTAAATGGTGGTACTGCCGGCGGAGCAGCAACCTTTGGCGTTTCAACCACTACACTGTTTGTTGATGCCATCTACACAGATGTATTAAACAGTTTAGATATTGTCTTAAGATTGTTGGTTGCGTTTAACAATCTGTGTAATAGAAATATACTCAACTATATTTCTTATAATTACTATATCAGTAATTAAGTATAAACTATAAATGTAATTAAGTATAGTTTACCGAACCAATATAGTATATGTATATTACTATATTCAGAATTTTTTAATAAACAAAGTAGTGGAGTAGAAAACTTGTTAAAATGAAAATAGTGTTTCAATTTAAATTTTGAACAAGCAGCAACTTTGTTTGGAAAATTTTTAAGTAATTGAAATGAATATAATTGAATAAAGTAATCAAAGTTTCTTAAGCAATTATATTACTTATATGTATGAACAGAATGTAAAATTACGAAAATAGTATGAAATATTTTTTCAAATGAAATCTGATTTAATAAAAGACTTAATAGGAAGAGATGTAGATAAATTAAATCAACTTTGAAATATGATAGTTAAATTAACTCACTAATTAATAATTGGAAAAAGAAATAAGATGAAAAAGACTGAGGTTGCGGATGCAATCTTCTTAAGACAATATTTCCGGGCTGCATACGGTGCACACAGTCGATTCCCGGTAGTCTCCCAAGATATAACAGTCTGATGCTCCTTGTTTGCACGAACAAAGAACCCACGGCGAACTTTTAACAAATAGAACTTTGACGGATATTTAAAGTGAAGAAAAGAAAAGAGAAAGAGAGAGTATTTTTGGTATGCTTATATTGCTTATAAATTTCGGAGTGAAGAATTGGCCAGATTCTTCTCCTATTTATAGCAATTGAAAGGCTTTGTTTGACACCTCAAAGTTATCGGTGTTAGACCTTTAATGGGATTAGGAGAGAGTGTGCGAATTCGGCGCAACAAAAATTTTACAAGGGAGTTTTGTGCAGATTTCCCATAACAAGAGAGTATGGTTGTCAATGGGACGGATTTCAATCCGAATTTCGCCTGATTTATTTGGATTTTAATTTGATTTGAGATTTGATGGATCTGATCCGTTATAAAGATCCGTAATCCGGAACATATGGAGCAATTACGAATTTAAGTCGATTCGATCCGTTAAAGATCCGTATCCGACAATAAATAAAAAAATTATATATATACATAATATTTTATTAAAATGGGTAACATTAATAACATATCAATTTAAGAAGATATGTACTTAATAACATGTTTATAAATTTTTTTTATGCATATTTTAATCTAAAAATATGAATATAAGTAAAGAAAAGTTGAAAATGTTATCTAAATAAAATAAAATCATAAATTTAACAAACTTGTTTTAGGGAAAAACATTGGTGTAATTTTTTAAAGTGAAGTTTTATTAAATCCGAAAAAATTCGATATCCGATTGAATCAGACAAAAATCCATTGGAGTCGAGAAATTTAGATCTGATCTAAATTCGATCTGACAAATATGGAGCCGTATTTGCCTCCCTGACATTTTAAGACTTAGAAATGATACTAAGTGACAAAACTACCCCTCTTATTTGCGGTATTTTACCCCTTGTGTTATGATAAATCTGGCACTTTACCCCCCCCCCCCCCCCCCCCCCCCCGTGTTATAGTAAATGTGGCAATTTATCCCACTATTATTATGATAAATGTGATAATTTACCCCCTTATATTACAAAAAAAAAAATTCATACCAGCTCTCAATTTCGGCAAGTTAGTTACACTCTCCGATTGAAGGAGGTAAATTGCTTTATTAAAATTTTCACATGGGAGTAAAGTGCTCTTTTTCAAATTACAGGAGAATAAATTGAATATTATGAATTTTACAAGGGGTAAACTGACATTTTCTCATACTATTTAGCTAGCCATCAGAAAAGAAAATCTATATAAATATATTTCACATGAATTGTCTAGAAATTGACACTTTTACCCTATAAAATCTACTAAAAGATTGAGGTGGGTGAAAAAGTATAATTAACTTATCAACCTGTCCGGGCAAGGAAATTAAGTTTACGTAATTTGGGGGAGAAAAGTGGGAAAGTTTAAAATTGTTGGGGGTGATGTGCTAAAGTCGGTAAATGTAAACAGAAAATTTCAAGAGAAAGTCTTGTTGAAAAATGCGTAGAGAGAGTTGGTTACGTTTTCCCACCAAAAGTACGAGCAAAACTGAATCTGTATGTAATCTGTATCTATAATTATATTGGTTATTAATTAACTTTATAAACCCCCAATCCCCCTTCATAAAATTACTTACTACTTTCATCATAAAATCAAGAATTCTGTTTCTCTGTTTTTCCCTGTTTCTCTTGGGCTCTGTTCTCAGAAAATATGTCTGATGTTCCACCAACAACGCCGACGAATTCTGATTCAAACCCTAATCCAACAACGCCGATGACGAATTCGGATCCTAATATGGATTCTATGCCGAATATTGACCCGTTGAAGATGCAGGCAATATTCTGTCGGAATTGCGCAAATTATATAGCTCTAATATCTCTAGGAGATATTATCCACTTTGGCAAGGCTACTTATTTTCTCCGATTCCAAGGCCGTTCCATTGTATGTATATTTTGATTTTCTTTTTGGAAATTATGCATCAGTTTTATTTATGATGAGTTTATCTGTTTTCCTGCTTCATGTTTTCATTTTTTGGAGTAATTAGATTTTCATACGAATTGCATTTCTTGGATTTTTTTTTTTTTAATTGGGAAGTATGCATATCGATTGACTATCAACTTTGTATATATAATCACTCTCTCTCTTTTGATGGATGGGTGTCTCTGTTTTGTGTTTTTCTTTGCTTCATTTATATATTGATTTTTTTGTTTTTGGAAATTATGCATGAATTTAATGATGGGTTTCTCTGTTTTGTGTTTTTCTTTTGATTTTTGGAAGGTAATTAAATTTTCATACTAATTATTAATTTGCATTCCTTGGATATTTTTCAGGGTTTTACAGAATTATCCCTATTAATCCGTTTTTATTTGATGTCTTAGCATTTTAATTGGTGATTAGTAGTTAGTTATATTATATAGCAGTACTAATCAATAGAGACTGATAATTTGAATCAATATGAAAAAATTTAGTGAATAGCAAATTAACTCCCTGTGTTATTCTAAATAGGCAATTTAACTCCCTGTGATAAGAAAAATGACAAAATACCTCCCTGTGTTTTTATAAAAGAAGCACATTGCCTCCCTCTAAATTGCTCATTAATTCATATCACAGGGAGTTAAATTGCTCATTATTTATTTCATAGGGAGGTAAATTGCCTATTTTTATATCACAAGGAGGTAAATTGCTCATTGTTTCATTTCACAGGGAGTTAAATTGCCAATTTTTATTTCACAGGGAGGTAAATTGCCTATTAGACTTATCACAGGGAGTTAACTTGCAAAAAACCCTGAAAAAATTATGAAAATACTCTCACTGACTATTGCTTTGTTCTAACTGGATTTTTCAGCCTCTTTTCAAACATGATTACATGCTCTTCTCCATGGTGTAAGATCTGATCGACCTCACTCTCCAACTCAATATTGTAGATTAATTTTTAAAAGTAATAATAATTAAGTGTATATATATTTGTTTATTAAATAATTCAGTTTCAATGTGCACTTGGGTGAAACTCGTCAAAATGCATCTAAAGATGTTGTCTGCGACAACTGTAAAACAGTTTTGGGATGGAGACCGGTATGTATCATTTTCTTGGTTACCATACTTATTAGAGTAAATCGCGCTTTTGGTCCTCATTATGGATTAACTTTTGCACTTTCGTCCCTCTTAAATTTTTTGTAGCAGATTGGTCCCTTTTATCAATGTAGTATATCACATTCGTCCCTCTTAAATTTTTTGTATCAAATTCGTCCCTCTTATCAATGTAGTGTAACACATGTATTTTGTATTTAAGAGGGACTAATGTATTACACTATATTATAAAAGGGACGAATCTGCTACAAAAAATTTAAGAGGGAAGAATGTGTTATAAAATGGACGAATGTGATACATTACATTGATAAGAGGGACCAATCTGCTACAAAAAATTTAAAAGGGACGAAAATGAAAAATTTGACCCATAAAGAGGACCAAAAATGCTATTCACTCTTATTTATTACTCCATTATTTTAACTGTAGTATTTATAATTTTTCATTCTCAGATTGAATCAGGACCACACTTTATACACACAGCGTAAGTCAATCTCTTCTGTTTGCAAAATGTTCAAAATTATACTATATATGTATTTTCTTAAATAATGCTTTTAAATAATTAATAGTATAGTATGAGTTTTTTATATTGTTTTTGGCAGGTGTACTATGCTGCTATCTAGGCAAGGAGAGGAAAATGAACTGCAGTATTCAAGCATAATCATACCTCCTGATGCACCTGCACCTGCACCTGCACCAGCTCAAAATTAAAATAGCTGAAATTGATATTTCTTTCATGATCTGTTGAATTGAACCACGTTTTTACATTCATTTGCGTTTGATTTCTCTTAGATTTTATCAGCTTTTTTGCTCTATAGTTACTTGTAAATTTTTCCCTTAATAATGAGTTCCACCAATGGGTTTAATTTGTTTGTGAATTCAAAAATTATGTTTTTTTCAATTAATGATCTTTTTTTTTTTTTTTCTTTTCATGTGAATAAGAGTATTTTTGGGGTTGTTTGACAAGAATATAATACTGTTCTTGGGAGGAAATCGACAGAAATAAACCTACTAAATGTCAATTTCGTGATAATAGCTATATGGTAAAATCTATCACCCATGATACAAAATTTAATTTCAAATCTTGATATATGGTAAAATTAATCTTCATAGTCCAAGCATATAACCTACGCAAGCCAATATCTTTAACATGTTTCTCAAAAGTGGCTTTCGGTAATGACTTAGTAAATAAGTCGGCGCAGTTGTCATGAATTCTAATCTGTTGGATTACTATTTGCTTGAGCTCTTGTTGTTGCTGATTGAAGAAAAATTTCGGAGCTATGTGCTTGGTTAATGAAATCCGTTTTCATCTACTTGATGCAAGCCGCATTATCCTCAAATATAACCGTAGGATCTTCTGTGGTAGCCAATTCACAGGAACCTCGAACATGCTCAATCACGGCCCTAAGCCATGTGCATTCACGCACTGCCTCGTGAAGCGTTAAAATCTCGGCATGATTCGACGAAGTGTCAACTAAAGTCTGTTTTGTAGACCTTCAAGACACAGCTATGTTTCCAATCGTAAAGACATACCCAGTCTGAGAACGAGCTTTATGCGGGTCCGATAGATAACCAGCATCGGCATACCCCCACAAGCTTCGCGTCCTTTAGTGACGCATAGGGATAGAACAAATCCATGCCTGTCGTACCACGAAGGTATCGAAATATGTCCTTTATACCATTCCAATGGCGGCGTGTCGGTGCTGAGCTAAACCTAGCTAGCAGATTTACCGCAAACGCGATATCAGGTCGAGTACATTGAGCTAAGTACAATAATGCGCCTATTGCACTTAGGTATGGCACCTCAGGTGCTAACACTTCCTCGCCCTCCTCCAAGGGACAAAATGGATCATTCGACTGATAGAAATAGTGTCCGGCAAGCCAACTGTATGGCTGCCATTTATTGTAATAAATAAAGGAACTATTCAATTTGGATTAATAAATGCATTTTTATTATATGGTCAACTCTATCTTATGTAATAATTATCTACGCATAAGGATAGAAGTCCTTAGATCACAGGGCTATGGGACAACCCGTGGACTGATCTCCAAGGCCGTGATCTAGAACATATTCAAGAATCGTAGAATCCAATCGAGATGGGACATTATTGGATTCGGTTAGACTCTCACTAATGTGTATACTCCGATGAACTGGAGAACGCTGGGGTCCACGAGCGTGACTGGGATAGTCGATACACATAAGTGGGTGACTTGCTGGGATGGCAAGTGCACTGAATACCCCAATTAGGAAATAACTCACCATGGAAGCGGTAGTCGCATATCGGAGTTGAAGTTATTCCAATTTACAATAGTATACGAGGAATGATCCCTAAATACTTGAGGTGATAGGGTTTATCTGGTGCGAGAATGTCTATACTTAGATGTGAGTTCCGACCGACTGGAAATTACCAGAAAGTCTCTGTGGATTCACGTTGAGTATAGAGGGACTCGTATGCAGGTTCATATCACCAACAAAGGATCCATTGACCCGACTTGATAGGTTGGGAAATTCTCCTATGGATTTCTGTGAGAAATTAATTCTGGTAAAATCCTTGCCAAGGTATCTGACGGCTTTATGAAAGTAGCTCATAAAGATTAAGTCAAAGAGAATTATTTCGAGATCAGAATGCATAAGGTCAAAACAAATTAAAAGGGAACCGATGAAAAATCCATGCCCTTATGTTTTGATTGGGAGATCGATCGATGGAGAGATTATAGCGTATATGGAAATTGTAAATGATTAAAAGGTTCACTGAATTAATTCACCAGTGATTGGGCTCCATGGGCTTGTGGCCAGACATCGACCGTGGAGTGTGGGAGAATTCCCAAATTGGCAGGGGTGCTAATTTTGGAATGATCAGTCGACAGAGTGTTCGATTGATTTAGAGTATTTAATACTCGAGTAATTAAATAAATATTTAATTATAACCCACGGCCAATTATGTGGTGAACCTACGGGGGCATACACAATACACATAAAGCGAAAGCGAGGAAATGGAGAACAACTGAGTCGACTGGATCGACTGGGTCTATTGGGTTGACTGGGTCGACCCAATTGGAGCGAAGGTGATCCGATTGGAATTGGATCAAGACTGTAAATTAAATTGGAATTTAATTTGTGAGTTAATTAATTAAATTAGATTTAATTAATTATGGGAATATTTGATTAAATAGACTTAGAGTCTAATTTAATTAAATGAGAGAGAAATAAATTAATTGGGCTATGTAGTTGAGAAATTAAATAAAGACCCAATTAATTAAATCAAGTATGGGCCATGAATTAATTAGAAGACTTGGTCTTCCAATTAAAAGGGCCATGGCCCATGTAGGAGAGTTAGAAGACTTAAGAGTCCTAATCCTAGGAGGATTAGGAGAATGAGATACCTATAAATAGGAGACTTGATGTCATATCTCAAACACACAATTGAAGAGTCAAAATCTAAGTCAAGAAAAACTCTCTCCCTCTCTCTCTCTCCCTCTCTCTCTCTCCCCAAATCGGCCGAACTCTCTTTCCTCTTGGAAGAGATTTTCGTTTTTCGATTCTTGCTCCATATTGTTCTCTAGTTTTAGATATTAATATATCTTATGTTCTAGCCGATTAGGATATATTAATTTTCGTGATATTGTGGTGTATCAACCCGTAGAGGCGCAACACGTTGGGCGCTACTAGGAGCTTGGGATCGAACCAGTCGAGGGAGAAACACAACGACTTTTCTGACAGTTTGGATTTGCAAGGAGACAGGTATAATTTAGATCTGAATTATTCCAGTCGTTTTATTATTCATATATATACAACCAGTTTAGTATCCTGGCAAGATTCCGTAAGAGGTCCTTAAATTTTTAATTTCCGCTGCGTTAAGGGCTGTTTATCTTACCGAAGACCAACAGTGGTATCAGAGCCAACTCTGGCTTTGTATATATATGAATTTGCAAATTCTGTGTTTTAAATCATATGTTTGATTTATGAGTAGCTAGTTCTTTTCCTAAGCATGTTTTAGAACGTAGATCTGTTTAACTTGGAGTTAAAAGAAAATTTTGATTCGAAATTTTATCATGTTAATTTTTATTTTTGGATTATGATTTAATTAATTGGATATGTTTTAATTAAATCAAAAGTAATCAAGAAAATAAAAAATAAAATATTTTTAAACCCAGCGTGTGCGGCACATAGCAGCAGCCTACGGGCTGTCTGCCGCGGGCTGTCACGCGCAGCCGCGCGCTGCCGTGCGCTGCTACGCGCAGCAGCGGCTGCCGTGAACAGTCCACGCGCGGCCCTTGTGGCCGCGTGTGTGTTGACCATGTGGCAGTCCTCGATTGGTCACTTAGTGGCTGGTTTTTGGTTGGTCTCTAATTGCCTATTTTGGAATGTTTGAAAAATCTTGGAGATTTGTGAGATTAGGAAACTTGGAGTTTTGGATAAGGTAGGAATCTTGGAAGATTTGGGAACTACCTTAGTTATCTAATCTAGTCAAAATAGGATTATCTTGAGAATCTTGGAGATTTGGAAAATTGGGAAACTTAGAGTTTTGGATAAGATAGGAATCTTGGAAGATTTGTAACTATCTTAATTAACCAACTTAATCAAGATAAGAATTGTAGATTACTTAGAACTCAAGTAAGAGTTAATTAATCTTAGAGATTAATTGTTAATTCAAAATTAATTAACTTGGATAATTTTTGTGAATTAAAATTAAAGGAGCCGATAAATTTACATTTTTGCACTTATGTGAATTTATGCATGTTCTTGAGTGAATATGTGGATTGATCGATTTCTGCCCCTAAGCCCTGTGTAGTTTTTGGTTTATTTTTATGGGTTGTAATTAAATGGGCCTGATTGGTGCCCCTTGCTTGTGCAATTAAAATGTAATAGAATAGAGCCATTTTAAGTTAGACTTAGTTTAGGCTTGGAGCCAAGAAGACCTCATGAAGACTTGGAGATCCACATTGAGGCCCATTCTTGGAGGACATGGAGGCCCAATTCAATACATGGAGGCCCAATCAAGAAGGACATTACAAGAAGGCCCATGCATGTATGGGTTTGATAAATGTAATAGATTAGGACATTTAATTTCCACCCTAGACTGACCAATTGATCCATAACATGGGTCGTGATGGATCACATAGGATGGGCAATCGATCAATCATATCATGCTTTGCTAGGTGATGTATGTTTACTTTTTATTCTTTGATGTATGTCATGCATGCTTAAGAATAGATAAGTAAACAAGATAAAGCATAATCTGATGAGACCCCGCACAAGAAAATTTGATAAAACCTCCAATTGAACTTTAAAACTCAATTATGATATTAAATCGAATAACGGGCGCATATGAATGGTGTCTATGGTCCGAGCCTATCCAATTACTAGGCTTTAGGCATATTGTACGAATATATCTCGATGTCTCACGAGTCGTGGGTCGAGCTGTAGGAAGATAATATGTCTATTGCCTCGATGCACAGTTTAGTGCCAAGGGAGGGGATAGCGAGGTTCTAGGCGCTGTCTCACGAGTCGTGGGGCGTCTGGGATTGAACTATATCTCTCCACGAGTATTGGACATGATTTAACGCTAGTAAGTATGGATGTCTCACGAGTCGTGGGTCCATAACGAAAAACGAGGCTAAATGAACTCAAGGGTTAGCTGCGATGGTTAACCGACGACGAAGTCGACCACCAAGTGGATCAAATAGTATGGCCAACGAGTCGTGGGTACTAGGAGATTGCATTTGGGCCTTGAGCCCGCTAGGATATTTTAATATTCCCGAAACTTATGTGGGGGCATAAGATTTTGATTAAAATAGTGGGAGTAATTTACAAATAAAAACCATGTTTGTAAATTGTGCATTTAAAAATTAATCATTCGCATATTTATTTCTTCTATCGTCTTATTTATAGATATGATGACTAAAGAGCTTAGAACACTTAGAGATTTGTCCATCTCATCACTTGAACGTAACATTTTAACTGGACCAAACCTGCACTTCTGGTCGCACCACTTGATTGGACTTTTTGATGCTGAAAACATTTCATACGTTTTGTCTGTACCTCCACCCGTTGATATTTCACATGATGTTCCCGATGAGCTTCGAAAAAGCATCACCAAATGGTAATTGGATGATAGCTTAGCTCGTGATTACATGTTGGAATATATGTCACTTGATCTGCGGTTACAACATGAGCATATGGTATCCGCGAAAGAGATTCTCTCGAATCTTAAATCCCTTTATGGGATTAGAGATGGTCGTCGCAGATTCGCGATAACGAGAGAACTCTTGCAAGCAAGAAAGAGAAGAGAAACTCCTGTCGGAATCCACGTACAAAAGATGATTCGACTTCTGTCTGAACTCGATGATATGGGTGTCGTGATGGACAATGATTTTCGTGTGGATATAATCCTGCAATCTCTTCCTAGATCATATGACAGTTTCCTCACGGACTTGAATTTCCAAAGGCGAGAGATCACTGTACACGTCCTGCGACAAATGCTCGAGGAACATGAAGCTTCTTTTGGAAAGAAAGCAGGGGTTGGCGAAAAGATTGGGCGGCTATCAAAGTCAAAACAAATGGAAACCATAGGTCCTTACTGCACGAGGTCAAGGGAGAGGATCAAAGTAGAGTTCTTGGAGAGCTCGAAAGGTATATTCCTTGTTGAAGTTAATTTATCAATTAACTGTGCATCTTGGGTGTTAGACACCGCTTGTGGTTCTCATCTTTGTAATGATTTACAGGTGATGGGAGCAACAAGGCCACTTAGGCCTGGGGATTGGATCCTGCGATTTGGCAATGGAGCTAGAGCTGCTGCCGAGGCCATAGGCGAAGTGGAGTTAGATTTAGGTGGTAATAAGTTAGTCCTTAGGAACGTTCTTTATGTACCCGGTTTAGTGAAAAACATTATTTCTATTCCTGTTTTGGATAATGAAGGCTTTAATTTTACTATCAATAAAGGTTCCTTTTCATTATTTATGAATAATCATTTGTTTTTCACTGGTACATTGAAAGATGGACTATACACCATAGAACCACCTAAGTTAGTTATGCACGTACAACAAAACAAAAGAAAACAAGATAATGAAATTTCTGCCCAATTATGGCACGCTCTACTTGGACATATATCCAATTCAAGGATTCAAAAGTTAGCATCATCTGGCGTGCTTGAGATCAAGCACATTGATGAAATGACAACATGTGAACCATGTCTTAAGGGTAAAATGGCTAAGCTGCCATTTAAAAGAAACCCTGAGCGAGCCAAGCAAACATTGGACTTGATACATACTGACGTATGTGGACCACTAAGAAAAAGTGCCCGAGGTGGCTACGACTACTTCATTACCTTCACTGACGACTATAGTCGTTATGGGTATGTGTTCTTACTGAAACACAAGTCTGAAGCCTTTGAGCGATTCAAAGAGTTCAAGATGGAAGTAGAAAATCAACTTGGTCGTACGATAAAGGCTCTTCGTCCTGACCGAGGTGGAGAATTTCTTAGTAATGAATTTCTCAATTATCTTGTAGAGCATGGAATATTGTCTCAGTGGACTCCTCCTGCTATGCCACAATTGAATGGAGTAGCTGAGAGAAGGAATCGAACCTTGATGGACATGGTTCGATCCATGATGAGTGCCACTGACCTTCCTCTTTCATTTTGGGGACATGCCCTCCTCACGGCAACGAAGATACTAAATATGGTACCTTCTAAATCCGTACAAAAGACACCATACGAATTATGGTTTGGCAAGGCACCCTCATTCGCATTCATGCGCATATGGGGATCTCCCGCTTACGTCAAAAAGCTAGTGGGAGATAAATTGGAAACAAAATCCACTTTGTGCAAATTCGTGGGGTATCCAAAAAACTCAATAGGATACGAGTTCTATGATCCTACAAGACAAACTACGTTTGTCTCAAGGAACGCACACTTCTTAGAGAAGGATTTCTTGGTGGACGAGAAAGAACATAACATAGAACTGGATGAGGTCACTGAAGCTGAAAAGGCCGAAGAGTTCGAACAAGCTGACCCATCACCACATGCAGTGGGAGAACAAGAGCATGAAAGTGCACCAGTAAGTACACTAATACTTCGTAGGTCAGAAAAACAACGTAGAGAACCCGAGAGGTACTACGGTCTGCTGCACGAGACTGGACAGTCTCTAACCGACCCAAGGACTTACGATGAAGCTATGTTGGACATAGATTCGGGAAAGTCGCGCGAAGCCATGGAATCCGAATTGGACTCCATGCATTCAAACAAGGTATGGACCTTGGTAGATCCACCAGTGGGAGTGACTCCCGTGAGTTGCAAGTGGATCTATAAGCGAAAGCTAGGAGTGAACGGAGAGGTGATAACCTACAAGGCGCGACTAGTGGCGAAAGGATACACTCAAAGACCAGGCATTGACTTTGAGGAAACCTTCTCGCCCGTCGCAATGCCTAAATCCATTCTAATCTTGCTGGCCATAGCTGCGTGGTACAACTACGAGATATGGCAGATGGATGTGAAGACCGCCTTCCTCAATGGAGACATTGATAAGGAGATCTACATGGAGCAACCAAAAGGATATGCATCCAAAGGAGATGAGCACAAGGTGTGAAAACTCTAGAGGTCCATTTATGGACTGAAGTAAGCTTCCCGAAGTTGGAACATCCGTTTCGATGAAACAATCCAAACTTTTGGATTTATCAAAAACGTGTTCGAACCTTGTGTGTACAAGAAGATCAGTGGGAGTACAGTTGAATTTTTGGTGCTTTACGTTGATGACATCCTTCTCATTGGAAACAATGTAAAGGTGATATCCGAAGCGAAAGCATGGTTGTCTACACAATTCTCAATGAAGGATTTGGGAGAAGCATCCTTTGTACTAGGTATAAGGATCTACCGAGATAGATCAAAAGGACAGCTGGGCCTCTCCCAATCACAGTACATAGATAAAATACTGAAGAGATTCCGTATGGAAGAATCCAAGAGAGGATTACTTCCAATGAGACATGTAATTGCACTCTCTAAGTCTATGGCCCCAAAGACGCCTGAAGAGAGAAGCAATATGTCTCAAATACCATATACCTCCGCTATTGGAAGCATAATGTATGGTATGCTATGTACTAGACCAGACGTGGCGTACGCATTAAGCGTTACGAGTCGCTATCAGTCTGATCCAGGAGAGCAGCACTGGATAGCCGTAAAGGCAATTCTGAAGTACCTGAGAAGGACTAAGGAATTGTTCTTGGTATACGGTGGAGGAGAATTGAAATTGGAAGGCTTTATAGATTCGAGCTTCCAATGCGATGTAGACGATTTCAAGTCAACATCTGGATACGTATTATGCCTCAATGGTGGTGCGTTAAGCTGGAAAAGCTCCAAGCAAGATACTACCGCAGATTCAACCACCGAAGCAGAGTACATTACAGCGTGTGAAGCCGCAAAGGAAGGTGTTTGGATGAAAAACTTCATCCAGGAATTGGATGTGATACCTAGCATTGCTGAGCCCATTACTATCTTCTGTGATAATAATGGAGCAATAGCGCAAGCAAAGGAGCCGAGATCTCATCAGAAATCCAAGCACGTACTCAGACGATACCATTTGACAAGGAATATCATTGGTAGATGAGACATAAAGATGGAACGTGTCGACTCGGAAGATAATATCGCGAACCCGCTAACAAAGCCACTGCCTCAAAAGGCATACGAGAAACATCTGATAAAGATGGGACTCAAGAACATAGAAAGTTGGCTTTAGGACAAGTGGGAGATTGATAGAAATAGTGTCCGGCAAGCCAACTGTATGGCTGCCATTTATTGTAATAAATAAAGGAACTATTCAATTTGGATTAATAAATGCATTTTTATTATATGGTCAACTCTATCTTATGTAATAATTATCTACGCATAAGGATAGAAGTCCTTAGATCACAGGGCTATGGGACAACCCATGGACTGATCTCCAAGGCCGTGATCTAGAACATATTCAAGAGTCGTAGAATCCAATCGAGATGGGACATTATTGGATTCGGTTAGACTCTCACTAATGTGTATACTCCGATGAACTGGAGAACGCTGGGGTCTACGAGAGTGACTGGGATAGTCGATACACATAAGTGGGTGACTTGATGGGATGGCAAGTGCACTGAATACCCCAATTAGGAAATAAATCACCATGGAAGCGGTAGTCGCATATCGGAGTTGAAGTTATTCCAATTTACAATAGTATACGAGGAATGATCCCTAAATACTTTAGGTGATAGGGTTTATCTGGTGCGAGAACGTCTATACTTAGATGTGAGTTCCGACCGACTGGAGATTACCAGAAAGTCTCTGTGGATTCACGTTGGGTATAAAGGGACTCGTATGCAGGTTCATATCATCAACAAAGGATCCATTGACCCGACTTGATAGGTTGGGAAATTCTCCTATGGATTTCTGTGAGAAATTAATTCTGGTAAAATCCTTGGCCAAGGTATCTGACGGCTTTATGAAAGTAGCTCATAAAGATTAAGTCAAAGAGAATTATTTCGAGATCAGAATGCATAATGTCAAAACAAATTAAAAGGGAACCGATGAAAAATCCATGCCCTTATGTTTTAATTGGGAGATCGATCGATGGAGAGATTATAGCGTATATGAAAATTGTAAATGATTAAAAGGTTCACTGAATTAATTCACCAGTGATTGGGCTCCATGGGCTTGTGGCCAGACATCGACCATGGAGTGTGGGAGAATTCCCAAATTGGCAGGGGTGCTAATTTTGGAATGATCAGTCGACAGAGTGTTCGATTGATTTAGAGTATTTAATACTCGAGTAATTAAATAAATATTTAATTATAACCCACGGCCAATTATGTGGTGAACCTACGGGGGCATACACAATACACATAAAGCGAAAGCGAGGAAATGGAGAACAACTGAGTCGACTGGATCGACTGGGTCGATTGGGTTGACTGGGTCGACCCAATTGGAGCGAAGGTGATCCGATTGGAATTGGATCAAGACTGTAAATTAAATTGGAATTTAATTTGTGAGTTAATTAATTAAATTGGATTTAATTAATTATGGGAATATTTGATTAAATAGACTTAGAGTCTAATTTAATTAAATGAGAGAGAAATAAATTAATTGGGCTATGTAGTTGAGAAATTAAATAAAGACCCAATTAATTAAATCAAGTATGGGCCATGAATTAATTAGAAGACTTGGTCTTCCAATTAAAAGGGCCATGGCCCATGTAGGAGAGTTAGAAGACTTAGGAGTCCTAATCCTAGGAGGATTAGGAGAATGAGATACCTATAAATAGGAGACTTGATGTCATATCTCAAACACACAATTGAAGAGTCAAAATCTAAGTCAAGAAAAACTCTCTCCCTCTCTCTCTCTCCTCAAATTGGCCGAACTCTCTTTCCTCTTGGAAGAGATTTTCGTTTTTCGATTCTTGCTCCATATTGTTCTCTAGTTTTAGATATTAATATATCTTATGTTCTAGCCGATTAGGATATATTAATTTTCGTGATATTGTGGTGTATCAACCCGTAGAGGCGCAACACGTGGGGCGCTACTATGAGCTTGGGATCGAACCAGTCGAGGGAGAAACACAACGACTTTTCTGACAGTTTGGATTTGCAAGGAGACAGGTATAATTTAGATCTGAATTATTCCAGTCGTTTTATTATTCACATATATACAACCAGTTTAGTATCCTGGCAAGATTCCGTAAGAGGTCCTTAAATTTTTAATTTCCGCTGCGTTAAGGGCTGTTTATCTTACCGAAGACCAACAGTGGTATCAGAGCCAACTCTGGCTTTGTATATATATGAATTTGCAAATTCTGTGTTTTAAATCATATGTTTGATTTATGAGTAGCTAGTTCTTTTCCTAAGCATGTTTTAGAACGTAGATCTGTTTAACTTGGAGTTAAAAGAAAATTTTGATTCAAAATTTTATCATGTTAATTTTTATTTTTGGATTATGATTTAATTAATTGGATCTGTTTTAATTAAATCAAAAGTAATCAAGAAAATAAAAAATAAAATATTTTTAAACCCAGCGTGTGCGGCACGTAGGCTGTCTGCCGCGTGCTGTCACGCGCAGCCGCGCGCTGCCGTGCGCTGCTACGCGCAGCAGCGGCTGCCGTGAACAGTCCACGCGCGGCCCTTCTGGCCGCGTGTGTGTTGACCATGTGGCAGTCCTCGATTGGTCACTTAGTGGCTGGTTTTTGGTTGGTCTCTAATTGCCTATTTTGGAATGTTTGAAAAATCTTTGAGATTTGTGAGATTAGGAAACTTGGAGTTTTGGATAAGGTAGGAATCTTGGAAGATTTGGGAACTACCTTAGTTATCTAATCTAGTCAAAATAGGATTATCTTGAGAATCTTGGAGATTTGGAAAATTGGGAAACTTAGAGTTTTGGATAAGATAGGAATCTTGGAAGATTTGTAACTATCTTAATTAACCAACTTAATCAAGATAAGAATTGTAGATTACTTAGAACTCAAGTAAGAGTTAATTAATCTTAGAGATTAATTGTTAATTCAAAATTAATTAACTTGGATAATTTTTGTGAATTAAAATTATAGGAGCCGATAAATTTACATTTTTGCACTTATGTGAATTTATGCATGTTCTTGAGTGAATATGTGGATTGATCGATTTCTGCCCCTAAGCCCTGTGTAGTTTTTGGTTTATTTTTATGGGTTGTAATTAAATGGGCCTGATTGGTGCCCCTTGCTTGTGCAATTAAAATGTAATAGAATAGGGTCATTTTAAGTTAGACTTAGTTTAGGCTTGGAGCCAAGAAGACCTCATGAAGACTTGGAGATCCACATTGAGGCCCATTCTTGGAGGACATGGAGGCCCAATTCAATACATGGAGGCCCAATCAAGAAGGACATTACAAGAAGGCCCATGCATGTATGGGTTTGATAAATGTAATAGATTAGGACATTTAATTTCCACCCTAGACTGACCAATTGATCCATAACATGGGTCGTGATGGATCACATAGGATGGGCAATCGATCAATCATATCATGCTTTGCTAGGTGATGTATGTTTACTTTTTATTCTTTGATGTATGTCATGCATGCTTAAGAATAGATAAGTAAACAAGATAAAGCATAATCTGATGAGACCTTGCACAAGAAAATTTGATAAAACCTCCAATTGAACTTTAAAGCTCAATTATGATATTAAATCGAATAACGGGCGCATATGAATGGTGTCTATGGTCCGAGCCTATCCAATTACTAGGCCTTAGGCATATTGTACGAATATATCTCGATGTCTCACGAGTCGTGGGTCGAGCTGTAGGAAGATAATATGTCTATTGCCTCGATGCACAGTTTAGTGCCAAGGGAGGGGATAGCGAGGTTCTAGGCGCTGTCTCACGAGTCGTGGGGCATCTGGGATTGAACTATTTCTCTCCACGAGTATTGGACATGATTTAACGCTAGTAAGTATGGATGTCTCACGAGTCGTGGGTCCATAACGAAAAACGAGGCTAAATGAACTCAAGGGTTAGCTGCGATGGTTAACCGACGACGAAGTCGACCACCAAGTGGATCAAATAGTATGGCCAACAAGTCGTGGGTACTAGGAGATTGCATTTGGGCCTTGAGCCCGCTAGGATATTTTAATATTCCCGAAACTTATGTGGGGGCATAAGATTTTGATTAAAATAGAGGGAGTAATTTACAAATAAAAACCATGTTTGTAAATTGTGCATTTAAAATTAATCATTCGCATATTTATTTCTTCTATCGTCTTATTTATAGATATGATGACGAAAGAGCTTAGAGCACTTAGAGATTTGTCCATCTCATCACTTGAACGTAACATTTTAACTGGACCAAACCTGCACTTCTGGTCGCACCACTTGCTTGGACTTTTTGATGCTGAAAACATTTCATACGTTTTGTCTGTACCTCCACCCGTTGATATTTCACATGATGTTCCCGATGAGCTTCAAAAAAGCATCACCAAATGGTAATTGGATGATAGCTTAGCTCGTGATTACATGTTGGAATATATGTCACTTGATCTGCGGTTACAACATGAGCATATGGTATCCGCGAAAGAGATTCTCTCGAATCTTATATCCCTTTATGGGATTAGAGATGGTCGTCGCAGATTCGCGATAACGAGAGAACTCTTGCAAGCAAGAAAGAGAAGAGAAACTCCTGTCGGAATCCACGTACAAAAGATGATTCGACTTCTGTCTGAACTCGATGATATGGGTGTCGTGATGGACAATGATTTTCGTGTGGATATAATCCGGCAATCTCTTCCTAGATCATATGACAGTTTCGTCGCGGACTTGAATTTCCAAAGGCGAGAGATCACTGTACACGTCCTGCGACAAATGCTCGAGGAACATGAAGCTTCTTTTGGAAAGAAAGCAGGGGTTGGCGAAAAGACTGGGCGGCTATCAAAGTCAAAACAAATGGAAACCATAGGTCCTTACTGCACGAGGTCAAGGGAGAGGATCAAAGTAGAGTTCTTGGAGAGCTCGAAAGGTATATTCCTTGTTGAAGTTAATTTATCAATTAACTGTGCATCTTGGGTGTTAGACACCGCTTGTGGTTCTCATCTTTGTAATGATTTACAGGTGATGGGAGCAACAAGGCCACTTAGGCCTGGGGATTGGATCCTGCGATTTGGCAATGGAGCTAGAGCTGCTGCCGAGGCCATAGGCGAAGTGGAGTTAGATTTAGGTGGTAATAAGTTAGTCCTTAGGAACGTTCTTTATGTACCCGGTTTAGTGAAAAATATTATTTCTATTCCTGTTTTGGATAATGAAGGCTTTAATTTTACTATCAATAAAGGTTCCTTTTCATTATTTATGAATAATCATTTGTTTTTCACTGGTACATTGAAAGATGGACTATACACCATAGAACCACCTAAGTTAGTTATGCACGTACAACAAAACAAAAGAAAACAAGATAATGAAATTTATGCCCAATTATGGCACGCTCGACTTGGACATATATCCAATTCAAGGATTCAAAAGTTAGCATCATCTGGCGTGCTTGAGTCAAGCACATTGATGAAATGACAACATGTGAACCATGTCTTAAGGGTAAAATGGCTAAGCTGCCATTTAAAAGAAACCCTGAGCGAGCCAAGCAAACATTGGACTTGATACATACTGACGTATGTGGACCACTAAGAAAAAGTGCCCGAGGTGGCTACGACTACTTCATTACCTTCACTGACGACTATAGTCGTTATGGGTATGTGTTCTTGCTGAAACACAAGTCTGAAGCCTTTGAGCGATTCAAAGAGTTCAAGATGGAAGTAGAAAATCAACTTGGTCGTACGATAAAGGCTCGTCGTCCTGACCGAGGTGGAGAATTTCTTAGTAATGAATTTCTCAATTATCTTGTAGAGCATAAAATATTGTCTCAGTGGACTCCTCCTGCTATGCCACAATTGAATGGAGTAGCTGAGAGAAGGAATCGAACCTTGATGGACATGGTTCGATCCATGATGAGTGCCACTGACCTTCCTCTTTCATTTTGGGGACATGCCCTCCTCACGGCAACGAAGATACTAAATATGGTACCTTCTAAATCCGTACAAAAGACACCATACGAATTATGGTTTGGCAAGGCACCCTCATACGCATTCATGCGCATATGGGGATCTCCCGCTTACGTCAAAAAGCTAGTGGGAGATAAATTGGAAACAAAATCCACTTTGTGCAAATTCGTGGGGTATCCAAAAAACTCAATAGGATACGAGTTCTATGATCCTACAAGACAAACTACGTTTGTCTCAAGGAACGCACACTTCTTAGCGAAGGATTTCTTGGTGGACGAGAAAGAACATAACATAGAACTGGATGAGGTCACTGAAGCTGAAAAGGCCGAAGAGGTCGAACAAGCTGACCCATCACCACATGCAGTGGGAGAACAAGAGCATGAAAGTGCACCAGTAAGTACACTAATACTTCGTAGGTCAGAAAGACAACGTAGAGAACCCAAGAGGTACTACGGTCTGCTGCACGAGACTGGACAGTCTCTAACCGACCCAAGGACTTACGATGAAGCTATGTTGGACATAGATTCGGGAAAGTCGCGCGAAGCCATGGAATCCGAATTGGACTCCATGCACTCAAACAAGGTATGGACCTTGGTAGATCCACCAGTGGGAGTGACTCCCGTGAGTTGCAAGTGGATCTATAAGCGAAAGCTAGGAGTGAACGGAGAGGTGATAACCTACAAGGCGCGACTAGTGGCGAAAGGATACACTCAAAGACCAGGCATTGACTTTGAGGAAACCTTCTCGCCCGTCGCAATGCCTAAATCCATTCTAATCTTGCTGGCCATAGCTGCGTGGTACAACTACGAGATATGGCAGATGGATGTGAAGACCGCCTTCCTCAATGGAGACATTGATAAGGAGATCTACATGGAGCAACCAAAAGGATATGCATCCAAAGGAGATGAGCACAAGGTGTGAAAACTCTAGAGGTCCATTTATGGACTGAAGTAAGCTTCCCGAAGTTGGAACATCCGTTTCGATGAAACAATCCAAACTTTTGGATTTATCAAAAACGTGTTCGAACCTTGTGTGTACAAGAAGATCAGTGGGAGTACAGTTGAATTTTTGGTGCTTTACGTTGATGACATCCTTCTCATTGGAAACAATGTAAAGGTGATATCCGAAGCGAAAGCATGGTTGTCTACACAATTCTCAATGAAGGATTTGGGAGAAGCATCCTTTGTACTAGGTATAAGGATCTACCGAGATAGATCAAAAGGACAGCTGGGCCTCTCCCAATCACAGTACATAGATAAAATACTGAAGAGATTCCGTATGGAAGAATCCAAGAGAGGATTACTTCCAATGAGACATGTAATTGCACTATCTAAGTCTATGGCCCCAAAGACGCCTGAAGAGAGAAGCAATATGTCTCAAATACCATATACCTCCGCTATTGGAAGCATAATGTATGGTATGCTATGTACTAGACCAGACGTGGCGTACGCATTAAGCGTTACGAGTCGCTATCAGTCTGATCCAGGAGAGCAGCACTGGATAGCCGTAAAGGCAATTCTGAAGTACCTGAGAAGGACTAAGGAATTGTTCTTGGTATACGGTGGAGGAGAATTGAAATTGGAAGGCTTTATAGATTCGAGCTTCTAATGCGATGTAGAAGATTTCAAGTCAACATCTGGATACGTATTATGCCTCAATGGTGGTGCGTTAAGCTGGAAAAGCTCCAAGCAAGATACTACCGCAGATTCAACCACCGAAGCAGAGTACATTACAGCGTGTGAAGCCGCAAAGGAAGGTGTTTGGATGAAAAACTTCATCCAGGAATTGGATGTGATACCTAGCATTGCTGAGCCCATTACTATCTTCTGTGATAATAATGGAGCAATAGCGCAAGCAAAGGAGCCGAGATCTCATCAGAAATCCAAGCACGTACTCAGACGATACCATTTGACAAGGAATATCATTGGTAGATGAGACATAAAGATGGAACGTGTCGACTCGGAAGATAATATCGCGAACCCGCTAACAAAGCCACTGCCTCAAAAGGCATACGAGAAACATCTGATAAAGATGGGACTCAAGAACATAGAAAGTTGGCTTTAGGACAAGTGGGAGATTGATAGAAATAGTGTCCGGCAAGCCAACTGTATGGCTGCCATTTATTGTAATAAATAAAGGAACTATTCAATTTGGATTAATAAATGCATTTTTATTATATGGTCAACTCTATCTTATGTAATAATTATCTACGCATAAGGATAGAAGTTCTTAGATCACAGGGCTATGGGACAACCCATGGACTGATCTCCAAGGTCGTGATCTAGAACATATTCAAGAGTCGTAGAATCCAATCGAGATGGGACATTATTGGATTCGGTTAGACTCTCACTAATGTGTATACTCCGATGAACTGGAGAACGCTGGGGTCTACGAGCGTGACTGGGATAGTCGATACACATAAGTGGGTGACTTGATGGGATGGCAAGTGCACTGAATACCCCAATTAGGAAATAACTCACCATGGAAGCGGTAGTCGCATATCGGAGTTGAAGTTATTCCAATTTACAATAGTATACGAGGAATGATCCCTAAATACTTGAGGTGATAGGGTTTATCTGGTGCGAGAACGTCTATACTTAGATGTGAGTTCCGACCGAGTGGAGATTACCAGAAAGTCTCTGTGGATTCACGTTGGGTATAGAGGGACTCGTATGCAGGTTCATATCATCAACAAAGGATCCATTGACCCGACTTGATAGGTTGGGAAATTCTCCTATGGATTTCTGTGAGAAATTAATTCTGGTAAAATCCTTGGCCAAGGTATCTGACGGCTTTATGAAAGTAGCTCATAAAGATTAAGTCAAAGAGAATTATTTCGATATCAGAATGCATAAGGTCAAAACAAATTAAAAGGGAATCGATGAAAAATCCATGCCCTTATGTTTTGATTGGGAGATCGATCGATGGAGAGATTATAGCGTATATGGAAATTGTAAATGATTAAAAGGTTCACTGAATTAATTCACCAGTGATTGGGCTCCATGGGCTTGTGGCCAGACATCGACCGTGGAGTGTGGGAGAATTCCCAAATTGGCAGGGGTGCTAATTTTGGAATGATCAGTCGACAGAGTGTTCGATTGATTTAGAGTATTTAATACTCGAGTAATTAAATAAATATTTAATTATAACCCACGGCCAATTATGTGGTGAACCTACGGGGGCATACACAATACACATAAAGCGAAAGCGAGGAAATGGAGAACAACTGAGTCGACTGGATCGACTGGGTCGATTGGGTTGACTGGGTCGACCCAATTGGAGCGAAGATGATCCGATTGGAATTGGATCAAGACTGTAAATTAAATTGGAATTTAATTTGTGAGTTAATTAATTAAATTGGATTTAATTAATTATGGGAATATTTGATTAAATAGACTTAGAGTCTAATTTAATTAAATGAGAGAGAAATAAATTAATTGGGCTATGTAGTTGAGAAATTAAATAAAGACCCAATTAATTAAATCAAGTATGGGCCATGAATTAATTAGAAGACTTGGTCTTCCAATTAAAAGGGCCATGGCCCATGTAGGAGAGTTAGAAGACTTAGGAGTCCTAATCCTAGGAGGATTAGGAGAATGAGATACCTATAAATAGGAGACTTGATGTCCTATCTCAAACACACAATTGAAGAGTCAAAATCTAAGTCAAGAAAAACTCTCTCCCTCTCTCTCTCTCCCCAAATCGGCCGAACTCTCTTTCCTCTTGGAAGAGATTTTCGTTTTTCGATTCTTGCTCCATATTGTTCTCTAGTTTTAGATATTAATATATCTTATGTTCTAGCCGATTAGGATATATTAATTTTCGTGATATTGTGGTGTATCAACCCGTAGAGGCGCAACACGTGGGGCGCTACTATGAGCTTGGGATCAAACCAGTCGAGGGAGAAACACAACGACTTTTCTGACAGTTTGGATTTGCAAGGAGACAGGTATAATTTAGATCTGAATTATTCCAGTCGTTTTATTATTCACATATATACAACCAGTTTAGTATCCTGGCAAGATTCCGTAAGAGGTCCTAAAATTTTTAATTTCCGCTGCGTTAAGGGTTGTTTATCTTACCGAATCCCAACATCGACCTATCCAAGGATCGGATTACCATTGACGTGCTTAATGGCTTTACTTTATCCTCGTTAAAGCGTCTTAACATCTTCTGGATGTAATTTGATTTATGGACCAAAATCACATCAGAACGATGTACTATCTCAAGCCCGCGACAGAAATTAGTACGTCCGAGATCCTTCATCTCAAATTCAGATTTCAGGAGCTGGGCTGTCTCCCTAACCTCTTTAGGAGTCCCGATCAAGTTCATGTCATCGACATAAACGGTAACAATAGCAAACCCAGAACCTGTCCTCTTAATGAACACGCAAGGACAAATATCGTTGTTCATGTATCCCCTTTTGAGCAAGTACTCACTTAGGCGATTATACCACATCCTCCGGATTGTTTCAAGCCATAAAGTGAACGCCTCAACCTCACAGAGAGCGTGTTCCGTGGTCTAGAACTACTTGCCTTGGGTACCATAAGTCCATCCTGGACTTTCATATATATATATAACCGTATCTAGATCCCCATAAAGATATGTTGTGACCTCATCCATGAGCTGCATAGTCAGTTCCTCGGATACTACTAAACTGACTAAGTATCTGAACGTAATAACGTCCGTCACATGAGAGTATGTCTCCTCAAAGTCAATCCCAGGTCTCTGAGAAAATTATTATGCAACGAGACGAGCCTTGTACCTCACAATCTCATTCTTCTCGTTTCTTTTCCTCGTAAATACCCATTTGTATCCCACGGGTAGAACTTCGGGAGGTGTAGGAGCAATTTGTCCAAACACTCCTCTTTTCGATAATGAATCAAATTCAGCCTGAATTGCTTTTTTCCATTTCGGCCAATCATCCCTTTGTTTGCACTCGTCCACCGACCGAGGCTCAATATCATCCTTTGATATAATTTCAGTAGCTACTGTGTAAGCAAACACTTCATTGGTGATTATTTCATCCCGATGCCACACCTCATTCATGCATGAATAGCCAACCGAGATTTCCCTATTCTCGGGGATGGATACTGATGTCGAGGCGTCCCCCAACGTCGTCTCCAAGACGGATCCATAGTCCGGAACTATTTCATGAGATGGATCGGGTGGGATCCCATTGTTACTGGTGCTAACCAAATTTAACAATTATGCATTCGCCCGCTTCCAGGGATGCATATCATTTCATCCAATTGGTATCCCCCTCTTATGGGCCCGGAGATATGATTGATTAGCTGGGATTGATGGCCTTCCCATATTTTGTCCCTCTTGGACATTTATCCTTGCAGGCACATTTGCAGCTGGTATATATTAGATCTCGTCACTTTAGCCAAGTCAGAGAATGAGTCTGGCATGTTATTGGCTACATTCCGAAGTTTAATTATTCAACGTACTTCATATTCTCTGATTGCTATAAGGGGATCATGATGAGACACAGTGGGGTCATTCCACACGACTTCACGCCGTTCATCCTGAACGTTAGTGTGAACATTATTTCCTCCCCCTAACGGCGGGAAGACAGTCTCATCAAAGTGACAGTCCGCAAATCGTGCTGTAAAGAGATCGCTTGTCAAGGATTCCAAATACCGTATATTAGATGGCGATACAAACCCTGTATATGCCCAATCGACGTTGAGGTCTCATTTTAGTCCATTGCGGCGGAGCAATAGGCACATTCTGCGCACCCAAATGTGCGTATATGGGAAATATTTGATGTATACCCGAACATCGATTATAAGGTTGGGTCGCAGTGGACCTCAAACGTACTAACATCGATGCATGCAATATTGCATAGCCCCATACAGAGATTGGGAGTTTGGTGCTCATAACCAAAATCCGAGCTATCCTCTGTAAGTTCTTAATAAGTGCCTCCGCTAGGCCATTTTAGGTATGAACATGTGCTACCGAATGTTCTACATCAATACCCAGGGACATGCAATAGCCATTGAAAGATCGCAATGTAAACTCCACGGCATTATCCAGTCTAATAGACTTAATGGGATAATCCGAATAGTTTGCTCTCAACCATATAATCTGAGACATGAGTTTAGCATATGCAGCGTTTCTTGTGGACAATAACAACCATCACCATAAAATACCTAAAAAGGTCCACAAGGTGTTGTGATGTGTCCACATATGTCCCATTGGATACGCTCCAAGAAAGCGAGGGAATTCTTACTCGTTTGTGCATAAGCTGGCATAGGATCCAATTTTTCAATAGAATATGATACACACAAGTTATCACTGTGTACTAGATCCTTATTATTTGTTAGTGGATGCCCAATAGAAGTATTAATACAGCACATCACATTTTGACCTGGATGTCCCAGCCGGTCGTGCCATAGAAAAATACATGTTCGAGTCACTTGGCTTCGAGCTATCGACAAGGTGTGCCTCTGCACTCGTATTGTGGTCCTATATAACTCAGTCGATAGTCTCTCTAATTTCTTCCAGGTACGCTTTTGGCCGTACAAATTAGAGGTAATGCACATATTCGATTCCCTTTTCCTCGGTGGTTTCAATGTGATAATCATTAGCTCGAATATCTTTAAACTCAACAACGTTCTCCTTGAACGTGAAGCATAAACAACCTCTTTAATGGCTAAAATCGCACCATTTGACAACATAAGGTGGGCATTTCCGAAGCCATCTATCAAATTACATGTGCCAGATATTGTTGTCATAGAATAGAGGTTTTACTAGGCATTATATTAACAAAATATGATATATCCCTTAGGATAGTGTGCATAGTTGCACTATCTGCCAGACATTTTTCCCCACATGTCATGCCTCGGAACCAAATATATTCCAGTATTTAACATTTACTTGAAAAAGTAAATCGAGCCTATACCACTAAATACCATAATAATTGGATTAAAACAAAACCACCCGAAATGTGGTCCAAAATAAATCAAACATAGTTCAAATCTAAATGTGGTTCTGACCACCCAAAACATCAAAGTATTCCACCTATTCGTCGCTTCTGGCAACAAGAATAGTCTTTTGATGATCAAAGCGACTAGCCAGAGCATCCCAAAGTTTCTGGGATCCTCAATTGATAAGTAGTTCAACCTAAGGACCTCATCCAAGTGTTTCTTGATCAAAACCATAACCTTAACCTTTTGGGATATTAATTAGCAAATTGTCCCCGACAATTGTCAATGCTCGATTTTTTTTACAGGCATATAGCCTCCATAATTAGTTTAATCGAACCCCTTTAAGTATATGTATCTTACGGGCCTATAGCTTCCATAAGTAAATATAATTGAACCCATTAAAGTATATGTATCTTACGGGCCTATAGCCTCCATAAATAATTATAATTGAACCCCTTTGGTTCCATTTTTTTTTATTCAGAATGAACTATGTGATTTTAATCCGAGGGAACTCCAGTCCCAATATTCGTGAACCCCAAGTTCATTCACATTCATTTATCATGCAGTTATATGTAATCATTCATCACATGCATAAGATAAAACATAAAAACAAAGCCCAATTTAAAGCTTATAATTCATAAACTTATGCACCTAAAATAAAACATGATAATTAAATGTAACGATCAAAACGAATATGCATTTTACAACTCGAGAACTTAAATCAAGCCCCTTTTTCCCAATATAATAAACAAAGCAAAGCAAAAACACCAAATTTGCGCAGAGAACGAGGTTTGTAGAGATTTCTCAAACAAACTAAAAGAAATTTATGTTGCAATGGTTTTCAAAGTTCACCGGAAGCATTAAGCATTGTGTTCATATCATGTATTGTGAGTAATTAAATGAAACTCATATAAACCAATTATGCTTCAGTACAAGTATTCATGAATTTGGACGTGTTTGTTCCCAAATGAACAAATAAGAAAATAAACAAAAGTACATCATGATTTGCAATACATATAATATATAGAACTTTTTTTCTACATCTCACAAAATGAATTGTATGCCAAGAATCCATATTCATAAAACAATTATCAAAGAAATTAATCGTTTTCTTTACCAAACCATTTCATGTTTAATTCGGGATTTGAAAGCATCACTACAACAATTTGTGCTTTTCCCGGCGCTTTGTTCCCGGCGCTTTTGTGACCGCCGAATATACCAACCATACCCGGCGCTGTTTTGTCTATTCCCATTACTTTTTATGCTCCGGGAAAAATTAGGCATTTCCGTCGCTTTGCCGGCACTTTAAAAGCGCCGGGTATAGATAAACCCCGCGCTTTTTAATTTGTTGATAAAAATATAAATTTTTTTGTTCAATGATAGGAATCGAACCAGGGCTTTACATTATCATGCTTATTATAGTTCAACACTTCAACCACTCTACCACACATACATTAGTTGTCAAATTTCACTATTAAAATATATTTGTATAATAGTACTGAAACCATCAATTTTTTTTTATCTCATATTTTGTAAAACCCTAAATCACACTAATTCAAAAATTTGTCAACGCCGCCGTCCACCTCTCCGCCTTCTCTCACGGTTCTCCAACGCCGCCGTCCGCCTTCTCTTGCTATTTGTCAAGACTCCCTGGATTCGTTGGTAAATCTTCTTCTTTTGTATATCCCGTGTTTCAAAGTAGATTTGCTGCTTCTCTGTGTTCTGTATACATTTGGATCAGAGGAATAAGCATCTTTTGACTTTTAGCCATTAATTAATTAGTCTACATTCTCGTGTGCAGGACTTGGAATTCTATGATTTTAAGATTTTGCAGTTAATGAAAATAATTTTCACTCATCAAATTGATCGAGTGGTTATCACGAATTTCGTGCTTAAATTGCATTAGTAAATGATATTTCTGAATATTAATTTGTATCAGTTTGGAGTATTGTAAAATAAAACTAGGTTTATTTCTATCAGCAAATAGCAATAGTCTTTAATCTTTATAGCAATTCCAAGTAATATATATTCTGATATATCTACGTTGTGTAAACCAGTGGCTGATCATCTACGTTGTGTAACCAGTGGCAATAGACATTCATAAAGGTGAGTTCTCCACTCTACACACAACTTTACATTGTGTTGTTTCAAGTACTGCTTTTTCACTCCAATTGATATTCATTTGATTTGGTGATGTCCATCTTTTTTATCTTATCTCGTAAAAGTGATTTGAATTGATTTGTGACTTATATAGAAACAGCACTGGATTCTTGTGTTGGTGTTTCCACATGTAAAGGTGTCTGTCAAGTAGAGTACATACTTAAAGATTGTTAATACTTTTGTGCAAAATGGTGCTAAAAAGCTTAGTAAATAGATATACTTAGTTACATGATTTTTCTTTTCTTCTCTTCCCTAGTTATTGTATTTATTAGTTGATACAACTTTCTTCACATATATGCTCTTCCCTGCCAAGCTTAGGACATGGTAAAAGTAAAATTTTTTTAATGCTCAAACTTTTTGTTTGATGAAAATTTTACTCCTAAAGTTGAAGGTATAAATTTATCTAATAGTAATTGAAGGAAGAAACTTTGTTACTGGAATTCAAGAAAAGCAAACCGAAAATATTTGTGCAATATATGTGTCCTTTGGCATGTGATGAAAATCTTCTTTTCCCCAATTACCAAACTTGATAAGCTTCGAAATTTCAGTATAACAATAGTTGCATATATAGCCAGGGATTCAGGATTAATCATTCTCTCTTCAATTATTTAAATGATTTGTTATCGTGATGTATATAAATGATTTTGTTATCATGATGTATTTAACTTTTACCCTCACCAATTATATCTAAAAAACACTCTTCCATTGTCAGATTTATTTTTTATGTCCATGGATAGAAGTTGGATTAAAATTAGAAATCGCATGCATCCTGATTACAAAAAAGGAGTTGAAGCTTTCCTTGACTATGCGTACACTACTAAGAGGAGGGGTGAGGTGATTAAGTGTCCTTGTACTCGTTGTCAAAATTTAACTCATGGAAATAGGAGAGGTGTTTATGAACATATAATGATGTATGGGTTTCTCAAGACCTATTCAAATTGGGTACATCATGGAGAGGCATCTTTCTATTTGAGTCATTTGAATTTAAACGATGAAGAAGATGAAGGAGATGAAGGTTATGAAGGAGATGACTTGGAAGGGATGGCTTATGAGGACTTCGGTATCCCGAAGGACAATCCTAACATTGCATTCTTTGATGAAGCTGAAAATGTAGAACTTGACAAAGAAACTAGAAATTTTTATAAGTTGTTGCAAGATGCCAGTCACAAGTTATATCCTTGTTGTGAGAAATCGTTATTGTCCTTCATACTCAGATTGCTTCAAATCAAGTCCATATATAGTTGGAGCAACAACTCATTTTCTATGTTACTAGAAATCTTGAAAGAAACATTTCCGATGATCGATGAATTCCCAAGCTCTTATCGTGAAGCATGGAAGATTATAAAGGGCTTAGGTCTTGAGTATAAGAAAATCCACGCATGCCGTAATGATTGCATGCTATATTGGAAAGAGACTGCAAATGAGACGAAATGTAACAAGTGTTCAACATCAAGGTATAAAACTTGTGATGATCAATCACTCGATAATGGTGGTGAATGCAAAAAGATTCATGCAAAGGTCGTTAGATATTTTCCTTTAAAGCCACGACTCCAGAGGATGTTCATGTGTTCTGAGACATCACCATTTATGAGATGGCATGCAGAGGGTCGTGTAGATGATGGAGGACTACGACATCCGGCAGATTCGCTTGCATGGAAAACATTCGATCAAAAGCATCATTTGTTTGCTAGTGATAGCCGTAATGTTAGATTGGGACTAGCAACTGATGGATTTAATCCATTCAAGTCTATGAGTGTTTCTCATAGCACTTGGCCTGTTATTTTAATCCCTTACAATCTTCCACCTGGGATGTGCATGCATCCGTCCAATTTCATGCTATGTTTACTTATAGATGGTCCTCGTGCTCCTGGGAATGATATTGACATCTTTTTACAACCTCTCATTGAAGAGTTGAATGATTTGTGGGGTCCAGGGTTGCCTACATATGATGCCTCTCGTAAGGAAATGTTCAATATGCGTGCTGCACTAATGTGGACAATTTCTGATCTTCCTGGTCACGGTAACGTGTCAGGATGGAACGAGAAAACTAAGTTTGGATGTCCTTGTTGTGGGGTCAATACCCAATCTAAATGGTTGAAACATGGCAAGAAATATAGTTTTAGGGGTCACCGTAGATTTTTGGATGAAAATCATAAGTTTAGAGATGATTTCAGATCATTTGATGGTAATGTCGAATATGGTCAGAGACCAACTCGTTTGTACGGCGATGATTTACTTAATGAGGTGAGTGGAGTGATTACTGAGTATGGTAAGGAAACCAAGAAAAAGAAACGTAGAGTTCTTAGCTCAGGGCAACATAATTGGAAAAAGAAGAGCATCTTCTTTGATTTACCATATTGGAAAGATAATTTGATTCGCCATAATCTTGATATCATGCACATTGAAAAGAATGTGTGCGACAACATCTTATTCACAATTTTAGGCTTGAAAGGAAAATCAAAAGATAACTTGAATGCTCGTCTCGACCTTCAAAATATGGGAATCAGAAAGGCACTTCATCCAAAACCATGTGCTGATGGGAATGCATATTTGCCTCCGGCATGTTTTACTTTGAGTAAAAAAGACAAAGATATATTTTGCAAAATCTTTCAGGATGTCAAAATGCCGGATGGATGTGCGTCGAATATTTCAAGATGTGTGAGAAAAAAAGGATGTGATCTCATAGGACTTAAAAGCCATGATAGTCATATAATGATGGAGTTACTCTTGCCAATAGCTGTGAGAAAACTTTTGCCTGAGAACGTGAGCAAAGTTTTGATTGAGTTAGGCAACAATTTTAGGCGATTGTACTCAAAAGTAAGTCGTGCTAGTGATTTCGAAGCGCTAGAAGACAAAATTGCATTAACTCTTTGTCATCTTGAGAAAATTTTCCCTCCGTCTTTTTTTGATATTATGGAGCATTTAGTGGTACATTTAGCCGAGGAAGCTAAGATAGGTGGGCCGGCTCAATATCGCAGCATGTTTCCCGTAGAAAGGTATGATATACTAGAATATAGCTCACATATACCCTTAAAATCTCATAGTCTGGTATTTATGTTTTAGATGCTTTTAGGTACTTTTCTACTATAAAAAGCTATGTGCATACAAAAAGTCGTCCGGAAGGTTCAATTGCCGAAGGATACTTGGTGGAAGAGTGCATGACCTTTTGTTCAAGATATTTGCATGATGTTGAGTCGAGAAGTGATCGTACTAAGAGGAATTATGAAGGATATGAGAGTATTTGCAAAGGAGAAGGTCGTGTTATTGGAGGAACTTTTGTAGTCTATATGGATGAGATATCATGGATCCAAGCACATCGTTATGTCCTTGGAAACTCTGATATGCTTGCGTCACTGCGCAGGTAAGTTTTCATGTGATTTATGCAATATTAGTATTAATAACTTATATATGTAAATTTAATATTCATTATTTATCTTCAAGAAGCACCTTGGGGTTTTGGATAGGGAGAGACCTCGGGTGGATATATATGAAAAACAAAAGATGCATAATGCAAAATTTTACTTATGGCTTAAAGAACATGTGAGTGTCATTTGGTTTTTATCTTTTACCATATTCTTATCTTTTACCAAAATAACGAGTGTCATTATGCAATAGGTTAAAACTTTGGAGAGAGATTGTGAAGATGATCATTTGATTGAACAAGTGAAGTGCTTGGCTAGGGGACCTGATAAATGGGCCAAGAGATACTCCGGGTATATCGTAAATGGTTTAAGGTATCACACTAAGGAGCGTGAGAGAGGAAGAAAAACTCAAAATAGTGGCATTTTGTTGAGTGCCGTTGCTGAAAGTACTCTAGTAGATAAGATAAGAGGCCAATATCTAGTGTTATGAACTTCTATGGCATTTTGACTGATATCATTGAGCTTCATTACTCCCATGAAATGAAACATGTCCTATTTAAGTGTGATTGGGCCGACACTAATGTTGGAATCAAAGAGGATGTGTTTAACTACACTCTTGTGAATTTCAAACATTTGTTATACAAGCATAATCGAGAATCCGATGAATCATTTATCTTAGCTTCTCAGGCTCAACAAGTTTGGTATGTGCAAGATCCCTTTGAACAAGATTGGCATATTGCTATGAGGATGATACCTCGAGACTTGGTAGATATGCGGTCATATGACATGCTGGAGGATATCAATGAGGAGCAATCTTTGAATGATGTCACCTCGGAATGTGATGAAGATGAGACATGGATAAGGACGGACATGGAAGGAACTATAGTTAACGCAGCCCAAATGCAAATTGTTGAAGAAATCAGTGAAAATGTGATAGATAACTACTCTGATGAAGATAGAATTGAAAATGACAGTGAAGAAGATGAAGTCTATAGTGATGATGATGATGGATTGTGACCTCAACTTTAATAATTTATACTTTGATTTAAGCTAGAGTCTTGTTTTTGTGCAATTTGATATCATTATGTTTTATAATCCATGTACTTGTAATGATATTTTTGTGCAATGTTTATGTGTTGTTTTCATCAATTATTGATTAGCGGTTAAAAGGTTATGATGTATACAACAAAAATTATGAATTCCCTAATTCTTTGTTGTTCTTTGTAGATGTTTCCTCACAAGCTAAAGTCAAAGTCCTCACTAGGACAAGTACCTTGTCCTCCTTTCAAACAAAAAAGTGTTATAGCGATATCACAGAACGGCAATAGAATGAGCAACTCTGACGTCAGTAGAGCTGGTGGGCCCGTCGAGAGAGGCATCGAGCAGGTAAAAGTTCATTGTGCAATTTTATAATTTATGCGTCTCAGATTATGATATATTTGACTTCAAAATGTATATAAATTCTACAGGTGCCAAACAAGATGCAGATTAGTTCACGTAGACATCCAGGGCTTAGTCTTTATGGTCATCCCGGGCCTAGTCGTTATAGTCAACCAGGGCCTAGTCATTTTGGGCAAATTCATCCATCTTCAATTGTTTCTGAGCCACCAAATTTTTCTAGGCAAAATCAAAATTCATTTGTCCATTCTCAATTTTATGCCCATTCAGAGCAACCTGGCCTAATGACTCATTCGTATTCTCATCCATATCATCAAAGTTATGTTCATCCTCGTATGCATGATCCGAACCCATCTGATCATTCTTATATCCCAAGTCCTAATGCTTCCCATCCAGAGTCTGATTATGACGATGTCTCGTCTACGCCACCAGGTATTGTAAATTTCATAGGAGAATTTGTGTGACAATTTCTAATAACATATATCAATTTTGTTTAATTCTTGCTTTAAATAATAATTTATTGTCTCTTGAAACTAGAAACTAGTCAGAGGAAAAAAAAAGGGGGTCGAGGTCCGACAAGATTGCCCCGTTCATGGGATGATATCAAGTTAAAAGTTGAATTCAATGAACACAACCAACCCATTGGAGAGAATGCACCAAAATTGGCTCATCAAATGGGTCGAGTAGTAAGGGATGCTAACAAATTTCCCCCGAGTACCAAAGATTGGAGACAAATTGATCAATCAAACAAAGAGGCTAAGTGGTTAGAGCTTAAGGTATATTCAAATTTTTAGTGTTAAATAGAAAATAGAGGTTAATATCAACATATATGTTTAACTAGATATACATCTTGTTTTCTAGGCAAACTTCACTCTTGTGGAGACTTTTAAAGATCTTTTTTTCAAAAAGCTTGGCAAGTTATAGAGGGAATGGAAAGCAGAACTTAAAAGATTCCACTACTCCATATATGAGACTGATGAGGAACGGTTAGCTCATTTACCTTCTAGGATGGATAAGGTTGAATGGGAAAAGTTAGTTAATGTATGGAGTAATGATCCACATGCACGGGTATAAATTTTATTACACGGTCATTGTTTAAAATTTAGATATATATGTACTATACATTTTAACAATCATTTGATTTGCAGAAGATCAGTGAACAAAATCGTGCAAACAGAACTCAACTACGGACTTATCACAGAACTGGAAAAAAAAGTTATCCAAGTCTTAGAGCAGAGGTAACTTTTTTAGTTCGTTGGATAATATTTCTTAATTGTGTGGTACCCCTATTATGATTACTTTATATTTTATTGTTTCTTAGATGTTTATAGAGAAGGGTGAAGAACCTTCCAACTTTGACGTATGGATGAAGGCAAACACGCCGAAGAATGGACAACATGATGCATATACAACTTCTACTATTGTAAGTAATTGTAAATTCTATATTCTATATTTGATTTCGAATTTATAATGTTAATCTCCATATGTCCTAAATCCCATTTTTTGTTAACTTGTAGGAAAAGTTGACAAGTCTCATTTCAGAAAATCCGGAGGCCATGAACTCTAAGGAAATGAAAGATCAAATTTTGGATGTTGTTTTAGGCCCTGAAAAACACGGACGTTTACGCACATATGGATTTGGTCTTACGTCCACTCAAGTCTCGGCCATAAAGAATCAAGATTCAATTATTGATAAGAAGGTCTCCGTCATAGTGGAATCCCTTAAGGAGCGTGTTAGAGAAGAATTGAGGATGGAGCTACGGGAAGAGATGGAACAAATGATAGAAAATGCACTTCAATCTCGTTTCCATCAAAATGTTCAAGCGTCTAAGGTAATGTATGCATATTAGAGTTATATATGTATGCATAAATATTTGTGAAGTTGTAATATTTGAGATTTACAAAACTATATTCTCATTAATAGGAGCTCCCGACCAATATGCATGGAGGGACATCTAGTCGCTCACAACAAGATCATGAGGTGAATGCAGCCCCACAATCTTCAAGTTTACAGGGTGCTACTTTTCCTCGAGAAAGTCATATGCACTCAAGTGTCAAATTTTGCGAGGTAATATTTTTCAAGAGTTTCAAAGTTTACTTCTTCAAGTTCCTCTAGGAAGATGCAGAAAATTAATCTATGATTTTCAATTAGTTGCAGACGCAAGAACCCATGCAAGAAACTACAGTGAAAAAAAACAAACGCAAAACCACAATACCGGTGAGGTATGAGAGGTTAATGAATATCATGTCTATGTTAAGTTTGCTAATTGTGTTCATGTAAGTTTTTCTATTGGTAATATCATGTGTATGTTAAGTTTTATTTGGTTGAACTGATCGTGCTTATTGTTGGTTTGTCTTGTTTAACTACTACCATATGGTTTGGTAATTGGAATTAATGAAAATTTCTCTATAGTTAATGAATTTCATGTATATGTTAAGTTCTATTTAGTTGAATTCATCTTGTTTATTATTGGTTTGTCTTGTTTAACTACTATCATATGCTTTGGCAATTATGATCGTGGAAGTGCTTCTATTAGTAATATAATTTATGTCTACGTTAAGTTCTACTTGGTAGAATTCATCGTGTTTATTGTTGATTTGTTTTGTTTAGCTACTACTATAAAATATGTTTCATTTCTTGGATTGACTATTTATGTTTCATTGTTGTTATGTTCCTAACACATTCATATTTTGTATTTCAGGAAGGTGTTGCCAAAGAAGAAGGTTTAATATGGATGGATAGATTGCACATTAATATTAATGTTTTGATAGATATTTTATTAATGTTTTTTGTTAATGCAAATTGTTGGGGCATTTCATTGGTTGGATGATTTGGAAAAGATGCATATTTTGATAGTATATATTGGATGATTTGGAAAATATGTTATTGTGATTGAATTTGTCAAAAGATCATCAAAAAAATTGTTGAATTTAGATTTGAATTATATATATGCACTAATAATCAAAAGCACAAAATATATCTTAAAAATGAAAATTATTTTATATTTATAAAAAATTAAAAATTAAAAATGGGGACCATTCCCGGCGCTTTTTGAGCGACGGGAATAGCATTAGAAAGCGCCGGGAATAACTATTCCCGGCGCGTAAAAAGAGCCGGGAATAAATATTCCCGACGGCTTTTTTATTCCCGTCGCCCCTTTTACCCGACGGCAGTGAGGCGCATTTTAAGCGCCGGGTATACTATTCCCCGCGCTTTTTTCGCTATTCCCGGCGCTTTTTAAGCGCCGGGAAAGACCTTAAATGTTGTAGTGCATGAACATTATAAAAGTTCATCAATGACAGAACATCAAATTTTGAAACCTTCAAGAGTATAGAAATAATATAGATTAAATCATATCCATTCATAATTCCAAAATTCCGATTTGAAAAAAAAAGGTCTACTATTATTCAAAAGTAGTTTCGCTCTCTGGCTAAGTTTCATCAGTTCACCAAACTAAACAAATCAAACAATTTCATATTGTTTAAAATATTAAAATAGCAAAGTCTAGTAGTGTGTACGGCAAAAACACTACTCTGTGAATTTTTTTTTTTTAGGATTTAATTCCACAATATTCTCAATGTTTTACCAGAAAATTAATTTTCCACCCTAGATAATTAAGGCCCAAAAGAAAAATGATATTAAGAATTAATATTCAGCCAAACAAAATGGAAAGTCTGACTTTAACGTCGGCCAAGATTTTGTGTAACTTAGCCCAATTAAATGCTTAGTATCATACTTTAGTTATGTCCAAAAGAAACAATATTAGAAAAAAAATGTCCATACTTCCAGGCACAAAATACATGGATAGTCCAAAAACAGCAAACCTGGTTTTTGGGACGTGTAGCAATCGCCGCAATCGGCACATAGGAACATTATAAGATTCAATTTCAGAAAACCTTGTTCAAGTCTAATTTTCCCAAATCAGAACAAGAAAATAGATGTGGACAACATAATCTGATTCCATGAGTTTATGATTCAATATGTCATATCATATAAAAACATATCAAATGCATAACTAAATTGAAATATATAGAATTCTAAACCGTATATCATAAATTTCATGATTGTGCTTGCATCACCAGATTCATGCTTATTGAAACAAAAACCGAAAATTTGATTATGAAATTGGTTACATGAGTTAAACGATAAGGAACCAATTCATGTAAGCATGATTTAGTCATATAAAGAATCTAACAAAATAATCATAATTATTAGATCATTTAATTCTTCATGTATTCTAAATCACAAAAATACACATCTAAAAGTAAACATATAAATTTTAGATCATATAATTCGGGCTTACTTCAAGTAGTAATAATTTATAAGTCTAAATTTCATACGGCATAGTATGAACTATATAAATTCTTAAACCCTAGAACATGCTTTAAAACATAAAATTCCCAGATTTAAAGCAAATAATTAATAAAGATTGAGACTTACTTGAAAATTGCTAATAACACCAAAGATTATGAATTATTGATCCACAAAAACTCGTTCTTCAACCGAACGAAAAATTCGTTCAAACAATCTCCTTCCACTATCACAAAAAGACTATCGTGCTGATAACGTGTTGTAAATAATTTATTATAACTCTTTGGTTTTTGTGATTGAGTTAAAGAGATTGATAACAATATAATAACAGTAAAGAGAAAGAAAGAAGAACACAGAGAAATAATACGTAGAATAATTAGGGTTGTCTTCTTAGGGAGGGGAGAACTCTTATTTATATCCAGACAAATTACAAGTAGGGTACAAAGCCCATTTACAAGATGAAAGCCCATAAATGGATATATTACAACTAAGTCCCTGAACTATTACATTAGCAATAGGAATACACACTAATATATGATATTTACAACAGAAGCTCTATTATTAAACAAGTTCTAGAAGTATATTTGCAACATCATAATTAATACATATATTTCACCATTGTTTTATATATTGTTGTTACTACTAAACATGTTTATTTTGTTTTAGGTTTTTTTTAATATCCATGCTAGGAAAACATAAGTCTAATAGCAAAAATCGACGGGCTTTTGTTCATTTAATCAAATTTTTTTTTTTTAAATTAAAAAGGTTCCAAATGAATCAATTAGTGTTATATCATAAGAACTTATAAGAATTCACTCATTAATAAGGTCGTCACATTATACAGCAATGCGTAGAAGAGAGTTGGTTACATTTTCCCTCCAAATTAAAATCCGATCGAGGACTATATTATAATACTTATTTTAATGCCACATCAGATGACGAAGACTTGGTATATCATTTAACGCCGTCGTCGAGTTCTAATCCTAATCCATTCGAGAATAATCCAATGATGAGGGTAGTAATCTGTCGCCAATGCTCAACATCTATCACTGTATACGAAGGAGGAGTAGGAGCTTTGAAATTTGGAATGGGTATCTACTCTGTCCGTGCACATGACCGTACATTTGTACGTATTTCTCTCTCACTCTCTTTTGGAAACCTTTTGTGTTTTTACGATTTCATTTTTGATCTGTTTCGTGCTTTTCTATTTAACCCAAATCTTGGTTTTACATTCTTGTGATTTTTTTTTTAAAATTTAATAATAATTTGTGAGGGTTTTACAGAATTCATTCATTTAGTCTTTTTTGTTATTTTATACGGAGATCATTCCTTTTTTCCAGTATTTACAATTTTACTAGTATCAAGAAATTCTGAAAATAACCAAGCAGTACTTTACTTTTGTAGTGAAATTATAATTATTTTATTAATAATATATAACTTTATTTTTTAAGAAATATTAAATATATTAATATTATTATATAAATTTTAGATTTAATTAATATTTTGTCGGATTCATGTTAAAGTATTATCTTGGTCTGTTAATATTATTTATAAAATTAAATTAGTTAAATAAATATGTAAATATAATAAGTAAAATCTCAAAATTGGTCCGCACGTGTCTTATTCGAGCCAATTTTAAAATTGGGCAACAATGTGGACTAAAATTATCAGTAAATTTGAAGATGTGGGGTTATTTTGATAACCTGAAAAGTTAGGGGTATAATTGACAGTCAACATAAGCAATGGTATCAATTTTGAAATAAAACTTAGCTGCCACGTCATCAGTTAACGTCCATTTTTAACGATGGTACCAAAATTGATTGATTTCTTAAATTGTGATACCAAATGCGTCGGCCTCTGTTTATTATGATATCACAAATAAAAATCGGTATATAGTTTGGTACTCTCCATTATATTAATATACATAGAATTCAAAAGTAAAAAGAGATGGTCCAGTTAATTTGCAACTAAGGACTTTAAACCCGCGTATCTTTTTATAGTTGACCGAAATGCAAAAACAACTATTTTAAGACATTCTCAAATCTTTAGACTAATTCTTAAAGTTGATCTCGATGAGAATCATATTTGGCTAGTTGTTTTCTAATATTTTTTAATGAAACAATATTTATATCATTATACAATTAAATTTGTTCTTTTACTACAAATAATGTCCTACTTACCAACAAACTCGAGGATTTATAGTGGTGATAATTTCTTTACTCCCTTTTTTTTTTGTTTTTTTTTAATTTTGGCCGAGCACTTTAGTCTTGACAAAAAACAGAAGGAAAATAAAAATAAAATAACAAATTTAACATTGTTCAGACGAAGTAATTAATTATGAATCCTTCTTGCATGCATCCAAATTGAAATTAAAGTTGGTAGCTAGAGAAAAGATATATACATATACATGCTTCCATGCAAACTCCAAGAAAATGTCAACTCTCAATATATGAGAGAATTTCACTTTTGATACCACAATTATACTTACTTTAGGGATTTGATACCACAATTATTTCTGTCAACACATTTGGTACCATATTTCAATTCCACTTTACAGATTTAATACTTCCGTCAAATTAATGACGGAATTGACACGAGAATATCACGTGCTCGTTAAATCTCATTAAATCTGAATTTGGGGGGAGACTCAATCCAGGTGGCATCGTTTTTGGAGGAGAGAATTGCATTTTTGGTATAGAGCTTTAACAAATTGTGACACATTTGGTACAACCGTTAAAAATTGCCGTTAAGGGGTGACGTGGCAGTTAAGTCTAATTGTAAAGTTGATGCCATTACTTATGTTGACTGATAATTTTACCCCATAACATTTCAGGTTACCAAAAAAGCCCCACATCTCCAAATTTAGTGACGATTTTAGTACACATTGTTGCCAAATTTCCAAATTGACTCGAATAAGACCACGTGCTGACCAATTTAGAAAATTTTACTTATTTTATTTAAATAACTAATTTAATTTATAAACAATATTAATAAATTAAATAATACTTTAACATAAATATCACCAAAATTAAGAAAACATATTCTTTTTAAATATAAAATTTATATAATAGAATTAATTTATTTAATATTTATTAAAATAATAAATTATATAATTAAAAACTATTTAATATTTATTAAAATAATAAATAATTATAATTAAAAACTATTTAATATTTATTAAAATATGATTTAAATTCTCTGGAGGATGCATTATGCGAAGACTTTGAAGATTGATGACACATTTGGTTTCTGAAGATGCACATTTTTTTAATTAACTGAGAATTTAGTTGGAAATGTGTAGTTTTGTTTTCTTTGTTTTACTCAGACTCTGGAATAATGTTATTATGGATGACAATCTTTTGTATTGCATTCATTATAATAATAATAATCAGATTTGAATTTATAAATTAGTTGAGTATTAATTGATATATATGAAAAATTTAAATAAATATTTGTTTTTTAAATGTAAATTATTATTATGATTTAATGTTTCATTTTATTAATAAGTTTTGTAGTGACATTATGAAATGTCTTTATAATATTATTTTATGGTATTGGACGAGGTCATTACTAATGTTGTGACATTTTTTTAAAGTGTAACTTTATTTTAATGGTGACATTATAACATGTCTTTTTTTTAATTTTTTCTCGCATTATTTGAAGTCATTAATAAAAATATAAGTGGCACTTGAAAATGCCTTTGAATTTCTTTTTCATGTCATTTGAAAATGCAACAATTGACAACATTTATTGTCATTTTTAAATAACACAAAAGTATAATATCCTGACATTTTAAAATGCAACCACTTAAACTTATTGTGGTGTTACAAAATGTTGGACAACTAATTTTATTTGGCATTTTATTATGTCAATTTATTCATTTCGTGTGACATTCCATAATGTCATAGTACTTCAATAGATGTGGCATTTTAATATGTCAGTTTATTCATTTCGTGTGGCATTCCATAATGTCATAGTACTTCAATTGTTGTGGCATTTTATTTATGCAACTAAATAGACAATTTTGTGACATTGTACTTTTAGCTACATCGCTGTAAATGGCACTTGTTAAAAACGCCATTATATTTGAAAATGCCACCAACATATATTTTGTATGACATTTTCTAATGCCTCTAAAGTGCATATTTGTTGTAGTGTATACTGATTAGTGCCCATTATTTCATTCTCATCTATGACTCCTAAAGTTCTTTCCAAATGTCCTGGGAGATCATATATGCCCCAAAACAAGCCATTATATCAAGCAACACCCCGCTATGAAGAAAAATAAAATCAAATGCTAACATTCCAAAATCCCATTAATCTCTTAGCGTCGCTTGTAGTTCAGAAATTCGAACTTCGTATTTGTCCATTTTTAAAGCACCAATTGAGGGTGCAATGTTTACCTTATCTCTAAAGTTAAAAATTCTCCTACGGATGGATATGTCTCCCCATTTCAAATCGCTTATATGGCCATAGGTAAATAAAATAGCGTTTAGAAATCCAAAGAGAATCTTGCCCAACAAGTACAACAAGTCGATTACAAAGTACTTCTTTAACTCGAATCCTTTAAAATATGATATGAATATAGAGAAGCCACCAAATGTGGTAATGCACCCGATGATGAAAATCATCAAGTTTTTATATTTCGCATTGTATGCATTCTTATCATTATATATTTATTTTCTTTCTCCCTCAATATCTTTGAGATTGCTTATTTTCTCAACAGATGTATATGCTACATCTACATATTAATCAAGCAAATAATATATTACAATAAATACAATGAAATAAAATTTAATACACAATGCTATTTTTTAATTCTTTAATAGTCCGATGTTTTGAGTTAAAGATGTTAAGTTAATAATTTTGCATACGTGTATATAATATGTACATCCTCCGGATATGTCCCTTATCCCGACTTTTCTAAATTTAATTATGACAAGCAGGTGATCGCTGAAATGTGAATTATATATATATATATTTATATTGTGTTGTGATATAAGTTTTGAGCATGCTAAATTCGTAAAGTTGTCATGATATTATGATTTTTTGTTTTAGTGTTACTTGGGAATATTCTCTCATCATGATTAAGGATTTGTGTACTTAATGTTGAAATGAGTAGTATATAACTATGTATTGATGTTGCTAATACTTTGTTCTTGATCTTCTGGTTGTTATGTTATATATGTTTTATTTGGGCCCAAATAATTTTGTTGACCGTAGATTAATGACAGTACCTCGCCATTTTTAAAACGACAACGTTTTCCTCCAAATTGAAATTTGATATCCTTTTATTTTTAGCGGCTGATTAACTTCTTACCTGGCCCACAAAAACCTTCTCTGTATCCTTTCTTTCTTCTTCTTACTAATCACTCTTTCTACTTTTGTTCTCCTTCTTCCACGATTGCTTCGGGTTTCCCAATGTTTGTGATCAGTGCATCCAAGTTTGGGAGAGTCTTCCACAGACCCGGTCTAGGAGTTTAACTCCTAGATCATGTGGTCTATATTTTTTCTTCAATAAAATATTTAAGTATAACGTTATTCCATTTAAATCTAACCACGTCAACTAACTTATAATAGGGGAAAAAAAAAACACAGATTAAAATAAAATGAAACTGTCACTTTTTTCTTTTTTTCCTGCAGCTTTACAAATTTTTCTTCTTTTCCCGCTGTTTATGCCAAGGCTAAAAATCTTCAAGAAAGCAACATTTTGGACAACAATTTGTTCTATATAGATTTCAAAGAATACATATTTTCATATTTGGCAGTAGATTTTCTTAATTTTGCTCTCATTTTAAGATTTGGGAAGTCAAAATATTTCAAGAGAGGTAATTGTTATAAATTTACATTTGATACATGAAATAGTAAATGGAGTCGATGATATATCTTATTTGCTTGAAGAAATTCACATTGCTCACAAAGTGTTCGATAAAATGCCCCAATAGCTTTCAAAATTTTTTTTAGAATAAATCCATCTTTTATGTATATTAAACTTTATTTTGAATATATGTTTATTTGATTTGAACATTGATGTCAAATTTGGGTGAAACTATTTCTTTGGATTTGAATGAAGTTGATGTGCACAAACCAAGTGTAATTCTTGAAAATTTGGATATTCATGAAACTAGAAATGAAACACAAAATTATGGAGGTATGTCGTGTGGAATTCTCTTATGTAGTGATAATTGAATTTTTTGACTTTGCTTCATTTTTTTAAATTCTCTTATATATTTCGTTATACATTATTTTTAGAGATCAATTTTTTTGAGATGTTTAAGCTTGTTTGAAAAGTTATATTGATCTCTCAATTTCTATCTCTTTTGTGTTACTTTTTTAACTATATATAATTTGAATAACAATCTAACTTTGTTTTTGGGGTGTGTTTATTTAGGTCAGTATCCTCCTTTATAATGATGATGGATGTGAAGAAGACATGAATTTTATTTTTTTTGGTTATCAAGAATCTCATATTTTGGTGGCTTTTGGTGAAAGACTTTTGGTTTATTGGAATTCGATTACATCTTATTTGTATTTGTAATGAGATGTAGAGATCCAATATTAAATTATGATTAGATAAGATTTGTAATATTTATGCAGGATCTTTATGTAGTACATTGTAACTATTTTTTTTGTAATTAAAAAGGTGCATAATTTATAATGAAAAAATTGTTCATAATTTCACACAATTAATTTAAATGTAAAATAAGATTATATAAGTAAAAGGTGCAAATTTTAAATTTAATTGGGTCAATTATGTTTTTTTTATTAGTTACATAATTGAAATGAAATGAGATGAAAAAGGAAATATTGTTTTTTTAATTTGGTTAATTGGTGGAGTTAAACTATAGTTAAAGGAAAATGGAGAATTGAATATTTTATTGAAGGAAAAATATAGACCACATGGTCTCGGGTCTGTGGAAGACTCTCCCTCCAAGTTTCAAGGTTGCTTTCCGCTTTCTTTTCGAATGTTTCTTTATTGGGATTTCTTTAATCATTCAATTGAATTACAATGGTTTAGTTTATTCAATTGAATTGAAAACACATGTTGGCGGAGATGCGGCCAGAGAGAGTGAGAGAAGGGCTTTCGCCGTAGTGGTGGTGTGCCGGACCGACGCAGTGATACCGCGTACACCAATTTCTCTCTCTTTTTTTTTTTTCCCATAATAATTCTTTCTTATGCTTTTTCTATCATTTTGCAGGCTTCAAATTAAATAGTTTGTTATGCTTTTCCAATCATGATAGGATTTTTACTGGATTCAAATTTGTCGTGGGTTTCAATTTTTTTTTTTAGTTTACAGTCAGAAAGGGATTTTTTCTTCTTCTCATTGGTCTACAAGTTCTGAAGGAAAGAAATTGTTTCGGAATTCATAACTTTAACACCGGGGATTGATTTAGGACGACGGTGGTGCCGCGGTTGTGGTGGTGGTGGTGATTTCTTCTTCTTCAATGTTTATTCTCCTTTCTCTCGTCTTTTCTTCAATCTGGTGGTTGTTCTTAGTCATATGAAATATTTTATAAAAATGATTTTTTTATGTTGATAGAATCATGAAAATGATTTAATTAAATGGAACATTTCTTAGAGTGTATCCAAATGAAACAAGAACTAATGAGAAGGCCGATAACCTTTTCTGATCGCAGGAATGGGATATTCAAGAAGGTTGATGAGCTCTCAGTAATGATTAATCAAATATCTTTACTTGATGGACTATTGTTAAAATTAGCTGAAAATTGTGTTTGTTCGAATTCTTTGGTAGTTTATATGACTGTGGCAGCAGAGAAGCTTTGCTTCAATTCTTTAACCATAGCATGTGTATTTTAAAAAGGATTGATTTGAGGTTGTCTCTTGATCTTGAAAACACTCATTTGACTGCTTTATTTAAAAATTTTAATAACAGAAATTTGGTGAGTTTAAAATTTCGAATTTGTTGTCCTTCTTACATGGATTCTGAAGGTTTTACATGGGTAATTCAGTCAATCGTATATTTGCGTAGAAAGTTTAACAGAAATTATAGTATGTATTGTTTCTATTTTCTGATTCTGCGATTTAATGTTTTTAGGTAAGTTATTTAGTTATTGACATTATTCCTCGGGTGAAAAAATTTGGAATCAATTTCTTCAAGAGACAGTAGGTGGCGCTTGCACATGGATTCATTAGAACAATCACATCCTATCGAGGTAATGAAACTTAAAAAGCACTACATAGCATATTATATGTGGTTATATTTTTTTTAATCAATTAATCAATCTATTATTCTGCAAGTAGAAATACCACAAGCTTGACCAGCCCTTGATATTTCAATGCAATCATCTATAAAAAGGGGTCCTCGGTGACCCGGGTGTTACAAAATTATCTTGGTGATGAAGTATTCCAGGTATGAGATTCCTACAACCATGTTTCTTGTGACATTGTACTTAATCCTATACTATTACATAGCTAAATTCTATAATGAAATTCATGGTTTTAAAATATATTAAAAAGAAGAATAAGAAACCTATGCTCGTCTATGATCTTGCCTCATTTTTATTAAGCGAGGAGTCTTTAGCTTCATACATGAAGATTTATATGTTTAAAAACACCAAGACTGAAGATTTGTGGAGTGTTCTCTCCAAAACATTTGGAGTTGAAGTCAACAACATTATAGATTTATGGAATTCAAAGGCTTGATGCCATTCAATGTCTTTGCTTTACTTGATAGATACATATAGGATGGAACTCTGTCATCAAGACTTATTCATGTATCATGTATGATATGAATCTCATTTCTATTTTGTCACTCTTGAAATTGACTTTACATGGTAAATATGTGTTTGATTACATGTATGCTACGGAGCTTCAAGAATCTTAAGAGAAGCCATTACAGAATTGGCATCTGATTTGAAGCAATTTTTTATCAGCTTACTTATATCACTACATAGTAATTATTCCATATATATGTAAAATTTCTTATAGATTTCCATTCAACAGTTCTTGACTTTGTTTCTAACATTCTCTTGATTGAAATTTGCAGAAAACTAAGATAGGAGGCTACAACAGGCGAAAGCCAATGAATTGCATTAATGGATTGTAATTGCTCATACAAATATATAGAAAGTCGATGCAGTGCAGGAAAAGACTAGGATTTTGCGTATGATTTAGTTAAAATCTAATACATTGTAACTTTATGAGCAATTTTTTTGTAAAACTCAAAATTCATGGCTTTGGTTGATATTTTCAGGATGCGTGGCTTCTTGACCTGATCCTAACTGCAAAGGTTCTAGACTTCATTTTTTCTAGCGAGGTACATGTCCGAAAAACATGTTTTCTATGTATTTAATTTTAAATTTTGTTTCCATAGCTATTTTTTGTCGTTTAATTTGCTTGAAAAGAAGTGGACTGGATTTTAGATTTTGTGATAAAGTTTGAAATTCAGTTCTTGTTTTGTTTATTTTTATTTGGATATAAACCTTTCTAATTCTTTGACTGATTCTCTTCTGCCTTGAAAGAATATGAGATTCACTACTTTATAGGACTTAATTGAACTGAATTGCTATTTTATAAATAGAAAAATCTCATAAAGATTATTTTTATAGGATTTAATAGAACTGAACTAACATTTTCATAAATATAACTTTATTTAAAGTTTCATTTTTTGTACCAAAACGTGTAGGATTCACATATTTTCTTGCTTTCCAAATAAATGCTCCTTATGCATGAACATACAGAGGATAAATTGTTTATGCTTGTTTTTTTCTTCTTTATTCTTATTCGTGCTTCAGTACATTATATTGGGTATAATGTAGACAAAAGGGAATGACTTTCATCCACTAGGGATATTTTGCTTATAAGTTATCTAGAACTCTTCATAAAAGACAACTGAACATGAGGAATTCAATTGGGAAACAAATGATACATTAATTGAAAACATTGTTTCTCATTCTAGGCAAGTACCATACTATAATTATAGGACTCACTTAGCTGTTCAAATAATTGAATGTCCTTGTATCTTATCAGTTAATATACATTTACTTACCTCATATTTGATTATTTTAAGAAGTTTAGAAAGTACCTACGCATAAATTCATAAAAATCCATTAAATCCAGTTGATTTTGTGGGCAGGTACAATTCAAAAACATCGCAAAACATTGACAATGCAGGTGAAAATTAACCTTCCTTATGAATTATAATACTTTTCCATCTACATAACTGTATGATACTAATGATAATTGTATTTGTATATGCAGCAACAACGAGATCTCTATCCAAAAACTTATGTAAACAATGAATCCCAGGTACATTTCATTTTATAAAAAATAACTCTTTTATAAACAAAATGTTACACAAAAAATAATCTACATATGCAGACCCGAAAAAGAGCAAACCTATGTGAACTTGTTCTCCATTATGAAGGCCGTTTTTTCCGCAAAGCAGGAGGAGGAGTTGGATATTCTTCTGCACTAGGGGCAATACTTATGAACATCGACGCCAACAAGTTTTAAACTCCAACATTTAGTGCATGTCATATACAAACTAAGAGGATATATACAGGAGGGTTTGTGGTATAGAGTCCCAAATGGAGAGTTCGTCGACCGGCTACGAACCATAAGCAGCAATGCCAACATAAAAAAAATATTTTTGATCTCCTCATGGCAGCAGGAACATATCAGATGCCGATCTATAACAAGAACATCTTGTACGACTGAACTCACAGGGCCATCTAATCCATGCACTCCAATGCAATGTGCCCTTGGTTTTCAACAGGATTAACAAAGACAAGTTGTATGTCAAAGGAAGAAAGTGCGTACAACCACATATATCAAATTAGCTACGTGTGCACTCATGAATAAGGAAGCATGGAAAGAGTCGTGACCTAAGAAGCAATCAAAGTGAAGTGTCAAAAAATATTATGGGTTTGGTACTTCTAGATATCTGGACTAATGGTAGTATTGTAATCAATTATCAGTTTGCTTGATCTATTTTGCTGTTTGGGATTCATCCTAGAAATTGTTTTGGAAAAATTCAGTACTGTTTTTACATATCTTTTATATGTTTATCCTGTCTTTATGAATTTTTATGTGTAGCCTATGATTGGGGATGATTATAGATTTTCTTCATATAAAGGATTTCCTGTTTGGCTAAAATATTTTTTTTTTTTGTTTTCCAAGGGTTTAATCCCTTTCGAGGCGCGTCGGGCACATAAAGTGGGAACCTCTCCCAACAGGGATTCGAACCTGAGTCCGCTACTTTGTAGTGACTAGTCCCTTCCACTAGACCAATCACCTGTTGGTTGTTTGGCTAAAATATGCATCTGGAATAGAATTCAATTTGCTAATGATTTCATTTGCTTTACTTTACAATAGCCACCCAAAACCGTTCAAGAGCAATGGGCACCCGACACCGCACCTTGGGCGGTGCCACCCCCTAGTATATATATATATTCGGTCCATTCGGTTCGATTCGGAAAATCGATCGGTTTTACCGAAAATCGACCCCTATAAGGGGTCGGTTCTGGGGAAGAACCGATTACAGAACCATAAGCTCGGTTCAGTATTTGATTAGGTTCGGTTCAGTTCGGTTCGGTCCGGTCAGTTTCCCCGAACCGTGCTCAGCCCTACTTGCCCATATTGGCAGCGACCAAATTGACAACAACATGAACGGCGCGATCAATTTTGGTTGCCTTCGTTGGGAGGGGAGGGTTGATGGGGTTTGAGGGTGGGGTTGGGTCGGTGGGCATACCAAATATGTTTATCATGAGAGACAATACCAAATGCATAAGGGTCAAATGAAAATGTACTTTATTTGAATCACATTTCTATTATTTTTTATGAAAATTAATGTAATATTGTAGATATTGGTAAATTTCAATAATTTATTACTCCACTTATATTTTTCCAAAGGTGCTGCAATAGACCTCTATCAATTTGATCGCAGCCATTTGAGGGAAGCAAGAGGGGTTGCCGATTAATTTTTAAGAAAAAAGATAATTTTTTTTAAAAATATTTTCTATTTATATTTATACAAACAGGTAAATTATTCGTATTTTGGTTTTGATTGTATAATAATATTGATAAAACGATGTGAAGTATTATAATTTTTTTTAAATGTATATTCTAATTTGCGGTTTTTGAATATTTTTTAATTTATATTGATACAAATAGGTGGATCTTTTTTTTTAATTATTTCTAATTAATATAGATACAAATAGGTGAATTATTTGTTTTTAAAATTTTTTATTTTTGATTTTTGTAAATGATTTTTCGATTTATAAAGATTATTTTTAAATTATTATGTCTTATAAAAGTCAGGGACTAAATTGATACAAAAAAAATTTATGAGTGACTTAACTGTAACACTATCATAATGAACGGGCGAAAATACCCTTAAATATGATCGTGTGCAATTCACGTGAGCCTGAAAAGGAGTAAAGTAAAATAAATAATAGGTAGTCGGGAGTAAGATATGAAAAAAATATAAGGAAGACCAAACTGTTAAATAAAGGTACATAAGGATGACCAAAAGTGATATTCACCCTATTTCATGAAACAATTTATCCCATTTATAGTTTTATGTGGATATCAGTTTACTTACAAAGTTTTATATGTACAGAAAGAATAATCTTATCTTTTCACTCAACGACTTTCTCTATCATATTCAATTTTGGGTGAATAGAAAACACTCTATGCCGAAGAGAGATGAACTGATCATTTAAGATTTTCCACGTGAGGTAATGTGCCTATTCTATATTATTGGGGGTAAATCAAATATTGTGATTATTATAGGTGATAAATTGGAATAAACCCTATCTTAGTTACGGAACTTGTTTAACCTGTTGATATAACCTAAAATTCTATCCTAAAAGAAAACCCTATATGCAAATCAAAAGCGAAGAACTCCCACACAAATAGAATTATCCCAAATCAAACCCAAACCAGCTGGTCCAGTTATTTTCAGGACTTTCAACCCGTGTCTCTTTTTATGATTTATTCTATAAACAACATTAATAGCAAAAACAAATACCCTCAAAATGGCGGCCCAATTTCAAATCTTTATTGCAAGAGATTTTCATATATAATATATGTGCGACGCACATCGAAAGAAATCTAACATTTTGGGAACAAAACATATATAGCAAAAACAACTATGTAAGACATTCTCCAGTCCTTGGACTAATTCTTAATTTCTAATTTAAATTGATCTCAAATCAAAATGAATATTTAGTCATTGGTTCTTTCCTTATTATTAGTCATAATATCATATAATAAATGTTCGGACATGAATTTGGGCAATTGAAAGGAGAATTACATTTTTGGTACTGAGTTTTATGTCAATTTTTACTTTTAGTATCAAACAAATGCAGGTCAACACATTTGGTACTATAGTTAAAAAAAATTAAATATCACAATCAAATTGGTGACGTGGCCATTTAGTCAATTTTGATTATTATAAAATTGATGTCATAACTTACGCTCACTGACAATTCCACACGATAACATTTTGAGTTGGCAAAATAACATCACATCTTCAAATTTCCTGGCAATTTTAGTCCACATTGCTGCCTAATTTCAAAATTGGCTCAAATAAGACCACGTGCGGACCAATTTGGAGATCTTACTTATTATATTTACATATCTATTAAACTAATTTAATTCTATGTATAATATTTTAATATAAAATATGAAAAAAAATTATCTAAAATAAATATTAATACTATTTAATATTTAATTAAAATAATAAAATTGAGCCACAATGCATTCCGAGGCAAGTCGACATCAAAACTAAGTTTTAACCCAAGAACATTATAATATGTACAACAGAAAACTTGAAAACTTGAAAACTTCTTTAAAAATATAGAGTGCATACCATTTTTTGTCCTCTATATTTACTTTTTTTAATAGTTTGGTCCTCTATGTGTTTTTCTTGACATTTTACTTTCTACAACCCATTATTTATTTCACTTTAATCCTTTTCAAGCTTATGTGAATTGCACATTACCATTTTTAGAGTATTTTATTCCGTTCACTATGATAGTATTACACTTAAGTCTCCCATAAAATGTGTTTGTATCAATTTAGTCCCTGACTTTTATAAGACATAATAATTTCAAAAAAATATTATTTAAAAATACTTTTTATAAATTGAAAATTCATTTAAAAAATTATAAACAAATAATAAAATTCACCTATTTTTATCTAAATAAATTAGAAAATAATTAAAAGAATCAAAATTAAAAAATCTAAAAAATAATAATTCACCAATCTGTATCAATATAAATTAAAAAATAATAAAAATTAATAGTTCACACATACTTTTATCAATATAAATTATAAAATTAAAATACTAAATTGACAAAGGTCTCTATTATTGCAAGAACTTTTGAAAATAAAATAAAAATAAAAATATTAAAATTGGTCGAGTCGTTCAGGTTACGGTCAATTTGGTCGCTACCAATTGGGGCAAAGGAGAGGGGTTTTTGATTTTGATTATTTTTTAATTTATATTGATACAAATACGTTAATTATTATTTTTTTCTATTCTTTTAATTATTCTCTAATATATTGGAATAAGTCAATGTATTTATTGATGTAGATGTAGCATATGCATCTGTTGAGCAAATAATCAATCTCGAAAATGTTGAGGGAGAAAAAACATAAATATATAATGATATAATGCATACGATGCGAAATATAAAAACATGATGATTTTCTTCGTCGGGTGCATTACCACATTTGACAGATTCATTATACTAGTATCATATTTGAAAGGATTCGAGTCCAAGATATACTTTGTCATCGACTTGTTGTGCTTGTTGGACAAGATTCTCTTCGGACTTCTGAACGTTGCTTCATTGACCTATGGCCATATAAGAGATTTGAAATGGGGATACATATCTATTCATAGGAGAATTTTCAACTTTAAAGATAAGGTTAACACTTTACCCTCAACTGCTGCTTTAATAATGGACAAAGCTACGCTAGGAGATTTGAATGAGATTTTGGAATGTTAGCATTTGAACTTTTTTTTTGCATAGCGGAGTGTTGCTTGATATAATGGCTTGTTTGGGGGCATATATGATCTCCTGGGACATTTTAAAAGAAATTTAAGAGCCATAGATGAAAGTGAAGTAATGGTCACTAATCAATATATTTTACATATTATTTTCTATTAACTTTTCAGTTTTGACTCAATTATTTGCCTTGGTTGCTGCAATGTGCAGTGGGCTCGACACGATCAAAAGTTAACAGACGACGATCAACGGCCAGCTGGCTGCGGAGGTGGCCGGTATGTGTGATAAAAGTAAAAATTATCCGACTTACACATTATGTATGCGTCAGATACATTCGATACTCAGCTCGAGCTCGTTTGAGCTCGATTCGTTAATAAATCAAACCAAACTCAAACACTATAACACCAATCTAATTTTTTAGACGCTCATGTTGTGTCAAATACATGTGTGATAACAATAAAAATTACTTTTACAAATTTTTTTCTCTCTCCAATATAAGTAATAACGGTCAAAATTAAAAATTACTATTGCTAAAATTAAAACTATCACTTTTTCATCTTCTCCATGCTTTGCTTACAGTAAAACATCATATCACAAACACTACTAAACTTTCTTCTCAACTTTTCATCTACCCATTTCATTCTTCTCCCGGAAGAAGAATTTTTTTTAAAAGTTTCATTTCCTTTGCTCGGAGCATTACCCATTTCATTTCTTCTCCCGAAAAAAGAATTTGTTTCCAGAAGTTTCATTTCTTTGCTCGCAGCATTCCATGGTACACACTCTTACTTTTCTTCTAGTAGTTTATTAAGTCCAGGAAAATGTTGCATTTAAGGTACACACTCTTACTTTTCTTCTAGTAGTTTATTAGGTCCAGGAAAATGTTGCCTTAAAACGATACTAATTCCATTGAGACATCTCTCAAGAGGGATTTAAAACCTTTATTCTACAAAACCTTTTGATTTTTATAACAATCATTTCACATTCAAAACCCAAAGCTTTAAAAGTCTTATGAATATAACCACCATTTTAACAAATCTTACCAAAACCTTAACAAAACTTCAACAAAATGACATTTTAAACTTAAACATATGAACAAAAGTAGTAGCAACAACAATGCATAGTTATACACTACGAATTTCAAATTTAAATACATAAATCCTCAAATTTATCGTAGTATAGGCTATAATTTTAACATGATATACCAACATTCCAACATATTAAACCGTGCACATATGACATAACCAACATTATTCTTATATCCGATTAAAGTAAATGACATAGTCATTTAACATATTTACATATACAAGGGGTTGTACCCAAGGTGGTTGGGTCAAGTGGTAGTGACTTGCGACCCCCAGATGCGAGACTCAAGTTCGAATCCTATTGCAGACACCACACTGGGGAGGACCTATACCCTTTGCACTCTTCAGTCCGAGCTGTAAATACATAGTCTAGTTGATAAAAAAAAGGGGTTGTGGAATGCCGACTCCACTTACCCTCTATGCAATCTAACAAAACACACCAGTAAGGAGCTACCTTACACAGACAGATGCATTGACAATTTCTTTGCTCAGATATTTTGACTTCATATACTAAGTTTTAACATAGTCAGTTTGCAAGTAAGATAATGGCAATCTTGGAGCCCTCAACTACGAAGACTATCATAAATCTATTGTCAACAAAATTATTTGGGACCAAATAAAACATATATAACAGAACAAACAGAAGATCGTGAACAAAGTAATAGCAACATCAATGCATAGTTATACACTACTCATTTCAAATAAGCAATCTCGAAAATGTTGAGGAAGAAAGAACATAAATATATAATGATAAGAATGCATACAACGCAAAATATAAAAACTTGATGATTTTCTTCGTCGGGTGCATTACCACATTTGGCGGCTTCATTATATTCTTATCATATTTGAAAGGATTCGAGTCAAAGAAATACTTTGTCATCTACTTGTTGTGCTTGTTGGACAAGATTATCTTCGGACTTCTGAACGATGCTTAATTGACATATGGCCATATAAGAGATTTGAAATGGGGAGACGTGTAGGAGAATTTTCAACTTTAAATATAAGGTAAACACTAGACCCTCAACTGCTGTTTTAATAATGGACAAATATGGCCCTGTTTGGAACCTATTTGACTCACCATTTTCGAATTTTGGCTGGGCCATAAATGGTTTGGAACCATTTTCAATAGCCCAAAATAATCAAAGTAGTGAATCAACTCAGCATTTCCCTTTTCGGCCCAGAAGACTAGAATAGGGATCAACTCTATAGATCTCTATTTCCCACTTGCAACAAAATTTCTTCAGTATTTGTCACCTCAACATGCATATATATTATTTATTTATGATATCTAATAATTCTAAATCTCATAAAAATATTTATTCAATTACTTTTTCAATTATTTTAACTTAAAATATTAACTTTTTAATCATTATATCAATTATTATACAATATAATATCAATTACTTCATTTTGAAAAGACATGACATGACACCTATCAACTAATTTGCACCCCCAAACTCCAATATTTAAAACGTAACTCACAATTTTCAACCCACTTACTCATTTAATTAATATTGGTTTACATTCAAAAGATTCCATTCAAAATACATCCAAGTCTAGTTTCAATTGTTTCCCACACATTTAAAAATGAATCTTCAAAACTCTCAATCAAAATATTTTTCATCCAAAGCGGGTGAAACCAAACCAAAATGCATTAAAGCAGGGCCTATGAATTTCGGATTTCTGAGCTCAAAGCTACGCTAGGAGATGAATGGGATTTTGAAATGTTATTTGAACTTTTTTTTGCATAGCGGTGTATTGTTTGATATAATGACTTTTATGGGGGCATATATGATCTCTCATGACATTTGGAAAGAAATTTAATAGCCATATATGAAAGCGGAGTAATGGTTACACTAAAAATTACTTTTACAATTTTTTTTCTCTATCTAATATAAGTGATAACAGTCGAAATTCAAAATTACTATTGCTAAAATTATAACTATCACATTTTCATCTTCTCCATGCTTGGTTACACTAAAACATCATATCATAAACAGTACTATTCTTTCTTTTAAACTTTTCATCTACCCATTTCATTTCTTCTCCCGAAAGAAGAAAATTTTCTAGAAGTTTCTTTTCCTTTGCTCAGAGCATTTTACGGAACACACTCTTACCCATTTCATTTCTACTCCCAAAAAAAAGAATTTTTATCCAGAAGTTTCATTTATTTGCTCGGAGCATTCCACGGTACACACTCTTACTTTTCTTCTAGTATTTTATTAGGTCCAAGAAAATGTTTGCTTAAAACTGTACTAATTCCATTGAAACTTCTCTTTCTAGGTATCAAAAAACTTTATTCTACAAAACCTTTCAATTTTTATAACAACCATTTCACATTTAAAACCCAAAGATTTAAATATCTTATGAATTTAACCACCATATTAACAAATCTTGCTAAAACCATGACAAAACTTCAAGAAAATAACATTTTAAACTTAAATATATGAACTAAAGTAGTAATAACAACAATGCATAGTTATACAATACAATTTCAAAATTATGTACACAAATTCTCAAATTTTTCGTAGTATACGCTATAATTTTAACATGATATACCAACATCCCAACATATTAAACCAAACACATATAACATAACCAACCTTATTCTTATATCCGATGAGAGTAAACGACAAAGACGTTTAACATTATTACATATACAATGTTGTGGAATGTCGATTCCTCCTACCCTCCATGCAATCTAACAAAACACAATTGTATTGAGTGTCCTTACACAGACAGATGCATTGATAATGTCTTTGCTCAGATGTTTTGACTTCACATACCAACTTGTTACATAGTCATGTTGCAAGTAATTAAGATCATGGCAATTTTGTAGCCCTCAACTACCAAAACTGTCATTAATCTACGGTCAACAAAATTATTTGGGCCCAAATAAAACATATATAACATAACAACCAGAAGATCAAGAACAAAGTATTAGCAACATCAATACATAGTTATATACTACTCATTTCAACATTAAGTACACAAGTCCTTAATCATGATGAGAGAATATTCCCAAGTAACACTAAAACAAAAAATCATAATATCATGACAACTTTACGAATTTAGCATGCTCAAAACTTATATCACAACACAATATAAATATATATATATATAATTCACATTTCAGCGATCACCGTCTTGTCACAATTAAATTTAGAAAAGTTAGAATAAGGGATATATCCGGAGGATGTACATATACACGTATGCAAAATTATTAACTTAACATCTTTAACTCAAAACATCGGACTATTAAAGAATTAAAAAATAGCATTGTGTATTAAATTTTATTTCATTGTATTTATTGTAATATATTATTTGCTTGATTAATATGTAGATGTAGCATATACATCTGTTGAGAAAATAAGCAATCTCAAAGATATTGAGGGAGAAAGAAAATAAATATATAATGATAAGAATGCATACAATGCGAAATATAAAAACTTGATGATTTTCATCATCGGGTGCATTACCACATTTGGTGGCTTCTCTATATTCATATCATATTTTAAAGGATTCGAGTTAAAGAAGTACTTTGTCATCGACTTGTTGTACTTGTTGGGCAAGATTCTCTTCGGATTTCTAAACGCTATTTTATTTACCTATGGCCATATAAGCAATATGAAATGGGGAGACATATCCATCCGTAGGAGAATTTTTAACTTTAGAGATAAGGTAAACATTGCACCCTCAATTGCTGCTTTAACAATGGACAAATACGAAGTTCGAATTTCTAAACTACAAGCGACGCTAAGAGATTAATGGGATTTTGGAATGTTAGCATTTGATTTTTATTTTCTTCATAGCGGGGTGTTGCTTGATATAATGGCTTGTTTTGGGGCATATATGATCTCCCAGGACATTTGGAAAGAACTTTAGGAGTCATAGATGAGAATGAAATAATGGGCACTAATCAGTATATTTTGCATATTCTCATTCTATTAACTTCTCAGTTTTGACTCAACTATTTGTCTTGGCTTACTGCAATGTGCAGCGGGATCGGCTTGATCAAAAGTTAACCGATGATGGTGAACAGTCAGGCGGCGACGGAGGTGGATGGTATTTGTGATAACAGTAAAAATTACATATCTAACTTACACATTCGGTATGTATCAGATATCTTCTATTCTCAACTCGAGCTCGTTTGAGCTCGATTCATTGAGAAATCAAACCAAACTCAAACACTAAATTTCAGACTCGATAAAATTCACACCAATCTAATTTTTGAGACACTCGTGTTGTGTCAAATACATGTGTGATAACAATAAAAATTATTTTTACAATATTTCTCTCTCTCCAATATAAGTAATAATGGTCAAAATTTAAAATTACTATTGCTAAAATTACAACTATCACCTTTTTATCTTCTTCATGCTTGCTTACACTAAAACATCATATCACAAACACTACTAAACTTCCTTCTCAACTTTTCGTCTACCCATTTCATTTATTCTCCCGGAAAAAGAAAAATTTCTAAAAGTTTCATTTCCATTGCTCGGAGCATTACCCATTTCATTAATTCTACCGAAAAAAGAATTTTTTTCCAAAAGTTTTGTTTCTTTGCTCGGAGCATTCTACGGTACACACTTTTACTTTTCTTCTAGTAGTTTATTAAGTCCAGGAAAATGTTGGTTTAAAACGGTACTAATTCCATTGAGACTTCTCTCTTTAGGCATCAAAAAAATTTATTCTACATAACCTTTTGATTTTGGTAACAACATTTCACATTTAAAATTCAAAGCTTTAAAAGTCTTACGAATTTAACCACCATTTTAACAAATCTTACTAAAACCATGACAAAACTTCAACAAAATAACATTTTAAACTAAAACATATGAACCAAAGTAGTAGCAACAACAATGCATAGTTATACACTACACATTTCAACATTAAGTACACAAATCCTCAAATTTTTCGTTATATACGTTATAATTTTAACATGATATACCAACATCCCAACATATTAAATCGTGCACATATAAAATAACCAACATTATTCTAATATCTGATAAAAGTAAACATCATAATCATTTAACATAATTTTACATATACAAGGGGTTGTGGAATGCCGACTCCTCTTATCCTCTATGCAATCTAACAAAACACACCAGTAGGGAGCGAACTTACCACAGACAGATGCATTGACAATGTCTTTGCTCAGATGTTTTGACTTCACATACCAAGTTTTTACAAACTCAGGTAGCTAGTAAGATCATGGCAATCTTGCAACACTCAACTACCAAGACTGTCATTAATATGTAGTCAACAAAATTATTTGGGCCTAATTAAAATATATATAACATAACAAACTAAAGATCAAGAACAAAGTATTAGCAACATCAATACTTAGTTATACACTACTGATTTCAACATTAAGTACACAAATTCTTAATCACGATGAGAGACAATTCCCAAGTAATATTAAAACAAAAAATCATAATATCAAGACAACTTTACGAATTTAGCATGCTCAAAACTTATACTACAGCACAATATAAACATATATATATAATTAACATTTCAGCGGTCACTTGCTTGCCATAGTTAAATTTAGAAAAGTCAGAATAATGGAAATATCTCGAGGATTACATATACACGTATGCAAATTTATTAACTTAACATCTATAACTCAAACTCCGGACTATTAAAGAATTGAAAAATGGTGTTGTGTGTAAAATTTTATTTCATTGTATATATTATAATATATTATTTGCTTGATTAATATGTAGATGTAGCATATGCATCTGTTGAGAAAATAAGCAATCTCGAAAATTGTTGAGAGAGAAAGAAAATAAATATATAATGATAAGAATGCATACAATGTGAAATATAAAAATTTGATGATTTTCTTCATCGGGTGCATTACCAAATTTGGTGGCTTCTCCATATTCGTGTCATATTTTAAAGGATTCGAGTCAAAGAAATACTATATCATCGACTTGTTATGCTTGTTGGACAATATTCTCTTCGGACTTCTAAACGCTACTTCATTGACCTACGGCCATATAAGAGATTTGAAATGGCGAGACATATCTATCCGTATGTGAATTTTCAACTTTAAAGATAAGGTAAACATTGCACCCTCAACTGCTGCTTTAATAATGGACAAATACGAATTTCAGATTTCTGAGCTCAAAGCTACACTAGGAGATGAATGAGATTTTGGAATGTTAGCATTTGAACTTTTTTTTGCATAGGCTTGTTTGGGGGCATATATGATCTTCTAGAACATTTACATATTCTCTTTCTATTAACTTTTCAGTTTTGACTCAATTATTAGATTAGTTTGCTGCAATGTGCAGCGGGCTCGGTACGATCAAAAGTTAACTGACGACGATCAACGGCTAGCCATCGGCGGAGGTGGCCGGTATGTATGATAACTATAAAAATTACATATCCGACTTACACATTCGGTATGTGTCATATACATTTGATACTCAGTCCGAGCTCGTTTGGACTCGATTTGTTTAAAAATCAAACAAAACTCAGACACTTCAAGCTCGACAAAATTCACACCAATCCAATTTCTTAGACACTCTTGTTATGTCAAATACATGTGTGATAACAATAAAAATTACTTTTATAATTTTTTTTCTCTCTCCAATATAAGTGATAATAGTCAAAATATAAAATTACTATTGCTAAAATTAGAACTATCACATTTTCATCTTCTCCATGCTTGGTTACACTAAGGGCCTATTTGGTTGGGATCTGGCACGATCTCCCCGGTCTCGCGAAACTGAGTCGGAACTGTTCCAAATGAAGTTTGGCAAAACCCATGAAACTCATCACAAACCTATTCAGAAACTCATATCCAAACTCTTGAAACCTATAAAACATTGATTTCACACATACCACCTATTTTGCTCCTCAAACTTTATAAAAAAGACATTGATTTAATACCTACCACCTACATTTTTTCCCCAAACTCCAACATCCAAACCCAATCCAAGTGGGATTTCAGCTTTTTCAAAACCACAAAACCCAACATCTAAAACCTAACCAAATGAGGTTTCAAAGGTTTCACCGAAATCACCCAAACCATTTTTTTGAAATCGAAATCGAGACCTGCAAAACCGAGCCAAAACCTTTCCAAATAGGCCTCAAAACATCATATCACAAACACTACTAAACTTTCTTCTCAACTTTTCATCTACCCATTTCATTTCTTCTCCCGCAAGTAGGAAAATTTCTAGAAGTTTCATTTCCTTTGCTCAGAGCATTCTATGGTACACACTCTTATCCATTTCATTTCTACTCCCAAAAAAAAAAAATTCTAGAAGTTTCATTTCTTTACTCGGAGCATTCTACGGTACACACTCTTACTTTTCTTCTAGTAGTTTATTATATTCAGGACAATGTTGGCTTAAAATTGTACTAATTCCAATGAGACTTCTCTCTTTTGGTATCAAAAAACATGGTTCTACAAAACCTTTTCATTTTGTTAACAACCATTTCACATTTAAAACCCAAAACTTTAAATGTCTTATGAATTTAACCACCATTTTAACAATTCTTACTAAAATCATGACAAAACTTCAACAAAATAACATTTTAAACTTAAACATATGAACCAAAGTAGTAACAACAACAATGCATAGTTATACACTACAATTTCAAAATTAAGAACACAAATTCTCAATTTTTTCATAGTATACGCTATAATTTTTAAATGATATACCAACATCCCAACATATTAAACCAAGCACATATAACATAACCAACATTATTCTTATATCCGAAGAAAGTAAATGACATAGTCATTTAACCTAATTACATATCCGAAGAAAGTAAATGGCATAGTCTTTGTTTAGGTGTTTTGACCTCACATACCAAGTTTTTAAATAGTCATGTTGCAAGTAAGATCATGGCAATTTTATATTCCTCAACTACCAAGATTGTCATTAATCTACTCGATCTACTGGATCTGGTAATTCTTCCTATGAAAAAATTTATTTTTTTAGCCTTAAAAAACTAATTCATGAAATGCTAATTCAATCGTGTGTAAATGTGTACTGCTTTGTGGTTCTTTTGAAAGCCAGAGTTAATTCTTTTTTTCTTTTTCTTATTTTTATTAGGATTGTACCGAATTCATTACCAATAAATTCAAGATCATATTTTTAACCTAAGATTAAGACTTGTTTTCTTTCATTACTTTAGTTCATAGATGTAATGAAAATGAGCGAAAGACAAAAATACCTCCTATGCTTTAACTCCCAAAATAACTCATGTGTTATTTTAAATCCCAAAAATCCCCATGTGATCTCAAGTAAGTGGCAAATACATCCCCAGAAAAGAGAGTGTGATTCAAACGCGAAAATTGCAAGAATTTTTTCACATTTTGCTTTTGATATTGTAATATCCCGTAATTTTAAATAAACGTAAGATGAATTTATTTATTTATTTATTTTAATTAAAGAAGAAACAAAAGAAAATGAATTAGTATGTTAGTGGTAATGAATTGAACTTTCGAAATAAAATAAAGTGTCAAACTATAGTGGAAGACTAAAGTTAATTCAGGTATTATGAAATGTAACGGACTTAAATGATAAAGTATAATAATTAAAAGCGTCAATCGAACTTGTCATGGACTTAAAAAGTCATGCAATTGAGGTTTGGGGGTTAATAGTTAATTATGTAAAAGTCTAGGACTTAAATAAAAAAATTGGGGCAATAATTATCAATATCAATTCAAGAGAGTTGGCTATAAAAGTATATATAATTGTACTTATGCACGTACCTAGATAAGAAAAGTATAATATATAGTTATTTGAAATAACTAGGAAGCAGGAACAGGGAAAACTTAATTATTAAGTTTGAGTAAAACTGAATTGCTAGACATATTAAAAGAAGATAAACTCTATTCCCCTCACTTCAAATATTAATACTCAGCAAGCCTATACACACCCTACACTCCACACGGCACTTCCACATTTCTACGTAGTGTTAAATTGTCCACCTCCTACTAATACCAAATCTTATCACTTACTATACACATAATTAATGGATTATACTTGGTTATTTTTCTTACACACTCATATTAGAACTTAAGAAAAGCAGAGAGAGTGAGAGAGCCTAGGTGACACAAGAAAAGGGAGGTGGATGGTGGCATGAGGAACAACGTAAACTATGGTCAATTAAGGTTGGTTATAAATTAAGCTTTCATTTTGGCCTGATATATTTGAACTTTAGAATGGAATAATAGCTTAGTTATTTGTAACTAAATTCTCGTCACTACAAGAAATTTGAACATTGGCCACCCCCTATTAGAAATGGCTGGACAAGCCGACTCCAATAAGTTTTGACCTCGGATCAATTCAACCGACTACATTGTTAGAGCATTTGAAAACAACTCAATGATTTTTGTTTGGAAATAAGCAATGACTACGGCTAATTCTAGAATTTATTTTCTTTTTCCTTTTTCCTTTGGCCTTTTTATTTGTATTTTTCCTTTTCCCCTTTTTTTTTCTTTTTTCTTGCCCCTTTGCTTTTTTCTTTTTTCTCACAACACTCAACGTACAACTTCTCACAACCCAGACAACTATTCTCCCCCGCCATCTGCTTTCCTCCATCGTATCTTCTCCTCCACCGTCAATTGCCGTCCGCAACCCCTCTCCTCCGTCGTCAATTGCCGTCCGCAACCCCTCTCCTCCACCGTCAATTGCTGTTTGCAATCCCTATCATCCGCCGTCAATTGCTGTCCGCACTCCCTCTCATCCGCCGTCAATTGCTGTCCGCAATTCCTCTCCATCGATCCGGCATATTTCGCTCTCCATTTCTCCGTCTCGTTTGTTTAATTTCTCTGGCTGTAGTTACAGATCAACTCTCATTTTTGTTGTTATTGAATACTCTTCGATTTCGTGAATTAAATGCAGTAATGCTAGTTTCAATTGAAATTATAACTTCGATATTGTGAACTTAGTAGTTGTAATACTAGTTTCAGCTGAAATTATTACTTTGATGTACTTATTTGTGTTTTTTTCGGTTTATTTTGCTGTGCGTGTTGCTGATTTTTGTTAACAAAAGTGTTTTATTTGAAAATTGCAGTTCAGATATAGAAGAATTGATGAAATTATCATAATTGGTGCTAACAAAAAGCAAGATTTCGTCGAATTCGCCATGTAAATACTACTCAGGTAATACTACTCAGGTAATACTACTCATTGCTAAAAGCAAGATAATATCATTTGGCATTGTTTGGATTTATTCGTTCATATTTATGCTGCAATTTTTTTACTAACATGTGGAAAGATATGAAATACTGGTTATAGTTTGAATATTATAAGCACTGTTATATATTTAGTTATTTAGCACATACACAAAGAGGAAAATCTTATTCAAGAGAAGGAGCAAAATGCAAAGAAACGAATTACCTTGTTGTATACCAGGGAAAATCATTTTGTTGTATTTATCTGCTCCAGAAGGCCTGATGCCTGAATTGAATTGTTACCCCATATCCCCACTTTTTCTTTGTACCAACTCCAAGGTGATGTTCCAAGTTAAAGCATCATTGTCAAGATTTGTTTGTGAAACAACCTTTGTCCATCTAAATAAGATAAATGTGGATCAATGCCAAAAGCAGCTTTTAAGTATAGTTTGAATCGAAAATTTACATGTTAAATTATAAGCATATCATCATATGTCTAAGTTTTGAGACAAGTGCATGCTGAAGTATTTTTGTTTACTGTAATTGAACAGAAGACTATTGGAAATTTGGAATATTTTCTGATGTATCAACCCAAGAAATGATAGTTATATATGCAAATGCAAGAGATATAACTATGGCAATTAAATATAAGTTAGCCTACTAATTAGCCGATAAATATGCTAATATTCTGGAGCTCCAAATTAGTCCAGTGGTTGTAAGAGAAAGCAACCCTTCAGATTTCAAAACTGAGGATCACAACTGAACAAGCAATAGGATTTATAGTCTTATTTTATGGAGAAGGGAAACAGACAAAGGGGAGGTAATACCTTTGTTGTGTTAAATATAACATTCTTACAGTATTTGGGAAAATTTGTACTTTAATTAATTTAACTTTCTGTGAATGCGGTATTATCTCTCTCTATTGCTAATTTATACTTCACAGTTCATCATAAATTTCAAATTTTTTTCCTTATCAGCCCCTTGGAATTGTCTCAACTCAGTATTACATTCTATATTAATTTAATCTGAATTTATATTATCAATCAGCCATCTGGAAGAATACATAGATTAGGCAAAGTTGAAACATTAACAGAGGAAGAATAAATCACACGTGAATTAACTAATAAACTGAATTAATTTTGTAAAATTAATTTGCACCAGTTTGTTGATGCAAGTTTAGTTTGTCATAATGCTTCTGTTAGCTAGATTGAAATTTGCACCAGAATGCTGATTCTCCACTTGTAGTTGAATGTCCTGATTTTGACATTGCTTTTAGCAACTGCAGCTCACCTGTTGCCTTCATCACCTCATTTGTAACATTATTTGCTCAGCTGGTTATAGGCATGATCACCTCTTATGATATTGCTTATGTCGCTTGCAGTTGATTATTTCTTTGGCTCATTATTATCATTATCATTATTATTATTATTATTATTGAAATGAAACCTTACCTGGCCTTTTTGCTACTGAGGATACCATATATCATGCTGACCTACTCAATGCATTTTCAAGGGTACTCTATTTTCGTGATATTAATGAACAGCTATAGTTTTGTGTTTTGTGTTTTCTAGATTACGATACCAAGAAAATGTTATGGTTAGATCATAACGCAAATGTTTGAATTCTGCAGGAAGCAATCTCTGAATTCTATCGTTTTATATGGAATCTCTTTTATGCTGAGAACATGATATTCTCCAGCCTTTGATCTTCAGGTACCTTTCATTTTTTAGTAATTGTACCAAACCTAAATAATGTATTAGTAACATTTATCTTTCTCTTACGTAACAATTATTATCATTAACTAAGCTAAGATAAGATAAGAGATCAAAAGAGAGTCTGATGCAAAATTCCCTAATCCTATTATAAATGTTTTATTTCTTTATAGAGTAATTCTCAATAACTATATTTTCTACTATAACATGATGCATTTATGTTTTTCTTTTTAAAAATAAGGTAGACAAAGTATTTTCCTAAAAAATGGACAAGAGTTGGATTGATCTAGAAAGTAAGACACCCGACTATCTACATGGAATCGATGCTTTTTTGGAATTCGCATTTAGGAATCGGCCTAGTGATTCTTTGATTTGTTGTCCTTGTGAAAAATGTGCCAATCGCAATATGAAAAGACGAAGAGATGTTCGAGATCATTGTTTTTTTAAGAAAATAAGGTAGATTCTCTCATGGCTGGTAAGAGGAAGCATGCTGGGAAAACGATGATGGATGTTGTAGCTGAGGCATCATCTACTAGTGCTTCTAGATCAGGTTTGTCTGAAATATATTTTTAAGAAGTGTTTTTTGTTACTAATTAATAATTTATATTCAAATCCTTTTTACTCTTGGAAATGATTTTGTGAGATAGGTGTATGTATGTTCTGTCTTTGCCTATTTGACAAGTTAACAGTGACCTATTTGTGCGATATATTTAATTGATGTGTTTTACAATGCTTAAATTCAATGATAGATTCTCTCATGGCTGGTAAGAGGAAGCATATTGGAAAAACGATGATGGATGTCGTATCTGAGGCATCATCTGCTACACGTTCATTGTCTAGTCAATCAGAAGCACAATCTTGTTCCAGATCTGGATCCATATCTAGACCTCCTCACCCTGATGCTAGTTGTTCTTCTAGAACAGGTTTGTACTATAATAAACCCTCATATATTTCATGATTCTAATTTTCTTGTTTAAATTTTCGATTTTTTACCAAATTCAGCGGGTAGTAGTGATCCAAGTAGTCACCAAGATAAAAAAAACGGGTAGAGGACGGAGTAAAACAACTTCGTTGTGGGAATCAGGAGCGAAACTCCAATTGGTTCTAACGGATGATGGATGAATAGATGGACCACATCGAGTTCAGTTCAAAACACAACTTGGGGTTATGGCTTGAAATGCGGACATGTTTCCACTCACTAAAACATCATTCAAGGAAATGGATCCACATATCATTGATGCCTTTTGGAAGGAGATAAAGGTAAGAATAAGCATAACACAACCCTTATTTTGTTATATCAAATGTCATAATCTTTCTTTTCAATAGATTTTGCATGTTCTTGGTTTCAAGATATTTATGGATCATTGTACTTGTAATTTAGGTGAACACAACTCTTTCAGACGAGGCAAGGAAAGTTGTTGTTGAAGATCTCGCAGCGAAATGGAAACAAGGAAAGTATAAGTTGAAGAATAAAAGTTTTAAAGCATTTAAAGACGATACTAAGAGAATGAAGGTACTCTTAGATCATTGTGTTCCTAAGGCTGAATCAGAGGCTATGCTTAAGTATTGGAATTTGGAGGAAGTACAGGTGATATTTTAGTGAAACATGTTCTTTTATGTCAAAGGCATTTATTTATTTATTATTATTATTATTATTATTATATTGTGAGATATTATAAACATGATAATCATCATTTATCAAAAATGCGCTTTTATATATATGTTTTCTATTTTTCAGAAATAGGCAGAACAAAATGCTAAAAATATAAGCCAATACAAATTCCATCACCATCTAGGACGAATGCCAATCCTAGAAGTAGAAAAAGAGGTAAATTAATATTTTATTATATTTTTCATTAGATCACTTTTAAAGATAAAAATATATGTTAATGAGAGTTTATATACATAGAAATTTGGTTATTTGAGTTCTTTTTTATTATGCACAGCTTTTGGCTGAAGGGAAATTGCCGTCTCGAATTGATGTGTTTGCTGTATCTCGTGGACGAAATGGAAAAGCTACTGTCAATGAGCACACAGCCAAACTCATTGTAAGCATATTACTTTTTTGTAAAAGTAATTGTGTAGTTATGCAATTTAAGGTGCTTGATTGTGTGAGTTCGTAAACTACAGAAAGAATTGGCTGAAGGCATATCCAAAATACCTGAAGAAGAACGTACACGAGAGTATGATGAAAGGGTTTGGGTTGAGCAAATGGGATTAAATGGTCATGGTCGTGTGAGGTGTGGTGGACAAGGTATTAAACCCTCGCAATATCGACATGCCTTATCTGTAAATGACGCTATCAAAGAAAAGATTCGGGAAGAATTGAGTCGAGAATTAAAGGAGGAGATGAGGGAGGAAAGGGAGCAAATGAGGAAGGAAAGGGAGCAAATGAGAGAGGAAAGGGAGCAAATGAAGGGGTTAATGGAACAAATGACACAAAGGATGACTCATGCACAAGTGGTTACATCTCAGGCACGAAACGAAATGACCCAAGCAGTGGCTGAGGATGTGGTGTCTTATTTTGGTCTTGGCAACTTTCCTACTGCTCCATTTAGAGCACCTATAGGTCCACTTTCTGGTACATTTAGACCTTTTGGCGTTACATCGGTGAGTAAACCTCAAAATTGATCAATCTATTTTTCATAGTTGATTTCTTAAATGATATTCATATTCAAATATAGGTCCCCGGCGCATATAGCACCCATGGAGCTGGTCCAAGTGGTACACCGAGTTGTTTTTAGATACAAATTCTTGGTAAGTTTCTTATTTGGTTAATGGTACTTATGATTGAATTAGACTAGAGAATTCTCGTGGATTCGTTCCAAATGTATCTCTATGATTGTGCGAATATGCCTAATTTTTTTGCTTTTTTTAAGAAGTACTACAAGGATGCTAAAAGAAACTATTTGAAGTCATAGTTATGAAGTTTTACTAACAATTGAGTGTTGGCACAATGACATAGCTGCTGAAATATTAAGTTAGATCCGATGAAGTAACGAGTCATGTTTGAGCTCGTTTGAGTTGGTCCGGTTGAGTTAAGTGTGGACTATGCTAGATAGTCGAAGTCATTTTAGTATAATATTTTCTAATTGAGTTTTGAGTTGGCTATGATATGCATGCATAATTCTAATGAAACATATTGTATGAGCTTTGCTTATACTATTTTAATTATCTCGTTGATAAGCTATTTGATTTATGAATTTCATCTACAATGCAGGTTACAAGTATGACTGCTCAGGTTAAAGCAGCGGTAGTACCATTACAACGCTAGTAGTATTAATTGTTGGATTTTGACTTTAATAAATCTTGGATTTACTCGTTTTAATACGAGATTTACTTTTGCCTAATCAGCTAAAAAGTGGCACTCATACTAAATTGATCATTATAATTTTGTAATATTTTTAATGTGTTTTGTTTGTATGAGATGATCTACTTTTGTTAATAATGGTTTGATATATACTAAATGGTATATATGAGTATATGTATATTGTAGCATGTTAATGTAATTTTTTATTTTGAATTGTATCATTTCAAATAAATAAGCTCCACAAATAGAAAGAGCAGAAAAAGCTTTAATAGAAAGAAAAAAATGAATATTGATGTATTAGCCTCGGCTGCTTTTGTCGAGTCTAAAGACTTTTGGCCACGGCCCAATAGAATTAGCAAAACTTTGGCCTCGGCTGCTTGAGCCATTGCCATTTGGGGTGGCCAATGCATTGGCCATGCCTATTAGCCGTGGCCAATGTTTTGGCCACCCCTTTTAAAAAGACGGCCAGGTAGCCGTGGCTTGGTCGTAGCCAAATAGCTATGGCCACCCAATATGACTATTGGCCACGGCTAACAGCCGTGGCCAATACTAGTATTTCTTGTAGTCGTGGACTGAAGGTGATTAAGGAATAATAAAATATTTAAATTAAGTTTAACGAATTAATTAAATAAAATCTTATTTTAGGTTGGGTTATATTCACTGTTAGACTTGTAGTAATTATAATTTAATTTTGAGATTAATTGGGTTTGTAGAGCTTATGTAATCGAAATATGTAGACTCAAAATGTAATTTCCATAGTTAAAGTATTCATGCTATGGTTAACCTATAAAAATAAAAAGAAACTAGTTACTGTAATCAAGAACAATATAAAATAATTAAGAGTAATAAATAAGATGATTATAGCTCTATTATTATTAATTGTGTAATTAGTTTAGCTAATTGGTTGTGTTAATTTAGTTAGTCTTTCAATTAAAAACTACAACCAATAATTGCAATTCTTGGACGTAGTAGTATTGGCTTAATTCACTTGAGTCTTGTATGAGATAAGTGAGAAAGAATGATATGAATGCTTTGACTAAAATAGTTAGCTTAGACATACATACGGTAAATTTAATGATTCAATAGTTAAATAATTTTAACTTAACCTGGACCTTAATTGAATTAATTATTGGATTTGGATCGCTCGTGTTAGAAACTTTATTAATCTTAATTAGTCAACCCAAAGAGCATTTTATACTTAGAGCGGACTATATAGAGTTTAATAAAAATAAAGTAATTACAATCGATTAATTAACTAGTGAGTTTCACTTCTTAAACTACGTAATAGTCCATAGTAGCCTATAAACAAGAAATTGAACGCCAGATGAATTCTTAAGAGTACGAAATAGAACGGTATATGAAATTAAATGGGATTTGGAATTTTTAATAATAATCGATCGTTGAATCGTTATTTATAGAATTGGGACGTTGGTTGTAGGTAACTCGAGAATAGTCGGTATGACTATTCGACTATTGAACCAAGACGCGAAATAAATGGGATCGAGGTCATTCTTCTATAAAGCCATGCTAGAAGGTTTAAATTGAATAGCGGAACTTGAGGCCACTGTCTACCGTTGAGTGGCATCCCTAGCTTGAAAAAGGTGAGCGCCTCAATAAAATATTTTTTAAAACTGAAAGAGCTTCAAAAGAAAATCATATCGTATATATGCATTTTTCATTTGAAATGACTATGATTGTTATATCTATGTTTATAAATATCTGCATTTCTCGCATTCTATGATAATTGTTGAATAATGGGGTGTAATACTTTATCTCACCTCATATTGATGGATGGTACCAAGGTGTAGTACTTTATCTCACCTATGTACTAATAGCATATGCATGATTATTTGTGCGCTCATCTGCTCTCGCTTGATGGTATTCTCTGGATAATTCTGGGAAGCTGGGGCTACAGAACTACCAGAGCTCTGCCATTGATCGGACTCACAAAACCAAGGATTAGAGCCCCTTGGGTAGTGACTCACATCATTCGGCTAAGACATGTCAATGCCGTTCTATATAGGGAAAGGTTGCCGCCTTATCCCTGGGAAAGGTTGCCGCCTTATCCCTCATCTAACCGGCGTATTAACTAATCCCTCCCCTGATCTTTCCGTATCCTTTTGAGGTGGAGTGGTTGTTTAGCCCGTTTTGACGGGTAATTGAACGTGATCTCATATGTGCTATTAATATAACTGTTATACTATTGTGGATTGATTTTACAATTAAATAGGAAGTTCATGGATTTCTAAATCGTTTCTTGCATAAAATTCAATTGCACCCCGACATAGGCCTCACTAAGTTGTTTTTACAACTTACGCTTTCAAATTATCACTCTTTCAGAATTTCACCGAAGAGCAGGATGGACCACATCAGACTAAGGGATTTCAGTTGGACGTCTACCATAGAGTTTCTAGAATCTGTCAGGTGAATGTTGGTTTCATCTTGATAAGTCAAGTGTAATGAGATAGTTGGGAAAAATTATTGTATTGTAATAGACAGTTAGAGCTCTGAACTGCAGTTATTGGAAACTTATTAAGGTTATCGTATTAATTATTTATTTCATAGTAGGCAGGTGCCGGTTTCGGGCCGTTACAGGTGGTATCAGAGCATTAAGTTGTGTTAGTGCTATGTCAGGATAGGTTTCTTTGACTGTGGGTGGTTATACCAAAGAAATTATATAGAACCCTTAGTGCCCAATTGTCGTGAATCACTATTGGGGCGCGCGACCAATATGTGAATCATTACAATTATGGTACTGAGATAGGTTTTTCCCTAGCGGGGTAAGTTTACAATAGAAAGAATTAACCTGGGAAATAGTTTAGACCTGTAACAAATTAAGCGATCTAGGATCCTATCTTTCTTTTTTTTTCTATTGAACAGGATTGTTGAAATCCTTGATTTCTTTTGTAGAACTAAGTAGTTCTAAGATCTTTTTGAACACCTATCCACTCATCTTGGATTGCTCCAAATGACTGCTTTTCTTTTGAGTCCCCATACTCATCTTTTAGTACCTCCAGAGACGATTTGAATCCGAACTTTTATAAGTTCCTTGTACACTAAGATAATGACTTGAATTTGATGGACATGGGTTGTAGTTATCCTTAGGCTTATGTTGAGTTCCATTAACTCTTAGGAGTAATGCTATGCTTAAGGTAATAAAATTAAAATAAGAATTCATTTGTTACGCTAGAATTATTAAGCAACCAGTCAACTAGTTCGCCAGACTAGATTGACGTGACACTTGAACTTCATTCTCGCGAACCAAGAACTTCGTGTACCAAGACACAAGAGTCAATCACAACCTTTTGTGAAGGAAGTGATAGAAGAAAAAGTCGTGATAGCTGGATAAGAAAACAGATGTGTGATCTCACATAATCAAATATCAGAACTACAGATCAGGCCTTTGAAAGTATTTTCGAACGTTAGTCGAAATCCTACCCGAAATAGTAACTAGTAGAAAACTTTTTATACCACTCAATTTATAATGTGCGTTATGAAATTCGTTAGCTAAGTAAGATTAAAATATTCGGTGAGTTAGTCCACTCTTTATCTTACTAAGAACCATTTTAGGATATTACAACTGAAGTAGTCAGATTTTGAATCGAGAAAATGAAAAGACTTAGATGTCCTAATGAAAGTGACAAGAAGACATTGGGGTAGTCGAAAGTGGAAGGGTGAAATCTTCTTTAATGAATTAAACGAAAGTTTATAATTTAAAAATTGATAGATAGTTGAATAAATTTTCCTAACTTTCACATCCATAAAGTCATGTTTCATTGACAGTCCTTACTTCTTTACTTTGACCACACCTTTCATATTGTTCTTTACCTTTCCAAATTATTGCAAGTAGAACCAACTTTTAATCATCACTATATCATATAGTGGTTCGACACCTGTGATCCTTGGCAATAGGGTGACATTGAAACTTCTAATGAAATACTGTCTAGAGTATATTCACTGTCTTGCTGTCATCCCACTCTTATACCTCTTGTAGATCTACAAGTTCATTTCTTTCAATCAGTTTTACTTTTACGTTCGGTTTAGTTTAATTAAACGGATCTTCTGTAGCACATTGTTTGTCTGCGCCCGTAGTAGCTAGAACATTCTCTCTATTAAACCTTTTTATTAGTCATTCTACTTGGATTTTCTTGTCTTGAATAATTTAATTTCAGACCTAATTATTCTTAGATTAGACCTTTTATAAGATTCATCCGAAATTCATAAAGTTTGACATGTCCCCATTGACATACATGATGTCAATTATTTGCCATTTGTATAGTCTTTCAACAATTAGTTTTAAGACACTCAATCTGAATTTCACTTGGTCAATGTATTCCCATCTAGTCATCAATTTGAGAAACTCTGGAATTTGCATATTCCATATCTTAATCTCCCAACTCTTACGTGTGATTCTCTTCTTGATCACTTGTGATAAGATAATGACTTTTTCTTGTTTATCATAAATAATCATACCTTACTCTATCTTTTGATCTACTAACTCCTCGAACCCATTTTATCATTACTACTACTCTTTTTTTTCCATCAATTCTTATCATGAACAGAATTAAATAAGTGAGAGAGAATTTGGGGGCCAAATTCTTTGAAGGAGGGGTGAATGTAACATCTCGTAATTTTAAATAAACGTAAGATGAATTTATTTATTTATTTATTTTAATTAAAGAAGAAACAAAAGAAAATGAATTAGTATGTTAGTGGTAATGAATTGAACTTTCGAAATAAAATAAAGTGTCAAACTATAGTGGAAGACTAAAGTTAATTCAGGTATTATGAAATGTAACGGACTTAAATGATAAAGTATAATAATTAAAAGCGTCAATCGAACTTGTCATGGACTTAAAAAGTCATGCAATTGAGGTTTGGGGGTTAATAGTTAATTATGTAAAAGTCTAGGACTTAAATAAAAAAATTGGGGCAATAATTATCAATATCAATTCAAGAGAGTTGGCTATAAAAGTATATATAATTGTACTTATGCACGTACCTAGATAAGAAAAGTATAATATATAGTTATTTGAAATAACTAGGAAGTAGGAACAGGGAAAACTTAATTATTAAGTTTGAGTAAAACTGAATTGCTAGACATATTAAAAGAAGATAAACTCTATTCCCCTCACTTCAAATATTAATACTCAGCAAGCCTATACACACCCTACACTCCACACGGCACTTCCACATTTCTACGTAGTGTTAAATTGTCCACCTCCTACTAATACCAAATCTTATCACTTACTATACACATAATTAATGGATTATACTTGGTTATTTTTCTTACACACTCATATTAGAACTTAAGAAAAGCAGAGAGAGTGAGAGAGCCTAGGTGACACAAGAAAAGGGAGGTGGATGGTGGCATGAGGAACAACGTAAACTATGGTCAATTAAGGTTGGTTATAAATTAAGCTTTCATTTTGGCCTGATATATTTGAACTTTAGAATGGAATAATAGCTTAGTTATTTGTAACTAAATTCTCGCGGACTGAAGGTGATTAAGGAATAATAAAATATTTAAATTAAGTTTAATGAATTAATTAAATAAAATCTTATTTTAGGTTGGGTTATATTCACTGTTAGACTTGTAGTAATTATAATTTAATTTTGAGATTAATTGGGTTTGTAGAGTTTATGTAATCGAAATATGTAGACACAAAATGTAATTTCCATAGTTAAAGTATTCATGCTATGGTTAACCTATAAAAATAAAAAGAAACTAGTTACTGTAATCAAGAACAATATAAAATAATTAAGAGTAATAAATAAGATGATTATAGCTCTATTATTATTAATTGTGTAATTAGTTTAGCTAATTGGTTGTGTTAATTTAGTTAGTCTTTCAATTAAAAACTACAACCAATAATTGCAATTCTTGGACGTAGTAGTATTGGCTTAATTCACTTGAGTCTTGTATGAGATAAGTGAGAAAGAATGATATGAATGCTTTGACTAAAATAGTTAGCTTAGACTGGATAAATACATACGGTAAATTTAATGATTCAATATGATTATACCGTTTTTCGTTCGTACAGGATATAGAAAGTCGGCAAAACAATAAGTGTATATCAATATCAATGTTCGAGTACAAATTACAAAGTAGGTCTATCCGAGCATTACAGGATGTCGTACTACTAGGAAGGTAAATACAAAGAGATACAAGCTATGGCCTATTCCGAGCTGCTAGTCCGAACTTAGTGAGTTTCTTGGGAATAGTGCCGTCCCCTGATGTCAAAAATGCGCCGCGTATATATAGGAACAGTAATGAGCTAGCTGGACCGTCCGTAGGAGAATACTTCTCGGCCAGCTGTGCAAAGCTGTAGGTCGGCCCCACAGTGATTCCGAGGATAGAAGTAGATCGGAAAATAGGATCTTGTGCTATCAACGCGACCTGATCGGGAAGCTATGTTCTTCTGGTCGGAGAATACCTCCTGGTCGGAAACTGGGTCAATCCCAAGCAAAGGTATTTCCTAAGGTGGCGTATGCGAAATATCCCTCATCAATACTCCCCCACTTCTCGAGCGTAAGTGAAGCTGAAGCTCGGAGAAGTAAACAGCTTTGCACCACAAGATTTGTTATGCCTCGTTAAAAACCTTACTCGGAAAAACCCAGTGGGATAAAAAATGAGCGAAGGGAAAAATAGCGCATATTTCTCTAGCGGAACCGTGGAAAACTGATGCGTCTCGAACAATAGGGAGACGGTATTCTGGATCTGGGGGTCTTACTTCGATAAATCAATAGGGCCTTATGAAATCTGAAGATTGGAGAGATGAGCAACAATGAGCGGGTTTCGAACGGTCTTGCGTCGGATATACCTCATTAAAAACCTTGCTCGGAAAAACCCAGGGGGATAAAAATCGAGCGAAGGGAAAAAGAGCGCATATCCTCGGAAGATAATGTAATTAATCTTATTTTACCGACCCGAAAATGCTCATTTCAGAAACTTGGAGGACTATAAATGCTATTAACGGAAAGATAACCTTCAATTTACTGAGTAGAAGCTTAACCGTCGCGGTTACTCGGGGTTGAATTTGCAATTTACCCTTTTAACCTTTATATATATACATTGACTTGAAGAGACGAGTACGTCTTCCATACTTACTTCTGATCGGAGCATTCAGATCGAAAAAGAGCATCCCTTTTTTTTGTCGACCGTCGCAATAAACTTTTCCCATGTCTACTTCCGAAAACCCAGAAATTCAAATCAATAATCCTACGCGATCGGATTCCGACCTAGGATCCACAGGCGAACTCATTAACGCCTAAAACACCGCTGAAAACTCCTCTGATGAGATGAAGAGACTCGTCGATCAAATTGAGCGCGCCTTGGGGCCAAATGTTGGTGAGGGGACATCCGATCAACAGAATTCCGAGCCTGGTGGGGAAGCGGAACATAACACCGAGCCCGATGGCGAGGAAGGTGGAGATGGAGAAAATGATGATTCCGGTAATGTGGACAGTTCGACTTTGGCGCTGGACGAGCATGAGATAATGAGATACCCGATCGGAGGAGGGTGCAGTCTAAGAATTATCGACCTTGCTGGTATCACGAAGAAGTCCAAAGCCACAGGTCGAGCTCAGAAAACTGAAAAACGGGTTGACGACATTTCTTGTGCATACGATCCAATAGAGGACAAAGCAGACCTCCAGGCTGAGATAGGTAAATTCCTCCCCGAGGGCTATTCGCTAGTTATTCCGACCCACTCTCAAAGGGTGAATCAGCCTCCCGAAGGATGCCAAGCTTTCTACGCCAAGCAATTCGCCTATGGGTTGCGTATCCCTTTTGCCCCGTTACTCGAGCGGGTTCTAGATGTGTTCACCCTGGCTCCCGCACAGATCCTCCCCAACTCGATTGGGTACTTGATAGCTATCAGCGTTTTGATGAAGGCCAAGGGCAAAACTGCAAACTTCCACCATTTTTGGCAGTTCTTCAAAGTCAGCACCTCCTCCGCCTCGAACGCTGGGTTTGTGTATTTTTCCCAGCGTTCAAATCATTCGGTCTTATCGACCATCACCTCTAGCAATTCACTCAACTGGAAGAGACGGTTCTTCTTTATCAAAGGACCTGAAGTACCAGCTTCCGAGGGGAGCTCGGAGATGGTTCCACACAGATGGCCAGGTGAACGAGTTTGGGTGTACGGAAAACGAGAATTGATGGGTCAGCTTACGAAGGTTATTTCAGACAGCCTTCTTACTGTGATGCGCTCCGACCCGTACCAGTCGGCTTTCCTCGTTTTGGAGCCCGTTCTTCGGAAAGCGGAGCTCAGCCGAGCTACATACCCACTTGCAGATGCTGACGATCCTCGATCGTTAAGTAAGAATAATAATCTTTACCGAGCGTTCATAATAATGAGATACTCACAAAGCTTCATTCCTAACCAATTTTGTCTTTTCTTTCTTTAGGTACCATGGTAGAACAATACCGAGCTTCCATAGTCTGTAGGACAGTGGCTTCTACCTCAAAAAAGACGCCTGGCCAGCCGAGAAGACAAGTTAGGCCGGGCCCCGCTCAATCCAATCAAACTATCATCCCTCCTCGGGGAGGCTCTGCCCAACCTCAGCAGATCGGAAACGAGGGAGAGCCCGAGGATGCTGAACCCATTCGAATGGTAGTTCCTCAGAACCAAGCTGGTCCTTCCTCTTCATCTGGTTTAGGATACAACATGTTCACCATGAAGAAGCTTAAAGGGAAAGAGATCCTCAATCGGCGAGCTCGGGACGATCGTGAGGGACCCCCCAAGGCAAAAAGGAGGACCGAACTGTGGGGTCGGCACCGAACAGCTCTCACCTCTCGTTCTGGTCGAAGCAGGCCTGATATGGTGGACTTTATCGAAGATCAACTTAGAGGTTACCGAGCGGCAGGTTATCCCAAGAGGGGATCGATTCGGAGTGATTGCAACCCAAACGGCGAGAACGAGCATGACAAGGCGATAAAGATCTTCATGGCGGGGAGATTCGCCGAAGATCAGGAAGAGCTTTTGGCTCACAGCGATCTTGACGTGTTGGGTCAGTTTGCTCGAGCATATCATACGGTAAGATACTTCTGCGATGATTGTCATTTTTTGGTCCTTGAACAAAATACTAATTACCTTGTCTTTGCAGATTGGGGACTGCTTTCTTACTGAAGTAAATCGCACCTCGATGTTAGAAGATGAGTCCGACCGGGTTCATATTGCTTACCGGAATTTACTCGAGGAAGAGTCCAAACTTCGCGATCAGTTCATCTCCGTTCAAAAAGAACTGGAGTCTACTAAGGCTAAGTATACCCCGGCCGTTGAGGAAGACTTGGTGAAGGTCGTGGCTGAGAAGAGCTTGCTCGAGGAGAAAGTCAAGAAACTTGAAGAGGAGCTCCCGCAGACCAAAGCTGATTCTAAGTTATCCTATCAGCGCGGCAAGGAAGACTCACGCCTAAGCTCGATAAGAGAGTTTTTGGAGTCACCCGCGTTAGATGCCATAGCTCGGAAAATGGTAGACCAGATTCTTCAGACCACTTTTTACAAGGGTGTTCGACAGCTGGTCTCGGCGAAGGTTATCCCCAAGACGATCGATGAGTATCTGAAACATATGGACATCTTCAAGAACATGGACGGAGAGAATTATCGAGTCCCAGCCTCGAGCTCTGCAAACTGGGAAAATCACGAGTTCGCTCCATTTGTGAGAGAGTTCGGGGTCCCAATGCCCAATCCCGATATGCTGGATTTGGAGACGTCCGACACGAGCTCAGGTTTAGATAGTTCCGAGGACGGAGACAACCAAGATAGTTCTAGAGATGAGGATGATCGAGAAGCTTCCGGAGATGAAGATGTCGACGTCGTTGACGGTACCGAGAATGAGGGCAATGAGGAGGAGCAAAAACCTTAGAAGGATTTCTTGTAATAGGTTACAGGATTTTAGCTCGTATATATTGTAATTTCATCGATCATTTATAAAATCACCTTTCTCTGTTTTATATTTTCCGAATCCGCGTGCTTAAAGAATGTCATAATTTATTAAACGTCTCTCCTAGACGATCACCTTAATAAGCTGTAAGTAGCTTGAAAATAATGTTGATAACAAGTTAGGCCCTATCGATCAAGTGTACGGGGAACGATCCATCTTCACACACATGCACGGGAAACTTGAGATTCGCGACTGTTGGGTCCCCAATAGACAACGTTTCTCTTTCTTATAAATAGAAGAGGCATTTAAAGATTTGTATCATTGAAATCACAATTCTTTCTTCGTCGGAGCTCATTGATCGATAAAAAGAAATCGAGCGCTCTTCTTCACTAAAAATAAAACGATTATGGAAGGAATGGTGAACTCCAAGCTCGATCCAAAGTTGATGTTCAAAGTCAAGAAAGAGAAGCTTCCCAAATCGAAAGCTAGAGAGCCTAAGTCCTCCTTGGAGGTAGGAAAAGTCTCTAAGAGCGATCGAGGCAAGCACAAGGTCGATACTCCTTCGAAAGTGGTCACCGAACGAACCGAGGACCCTAAGGGTGATCTTGGCAAAATTGAAACCAAACCTCTGCCCAACTCGTCGCCCAATCAGACCGAGAACAAGGTAGTTATACCCATTTCGGACTCCCCTTCTAGATCGAAGAATGGCTCCGAGGGGAACAAGCCAGGAAAAATGCAGATCTTCAACCCCAGCGAGCAAGTCGCATCTGGCGGGTCTGAGCTTGCTAAGAGGCCGCGCGTAGAGGATCTCATTCCGACTTCGGCTTTGATCCATATGGCTGGGGAAGCTCGAGAGGCTACCAAGAGCGTTGTGAGTGAGCCTCCTAATAAAAAGGCCAAAATAAATGACCCTTCTGTCGGTCAGAAGAAAACCCCTTCGTCGGGCGGGAATCCAGAAATCCAAAACTCTGTCCCCAACGTTGCTCGGACGCTTGGTGCCTTTTTTGAAGAGGTTAAGAGTAAGGCACTGGCTGGAGGGATTACCCCAAGCAGTTGGGAGGTTACGGCTAAGCAGCATTCAATTGGCCGAGCAAGAACGGTTAAGGGGAAAAAGTGCTCGAGAAATAGTGCAGTCGAGCACAGATCTGCTTAACCAAGTGAGTGTCTCTTCTTTCTCTTTTTTTTTTTTTAACACCGACTTTCATCCGTTGAAGGTTGGACAGCAGTTATTCAACCTAGGGCTGCAAGTTGAGCAAGAAGCTGAGCAGCGTGTTAAGGCTATCCTCGAGCTGGAGGAAAAGAAGGTTGCACTGGCAAAGTCTCTTGAAGAAGCCAGAGCTATCGAGCTGAAATTGGTTTCTGAGACGGAGAAAGCCGTGAAGGAGAAAGAGAGCCAGGTTCACGATGAGTTGAGCAAGGAACTGGATAGGCTGAAGTCCCTTGTCGAACAGGAGAAGAAAAATGCCGAACTGCGGGAGCAGGAGGCCCATAAGAAAGGTTATGACGCGGGGTACGAGGCCCGTAACGCCGAACTCCGAAGACTCTTATTCAAGGAATAAATTGTAGAGATTTCGTGTGTAACTTTACTGCTTTCTGCTCGATTGAATGTTGTACTCTATCTTTCTCCTTATTGTATTGTTATTCTCATCGGAATAATAAATCTTTTCTTTTAATCGGCGTCGTTGTGTGTTCGGGAAGTCTTATAGTAGAAATAATTTATACTCGAGCTAGAGTGATCGAAATTCCGAGCAAAAGTGAAAACGGAAAGTTTCTGCACCGCGCATATGACCAAGTAATAGTATTCTCCCTTTTTTAGCAAAAATCCAAGGAAATCCTGACCAAACAGTACCTAATCCTCGGGAAGCGTAACCGTCGCCCGTGATTAATGCCTTGATCTAGGCCGTTGGCCTCGTTGAATACTGACCGTTGATCATCTTGGTCTAGTATATAAGGGGCTTTTTACTTAGCTGGAAATCTTTACCTTGCACTGTCAAAATGTTTTATCCGAGGACCAAGTTAGGATTCTTCCTTCTTCCTGTTCAAGCCTTTGAGATTTTGCTTCGAACGTACTTCCGATCTTACAGACAAGATTGATACCTCTTTGGTATGGGCGGAATCGGAAAAATGGGATCCCTCGATTATCGGGGGGTCCCCGATCCCTGAAGAAGGGATCTCCCCTTGGAATACCAATAAGTGACTGACCCTTGCTCGGATATTTTGGGCAGGGTTAGCCTTCCGGATTTCGAGGGGTATCCCCGAGGGCGGAAAGCTGGTCAGAAAATTAAAAGGAAGTTTGACCTCGAGTACCAATTTCTTCCTTTCTTCCATGAAGAATGGTGACTTTGGGTCGAGCTTCTCGATCATAGAATGACGACCGGCCAGCTTGGGTTGCAATTACGGATCTTAAAATGAAGAATTGTAACCGTAGACGCCAACTCGGGGAAGTGATCGGGCTCGGCTGGTAGCGAGAATGCTGGGGACTGTATGGAGATCAGAAACAATAATCTGCGATCCATATTGTCTAATTTCAAAACCAGATATCATAAGACGATAAACATATACAGCTCGATCACTTTACAAGTCTACCGGACATCACACGAACCGTGTACTCATTGGATGCTCGTCAACGTTCCTGGTCGACGACATTTGAAGGAAGCTCGAAGACCATAGAATAGGGTATAGTAGTTGTATTAGGACTTTATTTGTAAACCTACTTAATAACTTTGTAATCTTGTTCGAAGAAAATAAAGTTGTAGCCTTTGCAATTTATTGATCTTTTGTATCTTGCTCGGAAATAATAAGAACCTTTGGTTTCAGATCAAATACTTGCAATCTTTCATTCTTCTCCATAGTCTTGTTATTAGCTTTCTTCTCGTACCCATCCGCTCGATGATGAATTAATAATCCGATGAAACTTTTACAATCTGGATGGGATGATTTAACCTGAATCTAGAACCGATAAAGTTTTCTCGGAAAGACTATCTGATAAAAGTTCAAATGAATAATATCTGAAAGCTGAGGTGTTTCCTTCGATCATAACTGAGCTTAATGAATAATAATCCCAACTTAAGGAATTTCCAAATGATAATAAGTTCTTGAAAAGTCTTCGAGTTTCGAGCAGATCTATTTTATCATAAAATCTCGAGCATCGAGCTTTTTTCAAGCTGAATAGGCATGTTCCTTTTGAATAATTCCTTATCGAGGAAGGGCCATAGCAATAGCTTGCACCCTCGGCCGATTTTCCTTTTGGCCGATTTTCCTTTTGGAATAATCTTTAATCGAGGAAGGGTCGTAGCAATAGCTTGCACCCTCGGCCGATTTTTGTTATTGAACATTTCGTCCTCGAGGAAGGGTCATAGCAACAGCTTGCACCCTCGGTCGAGATATTATTTTTTAGAACAATTCTTAATCGAGGAAGGGTCATAGCAATAACTTGCACCCTCGGCCGATTTTTAGTTTTTAGAACAGTTCTTAATCGAGGGACGGTCATAGCAATAGCTTGCACCCTCGGCCGATTTTTAGTTTTTAGAACAGTTCTTAATCGAGGAAGGGTCATAGCAATAGCTTGCACCCTCGGCCGATTTTTAGTTTTTTAGAACAGTTCTTAATCGAGGAAGGGTCATAGCAATAGCTTACACCCTCGGCCGATTTTTAGTTTTTAGAACAGTTCTTAATCGAGGAAGGGTCATAGCAATAGCTTGCACCCTCGGCCGATTTTTGTTATTGAACATTTCGTCCTCGAGGAAGGGTCATAGAAACAGCTTGCACCCTCGGTCGAGACCTTATTTTTTAGAACAATTCTTAATCGAGGAAGGGTCATAGCAATAGCTTGCACCCTCGACCGATTTTTAGTTTTTAGAACAGTTCTTAATCGAGGAAGGGTCATAGCAATAGCTTACACCCTCGGCCGATTTTTAGTTTTTAGAACAGTTCTTAATCGAGGAAGGGTCATAGCAATAGCTTGCACCCTCGGCCGATTTTTAGTTTTTTAGAACAGTTCTTAATCGAGGAAGGGTCATAGCAATAGCTTGCACCCTCGGCCGATTTTTAGTTTTTAGAACAGTTCTTAATCGAGGAAGGGTCATAGCAATAGCTTGCACCCTCGGCCGATTTTTGTTATTGAACATTTCGTCCTCGAGGAAGGGTCATAGCAACAGCTTGCACCCTCGGTCGAGACCTTATTTTTTAGAACAATTCTTAATCGAGGAAGGGTCATAGCAATAGCTTGCACCCTCGGCCGATTTTTAGGTTTTAGAACAGTTCTTAATCGAGGAAGGGTCATAGCAATAGCTTACACCCTCGGCCGATTTTTAGTTTTTAGAACAGTTCTTAATCGAGGAAGGGTCATAGCAATAGCTTGCACCCTCGGCCGATTTATAGTTTTTAGAACAGTTCTTAATCGAGGAAGGGTCATAGCAATAGCTTGCACCCTCGGCCGATTTTTATTTTTTGAACATTTCGTCCTCGAGGAAGGGTCATAGCAACAGCTTGCACCCTCGGTCGAGATATTATATCTTCATCATAGTATTCGAAATATAAATTTTGAACTTTAAAAGATGTTTTCATTCACTGCGCTTACATTTGAAGTAAAGAACAGAGTTGTAAAGACTGAATTATAAGAAAATTGAAATGATTACAACTATCTCCCATAGTATTTCCTTAGGTTAACTGCATTCCAGGTTCTTGGCAAAACTTCACCGTTGAGGTGAGCAATTTTATAGGACCCTTTTTTCCCGACCTCTTGCACAACAAAAGGGCCATCCCAGTTAGGCTGAAGCTTTCCGACGTGCTTAGATACCTCTACCTTTTTTAGCACCAACTCCCCAACTTTGAACGTTCTTATCCTGACTTTCTTGTCGTAAGCTCTTTCCATGTTAGATTTGGTGGCTTGGATCTTTACGCATGCTCGGTCGTGTTTACCATCTGCATGATCGAGATCCATCTCTCTCAACGATTGGTTCTGATCGGGGTCATAAGACTCGACCCTTGGTGATGGCACTAATGTCTCGACCGGGATTACCGCTTCCGAACCATACACCAAAGAAAAAGGAGTTTCCCCTGTAGCTGACTTTACGGAGGTCCTGTTCGCCCAAATTACTCCAGGAAGCTCGTCTAACCATTTGCCTTTTGCTTCGGCCAGACGTTTTTCAAGTGATCGAACAATTTCCCTGTTGGTGACCTCGGTCTGCCCGTTTGCCTGGGGATGCCCGATCGAGGTGAAATTCTGCTGGATTCCAAACTTTTCACACCACTCCAAAACCTGCTTTCCCGCAAATTGAGTTCCGTTGTCGGAGATGAGGATCCTCGGTATCCCGAACCTGCAAACAATATACTTCCAGAGAAAATTTATCACCTGAAACTGAGTAATTTTTGTTAGCGCAGCGCATTCGATCCATTTACTGAAGTATTCCACAGCAACCAGGACATAGTTTTTCCTAGATCTAGCTGTTGGAAAAGGTCCCACAATATCGATCTACCTGAAAAAGTAATTTTTGTAGAGTTGGTCTTCGATCAAGACATACATCGGAGCTCGATATTTAATCCTTCGTGCTTCATTTACGTCCTCCGGTAGAACACCGCTTCTTAAGTAACTTTTGAAAGGTTCCATCCAGGAAGGGCCTTGCGTGTCTATTTCCATGATCTCCGAGCTTGGAGTCTCGTTCAAATCAACAGCTGGAGTGTTGGACATCAACCAAGTTATTACTCTCTCTTTACGTCCATCCATCGACCCCGTAAATTTTGAAAGCAAATCTGCCCAAGAGTTTTCTTCTCGAGGGATAGCTTGTATATCGAACTTATATAACTTCGCCACCAGATCCTTCACCCTTTTCAGATACTTCATCATGTTGAACTCCTTTGGTTCATATACCCCTTTCACTTGCCTATGTATCAGCTCGGAGTCGGTTAACACAGTTAAGGTTTTTATATTTGCTTTTATCGCCATTTCTAATCCAGCGATCAGGGCCCCGTACTCGGCTTCATTGTTGGTCACCGAAAAATCTAGAGTAATTGCATAATTTAGGCCCTCTCCCTCGGGACCCTGAAAGTGAATTCCGGCCCCGCCTCCTTCTCTGGTCGATGATCCATCGACATGCATTACCCAAACTTCCTCCTGACCGTCTACCACTAAATTTACCTCGGGAACATGTTGTTTTTTCGAAACTGATCCTGTTGACTCCGCAATGAAATCGGCCAGTACCTGGGCCTTGATCGCTGTTCTTGGTCAGTATTCGATCTCAAACTGTCCAAGTTCCACTGCCCATTTAATCAATCTCCCGGACGTCTCTGGTTTTGACAGGACTTGCCTTAGAGGCTGGTTCGTCAAAACAATAATTTTGTAAGTTTGAAACTAAGGCCTCAGTCTTCGTGCGGCTATAACCAGAGCAAGTGCGAACTTCTCGATCTCCAAGTAATTCTTCTCCGCCCCTTGAAGCAACTTACTCAGATAATACACTGGTTTGTGCTTGGAATCTTGAATTCTTACCAAAACTGAACTGATTGCCTCAGTCGATACCGCTATGTAGAAATACAAAGGCTCCCATTCGACCGGTTTTGCCAACATGGGTGGGGAGACTAAGTATTTCTTAAGCTCTTCGAAAGCTTTGTCGCACTCCTCATTCCACTCGAAGCTTTTCGATTTCCTCAATACTTTGAAGAAAGGCAGACTCTTGTCTGCTGAGCGGGATATAAATTTGTTCAACGATATTATTTTTCCGATTAGACTCTGCACTTCAGACAACTTCGTCGGTGGTTTTAGCTCGGCTATTGCTCTAATTTTCTCAGGGTTAGCCTTGATGCCACGCTCGTGAACTAAATAGCCGAGGAATTTTCCCGATCTCACCCCAAAAGTGCACTTAGCAGGATTTAGTTTCATTATGTACTTCCTTAAGATCGCGAAACATTTGCCGAAACATTTGCCAAGGTGCTTTATATGATCCTCCTCGGTCATGCTCTTTACGAGCATATCATCAACATAAACTTCCATAATCTCACCGATGAGATCTTTGAACATCATATTCACGAGCCTTTGATAGGTCGCTCCAGCATTCCTCAGTCCGAAAGGCATTACGATAAAACAGTACACTCCCCTTTCAGTAATAAAGGCGGTTTTGTCTTGATCCCTTTCATTCATAAATATTTGATAGAACCCTTGGAAAGCATCCATCATACTAAAAAAGATGAAACCAGCGGTCGAGTCAACCAGCATATCGATCCGTGGCAACGGATAGGGGTCTCTTGGACACAACTTGTTCAGATCGGTGAAGTCATTACACATTCTCCACTTGTTATCTACCTTTTCTCCCTTTGATACCAACACCACGTTACAGAGCCACTCGGTAAAAGTTATCTCCTTAATCTGCCCAGCAGCTAACAATCTGTCGACCTCGGCATTAATGATTTTATCTTTCTCCCGACCATGATTCCTCTTATTTTGCCTAACTAGCTTCGCTTTTGGATCGATATTCAATGAATGAGTAATCACTCTCGGGTCGATCCCTACAATGTCATCGGAGCTCCAAGCAAAGACATCGGCGTTGTTTCTTAGAAATTCGATCAGCATGGTTTCCATCCCTTGACTTAGCTCGGTCCCGATCCTGGTGAACTTCTCGGGGGAGCCAGGGACTAATGTTACTTGTTTATGGTTCGGGGGTTGAACGCTCATGTCGATCTCTTTTCCTTTTTTGCTTTTCAGTTTTTCACAATCGGGCACAGGGAGGTCGGACACCGAGAATACCTTTTCGTCCTCTAACTTCCTTTTCGAGGGCAATACTGGCTCGAACTGCTTCTTCAAGTTTAAGGACGTGCTATAACATTCCCATGCCATGCATTGGTCATTCCTCATTTCTCCGACCCCCGCCGAAGTGGGAAACTTGACCATCTGATGGTAAGTCGACACGACTGCTTTGAAAACGTTTAAAGCTGGTCTTCCCAAAATAGCATTATAAGCAAAAGGGGTACTCACAACCAAAAACTTAACCATCTTTGTGACATCTTTAGGTTTCTTGCCCATAGTAGTACTCAGGAGGATGGTTCCGAGAGGAACAATTTCCGATCCACCGAACCCAATGAGCGGGGTGGATACCCGATCCAGACGTGGATGCTGTAGATTCATTCTATCAAGAGCTTCTGAAGAAATTATGTTCGCTGAACTACCATTATCGATCAATACCCTCCTAACTTCAAAGTTTGAAATTCTCAAGGTCAAGACCATCGAAAAATCAGGGTTGTCTTCATTAGTATCCCAAGTTATTTCACTTGGTCTGTCAGCCTCGGTAAAACTAATTACTTGATTCGTCGAGGACACTGACTTTAAGGTCATGACCTCACTCCTGGTCGAGACACCCGACTTTATCGACCTAGCTGTCCTTTTCCTAGCATTCCTGCTATCTCCCCCAGCAGGTCCACCAACTATTACATTTATCACCCTGTTCGTCTGCTCTTCGGTTTGATGTTGATCAACACGGGGCTGTTCGGAAAACCTCCGTGGACTTCTAGATCGGAAACGGTTGACAGGATTCTCCTTTCTAATATACTCCTTTAATTTTCCCTGAGCAATCAACTTCTCAATTTCCTGTTTCAATTGAAAACAATCCTCGGTACAGTGCCCACGGGTCCTGTGGTATCTGCAATATTTATCGTTATCCACAGCCCCTAGTCGGGACTGAGTGATACGCCTGCCTTGAGGGACCAAATTCCTTTCCTCGAGCACAGTTAAGATTTCGTCCCTCGAGGCATTCAACCTAGTAAAACTGCTCTTTTCATGCTCTGTCCTTGGAGCCCTCTCTGGTGACGCAGGTCGACCGTAGACATTAGATCTGTGGGTCGGAGCCTGAGGTTTATAGACCTTAAGTCTCTGCCAAACTGAGCCTCGTTGCTGTGCGTTTGACCCTCCATAGTCACTTGGCTTTGGAATAGGGGCCCGATCAGGTTTCTTTCCGATCGGGGGCCTAGGGTTCTGAGCATTCTTTAACTTATTCATTTCCTCCTGAATCATGTACTTTTCAGCTATTTCCATGATTCGCTCGAAAGACTTTGGTTGCTTTCAACAGAGAGCATTCCCGAACTGGCTATTACGGGTTAGTTCGAACATCAACGATGACAGAAATTCAATCTGCGGGGTATCGACTTTCAGAAGTTCAATACTGAACCTTGCCAGCCATTATCTTAGTGTTTCTCCTTCCAATTGCTTTACGGTTCCCAAATGATTGGCAGGTAATCTTTGTTTCCTTTGGCTAGCAAATTGGTGTTTTAATTTATCGCACAACTCATCAAAAGAGAAGATAGAGTTCGGAGGTAGTTTTCCGAACCAGTCCAAAGCGATTCCTTCGAACGTGGTGACCATAATTTTGCAACAAAAATCTTCTGAATGCCCATATAAATTCAACACATTAATGAAACTATTTATATGCTCCCCAGGATCGGAGGTTCCATTATATCTTGGCAGTCTGGTAGGGACAGTCTCTGTTCCTCGAGCCTCTCTGATCTCTTGGCTGAAGGGCGAACACCTCATAATATTCGTACTTAACTCCTTATCTCGTCCTTCCTCAACGAAAACGGCCCCATCCTCTCTGGCCTCAGTTCTCCGAGCCTTGACTTCCGCAGGTCGGGTTTCTTTTACCAACATTTCCTTCTTTAACTCCTTCACAACCCTTTCCTGCACAATCTTCTCCAAGTCAGCCTCGGTCACCTTTCTGTATACCGGTTTCTTTACCCTATCTGCGGCTTCGGGTTGACTTTCCCCGACCACCGAATCCTCCAAATCTTGTACAGTTTTAGAAGGTTGCCCTGAACGGACAACGGTCCTAGCTCGAGGTGCTCTAGGTCGAACATTGGACGGTTCGCCCAAAGCAGATCGACGGATACTTCCTTCCCGGGCAGCAGGTTGGTCGACCGGGGGCTGTTGACCAGACAGAGTTTCGTGATCCGCTCTCTCTATGTTCAGGAATTCTCTACACATCGTTCCGATAATGGAACGAAGATCGGCAACCGTCGTATGAATAGGTAATTCATTCGGCAGGTCGAGCGGCGGCACCTCAGATTGGCGGGCCGCTCGGGATTGGTTACTTAGTTGGTTGTTTACTGATTGCTGAGCTCCAACAGCTTGTGAAGGCTCTCCTCGATTGTACGTGAATCTCCTAGTAGCAGGCATTTTTCGATCTAATACTCGAATAGGCCCCTCGGTGGGCGCCAATTGATTATACCGTTTTTCGTTCTTACAGGATATAGAAAGTCGGCAAAACAATAAGTGTATATCAATATCAATGTTCGAGTACAAATTACAAAGTAGGTCTATCCGAGCATTACAGGATGTCGTACTACTAGGAAGGTAAATACAAAGAGATACAAGCTATGGCCTATTCCGAGCTGCTAGTCCGAACTTAGTGAGTTTCTTGGGAATAGTGATGTCCCCTGATGTCATAAATGCGCCGCGTATATATGAACAGTAATGAGCTAGCTGGACCGTCCGTAGGAGAATACTTCTCGGCCAGCTGTGCAAAGTTGTAGGTCGGCCCCACAGTGATTCCGAGGATAGAAGTAGATCGGAAAATAGGATCTTGTGCTATCAACGCGACCTGATCGGGAAGCTATGTTCTTCTGGTCGGAAACTGGGTCGATCCCGAGCAGAGGTATTTCCTAAGGTGGCGTATGCGAAATATCCCTCATCACAATAGTTAAATAATTTTAACATAACATGGACCTTAATTGAATTAATTATTGGATTTGGATCGCTCGTGTTAGAAACTTTATTAATCTTAATTAGTCAACCCAAAGAGCATTTTATACTTAGAGCGGACTATATAGAGTTTAATAAAAATAAAGTAATTACAATCGATTAATTAACTAGTGAGTTTCACTTCTTAAACTACGTAATAGTCCATAGTAGCCTATAAACAAGAAATTGAACGCCAGATGAATTCTTAAGAGTACGAAATAGAACGGTATATGAAATTAAATGGGATTTGGAATTTTTAATAATAATCGATCGTTGAATCGTTATTTATAGAATTGGGACGTTGGTTGTAGGTAACTCGAGAATAGTCGGTATGACTATTCGACTATTGAACCAAGACGCGAAATAAATGGGATCGAGGTCATTCTTCTATAAAGCCATGCTAGAAGGTTTAAATTGAATAGCGGGACTTGAGGCCACTGTCTACCGTTGAGTGGCATCCCTAGCTTGAAAAAGGTGAGCGCCTCAATAAAATATTTTTTAAAACTGAAAGAGCTTCAAAAGAAAATCATATCGTATATATGCATTTTTCATTTGAAATGACTATAATTGTTATATCTATGTTTATAAATATCTGCATTTCTCGCATTATATGATAATTGTTGAATAATGGGGTGTAGTACTTTATCTCACCTCATATTGATGGATGGTACCAAGGTGTAGTACTTTATCTCACCTATGTACTAATTGCATATGCATGATTATTTGTGCGCTCATCTGCTCTCGCTTGATGGTATTCTCTGGATAATTCAGGGGAGCTGGGGCTACAGAACTACCAGAGCTCTGCCATTGATCGGACTCACAAAACCAAGGATTAGAGCCCCTTGGGGAGTGACTCACATCATTCGGCTAAGACATGTCAATGCCGTTCTATATAGGGAAAGGTTGCCGCCTTATCCCTCATCTAACCGGCGTATTAACTAATCCCTCCCCTGATCTTTCCGTATCATTTTGAGGTGGAGTGGTTGTTTAGCCCGTTTTGACGGGTAATTGAACGTGATCTCATATGTGCTATTAATATAACTGTTATACTATTGTGGATTGATTTTACAATTAAATAGGCAGTTCATGGATTTCTAAATCGTTTCTTGCATAAAATTCAATTGCACCCCGACATAGGCCTCACTAAGTTGTTTTTACAACTTACACTTTCAAATTATCACTCTTTCAGAATTTCACCGAAGAACAGGATGGACCACATCAGACTAAGGGATTTCAGTTGGGCGTCTACCATAGAGTTTCTAGAATCTGTCAGGTGAATGTTGGTTTCATCTTGATAAGTTAAGTGTAATGAGATAGTTGGGAAAAATTATTGTATTGTAATAGACAGTTAGAGCTCTGAACTGCAGTTATTGGAAACTTATTAAGGTTATCGTATTAATTATTTATTTCATAGTAGGCAGGTGCAGGTTTCGGGCTGTTACAGATATGATAATTTTACACCTGATATCGAAAGACAAAAACACCCCCTATGCTTTGTCTAACTCCCAAAAAAACCTCATGTGTCATTTTAAATCCCCAAAATTCCCCTGTGTTTTGTTTTAATTACCACACGTGACTCAAGTAGTATATACTTAGGTTTTCAAAAAGAATAAATAAAATTAAAAAAAAAAAACAAACACATAAGGGTAATCTTGTCATTCCGGCAAAAGTCAAATGTCAAATTCTACTTGGGTTGAGTGTGGTACTTAAAACCAAACGCATGGGAGTTTTTGGGAGCTAAAATAACACAAAGGGGTTTTTGGGAGTTAGACAAAGTTGAGGGGGTGTTTTTGTCTTTTGCTCTGATGAAAGCTCAAGTTTTTTTTACGTGGAACATCAATGGTGATTTTGTACATAATTAAACGATTGATAATAACTATGGACGAAACTTTCCCCACAGAAAAATTAAGATCATAATTCATTATCCAATTGCCAATTACACTTTTCACAAAAGAAAATGAAAGAACAAGAACCGGAACAGAGGGAAACCAGAAAACAAATAAAAATACCAAGTTTTTTATTATACTGTTCTTCAGGGGTGGAGAGGAGTGATGATTTGGGTGGATTGCTGGGCCGCTCATTTAGTTATAGAAATTCAACAATTTGTGCACTAATTACGAAAATTAGCAAACAAAAAAATTAAACAAATTTCACGAGGGTCATTTTTGGATATATAATAATTTTGCTCTTGCAGCAATAATTGCTGCTCTGACAATATCTCTAGCTAGCCATATTCAAACGATGAATTAGAGGATGACAAAGTTTACAAAATATGGCTTGAATTTTATTCTACATGCTTTTTTTTTGTGTTGATAAAATAATTCTACATGCACTTATCCAATAAAAAAAAAAATGAATCATAAGTGCCAGGAGAGGATCTACATGCCCACTTGGGGGGCCTTGTCCCCCTCCAAGATTTTAAACTTTGTTTTTGAGTTTACATAAATAGTTTTTTTTTTAAAAAGTTTTACTCTAATTAAAGGAGCTCTTCCAGAAATTCTCCTCGGTCGAAGATGATGAAGAGTAATCTCGTCTAAATATTTAGTCAATGTTCAATGTGTCACTTATCGTTGATTACAGCTTCTCAGTGTAGAATCCAAGTTGGTCAGATTAAATTGGATTCAACTTTGAGGAACCTAACCCTGTGCTCAGAAGAACTTGATCGGGTTATGTCGGTGTTTCAATCGGCTTAGACCCTTATGATGCTAAAGTTTATATTGCCGTTGATTATAGTAGATCGTGCAAATAGTAACGTAGTGTAGTAATGGCTCTCACCTACCTCTTAATGAGTAATAAATGCCGACTATTTATAGATTTCCATAGTGGAACTTTCGGGTCGGATATCTTCGGGTCGAACCTTACTTTATTCGACCCAATTGTAACATATGTGTCGAAGGACAATACTGATCTGATTGTTTCGACTGATTATCGAACCACATAGATTGATATAAGTGAAGGAACTCTTCATTTTGGTCGATGCTCACAAATTCTATCTAGGTTAAGAAAGGCTTTGGTCGAAGGCCATCATTGATTATGGTCGAAGACCTAGAATGGTCGAATGACATGATTGATTATGGTCGAAGACCTAGAATTTGATCTAGATCAAAGAACAACAGATGCTCTGGTCGAAGAATTGAGATTTATCTTGATCGAGTAACAGATTTTTATTAGGTCGAAATTACATAGGAAATTACATAGGTTGATCTTAATTATGTTTATAATTTGTCGCATAACGTGCCACGTCTTCAATATATATTTTATTATATCGATAGTCCCCCAAGTTCAAGTGTTTCGATTTAAATTCGAAGCCTTGAATTTCGTGGATGACTTTTAAGTTTAAATTAATTAAACAATTTGACGATACATTAATTTGATTTGAGCCTGTTTGACGCAAAATCTTAATGATATGTAATAAGCTCTTCTTCGACTAAAATTAGGTTGAACGTAATGTTTATTTAGATCTCAACATGAAAAGTAATATATTTCGCTTCCTTGGATCTAATTTGTAATTTCACTAATAATAAGGGTAAATTTGTAGTGTTCGAAAAATTATGACCAAGGTAAATGAATCGTCACATTAAGTCGAAGGGCTGAAAATGCAATTTACCTTTTATCTCCTATAAATATGCGGCCATTATTTACTTTTCAACTCACACAAAATTTACTTTCCATCCCCTTTGGTCGAAGGCAAATCGAAGAAGAGGTCGAAGCGAGACATCGAAGAACATATCCGAGAAGTGGTCGAAGAAGTGAGACATAGAAGAACAGATCTGAGAAGTGGTCGAAGAAGTGAGACATCGAAGAAGAGGGTTTGTTCGAATTGTCTTTATTCCGGGTAATTCTTCTTCCCTTTTTCTATAGAAATCCTTGAAACATGTCATTAAATTATGTTAGTAGTTCTAGTACTGAGCTTGATTCGAATGATTCCCCCATTACTTCTTCTTCGTCTGATTTAGTCGATTTGATTGATGATGAAATTGATAGTGTTAGGGTTGAGTCTTTGTTGGTCGAAAATTTGGAATCTGATATTTTGATATTGTCGATGACGTCGAATTAAGGGGAGAAGAGGGTAACGGTGTCGATTTAGGAGAAGAGGATAATAATGTCGAAGAGGTGGGTCCTTCTGATCGATACAAAACGCACGAACAATATGATCAGATTCGCCCTCGATTTTTATAGGGATCCTGTAGAGACGGTAACAGAATCTTATTGGTTTCCTACTGGTTGGTCAGTCATAAAACCCGAGATAAATGACCGAATGAATGCCCCTCCTGATAATTGTAGAGCTGTTAATATTCATCATCTTGACTTAGGTCTTCGATTTCCTATAGCTGATGAAGTGGCCGAAATTTTAGATCATTTGTCCCTCTCTCCTATTCAAATCGTTCCGAATGGGATGGCTTATATTATTGTTTTTTGTCTGATAATGAAAGCCCTAGGACAAACACCTTCGTTTGCCAATTTCTGTAATCTCTTCATTGTGAATGAATCTCCTAAGTCGAATGTTGGTTTCTATTATATTAAAGCAAAAACTAAGAAAGGCTTTTTAACACAAATTCAATCCGGATATGGGAAGGAGTGGAAACATCGATTTGTGTTTGTTCGCCCCCCCTAAGGATTACGTATGGAACATTCGAAGTGGATGGCGTACCGGACCTATTCGATTAGGACAAGTACCTAACCCATCATGGGGACCTAATTTTTTAAACAGCCTGAGAGAAAATATGTATAGTGCTAAGAGAGTTTTACAAGAGCATGTCCTTCGAGTAGGAGGAATGTCGAAGCCTCGAAGAAGTGATCCTACCTTAGGTAGGATGTCTGTTTCCGTAAGTTTAAACCTTTTTCTTCTTGTATTCGAAATTAATTGATTTGTAATGTATACTTTTTGCAGAGGAAGCCATAATGTCGAGCAGGGCAAAAAAGATAATGGAAAACGCTCGAAGAGGTGGAGGAACCTCGGGTTCGACGCCTGCTCCACGTTCCCAGCCATTTCAAAATCCAAGTGGTGGTCGAATAACCCTCCTCGTGCCTTAACTACGCCTACTGCTCCTGTTACTCGAAGCAATACAACTCTTTCTATGCGTGATCAAAATGCAAGGCCCGTTCGATCTCAAAGGAGTATTCGTTCGAGAGAGACTGAATCCTTAAACCCTGAGGTTGGTCGAACAAATAAGAGGCCAAGAGAGGAAGGTGAGACTGTCATTCGAAGTCCTGGAAAAGAGCCGGTTCTCGAAGTCTCGTCTGACGAGGACATCAAAAGTGTTATGAATTCTGACCATCCTCGAGCTGGAGGGCTTTCGATTGATACTTCCGTGCTCGACTCTGGAGACGAACCGAAAGCTTGTAAGGTTTTTAAGGCTACTATTTTCAAGAAAGATCAGATTAAGCTTGGAAGGAAACATATAAAACAGAATTTGAAGAAGGGGTCTCGCGATCTTATTTACGTAAGTTATGCTCATTGTTTCGATCTGTTACGTTATCCAATTCGTAATATATGTGCTTATTTTGTTGGTTTTATTTTTCCATGCCAGTAATATTATGAATCAAGGCTATGAACTTGCTGAGCGAGCTTTCAAGATCTTGATAAGTCAAAGAATAAACTAAATTCCTTGGCAAAGACATTTGCAGCATCTACCAAGGAAGCTGAAAAGAAAAAGAAAGAGGTCGAAGATGAACTTCGAAGGAAGGATGATCAACATGTAGATGTCGTTGGACAACTCAGCTCTCGGAATCTTGAGGTCGATGGGCTAAAAAAAAGAATAGAAGATTTGAATACTGATTTCGAGCGTCTGAAACTCGAATCAAGGGAAAATTATGAGAGGGGTCGAGCGGAAGGTCTATCTATGTCGTCCCATCCAACACGCGAGCAGAAACTTGCAATTGCTCGAGAATTCTTTCGATCCCCTGTTTATGATGCATTGTCTGATATGAAAGCTGGGGTCGAACTATTCGGGGTTTTCGATAAAGGATGGAAACAGTGTAGAAAACTTTGTTTTTTAAACGAACGTTTCGATGAGAATGCCTTGGACCCATTGAAGAATGACGACTGTGAGCCCTTTCCCATTACTGAGAACGACGAAACTGGCCCCATCCTTGAAGAAGATGAATTTTATCCCATTTATCTCGAAGCGATGGATTCGGGGGCACCTGATCGGGTGGTCGAACAAGAAGCGGTTAGTGCAGAGCATCCCCACGTCGAACCTGTTGTGGAATATTCGGAACATGTTCGGGTTGAACAACATCAGGTTTTAACTCAGGAGAAAATTGACAATCTTTTCGCTCAGGGTGTTGCTGGAGGAGATGGTCAAAATGTGGAAGGGTTCGATCATATCGATGTGACTAATGTGGTTGGAGACGGTGCTCAGAACCAAGAATGATGTCGCGCTTTTTTGAGGGAATGGCTAGATGTCTTGAATTAGTGCCTCTGTTAGATGGCTAGATGTCAACCTTTGAACCAAGACATCTAATTCAAGACATCAAGACATTTGAAGCTATCGAAGAGGTTGACGCTTTGAAGCAATCATTCGATCAACATAACTTCGTAGTGTAAGGATTTTTTGAGGCTTTGAAGCTATCGAAGAGGTTGACGATTTTGAAGCAATGAATCGATCAACTTAACACTTCGTAGTGTAAGGATTTTTCGAGGCTTTGAAGCTATAGAAGAGGTTGATGCTTTTGAAGCAATCAATCGATCAACTTAACACTTCGTAGTGTAAGGATTTTCCGAGGCTTTGAAGCTATCGAAGAGGTTGACGCTTTTGAAGCAATCAATCGATCAACTTAACACTTCGTAGTGTAAGGATTTTTCGAGGCTTTGAAGCTATCAAAGAGGTTGACGCTTTTGAAGCAATCAATCGATCAACTTAACACTTCGTAGTGTAAGGATTTTTCGAGGTTAAATAACAGCACTTTTAATTTTAGCAGAAAAGATAATTCAGTTCCATTGATTTGTCATAGTGAAATACAAACTAATGAAATTTCGATCAGGGAGATGATCCAAAATACACAAAATGTAATCTTAAAGTTGCTACTACCATAAAGTGCAAAAGAGATCATACATGATCATATTGAATCAAAAAATGTCTAAGTATAGAAATTTCTTAAGTTTCTTCCATTCCAGGTCCTTGAGATTGGTTTTTCGTCCAGATATTCCAATTTATATGCTCATTTTCTTCCGACTTCAATTACTTTGTAAGGTCCCTCCCACTTTGGATCTAGTTAGCCTGTGTCTTTGGATGATCAATTTTCTTCAATACCAGTTCTCCCACTTGAAACGTTTTCAAACGCACATTTTTGTTGTAAGCTTTGGCCATCGTAGTTTTATAAGCTTGGATTTTTGCTAAAGCTTTTTCTCTTCTTGCTTCGGCTTGGTCGACTTCATACCTTCTTCGTTCTTCGTTGGCTTTTTCTCCATATAACTCGATTCTTGTTGTTGGAACTTGTATTTCAGTAGGGACTACGGCATCAGAACTATATACCAGACTAAACGAGGTTTCTCCGGTGGCTGTTTTCTCCTTCGTTCGATTAGCCCATAACCCAGGGTAATTCATCCAACCATGCTCCACTTGCTCTTTCAAGTTTTTTTTTAAGAAGCGATACGATGTCTGTTAGTTACTTCTGTTTGCCCATTTGTTTGTGGACATCCTACCGATGTAAACCGTTGTTGTATTCCATGCTTGTTGCACCATGCCTTAACTCTAGTCCCAACGAATTGACCTCCATTATCAGATATAATAACTCTCGACAGACCAAATCGACATACAATATTCTTCCAGTAAAAGTTGATGATTTGGGTCTGAGAGATAGTAGCAAGAGTTTCGACTTCGATCCATTTACTAAAATATTCGATTCCCACAAGTAAATATTGGATCTGTCCTTTAGCCATTGGGAGTGGTCCTACTAGGTCTACTGCCCATTGGTCGAAGGGCCATGCGATCGATATTTGTTCCATATTTTTAGCCGGTTGGTGAGGAATATTAGCATGAAATTGACATTTTGCACATTTTTTAGAGTACTCGTTTGCCTCATTGAGCAGCCCAGGCCAGTAATATCCTTGTCTTGATACTCTTAGAGCCAAAGATCGACCACCTTTATGACTTCCGCATGATCCCTTATGTATTTCCTTCAATACTATTTTTGCTTGGGCAGGGGCAAGACATTTTACTAAAGGACCAGAAATTGATCTCCTATATAAGTCTCCGTTCATAAGCGCATATCGAGGAGCCCGATACTTCAATTGTCTTGCTGCATTTACGTTTTGAGGTAAAATACCGTCATTCAGATACTTGATGAATTCAGTTTTCCAACTTTATTCTATATCTTCGATATTCATGATTTCCGCTGGATTTTCTTCGATACGATTATTAATTGAGGCTTTTGTTGATACCATCAGGGTAACTTTCCTTTGCTTAATACTTTCGATCAAGTTTCCAAACTTTGATAGAGCATCTGCTCGAGTGTTCTCTGCTCTGGGAATATATTCGATCAGAAAACTTTCAAATTTAGCTGCCAACTCATGAGCTAAAGTTAGATATCGAATCATTGATTTTTCTTTGGCTTCAATCAAACCTTTGAACTGTTTTTCGACCAATTGTGAATCAGTGTATACTATCAACTTTTGAATTCCAGTTTCGAAGGCCATTTTTAGTCCAGACACTAATGTTTGATATTCTGCTTCGTTATTGGTTATCAGAAAATCCAGTTTTAAAGCGAACTCTAATTCGATGTCATCTGGTCCTTGGAAGTAGATTCCAGCTTCTCCTGTTGACGTTGATAATCCATCGATATGGAGCATCCATGTTGCCTCGGGTGACAACGAGTCAGATGATGCATTTTCTAGTAGGAAATCCGCCAATATCTGAGCCTTTATTGCGGTTTTTGGTTGAAATTCGACATCGTATTCTCCTAAATCAACTTCCCATTTGATCAATCTTCCAGAAGCGTTAGGTTTTGAAAGAACCTGTCTCAATGGTTGACTCGTTAACACGATTACATTGTGGGACTAGAAGTATGGTCTCAGTTTCCATGTTGTAGTCATTAGGGCAAGTGCAATTTTTTCTATCTCCATGTAGTTCTTCTCTGGCCCTTGTAATACTCTGCTCACGTAGTAGATTGGCTTATGCTCTTTTCTTTCCGCTCTTACTAACACCGAGCTAATTGCTTGATCTGATACTGCTATGTACAGATATAGAACTTCATTTGCGACAGGTTTTGCTAGGAGAGGTGAAGAGGTTAGGTATACCTTCAGTTGGTCGAATGCAAGGTCGCATTCATTGGTCCATTTGAATTTTTTCACATTCTTGAGTATTTTGAAGAATGGTAGACTTTTATCAGCTGATCGTGATATAAATCGATTTAAAGCTGTTATTCTTCTAACAAGCATTTGTACTTCTTTGACGGTTCTTGGTGGTTTCATTTCCAGAACTGCTTGAATTTTCTCAAGATTAGCTTCAATTCCTCGTTCATTCACTAAATAACCAGAGAATTTTCCAGCTCGAACGCCAAAAGTGCATTTTGATGGATTTAACATCATTCCATACTTCCCCATTATGTCGAATGCTTGTTCGATGTGTGCCAAATGTTCATATTCTTTCAAGGTTTTTGTCAACATATCATCCACGTAAACTTCCATTGTTTTTCCAATTAGGGGTTCAAACATCTTGTTGACCAATCTCTGGTAAGTTACTCCTGTATTTTTTAAACCAAACAGCATTACTTTGAAGCAGTAGACGCTCTTCTCGGTAACGAAAGCAGTTTTTTCTTGATCTTCAAGTGCCATAAAGATCTGATAGAAACCTTGAAAAGCATCCATCATACTTAATATTGCACATCCAACGGTTGAATCGACTAAAGTATCAATTCTGGGTAAAGGATAGGGATCTTTCGGACAAAGTTTATTTAGGTCGGTAAAATCGTTGCACATCCTCCATTTCCCTTCCTTTTTTGGGACCAAAACTACGTTGCACAACCAATCAGTGAATTGTATTTCGATAACGTATCCAGCTTTTAAGAGTTTATCTACTTCTTCCTCTATTATCTTGTTTCTTTCTGGACCAAAATTTCGTTTTTTCTGTCTAGCGTGTCGAGCAAAAGGATCTATATTTAATCTGTGGACTATCACGCTAGGGTCGATGCCCTGTAAGTCACTCGTTGACCATGTAAATACATCGATGTTCTTTCGAATAAATTGTAACAATAAAACCTCCAAGCCTTCACTTAATTGACACCCTATTGTGGTTGTTTTGCTTGATTCTCCAGGGATTAGTTCGATTTCTTTAAATCCTTCAACAGGTTCGACCCCAGGTGTCTCGAACTTCCGTTTTCTTGAAGCAGTTTCTTCAACTGAAGCTGAATCTATATACTCTTTTTCCTCCTTTGATCTTTTTGTAAGTTGAAGGTCTTTTGATTCTTCGATGGATATTACTCGATGGAGCACCGATTTCTTTTTATCTACTGAAACAATGTAACAGTCCCAAGCTTCTTTAGAATCTCCTATGACTTCTCCAATGCCATGTCTTGTGGGGAATTTCATTTTTTGATCATACGTGGAAAGAACCGCTCGAAATACATTCAAAGCCGGTCTTCCTAAGATCACATCATACGCGCAAGGCGAATCTACGATCAGGTACTTGATCATTCTTGTTCTGCTGTTATGATCATTCCCCAAAGTGGTCGATAAAGTCAGTGTACCCAGTGGTATAACCTCTACTCCTCCAAAACCTGACAAAGGCGTGTTGATTGGTTGTAACGAACTTACTCCCAGTTCCATTTGTGTGAGCGCATCGAGGAACAGTATGTTGGCCGAACTTCCTGAATCAACAAGGATTCTTTTAACAATGCAATTACCAATTTCTGATGTTATGACCATGGGCCAGTCTGGGACGTCATGATCATTATACAACGAGTAATCGTTATGTAGATCGGAGTCATCGAAGGTAATTTTACTATTTCCTGACGTGATTGAATTGATCGTATAGATCTTGTTTATTTTTGTCGAAAGAGATTTTGCAATCTTTTTTCTCGAATTTCTACTATCTCCTCCTGCTGGTCCACCTGATATCATATTTATTACTACCCTTGCAGGTTGGGCTTCGTTAGTTTGCCCTTGAGTTCCATTCGAGATTTGATTTTTTCTGTTTGGGGATCTCGATCTCTGATGACCATTTTTGAAATTTGGATCTCTTACTGTATTGGATTCAGTACCATCTCTCCTGACATAATTGGATAAAAGTCCTTCAGAGATTAGCCTTTCGATTTCATCTCTTAACTGAACGCAATCATTAGTGTCGTGTCCTCTTTGCTTGTGGAATCGACAATACTTATTCGAATGGGTTTGTTCTCTGTGTGGACGTGGTTTTCTCAGTAAATTTTGATCTTGTATAGCCATCAGAATTTGTGTCTGGCTATTTCTCAATGGAGTAAATAAATTCGATCCATTTGACATGTTCGACCTTTTATTGGGTGATCTTGCTCTTCGTTGGCTCCTTAGATCAAAATTTCTGTCATTCGTTCTAAAATTTCGATCAGGTTTCCTCTCGAAATTTTCTTGTTGTACTTGTTGTTCGGTTGCTCTGTGAATACCAAAGAAATTTCCTCTCATGATGTTCATTTCTTCTTGTGTCATGTATTGACTAGCTATGTCCATCAATCTTTCGTAAGTTTCAAGATTTTCCCTAACTATTGTGTTGGCGAAGTCCCTGTTCTTTGCGTTTTGGAATAGGACCGTTATGAGAAAATCGATTCTAGGCATTTCGACTTTTAGCAGCTCAGTATTGAATCTTTGCATGAACGTTCTGAAAGTTTCTCCTGTAAGCTGAACGATTGAGTACAAATGGTTTGCAGGTGGTTTAATAGTTTTCCACTTGCAAACTGATGAATGAACTTGACATAGAGTTGATCGATTGAATTGATTGATCCTCATTCAAGCCGACCAAACCATCTTTGAGCCACATCAGATAAAGTTGTGGTGAATTATTTAGCGGCTAAGTTGTCTAAGAGGTCATGTAGCTGCACTATATGTGTAAACTGAACAATGTGCTCCTCCGGGTCCCCGTTTCCATCGTACCTAGGCAATCCAGTGGGCATTCTTTGTGTAGATTGCAATCTTTCGAAGTATATTTCATCGCAAAATGGCGATCTTTTATTTGTTCGATTGGCTGGGCCATCATCGATTCGTCTTTCTTTGTCTTCCAACTTTTTTGTTAAACACTTGACTTGCGAGGCGAGTTTGTTTACTTCGACTGAAAACTCCATATGTCCTCCTTTGTCGTTCTTGTGTTGCGGCATTGGCCATTGCTGCTTTAGATCTTGTCGTCATTCCTCCTCGAGTACTGGTTAGCGGTTCCCACAGACGGCGCCAACTGATGAAGAGTAATCTCGTCTGAATATTTAGTCAATGTTCAATGTGTCACTTATCGTTGATTACAGCTTCTCAGTGTAGAATCCAAGTTGGTCAGATTAAATTGGATTCAACTTTGAGGAACCTAACCCTGTGCTTCGAAGAACTTGATTGGGTTATGCCGGTGTTTCAATCGGCTTAGACCCTTATGATGCTAAAGTTTATATTGCCGTTGATTATAGTAGATCGTGCAAATAGTAACGTAGTGTAGTAATGGCTCTCACCTACCTCTTAATGAGTAATAAATGCCGACTATTTATAGATTTCCATAGTGGAACTTTCGGGTCGGATATCTTCAGGTCGAACCTTACTTTATTCGACCCAATTGTAACATATGTGTCGAAGGACAATACTGATCTGATTGTTTCGACTGATTATCGAACCACATAGATTGATATAAGTGAAGGAACTCTTGATTTTGGTCAATGCTCACAAATTCGATGTAGGTTAAGAAAGGCTTTGGTCGAAGGCCATGATTGATTATGGTCGAAGACCTAGAATTTGATCTAGATCAAAGAACAACAGATGCTCTGGTCAAAGAATTGAGATATATCTTGATCGAGTAAAAGATTTTTATTAGGTTGAAATTACATAGGCTGATCTTAATTATGATTATAATTTGTCGCATAACGTGCCACATCTTCAATATATATTTTGTTATATCATAAGACAAGATCAGGCCGAGGAGTGGGTTTGAAAATAGTTTTCAAATAGCAATAGACATGCCTCGGTCATAACCTCACTAACTGCGTCATTGCCCCTTACATAAATAGTTTATATTTGTATAGAATTTCTTTGAAAAAACCTCATAAAATTTATCACATAAATAATTTATTTATTAATTGTGTGTCTTGTTTAGTGGGTGCTATTTTTGCAAGTAACTTACTGTGAAGCTTAATTAAAAATCTTGACACAATTCTATAAAATAAAAAAATAAAAAACCAATATAATATACCATTCATTTATTCTCCAAGAAACGTTGATTTTTTGTCTTTCAAATTGTTTGTGTACATCCTTTTGTCTTTCAATTATATACGACGACTCATGGTATGACTTTACTATCTATAATCTCTTCTGACACGTTATGATTATATCAATTAACATTATCAATTTTATTGTCTATTGCTTTAGACTTTGGTTAAGTACTTTTATACTGAATATTTTTTAGTTTATTAGATGTATTTTATAACAGGTTATTGTTCTATAATTTAATTCTTCAAAGAACTAGTAGATTCTTGAACAAATCTATAGAATATTCTCTTCGTGTCGTACTTATATATATAAAAAAATAGAACAAGTATTAATATAAAAATTCCGCCCCTGATAATTTAATTCTATCTTATGAAGTTATAACTTACCGAAACACTATAGGCTGTGTATGGATCTAGTTTGGCCCAATTTAGTCTCAGCCAAACTGAGTTAAACCTTGTTTGGCTGCGGGCCTGGGCGGGTTTCTGCCCAAAACCGAAACCAACCCAGGTCTCACTGAGACGCTGATTTTCAGCGGCCTTGTTGCTTACAATTTGTCAGCAATTGTTCCCCTTTTTCTTTTTCTTTTCTTTTCTCCCTATGATTTTTTTTATAATTTATTTTATCCCTATGCCACCATAATATAATTTATATTTCAATGGTATCAATTACATTATTAATTTTTACATTACTAATTTTTATCATATAATTTGATTTTTGCATTATCAATATTTGTATTTATCAATTGTTATTAGAATATCTAACTGCGATTTTAAATGATATATTCAATTATATTAGTTGGAAAAAAACTAAGTTCATTTTATTATTGTATATATTACAACATAATTTTCTTCTATTAATTATCTCATTAAATTTCCATTCTATTTATAAGAACATAAAATATTATAATAATCACAATAAAATAATTACAATCACTTCTCAATCATCATTACAATATAATATTGATTTGACATCTATGACTCACTTTTCTCCTTCAAAGCCTGACAATTAAACCTCAATCCAAATCAAATCTCAAAGTTTCAAAACCAACTAACTATTATTTAATAATATTTTATAATCCCAATATTTCATTGAAACCATTATCCAAATCGAATTTCAAAAGTTTCGACGAAATCTTTGAAACTACTTATTGAGACCAAACCGAGACTAAACCCAATCAAACTACTTCCATATTAAACCTATGATCTCTACAATTCAGCCTCAACTATCCCACTTGCCAAAACTGAAAACAACATCTTCACATAATAAAAACTAATAACTTGACTAATTCAAATTTATGATAAATATAATACCTATAATTGCTTACTTTCCTCGCTAATTTTACTCTGATGGATTTATTGAATAATATAGTATAATAACATGAATCTGTGTACTATTGAAAGATGAAAAAAAGAAAGACAAGACAGTTAAACTTTGCACTTCATGGTTAGGGGATTCTTTTTTTTTTTTTTTAACAATTTATGGTAAGGTGCTTAATCTGCAGTTTGTTTTTTTTTTTTTTCTGTCAATAAATGTTATCAGAATTTGAAAGGATCGATGCACGACCCTTCTGTTATGCTAAACCTGCATGAAATTACCATTTTAAATTTTAAATTGCATAGAACCCCTTGTACATGTACTTTTGAAAACTCAGCACGAAACCCCAATTTGTGAAAAGTAGGTCATTTTGGATCGACATTGTTCAAGAAATTATTTTTGAAATACTTCATGTTGGTCCCTACAACTTCACGTGAAATATTATAAAATTAGTTTTTAGAAATAAACCGATCCGAAACGACCTATTTTGAACATGTTGGAGGTTTCGTGCTGAGTTTCTAAAAGTACAAGAGGATTCTATGCAATAAAAATTACACAAAAAAATTTCGTGCAGATTTCTCACAACACATGAGAGTATCTTGTATTTTTCCTGAATTTGAAAGTAATTTTCAAGAATATATTTTACTATTTAGCCCATTTTTCCTGGTTTTCTTCAAGGGCAGCTAACCTTGAAGGGATCTCATGTGTTGACTTTAAATTAGAGCCAATGAAAAGAAAGTCGCCAAACTAAAAGTAAAAGTAAAGATCAACTTATATTTCTAGTGGATTTAAAGAATTGAAGTGGTTAATCTACCTTGGTTTGATTAATAATTATTTTACCTCATATTGGAAATTTTATACTACCTTCGTTCTAAAATTTTCTATCCATCGGTAAAGTTGATTAGTCAACTTCATTAAATTTTAAAAAATTTATAATAAATAATCTAATTAGTTTATTTCAACAATAATTTGATATTATTACATAGCACCATGTAAATTATTATTTGAAAGCTTTAAAATGAAATAAATATTAAATATTAAACATGATAAATCACTTAAAAATTATTAAGTTTAACTTCACTTTGTAGCAGGGGCGGACCTAGACGATTTTTGTTAGGGGGGCCGAAGATTTTTTGGTAACAAGATCGATACTTTCTCGATGTTTTGATAAAATTGACAAAAATTAACTTAAGTTTAAGTAATACTATAATTTTATTGAAAAAGTGAAAAAAAAATATACTCTCAATATTTAAAGAACACGGATTCTTAAACACTTAAAACAAATAAATGTTGCTTAACCAAAACATGTAAATGTCGAATGTCCAACTAATATGCATAATATATGGTTAAAGTCATATTTCAATTTATGTAATTATAGTACAATTATGATGTTAATATTATATAAAATTATATCTAGTATGGATTTAGTAACTTGAAGCTTGCATAAAGGCAAAATTAATGAGAAACATCAATTAATAAACACTTTAAAGCGGAAAAGCTAAATGAAGAAGTAAATATATCAACACATGAGTTTATGTTAATCAAATTTTCATAAAACAAAAAATTCATATCTACCACTTGACCAAAATGAAGAAAGAAAAAGATATTTACCACTTGGCCAAAATGGAGAAAGTTATTCACTAGCCAAAAAGGCCAAATTAACTCCCCACAAAGAGGAAAAAATCAAGGTTCAGCTGCAAGGATTAGTCGAACCCCGAACCTCCTACTCCTCTAACTATTACCTAAGCACTGCACAAAAAATTATTTCTTGTTAAAGTATCCATATACATAATACAAATAATATTTCTGGGGGACCATGGCCCCCGCCCCGCTTGAGGTCCGCCCTTGCTCTGTAGCTAATGCAGTAAAAAATTGGGAGAGAGGGAATATAATCAAATATGTCTATTTGTTAAGCCAGAACTTTGGTAATAAATAAATTGGCTAATTGGATTTTGCATGATTTGTTTCATTCACTTTATTTCTTTCAAGAATGATTTCATATCAAGTTAAATTAGTTTGTAAGAAACGAATAAGAATTCAATTGAATGGAATCATGTTAATGTATAGTAATTTACATGTTGTGGCGTGTTAACTATTAAGTATTAACAATCTTATTGTTCTTAAGAGTAAGACTTAAGACTGGAGAATGATGCCAAATGGGCTGGGCTTCAAACATAAATATTATATTCGGCCCACTTGATCTGAATCTCTGGTTCAGCTCTCTAAGCCCAATAACACAAAGTTAGCGGACTTGCAACTAGCAGTAGATTAAATCCAGAAAATAAGAAAGAATTATTGGAATAATAGGCAGGAAAAACAATATGGAAAAAAAGAAGGCTCGCATGATCATGATTTAAAATTATTAAAGTTGTCAATGGGTCGAATTTTGGTCGGATCAGACTCGTTCATATTCGGCTCCATTTATATCGGATCGGATCCTGTTGAATTCGAATCTTGATCAAATTGTGCTCGGATCTAGATTTTTTTTAATTCAATTGATCTTGATCTAATTTGGCCGGATATCGGATCTTTTTCGAATCCAATAAAATTTTCATTTAAAAAATTAAATTAATATTTTTTTCTAAAACAAGATTATTAACTTTTCAATTTTATTTAATTTTAGCTTACATGTTCAAACTTTATTTACTAACATTCATATTTGTAGATGAAAATATTAATTTAAATAAAATTATAAACGAGTTATAAATTACTATCTTCTTAAATTGACGGTGAAATATTATCAATAGTACTTACTTTTATATAACATTATGTATATGTAACATTCTTTTTATTTATTGTCGGATACAAATCTTTAACGGATCAGATAGACCTAAATCCATATTCGCTCCATGTGTTTCGAATTACGGATCTTTATAATCGAATCAGATCCATCGAATCTCTAATCGGACAATTTTTCTAATAAATCGAACCAAATTCGGACGAATACGGATTGAAATCCATCCCATTGACAGCCCTAAAATTATGATACATTTCTAAAAACTTCATGGGCATGTTTGTTGATATTCTCCCAAAATTATTTCGTGTTTTAAAAAGCAAAATAAACATATCTTTTACTTTCCGAGACAAATTTATCATATCTCAATTTTCTCAAACTACTAACTCAAAATTCAAACAAACAATTTTCTCATCTCTTAAAAATACTTATACAAACTCTACATTGATTTGATATAAAACAACTCATCTATTAGACAACTTATCTCACATACAAATATGATTTGATATAAAATCTTCCACATCTTACACCTATAACTTAACTCTTCCAAAATAACATAAACCTACTTTATTTCTCAAAACTCAAACAAATAACATTACGCAAATCGAGATTATTTCGCAAGCCTCCACTACTCTCCCAAACACCAAACAAACATACCCTACTTTTTAGTTACTTCTTCATGTTTTTTCGATTTACGAAATTTCCAAATTTTCCCAAAAAACTCATGCAACTTTTTAATATTTAACAAACCCAAACATACTATGAAACCAAAATTTTAATCAGCGTGTTAACATGTTCAATACAAAAAATTAGCTACCTTCTTTAATCATAAAAGTGTAGTATATTGTTTCTTAGCAGATGTGCGTTAAGCATAATCCGTTTGTACGGTCAAATCCTGTATGCCTAAGTCATGATACAGACAATGGACATATTGAAGTACTGGGCGATCATCCATTTCCTGCTTCAACTGTGCACATCAAAGATTGAAGAGATTGGTTATTCATATAAGATTAATTAGACAATTATGCAGAGATTATGGATCAATCATGTATACCTGCAGTGAAATTGATCCAACTACATGACCCGGCACCAACTCCCAAAATCGAGCCTCGGAGACCTCTGCAACATCTTCGCGTAAATTTACCTAATCACGAATAACACAAATCATGTTCATGCGCGGCCAATTAATATTTGTTGACCAAATTTGAATTCTTTGAGTAGCAGCTATAGAATAATTGTGAAAATATTAACTAATGTCGTTAAGGATGAGATAATAGAAAAATATTGGGTGATCTATGACCGGACCATGAGGTTTCTGGTTTAGTATATGTATCAAAACAATCCTTACAAGGACACCCCTACAATTTCTGAAAATGTGAAAAAAAAACCCTGTAAGGGGTGTCCTCGTAATTTTCGGAACAGGGGATTTTTTGTAATTACTGTTTATCAGAGGGGGTTCGAGTGTAAATCACCCTATTATATTTTGACTTGTTTGGTAGTGGTGCATAGATTAGTGCCTAATTAGTAAAATAAGTCAAAACTCACCAGTTATATGTCTTGATGGATTATAGAAACTATATTGTCATTAGACATGTGATAATGTTGTTCGTTTAAGCACCTTAACAATGGTGGTTCATCACTTGTTTATAGGTTGAACTACTTTATTTGTCAAAGCCAAAGGAACGGTTGATAAAAATACTGGTCAGCCGTTTCTCGTTTGTGAGTGCGTATCTTGTTCTAGTGCAAGGCCATGCTCATTATCTTTGTATCATTCCAATTTTACCCCAACTCAACAATGATGAGTAGATTTTACCTGTCTAAAGCATTTGCTCAAAGCTGAAGAAGGAATGTTAGGTGGTGCCATCTGTAGCAAAACACCACCAGTAGCTTTAAAAAGCGGCATCACAAGCATAAAAACTGTGACTGAAACTAGTCCCAAACATAAGACTTCAGCATTGTTGACCCTATAACAAAATGAAGAAATAATTAATAAGAGAGTGGGGGTAATTTAGGGAATAAACTTGTATAGGTCGCGTCAACTTACCCAAGGGTAAGCAACCAGGACGCGAGGATTAATCCTGCACTGGAAATGATCCATTTTCAACAGCTTAATTAGTTACAAAAAATACCAACAGAAAGCATAAGTGAAACTATGGATACCTGCGTATGGAATCAGCAAGAACATGCAAGCAGACTGAGTGGTAGTTCATATCTTCAGCGTTTCTATAAACTGCAAGAGAAATATAAAGTTACTTTACAGAAGCAAAAGTATAAAGTTAATATACAGAAGCCAAAATATAAATTAAGATTTCAAACATGAGCAAGATTACACACCAAGAGTGATTCGGGCATAATTCCTGAAGAACCAAACACCAATAAGGTTTACCAGCAAATTTGTCACAGCTGAGACGATCAGGTAATGCCTAAAAGCCGAGGCAATTATTAGCATTTAGATTAATTAAATACATATTGACTTAAAAGAGAATATAGAGGGTGGAAAGATATCTGCAGCAAAAAAATAATTCCTGCATTTGGTGTAGACAACATTAAACAAAAATGCAAAAGTAGTATCCCCTGTCATTTCTTATTCTCTATCTTCCTTGTCTGAATCTTATTTTACTTCTTTAAGGGAAAGTCTCTTCTCTATTCAGAATGGTTTCAGTTATCAAAGTAAAGTAAATTAAGCCATACTTCTAATCAAGAGTAATCTAGAGATAAGTTAATTCTACATAATGAAAGTACTAAACCATAAGCAGTTAATAGGGCCAAATAGTTTCTTATAAGGGTTGACTACTCAAATATGGCAGAACAAATAACAGAAGAATTATAATAAGAGGAAATTTATCCTTAGTCATTAAGATTTTGTGGCACTAACATCAGTATTTTTACAACTTGCATTTATTTAGACTTATTAGCTGCATTGGATTGACTCAAGTGCTCATTTGACCACTGATCGAATACCAGATGCCCTAAAAGTTAAATCATCTGTTTAAATAAATATTTTCACCAGTCAGCAAACACAACAGAGAGATGCATGAACTTTAAAATGAACAGATATGGATGCCAACTTACTTGTGCTCAGATTCATCTTGTATGAACGCATGAAGTGCTTCCACGGCTAAGGAGAATGACATAAACAAAAGAAACAGCTGCCTAAACAAGCAGCATACACAAAATATTTCCGTATCAGCCATAGATGGCAAACAGAGATAGTATATTTACACTATTAACCAAATTAACAAATTCAGCAATAAATAGACAAGGAAAAATGTGAAGTACTTACAGCATTGGTAAAAGCAGATAAAACTTCGAGCCTTTTGTATCTATTCAGAAAGAAAAGAAGTGATTAAAGTCATATATCGTGCAGATTCTGCTAAATGCCGCGTAAGATTAAAACATAGACATTAGAAACCTTACCCATATGTGTATGTCCCATCAGGCTTCTGTCGAGAAGCGGCCATTGCAAATAGAGAAAATGACAAGAGACCACATCCGAATGTCAAATGAAATGCATCAGACACCAAGCCTAAAACAACAAAAAGAGAATCATGAAATAACAAAAAGTAAACAATCAAAACAATATGGCTACGGTACACAACATCAAAGTATGAATGCTGAGACCATTAATCTTCATGGGGACCCGTTTACATGACAACATGGACAGTATTAAACTCTTCAAGGTCATAATTAACAATGTTACATATAATAACACAATTGATCTGAATCCAAAAAGAAACAGAGTCAGCTACAAACATCAAAATATACATATTGACTTATATCATCAAAGATCATATTACTAATTAACTTCTTGCATACCCCAAAGATCAAACAATTATATTTTCAATAGCCAAAATATAATTACAACAAATTAACAAACAAAATTACAAATGTATGAATTATGATATTCTCAAAAAAAAAAAAAAAACAAAAAAAATCATGGAAAACTAAATAAGTCGAGTTATCTAAATAAGGCAAATTTTCATACCAATACGCCCCGATAACAGGCCAATAAGCAACTCAGTACTCGAATAAGCCACGTTGAGCCAAATCAAAATAAACAGCCTCCTCATTTGCTTGTTTCCAGACCTTAATCCCTTATAAATCAACGAAACAAACGAAAATACCGAAAAATTCTCATCAATTGATTCCTTCGACAACCTTGAATCTGTAAAATAGCTGTCCGGCGGTATGTCGATGCTAGAGACGCTCCGCGAAAGCAGAGGTTGAGGAGTGTGAGGCTTGACGGCGCCGTTTTCATGGAAAGAAGCTTGCCGCGAAAACGCAAATCGACGATCGGTGCTTTCTCCGAAATCGAAATCGCCGGTGTACGATCGCGGAGAATCGGCGAGCTTTTGGTAGTCAAACGCAGCGTTTTGATTCTTCGTCCGTGGAAAACGCGAAAAATTGTTCATTTTCCCAAAAGAAAATGAGAAAAATCAACCTTTTTTTTCTGTATGGTTTCAGAAATAAGGGTGGGTTTTGGCAAGATAATATAAATTAAAAAACCCCTAAATTTGGAAAAATTACATTAACGCCTGTCTCTCTCTATTTAAGGAAAATAGTACTACTCAATTTCCTAAATTTTCAATTTTATTTCTATTTTGGAATGTCCCAAAATAACACTTATTTTTATAAATTCAATTATTATTCTCAAAAATAGTATATAAAAAAAAGTAATGATTTAACATTATTAAACTCTCAACCATTATTTTTTAAGGCATTTATTTAAAAAAGTCCAACTTTTTAAACTTTTACCTAAAGCTCCGCGCTAAATATGAAATGATAGAAGAAAAAAGGGATGGAGGGAGGGAGTAGTAGATAAATACTAGTGTTTTCAAAAGTGGACCGGACATAAAACCGGAAGCCTAATTAGTTACTAGTTCGATCGGTTGAATCAGTTCGATTACTGATTCAAACTAGTGTGATGTCATTGTGAAATTATATTTATATGTATTTAAAAAGTATGTAAAATACAATGATAACTAGAAAATTTTGTTATTCTCAAAAATTTCAGGTTGTTTAGACATAAAACTAAGTTATAATCAATAAGGTAAAACAATGGGTTTGTTTGTTTTTTGGCATCTTTAAAAAAAAATAATCGTGGTTGGAAAAAGCGAGACAAACACCTTTTCAATTTTCTGAAATAAATTTATATTCTCTCTTAATTTTCCTAAACTACTCTCTCAAAAACATACAAACAACAATTTTATTATCTCTAAAAAATAATCTACACAAACTTTACTTTGATTTGACATAAAATAGTTTATCTCTTACACGACTTATCTCACATAACAAACATGATTTGACATAAAATCTTGCATATCTTACATCTTACATGGAATTGGCTAATAAGAGTTCAAGGTTGGGAAAACTCTTGGCAGTTCACCATTCAAGAAGTGCCACCTGGCAAAAGTCCCACTTCCAAATGGCTATACATGTTGAGTTGCCTTTTACAAATTGTCTTAAATGCCCTTCTTCATTTATACTACTTCCCCAGCCTTCTTCAAGATCTTCTTCTTAATTTTTAGTCTTCTTCTTATCCATTTCTATAAGGGTTTTTTGAAAGTTAATTCCATGTGATATGTTTAATGGGCAATTTATCTCCCTGTGAAATAAAAGTAGGCAATTTAACTCCCTGTGAAATGAAATAATGAGCAATTTGCCTCCTTGTGATATAAAAATAGGCAATTTACCTCCCTGTGAAATGAAATAATGAGCAATTTATCTCCCTGTGATATGAATTAATGAGCAATTTAGAGGGAGGAAATGTGTTTCTTTTATAAAAACACAATGAGGTATTTTGCCCTTTTTCTTATCACAGGGAGTTAAATTGCCTATTTAGGATATCACAGGGAGGTATTTTGCCCTTTTATTTATCACAGGGAGTTAAATAACCTATTTAGAATAACACAGGGAGTTAATTTGCTATTCACTCATTTCTATAACTTCTCCAGCGTCATCACTAATTATTCCAGCTTTCATTACTTCATAAAATTGATTAATAATTTCATCTTCGCTAAGAAGACTCTTGACTTCTATGGATTCATCCCTTTTTAAGAGAAAGATTCGAAATCCTAGCTCAAGTAGCACTCCTGCATCATAAATCTCAGCATTTTCAGTAACTTGCTACGAAATTTGAAAAGGCGACTTGGAAGTGGGTAAAAAGTCGATTCAAAGTGGAGAAATTATCCTACTATTCATCTTTTTTTTTTAGGTAAGTCAATCTTTATCTCAACCTGTGATTGTGCTTAGATTATTTAATTTAATTTGTAATTTTCGATTTTAATTCACCTTTTATTTGCTTGAGTACTGGTTGGGGTGGGGAGATAAATCTCTAAGTTATTAAGTCAAGATCATTTTGTTTATCCCATTGGGCCATTGATTCAAAGTTGATTATTTGTTGTTCTTGAGTTCTGAAAAATAGAAGAAAAGACCAATAGTTTATCCCATCTGAATAAATGAAGAATTGTCAATTTCATTAAATTGGTTGAAAAATCAGACCACTAGCTCTGTTTTGTATGTTTCATTTGGGAGTGGTGGGACTTTATCTCATAAGCAAATTTGAAGAATTTGGGAATCTGGGTACTGAGCTTTGTTCGAAAATTAATTAATTCTATGTAAAAACATTATTGTTTATTACACTTGCGAGAGAGAGATTTTTATTTGATTGAAGAAACATATATGTAATGTTGCATGGAGTCTATTTGTTATAATGTAGATATAGATAGAGTGAATAGAGTATCATGAAGAAAATTAAATTTTTTTCTTTTGATTATGTTTTATTTAATGCACCACTTTCGTATTTTATAAGTGAGATTAATCTTTTAGTATATTTAAATGGGAAAATTAATCTTTTAGTATTTTATAATTGAATAGTTTACAATTATGGTGTAAGTGAATGCAACGAAAAGATCCGGAAATAACGAATAATGAAACAATTCATATATTGACATTTCATGCTCATTTCAAAATTTCCGCTATGTTTCCAAATCCCTTCATTCAGTTATGCTTGTTTGATGTCACATATGGGTTTAAGGGTAAGCAGTGGAAAACTCATCAATAAATAAAATAATTACGTTTATGAATACGAATAGAAACATAATACGAATAGAAACATGAGGTTAGTTACGTTCTATACCACGTTAATTATTTGCACCAAAGTGGCTACCCAAGTGTTGCATATGACCATTAACTCGACATTTTGGATGCAAATATTCCCTAACCAAGTGTTGCATATGACCATTAACTCGACATTTTGGATGCAAATATTCCCTAAATTATAATTGAAAAATGTGAATTTTTCTTTATTAAATTTCTTAATTCAATATTTTAATATTTTCAGGAAAGAAGATGGAATTGAAAGATGAAGATTACGTTTCTTTGAATGAGTGGAATTCAGATAGTGATAATAATTCAAGTCCCGATAGTGATAATAATTCAAGTCCTGATAGTGATAATAATTCAAGTCCTGAAGATAAAGTAGACTCAAACTTTGATGATATTGATAGTGAGGCAATCCTTGATCCAATTGTACATTCAATTTTTGAGTCTCCTAATGAGGCTGAAGATTTATATGTCCAATATGCTAGAATAAAAGGTTTTGATGTCCGAAAGTATCATAAAAGGTCAAATCCAGATGGTGTAGTAAAGTCTATGGAGCTTGTTTGTAATAGGCAAGGATTTCGTAAGGCACGTACAGAAGGAAGTAAATTTGTTCGAAGATCTAGAGATGAAACCAAGTGTGGATGTAAAGCTCGATGCCATATAGCACACGATAGTAAGGATAATATATATAGGGTTACCCATTTTGAAGTTAACCACAATCATCCATTAGAGACACTGAGTACGGCCCGAAATGTAACAGGTATATTTTTGAAATTATGAAGTATTTAATTATTTATAGTTTCATAATTCCAGTCAATTAGATCCTAATTTTCCTAGTGTGATTTAAAAGGAGAAATATTGATGTGCAGGTATATGACACCTACTCATAAGTCCTATTAACTCAGATGAGCGATGCTGGCCTTAGGACTTGTAGAACAATGGACTGGTTAGGGTACATCTAAGGTGGCTCGGGAAAATTATCTTTTACTAGGAAAGACGGATATAATTTTATGACTAAGGATAAAATGAAACTCGTTAGGAATGGCGATGTGAACACTGCCATTTCCTTTGTTTGAAGGCTTGCAAGTAAATGATGAAGATATTATATTCAAGTACACAATCGATGAAAGTGATAACTCTTTGAACCGATTATTTTGGGCTAATGGTTTTTCTAAGGCTGAATATAGACTCTTTGGTGATGTATTAATAGCACCTACAAAACCAACAGTTACAAGTTTCCATTGGTAATCCCATCTGGAGTTGACAATCACTTGAGAACTTGCATTTTTGGAGCTGCCATAATGTACAATAAGACTATTGAGTCATACAGATGGTTGTTGAAGACATTTCGTGAAGCAATAGACTGGTGTTGGATGAAGATGAAGAAGTGAAGGGAGGTTTTGATGATTTCCAAAACATCATCATCAGCTAAGTAATGGAAGCTTAGCCAACCTCTAAAGATTATTTGACCAAGGAAGAAATCAGAAGGGTCAAATACTATGGTCCAGAAGACTACTGATATGCTGCTGAAATCGGAATCAGACTGGTGGTATTTCAGCTGACTCAAATCAGATGAGTTCGACTTGAGATCAGCAGAGTGTTCATCAGACGAGGAGTTTCGATCAGCTAAGTGGAAGTGATCAGAAATTCATCCCAACGGTAATAAATGCACTTGGAGTAATTAATGCTGCGAAGAAAGGGTATTTATGGCAAATGATTAAAGAAGAACCTCGGATCAGCAGAGTGCATTTAATGCGACATGACAGAAAGTACAGCAGAACTGTACAGTGGACAGTTGCAGGAAGCCGTTCAGAGACAAGGACCAATGCTCGAGGAAATCTGAAAATCTGCTTTGTTCAACGGGCAGAAATTCAAACCTCAAGTATAAATAGTTCAAGATTCAAGAGTTAGAGACGGACACAACTGCATTGAGAGAAAATTTCAAGATCAAATCTTTCTAAGTCTCAAGACCTCAAGAACAGAACACTTATCAGCTTAGTCATCTGTTGACGAAGCCGAAGTTGAAAACAAAGCTAAATACAAATCTGAGTGATTCTGTAAAGAGAGAAAAGTTGTGCGAAGTAGTTTTCCATCTTTGTGAGTGAAAATACTTCAGAGAGTAGGTTTTCTTAGTGATTCCCTGCTACGAACTTGTGGCTTTTCATTTGTTGAATTGCGCAAGCAGAGATATATTGTAAACTGTGTGTTTATAGTATAACTCAAGATCTAAGTGACTTGGAAGAGTGGACTAAAGGATTTTAATCCATATAACCACTATAAAAAAATTATGTGTGTTTGTTTACTGCTTAACTCTTGCATATTTTCAAAAGAACTCAAACATACGAACTGTTTAAAAGATTTTTAAAGGAGTTTTAAAACTGGGGATAAAATCTTTTAAGCTAAAGAAAACTACTTGTGAAAAACACCTGATAAATCCGCTGCAAGTAAGTTATTTAAAACTCTGATTTTCTCAAAATCAGCTAAGTTATATCAGAAGAGTTAGAGAATTTTAAAGTTTCAGAGGTCTATTCACCCCCCCCCCCCCCCCGGCCCCGCCCCGCCCCCTAGACCTCAAATGACCACTTGGGACCAACAACTGGAAAGATCCGATTTCAATTTTGACTGACCAAGATGCGGCAATGCATCATGCAATTGAAAAGGAGTTTCCATATGCAAAACACAGGCTTTGTAGCTGGAACTTGCAAAAAAATTGTAGACAAAAACTTCGGATACCAAATGTGTTGCAATTCTTTTGCAAGTTTCTTGGAGAAAAATATTTCCATTGAAGAATTTGAGGTTAAATGGCATGAGTTGATTCAAGAATACGGGCTTTTACATAATCATTGGGTTAAAGAAATATATGCCAAATGGGAATTGTGGAGTGAGGCACACTTTCGAGATCACTTTTTCCGAATGATGAAGAGCACCCAACGAGCTAAGTCTATTAATTCTTCTTTGAAGGATAGGGGTGGTACATATGGATTCAAAATAACTCATTTCTTAAAGCATTATTGTACATGGCTTTCCAAAAGTAGAGCTACTTTTAAAATTGATCAAGATGCTTCCCAATCGCCAGATCTTCGATCCTTAATTCCCACTACACTTGTAAGTATTCAAAGGCATGCTGCATCTTTATACACAAGATATGTATTCTTCATTGTTGAGAAAGAAATATTTAAATCTCAAGGATTGATGGTTGAAGAATCCAAAAACATTGACGATCGACTGTTTGTTTTCACCTTTGTGGAATATGGTAAAATTAATGGCAGACGAAGTTTTGCAGAGATTGATTTGGAATTAGGAAAGTTTGAATGTGATTGTTTAATGTTGGAGTCAGACTGGATACCATGTCGTCATCTTTTTGCTACATTTAGGTATTTAAATCTAAGTGAAATTCTCATTCCATGAATATACAAGAGATGGACAGTTGAAATAGGTCGGTCTTTGCTATTTAACTTTCCTAATACTTATCATTGCGATGATCCTCAAAGCTTGCTATTTACGAATATTTACAAAGAACTTGTGCAGTATTGCATTGTTTTTTCCGGATCCAAAAATGCAGCTGATCATTTTGTCAATCGAATTCACAAAGTTGCAAAAGATTGTAGAGAAGAATTCTTGTTAGGCCCGAGTCAGTTGAAAAAGGAGATGATGAGTTTGTGAGGTTAGAATGTATTGGGGATCCACCTAGAGTGGATAGTAATGGATTTGTCCGCGATCCATTGAAGAGCAAGTCTAGAGGTGCACCTAAGTCGCAGATACAACGTTGTGGTATTTGTCGGTATGTCAGTATTCTCCTAAAATTTATTATAGTAATTTATTATTTTATTATAGTTATAATCTTGTATGGTTATCGTTTCATTACTTTCAAAATTAATTGATTTTTTTAAATACGACATTATGCAGGGAACAATGTCATAAATCTACAACATATCAGAATAAAACTGACAAGGACATTGGCGATGGTGGGCAACCAATGGAAGAGGATAACCATGACACTCAATCAAGTTGCAACGTTCGAGTTTGATAATTTGATTTATATCATAACATTTTGTCTCTTCTCAAATGAACTGAATATGGGATATTTGTGACATAATGAAATATGTGGATTCTTCTGAGAGATTATTTGCAAATTAGCAAAAGTGAAATGTACAAAAACGAAAGCAAAACAACACAAAATAAAGCTATAAATGAGCGAGCACGGCTCTAATAAAATCCAACATGCATATAATAGAAACCTAAACAAGTGAACAACGTCAATATTACCAAAAACATAAAAACAATACCAATACAAGACGAAAATAGAAATAAAACATTTGAGCTCAATCTAAACCGACGGGACTGCATAAATTTAAAGGCAACGTCCCTTTTATATGAATCTTATAGCTCAAGCATCCCGTGGTTGCTCCCGTCTTTATTGGTTTTGTGTATTGCGGGCACGCTCCTCCTCTTCATCAATATGCATCTCATCCGCATGATCTCCTTGCGGTTGCAGGGGTAGATTTATCCATCTAGGAAGAGCGGGTAGTTGAAGGGCATTGAACCGGTCATCTCCATGTAGCGCACGATAAACCATGTCCTGTCGGTCACTCATTGCATAGACGAATCGAGCCAAATCGTGCACCTGCTCTCGGATATCCGTCGGTTCCTTTTTCTTGGCATTCTTGGTTGCACTTCAACTTGCTCTTCCTCCTGACCGTCTTGACCATCTTGACCTTCATGATGAACCCCACTGAACGTGTAGACTTTACCGGTGCAACTACTCGTGTAGTCTAGGTTCAATGTCTTGTAGAGAGTTAGGGTGCTAATCGAGCCAATCAACTTAGTTTCTTCGCTAATCTCCCCAAAATTGACCCCAGCATTTCTACACAAGCCGTCAATGAGATGCGGAAACACGCTTATATTAGATTTCTTTCTCGATATGGTTTCCTCAAGCACCTCATTTATAATCCGACCAACATTGAGTGTAAGCCCCCGGGGGAGTGCATAAAGTAAAGGAATGCGATCCTCACCATAAACAGTGTTGTATTTGGCCGGACGGAAGTGAGCTAGCAAAACCATGGACCAAGCTTTCGCTTCTTGTGTCAAGCGGTTGTGCGCAACTTTCGGAATACCTTAGACGACGGTTCCGGGCATAGTGATGAAATCTTTCATATCGTCCATAGTTCTTCTACGGTGGTTGAATAAGTCGTAGAGTTCATCATTTTGGTTCGCAGGCCATTCGAGACTGTAATAGGCATTGATAGTTTCTGGGTCGAACTTGGCCTCCCCGCCCCTCACAGTTGTGGTGTAGTCCTCCATACTCCAACCGGCGTTAGCATAAAATTCCCGCACAATTTCGCCGGCAAAAGTCTCACGAGGTGGCCGTTTCCAGAATTCGGTCCAATTTCTTGCTTCAATTTGCTCATACATGTACGGAAAAGCCTCCCTCACATAGGTCACAAATCTTTCGGTAACAAATGTCCAACCCTTATCCGCCGTATATGCATCTGAGGCCGACTTAGCTATGAATCTATAGGCATCGTACTCCTCCTCGACCACCTTTTTCTTCCCCTTCGGTCCCCTCTGATAGAAATAGTGTCCGGCAAGCTAACTGTATGGCTGTTATTTATTGTAATAAATAAGGAACTATTCAATTTAGATTAATAAATGCACATTATTAATAAATGGTCAATTTTATCTTATGTAATAATTATCTAAGCATAAGGATAGAAGTCCTTAGATCACAGGGCAATGGGACAACCCGTGGACTGATCTCCAAGGCCGTGATGATCTAGAACATATTCAAGAGTTGTAGAATTCATTTGAGATGGGACATCATTGGATTCGGTTAGACTCTCACTGATGTGTATACTTCGATGAACTGGAGGACATTGGGGTCCACGAGCGTGACTAAGATAGTCGATGCACAGAAGTGGGTGATTTGCTGGGATGGCAAGTGCACTGAATACCCCAATTAGGAAATAACTCACCATGGAAGCGGTAGTCGCATATCGGGGTCGAAGTTATTCCTATTTGCAATAGTATACGAGGAACGATCCCTAATACTTGAGATGATAGGGTCTATCTGGTGCGAGAACGTCTATGCTTTAATGTGAGTTCCGACCGACTGGAGATTACCAGGAGGTCTCTGAGGATTCACGTTGGTATCATCAACAAAGGATCCATTGACCCGACTTGATAGGCTGGGAAATTCTCCTATGAATTTCTGTGAGAAACTTATTCTGGTAAAACCCTCGGCCGAGGTATCTGACAGCTTTATGAAAGTAGCTCATAAAGATTAAGTCAAAGAGAATAGTTTCGACTAGGAGATTGATGAAAGGGAACCGATGAAAACTCCAAACCCTTAAGTCTCGACTAGGAGATCGATCAATGGAGAGATCATGTCGTATATGGTAATTGTAAATGATTAAAAGGTTCACTGAATTAATTTACCAGTGATTGGGCTCCATGGACTTGTGGCCAGACATAGACTGTGGAGTGTGGGAGAATTCCCAAATTGGCAGGGGTGCTAATTTTGGAATGATCAATCGACAGAGTGTTCGATTGATTTAGAGTATTAAGTACTTGCATAATTAAATGAATATTTAATTATAACCCACGACCAATTATGTGGTGAACCTACGGGGGCATACACAATACACATGAAGCGAAAACAAGGAAACAAAGGATGAGTGGATCGATTGGGTCGACCCAATTGGAGCAGGGCGAGATCCAATTGGATTGGATCAAGATTCTAAATTAAATTGGAATTTAATTTGTAAGTTAATTAATTAAATTAGATTTAATTAATTATAGAAAAATTTAATTACATAGGCTTAGAGTCTAATTTAATTAAATGAGAGATTAATTAATCAATTGGACTATTTAATTGGAAAATTAAATAGGGCCATAATTAATTAAAGAGAATGGGCTATTAATTAATTAGAAGACTTAGTCTTCCAATTAAAAGGTCCTAGCCCATGAAGGAAAATAGAAGAGTTGGAATCCTATTTCTAATAGGATTAGGAGAGAGATGGAAGATATGTATAAATCTATAATATGATCTGACAGATATATAACATAAGACAAGATACACAAGTCTTGGAAAAACTCTCTCTTCTCTCTCCTCTCTCTCTCGCGATCTCTCTCTCTCTCTCTAGAAGGAGATTTCGATTTTTTATGCTCTTTTGTTCTCTAGTTTAGATTTTGATAATATCTATGTTCTAGCCGATTAGAATTATCAAAGTTTTCGTGATATTGTGTTGTATCAACCCGTAGAGGCGCAACACGTTGGGCGCTATACAAAGTTTGGGATCAAAGGTGCAAAAGAAAGGAGAAAATACATCTACACTTTTGCCGAGCTTGGATTTGCTTGGAGATAGGTAAAACTTTATATATAAAGTTTATTTATCATTGTATATATTCATATATATACATCCAGATTATATCCTGGCAAGATTCACTTAAGAGACCCTTTAAAATTTTTGTTTTCCGCTGCCTAAAGGGTCGTTTTTTCTTACTGAATCCCAACACCCTCTTCCTCTTAGGAGGTTCAGTAGAACTTGCACCTTTCGATTTTTTTTTTCATAGTTCTTTATGTGATTTCCAAAGTTCAGAATTCTCCCCAAACTTGCTTCTCAATTAACCACAGCTTCACAAATAAATACCAATAGATAACCAAAACCGAAAGCTAGCAAAGAGTACAAGATTTTCTCACAAACAATTCATCGAACACTTGGCGCGCTTGTATGAAAATAGTCTCTTTTAAGCAAAATTCGTATCAATCCAATCCTACCGACAACAAATAACACAAAATAGTAGAGTTAAGTCACCCTTACCTCAATTTACACCAAAATCCGGCAATGCATGAAGATGTTGAGAAATTTGAGGACTTCCTGTGAAAGTTGGGTATTCTTTGATTTTGTGTTGATTTGTAGCAATTTGGAATTGAATTTGATATGTGGATGATAATAAATTGATGGTTAATATAACTTTTTAATTCGGGAACAAGTTCGGAAAAAAATTGGATTTGGGGTGGGGAGAGAATTTTCTGAGTTAGGGGGGTTGTTTGATAGTTGCAAATGAAATGAAGATTGCACAATTGGTTCTTATGAAGTAGGTCTCTCTGCGGTGAGATGGGAGTTTGATTTCTGCCTACTTTTGTCTCGCCGCAGTGAGACTTGGGCAGAGCATCTCGCCGCAGTGAGCTTTTTAGCTCGCCGCGGTGAGACTTTGGTAGAAGGTTTGCTCATCTAATTTTGTCCAATTTAATCAAATTCTCACCTTATTTATTTGCAATCCATTGCTTGTTCGCCCGATCTCACTCGATTTGTTTACATTATAGTCACTGTGTAAACTATATATATATATTTTAATAAACAGTCAATTGACATATTAAACAACTTAATTTTATAGTTTGATGTGAAAATTTAAATTATCACATAAAAAGAAAAATAATGGCATACATGAAAAGAAAAAAAAGTTAATTGCATGATTACATTAAAAATGCACATCATTAGGGATAGGGATAAAATACATAATTTATAACTTGCACACCTAATGGTATACAAAACATGATACATTATATGAAATACAAAATGTTACAAAGCTTCATTAATACCGAAAACCACTTATACAACAGTGTAATCTACCATTCAAATGTATCCTTAATCACGAGGATTTCTTCATTGATTTCCTCCAACCAACTCATGTTTTCGTTCGCTTCTAATATGGCCACAGTCATATGCTGGACTTGCACCAACCCTTTCACAAACAAATGTACTAATTTGCTTTTGATCTCCTCTCTGAAATGAAAAATAGGACACTTTTCTCCATTGGTCTTCAAGTACTTCAAATATGGTGACAACCTTCAAAATCACATTGGGTATTGCATGTTAATACCATTTAAGTAATCGTGAATATAAAATTACTAAATCGATAATTACCTCGGTTTCACCAGAGTAGAAACATATGGTCTTAGTTTATACTCAGCACTACGTTCATTGTTGTTATAAGAAATAAAAATTGATAATGTTGTTAGAAACGGTATTATCAATATATTAATATAACAAAATTATCGTATGTATTATATTATAAAACTTACGGATTTTGAGGAGAGATGTTTGCCTTATGTGATGCTTCAAAAAATTGCGTAGCAATTTCAAATTTTTCGAACACATAAACATGAAGAGATTTGAAATACATTAAAAATTCCCCAGTAGAGTATCTACCCACCAAAAGTTGAAGCAAATTATCAAATTGATTTTTTAGGTTTGCGATATATTGACAACGTTCGCAAGGGAACGTTTGATTGCCCCCGTCTTCCTCGATATGAGATTCCCAACAACAACAGTAAATTTGACAATTTTTTTTTTCAATTGAAGTGCCAATTTAATCGGCCATAATACAAAACTGTGGAATATTTGCTACAAGAAATTTGCTCAATGTTGATGTATGGTTAGGCTACATCATTCAATTGCTCAATGTATATAGAGTGAAGGAATTGTCTTTCAATATAATACTACTTTTTATATTAAAAGCATGTATGTCATAAAATATTAAAGTATTAAAAATTCTAAACCTCCTAGACAATGTCCTTAAAATGTTGTGTCAGAAGAAATTTTGGGTTAGACATCAATAGAAATCACGTGAAGGATGATTTTGTGAATCAATCCCTAGCCACTAGTCTTTTATGCTAATAGTACATACACGTGAAACATTTTGTTGGCTCCAGCTCTTTAAAAGGCCCACTATGGTTTTTGCCAATTGGATGTACAATTAATGTACTTCTTACACGTCCTCCGTAATTTAACCAGGGGTGGTCTATTTTGATTTTGGTCACAAATTACCCCTAACGGAGAACCTACACTTGCAGTGTCATTAACCCCTCCGTAAATTGTTAAATATTGAAATTTGTTAATTTTGATAAAAATTACTCCAAACAGAGAACCTTTAGTAACCCATCCGTAAATAATTAATTAGTGAAATTTATTGGTTTTGGTCACAAATTATCCCTAACGGAGAACCTACACTATAGTATCATTAACCCCTCCGCAAATCAAAGTTAGTGAAATTTGTTGACTTTGGTAAAAAATTACTACGAACGGAGAACTTACACTTATAGTATCATTATTTCGATCAAATTGTTTATTAGATTGTTATGTAACACTAAGTCCTCCGTAATTTGAAAATATGTCAATAATTTAAAAAAAATTAATGATTCGGTCATTATTTCGATCAAATTGTCTATTAGATAGTTGTGTAACACCATGTCCTCCGTAATTTGAAAATATATTGATAAATTTTAAAAATTTGATGATTCGGTCATTTTTCCGATCAAATTGTCTATTAGATGGTTATGCAATACTAAGTCCTTCGTAATTTAAAAATATATTGACTCGGCCATTATTTCGATGAAATTATCTATTAGGACAACATTCGGTTGGGCAAATAAGGCCCAAATAAGGAAATTAATTGGACTGATTAAATTAATTGGGGCAATAAAATGTTGTTCGATTGGGCTAATAAATACACGGCAGCCCGTCCTAATTTGACGGATTAGTGGGCCACACCCTTTATCCGGTCCATTATAGTTGGACACCCCCTGTCCAATTGTAATTTAGTGGCCCAAATAAACTTTTTTGTACCGGATTTGTCCTTGAATTTGATAGAAATTACAAAATAATCGGGTGCAATAACAAAACTCTAAAAAAAAATCCATCTCCCTCTCACGCGACATTTCCCTCTTCTTCCCAGGTGTGGTTCGCTGCCATTGAAGCAACCCTAATATTTCCCTGCAAATTCCTCCTCAATGATTTTGTTCTACAATACAATATTTATGATTTCTCAACCAATAAGTTTGCCCCAATGTTTGGATTTTTTCAAATTGCAGGTACTTAGAGCTTCAAGCATCCATTCGATCCAACTCACCGAATCTAGATCAGTTTATAGCAACAATGGGCTAATAAGTGTATGTGAGGTTTAAGGAGTTTTTATGTGCATATCGATGGCAATGAATAATTTTCCCCTAGTTGTTTTTCCATTTGCAAAGTTATATTAGGCTTTAATAACTCAATATTACAACTGGACATTATTTATTGCCCATTGTTCGGATGTTTCGATTCATATGTAATAGGAATGCTAGTTCGTTTTACAGCACCTCATAATGTGAATCTTAAACCTTGTTTGCCTTTTGAGTGTTGATTTTTGTTATTTAAACTCCTCACTTTGTTCTTGTATAGGGTTTGAAAAAAGACCCTGTTTTTGTCAAATATGAGCAGTAGTTTTTATTGTTTTGATTGAATATCAATTTCAAAAATTAAATTGTTATGACTTGCGATACGTTTTAATTCATTTTTTTGTGACTGAAAATGTCACATATGAATTTTCTGAATGTAACCTATTTGATTTGGTTATGTTTTGAAAAGTTTTAGTTTAGTTGAGTTGATATGTTCTTGCTCTGCCAATTGTCTGTTATATTTGTGTGGTTTGACATTACAAAGTGCATTCTGAATATTTAGGTAGTTGGGATGATTTGATTGCGTAATCTGAACATATAAGGTTTATGTGTTTTTTATTAGGAAGTTTAGGTTGTTTTTGTCCTCCACTAGTAACCAAACTTCAATTGTTTGTCCTAAAAAAACTTTAAAAGGTGCATAAAAACTGAATTCATTTCAAAATTTTTTTTCCCATATATTCACAGCCAAATTGCAAATGGATCCACGAAGGAAGCACCTTTTGTTATTAATGTCTCATCAGTTTTTTTGGATGGGCGTTTATGTTATTTGCCTACGTATTATTGCACAACTTCATGCCCAATCTGTGAACCAACCTATTCGATATAGTCTAATTCGTAGGAAACGCAAGCAAGCCAAATATGTTCATTATATCACTATGAAGAAAAATGTAAGGTGCAAAAACAACCTACGGCTTGATAAGAGTTCCTTTGAAAAATTGTGTTGCTTGCTACATAATGAGGGGGGTTAAGGGATACGAAATACGTTCCGATTAGAGAACAAGTAGCCATATTTTTTAGTGTCCTTTCTCACAACAAGAAGATTCGAATTGTTGGGACTGATTATAAACGTTCCGGCGACACCGTGAGCAAGTGCTTCTACCGTGTACTGAGTTGTTTGTAACGCTCCATAAGATTTTATTATCCGTACCAGAACCAGTAACAGATGATTGTGAGGATGCAAGGTGGAATTGTTTTCCAGTGAGCCTTACATTGTAAAAATTATTTTGGGTATAAGTGGTTAGTTTTAATACTTTTATACACGTGTATATAGGGCTGCATAGGGGCATTGGATGGAACATATGTTGGAATTTAAGTGCCGTTAGCAGACAGACCACGATATAGATCACGAAAAGGTGTTGTTTCGACAAATGTCTTAGTTGCGTGTGATCTTAGTGAAGGATTCACGTATGCACTTGTTGGTTGAGAGGGATCCGCGACGGATGGTCGTGTTTTACGGGATGCAATCAACCAGAACAATGGTTTGAGGGTGCCTACAGGTTCGAAAATATAGACATGTTCAACAATAAATAGTTTAATAATTTTTGTATAACTAAAAATGTACATTCCTTAACAATTAATTTAATTTGTTTTTCAAATTTAGGTACATATTACTTATGTGATAATGGTTATACTAACGGAGAAGGGTTTCTTGCGCCATATAGAGGGGTGCGGTACCATTTGAAATAGTGGGGCGTCGGAATGGAGGCCCCACAAAATGAGAAAGAATTTTTTAGTATGAAACATTCACAAGCCCGAAATGTAATAGATCGGAGCTTTGGACAAGTTAAAAAAATTGGGCAATTCTAAGAAGCAACGCATTCTACCCCTTGAAGACGCAAAATAGGATTATTATGGCATTGTTGTTGATTCAGAATTTTATGCGGCGAACAATGGATTTCGATGTGTGGTATATAGATACAAATTCTAGTGATTCTGGTGATTCAAGTGATGATGACAACGATGCCCATGGTGATGACTATATTGATGTCGTTGAGCCGTCGCATGCGTGGAACAATTTTCGTGACAACATGGCTCGCCGTATGTTCATAAAATGGAATCAAGAGCGTCATTGAATGGAACCATTTGAATCATAAACAATATGGTTTTAAGTTGATCTTATGTTATGTATGGATGTTGTGAACTATTTTCCCTTTTTATTTGTACTAGTTTTATGTACTTGATATATGACCAACTTTTGATGTCTTTGTAACATATTTGTGATTTACGTGAAGTCGTTGAATTGAGTTTGTTTAATTGGATTGTAAATTTTAGACTACATATTGATTGTGAATGTGAGTTTTGGACTATTTTGTGTTTGTTTTGGGTTAATAATAAACGTTGCACTTGATTATGTAGGCTAACTTGTCCGTGAGATGACATCCATTCCATGATATGGTGATACGGCGCCACATCAAAGAAAGACACAAGCTTCCCGGAGATCTTGGAATGAGCTTGAAGAACAACAATTGCTACATTGCTTGAAAGAGATGCTTACTAATGGTTGGAAGGCCGATAATGCATTTCGGCCGGGGTATTTACAAGCATTAGAGGTTGCACTAAATGCAATACTTCCTAATTCCAAGATTCTTGCTAAGCATATCAACTCCAAGATTACCGTTTGGAAGAAGACGTATGGGCAATTACTAGGAATGCAAAGGACAAGTGGCTTTTGATGGAACGATTTCGGAAGGCAAATCACCGTGGAAGATGATGTTTGGGATTTATACGTTAAGGTATATATGGTGCAAAGTTTATGGTTGGACTGCCTTTGGAATAATTCTATTATATATGATGATCTTATCTTGAAATGTTTTTGTAATTTTTCTTATCATACTAGGCCCACCCCGATGTTGCAAATATGCGTTACAAGACATATCACTATTTTGATGATTGGGTAGAAATATTTGGAAAGGATAGGGCAACCGGGGATGGTGCGGAAAGCTTTGAGGATATAGTTGAGGAGCTGACAAGGAACAGTATTGAAACAAACCGTAAAAGAAAAGAACCATCGATGCATAATGAGGAGTTGTTGTATAGTAGTCCATGCGTGGATTTGACTACCGATGCTTCGGATGTGGCCGAGGATATATTGAATGCGGGTCCAATATACCCAGGATTAACACCCCTCGGACTTCTAAGTTGACAAAGAAAATAATAAAGGAGAAGATAAAGAAGGAGTAACAACAAAGAAAGAAGAAAACACCAGAAGTAAGTGGACCGGATGTATATAAGCCCGACATGTATCAGTTTCTTACCGCCGCAAAGGATACATGGGCTGATCTTACATCAAAGTTTGCAAAGGAGAAAGATACGTACGATGATAAAGCACAAAAGATTATCGCAGCATTAGAGAGTATTGAGTCACTAAGTGAGGAGAATCGCAACTTTCTTTTCTTCAAGATAATGGATAACGCAAAGCATACGAGCTTGTTCTTGAATTCGAACCCCCGAAACCGGGAGATTCAAGCACACATGATGCTTCAAGGTAAAATGCCTTGAGCAAATATTCTAAATCGGGTTTGTACTTTGTGGTCACTTCCTATTTTGTTGATTGGGTTTGCACTTTAAACTTAAAAACTGGTGGTTCATAGTTGTTTAGATTTATTTTGTCCCTGTCTTGACTGTAAAGACAAAGGGATTTATGTTTTAACCAAGTTGGTGGTTGGTTAAATCTTTTGGTTAGATGATGGCTTTGTTTTGTGGGCTTTCGTATTAATTTTGATATATTAGTTAGGTTAGTAACAATTGATGCCTCCTTTGTAATTGCCCTAACTATATATATATATATATATATATATATATATATATATATATATATATATATATATATATATATATATATTTGCTTCTTTCATTACAATTCAGTGTTCAGTTTTAATTATTAAAATTTTCAATTGGCTTGAAATGCAAACACCCCCCTAAAAAAATGCAAATACCTCCCTGCTGGAAATAAGGTTTAATCTGGAAATGCAAACACCCCCCTGAAAAAATGCAAATACCTCCCTGCTGGAAATTTTCGAAAATCTGGAAATGTAAGCACCCCCCTGAAAAAATGCAAATACCTCCCTGCTCGAAATTTCCGAAAATTAAGGCAAATACTCGCCTGAAAATTAATGCAGATACCCCCTGCTTGAAATTTATCAAAAATCTAGAAATGCAAATACTCCCTTAAATTCTAAAAGATAGGGCCCTCTCAAAGCAACAAAAACAAATTGCATAATGGAATACAAGATGACAATTGCATCGCAATGTTACTAAAACAATTTCAACCTTGAACTTAGCCTAACTTTTTTTTTCGATTCGACGATCCCAGGGAAGTCCCTTCGTCCGGCCAAAGACACTTAGCAACGGAAGTATGTTTCTCACCCTCGGCATTTTCATCATCCGTAGTTGTGTTGTTTTGGTTCGCCAAATCATTCCAGAAATCTTCATCCTCGCAAGGCGAGAACTTAATTTGAAGGGGGTTTATAGGTTTTGGTAATGGAGTTTCTTGGCCAACAATGGGGCCATGATCTAATTCGAACCATTGAAGATCAATGGGAGACAGCGGCAGGACCCCTGCAAATTCGACCCCAGTATACCCAAAAATCTCACACAAATCTCATTCCTTTGTTTTTTATAGGAACGTCCATTCTTTGAAGCCTATGCTATCAATGGAGAGCCAAAATGGGAAGATTTGTGTGAGATTTTTGGGTATATTGGGGTTGAATTTGCAGGGGTCCTGCCGCCGTCTCCCATTGATCTTCAATGGTTCGAATTAGATCATGGCCCCATTGTTGGCCAAGAAACTCCATTACCAAAACCTATAAACCCCCTTCAAATTAAGTTCTCGCCTTGCACAAATTCCTTTTTTTTTAACAAATTCCTTTATTACTCATTCCTTTTTTTTTACGGTTTATGCCAAGGAAATTCATATTACTTAACCCTAAACATAAAATCAAATTTCCTTGGCATAAACCGTAAAAAAAAGAATGAGATAAACTTGGTTACCATGCACAAATGTTTAACAATTTACATGCCTTCATTCCCAACATTGTTGGTATCATCGATCAAATTGTAACCCGAAAGGTTCCTCAAATATGAAAATGTGGAATGTCTTCGTTTTATGAGGTAGAATTTTGCAGTGATCTCCTTAAGAGTGAAAGAAGTTTGAAAGTATACATTAAGGTCGTTACGAGCAACTGTAAGAACGTCACTGAAACTATGGATGAAAATTGAATTTTGGAAGAAAGCCTCATTGGATAAAAATTTGATAAAGTAATCGTCGATTTCTTTGTGCCATGTTTCAGTGTAAAAAAAATCAGATTGGGGCCGAGGGTTGAAGGTTGACATAATATTTCAATGTCATGTTATGTTAACAAGAACCCATATTTATAGTAGTTGGGGATAGGATAGGATCGAATATCTATTCCAGCATAATTTTGGGGTTCATTGCTAATTTTTCCAAGTCCAAGTTAGCCCAATATTTTGAAGATTTTATTCCTGAGCAATAGGATATGACAATGGTCTGAATGGGAATATTGTGTCAATCCGCCTTAGGGATAGGCTTCTACCTAAAAGAATATGCACCTTTTTGACCAATAACAGCTGTGAATGATGAAAGTTGGTGAAGTGGACTCAATATATCAAACAACTTCTAATATCACGGGTGTTGCATAAAAATGATGCATGAGATCTTGAAGATTTTACTTGTCCATGCAAAATTTAAAAGCTTCTTTGCTTTTTCATTCAAACATCATTTGTAAATAAGCTGAAAATATATAAACTTAAACAACAATTCATTAAAACATTCCCTTCGACCAAGCAAATACATAATAATAAAAAGCATAATAATAAAAAACAGTCCATTGGACCATGCAGATACATAATATAAAAAGCCATAGAAATTACATAACCATTATCCTGAAGGTACTTAAAAAACTTAACTATTACATAAACCAACATTAGACATAATAATACCTCAACCTAATCCACCTCATCCTCTGGACTTTCCCCCTTTGTTCCACCTTCATTGTCTTCATCAAACAACCTCCTTCCTCGCATTTCATTGACTTCATTAGCTTCCACAACTGTTAACTCAGTTTTCTCATCACTAGGTCCTCAATCTCAACGTAATTCTCTTCACCAAACAGGAAATGGGGCATAAAATCACTTCCCTGCGCCACTGCCACCACTGCCATATCATCATTGTTATCGTCCCGAACGTGAATACACTACAAGAAAAACTGGTTTTAGCGACAACGGTTATTGGTCGCTAAAAGTAAAAAAATGGTCGCTAAAACCTATTGCGACCAAGACGAGACTGGTCACTTATAGTGGCTACTAAAAGTCCACTGCGACGAATTATAAAATTGGACGTTGAAAGTGTGTATTTAGTGACCAATCGATACCTGTCACTAATGGTAGAGACATGAGCAACCATTCTTTTACTCGCTGATGAGACCCTTCGTCGTCACTATAGCATTATCTTGGTAGTTTTAGTTATAAAAATAGCAACCAAAATGTATGTTAAGTGACCAACCAAATATGGTCTCTAAAGACATAGACATGAGTAACAAGTTTTTTTCTCGCTAATGTGAAAATGTATGGTTGTTGTAGAATTATTGAGGTCGCTATAGTTACGATAATAGCAACCAAGAAGTGTGACTAGTGACTAGCTACTAGTGGTCCCTATACAGGCATGAGCAACAAAAAAATTAGTTGCTAAAAAGTAAATTTGTCGTCGCTATAGGTCTGTGTATAGTAACCATATAATTTTGGTTGTTAAAAAATTATTATTTACCAACCATTCCATTCTCCATATAGCAACCATATTGTAAACTTAAAATATGTTGCCGAAACATTATGTTCAGTGACAATAATTTGATTGCAGTTAAGTACCAAAATAGTCGCAAGTGTTAGAACATTTTATATTATTCAGTGACCAAAATAAAAAATAGTTAGTAATTCCTAATGTTATGTCATACGATGGTTGTAAAACCAATGATAATTAGTTGCTAATATTAATAAAGAAAAGTAAAGAATACACCAATAATACATCCCAATAGATATTTTATCATCGTAAAACAGATGTTATAACTTATAACTAGTTGTCAATGTTAATCATGAAAAATGGAATTGCTACACAAACATCCTAGACAAATCTCTTAGGTTTTTGTTGGACATACATCATGCTGATGGAGTCCCTCTAGACTCGAACAAAACTGCGGCGCCTGCTGCTACCAATATCCTCCACCAGCGCCACCCGTGCTGTCATATGCCAATATGCTTATCTTGTTCCCGTCCATAGATTTCAGTATCTATCTAATCGACTCCACTCTTTCATCTCATCTGAGATCGATTCCTTTTATCTATTTTCATACAAAAGCCCATAAAAAAATCAGAAATATGTTTAATTTTTGCATTAATGAATGGGAAAAGCAAAAACAATGTTCTAAAATATATACCCACCTCATATGCATCTTTTTCTTCATCTACTTCTGTTTTCCATTGGAATTTTAACTTCTTCCTTATGAGATTTTTCCAGCATAATGTTGGTTAATAAGAGGTTTATCATCAATTCAGAGCTTCATTATAATTCCCATGGCTATATTTTCTTGAGCCCCACATCTACCAGTTTCTTCCACTTTAAAAGATTCAACATATCCAAGGTAATCCAGATTTGGTTGAGTGAGCTGTAATTGTTACTGCATAAAACCAGGTTAGCTTAAAGAAAATACTAGGCATATTACCAATTCAATCAGTCATAGAAGATCAACAACACCATTGTTGCGACAAGATTGTTGAAGTTCAATGCAAGAACTGACTTTTAACACGTAATTGGCAAGGTAAACTAGAAACAATATCATACAACAGAAGCTAAATTTCAAAATATTGTTATATGCGTACCTCCAAATAATATACACATAATATCCAAGTTCAAGAGTAGCTTTGCAAATTATGGTTGAAAGAAAATGACCTAGAGTACACATGTTTATCTCATAAGGGAAAAGGTGAAGGACATGTGCTAAATGTCCATGCCTGGAGAACCTACCCTTTTCTATTTAACCTTATACATTTTGTTTTAATGCAGTAAAGTTATCATTCTCTATGTTTGTTATACCATTGTAACTATAATAATTTTATATTAGGGTGTGACATAAGTATTTCCAGTACCGCTTCTCTAATTCTCAAAAGAAACTAAAAACACACACTACCCATACATCCCATGAGAAATCTAAGACAAGATGCAGAGACGAAGTATATATTTCAATGACAATGAGTAGCTCCCGTAGTCATGGTAGAGATGGAGCATCAAATAATAACCAAGTTTAAGAGTAGCATTTCAAATTCTAAGGAATGGTTGACCATTATCAACTAGAATAAATCAGAAGCCACAAGAAGATATAAACACTAGCTAGAAAAGACATTTGTGCGTAACGCACACAAAAGTACAAATCCATTGCCCCAACAGGTGATCCGCTCACTGTCAATGACCTCTGCATCTAAATCTACACAAGTTTGGATTGAAATAATCATTTTGCTACACCAAAATAAAAAATAAAAAAAGGTTAAACAATTATTTTGCTGCCTAAATAAATTATCTACAATTAAAAATCAAATCAAATATTATTGTCAAAACAATTGAAAACCAAAGTAGAGTAACAATTTCATTATCATAATAAGGGCTGCAGATCGGCGCAATTAAAGACCAAACAGTTACTAGACCATCTCATTAATCAATTACTACAGTTCGGAGTATATAGCATAGTTTGTTGATGCAGAATAAAACTCAAATCACTTTTGCACAACCAATAAATCAAATAATTAACGGTATATTGAATGTATCACTTGAAATTTGAAGCCCATATATACTTACCCAAAACCTTCTGACTAAGTAATCAAAGGCAATGGAGACTTGTCGAAACCCACTTCTGCGCTGAGATATGAGGATGAAAACATTAGTTTCCGGTCATGGGTAAAGCATATCAGGTGTAGGCAGATGGAGGAGGGAGGAACCGAGTGACTTAGGTATTTGGGAATTTCAGGATTAGGGTTGGAGAGTTGGGGGTTACGGCTCAGTTGAATAACTGGTTAAGATAACCCACTTTTATTTTATCAAAAAGTGAGTGGAAAGTACTTAATTATTTGAAAATATCCCAAGTATTTATAATCATATATTACATATAATACTCTTATATTTGAAAATAAATAAGTATTTTAATCACTATATTTTTTAATTCAAATATAGTCTATATACCATCCAATTAATTAGGATTATTACCCCCATTTAAAGATCAATGAATAAGACCATGTTAAAAATATCAATAATCTAAGATACATTGATTGAGTATGATATAGACTAGTGATATTCGTTAAAGATCCAAATTTGATAATAAATTATACGTATAGTATATTATTTCATTCACATCAACAAAATCAGATATGTTTTATGAACCCAATATTTTCATTAGTAATATTACTTTGAGCCTTAATTCTGGACTAAGAACAAAGATTACTTTTGAATTTGGGATTTAAGATATTATAGGACCTAATATTTTTATTTGAATCCAACTAAAAATCGACATTTCAATGGATTCGAATATTGATAGAGATCATAAAATAAAATTGTTATATGTCTTATCAAGAACCGAAGTTTGGTCTAGTGAAATGGACAATTTGGCGTTTGATTCCCGCTACTAGCCTATTTCCTTTTTCTTTTCTCTAAATATTCTAGTACAAATTATATTCTAGTCAAGTTCAAATACCTGTTGGGAGAGACTCCACGTTATATGTTCGACGGCCCTCAAAATGGATTAAATAGGTCTTAGACCTTAGTACCATTGAAAAATAATAATATATGTATATATGTCATATTTATTTAAACTTATTTTTGACTCGGTACACTATACATATCAAACCAATTAAGCTTGCACCACAATTATATTAAAATTTGTATATCAAATTCAAATACAATATGAAATTGGATAGTAAAAAACTAGACCAAATTTTGAACAATTTAGTTTACTACACTCGACTATATATTTTAGACTTATATGTTTTTATTTTTCTCTAATTAATAGTATAATATATTTACATGTTAGTAAAAAATTGGGAAAATTACTTTTTTGGTACCATAGGATAGACCTACTTGCAATTTTGGTACCATTGGACACGAAAATACAAATTTGGTACCATATGATAAGTTTTCATTGCAATTTTGGTACCAAACCCAATTTTTTCCCAAAGTTAATGATACTTTAACACCTATGAAATACATAATGTTCAATTTACCCCCTCGTGGTTTAAAAAAGATCATTTTACCCCCTGAAATTTTGTAAAACTTTCACATCGCCTCCTTGATATTTTTATAGGCGGCACTTTATCCACTTTTATTATGATAATGAGGCATTTTACCCCTTGTGTTATGATAAATAACGCAATTTATCCCCCTATATATGTTATAAAATAGTTTGCATGCCTATTCTCAATTTCGGCAAGTGAGTTACACTCTCCGGCTGAATGGGGTAAATTGCTTCATTAAATTTTTTACAGGGGGGTAAATTGATTTTTTTCCAAATTATAGAAGGGTAAATTGAACATTATGCATTTCATAGGGGGTTTGGTACCAAAATTGCAATGAAAACCTATCCTATGGTACCAAATTTGCATTTTTGTATCCAATGGTACTAAAAGTACAAGTTAACCTATCCTATGGTACCAAAAAAACAATTTTCCCGTAAAAATTTATTTGCAATAAATATATAGTAAAATTAGTAATACATCAAATTTCTTGGCTTTGGCGCCTTTCTTTCATTCCTTACCGCCAAATCTCAAGAGAAAAGCCGCATTTTTTTCATCCCTTACCGCCAAATCTCAAGAGAATAAAAGATAGGGATAAAATTAGATTTAATTACTCTCTTGAATTTGTCTACCTAATTAGTTGAAATCTTCTCCCAAATCTCACACGATTCTTTCCAACAAAAAAGCAAACCACATCCCCCTGTTTGCCTCTTCCATAATCTCTACTATTATCTCGCTTCAGTCTCTCAAAGTCTACTACATCACAATTTTACAATTATTAATTGGTAAACACGCACTTTTTCTTATTTATTGGTGATCTAATATTTCATTTTTGTAGACTTGATTTGAATATTAAACTTGATTAGGAATTTTTTATTTTTATGTATGTGTTAGTATGATTGGAATTCTGCTCTGTTTCTTCTTAATATTATGATTTACTAATTTTTGGTTTTTAAGTATGATTCAGTTGCTTTCTTAAGGTCTGATCAAACACATTCAAACTAATAAATTTATCTCCTTTCAATTAAATTGTAAATTCTTAGAACTCCAGAAATATTTCTTTTTTAGGATATACTTTGGTGGGACTGTTGAAAGAGGACATGGCATTGGGATTTGGTTTTTGTTTTTGTTTTGCTAAGCTTCACTTGATGTAAGCATGACAGATCTATAAAGTGGGAGCACTTTAGCAGAACCAAGTTTGACAAAGGAATTAAAAAAAAATACTTTTGATTCAGAAATCTGAAAATTAAATTACCCCATTGAGCGAAAAGCTTGACATTAAGTACGGCGGGAGAAGGTCCCCTGCCGGATACCTCACTGAGCCGAGACTAACTTAAGTGTTCACTATCAGCACACACTTGTGAGTAACATTAGTTGTGATTGTATCCGATCCCTAATTTATAGTATATTGTCTGATCAAATTATAACTCGGCTCCAATCTATTCTTGAAACAGGTTTGAGTTGTATAGCTAGCAAATTGTACTGACGAGACAAAGAGTAGTAATCAAACTTGGAGAATGAAAAGAAATGTTGGAAACTTTGAGGGATTAGCCGTTCCAATTAGTTAATATGTAAGGTATGAGGTTTGATTTGAGGGATTACAAAATAAATTGTGTTTGTTTTATGGTGAATCCTAAATCAATCAGAGAAAAGAGATATAGCAAAAGATTAAGAATTGGATGGACTAATTAAAAATGTGGTTATTTAACTAGGATCTTTGTTCTGGATCCAGGTTGCAACATTATATTCCTAGCTCAGATGATGTAAACAAAGACATTAAATATTTCATTTCTCCAATCCATCAACTACTTGTTTTACTTAGTTCATGTACAATCTAATTCCTTGCTCTAGGATGAACCTGTTTTGAAGAGCTAAAATAATTGATTTTGATGTTCCTACTTTACAAATTTTGTTTGGAGTTCTTCTTATATTAATGTTTCTTTCAAAAGTTGTGATATCAAGGATGTCCTCCTACTGAATGTGAGCTTAAGAAATCACTCTAGGAGTCTCTTTGATCTTTTAACTTTAGTGTCTGAATTCTCAGTTGTGATACATCTACTGCCCCTGAAGGTCCCATATCCAGATTATATAATTTTTCCACTCTTTTTCCCTAAATGCTTTGTTATATAAGTTGTGACTTCTAAAATTGATGTTGCTTGACCACTATTTGTATCTGATAGACGAAGGTGATGATAATTCAACCAAAATTAATTTTAAATGCAGTGCTAATCTTGATCATGCTTATTTTGAACCTTCTCTTTGGGCTAACTTACCCTCCTCGAAAACATGTTCATGTTGGCATAGAATTCCAAGCTAACACACTAGAATGCGTATTCAGAGGACATTTTTGTTTTGTTGTTTAAAGTTTGTGATCAAATTGAAGGATGTCTTGCTGGCCGTGACATTTTCGTAATATCTTATTGTAATTTGAGAGGCCAGCTCTTGTTTTTATGAGTGTACAATCTAATTGTTGCATTGAGTATATTGTTATTACTCATTTTAGATATCATCTCTAGCTTGTTGCCACGAATAAATTTAAGTAATCATCTTAGCGACCATATTAAAGTTGTTGCAATGAGTACATTCTTTGCGTCCATTTTAAACTTGTTGCTATAGATAAATTTTAGCAACTATCTAAAATTTGTTGCTATAGTATGTTTTAAGTAACCATCTTAGACTTGTTGCTATGAATACAATTTTAGTGACCATCTTAAATTCGTTGCTGAAAATACACACCTAGCGACAAGTAGTAGTTTGTTGCTAACATCCAACTTAGGAAAGCAAGTAGCGACCATTTTAAACTTGTTGCTATGAATACAATTTTAGTGACCATCTTAAATTCGTTGCTGGAAATACACACCTAGCGACAAGTAGTAGTTTGTTGCTAACATCCAACTTAGGAAAGCAAGTAGCGACCATTTTAAACTTGTTGCTATGAATATAATTTTAGCGACCATCCCAGACTCGTTGCTGCGGATTTACACTTAGCGACCTTGTTAATTAGTTGCTGACATCCAACTTTAGAATCGAGTGCAACCATTAAAAAATTTCATTGCTAAAAATTGGTTACTATATATTTTTAGCTACAGTGACCATGAAATTCCTCACTATAGGTACATGACATGGTTTCTGTGCTTGTATCAAACTTTCAGCAACCATTTATAGCCTCCAATGGGTTATTGGTTGTAGAATAATTGATGTAATTGAAACTTAGCGACCGATTAACTTTTGGTTGCAAAAAATGAACATATAGCAACCATTTCAACTTCGTCGTTGAGAATTTGGTCGCTAAAGCCAGTATTTCTTGTAGTGATAGGCCACTGAGGACTACCACTCAAGTCCATTGGCAACTTAGTAACCCCCTTTGTATCAAATATGCAAGTAAGCATAAGGTGCAGGGTGTTACCATTTCTTCTTAAATACTTAAACAGTTTGGGCTCGGTCTATAAACAATAAGTGTAACACACATTAGAAACACTCTTTAACAAAAAATGCATAACAAATTTATGTACTAAAAACAAGTTTAATGCACAATATTACCTCCCTATTAAAAGCTTTCCAGTAGTCATCAGTCACAATGGATTCACAATTTTCTACGTCATAGGTCACTCCGGGGGTACCAAGGAACTTCTTGAATAGGCGGTGCCTAATACGCATCTGTTCCAGCTTCGTCTTCATGGAGTGGAAACTGAAGCGGCGTCCACAATGTACTCCATGGAAGATGCAATTCGTCCGAGGGTGTTTTTTATATTATCGACGTCCTTAAGATCAGAACCTTTTTCTCACGCATAAAAAATGCCACGAAGTTCCAATTTTCGTCGTAAGTCCAACCATCATTTTGTCTGCTAGACATGTTTTGTTCACAGAATTGAAGACCACTCAAGAAGTAAATTGTAAAAAAAAAAAAAAAAAGGAATGAAGAACTTAGTAAGGTAGTATGAAGTCTTCATCCAATATATAGACCTGGGTGTATTCACCTTCCAACTTCCCCCATTAATGTTGATTTAATGTGGGGTAGATATGTATTTAAGGCAACCAGACAAGTTCTACAATTTAGTGCAAATATAAAGTGTTCCTTTTACTAAACATTTATGAAAGCATTAAATGAACACAACTACAACCATCTTATTCAAGGGGGATTCTAGGATGCTGTTGCTTTAGGTGCCGCTTATTTAATTTGAACCGTTAGATTATAATTATGTAATCAATACCACACAAAATTCAACATATTAAAAATATGAAAAATAAAATGGCAAAAGGTAACCTGTTCATCCTAAATCTAATTTTTAATTACCATTATTTCTTTCCCCTTCTTCCTTTTCTCCCCAAACAATTCTTTCCCCTTCTTTCTATTCTCCCCAAAAATCCCGTAACCCTTCATCTGAAAAGCTCCTGTTCGCGTTCGCCCATCAGAAGAAATTTGGGTTTGCTCAAGTCCTCCGCTGCCATCGTGACACTGAATCGACTCCGCCCACTCGCCACGAAGTTTTATTCTTGCTGAATTTAGGTATTTCTTGCTTCTATTTCTCTTTTACTAACTCCAATCTTTTTGGTATTGGGATTATTTTCTACTAAAAATCAGAGCACGTCTCCACGGTAACCCTTTATCCGCTAAATTAGTGTCGCCACACTTCTCTGATTCTAAATCCGTAGCATACCCGCTTGTGTTGCTAGTATTTATATTTTACCCCCGTTGTTGGGTTCTTGAAGAAAATTGTTTGGGGTTGTTTGCTTTTTCATTCTTAAAATTGTTAGGATTATAGTTGGTTTTGTAGTTCTAGAAGTGTTGAATCGGCTGTTTCGTATGTATGCATCTAACAAGAGTGTGTAGTTTGCACTCTTTGGTGTGTAGGTGATATTGGCTAACTGGTCCTTTTGGATTTCACTGGTTAATAAACATTGAAAATTGGGGTTTCTATGTGCAAAAGAGAATGAATTAAGAGAGCAAATTATCAGTAGCATAAATTGCAGCATTGAGAATGATATGAATACTTGTTTGAGGTATTCATGGTTTTTTTTTTATTGCACACTATTGTTTTGCCCCTATTGTTCTTTTTATAGAGATTTTGAAGTCAGAATGATTACATTTATTTTCAAATTCTGAATATTGGATTATATTCTTGATGTTGGTAATCCAAAATTATAGTTTAGAATCAACTCGACCAAATTTAAGTTACTTTACAATATATTGTCTATGTGATTGAGCAATATTTCTGGAAGATTGGTCGACCACCATATTCTCATTTAGTTGGCAACAAAGTGACCCAATTCCCCAATCATATAACAAACAAAGAGGACTTCTGGCAACTTACACAAGTTATGTTGACATCCAAAAACAGAACTAAGCTTTATTCCCATAACCATAACAAATATCCTTGTAATAGTTGCTGTAGTACTATCTTTAATTAACATACTTTTGATACTAGAAGCGGATAGGTTTTAAGATTTTGTTGATGAAGGGTCTCACCCACACACAGTTAGTTATATAGGAAATACAATATTATCCATTTTGCAACAGTAACCACCTCAGGTCATTGACAAAACCTTAGATTTCATAAGTTGAAACAAAAGAAATTGGTTTTGACTTAAATTTGGACTGAGACTTGAAATATATACTTTTATATTTAGCTGCTGATTAATTACTAATTTATTGTGAACAATCATTAACTTTTTAAACGAGATGTTCAATGAAGACTTATAAAAATGGAATACTGAAAGAGTAAACGAGATTATCATTTGAAGAGTGGAAAGTAAAATTATTTTCCAGGTTATGTCACTTCACAATGTGGTACTGCACGAGGCAATACAATAAAGTTCATTCCTTTGTGGGAAGTTTTTTGAATATGATATTAAAGCTTAGAAGATTTCAATACCAAAAAAGAAAAAAAACTTTAAAAATTTCTTTCTGATATGACAATAAGTTTGAGACATTTTGTGGATTCATATATGAGGAGTTTTCCGAATGGAGTACTAAATCTTAAAAAGAGTGAATCGTACTTTTGGTCTCTCTTATGACTTGACTTTATTACTTTCGTCTCTTTTAAATTTTTCGTAGCAGATGTGTTCCTCTTATCTATATAGTATATCACATTAGTCCCTCTTATCAATGTAGTTTAACACATTTGTTTCTCTTAATGCAGGTAAGCTTGTAAGCTTCTTGAATTGTGACTCATTTATTAATTGATTGATGTTGATTCACTTGATTCCATGTGTAGTTTGATTCAGTTGATGAACGTCAGAAGATAGCAATAGAGCTTTTTATGGATAATGGCAATAAAATTCGAGACTCAATCATGGAAAAGCTATTTATGGATAGTGGCAATAAAATCCGAGACTCAATCATGGAAAAACTATCTTTGTTATGTTATATTGGCATAAAATACTATTTTATATATTGAATGATAATTTTCTTTAAGGTCTTACATGGTGATACTTATACAACATTTCCTTTTATTTCTTGTATTTTTGTAGATTAAAATGCGAGATTTTTATATATAGTTGATGAGGTGTAGCATAAATTGGAGGAAAGGAGAAGAGGGAGGTGCTTTGATAAACAAGACTTGCATATTGAGTTCATTGGTTTCTTGCAATTCATAAACCAGGCTTAAGGAGCTTGTCAATTGTTATGGCTTTGATTTCTGGTTTTGGAGGCACAATGTAATTAACACTTTTTTTGGGTGGATTTATTTAGCAATTTCTTTGAGTTCTGATTTAAACGTGTAATTTTTTTTATTGTCATTCAATTTAAGGTGCATAAATTGGGGGTAAAAGTGGTGAATTGAGTGAGTAGTTAAAAGTCACCAAAGACAATATATTGGCCTGCCTTGCCTTCTATTCATTTCCTTGCTTTTGTCCATTTAGCTACAATTTTGGTCCTCTGTTTAATTGTGTCATTTTATTATGTAATTTGACAGTATTGGCTGGCCCTTATTAATTACTCATACCTCTTAAAATCTCACAAGTTACTTTTAACAGCTCTAGTGAAGTCAAGTGACAATGCAAAGGAGTGTTTTGTTTCTACCGGAAAGAAGTACATGATGAAATGGAAAATTGCATTTTCAGTCCCGAAATTTTTAAGTTACCATTTTGTTTGCAAAAAGTTTTGCACTTTTGGTTCCTTGTGGCACCAAATATATAGAACTGTGACATTAATTCTATGACCAGAAATGCTCGGATTTGCTAATGAAAATTAAAACAAGGAGATTTTTGTTAATTGGATAAGAATAGGGGGTATTTTTGCATTTTACTCTCTTTTAATAGATATTTATCCTTTTCTTGAACTTTGTCTCGCGGAGATGAACAAGCTGATCAAAAGAAACCAACTCAAGATGCAATAATCTGTGAATAACAAATTTACGAGCTTTTGACACTATATATCCTAGATATATAAACTTTTGATATTTTCATTTCGATTTAAAAACTTTAGCATGCTATCCGGTAAAGGTTTAATTTATGTGATAGTTTGCGCTCTACTGCATTTTCGATGAGAAAAAAATAATAAGTAGGCAAAATTACAGAAAACGTCACAAAACAACTTTACGATAGTGTTTTGCCTATTTTGGGGTGGAAAATTCCAAAAATCAAAATTTAATAATACTTGTTTGGTAAATTAGGTTAAGGGATTATTGATTAAATTTCATAAACTTGGAAGAATTGCAAACGGATCGGTGTGATATTAATATAGGCAATTGATAAAAGTAATGTATAATTAAGTTAATCGTAATCAAATCGTTAATTGGCTCAAGGTAATGTATACTTAGATTAATCGTAATTCAAATCGATAATTGGCTCGACTAATTTACTGAAGTCAACATTATTGACCTTAGGTTAATGTATAATTAAGTTAATCGTAATTCAAATTGATAACTGGTTCAACTAGTTGACCAAAGTCAACATTATTAACCTTAAAGTAATGTATGATTATGTTAATCGTTATTCAAATCAATAATTTGCTCGACTAATTGACCAAAGTCAAAAATTGTTAACCTTAGGATAATGTATAATTAGGTTAGTCGTAATCAAAATCGATAATCGACTCGACTAATTGATCGAAATCAACATTTGACTATAAGGTAATGTATAATTAGGTTAATCATAATTCAAATCGATAATCGACTCGACTAATTGATCGAAGTCAACATTATTGACCTTAAAGTAATGTATGATTAGGTTAATCGTACTTCAAAATCGATAATATGCTCGACTAATTAACCAAAATCAACATTGTCGAGGTTATTCCGCATTAGGTGATATTACCGTTAATACCACGAATGTGTATCACATTCTATGGTATAACTCACATGTGTACGGGCTCACATTACATAGTATTAACCCCATTTATTTAGTATGATCCCACATCATGTAGTATTTATTCCACATTAGGTGGTATTACCATGCAATGTATATCACATTCTATGGTATAACCCACATGTGACAGTACGGGCTCACATTACATAGTATTAACCCCACACCATGTAGTATTTATTCCACATTACGTGATATTACCACGCAATGTGTATCACATTGCTCACATTACATAGTATTAACCCCATATATTTAGTATGAACCCACATCATGTAGTATTTATTCCACATTAGGTGGTATTACCACGCAATGTGTATCATATTCTATGGTATAACTCACATGTGACAGTACAGGCTCACATTACATAGTATTAACCCCATATATTTAGTATGACCCCACATCATGTAGTATTTATTCCACATTAGGTGGTATTACCACGCAATGTGTATCACATTCTATGGTATAACTCACATGTGACAGTACGGACTCACATTACACAGTATTAACCCCATATATCTAGTATGACCCCACATAATGCAGTATTTATTCCACATTAGGTGGTATTACCACGCAATTTGTATCACATTCTATGACTCACATGTGACAGTACGGGCTCACATTACACAGTATTAACCCCATATATCTAGTATGACCCCACATCATGTAGTATTTATTCTACATTAGGTGGTATTACCACGTAATGTGTATCACATTCTATGGTATAACTCACATTACATAATATTAACCCCATATATCTAGTATAACCCCATATCATATCGTATTTATTCCACATTAGGTGGTATAACCACGCAATGTGTATCACATTTTATGGTATATCTCACATGTGACAATACGAGCTCACATTACATAGTATTAACCCCATATGTTTAGTATGATTCCGCATCATATAGTATTTATTCCAAATTAGGTGGTATTATTCAATTTTTTAAAACTTAATATTAATTATTCAACAAAAATATTACATACTATTTATTTTGAAATATTATTGTAATATTCATTTATTTATTTCCATAATAATTTACTATTTGATGTGACTAAATATATAATATAGTATCATTTGTTGTGGTATAGTACTACTTATTGTGGTAATATTATTATGACCTGTTGGCAACTTGTTTAACAGGTTACTAATTAATGACATGTCTTATTCCTATTGGTTATAACTAGCGGCACCTAACGTAGCGGCACCCTAGAATTTTCCCTTATTCAAATCTTGACCAATCAATTTATGAAAATGAGTAATCACTTTCAATGAATATTACACAAGTTACTTCACATATTAATTATCATTAAATGCGTATAAAATGTTGTGCAATATTTTAAAAGGAATCATTAAACAAAGTTCACTTTTTTTTATCCAAGTTTATGAAAAACCTGAGAAGAGAATAAGAAATCAATAAAAAGCAAAGTGCCACTTCTGAAAATTTAAATATCCCCCTGGGAATTTGCATATACAACCCTAATGGACTTGAAAAATATTCACTTGGCATACGACTTTAAGAGATCAGCATAACATGACTTTGTTCCTAATTCTCCTGCTTGACCGTGCCATGTGCTTAACATATTTTGTTTATTTATTTCACTAATGTTTTTTTTTTTATTTATATAGGTTTCATGACCATAAAAATGAGTGCACAAAAGAAATCGGCGCAATCATAATGAATAGGTGTAAAGAGATCGCCGTGAGTTAGACAAAGCTCTCAATGGAAACAAGAGATTTTCTCTATAATGCGTTTAAGGTATCATGTTGTTATATCTGCCAACAGTTTAACTAGGAAACTTGTTTATTTTTTCTTAAATGAGATAATTATGAATTGCAGGATAAGTTGTCAACATCCAAATCATGCATCGTCTCAAGAGAATCAATCGGAGCATGAAAATGATGATTGCATTGTATTTCAAGTACTTAGGTATTTTTGGAGTATGGATTGTGGATTATCCCACTGTAGTTTTAATGGTGTAGTTATTGATTGAGAATTATTTGGTGGTGTAGTTTTTGGATTATGAATTATGTTTATGAATTGGATCGTGGATTGTGTTTATAAAAAATGTGTTTATGAATTTTGGATTTTGTTTATGAAAATTGAAATGTATTTATTGATTTTGGATTCTGTTTATTGAAAATTGATATGTGTTGTGTTCAGGGTTTAAATTGCAAAAATGAAGGGAAAAAAAAAACTGGAGAAATTCCAACCGATTTTTAGTGGTCGGATTTTCGGTTGGAAATTTCGCAATTGAATTTGCAACCGAAAAAATCAGTTGGACAATTTCCAACCGAAAATAATTGATTGGAAAATTCGGTTGGAAAAAAAATCGGTTGGAATTTCGGCTGCAAACCCAATTCCAACGGAGGTTTTTCCAACCGATATTTTTGGTTGCAAAATCGGGTGGAAAATCCATTTTTCAACCGATTTTGACCCATTTTCAGTTGTAATTTCGGTTGGAATTTTAGTTTTTTCTAGTAGTGATTATCTGAAAATTTAATTACCTTCCTTCAACCAAAGTATATGCAAGTAAAAATTGTACTTAGGGGAACCCATAATCCACATAAATACATATTAAAGTCAAGATGCAATTTTTATAGATCCTATAGGGGTTGTGACATATATTACAGGCCAAATACGAGAACACAAACTAAAATTCGCTAAATATAAAGCACATAAAAACAAGCACAACACAAATCATCGCAAACTTTAGTTTACGACGCAATGCCATGTTTTCGTTCTCAAGTTTGGTAATGGAATTAACAAGCCTTTCAATCTCAGTATTCAATGTCATGTATCATGCTCTAGACGGGTATTCTCTGCCTGAGCATGATTAACCCGCGAATGCAAACCAGGAATAATGAACTTTGACCTATCACACATTGGTGGATCAACCCATTCAAAGTAAGCACAACGTTCCCCCTATCAAAAATCAGATGAGGGCATATTAATAAACAAACAACACAATAAAATGCACCCTAATATTGGTTCATAATTACACAACAATGATTAGGCAATTTATTCGAAACAGAAACAAAAAGCAAAAAATATGAACAAGGATTATGAGCACGAATTTGATGATTAAACCTTAGTCAATTGACACCGTGCAAATCTCCGTCCAGGATTATCCTTGGTCCAGGAGGTGTAGACTTTTATCCTAGAACCACACACACATAACCTTCCTTCAATTCCATGGATATTGGTCATGGAACGCATTCGGCTATTACAACTTTCACTAGAGTCCATACCTACGCAGTGGAACAACCAAAAATTAGATATGAATTTGACCTAACGTATTAAGATCTGAACGAAATCGACAAAAAAAAAAGTGAAATTTTACCGTGGATCGTGATGATAAAAGCGTGTAACAAAGTATATTGGACCCTAACCAGGTAAAACCTCGTGAATTCCTATATTTACAAGCTTCGATGCAACAAATGGCTGAAGCCCTTTTCCCCTTTTTCGGAGCCGTTGAGGTAGAGAGAGAAAAGAGAAGTGGAATTTGAATTAGGGTTTTTTTGGATACTAATTAAACATGAAAATAAACGGTCCAGATGAACAGATCAATGAACGGCCGCGATGATAATTGTCTCACGCGGATCAGGGGCAATATAGGCATTCTACATTTCTTACATCTAGTTGGGCCAACCGAACTGGATATAAAATTAGTGACCCAATATTAATAGCCTCAAACCCAATTTGCCAAACATGCTATAAAGCACAAGATTAGATTAATTATTGGGCCAAATAATAATTCAACCCAACTAGCAATTAGGCCAACCGAACGTTGCCTAGATGGTTATGTAACACTAAGTCCTTCGTAATTTCAAAATAAATCGACTCGGTCATTATTTCGATCAAATTGTCTATTAGATGGTTATGTAACACTAAGTCCTTCGTAATTTGAAAATATATCGACTCGGTCATTATTTCGATCAAATTGTCTATTAGATGGTTATGTAACACTAAGTCCTTCGTAATTTGAAAATATATCGACTAGGTCATTATTTCGATCAAATTGTCTATTAGATAGTTATGTAACACCATGTCCTCCGTAATTTGAAAATATATCGATAATTTTAAAAAAAAATTGATGATTCGGTCATTTTTTCCGATCAAATTGTCTATTAGATGGTTATGTAACAGTAAGTCCTCCGTAATTTAAAAATATATCGATAATTTAAAAAACAATGATGCTCGTTCATTATTTCGATCAAATTGTCTATTATATGGTTATGTAACACCATGTCCTTCGTAATTTTAAATATATCGATAATTTTTTAAAAATTGATTATTCGGTCAATATTTCAATCAAATTGTCTATTATATTGTTATGTAACACTAAGTCCTCCGCAGTTTGAAAATATATCAATAATTTAAAAAAAAAATTGATGATTACATTAAAAATGCACATATTTAGTTAAATGAATTTATTTTCTATATTAGTATATTTGATAAAATTTATATTGTAACATAAATCAAATATTTCAATTTAATAAATTTAATATTTATTAATACAATAAAAATATTATCCATGTTGACAATTGCACTTTGCACATTGATTTATGAGAATATGGTGAAGTGACTATTTTTCTTCATTTTTATGTTTATTAACGAATTCTACGTTAATCAATTTTTGAAAAACTAAAAATAAAATAACCAAGATGTAGACATCTTAAAACATTAACCGATCATACGACTTCACGATGTGGGTACAAGTAGTTGCCAACATACTCTTCTGGCAAGCTTGCGGCATTTTTTTCTCCAAATATGAAGTCAACTTCTTCATACCAAGGGAATCCAGTAGTTCTAAAATGTCTCTCCACGATTGTCTCCTTCATTGAATTAAAGATGATTAAAAGATACGTTGAAAATTAATTTGTTCAAGATGAAGGCATAAATATAAAACTAATGCATTTAAAAAAAATCACCTCGTGAATATGTAATATATAACTTGGATTGACCGTTACAACATTCGTTGCCAATTAAATCTCACCCCAGGTGTCCGTAAGAACTGACTAAACCGGCGGAACTTTGATCGTGTTTTTGATATCTTACGCCTAATTTTCCAGACAAGGAATACTTGGTAGAATTCGGCATGCAACGTTAATCCAACAATTGTGCATGAACATCCCATTGATCGTAAGTCATTGAGTGGCTTGGTCCTACCAATTTCAAAAAACGAGAAGATGAGACATGTTTCTTCACTTGGGGTCCAATCCACATCCGCAAAAATATCTTTGAAATCTTGTGCCATGAGGTTCGAATTATAGATCAGGCAAATAAAAAAAAAGGATTGTTAATATGATTAAAATTAAACCAAAATAAAAGGTAGATCAATGGAAAATCATAGTAGAAGAAACCAAATATTGATAACCAGAATCTTACCCTTCGGTCCAACTTCTTGATTTCGTAATTCAATAAAGGGGGTTATTTAAATATTGCAACTCATTGTCATAAATTGGATATTATCATGTTAAGGGTGAATAATGCAATAAACTTCAAAACTACACAAAAGTACACATCTCTGTTCCACCCACTACATCTTCAACATGTCACCTCAATCGATTTCACATTGACGTTTTTGCTTTTTAGAAAGTCTTTTTTCTTAATTATCCTATCTACCCATTTAATATATTTAAAAGAAACCAATTTTAAATTCTCGGCAAAACCGTTTTTCATGAGCATTTCTGTACAAAAATTTAAAGAAAATAGACCTGTGGTATAGCTAGTACAAATTCAACTAATGGACCACAACATTAGCTATACAAGTCACTTCTCATCTTCAAATCAATTATGACTTTAACCTTAATTTATGGACAAGGAATAACATTAAGCAAAAAAAATATAATTGTCTTCTTCACTTCATTTCAAGGAAGCCATTAAAGAGGAAGAATTATTTCTCACAACTAACAAAGCAAAAAAAGTTGCATTAATATATACAATAAAAAGAGGACATTTTAGAAGGAGTTAAATGCTACATTAACATGACTGATATAAACATGCAAGTACTTCTCATGAATGCCTTTGCCAAAATTATATTAATTTCTTTTCATGAATGGGCTAAGTGTGGAAATCGGTTTTTATTTATTATTGGTTGGGATGCAGATAACATTTGTTTGTGTAAAATTCTTTGGGATGCAGTTAACTAAGGGATTATGGCCTTATTACTAAGGGATGTTGTTAACTAAGGGATATCATTAAATATGAAATTTATTTAAATCTCTCACTAATATTCCCGTGAATATAAAATAGTATGCACTTATACTTATAAGTTTTTGCTTGTTGAGTGTTACATTATTCTCTCACGATGCTAGTCCACATATGCCTAAATTATTATGAAATATCTTGCTCATCAACAGCTAATTAACCTTACATTCATGTATATAACCAATTAAATTAGAAAGAAAACATGATAGATTAAGCGCATGATTAATTGATAATTCACATAAAATTAATAGATCATAAAACTTCGATCCATGTCTTATTGGGCCAATTATTTTCTTATATTGTTGTATGGCCCAATCTAAGAACCACTAAAATTTAAGGATATTGAACCCACTTCTTATTTAATCTTAACCCAAATAAGCCATGTTGACAGATCAAAATTTGCATTCTCCTTTAAGAAAATAATGAACGTATTTAATACAATTTCTAGCCAATAAAATGGAGTAACAAATTTATGAAAACCACAATTAAATTTAAAAAATCATTGTTGTTCTTGCACAAGTTGACGATATTATTTCATTTACAGGGAATCAACCCCAAAAAATGGACGTGTGGCTGCCAAACGGACAATTGATGAAAAAAAGAAAAGGATGTTAGCTATAAACAGTCCATGTGTAAATTTGGAGTAAGTTGGCAAGTACTGAATCTTTCACCAATTGCTACGAAGCCATCCAAAAGTCCTACATCTCAATGGCCGCATTTCACTAGTGATTGGACTAAATTCAAACAAGTTAAAGGCGAAAATGTACATTTTGTGAGTAAATTCTAACAAGTCTTACATCTCAATGGCCTCATATAATTTCTTAACATTGTATTAATTTTTATCCTTAATAATAACACAGAATACAGAGCCTATTCCATGAAGAGTTGTAACTACGAGAGGATGCGATGACAAATCGAGCCCAAATATGAACTCTTGTGGAGAAAAAGTGCATTTGGAAACTGCTAAAAAATTACATGTGACCCATGATATTTGTTTTTTCTTCTTCTTACAATTAATTTCTTTTGTTTCAGTTAAATTCATTCTTTCTTATAGATTTTTTCGTTATATAATGATATTGTCGTGGTACAGGAATCAATATTGGACCACATGACTTCCCTTCCAAAATTGTTGAAAGTAAATAAACTACTTACCAAAGAGCAACTAGAGGTCATCAGGTCAATGGGTTTCGGGTCTATCACAAAAGTAGGTCTCAAATTGATGGACAAAAAGTTATTGACATGGTTGGTAGATGCCTATGACCCAGAAAGCGGAATTATAAATGTACAGGTCAAACAATTATAAATGTACAAGGCAAACAAATACAAATTACATCAAACACGGTTAATGTAGTCTTCGGCCTACCAAGTAAAGGATATATATTGCCAAAACCGAGTTCCTCATCTAAATCCAAGGGACGAACATTATACGAGAAATTTTTTACACACAACGGAACAACATTGGATGGAATTGCCACAACTACATAAGAAGCTTAAAGCTTGTTCATCTCATGGAACGGAATTCAAGGTTTTATATTTGATGTTTGTATTCACTGTAATTCTTTTTCCAGGATCTTGCCAAAGTTTAGACCTTCGGAAATTGGAATATCTAATCGACTTAGATCGAATTCACGAGTACAATTGGTCTTGTCAAGTGTTGTACAACCTTGTGGAAGGGGTTAAAAAATTCAAAATAAATGGTTTTAAGAGTCTTGCGGGATGTGTGATATTATTGGAGGTACAAATTGTCAAATTTAATGAATTCAAGATTTTGTTCACTTATTTACGGCATATTCTCATAATATTGGTATTCATAAAATGTAGATGGCATTCCTATCTTCACTGGTGAACAGTTGCCTGGGTTGTGGCAAAATCTTGAATCCAAATTTACCTCATATTCAACAGTGGACACAACTTGAGGTCAACAATTTGATTAAATCTTTTAACTTAAAAGGGGGTTATTGGAACAATGCGGTGAGTATATTTAAAAGCCCGTTATCTATATTGCATTGTTTCTTCAACAACATGGAAAATTTACCACATTTTTTCAAACCATTGCAGATCTGGGTCGAAAGTGACAATAAGGAAGATAAGGTAAAGAAGGAACCCCATGCCAACGTTGAGGGCCAGACTTCATCATTGGGTTTTGAAAGCCAATTGAGATACTTAGGCAAACAAGTTGAAGTGCTTACTAATAGATTAACAAATGCAGAAATTGGGGTGAGTCAAATGTTAATTGTTAATTACCATTTTGCAAGACATTGCATAGCTTCTTCAACAACGCATGAAATTAACCACATGTCGTAAGACATTGCATGTTTCATTAGAAAGTTATACTAAGCAAGACAACAAAATGAAGGAACGACAAACCAATCAAGATTGTGGCCAAACTTCATCGTTGGATTTCGAAAGTTATTTGAGATACTTAGGCAAACAAGTTGAAGTGCTTAATGTAAGAATGACAAATGCGGAGAATGAGGTGAGTCGAGTGTTGCTTCATAAATACCATTCAAATAGTTCAAACAACATGTGCAATCATGTTAAAGATTTGGCGAAATTTGTAGAAACAATGGCAGCCATTGTATCTAACATACCATATCTACATCAAAAGTTTGGAGAGAATACAAGTACAGAAGGTCAAAAACATTCATTTCATGAAGATACTAGTAGGGAAGAGGAACAAAAAAAAGGTAAACAAAAGGAAGATCCCAAATGTCATGATCATGAGCTCACACCGAGCATTTTTAACATGATTTGCTCCAACATGCGGAAGATGACAAAGTTGCGGAATATCTCTTTTCTAAGAGACTGAATCAAGAGTAAGCATTTTGTTTTTGGTTTAAAGATATGCTTACTTTGAACAATATACTCTTCTTGAATATTTTATTAATTGTTAACATACAATATCAGTTATAAAGCGGTGGAGTTCTCCACCAATTGAATTATTCATAGAGCAAGATTTAGTAGTTTGAACAAAGGAAAATGGATTAGCGGCAAAGTAAGTTTTTTCATAAACTAATTCAATTAAGATGATAAATTCCTGAAATGATGATTAAGAAGTTTTATTAACGGGATTTTCATCATATCGAAGGTAAATGATGCTCTTGCATATATGATTTGGGCAGAGGGACGTGGATTCGGGAAATCATCTAACCAATGGATTCTTCCAACCATGTTCAGCGTATGTACATGATTTAATTTTTTAATTTTCTTTTAAACTAAACTGAATATTAAGAACTAAAAATGCAGAATATGGCTGGAAATTCAACAGCCACTGATCAACAAATCGACAGGACAATATTTGGTGAGAAATGATGTTTTTGAGGCCCCACGACAACTTGTGAAACAATTACTATCCCTCTCAATGACACCGAAAAACATTGGTATATGTGCACGATCGATGTACATAACATGTAGATAATAATATCCAACTCCTGTTTGGTAGAACCAGATATTTCAACTAAAAGATCGAGATATATCTTCAAGATAGTAAAACTGTTTAATTATTCTCCATCTTCATCTTGTATAAACGTGATGAATATATCACTTTATGGCTAACATCATGTTATTATATTTCATTTCAAAGTGTGATCGATTAGAGATGATTGCTAAGGAGTGGGGTGAAGGGGATTTTATAAATGATAATTGGGCGTATAGATTCAAATATGTAATAAAAGTCAGTTTAAGTTCTTCGCATGAATTCTAATTTCATCGGTCAAGGTGTATTTAACGTATTGTACAAGCAGGTATGATTGTGGCCTTTACGTGTGCCTAATGATGTTGTTTCCTTGGAAAGTAGATCGATTGTAAAGTGAGGTAAAAAACAAGGGGAATAAACCGACTATAAATAATATGTTAATTATATTGTATTTTGGAATTACAACTCAAATTTTGTGTTGGATAAAGATGAAGACTTAGAAGTGAAGGGAAGTTTTGATGATTCCAAAATATCATCAGCTAAGTAATGGAAGCTTAGCCAACCTCTTAGAAGATTTTTGACCAAGGAAGAAACCAAATCAGAAGGGTCAAATCTTATGGTCCAGAAGACTACTGATCTGTTACTGTATTCGAAATCAGACGAGTAAATTTTCAGCTGACTCAAATCAGATGAGTTCGACTTTGATCAGCTGAGTGTTCATCAGACGAGTAAATTCGATTAGCAGAGTGGAAGTGATCATAAAGTTATTGCAACGGTAATAAATGCGCTGAAGGTAATAAATGCTGTAAGGAAAGGGTATTTATGGCAAATGATTAAAGACATTCCTCGTATCAGCAGAGTGCATTTAATGCGACGTGACAGAAAGTACAGCAGAACTGTACAGTGCACAGTTGCAGGAAGCCGTTCAGAGATAGGACCAAAACTCGAGATCTGCCTTTCAACGGGCAGAATTTCAAACTGCGAGTATAAATAGTTCGTGATTCAAGAGTTAGAGACAAGCAACACAAATCTGAGAGTAATTCCGAAGCAGAATTCATCTAAGTCTCAAAACTCAAGAACAGAACACTCATCAGCCTAGTCATCTATTGACGAAAGTTGAAGTTGAAGATCAAAGATATACACATAAATCTGAGTGATTTTGTAAGAGAAGTGTTGTGAGATGTAGATATCCATCTTAGTGAGTGATATTACTTCAGAGAGTATGTCTTCTTTGTGATTTCCTATTACGCACTTGTGGCCTTTTCATGTGTTGATTGGCGCAAGCATTGTATACTGTTAACTATGTGTTTTCTAGTATAATCCAAGATCTAAGTGACTTGGAAGAGTGGACTAAAGAATTTAAATTCATATAACCACTATAAAAATTCTGTGTTTTTGAGTTCAAGCATTCTTTACTTGCATATTCAAACATTCAAAAGAACTTAAAGGTTTTAAAAAGGAGTTTATAAAACTGGGGATAAAACTTCAAGTTAAGAAAACTGACTTGTGAAAAACACTTGACAAATCCTCTGCCAAACAAGTTAAAATCAAAACTCTGATTTTCTCAAAATCAGCTAAGTAACATCAGAAGAGTGATCAACTCTGTTGTTCAAGCTTTGTGCGCGATCAACTTAGTAGTCTTTCACTTTCTTGATCAGCTTAATCTGCTGACAGAAAAAGTAAGAGATTTAAGAAACTCAAGTTCGAATCCTACTGAAGACACCACACTGGGGAGGACCTATATCCTTTGCACTCTTCGTCTGAACTTTATATACACAGTTTAGTAGATACAAAAAAATAAATCTAACGGTCTAATATATAACTTTGATGGGTAATTTCATATTAGATACAAATGTATTGGAAGAGCCATCCTTAACAAGTGGATACATGTGAATATCCAACCATATTCATGTTAATAGATCCACCAATTATTAAAAACTAAATTTCTAAAATTTGTTTGTTTGACTAAGTGACATGCATGACTAAATCTCGTACAAATGTTTTAGAATTCATTACATGGATTAGACTAAGTTTACTTACATGATTTTGGTCTAACTCAACCTCAAAAGCTAGCTTAAGAAGTGAAGATTCTCCAATACCTTATAAGGTGGACTTTTTCAACTCATGTGGAACATTTAGTCTAAAAAATTCATAATCAAAATAATGTTACTGGTGTTCTACTTGAATTAATTAGGCATACTCTATTTCTAATTTTGAATCTTGCACGTAATAGACTTTATTTCATAACAAAGTAAAGTGTTCATTTTTAATAATTGTATCTTCAAGCTATCAAATTATTAGTGTTCTAATAAGTTGAACAACTCAAAAAAACGATCTATAAAACCAAATTATGTTGCAAATTGTCTCGTGCTTGTTTTCTAGCATTTGAAGTTGCATCTTGATTTTATTCTTTACAAGTGTCGTAAAACATATTTTTTTAGCATTATTATTATTTTTTAAAAAGAGTTATTCTCTGATATGTTAAGTGTTTGCGTTTAACGAATTAAATAAAATTAAACAATGTGGAATAATAATTCTAAACGAAAATATGTGACAGAATTAACTTACTAGATATTATAGTAAATGATGTTATATGCCCACTAATCTAGAACAGGGTTCCCTAGAACTATACTCATACGACTTCAATTCAACTCCCGGTTAATAATTGGGTAAATACCAATAATGGTCCTTCTTATTTGTAAGAATTTTTTACTCAGTGGTTCTTCTTATGTTTTTTACCCACATTAGTTCCCACTATGAAATAAGTGGTATTTTACTTATAGTATTACACTTTAGTCCCTCATAAAATTGTTTTGTTTCAATTTAGTCCCTTAGAAAACTATTTCTTTATCAATTTAAATCCTCATAAAACTGTTTTGACACCTTAATTCATCTTGGACCATCTGAAAATGACCAAGTGAAACAAATATTAATTGTGGAGACTAACGTGAGGGAAAAATCACAAGATGGACCACTCTGTAATAAGTTAATGATAAGGAGGGCCATTAATATTTTATTTTCAAACAATTCCTGACCAACAAGGCAACAACACACCTCACATAATTCTCAATATTTTATTTGGTAGGGTTTAACCAAAAACACCACGAACGTCGTAAATTTGAAAATAAGTACAATTTTTCCAAATGCACGGGTCCTCTTTTGAGACGGTTTTGGCCTAATTTTGTGGTTTCATAAAATTGATTCAGAAACGTTTCAAATGAAGTCCGATCATAATTTTCGCGATATTCAAATTTAATTTATATACTTACACTTAATAAAATATACTGATATGACATTAACCACATACTTTTTCTTTATAAAAACAACTGATTTTACATCTATCACATATTTTTCTCCTTAAAATCTCAAGTTTCAAACTCAATCTAAATCATATCGTAGTTTTTGAAACCAGAAAACCTAACATCCAAAACCAATACAAATTGTGACGGCCTGACTCCGCGGGTCCGTTGGATTAAATTTTTAGTTAATGAAAATGTTAAAATACTGATTTTTTTTTTTTGAAACGGGTATAAAACCAAAACGAAAATTGAAAAGTTTAATTCGAAAGCGATTAGTCCATAATCAGCCAACAATTAATATATAAAATAGTTTATATTATTTAGTTTATTGACAAAATAAAAATCCATTTTCAATTGGGAAAGCTTAAAGCGGAAGCGGTTTAAAATAATATAAGAATAATTTAAATTACTAATTTTTTTGTAAGAAAAATAAATTCAATTTAATATTTATAGTTTAAAGCGGAAGTATTTAAAACAAACTTTGAAGGAAAACATGATGCGGTGAAACAACATGTGAAACCCAACAGGGACAAGGCAAGATTACGATCAATATTGGAGAAAATTTATAATCATCTTCGATAAAAATGATCACTTTACAAAACTAGCTAAATAACAAGATATTATAAAAATTGACTTCAACGTTATAAGAGTTTTGAAACATCAGTTCAAGGTAGGATATTAAAATCAAATAAGAACCTTAACAAATGTACAACTACTCTCCGAAACTAGGGTGGGACCGCAACCGTGATGACCTAACAGCAATATGAACTATCGTTTCCCCAAACACCTGTAGCTGAAAAGATTGAAACATGGAATGCATAAGTTGATCGTCCAACTTAGTGAGGCTGTAGTGCACATGTGTGTGTGATGCGTGGATGCAACATAATATATGTGAGCATAAATAACAGTACAGTAAATAAACACATGCGATAACAATTTAAGCACGTTAAACAAGTAACCAACAGTTGTTGATGCCGTCCTTCTCTTACCCTCCAATCCATATTATGACGCCCCCACCGAACACTCCAAGTAAGGAGCTACCTTACTAATTGTGCGCATAGACGTCTAATGCCAGGAGTTTGACTTCACTCCCAAGTGTAACCTCCACACTTGGTTTGTGAAGCCGGGTCTACGGTGGATCAAGGTAACCCTCCGGCCCTAACCTTCTAGGTTACCCATGATTCCGCACACCAAAATAGGGCCCACACAATAATAGCAAACAATACAGTACAGTAACAATTCAGTAACAATACAGTACAATAACAATCCAGTAACAGGAAATCAGTAAACAACTCAATAAATCAAAGCAATTTGGTATACAATATCAAGTACTCATAAGCACATAAGCATTAGCATAATAATTCAACATGATTAGTTCGTCCTAGCTGTCGTGTTATTCATTGTATCATACATCGCATGCTCGTTCATTTAGGGACTAAGTTACAGTTATGACTCTGCCTACTAGCACATCCAGACTGACACACATGTAACACACAACACTCACCTGTGTAGCTTACGCTTCTCGAGAATATGCGGAAAAGTGGCATCTCCGGTTCCTGTACACGTTTATGCAACGATCTTAGAATCTAATTATGCTATGAAGATTCTAGAGTGACTAAAGCATTGCTTTATGCTTTAGTCGAGTACACAATTGAATCATTATCGATGTCGAAGCCACGATTGTAACTTGGACTTTTAAGTCCAATTCAAAGGTTCTATGGTTCATTCATGAAGCGTGGGAAACATAGCCACAAAATTGTTAAACTAGAACATAATCGTTCTAATTGAGCTTTAAAATGTTTAATTAAAGGTTTTAAGTTAAGTTATTACTTTCAAGTAACTTTATATTTCTAAAGTATCCAAACAATATTTTATTTTTTAAATTTAGAAATTAAGTTTATTTGAAATTATTTTCTTTTACAAAAAATCATTATTAATTTAATTTCAGAAAATAAAATTAATCATTTAACATCTTTATTTTATTTAATATAATTATTTAAATTCATTTTTAGAAAATTATTATAATTTATTGAGTCCTCTTTTCAAAATTAATCTTTATTTGAAATTATCTTTTTCAAAAACTTATATTTATTATAAATTTTATTTTATTTTCAGACTTATTTATTTTCAGAAAATAATTATCCAAAAATTATTTTAATTTATTTCAAAATTAATTTTTTTCAGAAAAATAACTAACCCAAATTACTATAAATATTTTATTTTTTGAAAAGCTTTTTCATTTAATTTTCAATCAAATTTTCAAAATTATTTAATCTTTATTTCGAAATTAACTATTATTATTATGATATATTTTTTTTTTTTTTGATATTCATGAATAATAATTATCAAAACTATTTTATTATTTATAAAACTTTATCTAATATCTGAAAATAATTTTAATTACGTTCCTTAATTATTTTCAAAGCTTTTTTGTTACATCATAAAATTTATTTACGTAAATCTTGTAGTTTTAAAATATTTACTATGTATATATTTATGTGTATATATATATATATATATATATATTATTTTCAGAATAAATACTTTACAACATAATTATTAAAATTGTTAAAAAGTTTCCAGATTTTTTCTTGGAATTTATTATGTATATTTATATAAATAATTATTTTCATTTATTTCTTCTTATTTTTTTTTAAATTATAATATTTATTATTTTCAGAATAATATTTTAAAAATAATTATCCAAATTATTTTTATAATTTTTGAAATTTATTTTCTAAATTACTTATGCAGATATATTTTCAGAAATTAAAATTTAAATATGATTTTTTATATTAATAATTTATTAATTTATCATGTTATTTTACTATTCAAAATATTTATAATAATTTAATATTATTTAATCAAATAATATATATATATATATATATATAATGGATCCATGGCCCGCAAAATAGCAGGCCAAATTGGGGCTCAAAATATACAGCAAGCCCTTAATGGGCCGATTGCATATTATGCAGCAAGCCCAAAAGAAGGGCCTGCTGCATAATGTGCAGCAAGCTCATGGCTTGCTGCTTGGCAACAGGTCACCGTGACCTGTTGCATAAGCACCAAGCCGGTGGTGGCTGGCGGTCGATCGCCTGCCGGTGGTAGGGGTGGCTCCGACCACCCCTTTTTAAGTTCTAGTCCCCAAAGTTTTCAAATATACATAAATCACCCAAATTTATTTTTATATTTTTTTTTTTTTAAAAAAAACATTACTTTCTTGCAATATTGAATATCCTAAACAAGATTCAAAATTTTTCAATAAATCAAACTAAAGATCAAAAGCACACTTTAATAAACATAATCCAAACCAAATCATCAACTTCTTATCATCAAAAAGAGAGTTCATCCTTTTCTCTTGCAAAATCTCAAAAACCCAAACTTTAAATCCTCTACTAAAATCTAGGAAAAACCCAATGCTAAGATGGGTGCTTCTAGGGTGCGGGCAAGATAACTCGCCCTCACATGCGGGACGTCCATGAAATTATGCCATGTGGCGCGCGTAACTGATATGTAACTCGGCGAGTTGACTCGGTCTGTAAATAGACCATTTTACCCTTTTTTAATTTTAAATAAAAGTTGAGATAATCTTCAATTAATAAAAGACATTTATAACCTTTAAATATTCAATTAATAAAAGACCGCTTTACCCCCAACTTTGATAATAATTGACTTTGACAATTTTACAAATTGACCCCTATATTTTACGATTTTACGAATTGAATTATTTTGCTTCTAAAAAAATATAAAAAAACCGCCTGTCATATAAAAAGACCGCTTTACCCCCAATTTTGATAATAATTGACTTTGACAATTTTGCAAATTGACCCCTATATTTTCCGATTTTACGAATTGAATTATTTTGTTTCTAGAAAAAATATAAAAAAACCGCCTATCATATAAAAAGACCGCTTTACCCCAAATTTTGATAATAATTGACTTTGACAATTTTGCAACTTGACCCCTATATTTTGCGATTTTACTAATTGAATTATTTTGCTTCTAAAAAAATATAAAAAAACCGCATGTCATATAAAAAGATCGCTTTACCCCCAATTTTGATAATAATTGACTTTGACAATTTTGCAAATTGACCCCTATATTTTCCGATTTTACGAATTGAATTATTTTGCTTCTAAAAAAATATAAAAAAACCGCCTGTCATATAAAAAGACCGTTTTACCCCAAATTTGATAATAATTGACTTTGAGAATTTTGCAAATTGACCCCTATATTTTGCGATTTTACGAATTGAATATTTTGCTTCTAAAAAAATTTAAAAAACCGTCTGTCATATAAAAAGACCGCTTTACCCCCAATTATGATAATAATTGACTTTGACAATTTTGCAAATTGACCCCTATATTTTGCGATTTTACGAATTGAATTATTTTGCTTCTAAAAAAATATAAAAAAACTGCATGTCATATAAAAAGACCGCTTTACCCCCAATTTTGATAATAATTGACTTTGACAATTTTGCAAATTGACCCCTATATTTTTCGATTTTACGAATTGAATTATTTTGCTTCTAAAAGAATATAAAAAAACCGCCTGTCATATAAAAAGACCGCTTTACCCCCAATTTTGATAATAATTGACTTTGACAATTTTGCAAATTGACCCCTATATTTTGCGATTTTACGAATTGAATTATTTTGCTTTTAAAAAAATATAAAAAAAAAACCGCCTGTCATATAAAAAGACGGCTTTACCCCCAATTTTGATAATAATTGACTTTGACAATTTTACAAATTGACCCCTATGTTTTTCGATTTTACGTATTGAATTATTTTGCTTCTAAAAAAATATAAAAAAACCGCCTGTCATATAAAAAACGTCAAGCCAATTTGAAGTACGATACCGTGTAAGATTTGAGTTTCTCCTATGTTTTTAATTTCTACAGTTTTTTTCTTAATTAATTTTATTTGAGGACCAAAAAAAATATTAATTCTATTTACAGATAAATTACAAAGATGTAATCGAATACTTATGAAATGTTTATAAGTATTCGATTACATCTTTGTAATTACACCCATCACAAACATATTCATAAATATACACCAAAACTCTTGAAACCTATAAAACATTGATTTGATATCAATTTACAAAATACAAAGATTTTATTTGGTTTATCAATTTTTTTTTTCTCCAATACGTTGTTCACTTTTATCCTATTCTATAAAATTATCAGGTATTCTTCTTATCTCTTAACGCGTCTCGGTCAATTAAATCATCAATTCGTCTTGGATTGGCATCAAGTTATTCAACATCTGACTAAATTTTTCATCTTCGTTAATTGTTTGCTCCTGTTTGACTTTCAATCTACATATGCATCTTAATGTTTTGGGCATGTTAATTCAAGTTTTTGTGTTCCTTTGATTTTGAATTTTAAATGTTTTAATATTTTTAATTATTTTAGAAAAGATTTAATGAAGGGCCAAAAATACTTTTTATGCATGCATTCCTGTCAAATTTAATTTTGTTATCACAAGGTAACAACACAAGTGACGAAGTAATTATTCCAAAATAATTTGTACTGTTAGAAGAATAACAGTTTATTCTCTCAAAAAAAAAAAAAAATAGTAGTAAATTAGCGCCAATGCTTAAATAAGCAAAATCGAAGAGTCATTGTCACTTTGCACCTAAAATATACTTATTTTGACACTTTATATTTGAAATTGAAACTTTGACATTTTAGACCTCATTATGATGCATGTTGCCAAATAATAAACACTTTGAGGGTTTAAAGTATCAAAATTTTAATTTAAATGTGTATATTGTCAAAATGGAATAATTTTATGATGCAAAATTTTAATTTACTCTATAAAAACAGTGTGTAATATAGAAAGGAGGTTATTGTATTAGGTTATTGTACCTTGCTCTAGAACAAAAAAACTCCGGCATTATCATAATATTAATTTGAAATACAAACAGGCAAAAGTAGTTCCATTCTGGAATTATAACCACATCGATTCAAAAAAAAAATTCTAATAAAAAACAAATTCAGAGTGGCATTACCTGTGCCCGAAATTTCTGATCTCCGATAAAATATTTGGAAAAAAAATAGAATTTTCACCGAATTTGGTTGGGAAATTGTAATATAGCTTTGAAATTCAAGCTGAATTTATCATGATCGAGAAAATTGTAATGCATAGCATATGGAACTTGTCGTAAAATTGAACTTTTTTGGGGGTTATTTTCTCACTCTCGAAAGAGGAGAGCAGCAACAAGTAGGAAGAGGAATGCAGTTCTCTTTCCTGCGGTTATCTACAGTGCCAGTTATTGAGCTAGAGTCGTGAGTTTACGTGACAAACTTTTGTTGAGATACGATGTTGAAATGTTAAAAAAACCGCCTGTCAAAATTGAAGGTAAAACGGTCTTTTTACATGACAGGCGGTTTTTTTATATTTTTTTAGAAGCAAAATAATTCAATACGTGAAATCGGAAAACATAGGGGTCAATTTGCAAAATTGTCAAAGTCAATTATTATCAAAATTGGGGGTAAAGCGGTCTTTTTATATGACAGGCGGTTTTTTTATATTTTTTTAGAAGCATAATAATTCAATTCGTAAAATCGCAAAATATAGGGGTCAATTTGCAAAATTGTCAAAGTCAATTATTATCAAAATTGGGGGTAAAGCGGTCTTTTTATATGACAGGCGGTTTTTTTATAGTTTTTAGAAGCAAAATAATTCAATTCGTAAAATCGCAAAACATAGGGGTCAATTTGCAAAATTGTCAAAGTCAATTATTATCAAAATTGGGGGTAAAGCGGTGTTTTTATATGACAGGAGATTTTTTTATATTTTTTTAGAAGCAAAATAATTCAATTCATAAAATCGCAAAATATAGGGGTCAATTTGCAAAATTGTCAAAGTCAATTATTATCAAAATTGGGGGTAAAGCGGTCTTTTTATATGACAGGCGGTTTTTTTATATTTTTTAGAAGCAAAATAATTCAATTCGTAAAATCGCAAATTATAGGGGTCAATTTGCAAAATTGTCAAAGTCAATTATTATCAAAATTGGGGGTAAAGCGGTCTTTTTATATGACAGACAATTTTTTTATATTTTTTTAGAAGCAAAATAATTCGTAAAATCGCAAAATATAGGGGTCAATTTGCAAAATTTTCAAAGTCAATTATTATCTAAATTGGGGGTAAAGCGGTCTTTTTATATGACAGGCGATTTTTTTATATTTTTTTAGAAGCAAAATAATTCAATTCGTAAAATCGCAAAACATAGGGGTCAATTTGCAAAATTGTAAAAGTCAATTATTATCTAAATTGGGGGTAAAGCGGTCTTTTTATATCATAGCCGGTTTTTTTTATTTTTAGAAGCAAAATAATTCAATTCGTAAAATCGCGGAACATAGGGGTCAATTTACAAAATTGTCAAAGTCAATTATTAAAATCGGGGGTAAAGTGGTCTTTTTATATCATAGCTGATTTTTTTTATTTTTTAGAAGAAAAATAAGTGAAAGGGTAATCTAGGTATATTGTAATTTAATTAAAGTCAATAGTTACAAATTCATTTTGACCAAGTTACCTAATCAACGACCCAGATCAATCTGAGCCAAATGAACGGCATGATGAGGCTTCCCGCATGTGAGGGCGTAACTCACGTGCCCGCACCCTAGAAAAATCCTGCTAGGATTCAATTAATTAGAATTAAAAGCTAGGATTTTAGGACTCTTCATTTGTAAAACCATTTTTAAACAACAAAAAGGGAGCTTTGGATATATCGTTACCTAACTAGAAGAATCAAATAATAGCACCATCTTCTCATTATAAACTCGATGGACGGCGACGGGTCTCCGGAGGTTGCATCGGCGATTGGGTGGCGACGACGATGACCATGGTGGTTGCCGGCGACAGTGTTCCGATGGTGGAGGCGGCGGCACGACAGCGGTAGTGGTGGTGGCTATGGTGGCTCCTCCCTCTTTATTCAAGTCTCATTATCATTTCTCTCTCCTCTTTTCTCTCATATTTGCTTCAATACCCAAAAACTTGTAACCTAGCCCTCAAGAAAAAAATCTGAAATTCAGATTATATGGGCTAAGGTTTGGTCTTGGGAGGGAGAAAATAATCATTTCTCCCTCCAAAAGCTTCTCCAATTGGAGAAGACCTTGGGTAGAGAGTTTTTCTCCACCCAAGGACAGGCCTAGGCAATAGGCATGCAATTTGCTTCCGTAGAGAGAAATAATTTATGTGATTGCTGATTTATTTTTGAAATTTTCGGATATAATTGCATTTTACCCCCAGAATTTTTTGAAAAGTTACAATTTGACCCAACATACAAGAGTTTTGTACACATGAGTCCAAAATAATTATATAATAACCCCAAGACTTTTTAAAGTTATTTTTCCATTTTCTAAGTTATTTCTAGGTACATAATGATACATGAAATACTTAATTCATGCAATTTAGCATAATAAAATATTTTAATTTAATTAAAACATAGTAGCACATAAAATTTGGTTTAAAAAAAAATCCAATAAATACAAGTAAAGTGTGCGAGATTTCTGGGGCGTTACAATCCTCCCTCCTTAAAAGAATTTGGTCCCCAAATTCTCTCTTGGTATTCGAGTAGTCCGGGTAACGCCGACGTATCTTCTTTTCTAGCTGACGAATTATTTATTCCGTACTCTGTGTGCGACATAAATCTTCTACTTGTGGAATCATTAGCTTGCTTGATTCAGACAAGTGTATGAAAAAAAATGGTCCTTCTCTAGCTCCCAAATCATTTCTTCAATACTATAAGCGTGTCATAAACTTTACTGGTGGAATATGCAGCCTTCTTGATTCAGAAGAGTTTGCGAAAAATGTTCCCTCGTACGCGCGTTAGACGTTTTCGAAACTCTGACATGTCTTTATCTCTAACTCCCAAGTCGCCTCTTTTATACTTTGGTTGCGCCACAATGGAATCATTTCTTCATCTGGATGAGTAAGTGAATATGTCTTCCTTCATAAGTTAGATACTTACGAAGCTCTTACAATATGTAGTTAGGTTCACGACCAATGTGGTACTTCATATACGATACGTGGAAAAGTGACGCGGTAAATCGGGACACGACGGTAATTCCAACTCGTATGTCGCGGGTTAAGATTCCTTTTTAAAATAAAAACTACTCACGTAACAACATATAGCATTAGTTTAGCCCAGATAATCCAAAAGATATTGAAGGACCTTTGATTTGAGATTATCGAGGAAAAATGACAGTCAAATGAAGAGTCACGATAAGGATTACAAAAAATGATCAAATCAAAGTGCTCAAGATATCAAGACAAAACTTAATAATGGCAACAAATAGAATAACCGATGAAATTTGCAAGATGAGTTGAATAACGGTAACATGATAACCAAGTCAATAGTTCGTTATAAGTAACAAGGAGAACTAGTAAGGCACACTGATAAGAATAACGGAAGAGATGAGTGTCAACCTATTTGAATGGAGTAAGCAAGAAGACGATCAAAGAAATGATACCGATAAGAATAGTAGAAAGTCAAAAGAAGTGTCATGACGATAATAACTAAAACATTAAAGTGTTTTTGGTCATTTGAAAAGCAAGTCGAGAACAACGTGATTTAAAGATTTATTTCAAGAAGTAACGATTTCAACAAGCTGCAATAACATCAAAACGATCTGATTAAGCGAGACGGGGATTAATTTAAGTCCAAAACAAATAGAAGGTAAGTCTGAAGTTCAAAAGAACCCAAGAATAAATCGATATGATTTATGAGGCTTACGAGAATGAATGAACTAGACAAAGAAACGAATAATTCATGAATGGACAATATGAAAATGTGAAGTTCAAAAGGAAACTGTGACAATTCGATCTCTTCAGGAAATTTAAAAGATTGCATAATTAAATACAATGAATAAGAGTAATATAAAATCATATGGATGATTTCAAAACGATCACAACCCAATAAATAGGTTCAGGGAAAAGAATGACAAGGAATAATAACATTCGTAATATCTGATGAGAATAAATAATTTTGGTTACGAAATCGATACAAGGAAGTACCTCATGAAATAATGAGAGGTAAACTCTAAACGAGTACGAAAATAAAGGATCAAAACATAAGCTTGATAGGATAACAAACCGAAAACATGTTAAATTAAGAATTTCGATAAGATCTCAAGGAAAACAATCAATTTAGGAGTCAAATTAAGGATACGAGTTCAAGATAAGCCATATTAAAAATAAGGCTAAATAAATTCAATAAATTTTTATGGTTAATCGCACTCCATGAAAAGAAATATACAATATGACAGCTGCATTTAGAAGCGAAAGAAAAGCACGAGCGAAAATGGAAAGGTTAGAAAGGAACCTATAGCAGCATAGAATTCAAAATGAAGTTACCTGTTATCGAGAAGAATTTATAGCTGAAATTCAATAAACGAGTAAAATCTCAAGATTTATGTTTGATAAAATGAAGACTCGTCGTTAATAGAAATGAAAGAATCAATAAGAACAATTGGATTCACCACAACAACAAAAACAGAAATATAAGGATCTCAAGCTCAAAATAATCAAGTTCCAACATTATCATAAGGGCGAAACAGTTAATTATAAGAAATAGGATGAATAGAGCTTACTAAAGGTGAGAGATCAATTTGGAGAGGAAATATCTGAAGTCAGCAATATGAGTTCTGAATAAGGTGACTCACGCGATAATGGACTTCGAAAAGGTTTAGGGCAATATTAGTCATTCTACATGTACTTCAAGTAAGGTCACTTGATTAAAGTAATTCAACAAGCACGAATTCAAGAAGCATACGCATCTACAATCATAATCGGACAATAATTCCGACAGTTCAGTCAAAATAACGTCAATTGTATTCTAGATACCAACAATAAAACAACAAATTAGGAAATCACAATAACAATCAAATATAACCCGTACCCCCGAGGCCATGCACAATACATATATTTTGGTTGCGGTCTTGTCCTAAAAGTGAACTACCCAAAGTGGGTAGACACACTAAAGTCTTGACGGTGAGTCCCACCTTACTAGCACCTCAGTAAAAAAAAATTCCGAGGACCCTATCCTGGCCATGAGCCGAAGCTCTGATACCACCTGTCACGGCCCGACTCCGCGGGTCCGTCGGATTAAATTTTTAGTTAATGAAAATGTTAAAATACTGATTTTTTTTTTTTGAAACGGGTATAAAACCAAAACGAAAATTGAAAAGTTTAATTCGAAAGCGATTAGTCCATAATCAGCCAACAATTAATATATAAAATAGTTTATATTATTTAGTTTATTGACAAAATAAAAATCCATTTTCAATTGGGAAAGCTTAAAGCGGAAGCGGTTTAAAATAATATAAGAATAATTTAAATTACTAATTTTTTTGTAAGAAAAATAATTTCAATTTAATATTTATAGTTTAAAGCGGAAGTATTTAAAACAAACTTTGAAGGAAAACATGATGCGGTGAAACAACATGTGAAACCCAACAGGGACAAGGCAAGATTACGATCAATATTGGAGAAAATTTATAATCATCTTCGATAAAATGATCACTTTACAAAACTAGCTAAATAACAAGATATTATAAAAATTGACTACAACGTTATAAGAGTTTTGAAACATCAGTTCAAGGTAGGATATTAAAATCAAATAAGAACCTTAACAAATGTACAACTACTCTCCGAAACTAGGGTGGGACCGCAACCGTGATGACCTAACAGCAATATGAACTATCGTTTCCCCAAACACCTGTAGCTGAAAAGATTGAAACATGGAATGCATAAGTTGATCGTCCAACTTAGTGAGGCTGTAGTGCACATGTGTGTGTGATGCGTGGATGCAACATAATATATGTGAGCATAAATAACAGTACAGTAAATAAACACATGCGATAACAATTTAAGCACGTTAAACAAGTAACCAACAGTTGTTGATGCCGTCCTTCTCTTACCCTCCAATCCATATTATGACGCCCCCACCGAACACTCCAAGTAAGGAGCTACCTTACTAACTGTGCGCATAGACGTCTAATGCCAGGAGTTTGACTTCACTCCCCAAGTGTAACCTCCACACTTGGTTTGTGAAGCCGGGTCTACGGTGGATCAAGGTAACCCTCCGGCCCTAACCTTCTAGGTTACCCATGATTCCGCACACCAAAATAGGGCCCACACAATAATAGCAAACAATACAGTACAGTAACAATTCAGTAACAATACAGTACAATAACAATCCAGTAACAGGAAATCAGTAAACAACTCAATAAATCAAAGCAATTTGGTATACAATATCAAGTACTCATAAGCACATAAGCATTAGCATAATAATTCAACATGATTAGTTCGTCCTAGCTGTCGTGTTATTCATTGTATCATACATCGCATGCTCGTTCATTTAGGGACTAAGTTACAGTTATGACTCTGCCTACTAGCACATCCAGACTGACACACATGTAACACACAACACTCACCTGTGTAGCTTACGCTTCTCGAGAATATGCGGAAAAGTGGCATCTCCGGTTCCTGTACACGTTTATGCAACGATCTTAGAATCTAATTATGCTATGAAGATTCTAGAGTGACTAAAGCATTGCTTTATGCTTTAGTCGAGTACACAATTGAATCATTATCGATGTCGAAGCCACGATTGTAACTTGGACTTTTAAGTCCAATTCAAAGGTTCTATGGTTCATTCATGAAGCGTGGTAAACATAGCCACAAAATTGTTAAACTAGAACATAATCGTTCTAATTGAGCTTTAAAATGTTTAATTAAAGGTTTTAAGTTAAGTTATTACTTTCAAGTAACTTTATATTTCTAAAGTATCCAAACAATATTTTATTTTTTAAATTTAGAAATTAAGTTTATTTGAAATTATTTTCTTTTACAAAAAATCATTATTAATTTAATTTCAGAAAATAAAATTAATCATTTAACATCTTTATTTTATTTAATATAATTATTTAAATTCATTTTTAGAAAATTATTATAATTTATTGAGTCCTCTTTTCAAAATTAATCTTTATTTGAAATTATCTTTTTCAAAAACTTATATTTATTATAAATTTTATTTTATTTTCAGACTTATTTATTTTCAGAAAATAATTATCCAAAAATTATTTTAATTTATTTCAAAATTATTTATTTTCAGAAAAATAACTAACCCAAATTACTATAAATATTTTATTTTTTGAAAAGCTTTTTCATTTAATTTTCAATCAAATTTTCAAAATTAATTAATCTTTATTTCGAAATTAACTATTATTATTATGATATATTTTTTTTTTTTGATATTCATGAATAATAATTATCAAAATTATTTTATTATTTATAAAACTTTATCTAATATCTGAAAATAATTTTAATTACGTTCCTTAATTATTTTCAAAGCTTTTTTGTTACATCATAAAATTTATTTACGTAAATCTTGTAGTTTTAAAATATTTACTATGTATATATTTATGTGTATATATATATATATATATATATATATATATATATATATATATATATATATATATTATTTTCAGAATAAATACTTTACAACATAATTATTAAAATTGTTAAAAAGTTTCCAGATTTTTTCTTGGAATTTATTATGTATATTTATATAAATAATTATTTTCATTTATTTCTTCTTATTTTTTTTTAAATTATAATATTTATTATTTTCAGAATAATCTTTTAAAAATAATTATCCAAATTATTTTTATAATTTTTGAAATTTATTTTCTAAATTACTTATGTAGATATATTTTCAGAAATTAAAATTTAAATATGATTTTTTATATTAATAATTTATTAATTTATCATGTTATTTTACTATTCAAAATATTTATAATAATTTAATATTATTTAATCAAATAATATATATATATATATATATATATTAATGGATCCATGGCCCGCAAAATAGCAGGCCAAATTGGGGCTGAAAATATACAGCAAGCCCTTAATGGGCCGATTGCATATTATGCAGCAAGCCCAAAAGAAGGGCCTGCTGCATAATGTGCAGCAAGCTCATGGCTTGCTGCTTGGCAACAGGTCACCGTGACCTGTTGCATAAGCACCAAGCCGGTGGTGGCTGGCGGTCGATCGCCTGCCGGTGGTAGGGGTGGCTCCGACCACCCCTTTTTAAGTTCTAGTCCCCAAAGTTTTCAAATATACATAAATCACCCAAATTTATTTTTATATTTTTTTTTTTAAAAAAAAAACATTACTTTCTTGCAATATTGAATATCCTAAACAAGATTCAAAATTTTTCAATAAATCAAACTAAAGATCAAAAGCACACTTTAATAAACATAATCCAAACCAAATCATCAACTTCTTATCATCAAAAAGAGAGTTCATCCTTTTCTCTTGCAAAATCTCAAAAACCCAAACTTTAAATCCTCTACTAAAATCTAGGAAAAACCCAATGCTAAGATTCAATTAATTAGAATTAAAAGCTAGGATTTTAGGACTCTTCATTTGTAAAACCATTTTTAAACAACAAAAAGGGAGCTTTGGATATATCGTTACCTAACTAGAAGAATCAAATAATAGCACCATCTTCTCATTATAAACTCGATGGACGGCAACGGGTCTCCGGAGGTTGCATTGGCGATTGGGTGGCGACGACGATGACCATGGTGGTTGCCGGCGACAGTGTTCCGATGGTGGAGGCGGCGGCACGACAGCGGTAGTGGTGGTGGCTATGGTGGCTCCTCCCTCTTTATTCAAGTCTCATTATCATTTCTCTCTCCTCTTTTCTCTCATATTTGCTTCAATACCCAAAAACTTGTAACCTAGCCCTCAAGAAAAAAATCTGAAATTCAGATTATATGGGCTAAGGTTTGGTCTTGGGAGGTAGGGGTGAACACGGTCGGGTTGGGCGGGTTTGCATGAAAAAATCAACCCGACCCAACACGTGCGGGTTGCCAATTTTTTAAACAGCACCCGCGTTGTTATTTTTATAAACCGTCCGGTTCGGGTGGAATGGGTGCGGGCGGGTGGCGGTCGGGTTGACGGGTTGAACGGAAACAATGTCATAAAATCTTGATATCCAAATATAAACAATGAAGCATATAATTTTAAGTTCTTCAAACAACAAATAAAATGTGTCAAATGTGTTCACTGTTAATTTTAAAATTAAATCCAAAAAGCAAAAAATACAAAACTATAATATAATCAACGATTTCTTACTAATTAAATCAATAGTCTCCACAAAAAATAATATTACAAATCCCCACAAAAAAACTTATTACAAATCATCACTCACACATTACAAACAGTAACAAATTAGTGAAGTTTCTTCTCAATTTTTCAACAACAAACTCTTTAGGAAATAATGTGCTAACATATTTGTACCATTAACATTAATATAAACAAGAAACTTTAAGAAAGTTTGTTTATTTGTTCTTATTCATTTGTTAATAAATGTAATTTATTTCACACTTTTATTAAACAATGAATAAAAAGTACATCAAGGATGATTAAGTGCGGGTTGCGGGTGGGTCGGTTTTTTAACCATCAAACCCGTCACCCGACCCATAACGTGCGGGTTTACAAATTACCAACCCGTACTTGATTATTTTAAAAACAAAACCGACGGGTTGCGGGCGGGTTGGAGCGGGTCGGGCGGGTGGGTCGGGTGGGACGGGTTTATGACACCCCTATTGGGAGGGAGAAAATAATCATTTCTCCCTCCAAAAGCTTCTCCAATTGGAGAAGACCTTGGGTAGAGAGTTTTTCTCCACCCAAGGACAGACCTAGGCAATAGGCATGCAATTTGCTTCCGTAGAGAGAAATAATTTATGTGATTGCTGATTTATTTTTGAAATTTTCGGATATAATTGCATTTTACCCCCAGAATTTTTTGAAAAGTTACAATTTGACCCAACATACAAGAGTTTTGTACACATGAGTCCAAAATAATTATATAATAACCCCAAGACTTTTTAAAGTTATTTTTCCATTTTCTAAGTTATTTCTAGGTACATAATGATACATGAAATACTTAATTCATGCAATTTAGCATAATAAAATATTTTAATTTAATTAAAACATAGTAGCACATAAAATTTGGTTTAAAAAAAAATCCAATAAATACAAGTAAAGTGTGCGAGATTTCTGGGGCGTTACACAAATGGTTGTTCAAATGTATCATGAAATAATTCAAACTATTTTACAAATTAAAATAAAATAAAATCGAGCCAAAACCAATCCAAATGAACCATTACGTTGACATGTTCCCAATTTTCCCCAACTTAGTCAGAAACTAATATTCTAACCACTAACAGGTGATTGGTCTAGTGGAAGGGACTAGTTACTACAAAGTAGATGACTCAGGTTCGAATCCCTGTTGGGAGAGGTACCCACTTCATGTGACCAACCCGCCTCAAAAGAGATTAAACCCTTGAAAACCAAAAAATTATTCTAACCAAAATCGTTAACCATAGTTGTCCGAATTCACAATTAGTTAACAAATGACGAACAAGACGTTGTGAATATACAGAAAGATGGCAATAAAGTGATGGAATTTGACACATTACCCCCAAAAGTTTTCTATTTTGCACCTTTCGCCTATAATGAAAAAACCTGCATATTAGACTATTGTAAATTATCAAAAATAAATAAATAAATAAATTCCCCTGCATATGCCCCTAGGAGTTGATAAATAAGTGCACATAGTCCCTGGTCATGTTTTCAAAGAATAAAAACGTCATTTAAGAGATTTAGTGCAATAACTAATTTTTTTAGGGGTTTAATACACAAAATTAAAAATATCTAATTGAATTGTTGTACACAAATTCAAATTTACAAGTTCTATTAGTAAAATTTTCACAAGTTCAAACTCTTTCTTTCTTTTTTTTCTACTTTTTCTATTTTTTTTAAGTTATAGTTATTTTTATTTGTTTACATATAAATCATCTTTATACTAAAAAAGTTTTAACCAAATAACAGAAACTTCAAAGAAAAACAACAATAATAAAATATGTTACAAGTTTAAAAGTTAAAGTAAGTTGTAATTACAAATGTAAGAAATTCTACGAAATTATGCTTTTGACTTGTTAATAAACAATTACCTATATTAATTTTTTATTAATCTATTAAAAAAATGTATTTTGAAACACAGCTCATCAAATTTGATAATTACAAAACACGTGGCTGATTTTATAAATTAACAGTTTATGTATTAGTACGAAATGTAAATGAAATAAAAATTTATATTGGAACATAAGAAAGTTGTACCATATTAAATTAATATGTACATATTAAATTTATTGAAATAATATACCAATTACTAAGTTATGAATTTTGTTAAAAAAAAGAAAAAAATAAATCATAGGAACCCCGTAAAATGTACTTTTTTGGACAAATTATAGATCACAACATGGTTTCTTATTTTTACACTTACCCCTTAGAAGTTTTAAATTATTGCACTAACCCAAAATTACACTTGTACATTTGAATTGCAATAAAATATTGATTAGGGACAAAGTGTACTTATTTATCAACTTCTAGGGGTTAATGTAGATTTTTTTAATTATAGATGGGAATGTGCAAAAATAGAAAACTTCTGGGGGGTGATGTGCAAAAATCTCTAAAAAGATATTTCTTTTTACCCGTACAAGTAAGCTGCCCCTAGGGCTTGGCTCCCAGAAAAGCAAATCCCGTGAAATTTTGTTCTCACACGAAACACGCACTGAGATAGAGAGAGAGAGTCTTGAGTGTGAAAAATATTCCCCACCATTTCGCGCCAAGAAACCCATTTTGACGCTTAGTTAAAAAATAGATTTGTTGCTATCAGATTCATAAAATTGATTCAGAAACGTTTCAAATGAAGTCCGAACATAATTTTCGCGATATTCAAATTTAATTTATATACTTACACTTAATAAAATATACTGGTATGACATTAACCACATACTTTTTCTTTATAAAAACAACTGATTTTACATATATCACATATTTTTCTCCTTAAAATCCCAAGTTTCAAACTCAATCTAAATCATATCGTAGTTTTTGAAACCAGAAAACCTAACATCCAAAACCAATACAAATGGTTGTTCAAATGTATCATGAAATAATTCAAACTATTTTAAATTAAAATAAAATCGAGCCAAACCAATCCAAATGGAACCATTACGTTGACAAGTTCCCAATTTTCCCCAACTTAGTCAGAAACTAATATTCTAACCACCAACAGGTGATTGGTCTAGTGGAAGGGACTAGTCACTACAAAGTAGATGACTCAGGTTCGAATCCCTGTTGGGAGAGGTACCCACTTCATGTGACCAACCCGCCTCAAAAGAGATTAAACCCTTGGAAACCAAAAAATTATTCTAACCAAAATGGTTAACCATAGTTGTCCGAATTCACAATTAGTTAACAAATGACGAACAAGACGTTGTGAATATACACAAAGATGGCAATAAAGTGATGGAATTTGGCACATTACCCCCAAAAGTTTTCTATTTTGCACCTTTCCCCCTATAATGAAAAAACCTGCATATTAGACTATTGTAAATTATAAAAAAATAAAAAATAAATAAATAAATTCCCTTGCATATGCCCCTAGGAGTTGATAAATAAGTGCACATAGTCCCTGGTCATGTTTTCAAAGAATAAAAACGTCATTTAAGAGATTTAGTGCAATAACTAATTTTTTTAGGGGTTTAATACACAAAATTAAAAATATCTAATTGATTTGTTGTACACAAATTCAAATTTAAAAGTTCTGTTAGTAAAATTTTCACAACTTCAAACTCTTTCTTTCTTTTTTTTCTATTTTTTTTAAGTTATAGTTATTTTTATTTGTTTACATATAAATCATCTTTATACTAAAAAAGTTTTAACCAAATAACAGAAACTTGAAAGAAAAACAACAATAATAAAATATGTTACAAGTTTAAAAGTTAAAGTAAGTTGTAATTACAAATGTAAGAAATTCTACGAAATTATGCTTTGACTTGTTAATAAACAATTACCTATATTAATCTACTTATCTATCTATCTACTTATAAATCTATCTACTTATAAATATATTTCAAATCAGTGTTTGACTTTAATTGAGGTAGTTTGACCAAAATACTAATTTTATAGAGTTTAGAATTAATTTTATTTCCTAAAAGATAATTATCGGTTCAAAATTTGAACTCCCGAATTCCAAGTGCCCACTACTTCCCAAACTCCCCTCCATCTCTTCCAAACAACCGTCAAATAAAATCTACCACAAACCACATTTTCATTAAATCTGACTCCATCACCAATTCACTTTTATCCAACAAATTTCGGGTACTTATTGGAGTTATGTTGCTTTGCCAGTGCTTAATGTTTGTATTGCTCTACGTTTTCTTTAGTATTTCACATAAGTGGTATGTGCCGAACCAAAAAGCAGTCGATCAACATGGTAATTGACGGACTTCTTAATATTCTTTCTAAGGTATCTTCTTATATCTCTTTCTCATTCCCATATCAAAAGTCTATATTCTCCATTGCAGGTTATGTCCTCCAGGGGCTTCCTTTGTTCCATTTTTCTTGGTAAATTCTTCAATTAAGTTTGTTCAATTAACATTTTCATTTTTTTTCATGTACCAATTATGTGAATATTTTTGTTGTTAACTACATGCCACATCTCCTGAGTCATTATGTGACTCCTCTGCATAGAGCCTTTGTGTCTTTCTTTAGGGGTTGTACTATTGAAATTATTGGTTTCTGTCACTATGTATGTGTCATGTTTTATTGATGTGTTTAAAGTTTAAGCATCGTTGGCCTTAATTAATTTCCAAACAAGCATTGTTGGCCTTAATAAATTTTCAAACACTCTTCTAAAATAAATAAATTTGAAGCACATGAAGTTGCAGTGTGAAATGGAAAGAAAAATAATTTTAGATCTTTTTTTTTTGTATGGGGTCTCTTGGTGGTTCTTAGTAATCTTTAGTTAAAAAAAAAGTTACATTTCTAAAAGAGACGAGTCTTTAAGATTATAAACACAGTTCTATTTCATTTTCTCCCATTTAATTGTCTAGAATTAATTTTGCGTTATGTATGTGACTATATAATTTTATTTTACATGTAAACTAGCATTTGATGATTTACTTTTTATCATTTCTTTTGTGTGTAGTTTGTGGAAGCTAAATTTTATTTAGCTAGCCAAAAAGTTAATTTTCTGCTTCTGATAATTTTACATTCTATATCATGGGATTTTCAGTACTCGAAATACTGTAGTTGCACTAAGGCAGGTTGAAATATGGAGTAGCTGCAGCAAAGTGATTGGCATGCCTTGTGTGGTTCAGGTAAAGCTTAAATATGGTTAAACCTTTAATCAGGAATATGGTTTTATTTTTTGTAGTTAAACATAGATTGCATTTCGGCACAACAACACTTTGGACACGCATATCAAATTTACATTTAGAACAATAGGATAATTATTTTTCCTACAAGGGTGCAGGAGTTGCAGAAGAAAGAACCTGAGGGATAAGTTCAATAAGGCATCAAACTTAGCTGAGACGGGTACGTGAGATGGTATGTTGCACGTAAACATTGTTAATAGAGGAAGTGACCTCATTGCCAACACATGTAAAGTCGTAAACATTACCTGAACCCGGGAAGTTGCAGCATGAATAGATTTTACAATCTTGAGGCATCTGATGTAAACCCAGACTATGATTGTGACTAAAATGCGTCAACTACATGGTAATTTAAATTGATTTTCTCTTCTGAGTTGAAGCTCGATGTGTTTGGAGGGGATCAATATCACATGTATTCAGAATATTGACAAATATCTTAAACCAAATTGTAGATTTAAAATTGTTAATACCTGTTGAGCCAACTCATGAAATTAATGTTTTTAAGGTGGCTAAATGTTCTCTACTTTTCTTCATTAATTTTCTCTTGCTTTACTTTACCACAGCAACGCTAAAGTCAATATGTATTTGATGATGTTTTTCACAATAAGAATTTAACCATATCCTTTCAATCAGTTTTAGACTATGAAAATATTGAATATATATATAGTGCATGGAGCATTTCATTATAAGTTTTGTATATCTTTTCATTAGAATTTATAAGATGATCATTATTCACTATATTGTAACTATTTTGTGAATGAAGCCAGTGAAACAAAAAATTGGATCGATAAAGCTTTCTTGAATTATCAGTTGCATCTAATCTAATAGTGTGCAACCTAAGCAGCGTGTGATTTTGTATAAATAAAGTATTTTAATAATTTTTGGGAGGATTTGAGTACATAAGTCCGTCCTTGAACACTTTTCTAAATATTGAACATTGAATTTATATTCTTTAATTTAGTAACTAAATTTAGTTTGATTTCCATCTTTCTTTCAATACTCTATAACTATGAAATTTCATATCACTAAACTATGAAATCTCATATTATGCATAATGTCATAGAAATTATTACACAATTAGAAGTTAATATAATCCCGTGCATAGCACGGGGCTTATACTAGTTTTTTATTAATCTATTAAAAAAATGTATTTTGAAACACAGCTTATCAAATTTGATAATTACAAAACACGTGGCTGATTTTATAAATTAACAGTTTACGTATTAGTACGAAATGTAAATGAAATAAAAATTTATATTGGAACAGAAGAAAGTTGTACCATATTAAATTTATTGAAATAATATACCAATTACTAAGTTATGAATTTTGTTAAAAAAAAGAAAAAAATAAATCATAGGAACCACGTAAAATGTACTTTTTTGGACAAATTATAGATCACAACATGGTTTCTTATTTTTACACTTACCCCTTAGAAGTTTTAAATTATTGCACTAACCCAAAATTACACTTGTACATTTGAATTGCAATAAAATATTGATCAGGGATAAAGTGTACTTATTTATCAACTTCTAGGGGTTAATGTAGATTTTTTTAATTATAGATGGGAATGTGCAAAAATAGAAAACTTCTGGGGGTGATGTGCAAAAATCTCTAAAAAGATATTTCTTTTTACCCGTACAAGTAAGCTGCCCCTAGGGCTTGGCTCCCAGAAAAGCAAATCGCGTGAAATTTTGTTCTCACACGCAACACGCACTGAGATAGAGAGAGAGAGAGTCTTGAGTAGGGCTATGCACGATCCGGTAAACCGATCGGAACGTGCCGAAACCGAAATTTCGGTATGTACGCACCCGATTACCGATCCTTGAGAGCATTCGATTTTCGGTAAAACCGACCGGTTTACCGAACCGAACCGGTATACCGTTTTTTTTTTTTTTTTTTTTTTTTTAATCCTAATTTCTGAAGAGTAAATACCGGTTCCAAACGAGTGGTTTTTAAAAATGGCCTTTTGGAAAGTTTAATTTTTAAAACTGATCTTCAGGAGCTTTTTCCTGTAGAGGTGGTATTTGCATTAGTATTCTTTATTTCTGTAATTTGCATTTTAGTACCCTCTAATTTATTACTTGGTTTCTATATGATATATCAATTTCTGCTTATGTAATTCATATTCATAATCAGTTTTTAGTCTTTCTAATATCTTTATTTTGAAGTCTAATATTCCTGGTGTACAAGGATGAACCTCTAAAAATTGTATATTGGCTAGTTTATCTTCATAAATTTCAATTTCTTCACTAATTTTTTGTAATTTATTTTGTATCTTCTGTATTTTCTCCATTTTCGTTACTCGGCTCTGATACCAAAAATTGGTCAGAGACAGCGGATGTTTGTTTTTTGGTGGAAATTTGTTCTTTACATATAACACATGAATCTTTGGCCTCTTTTATTTTTGTTCCTATAATTTCTTTATTTATTTTATACATTTTAGTACTAATCGATGTTGATCTTAAATATTCTAATCTTTTCTCGTAGTGTATAACTAAATCTGATATATGTTTACAACTATTTTCGGGTTTATCATTCATAATTTGTCTTCTAAATATTTGCCTAAATCCGAAATTTTCTTTTCTAATTTTGTATATTCACTACCTTCTTCGGATTTTGTACATTCACCTTTTTCGTTATTTATTGATTTTATTAGATTTTTGGGTTTTTCTAAAGGTAATTGTTTAATGTTAGGTGATTTAAACGATATTGATCGTCTAATTTGGTCACTAGTTCCTTCTATTGTTACTTCTTTCATTGGTAATTTTTTTTATCTGAGCTATTCCTTCAAATAATTTATCCAAATAAATAGATTCTTGATCTAAGAAATTTATACTATGATGACTATTTGTTAAAGCATATTCTACCATATATGTTAGGCTAAATGGTTGATCTCCTTCTTCCATTAGTTCTTCTCTTGCAAATTTGTATCCTAAACAAATACTATTATCTAAATTTTTTGTAGATAAAGGAATTGCATATTTAATTCCTAGATTAAACTTCAATGTTTTATATGTTAGGTTTCCCATAGTTATTCCTAAAACTGAATCATGAGTATCTTTAATTCTTCGGTCGTAAGCTATTAAAGCTATTGGTGAATTAATACCTTCTTTAAAAGTTGATTTTATCAATACTTGTATCGTAGCAATTTGAATATATACTATTTTATTTCTGTCTTCTTTGTTTCTAATTTTTTCTATTCTAGCTGCTATTTGTTCGCTATCAATTATAGGAATTACAATGGTTCCTCTAGTGGTTTTTATATCTATTGGTACTTCTTGGGTAAATAAGCCATGATAGATAATATTTTTTCGTTTTAGTTTTTCAAAAATAGATTTATTAAAGTGTTGTCCTTCTTTTAAATCTAATTTTGCCTTTTTAGTTTTTTCTATTTTATGTTCAATAATTGATTGAGCTGAGAATATTCTGAGCATTTCTTCTTGTTCTAGTAATTGTATATGTCTGTCGAATTCTTTTATTGGGGAACTCATATTTTATTATTTATTTCATAATAAGGTAATTTTATTCTTGGTATTTTTATTTCTCCTATTTGTATATGTTGTGAATGAATTTCATATCTTATTTGTTCTAAAAAATCAGTACCTAATAGTATATCTGATCCTGTATCACTTTCATCTATATACATAGTAATACGAAATCTTAATTCTTCATGAAACATGAGTTCTATAGTAGTTTTTTCATTACATGTTTTTTCTCCTTTTATTGTATCTATAACAACCAGTGGTGCTGCAGATTTAGCTACTATATATCTTGGATGAAAATGTGATAAAGATGCTCCTGTGTCTATGAGTACCGAAACAATTTGTGTTCTATTTATAACTCCTAATATATGATATTGTAGAAATTGATTTATTGAAATTAAATCTAAATCATACATACCTGATGTGTTTTTGGTTGATCTTGAGTTTAGTGCTCCGTGTTGATAGTATTTGGGATCTTTGTAGATATGTTTTATGATTGATTTCTCTTTTTGTAAAAAAAAAAGTCCTCTTCAGAAGTTTGTTACAACTTCAAGATTTTATGAGAGAAAATTTAGAAGCAAAGTTCTTTTATTAATTTTCGCACACCTTACAACTGAACTAAACATCATTATTTATAGGAGGGGGAAGCTATTTTCCTCCACTCATCCAGATCACATAAGGTGATGAGGATCTATTCTAGGCCCTACGAAATAGTAAAGTTACATAATTATCTACATTGGATCCTACTATTTTTTCAACAGTAGGTCCTACATAATAGTAAAGTCATATAACTGTTTACATTGGATTCTACTATTTTTCAAAAGTAAAGATTTACTAGATGATTTTTTCAGATTTTCTTGCCGACACTCTTGTCTTCTTCTGCTGACATTTTTATCCTTCGATTATTGTTTCTTCTCCACTGGATTCATCCATGCAATGATTACATTTGTGAGCCTTGAACTCCTTCAATGTCTCACATATCTGGAGTTTTTCTTCATCGGATAATTTGTTGAATACTCCTTGTATCTTCATAATGTCTTCTTCAAAATCCATGAATGTTTTAAATTCTTCAATTTTGATTTTATCCTTAAAATTTGAATATATCATTGTGGTTTCATTTTTATAATTTATTTTAATTTTTGATTCTTCGGTTAATCGTTGTAACATGGAAACGATTCCATAGATTAATTCGGTATTTATGACTTGATGACTTTCTTCATTTTCCTGAATTGGTTGATCACGAACTGGATATGTCCCATTGGATACTCCCATGTAAATGAGTGAATAAGCTGGCACGTGTACTTCACCTTGTTCATTAAAGTAGGGATATGAGCTATATATTTTTAAATATATTTCTCTATCCTTACCAAAATATTTTCGATAATTTTTCACTGTTTGTTGGATTCCATGATTGAATTCTTGGAGAATAGTGTTGCTTTCGTCAATGTATATCGTATCAATTAATCCACATTGGAAGAATTTATACGTCATTAGTGGACTTGCTCCGCTGATGATGACTGCTTTGGGTCCTGTTATTCTTTTTTCAGTTGGATAAAAGAATTTTGTCATATCTTCCTCCGTCCAATTGTATAACATTTTCATGTATTCTTGAAAATCTTCCTTATTTACTTTTTTGAGCTGCATGTGTTCCTGTCTTGTGGGTACCTGTGTTAACTTCGTTATTTTTCCGAGTACCTTCATTGAAGAAGATGGTTGATCTATCATTGTTGCTTTTGGTTTGACTAAAGCTGATTTGAATGGTTGGGCTTTAATTTCTGCTTCTGAGATCACTTTGTTTTCTTCGACTGCAAGTTTTGCTTCCGCCATAGTTTTGTATGCCTTATGAATGATTCCTTTGTGACCATTAATATATAGTGATGCTTTATGACATTCATCAAAGATTGCTCCTTTGGCTGGTCCGTTGAAGATGACATAGTACTTCTTTGATGATGATGATGAAGATGTTTCCTGAATTTTGATACCTGATGGAACTTCTAGTTTTGGTTCGGATTTTTCTTCTGTTTTTGCCTTTGTTTTTGTTGGTTCGTCCACCACGCTTAGCATGCTAAACTCTGATGGTTTGTAACTTGGATCCAAGGATTGTATAGCCTTTTCGAATTCTTGTAATTCACGAATTTTTGCCTCAATGTTCCCTTTTATCTGCTTTGCTTGATTCTTCAGTGTTGCTATTGCTCCTTCCATAATTTAGATATTTTATCCTGATGCGAATTCTCTCGTTAATGTATCTGCAATAATGTTATTGCTACTTTTTATATATTTTATTTTTGCTGGATATCTGCTTAGTTCAAGTTGTCATCTTATTAGTCGCCCTTGATTGTAATTGGCCTGTAGCTTGTATCTGATGAATCCGGTTAGATATTTTGAATCCGTTCTAAGCTCAAATTCTTTGGGTAACAGATCAATTCTCCATTTTTTAAATGTCCTTAAACATGCTAGTGTCTCTTTCTCATGGATGGGATACCTTTTTTCTGTTTCAGAAAACGTTCCGGATATATATCTGCACAGAATTTCTGGCTTTGGACTGCTAAATTCTCCATAAATAATTTATTAGTATCATGTATACTTTTGCTCGTAGAGCTGATTTCATTGTTTAAGTTATATACGGCATCATCATGTATACTTTTGCTCGTAGAGCTGATTTCATAGTTTAAGTTACATACTTCTGATTCTTTAACTTCTTCATGTTGTTGTGTTTTTGTTTGTATACATTTCATACATCCTGACCAGACTTCGTCAGATGCGTCAGTCTCAATTATTAAATAATCATTGGAAGTTGGATTATATAGCTTTGGTAAGTTTTTCGTAATATGTTTTATTCGTTCAACTATTTTACTATCTTCTTTATCCCAAAACCATTGTTTTTTAGTACTTATTTTCTCTTGTAACTTTTTCTTTTCTTTAGCACATCCTTTTAAATATCCTAATTCGGATATATAATTTAAACATCCTAGAAACCTTTGTAATTGCTTTCTATCTTCGATTTTATTTGGGAATAGGTGTAATTTTTCTAAGACATGCTTTTGTAATTCAACTTCTCCATTTGACTTTATTATTGTTCCTAAAAATTCAATCTCTTGTTTTGCTATTTGTGCCTTCTTTTTACTTAGGACTAAACCTTTTTGTTTACATCTTTTAAGTACAAGTGCTACTTTTCTTAAATGGTCTTCTTTAGAAGTATTACTGAATATTAAAATATCATCTATGTATACAAGACATATTTCCTCTAATCCTTCTAGGTTTTTACTCATATACCTTTGAAATATTCCAGGTGCTTGTTTTAACCCAAATGGTAATACATTCCATTCATAGTGTTTTTCCGGAGGACAAGTAAATGCTGTTAGTGGTTTTGTATTTTCGTGCAATCTTAATTGATAATACCCAGATTTAGCATCTAAGGAGCTAAACCAAGTCATTCCTTTTATTTTTTTCCATTATTGAATCTCTTCGAGGTAGCTTATGTGCATCTCCTATGGTGGCATCATTCATCTTTTTGTAGTTTATTACCATTCTTCTTTTTCCTCGTTTGATTTCTTTATGGTTTTCTACATAAAATGCTGGAGCAGCATGTCTACTTCTGCTTTCTCTTATTAATTTCTTTTCTAATAACTCTTTACAATCTTTTGTAAATTCTTCTATATCTCTCTTTGAATAGGGTATCCTGTTAGGTACATTTACTTCTTGTTTTGGATCTTTTAATACTATAGTGATTTGTTCTTCATTAGTATTTATTTTTACATCTAGCGGGTCTTCTGAGCAGGTTTCTTCTAAAAGATTTTCAACTTCTTTTTCAATACTTGTTCTATTATTTTCTTTTATATAAAATAATGTTTCATTAAGAATGTGTAATATTTTTAGTCTTGTTCGTTCAAGGTTATCTATGATCGGGATTTTTATCATTTTTCCTATTGGTGCTTTTAGCTCTATATATTCTAACCATTGTATAAAGGGATGGTATAATCTAAGAAAATTGTTTCCTAGAATAATATCAAATCCTGATTCTTGCCTATAGAGTGATGGTACCTTGAATATATAGGGTGTTTTAGTTTTATCTATAATTTTTATTTTATTAAAATAACTTGCTAATTCTATCTTATGCGTACTTCCATCAGCTATCATAATTCTTACTGGTCTTTCTGTTTCTCTCCAAAATAATCCTTTTATATTTTTAGAAGCAAAACTAATACTAGCTCCAGTATCAATATATGCTGAATAATAATATCCTTTTATTTGTACCTTTATAAAAGTAGAATTTGGGTTCCTTCTATTCTGATTCTGTAGATAATTCTGTCTCATGACGTTCTTCTGTCTCATAATCTGAATCGGTTAATAGTATATATATTTCTCCAATATCTGATATATTAGATTCAATTGGTTCTAGACTTCTTAACTCTGCTACTTTTAGAATTTCTTTTTGTTCTTTATTTTTTCTTTTTGGGCATTCATTTGCATAGTGACCTTCTTCCTTACATAACCAACATTTACATTTCTTTTTTCCTTCTGGACAATATTTTTTGTTTTGCTTTCGTCTAAAGAATCGTTCTGGTTTTTTATAAAACTCTTCTTTATATTTTTGAAAAGGTCGTTTCTTCCATTTATATTTTTTATTATAATATTTATTTCTATGATATTTCTTTTTATATTTGCGTTCCTTACACCCATACTGTTGTGGTACTCCTGGATTACCTTCACAACAAACTTTGTTAACTTGTTTTACTAGTTTTGTTTCATTTAGTTGTGTACATTTTTCTATTATATATTCTCGTCCTACGAGAATTGCTCCTCCTAGACTATCTGCTATAGTACCGTCTTTTACTCCTTCATTAAATTTGTTTAAACAAACTTTATTTATTGGGTATGGTAATTTTATTAGTAATAATTTTTTCGTATGTTCCTGATTTTCAGGTTTTAGTCTATAAAAACTTTTTGAAAATTCACAAACATAATTCTCGTATTGTCACATATCACATATAGTCATATTGTTTAAATGCCAGGTTGCTATTTCATTTTGTTTTTCTGTAACTTTTTCTGCATAATTTATTTGATCTTGACCAACAAATTCCTTCCATATGAGTGCTATTACTGACCAGTAAAATTTTTCTACATTATTTTTGCTTGCTTCTTTTAGTTGGTCAATGTATTTATAATCGCTCAAATACTGGAATACATTTCCTTTTGTTTTAAAAACCATATAATTCCATATATTATCCATTGAGGCATTTTTAAATATATCATATGTTTGTAGAATTAGGTTTACTTGGTTTGCCCATTCTTGTATTAATCCTTCTGTATTTCTAGCGCAATCTACATCTAATATTCCTTGTTTTATTTGTTGTAAATGAGGAGTATATTCATCTGGTAATTTTCGGAGTCCTCCTTGTTTTCTTTGATAAAAACCATTTCTTTCTCTAAAGTTTTCTGGATCAATATCGATCCATTCAAACCTACTAGACTTTCGTTTTTTTATTATTTTCATTATCTTGTTGTTCTTATTTTATTTGACTACTTTCTCCTTTTTCCATATATGCAGGAATAGAATCATCTGACTCGTATCCATAAATTACTTCATTATTATTTGTAAAATTTGTTTGTCTTATATTTTGTTCCTCCTCAATTATGTTTATTTGTTCAATAATTTTTCTAATTTCCTCTACTTGTTCTTCCATTATTTTAGTAAATTCCTTGGTGGTCGTAGTTCTCTAGATGAACTAAATATTTGGTCTTGTTTGTTTATTAAAACTAAATCTTTAATTTTCTCTAATTCGTAGCTTAAATTTTTTATTTTTTCTTTAGGTATATTTTCCTTTTCATTATAGAATTCGTCAAAAAATTTATAAATATCTTCTTTTTTTAATATTTTATTTATTACAAGTAATTGTTCCTTTAAATCAGCAATTTCTTCAGTTATACCTATTAATTGTTTTTGTAAATCGGCTATTTCTTCGGTCATTCCCATTTGAATAATTTATTGGTCCGTTTTTTTTCTTTTTAAACTGTCAAGGGACTTCTTTTGCAAATAGGGTTTATTTGAGAATATTTGCACAAGGTCATTTTTAAAATTTGAACCTTTAGAATGGTCATTTCTCAAATTTTCTCGTTCGAAATTGAAGCTCCCTGCTCGTTCCAAATTGAAGATGGCAAATTCACCTTTAAGATTTTGATTCCCACCAGCTCTGAAAGCCTCGAGCAGTAAACTCTTCTCACTTCTCCTACGGACAGCCCTAGAGCAAAACCCAAATCTTCCTCTTCCTCAATTCAAAATCCCACCGCGCCGCCGCACCACCCATCCCCACAGCGCCGACGCACCGCCATCCTGCTCCGCGCCTCCGCCATCTCTCTCTCTCGGCCCAGACTTGTAATTTACAGAGGTAGTGTCCAAATTTTAAATGCCCAATTTTGTTCCTTTTTTTTTTAATTTTCTCTTAATAAATTGGGTTCTAATTGCATTTAAAACCCCAAACTTGAATGATGCTAAAGTAATTTTTGTAGAGAATACTGAGGCTAGGGGGTCTTTGATGTATTCTTTATAATTTCTATTCAACTTCATTGGATGGTGAAAGTGGTAGGAAGAAGATTATTATTTACATATGTATTCATCAATAAATTTTCGGTTTTTTTTGTACCGAATCAAACCGAATCGGTAATTTACCGAACCGAACCGAAATTTTCGGTTTGGCAAACGGTACGAGATTCCAGAATACCGAACCAACCGGTATACCGAAATTCGGTACGGTTCGGTTCGGTTTTACCGTTTGCACAGCCCTAGTTGAGTGTGAAAAATATTCCGACAAATTCGGGAAATCTCCGGCTATTAGATCAGATCTGTCGCCATGCCCCACCATTTCGCGCCAAGAAACCCATTTTGACGCTTAGTTAAAAAATAGATTTGTTGCTATCAGATTCAGTATACGTATTTGTGTACGTATACCTCCTATATGGGTGTGAGTGGGGTGGGGGGAGTGAAATTTGAAAATTAAGATCGATCCGCCAAAGCGACAGCGTTTTGGCTCCGTCCAGCTTCAATTGCTCTCGCAAGGCTTTTGATGAGATTCTAATCGATTTCTGTTTTTTATTTTTTATTTTTTTTTTTTATTTTGGGGGAAATTCAAGTACTTGCTGAGATCTTGAGCTTATTTGATAATTATAGGTTCTTAAAGGTTGAATTGTGGTCTCCTTTGGAAAGAAGGTTATAAACTTATAATTATTTTACCTCAGCATCGTTCTTCGTAGGGTCTTAGTGCGAGTCTTGAAAAGTTTGTGCTTTTATGTTTCTTCTGGTCGAATTTAAGATTTTGATGTAAGCAGGTTGGTGAAGTTTTGGGGTTTTTCTCTCATTCTTCGATTTTTCCGCCATGACAGCAGCGCCCATGGATGTGGATTCAAGAGATGGTTTTCTCCAGAGAAGACAGTCTATTTACAAATCCTTGGTAAAACTCTAAATAATATCCCAGTTTCCCCAATTATTCCTAATTTTCCCTTATGGAAATTATTTCTAAATTTCTCTCTATTTTTGCAAATTACACATTTTTATTGCAGGATGAGGGCTTTGAGATACAAAAGGAGATGTACAGAGGGCAACAGTACAGTCAAATATATTTTGCAAGGCTTCACCTTATGAGAACTCTCCTTTACTCTCTCGTCCCCACTTGGAAACCGTATTTGCCAAGTACCCTCCTTTTCATCTTTCTAATTTATTGTTAATTAATTGCTGATTTTCATGTGAAATTTGGGTCTTTTCTATATTTAAAATTTCTGCCTTTTTTTAACTTGTGCTTAACTTTCTTTGTACCCCTTAAATAATGTCAAGATAAAAAAAAAAAATTGTGTTGGAAGAGCATTTGTTGTCTGGTTTTGGGTTCATTATTGTGGGTTTTATGATTCTTGAGGTTCAGGGATGTGAAAAGATTTTTGCAATTTGATTTTGGTTTTTTTTGCTTAGCTAGGGTTTTAAGGAATGTAGTTTGTAGTTGTTTAAATGTTCACTTTTCATCTTCATCATTGTTAGTTGTAATTTAATTAATAGTGTTTACCTGGAAATGTGTTAATAATAGTTGTTCACTGATTTCGACCCAATCAAGCCTCATGTCTAAAAAAGAATGGGGCAATGAGCTTAAATGCAAAAGTACCCCTTGTGCTCTGTCTAACTATTAAAAAAAAATAACCGCGTGTTCTATTTTTATTAGCAATAAAAACATGGGGGTTATTGCCAATTTTCAAAGTTAACAGGGTGGTTATTGATAACTTTTTGGTTGAGAGGGGTGTTTCTGCATTCTTTGGTGGTGGTATAATTGTCATTTCCGCTTGAGATGGGTTTTTCTGCTACTAAAAAATAAGCACAGGGGGGTTTTTGCTAATAATAATAACACAGGTTTTATTTTTATTTTTTATAGTTAGGCAAAGCACGAAGGGTGTTTTTGCATTTCACTCGACGAAAATTGGGAAAGGGACCATTTTTGATCATTTTTTAGATCTTGTGTGACTTTTGTGGTTAATTCATTTTCCATTATGATATGCTGAAAATGTGATGAGAGTTGATGGCTTATAAAATGAATAAACTGAAAAGGAGAAACATAAAATGTGGTCATTGTGTACGTTGAAGAAGATCACTTTTCCAAGTTTGTAATTTTGTAACTTGAACACGTATAAACTAAGAGTTACAAAATGGATACACACCTATGCCTATATGCGTTATATTCAGTTTGGTTCAAGTCTCCATATTTTGAGCCCCATGTATTATTGTTTGTGCTGCAGTTTGTACAGTTCTAGGACTGGAAGAGGGAAAGGAATGCATTATTGTTGGAACCCTTTACAAACACATGAAGCTTAAACCTTCGGTACTTGACGAATATTCTAAGGAGGTACTGATATTGTTGTTATATATTGTTTATACTCTCTCAGATGTATCCTAGTTTAATAAACCATTTTCTGTTTTAACCAAACAGAGATCTGTGACCCCACTCGTAAAACCCCATAATTTTACACACTCGGATGATTATCTAGTTTTGGAAGACGAGAGTGGAAGAGTAAAACTCCGTGGCACTCTCCTTCTGCCTTCTGTATATGTAACAGGTTTGCTTGTTTCTTTACTCTTTCATTTACTTCGAGCATGTTTACGGCTTTATGCCTTATGGCTATTTCAAAGTTTTCACTTTTTAAATAGAGCTAATGCCAATATACCCCCCTGTGATATGCATGCATTTTTTGTTTACCCCCCTGTGATTTGAAAAAGAGCACTTTACCCATGTAAAAAAAAATTAAAGGAGCAATTTACCCCCATCAGCCGGAGAGTGTAACACACTCATTGAAATTGAGAGTGGTCACGGAAAGTTTTTTTCTAATATGGGGGTAAAGTGTCACATATAAGAGGGGTAGTTTTGTCAATTTGTACTTTTTTAAGTTTAAAAATGTCAGGGAGGCACTGTGAAACTTTTATAAGATTATAGGGGGGGATAAAGTGCTCTTTTTCAAATCACAGGGGGTAAATTGAACATTATGCATCTCACATGGGGTAAATTGCCAGTAACTCTTTTAAGTATTTGTTATTACTATATAGTTGTTGTTTGGAAGGAATTTATGTGTATTCGATTACTTGTTTTACTGATTTTGTATGATATGTTGTAGGTATAGTGGTTGCTTTACACGGAAAAGAAACCGGCGCTGGCGATTTTATGGTTGAAAATATCTTAGAAGCTGGCCTTCCTCCTCAGATAGACCTCCCACTTAATTCTGGTATGATTTTACGAGTCTAAGCATACTCTTAATTTATTTGAATTTCATTTTTGGGTAGTAAAATATGTGAAGGAACATGAATATCTACTGACATAACCACAAAGAGCTAAATGCAAAAATACCCCATGTGCTTTGTGTAATTAGCAAGAAACTCCATGTGTTATTTTAATTAGCAATAACCTCCCTATGCTCTTTTTTTTATTAGCAAATCCCATTTGAAATTCCTTCATAAGTCAACAGGGAGGCCATTTGAAATTTTAATTCCTGCAAAATATGTATTCCAGCATGGGAGGGGTTTTTTTGCCCATAAAAAACAACACAAGGATTTTTTTTGCTAATTAGGCAAAGCATAGGAGGTATTTTTGCATTTCACTCTAACCCAAAATGTATAAGATGTCAAATCTTCAAGCTTGTGTGGCTTTAACACATATGAAACATGAACTATTTGTGGAGGTTTCTTTTCTTCTGAAAACACTAATGCAATTTTCCATATGGAACAGGTGAAGATAAATATGTTGTTTTCGTATCGGGATTGAGTGTCGGAAGCAGCTCCTCTAATCCTCTTCATTTTCAGCTCTTAGTCGACCATATAACTGGACATCTGGGAGATGAAAAGGTTTAAATTAAATAATTCATATCTGCGATTTTTTTCTTATTAATTACAACCTATTGTATATTTTTTACATCAGGAACAAGGCATTGCAGCTCAAATTGTTCAAGTTGTCGTAGTTGGAAATTCTATCGAAAACCCACGTGGGCTTTTTAACGGTCAGGTAACATCTTTACCTGTAAACGGTTTACAGATCTCTATCTTGTCTCGTTAGAGAGTTTCGATATGTGTAAATCTTTCTAGAGTACAATGCAAAAATACCCCCTATGCTCTTCCTAATTAGCAAAAACCACCCTGTGTTAATTTAATCACCATAAAAAAACCCACTTCTACATATTTTACAGAAAAAATGATAACTATACCCCCACCAAAAATCCAAAAATACCCCTATTTACCTAAAAATTAACAATAATCATCCTGTTAACTTTGAAAATTGGCAATACCCCCCGTTCACTTAAAAAATTGGCAATAACCTCCCTATTGATTTATGAAGGAATTCCAAATGGTTTTTTTTCAGACAGGGGTGTTTTTGCTAATAAAAATATCACAGGGTTTTTTTACCAATTAGGCGAAGCACAGGGGGTATATTTGCATTTAGCTCATCTTTCTAAGACACAGCTTTTTACTTCATCATTTCAGAACTTGGGTACAAAGGATCAGTCTAAACTATCTGAGCCAATAAAAGAGCTTGATATTCTTTTGAGTCAGGTAATAATATTCCACACTATCATTTATTTCAGCAATAACGACATTTACTATCTGAAGCGATTTACAGATTGCCGCAGGTATACCTTTAGACATAATGCCAGGAACCAGTGACCCTGCGAATTTTGCATTGCCACAACAGGTTTAAAGTTGCTCAAAGCCTGGACATTGTGTTGTAATTATTTAATTTAATATAAATGTTTGCTAACTTCAAGATTTTTTGTCTCTTTATTTGTAAGCCTTTGCATCGATGCCTTTTTCCTGGTTCATCAGCTTATAACACTTTCAGATCCTGCACTAATCCTCATTCCTTTGAGCTAGATAATGTGAAGTAAGAATATGTATATCAATTTTTAGCTCAAGTGTTTTGCTTGAATCGTTTAGAGTGTTATATATCTTTTATTTGCTTTCTTCAGGTTTCTTGGAACATCAGGTCAAAACATTGATGATCTTGAAAAATATTCCGATGCGAAAGATAAACTTGAATTCGTGGAAAGGACTTTGAAATGGAGGCACATAGCACCGACAGCTCCAAATACTCTAGGTTAGTGCTGCTTTAGTTATATTTTCCTTATTTATTCAGGATAAATCACTCAAACTACCTCTGAGGTTTGGTGTAATTACATAAACCACCCTTCTTGTTTGTCAAATTACACAAACTAACCGTGAGGTATTAGATTCATTACAATTACCCCCTTTACGATGTTAATTTTTTGACTGCGCATGCCAACGTCATCACAAGAACTTTTGATGTGGAAAAACAGGTGAAATTGGTAAAAAAAAAATTGGTGAAATTTGGTTAACTTGGTGGAAAACGAGCGAAATTGGTGAAAAAAGTTGAAATCGGTGGAGAAACGGGTGAAATCAGTTTGCCACCCTTGATGTTTGTGATTTTTTAGATTAGTACCCAGGGGTATTTCTGGAATTCAATCTTTTTTTTTATGAAATTAATGTCGTAAGGGGGTAACTGTAATTAATCTAATACGTCAGGGGTAGTTCGAGTAATTTTTGAAACATGGAGAGTGGTCAATGTAAATACAATAAACCTCAGGAGTAGTTTGAGTAATTCTCCCTATTTATTCTACCAATGAAGGTGTTTATGTTTTTTAGTCCAACTTAGCATCATTTTTCTTTTATTTTGCAGGGTGTTATCCTTTTACGGATAGAGATCCATTTTTTCTTGAGACATGTCCTCATGTCTACTTTGTTGGTAATCAAGATAAATATGAGACACGCTTTATCAAAGGTACGCTTTCATAATGAATAATTGTCATTTAGAGTAATGTTTATGTTATTATTACCATGGATCAAAGTTTCGTTTTCGATGTATGTTTCGGTCAGCTCAACATAGGAAAGTTTTCGAAAAATTTCTTAAACGTTTCGGAAAAATTATGAAAAAAGTTACTAAATTAAGAAAATAAGAAAGTTCCAAGGCAAAAAGAGTTTTGGAAATACACTTTATTTATGTTTCGATTGATTCAAAAACAGAAACTCTTTTTTTTTAGATGGAAAATATGGAAATTTTGATCCATGATTACTACGGAATAAACGTTTGCACTAAACTGCATGCAGGATCAGAGGGGCAGGTGGTGAGGCTCATTTGCATCCCTAGATTTTCTGAAACTGGAATTGCTGTGGTGGTAAGTTTTGTCTAATACATATTTTAAAGTTTTTTGGATGATATACACTTAGACCCCCTGAGGTATACCGTAATTACATAAAAAACCCTGCGGTTCCAAAAATTATAAGGACACCCCTTACAGGGGGGTTTTGGTAAATATTTTCAGAAGTTGTAGGGAGTTTCCTTGTAAGGATTGTTGAAGTTGTAAGGTTTGGTTTTGATACACAGTTTAAATCATAGGGGTCTCCTTGTAATTTCTAAAACATCAAGGGGTTCCTTGTAATCCAGTCGTAAATCACTCTATTCTTTTTTAGATACATCCTTTAAAATGTTAGAACAGAAAAACCGAATCTTGAACTTAATATTCACTTGAGGCATAAGTTATTTTCCTTCTTTTTGCAGCTGAACTTGCGGAATCTTGAATGCCATTCTCTCAGTTTTGGGACTGAATTCAGTTCATAACCAGAAGGTAGTTATGATGTACTGGGTGTATTAACATTAGGGGTCAAAATTGTCAAGGATGTTGCAGCAGGTTTAGCTTCTTAAACTACCAATTATTGTACATTCACAAGAATTATCTGGTTTTGTTCTGTAATCCCTTCTTAAAGCACATGCCTTCATATTTGGAAAAATTGTGCACTAATCTTGAGTATTCATGGTTGCCTTTTATTTATTTATTTGTGTATATGTTTGGTAATGAAAAAGTTGCATTTTTAGTCCCATATGATTGAACCCTGAAAACTTTTGATCTCGTACTTTATAATATTGCACTTTTTGTCTCAATTATATTCAGTAAGTCGTACTTTAGGTTCCATGGTCTAATCTCAGTTTTCTGCTTCTGGTCCCATAGTACTATTTTGGTTTTGCACTTTTGGTCCCAAATTAGATGGAAAGAGGTGATGGGACAAAAATGCAAAATATTTTTTAAAATTATTATCAAAAGTGTCATTTTGTAAAACATGGGATTGAAAGTGTTAACTGTCTAGTCCAGTCTTATGGGATTAAAAGTGCAATTCTCCAAATAGTTAATTCTTATAAAATAGAATTTCATTAGCATTTGAATGATAATTAACAGAACAAACTACCTAAAGAATTGCTCTTACATCACCCAACAAACATTTGCATTTTAAGAACCAAACAATTGAATCACACATGAACAAAACAAAAGAGAAGGAAACCAACATAAACTGTGCAGGTTTTTGTTTCTTCATTCCTAGAATTTGGCCTGAAGCTGATCAACAACATTCTTATCCACTTGAAAAGCCTTGGCAAGAATATCACCACTAACACTCAGGTTCAATCCAAAAATCGTATTAGCAATAGTAATCACTCCAGGATTCTGGCTGCTCAATGCAACAATAGCAACAGCATTTCCACTTCCAACATTATGCTGGAAATGAACGAGTCCCATTGGAAACACAAACACATCACCCTTCTTAATCGTCCTTGTATAATGAGATTATTATCGGGATTTGAGGTGACGAATCCTACTTGAAGAGAACCCTATATGACGGTCAAGATCTCAATTGCTCTCGGGTGAGTGTGTGGAGGGTTGATGCCCCACGGTGCGTAATCCACACGAACCATTGAGATTCCGAGACTGTTGAGCCCGGGTAACTGGGCTACCGTCACTGGGGTGACCCTGGAGCCATTCGGGTTTGATGTGTTTCCAGGCACGTGCAGCCCACTGAAGGTGAAGTCATCGGCCACGACTGATGCAGGGTGTTACAGACCAAGCCATTGACTCTTGCTGATAAATTGAAACATGTAAAACATCAATAATATAAGGTTATATATATAAAGTAAAAATTATCCTCTTTAGACCTTTTATATTGCACTTTATGTATTATTGACCCCCTTTCCATCATATTATGGCCCTTTTGGTCCATCTAGAATAATATATTTTGTTGTGGATTATCACTTCATATGTCACAAGTGCAGTGGTGGGTTGCATCATGTGTACTTGATGACGTGGTGCAACGGTTGCACTAAATAATCTCTCCCACATAAGACGGTTACATGTTGCACTTTTTGATCTCAAATTGCATGAAAATGTGGCTATAGGACCAAAAGTGACGGACATTGTGAATATTAGGACCTAAATGCAGTTTTGTAAAATACCTGACCAAAAGTTATGATTGTTCAATTATGTGGGATATTATTAAATGTCCAACTCCTCTAAAAGTTTAAGTTATTCGAGGCTAGGTAACTAAACTCGCGTGTAGGAGGCTGCTGCGCGCTCTGAATTCGCGCTCTGGAGCGTATTTTGACAATTCGCAAAAAAAGCGCAAACTGAAATGCACTAATTCGCGAATTTTTCAACCCCAAAACGCTCACTACTGTTTTATGATGATCTGTGGCCAATTATAATATGACATGTGGAATTTCTTGCAGTTAAAGTGGCACGTGCTTCTCCAGTCCCTGCAATAACTTTTCAGCTTTCCTTACATTTTTTGATAAGACATCTCGGCGGAAGGGAAGAATCACAAAAGCATTATTATTATATACATACAATAAATAATACCACATCATCTTTTCTTTAATTTGAATGTTCAATTTCAAATGTCAATTGACTTAATACTCTCTAGAAAGCTAAATTGTACTATATAACATATTTTCCCATTAATTCTGTTACTTCTAACATATATCTAATAAAAATGAGAATTTCTATGATATAATTCTCACATTTATCATAATTTTTTGTAATTATAATATCATATTTTTATTATTATAATTAATTTTCAAGACGCTTTTTGGACGCTCTCGTATGTCAAATTTTCAATATTATGCGCTCTCACGCTCTCGCTCCCGCACCCGCTCGGCGACTTAGTTACCTAGGTTAGAGGAAAGACATTTAATATTTAACACGTCGCCTTACGTGCGTGTAGACCGTATACACTTTTACTCAAGCCTAACACGTAGAACTTAAAATTGGGTGGCAGAGAGATTTGTACACACAATCTCATTTTGGCGGCTTTGATACCATGTTAAATGTTCAACTCAACTAAAAGTTTACTCTATTAGAGAACAAACATTTAATATTTATTTCTTGACACAGGATTAGAAATATACGTTTCCAAATTTGTTACTAATAACAACTCCAAAATTACTAGTTTAAGATTTAACGATGATGGAATGTGAGTGAATCAATTTAATTAATTACCTGAACTTGTGGAATCCGCTACACAGAAATCTTGCAATGGACTAGGCTCAAAGGCAAATGCAAGTAAGCCAAAAGAAAGGGCTACCAAGCTCAATGATATAATTATGTGATTAGCCATGATATATCTCTAGCTAGCTTCACTTAATAGGAAAAAAAAATTAGTTTAATTGTGATAAGTAGAAAGCTTAATTATATTTTCAAGAGAGATTAAGATGTAGTAGTGCATTTCTGCTGCTTATCAACTTAATTATTTATAGAGCTTCTTTACACATATTATACTCATACCATACGAAATGCTGTACTTGCACTTGAATGATTAATTTTGTGTGGTTAATTAATTTTTTTGTGAAGAAATGGTCCAATATGGTCATTACATGTGTTTAATTAACCCGGTCAAACACTATTTTTAATTTGGGAGAATTACTTAAACTATTCATGAGATTTAGTGTAACTAAATAGACCACGCTCCATGTCTGAAAAATTATTCAAACTACATTTGAGGTATTGAATTCATTATAGTTGTCCGCTTACGATGTTAATTTCATCAAAAAAAATTTAAATTCCAGAAAAAGTTTTGGCTACCATGTAAGAAACCACAAACCTAAAAGGTGGCAAATCGATTTCATCTGTTTTTCACGCATTTCAATCATTTTTCCACTGATTTCATAAATTTGTTTCACCGATTTAACCCATTTTTCACATCAAATTCTTTTCTTATATGGTATTTATGGGATTCAATTTTTTTTTCTTTCACGAAATTAACGTCGTAAGGTGGGTAACTCAAATGAATCTAGTACCTCATGGATAATTTGTTCAATTTCTCAAATATGGATATAATTATACTAAACCTCATGGATAGTTTGCGTAATTCCCACTTTTAATTATGTTTTTTACCAATCACAATCATACTTGTTAAGAAGCGCTCCATTTGGATTATTATTTTGGTTATGTTTCTTGCGGTTGGATAGGGTACCTCGTGCCGACATATTATTTAAGTAAAATATGGAGAATTGTATATAATTATACTAAATAAGAAGAAGAAGAAGACATTGTGAATAAAAGGTTGAAATATAGTAGTAATGTCTTATACCTTATCGCTCAAAAAAGTTATGGACCGATACAAGCAGATGGGAAACCTTTTAATTTTCCATTTTTCAGGTTTCGGGATAATACATATTTCTAAGTTGGACTATGCTAGCAGCCAATATCACAGCCCAGTACATAAAATTGCAAAAAAAACTGATAATATAAAATTGCAAAAAAAAAAACCCATAATTAATCATCAAATAAAAATAAACCCTATTTATAAAATAATCAACACTATTTCATCAAGTTCAAACCATATTTACGACTTTTGCCAAGAAAAACTTGAAAAGATTATTTTAAAATAAAAAAAAAAAAATTAATTATATGACCCATAAATAATTATCAAATGCTTTTAATATGAGTTTATATTAATTTTCTAGGCATGTAAAGAATAAACCTTAAAACTCTAAACCCTAAACTCCAAATCAAACCCTAAATTAAACATTATGTAAGAAACCATAAATTCTAGGCATTTCAAATGCTTTTAATATGACTTTATATTTTTATTGTAATTTTCGTGATATTTTATATTCAAATATTGATAAATGATAAATTATCATTTGAAAAGTAATGAATTATTTTTTATATGAGTAATATCGTATAATATAGGTGCTCTTTTGTAATTTTTGAAAGTTGAGTGGGTTGTTAATAGATTAAAAAGATTATTTGAAGAAAAAACCTGTAGTAGGTAACACATTTACATTCAAAAGCATAAAAAATGGGCTGTACAAAGGGCTGTGAAATTTGAGGCTTTAATATAATCATTTCCATGATAATTAAGCACGAGTGGAATTAAAAATCGTTTGTGTTAATTTAATTAGAAAAACTTCTCGAGTTATATTTTTATGAACTTATCACATTAATCTACTTACATTCTACTTGAGTATTCTCATTGATCGTGTGTAAAATTATTAAAATATCATTTGAATTAACGAGTTTAAACTTTAAACCCACAAACAAATAGCCCCTTATATATTTAAGTTACTTGACAAATATCCACCTTATTTTTAGTAGTAACTAGCAAAAACAATCTTTGTAATTATATTAAATTAATTGCAATTATCAAATAATTAGTCGAGTATAGGGCTGCACTATTTTCATGACTTTTTCTCAAATATAACTAATGGGACTCTCGCAACAAGCTTTTCTTTGAGGGGAAAGAACCGGCGGCTCCAGAGATAATCCGTTTTGTTTTGAAGTTATGGAATGATTTTCACGAAGCTACAACTTCTGCGGCTATGACTTTTCGAAATAGAGCAAATACTAAATGGTGTCCTCCACCATTGATGTGATCAAGATAAACTTTGATGAGGTTAACACGGAAAAAATGGGTGCTGTGGTCTTGGAGCAGTCGCTAGGATCTCCAATGGGGAATGCTTGGGGTGGTCTTCGGTTTGCATTAAACAACCTTTAGAGCCGGCTTCTGCGGAAGCAAAGGCAGCACTAATGGCAGTCCTTTTTGCTAAGGAAAAGGGCTGGACAAAAATATTGATTGAAGGAGATTCAAGCATTGTGATAGCTACAATTGAAAAAATTTCGGGAAGCAGAGCTGTTTTTGGTCCTATTGTTGATGATATAAAAGATGTGAAGGAAACTTTTGATTCATTCTCAGCCCGGCATATATGGAGGGAAGGAAACCGAGTTGCACACGAAGTGGCAAAACTTTCTAGACAAGATTCATTTAGTTCAGATGTCTTACCCGTTTCAATTCTTAATTGTATATCCTCTGAACAAGTTTACTGAATAAAATCTCGGTGTGTGTCTCAAAAAAAAAAAAAAAAAACTAATGGTAACAAATTAAACGAATCAAAACCAGAATCAACGCAATTCCAAATCGAATCTAGATTTGGACGGACTACTCTGGGCCAACTTAACCCATGTCCCAAAAACTCGGGTCAAAAGCGCACAATAGGCCAAGATGGCCGCTAGGGCCCAAGGTCGACTACTCAAAGGGACTTCAATATCTAAGGAAGATACTCGACTTCCCACTCAGCTCAACACCTTTCAAAAGGTCGGTCCCTATGAGCCGACGATATTCATGAGCAATCATCATTTACGTCGTCATTTATCTTATTAGGGGACAAGAGTGTCACAACATTTATATAGTACCCAGGGGTATTTCGGAAACTTAATCTTTTTTTTTGATGAAGTTGATGTCGTAAAGAGGTGACTACAATGAACTTAATACCTCAGGTGTAGTTCAAATAATTTCTCAAACATGGAGGGTGATCATTGAAATTACACTAAACTTCATGAATAGTTTGAGCAATTCTCCCAATTTATTGCACGTGTTTATGTTTTTTTAATCTAACTTAGCATCATTCCTCTTTTAGTCTAAAAGTGCCATTTTGTAAAATACGGGACTGAATGGATTAAAAGTGCAATTCTCCAATTTGGTAATTGTTATAAAGTTGAATTTCATTAGCATTAGCATTTGAATGAATCAACAGAACAAACCTAGCTGAGAAATACATCACTCAAGAAACATTTGCATTTTAAGAACAAAACAATTGAATCACATGAACAAAACAAAAGAGAAGGAAACCAACATAAAATGTGACAGTTTTTTGTTTCTTCATTCCTAGAATTTGGTCTGAAGCTGATCCACAACACTCTTATCCACTTGAAAAGCCTTGGCAAGAATATCACCACTAACACTCGGGTTCGATCCAAAAACCGTATTAGCAATAGTAATTACTCCAGGATTTTGGCTGCTCAATGCAGCAATAGCAACAGCATTTCCAGTTCCTACATTACGCTGGAAATGAACGAGTCCCATTGGAAACACAAACACATCACCCTTGTTAATCGTCCTTGTAATGAGATTATTATCGGGATTTGAGGTGACAAATCCTACTTGAAGAGAACCCTCAATTACTGTCAAGATCTCAGTTGCTCTCGGGTGAGTGTGTGGAGGGTTGATACCCCACGGTGCATAATCCACACGAACCAGTGAGATTCCCAGACTATTGAGCCCTGGTAACTGGGCTACCGTCACTGGGGTGACCCTGGAGCCATTCGGGTTCAATGTGTTTCCAGGCACGTGTAGCCCACTGAAGAAGAAGTCATCGGCCACGACTGATGCAGGGTGTTTACAGACCAGGCCGTTGACTCTTGCTGATAAATTAAAACATGCAAAACATCAATCATATAGGGTATATATAAAGTAAAATTTGAGGGTATATGAAACATTATCCTCTTTTAGAACTTTAAGAATAGACTCTCAGCATTTTTGGTTCCAAATTTTATAAAATAATTTGCACATCATGACTTATTGCCCCCTTTTCCATCTAATTATGGAACATTTGGTCCCTTTAGAATAATACACTTTTTGAAACTTACGGCGGTTACATTTTGCACTTTTTGATCTCAAATTGAATGAAAATGCGGCGATAGGACCAAAAAGTGACGAACAATTTAAAAATTAGGACCTAAGTGTAGTTTTGTAAATTATGTGACCAAAAGTGATGATGGTCCAATTATGTGGGACATTATTAAGTGGCCAACACGTCTAAAAGTTTAAGTTAGAGAAGAGAGACATCTAATATTTAACACGTCGCCTTACATGCGTATAGACCGTGTACTTTTACTTAAGCCTAACACGTAGAACTTAAAATTGGGTGGCAGAGAGATTTGTACACACAATCTCATTTCGGCGGCTTACCATGTTAAATGTTTAATTCATCTAAAAGTTTGCGCGGTTGGAGAACAAACATTTAATATTTATACGTTTCCAAATTTGTTACTGATAACAACTCAGAATTACTAGTTTAAGATTTAATGATGATGGAATGTCAATGAATCAATTTAGTTAATTACCTGAACTTGTGGAATCCGCCACACAGAAATCTTGCAATGGACTAGGCTCAAAGGCAAATGCAAGTAAGCCAAAAGAAAGGGCTACAAAGCTCAATGATATAATTATGTGATTAGCCATTATCGATCTCTAGCTAGCTTCACTTAATAGAGAAAAATATTAGTTTAATTGTGATAAGTAGAAAGATTAATTATATTTTCAAGAGAGATTTAGATGTAGTAGTGCATTTATGCTGCTTATCAACTTCATTATTTATATAGAGCTTCTTTACACACATTATACTCATACGAAATGCCGTCCTTGCACTTGAATGATTAATTATTTTCAGGTTAATTGTGTGTGGTTAATTAATTTTTTGTGAAGAAATGGTCCAATATGGTCATTAGATGTTAAATTAACCCCGGTCAAACACTATTTTTAATTTGGAAGAATGACTCAAATTATTCATGAGGTTTAGTGTAATTATGCAGACTATTCTCCATGTTTGAGAAATTACTCAAACTACTTCTAAGGTATTGAATTCATTACAATTGTCTCCTTACGGCATTAACTTCATCTAGAAAAATTTAAATTCCAGAAATACTTCTGGCTACCATCTAAGAAATCACAGACATCAAGGTGGCAAACATATAACGCGTGTTAAAAAATGAACGGAAAGAGACGAATTGAGTGTTTTATGCAGTGTTTTTAAAAGTACAGGGAAGTTTGGTGCAAAAATAAATTCACAGAATAATTTGGTGATTTCATATAATACATGATAGTATCGTGCATTTTTATTAATTTATTTAATTTCTCAAACATGAAAAATGATCTATGTAATTATACTAAACCTCTTTGGTAGTTTGAATAAATTCCTTTTAATTATATTTTTACCAATCACAATCATACTTGTTAAGACGTGCGCCATTTGGTTTATTATTTTGGTAATGTTTCTTGCGGTTGGATAGAGTACCTCGTGCCGCCATATTATTTAAGAAAGAAAAAATAAGAAGAAGAAGACATTCTGAATCAAATGTTGAAATATAGTAATACTTTATGAGTAAAAAAAGGTTATGGATTAACAGAAGCAGATGTGAAAACTTGTCATTTCCCCCTTTTCATGTTTCGGGTTAATACATATTTCTAAGTTGGGTTAATACATATTGTCTTCTTATCATTAATTTTTTACAGAGTAGTCCCTCTTATATTTTTTCCCATGTTAGTTCCCACTATAAATTATTTGTTTCACTTTGGTCATTTTCAGGTGGTCCAAGGTGAACTAAAGTGCCAAAACAGATTTATGAGGGACTAAATTGAGAAATTAACTGTTTTATGAGGGATTAAATTGATACAAAACAATTTCACGAGGGACTAAAGTGTAACACTATAAGTAAAAAAACCCCTGTAAATGACCAAAGTGAAACAAATAATTCATAGTGGGGACTAACGTGAAAAAAAAACCACAAGAGGGACCACTCGATCTGTAAAACATTAATGATAAGAATGATCATTAGTGGTGTTTACCCTTCTAAGTTCCATGATAATTAATCACGAGTGGACTTAAAAATCATTTTTTCAATTTTATTAATTGTTTTAATTTTATTAACAAAAACTATATTGTGAAATGTATGAAATATATTGTGAAATGTATGAAATACTTAGATAAGAGATAAATTATTACGACCAAAATTCATTGTATGTATATTTTTTACTTGGCAAAGGAATGCAAAGAGGGAGAGTATGGTGGCAAACGGTGGGTCGGACTGGGTCCGTGCATGTAAAAAATGGATCACTTTATATGGATTATGAACGGGTCGGCCCATATGTTTGTTGATGAAATGTGTTTTCATTAATTAAGGAGAGAAAAAAAATATCTTTGAGTCAAATTAAGTCAATACATAATTATTAGTGTGTTTTTTTTTTCTTGCACATAACTAACTAATGACTCGCTAATAAATCAATTAAAAACCCATATAAATATTTATAAAACCCATCCCAACCCAACCTGTTAACAATATAAGGTATATGGATTGAGTTGGGTCAGGTCGTTCAAGTGCCACCTAACGTGTCTTGACACATCTTGTCATCCCACTGTATATTAAAAAACTATTCTAGTATTAAACGAAAGAATAGTACTGAATCAACATATGTCCAAATTTGAAATTGTGGTTGAGTCTGATTTAATTATTTAGCGAATCGAATTCAGACGAATTTTAACCAGGAAAAATATTGTCCAAACTTATTTCGTATGTATCTCAAACTAATTTTTATCGAACAAGTTGGAGTAAAGCTTGAATCAATTTGATTTGAATTTTGGTCCTACTTCTGGTACTCCACCTACTACTGAACTTGCTTTCTATGTTGCTTCAAAACTAGGCTTCCAAACAAATTGAAAAATAAGTTTCCTCTAAATATTTAAAAGGTTCTTTTTCCGCAAGAACTCGATTATAAATGATTTTTATTTTTATTCAATGAAACATTATCCGGTCACAATTAAAATTATAAAATGAATGTCTTTTTAGAAGATATTTATATTTTAACATATGTTCGACAAAATTATAGTATTATTTATCTTAACTTATACTTTCTCTGTTCCAAAAATTCTATCCACTTGCTACAGTGTCAAGTCAAATTTTTTAAGAGCGAAAAACAAAAACACCTTCTATGCTTTGTCTCATTCCCAAAAAATTCCCTATGTTATTTTAACTCTCAAAAACCCCCTTGTGATCTCAATTAAGTGTCAAATACACCCCCATAAAAGAGAACGTGATTCATATGCCAAAATTATAAGTTTTTGTTCACATTTTGTTTTAACATGACAATTTTACCCCTGACTTCGAATGACAAAAACACCCCCTGTGCTTTGTCTAAATCCAAATAAAAACCCCTGTATCATTTTAAATCCCCAAAATCCTCCTGTATTTGATTTTAAATACCACACTTGATCCAAGCAGTATATACTTAGGTTTTCAAAAAGAATAAATAAATTTTAAAAAAAACAAACACATAGGGGTAATCTTGTCATTCCGTCAAAAGTCAAAAGTAAAATTCTACTTGGGTTGAGTGTGGTAATTAAAACCAAATGCATGAGATTTTTTTAGAGTTAAAATAATACAAGTATTTTTTTGGGAGTTAAACAAAGCATATGGGGTGTTTTTGTCTTTATCTCACTTTTTTAATCTTTCAAATGACATATCAAGTTGAATTTTTAGATTTATTACATTTTAAAGCTTTCAAATAATAATATATATGGTGTTATATAATATTATCAAATTATGTTTGAAATAAATCAAAATATATTATTTTTTATAATTTTTTAAAATTTATTAAGTTAACTGGTCAAGATGTTATTTTGTTATTTTATATAGTCGCCCCAAAAATATCTGATGCACTTCCCCAAAATCACACCCCCCCCCCCCCCCCCCCCCACGGTCCCACCTTAAATAAAAGCTGTCTAGCTCTGACTTTTTTTTTTTTTTTTGATAGGTGGGTTGAGGGAGAGAGGTACATTCATCCTACACCGGTGGATTATATTCATAGGGGTTGGATGATAAACAAATGTGCATAAGAGGACAAAAAATTATCCTCTCATATACACTTGTCGCTCATCCAGCAGTACCCCAGTGGATTGAATCCACCGGGATAGGCTCATTATTTCCGGGGAGAGGTTCGATTTGCATCTAGCTCCTCTGCCCTATATATAATCAAACAATTAATTGAAATTTATGGAAAGCATGATAGAGTCACCTAAATTAAAATTTTATGGAATAATAATATAACATAATGATTAATTAAGGGAGTATCAATTGATTAAATTTAGCAGATCAAATCAAAATCACTGAATATTCTTTTGAAGTTAATCTACATATATACTTACTATATATTACAGGGGAGTGGTCCGTTGACCATAATTCATCAATAATGACTAAATTGTGTTTTCGAAAATTGACATAATCTCTCTTGAGTTATGACACAGTAATCACATATTTGATTCATCTATGACCTTTACCACAAGATCACTTCTATTATATTTATATATAGATAAAATAGCACAAGATCACTTTTATTATATTCATATATAGATAAAATATTAGTATTTATAGTAATTTAATTATTATAGCATTGTACATAAATCATACCGTTATTAAAGCATATGAATAATCGTATTAATAGCACATATCATAATCTGTAAACTTGATTTGATATAGATAAATTTTTGCACATAATGAAGCCTATATTTCATATTGTGTCTTATTTATTCTTTTTCTTTTTTGAAAATAGGAATTTTGAAAATTTCGTGAAACAGATCTTATAAATAGTTCGCCCATCAATAACATTTCCCAATACTCACAAACAAGTTTTTTTAATTCTACTTCTTGAATTATTAATTTTAAAATGGCTAAATCACTTCTACTCTTTAGCGTTATTGCCCTCGGTTTTTTATTCGTCGCGTTTTCTTTTGGGCCTGCTCCATTACAAGACCTATGTGTTGCAGATCCTACAAGCCCAGGTAAATTAATCAAACCACATTCATTGTAATTTTTCTTAGTTTATTATGTAAATATTATTTTTGTGGTTAAAATGTATAAAAGCCTTTAGTTTAAAAAGAGTTGCAAGAAACTCCTTTATTTCATTTTATTATAACATTCCTTTATGTTTTACTTTTAATTTCTTGCAAAAAAATCGGTCCAACATTTTTTAATGTGAGTTTCACGTGCTACATACATGTTTTTGGATTTAAATTTTGAAGTACAATCTTTTAAAGTTTTAAATGGAAATTTCGTGCAAAAGTTAAGAGAAGCTTTATGCAGATTTTGCTTTGCACAAGAGGATTTTATTTATGACATGTGCAAGAAAAAATAAACATGATAAATTTTTGCAATAGTAGAAGAAAATTTTATATAAATTTCGCTTGACATGGGTTTTACTTAGAGTGAAATGCAAGAACACCCCTTCTATTTTTCCTATCTATCAAACCCCTCTTTGTTAGTTTTATTAGCAAAATCCTCCATATGCTTATTATTTATTAGCAATAAAGCTCATTCCAAGTCGAAATGATAATTATACCCCCAACAAAGAATGCAAAGACACCCCTTTGAACCTAAAAAATATCAATAACCCCCCAATTGCATTTGAAAATTGGCAATAACTTCCCTAAAATTTGTGAAGATATAAAAAGATGGAAGGAGATTTTTGCTAATAAAATTAACACAGTTTTTTTTTTTTTTTATAAAGTTAGATAAAGTACAAAAAATGTTCTTGCATTTATCTCGTTTTATTTATGTATATATTTTATCCGTGATTCTTTAATGGTTTCAAATTGTTATGGCAATACTTATACATTCGAATATTTGTGTCCTTTTAAATATTCAGCGACCCCAAGTGGGCCCAACTGCAAGAATCCCACATTGGTCACGGCCAATGATTTCTTCTTTAGTGGACTAAATTTACCAAGCAATACAAGCAATATTTTGGGGGCCGGTTTCACTCCAGTTGGCATTAACCAAGTACCAGGACTTAACACTCTCGGCATCTCAGTCGCGAGGGTCGATTTGACCCCAAACGGAGCATTTCCACCTCACATTCACCCAAGAGCAACTGAAATTGTGACGGTTCTTGAAGGGTCACTACAAGTTGGCTTTGTCACTTCGAATCCGGCCAACAAACACTTTACTAAGACCCTTCAAAAAGGCGACGTTTTTGTCACTCCTATTGGACTTGTTCACTATGCATATAATGTCGGGAAAGGAAATACCGCCGCTTTAGTTGCATGGAATAGTCATGATTTTGGTGGAGTGACGCTTCTTCCAAGAGCAATTTTTGGGGCAAATCCAGATATTAGTAGCGATTATCTTGCTAGGACCTTTTTCTTGGATAAGAAAATTGTGGAAGAGCTTCAAGCTAAGTTTTAAGTCATTATGAATAATACATCAAAGATTTATTATGTACCCAAATCTATTGGTTTTATTGTTTTATGTATTCTTGACTTGATTTTGTCATGATTTTAAAGTGAAAATTTGGGAATCCAGATTTTCTCTTGTTCAATAATTAATAAATTATTTCTTTTTTTTTAAATACAAATTGGGTAAAGATTGTATTAATGATCAATATCGTCAAGAACAAAATCAGCAATAAACTTAGGAAGTTCTAGATCTTTAAGTTTAGTAAATAAAATGACAAGGAGAAAAAATTAAGTTTTATCAATTGATGTAAGAAAATATTTACCGTATTTATTATCTAAATTCAAAAACAAAAAAATACATTATTTAAACTAACAAAGTAAGAAACTGATAAAATCAAATGGGAAAAGTTGACTTATAAAGCGAGGGGTAAAAATATGTTGATTATTTTGATAATTTGTAAACTTTTTTCTAACATAGATTAGTTTCTTAATCTCATATAAATATATAAATGCCATATAATATTGTCCAATTTTATTTTTATAAAGTTTTTATATTTCAGTCGATATAATTCAAAATTAATGTGAATAGGACACAATTGATGCAGCCTGGAGGAATATATAGGCCATCCAATTTTAGCCATTGATCATGTTACCAAATATGCAGATGTCATCATACGTTAGGAAGGTTGACCTCATAGACCAAAATTTCCATCTTTTTCGATGAAAATATTGAAATTTTTTCCTTTTTTAATCAAGCGAAACGAAAACAAGTTGTAATTTCGAAACTATTTGTTTGCCTGAGACTCTCTTAATTTTCTTAATTTAGTAGGCGTACCAATCATCTTTTGGTCGAAATCCCAATCATTGGGTATTCGACGACCAGCAATCCGCGTGATTGTTAGGAAGGTCGAACATGTCATTACGAGATAATTATAGATATCTCAAAAAGACTACACTCCGGGATCCACGTCCTAGTTTAGTCAGCCCGGGTAAAACCGACCTGTTGGTCCCAAGTGGTCAAATGAGGCTAGAGGGGGGGAGGGGGTGAATAGACCTCTGTTTTTCCTTTGTAATTTTCTCAAACTTTTCTTATCAGCAGAGTAAGCTGATCTGGACTTATGAGACTACTCGTCTGATTTTGCACAAAGCTTGTTCAACGATCTCGTCTGATTTTACTTATATGTTTTCAAATCAAATCATAGTTTGAAACTTGTTGTGCAGCGGATTTATCAAGTGTTTTTCAAACAAGTTCTTTTACTTAAAAGATTTTATCCCCCGTTTTTAAAACTCCTTTTAAAATCTCAAGTCTTTTGAAAGTTTGGTTACTTATGAAAATTATGCAAATAATGTAAGTAAACCAACACACATAATTTTTATAGTAGTTATATAGACAAGAATGTATTTTAGTCCACTCTTCTAAATCACGAAGATTTAGGTTATACTAGAAACACTAAGTAACCTAGTACACTCTTCTTGCGCTTTTACAACAAATGATAAAGCCACAAGTTCGTTATAGGAAATCACAAAGAAGACCTATACTCTGAAGTATTTTCACTCACTAAGATGGAAAACTACTTCTCACAACTCTTTCTTATACAGAAATCACTAAGATTTTGAATGTATGCTTGTTTTCTCGACTCAGCTTGTCAACAGATGACTTCGTTGTTAGTGTTCTGTTCTAGAGTATTGAGACTTAGAAGATTTTGCTCGATTGAATTCTCTCAATAATGTTGTGCTCTTGTCTCTAACTCTTGAATCCATAACTATTTATACTTGAGGATTTGAATTCTGCCCGTTGAGATGAGACAGTTTCAGATCTTCATCGAGTACTGGTCCTTGTCTCTGAATGGCTCCCTGCAACTGTTCACTGTACAGTTCTGCTGTACTTTCTGTCACGTCGCATTTAATGCACCTTGCTGATACGAGGTTTCTCTTCGATCATTTGTCTTTGATACCCTTCTCTTTCAGCATTTATTACTCCAAGTGCATTTATTACTGTTGGAATGACCTCCTGATCACTTCTACTCTGCTGATCGAATTCACTCTGCTGATTCAAATCGAACTCATCTGATTTGACTCTGCTGAAATTCACCAGTGTGATTCCGAACTCAGCATCAGATCAGTAGTCTTCTGGACCAAAATTCAACCCTTCTGATTTTACTTGACTTCTCGGTTGAACTTTTCAGAGGTATACTAAGCTTCCATTACTTAGCTGATGACTTTTGGAAATCATCAAAACCTCCCTTCACTTCTTCATCTTCATCCAACAATTTCCCCCTTTTTAATGATGACAAAACTTCAGCTAAGTACCTGTAACTAAACTAAAGTTAAGTCTTCACACAAAATCACCTGTAATCTTTCATTAATTTTGAACTTGTTATATCAGATTACAAGATTTGAAAAAGTTACAAAAAGATAGAAAATTACAAAAGTTTACAAGAAAAAATAGGCTTCTTAGTCTTCGTTTTCTTCATCTTCTATTTCTTCTTCTTCTATAATTTCTTCTTCATCAATTTCTTCACTAGAGAAATTTAGAACTAGTTTCTTGGCTTTTTCTAACTTTTCTCCTTTTTCAGCAGCCTCGAGTCTAGCCTTAATTGCCTCTATTCTCTTAACTTTTCTGAATGGATCAAGCAGTTCTTCAGCAGAATCCTTAGAGGCAGCAATTTGTTTATCTTCCTTTGCCGCATCTTTGGGTTCTTCTTCTTCAGCTTTGTCTTCAACATCAGCAGCATTAGCAGTTTCTTCAGTTACATCAGCAACCTTAGTCTCATCAGCAGGCTTATCAGCAGCCTCTTCAGTAACTTGGACTTCTTCAGCAACCTTAACTCCCTCCTTGTCTTCAGATAACTCTTCCCCCTTTTTGTCATCATCAGCAGGGTAGAGTTCTTCAACTTGAACAGGAGTGATGTTTACTGCATTGCACAGCATCCTGATGTTTTGATCCATCGCAGACAGTTGTCTTTCTTGTTGTTGTTGCTTGGAATGTAATACTTCAGAACGGTGCATCACAACTTCATTGCTTTCACTTAGCTGAAATTGAGACTGAAGTAATAAGTCCATGCTTGACTTAAATGCTTGCATCAAATTTGAAGTCTTTTCTTCTTCAGCGGTCATAGCATTTACAACAACTTGATTTATAGTCTTCCAGCCATTTTCATTGTCCTGGACCCTGTCACTGAACTTCTGAACGTCTTCCCTTATAGTTTGCACTTCAAATCTGATGTTCGTCAGTACCTCCTGGATTAGAGGGGTAGGATCAATAGGCTTGGGTAGACTGTTGATTGTGCTTTGAACAAGTGTTGAGTCAGCTTCCTCAAAATTTTCAAGTATTTCCTTGTTCTTTTCCTCCATCTCCTTCATTGCATTTTCAATCAGAGCCTTCATGGAGTCCGAGATGGTAGATTGAAAAGTATCAGATTCCTTGATAGGAGTAGCACTTTGCTGATTTTCTGGAGTAACTTCAGCTATCGACTCAATTGCTAAAGACTCCTTTTCTCTAAGTACTTCATCTAGGGGAACTTGAGGATCAGCACTGTTAAATTCCTCAGATGAGTCCTTTGCAGTAGTTTGATTCAAGTTAGCATCATCATCTGCAATACAATACCATCAATAAACATGACTGTTTTATGACATATAAAATCTGCAGGTATAAACGGTGAAGTCATCTAATGAGAGTGATCTGATTCTTGGTGCGTGCTGATTTCTTAACCAAAAGCTATTTACTGTAAGCTTGGAAGAGTTGGCAGATCACTTGGTGTTCCTTGTCCGTATCTTGATTTTTCACTCCATTTATTCAAGGTTACACAGATAGCAATCTTAACAGCTCTTTCTGCTAGATCTTCACCCCTTTTGGGTTTGTTTGTCATTGACTCTCGCAGAGCTATAGATTCCTTCAGTACAATGAGTTTGATGTACTCATGTACTCTGTCATGAAAGAAGTCTGAATCCAGTGCTTGTTTGATTGAATTAGTTTGCAGCCAATTTAGAACCCATCTTTCTTCATCAGCAAACTCCTTCCAAGCAAGGATCTCTTCCTTTGACTTAGCCAATCTGTACTCCCTCCAACGATTGTATCTGATCTTTTCGGCGAGGAAAGTACTCTTGGTTTGCAGTAAGTTGTTGTACCTCTCCAGTTCTTTTTCAAACCTTGCAAAGACAGTAGGGTCACTCTGTACTATTTCCAGTGCATATTTGTCTGCTTTCTTTTTCTTCTTTACAAGTTGAGGACGAGGTAACACAACCGAACCTTCTTTGGGTTCTCCAATCACAATCCACTCCTTCACTGATCCTACTGGTCTCTCAGCAGACTGAGGATCTTTCCTTACTTGCTCAGAAAAGGTAACATGATGTTCTGCTAAGTTTATCTTTTTTCTGGCAGTTGCTTTTGTATGAACAAACTTTGTAGTAGTTGTATCTTTGATTGCACTTCTTGTTCTTTTTGAGATGTTTTCAGCAGGAACTTCTTCTGAAATTGTTCTTTCAGGAGAGTCCTCTAAAGGCATTGCATCAATATCCCTGACAACTTCAGAGATAATGTCATCAGCAACATCAGTTGTTCTAGCTTCAACAGCAGGGTTAGCTACTGTTTGAACAGCAGGCTCAGCAGCCTTAACATCAGCCTTTGTTTTCTTAGCCTTAACAGCAGGCTCCTTGACTTCAACAGCTTTTCTTTTCTGCTGTTTCTTCTCAGGCGTAGCATTTGGTTTAGTTTCTGCCTTGATGGCTTCATAAACCTTGACCTCTTTAGCTCTATGGATGACTTTCCCATGAGTCATTCCACAGCCTAAACTCATCAGCAGATGACTTAAGAAAATCTTTTGATGGTTGTGTCCAGTCTCCTTGTGATCTGCAATCACATAGAACACATATACATCCCAGTTTATCTTCATTCCATAGTAAACTGCCATCATTGAGTGCATCCTCCTCTTGGGCAATCCATCAAGTACACTGGTGCAATTTTCAATGATCTTGGCAAACAGATCAGCCATCGTTTGAAATTCGTCAATCAGTTGAGTCTTCTTGACTGAACCGGTGAGAATTTCACCCTTTTTAGCATCAATTTTCCAGAAATCCTTTTCCAAAGGAGTAGCCAACACTGAGAAATCAGTGGCTCCTTCGTTTGTCAACCCATATTTTTCACTTAACACAATTGGAGTGATGTCCTTCTCTCCAATTTTGGCCTTGATTTCCAGCTTTGTGAAGTCAATTTTTGCACTAGCATAAAATTCATCAACCTCTGGACTTAACACCATGGTTTCATGTGCTTCCATGTAGTTCACGAGTGATGAGGCTTTGAATTTCTCCATAATCTCCTTCATGAGTTTCGTACCAGTAGCGTGATACATCTCGTAATTGAGATACCTTCCTTCAGCATTAGCAGCAGCTTAGGAACCCATGATATCTGTAGGAATTAGTGTAGAGTGCAAAAGAAATCTCACAAGAAAACAGAGAAGATTAGTAGTTCTTGCGAGTTGGAATATTTGAGGTGCGTAAAGTCACTCTTCTGATCAGATCTGGATTTATAGGGTTGGGGAATTTTTGGTTTCTGTGTTATCCGTCAACCGTTAGATTTGTATCTGTCAGTTACGATCGTGTGTGCCATAATTACGGATTTCAAATTCCATAAATTTTATCAGACTAGGCGGGAAAACAAAATGTCCCTAGTCATTTACTTATAAAAGCGTGTTTTAGATAAAGCGTTTTTAACACAATACTCTTATAATTAATCAGATGAGTAGAACTGTCCTTATCTGACAGATGACTTGTCTGATTCAATATATCACTAGTGAAAGCCAATTGCTAGTGATCTTCTTTTGATGTTTGTCAATCCAGCAAGATAAATAATCTTCAGGTCTTCAACAAATTAAGAACAAATCTTTTGATAAAACAACTTCAACTAACTGTCATTGAGGATTTCATCTTTAATAAGGAGTACCGCTAGTCTTACATGTTCCCAATTCAAGAATCTATCAGTCAACTAGTCTGTTGAGAGTCAGTCATCTTGAAGAATAATACTTGTTGTCATCAGAGTAGTCAGCTGATGAACCTTAGTCTTCTGATAGGTTCTCCCTCAGCTTATGAATCCAAATTTAACAAGCCCAGTTCCACTCTTCAAGTAGAAAATCTTGCATCACTTAATGGTTTAGTGAAAATGTCAGCGATCTGATTATCTGTATGAACATACTCAATAATAACATTTCATTTCTCAACATGGTCTCTTATAAAGTGATGTCTCCAGGGTCATGTATTTTACTACCTATAAATATCCCTTCATTTAACTAAGTCAAGTACGTATTTAGTACTCTACAAACTACTCACGAGTGTTGTTCAAGTTTTTGTTTTTAATTTTATCTGAGTTAAACATCAGAGAGTCTTTAATATGATAACCCCCAACTAGACTTGATGATATCGTTTGAGTACTGATTATATTTCATTCTTGAGAACGATCTGACCATCAAAATCTCCATTTTGATCTAGAAAATTTAAACCTTGACCTTGATTTAAACCATTTACATTGACTTTGACATCGTATTGATATAATCAATATTGAGTTAATTTATGATTTAGTCACTAAAATATCGAGTTTATATATCTATAAATTAATTGTAGTCCTCTGATTAAGAGTATAAATCCCATGACTAGTGTGATTGCAACATAATCATATAGATCATCCTAATCATAATTACGGTCTCTTTAATATGAATAGGTGACTTTTTGTATGTGATTAGGCCAATAATATTTAAGGAAATATTTTTGAGCTAGTACCATTTTTATTAGTATCCCGAATAAATATATTTTGTACATATGTATGATTTTGGAAATATCAATGTTATAAGAACTAAACACTTAATTACAACTTTACAAGTTTCATTATATATTTCAGTCACCTTATAAATAAGCTTGCTTATCAATGTATTTGTCATTAGCTTTGTAATTAACTTTTTTTTTGTATTCAATTTGAAATGGCTCAATATTTTATTTTATTGATCATTTCTGCTCTGATCAGTATTGCTCTTGCCTTTGGGTCTGCTCCATTGCAAGACTTTTGCGTTGCAGATCCCACAAGCACGGGTAATTAATTCATAATTTTATCACAAGTTTTTAGTATTTTTATTATACGAGTAAAATTCCAAAATACTCCATTGTGTTTTCCCTAATTTTCAATAAAAAAGAAAAAGCTCTCCTACTTTTATTAGCAAAATATCTCGTATTTTTACAATTAGTGAAAATTAAGGGTTAAGTATTGACCGATTGGGGACAAAAACCTCAAGTTTTTAAATTAAAGGAGGGTATTTTTGTATTACATTTAAAATGGACTATTCATTGGTTAACAAAAAAAATAAGAGCTTTATAATGTTTGGGTTATAATTGTAAAGTTTCCTACAATAATATTTACACTTACAACAATTGAAACACATGACTTTCTCTGAAAGAGGTGTAAAATGGCTTTAAATTTTACATATGGGTATTTTTCTAATAAAACTAACAGTGTTTTTTTTTTTTTTTTTGACGAATAAGAAAAACCACACTGTCTTTAATTTTTTTGCCTTTTACTCTGAATTTATTTTATTATCATTAAAGTAATTAAATATAAAAACATTTATAGCTAGAGGGAATCGTGGACTGGCATGTAAGAATCCAACACTAGTCCAAGCAAATGATTTCTTCTTCAGTGGGCTACAATCACCTGGAAACACCACAAATCCTTACGGGGCGTCCATCATACCCGTTACAGTAGCAACATTACCCGGACTCAACACTCTTGGAATTTCAATTGCTCGTCTTGATTTAGCTCCTAATGGAGTGATCCCACCACACCTTCACCCTAGAGGATCTGAAATACTCACTGTTCTAGAAGGTTCTCTTCAAGTTGGATTTGTGACTTCGAATCCAGGTTACAATCACTTTAATAAAACTCTCCAAGCGGGTGATGTTTTTGTAGTCCCGGTTGGACTCGTTCATTATCAGTTCAATGCTGGATTTGGAAATACTGTGGTTATAGCTGCGTTGAACAGTGAGAGTCCAGGTATAATCGCGATTCCAAACACGATTTTTGGGGCAAAACCTGACATTGGAAGTGATTATCTTGCTACGACATTTCAGTTGGATAAGAAGATTGTGGATCAACTTCTAGCCAAGTTCTAGGCAAATATATAGTTCGTTAGTTTGGTGATATAATTATGATGTATTCTATGGCTCGTTGTATTTTGAAATAAAAACTTTAATGGAACTTTTAATACCAAAGTCGTCTTTTGGGTATTTTAATAATTTTTGATTTAGTGTTTTAAGTGAATATTTGAGAATCCTAGTCAAATAAGTCAAAATATCCTTTTTTTTTCCTTCATTTTTTCATACCATATTTTGATGTCACGCGTATATTTTTATGAATAAATATATTTTTGTCGAACTGTGTAAATTATAAATTCATTTGTCAATTGATACACATGTGTGACAAGAAAGTAAGACATAAAGTTTAAACATTCGTTTTCAATTTCCCCAACCCCCACCCTGATTTAAACAATGAGTTCGACAAAATTATAACATAACACGGATTTAAGCTAAATTCAAGTTGTTAATATCTTGAATTCAATAACTTTCTTTCTTGTTGGTTAGCCCAAATTCATGCCAAACCATCAATTGACATCAAGATAACATTCATATTGATATACATTAGGGGGGGGGGGGGGGGGGGGGAGTGGGGAGAAGGCCTACAAATCGAAACCACAAATTTAGAACATTGACCGAGGAGTCCGATATAAACAAACCCACCTTGCCCCCTTTTATTTTTTTGAGAGGAACAAACCCCCCTTACCTAAACATATAGTCTACCTACCTCTTAAAAATAAAAACGCTGAAAACAAATTTGAATATAAAAATTAAATATACTTAAATAAATAAGGGTTTTTGGCATTTTGCACCCTGAAATTATGGAATTTTGACACTTTGCACCCTGACTTAAAAGTTTTGATACTTTGCACTCTAAAAATATAATTTATTTGGCACTTTGCACCATAGTGTGTGTTTTGGTGAGAATTCATTGGTAGACGGGTAGAATAGTCCTTTTTTATTTTTTTGGCACTTTGCACCCTGACAATATAGATTCAGATTATGCATCCTGAAAATATAGAATGTTGGTATTTTGCACCCTAAAATTATAAAATATTGGCGTTTTTCACCCTTAAAATTTTTAGCACTTTGCACCCTAGAAATATAATTTGTATGGCATTTTGCACCATAATGTGTTTTACTTAAAAAAAAACTCATGAATATGAATGTCGTCGATGTAGATAAAATGGTCATTTATATAATTATATGCACAACAATCATAAACATGTTATTCTTAATTTATTTTACTTTATAGTAACTTATTTTAATATTTTTTCTCAGTAAAATTTAGATTAAATAAAAATATTGTCTTTATTTTATTTGTGAGTATCCTTTAGATTATTTACTTTATATCTAAAATACACGTTTACAAATCTAACATGTTATTATATTGCATGTTATTTAAATTATTTAGATTATCATATTAAGTCGAGGTTGAAAATTCCAAAAATAATATTTTTGTGTGCAAAGTGCCACCATTCTATATTTTCAGGGTGCAAAGTGTCAAAATCTATACTTTTAGGGTGCAAAGTGCCAAAAATATTTGAAAATAACTATTCTACCCTTCCATCAATGAATTTTTTCATCAAAACACACACTAGGGTGCAAAGTGCCAACTAAATTGTATTTTCAGGGTACAAAGTGCCAAAACTTTTAAGTTAAGATGCAAAGTGCCAAAATCCTATAATTATAGGGTGAAAAGTGCCAAAATCCCAATAAATAGGTACCAATACATAAAACTAAGAGATTAGCTTGGGAATTGGAGGAAGAATGTGTTGGAATTTTTGACGAGACACAATAATTTGATTTGGGCAAATACTCCCTCCATTTTTTTATTTGTCGTTTTGGAGGATTGCACACGGATTAAGAAATACAATAAGTAGTCATTTTTTTAAGCAAAAAGTCCAAAACACCCTTTTAATCATATAATAACAATAGTAATTAGCATTAATTACAAGCATTAACAAGAAGGGTAATATTGGTAGAAAAAAAATTAATTTTACATTGAAATCCTAAAACGAGAAATAAAAGTAAATAATTTTTTTTGCCAAAGCGACAAATAAAAAAAACGGAGAAAGTATTATTTTTTTGAGTTGTTTTTATATAGATTGATTTTATAAATGCTCACTTCAAGAAAATCAGGTCAAGCTCAAGAAATATGGATCAATCTTGAAGTTTAAAGAGACGGATAATTTTAATTAATCAATGAAGAAATTGAAGATTCATGTTAATGAAGAACCCAAGTGATTTTTGGTAGAATCCCGGAACCCATTCTTCTTTTTTAAAGTTATCTTTTGGCCCATAATTAATTTATTTCTATCCATATTTAATTTATTTTAAAAGGAAAATCGGATGATCATGGCATTTTGAACTCATCCTATCTTTTACTTTTATCCCATGTTATAAATCTATTTTCAAATTTTAAGCTCATCCGATTTGTAGCATGTGGAAATTAAAACTCCTATTTATTGGAAAAGAGTTTGACTTTTGGAAGTTCTAACTTCTAATTAATATTTTGAACTTAGCATCGAACATCTGCCATATCCAAAGTCTTTTTCTTTTTTTTTTAAAAAAAAGGAGTAAATCAAGTGCTAATTTTCAAATGTTTGTTCCAAGTAAATTGCTCATGTTTTAACTCAGAAAGTATCAAGATAAATTGTTATATGAACTTTATCAGCTCAAGATTGTTCAATCCTTATTCCACTTTCAAATTCCAAGATTACGGGACGGATCCAGGATCAGAGAGAGTCGGGGGGGGGGGGGGGGGGGTGGGGGGCGCGAGTTAAACTATCACCGAAACTAACCTACAACGATATTTCAAAAAATTATTTGTTTAAGAATAAAATATCAACGAGAACCATACTTAATTCAAAATGTTAAATGTAATTCATATAAAAAGTTTATTGAAGTTGCACACGATGTTCTTTCATATCATAAAACTCATCTATGATAGACTCAATATCAAACTTCTCAATAATTTTCTTCTCAATGTAAATAATCAAACAATCCGCAAGGAATTGATCTTTCATCTTGTTTCTAAGTCTATTTTTCACCCACTTCATTGCTGAAAACGATCGCTCGCTTGTTGATGTGGTTACAGGAAGAGTTAATATCAAGTGAATCAAACGATCAATTATAGGGTATACCATAGACTTCCTTGTACAATTCAATCGTAAACATAACTTAGAAGTTGTGGATAAATCCTTGAACTGCAAGTGGTTGGAAACATCCAGCTGATAGTGTTGGGCTTGTAATTTCATATGGAACATCTCTTGCTCGGTAAAATCGTTAGGATAAAATTTGGTTACTAGTTCATAAATATGATCAATGTTGAACAACTTGTTATCTCTGGGATTAAATGTTGAGCTTAGAGTAAGAAGCTCTACACACCTCTCATTGAATCTACTATTTAACTCTTGCCATTGAGTATCAATAGTAGCAAAGAATAAATTAATTCAATAATGATGCTCCGTAGGTATAGACTCTAATTGACGACGACCTCGGCCTTTCTTGTATAAGGTATAGTCATATCAGGAATGTCAATATCATTCTCTTCACAAAAATATTTAACTTTGTTTAAGAAATTTGTCCACCCTGTTTCTCTCATCTTTTGAATCAAAGTTTTGGTAGTAGAAACCAAAGCTAAGGCATTCAAAATATCTTGACTCTTAAGTTGCAAAGCTTGACAAAGATCATGAGTGATTTCCAAAACATCTTTCATCATGTGTAGGATAAAAATAAACTAATAAGACATCATTGCATCACACGCAGCATGTGCATCACCTCTTTGAGAGTAATTACCTTCCTTAGAGATACTTTCAAGAACAGAATAAGTAGCATCATACATTTTTAATAAGCTCAAAATTGAAGCAAAATGCGAGCTCCGTCGAGTATCTCCAGCTCGTTGCAAAGTACCAATCCACTACCGGTTTCAAGCTCATTGTTTGCAATCAAATTTGCAACATTGAAAGCCTGGGTATCTCTTAATTGATCATGCCTTTTTGGGGAAGCACTAACAATATTGACTATAGATGTCAATTTTGTGAAAAAGTTATGCTTTGGTTCAACTTCTCTTGCAGCGGCAACCAACGCCAATTGTAGTCGATGAGCAAAACAATGGATATAATAAGCATAAGGACATTCTTTAAAAAATAAAGCTTGTAAGCCATTCCATTCACCTCACATTTTACTCGCTCCATCATATCCTTGACCACGAATATTATGAATTTGAAGATTATGGCGAGAAAGAACTGATGTTATCTCATTTCTCAAAGTTAAGGTCGTCGTATCCGAAACGTGAACAAGATCAAAGAATCTTTCCTGAACTTGACCTTCTTTGTCTACATATCTCAAAACAATTGACATTTGTTCACGCTTCGATTCATCTCGAACTTCATCAATAATAATGCAATACTTGGCATCACCAATTTCTTCACGGATTATGGCTCGTACCCTTCTTGCATAAATATATAATATTTCATTCTGAATAGATGGAGATATATATCGAGCATTGCCAGGAGTATTTTCTAGCACAATATTTCCCACATTTAAATTGTATGATCCAAGAAGTTTGATCATCTCGATAAAATTACCTCGATTCGATGAGTCAACACATTCATGATTACCTCTAAAAGCACATCCTTGAAAAGCGAGCCATCGAATAGCATCAATCGAAGTTTTCAACCGCAAACGATTGTCAAGAATCATTTTAGATGTATGTTTTTTAAAAACTATATCTATATGCTGAGATTGAGCCATCAATTCATCACATGCTCTAACACATATATTATGTGGTGAACTTGGGTTTGTGCCAATATGTCTTAAGAATGCACAATTCTTCCCATCGTTGACTTTTTTCCAATTTCTAAACACATTTGCATTGAATGCATTTGCCCCAATACGATGGCTTGATAAATCACTGAAAACATAACAAGGCAAGCAAAACGCAGCATCTTTGTCAATTGAATACTCAAGCCAACTTGAAAACTTTTCAAAACCAAGATACTCGAAAACTGCGTGGATGTTTATTTGACCATGAGAGAGGATATTTTGCAAGCTTAGGTTGATAAGGTCCTGCCATTATATAAGCTCTTCTGATTTTATCACATTGGTCAAGTGGATTTGTTTCAGTAGAGCAACGTAATCCGGGATCTCGTTCTAATGAAGAAATATCAATTTCTTCTTTTTCAATTCTTGGAACTTTGCGAGGATTTTGTTGCAGAGTATTTGTAGATATAGGTGGACTAACCGTTGTTTCTAAACTTGATGGTGCAAGTTGAGGTTTAAGATCTTTGACATTCTTTCTTTTAAAGAATGAATCAATAGTTGTTGGTTTTCCCATATTTGACAATCTAATCAATATTTTGTCACCTATTAACAAATCAATGAAATTTTATAAAAAATAACAATTAAATTGACATTATTACAAACAATCATAATAAAAAAGTTTCACAACTAAATTATTCTAATAAATTAATATTCAATGAAATAAAATATATTCAATTAATTAACATACCTTGAATTTATGATGCTAAACAGAAGCAATTTTCAACGGGCATAAGAATTTAGATACTGTAAAATTAAATCAAAAGTAAAATTAGATTTTAATGACAAAAACAATAATTCTATAACATACCACAATAAATATAGACTTACAGTCACGAAAAGTTTTGGTGTCCACAATTTGATTTCTTTCAGCTACGGTGGCCGATGCGTTCTTAGGTTTTTTTTATTTTATATTAAATTGGAGGTTTTGGAATAAATTAGGTGTCATTGGTTTAATTGGGCCGCTCGTGGATGTATCTCTACAATGTGTAATAACATTTTTTTTCCTTTTAATTTGGGATGGATATAGCAGTACTACCAAAAAAAAACCCAAAATTCTTGGGGGGGGCCAAGAATTGGCTACATCCGTCCCTGATCACCTACCTTTCAAATTAGTTGAATCTTTGGCTAAGCTTATCACTTGGAATTTCAAATTATATCTCATTCATAAGCTCTATTTTAGTGGGATTACTTTGAACAATTAATCTTTTAATTTGAGCCTAACATCCTAATTTCAAGAGCTATCATATTCTTTCTTTGCCTATAAATACCTTGCTTAAGCTTTTGAGAAATACACCAATTTGCAAAATATTTTTAGTCATCATAAGCTATAGTCTTGAAATAGTTCTCTTCTTTTTTCTTCAAGAAAAATTGTGTTCCTCTTAATTATACAAGACTTTCTTGAATTATTTTTACTCTTTTCTCGTGCCAGATGTGAAACATCTTGAGTGAAGAAAACGAGTAAGTCATTGTACACCAAGGACCCGTTTGTTTGACGGGAATGAAATCTGGTTCTGAGTATTTGATTTTTAGTAATCTGATTTCCAGAAATATGATTCCATTATAGTGTTTGGGTATCACTTGGGATTGTACCAAGGAAATTAATCGAATTCCTTTTCAAATGTTTGGTAATGGCAAGGAATGGATTACATATTTAAAAAGTTCACTAAAATACCCCACCCATATATTATATATAAATCATATAGAAGCAACATTTATTATATGGTATTATTTATAACATATTGATTTAAAAAAATATATAATATATTAATTTATAATTTATATATTATAATATATAGTAAAAATTAAAGAACATATATAAAAGAAATCAATGACAGAGGACAGTCGTATATATATATATATATATATATATATATATATATATATATATATATATATATATATATTAATAATCCAAGAATGTAACTATCACAAGAAATGATGTGTGCTAATACGTATAAATAAGATAACACTTTCTAAAACAAAAACAATATTAAGCGTACAATTTGAAAATGAATGTGCTATGAAGCATAAGCTTTGAATTTGGCCTGTGAATATGGCGTATAAACTATATGCATATTCTCAAATCAATTCACATTTAAAATTTTATATTATTTCAGTAGATTCAACTAGTAGGTAAATGAACGTAAAAATTTAATATGTAATTTAAGCACTTGGAGAAGAAAAAGAACACAAGAAACAAGAAAACAATGGCTAGGGAGAGAAAATAAATATTACGTAGGGAGAAAATAAAACTATCATAAGAAATAATACATGGGTAATAATGTCTATTTTATTTTTAGTACTAAATCCCCCAGGAATGGAATCATAATACCATAGAAAAGTTGGGTTTAACATACTCATATTTTGATGGCAAGATTCCTGATTTTTAGGAATATATTTCCTTTCCCAATATCCAAAAAATATACCCAAACAATATTACTTGATTTCAAGGAATCACATCACTAAATAATATGTCATTCCTAAATAAACAAACGGGTCCCAAGTATTCACATATACTCTAAATTAGATAGTGTTTGAGTGGAAAGAAAATAAAAAATATTGTATTGAATGTTTTAGATAGAGTTAATAAAACGAAGGTTCTCAATAACTCTAGCTTGTTTTATTTGTTAACCACAAGGAAGAAGGGCCTTGGTGATTGTGCAAATTGTAATTGATTAGTATAAACCCAAGAATCACTTGGGAAGTGGACTAGGGTCAGGCGAACCACTATAAATTTCGGTGCCCTTTACTTTTCGCAAATTAATTTTCTGCATTATGTTCTGTTATCATATTTGATAATCATAGCTATCATTTGATTTTCAATTTATATTGTACTTTAGTATCCTGCATCAAAACTCAAATTAATTTTTCATAAAGATCGTTACAAGAAAATGCACTTTTTGTAAGGAGAAAATCCGTTACAATAAGTGTCTTATGTTGGAATTCTTACGGAAAAACGACCCTCAGGCAGCGGAAATATAAAACTTTTAGGCTTCCCTTGGGAATCTTGACAGGATACAATCCTTTATATATTTAAACTAATATAAAATAAGAACATATAAACAATCTAGTTTATACCTCGTTCCTTGCTAATCCAAAGCAACTCTGTATATTTGGATCTATGTAGAACTTTGACCGTAAAATTGCCCCCTTCGTTTCTCCGGAAAGTGGATCTGCAACTTTTGTAAAACTCCCCACGTGTTGCGTCTCTACGGTTCAGTACACCACAATTACACGAACACTCTAATAAATCTGATCGGCTAGAACACAAATAAATTAGACGAGAAACTGAAGACAAGAAGAAGCAAGAAGTCGATTGACTTCTTGCACAGGGTGGGCGGCTTTTTGCCTAGGAGTGGCTAAGGGTTTTTCTTGTTTTCACTTTTGAGTAAAAGACTAAAAAGTGTAACTTGGTTTTCAAGACTAATAAGTCTTATTTATAGATACTAGGAATCCTAGATTTCTTAGATATTTCTCAAACTCTGTTCACACACTGGAAAACTCCTATTTCTTGTCCAACAAGGCTAAGTCTTCCATTTTAATTGGGCTATACTTTAATTAATTTGCAAGACCAATCCTGTAATTAATTCAAGGTCTGGTCTTCCAATTAATCTCCAAATTAATTTGCCCATTCAATTAATTTCCATTTAATTAATTTGGACTCCAACTCCATTTAATTAAATCTACTCTCATAAATCAAATCCAATTTAATATATCTAATTAATTAATTAATCTTTAAATCTAATTAATTAATTAGTTCTCATAATTGAATCCAATTTAATTCATCAGATGATCAAATTTAATGACATTATCTCACGCCCACTTGGGTCGACCCAGTCTATCCCACCTTTTTAATTTCACTTGTTTTCGCTCCATGTGTATTGTGTATGTCCCCGTAGGTCCACCACATAATTGGTCGTGAGTTCTAATTAGACTTTCGTTCAATTAATCGAGTAATCACTTACTCTTAAAGTCACCACTCTATCAATTGACCATTCCTCAAATCAGCACCCCTGCTAATTTGAGAATTCTCCCACACTCCGCAGTCAATGTATGGCCACAAGCCCGCGAAGCCCAATCACTGGTGAATTAATTCAGTGAACCTTTTCTCCTTTACAATTTCCATGTACGACTTAATCCTTCCATTAGTTGGTCTCCCAGTCAAGACTAAGGTTATGGACTTTCATCGGTTTCCTTGTCTTGACTATATGTATACTGGTCTCGAAACTATTCACTTTGACTTAAGCTTTATGAGCAATTTCCTAAAGCCGTCAGATACCTTGGCCAGGGATTTACCGGAATATGTTTATCACAGAGATTCATAGGAGAAGCTCCCAACCTATCAAGTCGGGTCAACGGATCATCTGTTGATGATATGAACCTGCATACACGTTCCTCTATACCCAACATGAATCCACAGAGACCTTCGGGTAGACTCCAGTCAGTCGGAACTCACATCAAAGCATAGACGTTCGTGCACCAGATAAATCCTATCACCTCGAGTAATAAGGATCGTTCCTCATACACTATTGTAAATAGGAATAACTTCATCCGCGATATGCGACTATTACTTCTATGGTGATTTATTTCCTAGTTGGGGTATTCAGTGTGCTTGCTATCCCAGCAAGCCACCCACTCGTGTGTATCGACTATCCCAGTCACGCTCGTGGACCCTAGCATCCTCCAGTTCATCGGAGTATACACACTCGCGAGGGTCTAACCGAATCCATTGATGTCCCATCTCAAATGGATTCTACGACCCTTGAATTAGTTTTAGATCACGGCCTTGGAGACCAGTCCACGGGTTGTCCCATAGCCTTGTAATCTAAGGACTTTCATCTTTATGTTAGATAATTATTCATAAGATGAAGGTGACCATATAATTAAATGCATCTATTAATCTAATTGAATATTTTTTTTAATTATTACAAATTAAATGCAGCCAATACAGTTGGCTTGCAGGACACTATTCTATCAATCTCCCACTTGTACTAAAGCCAACTCTTCATACTTCTGAATCTCATTTTCAACATATGTTTCTCGAATGCCTTTTGAGGCAATGGCTTAGTTAGCGGGTATGTCGTATTATCCTTTGAGGCGACATGTTCCATCTTAATTGTTGGTCCCAAAAGTGGTCAATGAGGTCCAGAGGGGGGGGGGGGGGGGGTGAATAGACCTCAGAAAACTTTAAAAATTTTCTCTAACTTTTTCTGTCGGCAGACTAAGCTAATTTAGAATTCGTAAGACTACTAAGCTGTTCGCGCACAAAGCTTTAAGCAGCAGAGTTGACCACTCATCTGATTTCACTCAGCTGATTCAGATGAAATATCAAAGTTTTAGAAACTAGTTGGCAGCGGATTTGTCAAGTGTTTTTCAACCAATTTGTTCCTCTTTATGTTTTCTCACACAAAAGAACACTTGGGGTGCTTCTCTTGAACCAAATCTGTCAGATCTGAAAGAAGACCGGAGAAAAACCACCACCGTTCCCGTGGTGAGGTAAATTCGTTAAAACCCCCTATTGATGTTTTAATTTGATGTAAAATCCTTTTCGTACGACTAGATGAATAAAGATTCTGCTTGGGTTGTTTTAAAAAATTTTAAATTCCGCTGCTTTAACGTTCTGATGTTACCAATAACCCAACAGTGGTATCAGAGCCTAATTCATTACTCTCATACGAAATGTCTGAATATAATTTAATTGCTTTATTGTATTGCATGTTATATTCATGTTGTTGATTCTTACTTGTTATGGGTAGATCTGATTTTTGGATAAAATTGCATAAAACGTTTTGGGCCAATTTTGAATTTTTTGAAAATTAAAGGGCCATTTTTGCGATTAGCGAATTGTTGGAAAAACTGGACTGAAATTGATATTTTACGAACTGTGTGTTTTCTGGATAGAATGTAACTTTCGGAAATTTTTTGAATTTGGGGCTGTTTAGCAATTATTGAAAGTTTTAGGGCTGTTTTGTAAATACCAAAAACTGCAGGGGCCGAATTGCAAATTCGAATTTTTCTGGAAATAAAATTTTTATTTTCGGTCCTCTGCCCAGTTTTATATTTGGGGTTAAATTGTAATTTCCAAAAACTTTAGGGGTCAAAATGCAATTTCCAAAAGTTGGAGGGCCGAATTGTAATTTTCAAAAGTTGAAAATTTTTATTCTATTTTTATGCATAAAATGGTTTTGTTTATCCAAATATAGATTTCCCATAATTAGTAGAGACTAAAATAAGAATCTAGAGAAATACTTTAAAGGTGTTTAAAATAATTAAAGTAAGATAGGAAACTAGTAAATGTGTTTGCTTGTTTCTTTGCTCAACGTGAATTGTTTACGTGGTTTTCGATCGAGCTGAGCCTTGACCTTAGATGTGATTGGTTTATTTTTCTTTGGATTTTTGTTGGGCATGCGAGACTTTATTTGGGCCTTTTTTTGTGCCAATGTAATAGATTAGGCTTTACATTAAATAGTTTAGGATGGAGGCCCATTACATGCAAGAAGGAAGCCCAATGGAGAATGAAGGCCAAGTATGCTTGGTTATTAATTAATAGCCTAGGCCCATTAAGATCCCATTAGATAGACCAATTGGGCCAATATTATTGGCTCAATGATGGCCCAAGCATAGGTGGCTCCCGATCGAAAACATATTGTGTTAGAAATGCATGCTAGGTTTATTTATTTATGTCTTATTTATTTATTGGTTCAACTATTTGGCTTGTATGGTGATGCGCGCTAGAATATTAGAACGTAAATAAGATAATTCATAATTGAAGCGGTGAGATCTCGAGAGAGTTTGCCTTAAACTTTCAAACCAACAAATCCCCTCTTGAATTAAATATTAATTAATATTGGGTTAAAATAAAATGAAGTATTTATATAAATCCAAGCCTTCCATTAATAGGGAATAGCGTACGTTGTCTACTTATCGATTAAGGTGATCCAGAGTCTGGCACCCGAGGCGAAGAAAGGGACAATACGTGAGTTCTCTCGATTCTTGTTTATTAAATAAACTCGACAAGGGTGAGGACTGGTCAGGACATGTACAATCGACCGATAACCAGTTACGGGGATTTTATGACCGGGCCCGTTGCTCATCGAGATTGATGGGTTAGACTTAAAGAGTAGTACCACTCATGATGTAGCAGTGCTAGATGGGTGCGAAAATCGAGGTAAAATAGCTTGAAGGTTGTGTAGGGACACAATTGGCAATAAGTATGCCTACCTGGGGAATTAGTTGTATGGCCACGAGTCGTGGGTGCAATTAATGTCCGCTGGGACGTCAAGACCTACTAGGAAATAGGATTTCCCGAACAATTGAAAGGGGTAATTGTTTCGATAAAATAGTGGGAGAAATTTTACGATAGAAAGTTCAACCTTCGTAGATTACAAGTATTACTCATTAACTAGTCCTCTATATATTTATCTTCTCTTTAAAATAGATATTGAGATATCTATAATTATTCATTTTACTATTTATCCTCGACTTATAAAATAATCGGATCAAAATATCGACTGGCGTAGAAACTAGAGGATTGTCCTCAATTCCGAAAGTCGGAATCATGTTCTTAATAACTAGCCTATGCCTGATGCACTTCCGAGATGAGTCTCAAAAGTGGAACGAATCACCTATAAGGTATGGGAATCTTAATGATCGTTTCCTCATATAAGCATCAAGATTGAACAAACCTCCACCTCACAAGCTTGTTTTGAGGAGTAGTTTCGAATCGTTTGATTCGAGACCACTAAGGAGTTGTTTTAAAACTCGAGAATAAGTGAAGGAACTAATGTCAAGGATATATCACTGTCCTTGTTTTATAAATCTGGTTGAAAACTGGATCGATTAAACGTAGGCCTGCAAGTGATCTTAACATTGACCTTCACCTAAATTCTCCTCCATGCTCATTCAAACGATTCGTGAAATACTCTGAACTTATTTGATAAATTGATCATATTTCATGAATTAACCAAAGTATTGGGAAAAGGCAATTAGGAAGAACCTGTTATGATCGTTGACACGTCAATGACTGCAAAGTCAAAGAAGGGTAAAAAGAAGAAGAAATTGTTCTCTTCTAAAAGCGACCATAAAGGTAGTCGAAAGAACACAAGTAGCTTAAAAGTCGAATTGTCCCACTGCACCTAAGAAAGGCACTGATAAGTTTAATTGATTAAGCAACGTTTCAAATGGTTTTAACCTTGGACGTGGAAATCGGATCTCGTTTCCGTGGGAAAAACCAGATTATGTGTAAATACCGCTCAATCCCCTCCGACTAACATAATTACATGGACCTCCCCTGATGTTTCAAAAGGATTACAAAACCCTAGCAAGGACTAACAGACTTAGACGAAATTCGTGAATTGACCGTTATGACCTCGAATTTTTTAATTTTAAAAATAAAAAATCCAGCCCTAACCCCACCCCACCCCACCCCACCCGTCCCTCCCTACCGCGGCACCACTCCTCCAGGTCATGCGGTCGGCCTGGATAGAGTCAGGCCGTCGCCGTCGATGGCCCGAGTTGAAGAACCCAGGCCTGCGACGACTTAGGGTTTGCCATCACAAGCCTTGGTTCTTCAACCCAGGTCGTCGATGGTGACGACCTAACTCTTTCCAGGCCGGCGACACAGCCTAGAGGAGTGGTGCGTGGTTGGGGATGGTGGTTGGGGCGGGTTGGGGTGGGGTGGGGTGGGGTGGGGTGGGGTGGGGTTTTTTTTTTCAAGTATTATATATTAAAATTATTTATTTATTTAAAATAATTATTTTCAATATTTATTAATTATAATAAATATTTTATTAAATCGGATTTTTGAATGAGTAAGTTAAAAATTTATGATTTTTTTAATTATGGATTAATTATGAGCATTTTATAATGTCTAATAATTTATGTTCAAAATTTTAGCTAAAAATTTACGATTTTTTTAGTACAGGTTAATTATGAACGTTATTAGCATTTTTATAGTGTCTGACAATTTATTTTCATTTATCCTTGTACGTTAACTGTAATACCCCGCATTTTTTAAATAAGAGTAAAATAAATTTTTAATTAAATTTTAATTTTAACAGGAAACTTAATTTATTAGGTTTGGAATGAGACTTATAGGAACTTGAGTGTTTTCGTTGTAAGAATGTAGGACTCATTAAATTCATTTAGGGTCAATTGAATAGATCATTAATAGGTAAGGGTAATATGAATATTAAAATAAAATTAACTTGAGTGTTTTCGTTGTAAGAATGTAGGACTCGTTAAATTCATTTAGGGTCAATTGAATAGATCATTAATAGGTAAGGGTAATATGAATGTTAAAATAAAATTATGGACCTAATATGAAATTAGTAGTTTGACATTTATATTGATTGTATGCTTATCTATCTTATATGCAAGTATGTACGGGGATTCTATTATGACTCATACTCCGCTCAAGAGTCATATGGCAGAAGTTTTCCTAGGCCACTTGAAAGAAAAGTCGACTAATCCTGACCATTCATTCTTGTAAGGTGTGTATGAATCATACAATTGGTGTATGAGACCAGCCAAAATGGACGTACATCTCAATTTGACAATTCTACCTATCATAAGATTTTTTAATTTCCATTTTTATCTCCTCACTTTATTTCTTACCTCTCCAAAATTCATTCTCAATCTCCACCCAAACCCTAACCAACACCATCATCCCCTCCCTCCGATGCCGTTTTCGTGGAGACATGGCGGCGCCGTTTTGGTCGGAACAGACACCGTTCCGGTCGCGACCCGAATAGCTCCCTCCCTGGCCGTCTTTGTCGCACCAGAGGGGCGGCGGAGTGCCGCCTCTGTTCGATCTAGTCGCGACCATTTCCAACCATCAATCCCTTTCTTCACTCTTTGGGGTATTGGGTTATCAATTTATTTTACAAGAAGACTTTTCCATGGAAGCTTAACTGGTGGGTTCCTTACGAAAAAGAAGATGACCATTTGATTTTTTTTTAAATTCTTGTTTTCTTAAAGAAAAATATTATATGAACATTATTTTAACTCATTTTTAGGAAACAAAATGAATTCAATGACTAGATTTCACATACAGGTCGAATCTGGAATTAAAAGTTGGTTTTATATGTGTATTTTATTCCTTCAACTGCTAATGTACGAAGTTGTGTTGGGGAATATGACATATTTCCACATTCAGCCCCCAGGCTCTGTCCCTGGTCAAAATCGCCCTCAAACAAAAATTAAAGATTTTGTAAGATTTAATAAAGTCTAAAATTTAATTTCGTGATTAGTTTAAACATTGTTAGTTTTAATTTTTAAGTCTTAAATTTAAAAAATACGAAATATCTAGTACGAATATAAAAAATGCGACTTAATTAGAAATTCTGAAAAAGACTTAATTTAAAAATAAATCTTAATTAATAGATAACACAACTTAAATAGAAAACACAACTTTTTTTTTGTTTTTGAAGATGGTGAATTTCTTTTTTTTTTTAATTCCATTTATAAAATTTTAATTCATTATTTAAATTACAAAATCATTTGATTTGGTTTTTTTTAAATTTCGTGATTTGAAAATATATTTATAATTTATAAAAAATTAATGACTCGGTCATTATTTCGATCAAATTTGTCTTTTATATGGTTATATAACACTAACTCATCCGTAATTTGAAAATATATCAAAAATTGATGATTCGGTCATTATTTCGATCAAATTGTCTCTTAGATGGTTATGTAACACTAAGTCCTTCGTAATTTGAAAACATATCGATAATTTAAAAAAAAAATGATGACTCAGTCATTATTTCGATCAAATTGTCTCTTAGATGGTTATGTAACACTAAGTCCTTCGTAATTTGAAAATATATCGATAATTTTAAAAAAATGATGACTCGGTCATTATTTCGATCAAATTGTCTTTTAGATGGTTATGTAACACTAAGTCCTCTGTAGTTTGAAAATATATCGATAATTTTAAAAAAATTGATGACTCGGTCATTATTTCAATCAAATTGTCTTTTAGATGGTTATGTAACACTAAGTCCTCCGTAATTTAAAAATACATCGATAATTTTAAAAATAATTGATAATTTGATCAAATTGTCTATTAGATGGTTATGTAACACTAAGTCCTCCGTAATTTTCAAATATATCGATAATTTAAAAAAAAATTAATGATTCGGTCATTATTTCAATCAAAATGTCTATTAGATGGTTATGTAACACTATGTCCTCCGTAATTTGAAATTATATCGATAATTAAAAAACAATGATGATTCGTTCATTATTTCGATCAAATTGTCTATTAGATGGTTATGTAACAATATGTCCTCCGTAATTTTAAAATATATCGATAATTTGATGATTCGGTCATTATTTCGATCAAATTGTCTATTAGATGGTTATGTAACACCATGTCCTCCATAATTTTAAAATATATCGATAATTTTAAAAAAATTGATGATTCGGTGATGATTATTTAGATGGTTATGTAACACTATGTCCTCCGTAATTTGAAAATATATCGATAGTTTTAATAAATTTGATGATTCATTCATTATTTCGACAAATTTTCTATTTGGCTTTGCTAAAGAAATACTTAGCTGTCAGCTCATGATTACTTAGCTCATGATCACTCAGCTCATGAGCTGAGTAGAACATTTTATTCAGCTCATGAGCACTAAGCTCATGAGCTGAGTGATCACTAAGCTCATGATCACTTAGCTCATGAGCTGAGTGATCACTCAGCTCATAATCACTTAGCCAAGCAAAAATAATCAAAACAAATTTGAATGTTTATGAATATAAATTCAAATAAATTGAATATGTTTAACTTAAAAATATACACTTTCCTAAATTTAAAAATTTGATCGAAATAATGATCAAGTCATTAATTTTTTTAAAATTATCGATATATTTTCAAATTTTAAAAAACAAGAATTTAAATAAAACCAAATCAAATGATTTTGTAATTTCAAGAAGGAATTTTGTTTTTTTTAAAAAAAAAAGGAAATACACCATCTTCAAAAAAAAAAAAATTTGTGTTTTTTTATTTAAGTTGTGTTGTGTATTAATTAAGATTTATTTTTAAATTAAGTATTTTTTCAGAAATTCTAATTAAGTCGTATTTTTTATATTCAAACTAGATATTTCGTATTTTTCAAATTTAAGACTTAAAAATTAAAACTAACAATGTTTAAACTAATCACGTTATTAAATTTTGAACTTTATTAAATCTTACAAAATCTTTAATTTTTCAGCAAAACTGAAATTTGTGGACGATTTTGACCAAGGACAAAGCCTGGGGACTGAATGTGCAAATATGTCATCTTCCCCAACACAACTTCGTAAAGTAGCAGTTGAAGAAATAAAATACACATATAAAACCAACTTTTAATTCCACCAAATTAACTCAAATCTCACAAAATTAAATCAACCACCAACAAATTCGAGCACATAAGAATTGAAATCCATAACAATTGAATTGATCATGAGCTGAGTGATCATGAGCTAAGTGATCATGAGCTAAGTGATCACTCAGCTCATGAGCACTTAGCATGAGCTAGGGGTGAGCACGGTCCGCCGGACCGACCGGATCGAACCGGAACCTACGGTTCGGTCCGGACCGTTTACCGAACCAAAATTTCGGTTCGGTAAACGGTTCTTGTCTGAGAACCGAACTTCCAAAATATCGGTTCTCGGTACAACCGGTCGGTTTACCGAACCGAACCGGTTGGACCGAAATTATTTATTTATTTATTTATTTTTAAATTTATGTTTTTCATTTACGACTTTTGATGATAAATTGAATTTTGTTCAATAAATAGAAGAGGGGTTTTTTTTTGTATGGTTTGTATGTTGTAAGATTTTTTTATACATATATATATTTTGTGTAAAAAATTGATTTTTTGGTTTTCATAAAAAAAAAATTAAGTTTCGGTTTTTTTGGACCGAACAGAATCTGTTCGATTTTGTACCGAACCGGACCGAAATTTTTGGTTCGGTAAACGGTCCACGAAAATCCAGGATCGAACCGGCCAAGAACCGAACTTCGGTTCGGTTCGGTCCGGTTCGGACCGTTTGCTCACCCCTATCATGAGTTGAGTAAAATGTTTTACTCAGCTCATGAGCTAAGTGATCACTTAGCTCATGATCACTCAGCTCGTGAGCTAAGTGATCATGAGCTGAGTAAAATGTTTTACCCAGATCATGAGCACATAAGAATTGAAATCAACAACAATTTGATCGAAATAATATCAAATAATCAATTTTTTTAAATTATCGATATATTTTCAAATTACGAAGGACTTAGTATTACATAACCATTTAATAGACAATTTTATTGGAATAATGACCGAATCATCAATTTCAATTTAATCGAAATAATGATCGAATCATCAATTGTTTTTAAAATTATTGATATATTTTCAAATTACGGAGGAGTTAGTAACCATCTAAAAGACAAGTTGATCGAAATAATCACCGAGTCATTAATTTTTTATAAATTATCGATATATTTTCAAATTACGGAGGACTTAGTGTTAAATAACCATCTAATAGACAATTTGATCAGAATAATGACTGAATCATCAATTTTTTTAAAAGTATCGATATATTTTCAAATTACGGAAGACATAGTGTTACATAACCATCTAATAGAGAATTTGATCGAAATAATGACCGAATCATCAATTTTTTTAAAATTATCAATATAATTTTCAAATTAAGGAATTTAAAAAACAAGAATTTTAAAAAAAACCAAATCAAATGAATTTGTAATTTAAAAAATGAATTAAAATTTAAAAAAGGAACTTTTTAAAAAAAGAAAAGGAAATTTACCATCTTAAAAAAAAGTTGTGTTTTTTATTTAAAATGTGTTGTGTATTAATTAAAATTTATTTAAGTTTTTTTTTCCAGAAATTCTAGACTTAAAAATTAAAACTAACAATATTAACTAATCACGCTATTAAATTTTAAACTTTATTAAATCTTATAAAATCTTTAATTTTTCAGCAAAACTGAAAGTTTGAGAGCGATTTTGACCAGGGGCAAAGCCTGGGGCTGAATGTGCATATATGTCATCTTCCCCAACACAACTTCGTACAATAGCAATTGAAGGAATGAAATACACATATAAGACAAATTTTTAATTCCGCCAAATTTACTCAAATCTCACCAAATTTAAATCAACCACCAACAAATTCGAGCACATAAGAATTAAAATCAACAACAATTAAAGTATATATATAATATAAACAAAAAAAAAAAATTAAAAGAACTGGGGGGTCATTCCCATCTCCAAAGCGGAGTGCCACCCCTCTGGTGCGACAAAGACGGCCAGTGAGGGAGCCGTTCCGGTCGCGACAGGAACGACTTCTGTTCCGACCAAAACTTGGGGATGGTTCGAAATTGATATATACTTTCACTTTTAATTTCTTCATAAAATCTGTGTTAATCGACGATATCGGGTGTGTCAAATCGACGATTCTATTTTCGTTCACAAGTTTAGAGCCAGCTTCAATAACCAGAAGTTGTCTGGGTGGGGTTGGGCGGAATTGATGGGGTGGGGGAACTTGGGGCTGCAGGTTTTTTCATTTTCTTGATTTTTTAGTGTAAAAGGGTATTATGGTATTGACATATTTTGTTGGGTTCATACATATTTTTTTCTGGGTGTTGTACTTGAACATGTGTCAACACCTCATTAAGTCGTTCATAACTCTCAACAGCCAAGAGTCAATATAGACAATCCCAATTATGTATGTATATATATATATATATTTATATACTACAGTACAAAACTACTTCAACATTTTATTACAGGAAATGAACATAAAATAAAATAGATCTCATCCCAAACAAGGTCTTACACTCGGCAACTTAATAGAGGGAATTGGGTGACTCTTAGTTTGGAATAGATACTTGGCCTCTCCTAAATTAATGTAGATATACACAAAACTAGATACATATCCTTATACACACACCTTACGGCACACACACACACCAAGTTTGTACACAATCACTGTGTGCGATTTACACACAGTGAGAGAGAGGGAGAGAGAGGAGAAACGAGAGAGAAGAGGTGAGCGGAGGGCGGTGGTGCGAAGGTGGTGGTAGTGGAGAGATTACGGGGGTTCCTTTCCTCTTTTGTGCTCGGGTTGAGACGAGTGAGAGAGAGGGAGCAGCGGCGGGGTGCTACGGTTGAGTGTGGTGGCTTGTGAAGGTGGTACGGTTGTTGTAGTGGCTTGTTGACAGCGGCGGCGGTGGTGACTACGGAGATGGAGGAAGAAGATGCAATTAAGGTGGGGGTACGGTTGGGCTCGAATTTGGGACCTATGGGCTGGAATTGGGCCGTGGCGACGCATCCTAGTGGCGGGGGCGGCGGCGTTCTGTGTGATGACCCAAATAAGAAAAGAAGGAAAGATAGAAGCAGAGAATTGGAGTTGAGAGAAATCAAAAGATATTCATATATTTGCTGGATAAAATATTACAATCCATTTTCCTTTAATACTCCGTACCGAAAATGTAATGCAAATACAACTCAAATGAAATGTAAATGTAAATGTAACAGCTATGGAATAATCAGTAAACATATGCTTGATGTCAGTGGTCCCCTTCCTCAAGTGTAATTTGTGTGAGTATGCTCTATTAATTCTCCACTAACGGTTCCCACTTCAACAATTGGCATTGGTCCACGTGTCTCCATCCAATGGCCTTTATTTAGTTCCCCAATTTTGATTAAACGACTGAGATTAATAGAATTAATCTTGGTCCTGACATTACCCCCTGCTTTGCTAGATTCTTGTCCGCAAGAATCAGAAATTAGGTCAAAATTAGGGAAATTAACCCTTATCTCTTCACTATCTTCCCAAGTCGCTTCATCTTCACTGCCAGAAACCCATTGAATCAACCATTGCGTCCCTGCCTGATTAGGCTTCTTCACCATTCACCGAGCCAGTACCCGGAGAGGATAAATGTGAAAGCTTCCAGAGAGTTCTTGAGTTGGTAAATCAAGAACTGGGGTATATTTCTTTCCAAATTTTTTCTTCAAAAGTGAGACATGGAACACGGGATGAATGTTCGAAGTAAGAGGCAATTGGAGCATGTAGGCTGCCTCTCCAATCCTCTGAAGTACTTCGTACGGCCCATAGTACTTTGGAGCGAGCTTATGGTGTTTCCTCATAACAACAGAAGTTTGGCGATAAGGCCGGAATCTCAGGTAAACAGAATCTCCCACATTAAATTTCCTTTCAGTTATGTGACGATCTGCAAATAATTTCATGCGTTTTTGAGCATTGATAAGATTTTCTTTCAATAAAGCAACTGTTTTTTTCCTTTCCTCTAAAATTTTTGCTGCATCTGGGTGCACATCCTGTAGATAGGCAGTTATAGATAATTGGGGCGGTGGAAAACCATATAGAACTTCAAAAGGTGAAATCTTGGTACTGGAATGATAATTAGTGTTGTACCATAATTCAGCCAAACCCAACCACTTGTTCCAGTGTTTGGGTTTCAAGTGAGTCATACACCTTAAGTAGGTCTCTAAGCATTGATTCACCCTCTCAGTTTGTCCATCAGACTGGGGGTGATAAGTTGTAGACATGTCCAATGAAGTCCCTACACTTTTAAACAAGGATTTCCAGAACTGGCTAGTGAAAATCTTGTCCCTGTCTGATACAATACTGGTATGCAGTCCATGTAGCTTGTAAATATTGTCCAAGAATAATCTAGCAACAATCTTAGCAGTATAAGGGTGTGATAAGGATAGGAAATGAGCATATTTAGTTAATCTATCCACAACCACTAATATAGTATTATTTCCTTCAGATGATGGTAAACCATCAATAAAGTCCATGCTAATATGGGTCCAAATGATTTCACTCTATGATAAGTCCTAGTGATACCAGAATGTCCTCTCACAGATGAATCATGTAAAATCCCAAGGATACTCTCCTTAAGAAGTGGTGAATCTCCCACATAGATCCTCCCCTTAAACCTTAGTATGCCCCCAACATACACATGATCAGGAAAGGAATTACCATCCACCATTTTAGCTGCAATAATATCCCTCACCTTCCCATCCATATCATAACTCCGTTGAATCTCTAGAATCCAGTTAGGTTGCACTGTAGTGATTGCACAATAATCTCCCCCTAAGTGTTCCACTCTTGATAGGGCATCAGCTGCCCTGTTCTCACTCCCTTTTTTATATTGCACCTGATAATCAAAGCTAATAAGCTTGGCTATCCACCTCTGTTGTAAAGCTGAAGTTACTTTTGGCTCCAAAATGTACTTCAAGCTTTGCTGATCAGTTTTGATATTGAAACGATTGCCCAATAGATAATGCCTCCATTTAGTTACAGCTAGTAAAACTTCCAAAAATTCCTTTTCATACACAGATAGTGCCTGATTTCTTATGACTAATGCCTTACTAAGGTAAGCAATTGGTCTCCCTTTTTGCATTAAGACAGCACCAATTCTCTTATCACTGGCATCAGTTTCAACAATGAAAGGAATGGAAAAATCTGGTAGAGCCAAAACTGGTGTCTTTGACATGGCCTCCTTCAGTCTAGAAAAAGCTTCTTTTGATTCAGATGTTCATAGGAATCCATCCTTCTTTAACATATCAGTCAAAGGCCTGCTTATGACTCCATAACCCTGTATAAACTTCCTGTAGTACCCAGTAAGCCCCAAAAATCCCCTTAGTGCTTTAATGTTCTTAGGCAGGGGCCAACTCATCATGCATGCTACCTTTTCTGGGTCAGTTGCTACCCCTTCATAAGAAATTAAGTGACCCAAGTATTCTATAGTAGTTTGACCAAAGATGCATTTACTTTCCCTAGCCACCAAGCTGTTCTCTCTAAGTAGTTGTAAAACTACATTGAGCTGCCTTAAATGATCATCCCAGTTCTCAGTGTATACCAAAATGTCATCAAAGAAAACTAGGACAAATTTTCTCAGATAATCAGAAAATACCTGATTCATGAGTGATTGGAAAGTAGAGGGGGGCATTGCATAGCCCAAATGGCATTACCAGGAACTCATAGTGCCCCTGGTGAGTCACAAAACTGATCATAGGAATAGAAGTTGACTCCATTTTGATCTGAAAATACCCTGACCTCAAGTCAATCTTAGAGAAATACTTTGCATTATGTAGTTCATCCAAAAGCTCATCCACTACAAGAATTGGAAAACTGTGTTTGATTGTAAGACTGTTGAGATGCCTATAATCAAAACACATTCTCCAACTTCCATCTTTTTCTTTAACCAAAAGTATTGGAGAAGCAAAAGGGCTATGACTGGGCCTGATAATCCCTGATTTTAACATTTCCTTAACAATGTTCTCAATTTTTGTTTTCTGTACATAACCATATAAGTAAGGAGGTTGTTTCCTTGGCACATATTTTGGGTCAAGTATAATTTGGTGTTCAAAACCCCTAGAAGGTGGTAACCCCTTAGGCTCCTCAAATACATCCCTATAATTCAGTAAAAGATCATGTAAACCCCTATCCTCATTCTTTTCTTCAACCTTGACTGCACTCACAGAAAATATCTGGCCAAAAATGCCATAATCTCCCTTCCTGAATATTTTCTTCATAGCTTTAGCTGTTATCATCTTAAGATCAACCTTGTCAGACACACCCTGAAGTACTATCTTGGTACCATCTTTTGTGATGGTGCACAACTTCTTTCTAAAACTGAATTCAACAGGATCAAACAGTCCAAGCCAATCAACCCCTAACACCATGTCACAACCACCTAATTTAATTACTCTGATAGTATATCTAAACTTGTGCTCCTGTAATTCCCATTCAAAATCAGGTCAAACTGCCCTGCTGATAAGTTTGCTACCATCAACAACACTTACCATCATTGGGGTAGAATTTACAAGCTTACATCCCAACTGATGTGCTATCTTTTTATCTAAAAAGCAATTCGTGCTGCCACTATCAACCAACATGTGTACCTCATTCCCTTTCACAAACCCTTTCACTCTCAGGGTAGTAAAAGTGGTACTACCAACAATAGCATTTAAGGATACAGTAATATCCTCACTAATAACTCCTTCATCATGTGGTTCCATATCCCCCATTTCTTCCAAGTAAGCATTTTCTTCTTCCTCAGTCATAATCATGTAAACATGTCTCTGTTTGCACCTATGGCCTGGGACAAACAACTCATCACAGTTGTAACACAACCCCTTGTCCTTCCTGGCTACCATTTCAGCAGTGGACAATAACCTTCTCCTCTGTGGTGGTTCATTATCTCTGGTTTTGGAAGGTGGTGGTGGGGGTTTAGTAGGAGGCTTGAAAGTTGGCTGGTTTTGTGGTTTAGAGAACCCCCTGTTCACACCCTGTGTCCTATGCACTATAGCATTAAGAATCCCCTCTTGTTTTAAAGCAGCTGATATGGCTTCAGCAAGGTTATTGGTGTGTAAACCAATAACACTCATCCTAATATCATCCCTCAATCCACTGATGAATGTTGCAGCAAATATCTCATCAGTGTATCCTTTCTTTAACAGGTTGATATGAGCTTTCAACTCCTCAAATTTCTTGAGATAATCAGTCACACTTCCAGTCTGTCTCAATGAGTTAAATTCTGCTATCAACATTTCAGGCTATACTCTCTCAAACCTTTCAAACATATCTCTCAAAAACTGATCCCATGATACATCACCTACTTCCTCATAATAGGCCTGGTACCATAAATCGGCATCCCCCTCTAAGTGTACTGAAGCTAATGTAACCCTCTGGTCATCTGCAATGGTAGGAAGGGTCCTAAAGTATCTCTGACATCTCCTAACTCATTCCCTGGTGTTGGATGAAGATGAAGACTTAGAAGTGAAGGGAGGTTTTGATGATTTCCAAAAGTCATCAGCTAAGTATTGGAAACATAGTTAACCTCTGAAGTTTATTTGACCAAGGAAGAAGACAAATCAGAAGGGTCAAATTTATGGTCCAGAAGACTACAGATCTGTGGCTGCATACTCAAATCAGATGAGTTCGATTTGATCAGCATAGTGTTCATCAGACGAGTGGATTCGATCAGCAGAGTGGAAGTGATCAAGAAGTTATTGCAACGGTAATAAATGCACCTGAAGTAATAAATGCTGCCAAAGAAGGGTATTAAAGACAAATGATTGCAGAGAAACCTCGTATCAGCTTGGTGCATTAAATGCAACTGACAGAAAGTACAGCAGAGTGTACAGTGTTCAGTCGCAGGTAGCCGTTTCTGAAAATAGGGACCACTACTAGAGGATTTTGTACACCTGTCGATCTCTCAACGGGCAGATTTTCAAATCTCAAGTATAAATAGTTCAAGGTTCAAGAGTTTTGAAGAAGAAGCAACACAACTGAGAGCAAATTTCGAAGCAGAATTCTTCTAAGTCTCAGAACTCAAGAACAGAACACTCATCAGCTTAGTCATCTATTGACGAAAGCGAAGCGAGAGATAAAAGAATATATACATAAATCTGAGTGATTTTGTAAGAGAAGTGTTGTGAGAAGTAGATATCCATCTTAGTGAGTGATATTACTTCAGAGGATAGGTTTTCTTTGTGATTTCCTATTGTGAACTTGTGGCCTTTTTATTTGTTGATTGGCGCAAGCAGTGTATATTGTAAACTGTGTGTTTATAGTATAACCCAAGATCTACGTGACTTGGAAGAGTGGACTAAAGGATTTACATCCATATAACCACTATAAAAATTGCCTGTGTTTAAGTTTGCATTTTTACTTGCATATTTTTCAAAAGCTTTCAAACACTTGATTTAACTGTTAAAGATTTTAAAAAGGAGTTTGTTAAAACTGGGGATAAAATCTTTAAGTTAAAGAAACCTACTTGTGAAAAGCACTTGATAAATACACTGCCAAGTAAGTTATTTAAAACTCTGATTTTCTCAAAATCAGCTAAGTGCAATCAGAAGAGTGGTCAACTCTGTTGTTCAATGCTTTGTGCGAGATCAGCTTAGTCTGCTCACAGAAAAAGTTGGAGAATTTTAAAGTCAAAATTTTCAGAGGTCTATTCACCCCCCCCCCCCCCCCCCTCTAGACCTCATCTGACCACTTGGGACCAACACCTGGGATTTTCTCCATCAAACTTTGGGAATTCAATTCTGGGAAATTAATTGTATCCCCCTTGTGTATGATTACTATAGGTATTGGCACTTGATCCTTGATTAAATTGTGGTTGTGGTGGGTGGAAAACTGGAGGTGGGGTTTGTGGCTGATGAGATACAGAAGACACTCTCTCAACAGATGCAGATAATCCCTCCCCTAAAACAGATTTGTTTTTATTATAGGCATGGAGCTGAGATATGATATCATGGAGTTGTTGTTGTATTGTTTTTTGATTGTTTTCCATAGAAACCAGGGAGTTTTGTAACTGACCTTGAGAAATGCTAATAGTTTCAAACTGTTGTTGTATGTGTTTTTCAGATGCTTCATGGATAGCTCTCTCCTCTACCAATTGAGCTTCATATTTCTTTTGCGCAGCAACAATGTCCTGTAGACGAGTTCCTTTAGCCATGATGAATCTAACCCGCTCAGATCCGAGGATCGAACGGCTCTGGATACCAAGTTGTGATGACCCAAATAAGAAAATAGGGAAAGATAGAAGCAGAGAATTGGAGTTGAGAGAAATCAAAAGATATTCATATATTTGCTGGATAAAGTTCAAATTATAATCTAGGCGTGGGCATTTGGTATCGGGAATTGGGAACCCGAACCGTACCGATCAGGTTTTTACCAAAAAAATAAAAATTTATGGGTTTTCCGGGTTTTGGGAAACCCGATTTCCCGATTATTATAAATCGGTACGGGTTTCGGGTAGGAGGTCCTACCCGATCGAGAACCTGGTTATAATACATGCACCACTTTGGGCCAATCTATGGTAAAAGACAGACTAACATAGCACCACTTTGGGCCAATCTACTTATAATTTAAAAGCACAATATTTATGTTCCAATCTCAACTGTTTTTTCCTTTATTTTGGGCCATGGAAAGTCCAATTAAAAAAACTGAAAAATAAAAAATTCGAGCACAATTGGGTTTCCGGAACCCGTTCCCGAATTCCCGATTTTTTTTGGGAACCCGAAATACCGGGTAGAAGGTTAATCGGAACGGGTTTCGGGAAGGAAAATTAGAATCCCACAAAATGTAATGCAAATACTGACATCAAGTATATGTTTACACTTGATGAAGGGGACCACTGACATCAAGTATATGTTTACTCAAGTGTAATTTGTGTGAGTATGCTCTATTAATTCTCCACTAACGGTTCCCACTTCAACAATTGGCATTGGTCCACGTGTCTCCATCCAATGGACTTTATTTAGTTCCCCAACTTTGATTAAACGGCTGAGATTAATAGAATTAATCTTGGTCCTGATATTCTGGTGGTGGCGGCCAGCTAGGGTTTGAGGTGGAAGGTGATGTAATGAGGGTTAGGGTTTGGGATGTATTATTGGGCTTGATTATTTGAGTAGAGTTTGGAGATTGGACTTTTAAGTTTTTGGGCCTTGAGTGTGATTTAGTTGGGTTAGGATTGAGTGATGGATTAAGTGGTTAGATTTAGGTGGGCCAGTTAGTTTTTGGTCAACCCAATTGCAGCTAATTTAATTGGGCTTTTGTATTAACAGGCCTTTGTCTTTTGGGTCTTTATTACTTGGATTGATTTAAATTTACAGTAGAATTGGGGTCAAGTGTTTTAGACCTAATGATTTGGACCAAAATTGACATTAGATTGGACTTGAAAATTAATTGGACCTTTAAGTGGACTGAAAATGATTTGGACTATGAGACATTGGACTTAAACTAGTTTAAATTAATTAGGTTAGCATAAATAACTATTAATCATAATTTTCCAAATTAATAATGTTAATTAGTTAATGTTGGACGTAGACTTATGTATATTAATTTGGGTAAGTAATTTAAAGGACTCAATTGGAACTAATATTTTACTAAACATGAGTATTTATAAATAAGATAAGTTAGCTTACTATCATGGATTGTTTAACCTTATTATCAGATTTCTCAAGCTATTACGGTTGTAATTAATTTATTCAAATATTGATTAGCTCTTTAATTCTTTGTGATCAATAGACAGAACAATGATTGTACAAAATGTTTAGATTATTGCTTCAGTTAAGGTTTTGGTCAATATTTAAGTTAATTAGCTAATTAAGATTAAACATGCACTATATTCATTAAATAAGACTAACTATTTTACTCTAGTTGGATTATAACTATAAGTACAAAGTATTAATATCACAATTAGATGATGAGTACGAAATAGAATGGTAGATGAAATTAAAGGGTAATGGATCGTGGAATCATTGTTTATAGAATTGGAATGCTGATTATAGGTAATTCGAGATTTATCGGTATGTGATTGACCGACTAAAGAGTCAAGGCATATGATGAAGAGTATCGAGGTCTTTCCTCTACGAAGCCATGCTAGAAGGTTTAAATCGATAAGCGGGACTTGAGGCCATCTATCTACAGTTGAGTAGCATTTCTAGCCTGAGAAAGGTGAGCGCCTCAATAAAACGTTTTTAAAACTGAAAGAGCTTCAAAAGAAAATCATATATTTTCAAATTACGGAGGACTTAATGTTACACTGTTACATAACAATCTAATAGATAATTTGATCGAAATAATGACCGAATCATAATTTTTTTTTAAATTTTATCGATATATTTTCAAATTTTGGAGGATTTAGTGTTACATAACCATCTTATAGACAATTTGATCGAAATAATGACCGAATCATCAATTTTTTTTTAAAAATTATCGATATATTTTCAAATTACGGAGGACCTAGTTTTACATAACCATCTAATAGACAGTTTGATAGAACTAATGATCGAATCATAATTTGTTATTTAAATTATCGATATATTTTCAAATTACGAAGGACTTAGTATTACATAACCATCTAATAGACAATTTGATCAAACTAAATCATCAATTTTTTAAAAATTATTGATATATTTTTAAATTACGGAGGACTTAATGTTACATAACCATCTAATAGACAATTTGATCGAAATATGATCAAATCATCAAATTATTTTAATATTATCGATTTATTTTCAAATGGAGGATTTAGTGTTACATAACCATGTAATAGACAATTTGATCAAAATAATGACCGAATCATAAATGTTTTTAAAATTATCGATATATTATCAAATTACGGAGGACTTAGTGTTACATAATCATCTAATAGACATTTTAATCGAAATAATGATCAAACCGAATCATCAATATTTTTTAAAATTATCGATATATATTCAAATTACTGAGGACTTAATGTTAAATAACCATCTAATAGACAATTTGATCGAAATAATGACCGAATCGTAATTTTTTTATATTATCGATATATTTTCAAATTACGGAGGACTTAGTTTTACACTATTACATAACCATATAATAGATAATTTGATCGAAATAATGACCGAATCATAATTCTTTTTTTAAATTTTATCGTTATATTTTAAAATTACGGAGGACTTAGTGTTACATAACCATCTAATAGACAATTTGATCGAAATAATGACCGAATCATCAATTTTTTGTTAGAATTATCGATATATTTTCAAATTACGGAGTACTTAGTGTTACATAACCTTCTAATAGACAATTTGATTGAAATAATGATCGAATAATCAATTTTTTTTTTGAAATTATCGATATAGTTTCAAATTACGAAAGACTTAGAATTGCATAATCATCTAATAGATAATTTGATCGAACCGAATCATCAATTTTTTTTTACAAATTATCGATATATTTTCAAATTATGGAGATCAAAATTAAGTATAAGTTTTTTTTTTATTCCATAAAATTTGGATGTTTGATTAATTTAACTAGCAAAACTCTTAGTTTATTTAGATAAACAAAACATGTCTTCCTCGTAGATACATATTTTTGGTTTGGTTAGCCATTTTAGTCAATTTTTGACTCATGAATAATCAAACTTATACCAATGAAATTGGTTCAACTTTGTATGAATTATGATATTTGGAGAAAAAAAGTTAAATGCTTTAAATACATCAAAACTTTATTTAATTTTCATCGAACCAAATACACATACAAAATTAATAAAATCGATTTTATAAGTCTTTCAATGTACAAAATTTAATTTACAAAGTAAATATGTTTAATTTACAAAATTTGAGGTCCATTAACTTTACAAAATAAAATAATTTAACAATTACACATAATTAAGTGTTTTTAAATTATATATTTAATTATGAATAAAAAAAAGGTTATCTTCTTCGACTCACTGCTGAAGCGGGAGCGGCAGCGGCTCCGACTTTGACTCTTGCAGCAGGTCGATGCTTGAATCGGCAGCAAACCGCCATAGATCCCAACTAAACCCAACACCTAAATCGTGTCATATTGCTAAAGATCAAGAAATCAAAATCTGGAAATGAGATTTTTGAAAAAATGGAGAAAAATGAACAAGTTTTAACCAAACCAAATAAACCAACAGAGGGCATAGCCACCGTTCTGATCGCGATCGGCCAGGGGTGGGTGCGGTGGTGAGGCTAGGTGGCGGCATCGGCGGCGATGGTGGTTTTGGGTCAGGGTTTATGAATTGGTTGGAGATAAAGTTGAGGTTGGAGAGAAATTTCAGTGGGAAAATAGAAAGGGCATAAATGTCATTTAGTGGTGTCCATCCTTAATTGGTGGATTCATACACCATTGTACAATTTATAAAACTTAAAGTACAAATTTAGAGCACAATTTTTCATAACTCATATACTATAGATGAGTTAAATAGAATGTCCCATATTTTATTAGTTAGAACATAAGATAGTAGGGCACTTTTGTACAGTGCAAGCCTTTTCATTTAATTCCCCCCCACCCCTCAACACCCGAAACGACGTCGTTTTTAATGTCCAAGTGATGCCGTTTTGTCATTTCTGGCCTAATTTGCACTGCCATCTCAATTTGTTTCTGATTTAATTTGGGCATTTTCATTCGGTACGTTTTCCGTCTATGGGTCCCATGGTTCTTATGCTGCTTCTAATTTCTCTTTCCCCATTTTCTTTCGTCTTTCTTTACTTTTCTTTTGGAAAGTTGTTTTTTTGGTACCATAGACCTACTTGCAATTTTGGTACCATTTGATACGAAAATGCAAATTTGGTACCATAGGATAAGTTTTCATTGCAACTTTGGTACCAAACCCAATTTTTCCCCAAAGTTAATGATAATTTAACCCCTATGAAATGCAAAATATTCAATTTACCCCCTCGTGGTTTTAAAAAGAGCATTTTACCCTTTGAAATTTTGTAAAAGTTTCACATTGCCTCTCTGATATTTTTTTAGGCAGCACTTTATCCACTTTTATTATGATAATGTGGCATTTTACCCCCTGTGTTATGATAAAAGTGGCAATTTATCCCCCTATGTTATAAAATAGTTTGCATGCCTACTCTCAATTTCAGCAAGTGAGTTACACTCTCCGGCTGAAGGGGATAAATTGTTTCATTAAAAACTTTACAGGGGGTAAATTGATTTTTTTTCAAATTATGGATAGGTAAATTGAACATTATGTATTTCATGGGGGGTAAATTGCCATTAACTTTGTAGAAAAATTGGGTTTAGTACCAAAATTGCAATGAAAAGCTATCTTATGATACCAAGTTTGCATTTTCATATCCAATGGTACCAAAAGTACAAGTTAACCTATCCTATGCTACCAAAAAAGCAATTTTCCTCTTTTCTTTTCTTACTGAATTTTATCTCTTCCACGATTCTCAAAAAACGCATGTCCCTCACCTCTCTATTTCATCTTCTCCAACAAAACAACATATGTACTAATTTCACCAACTCATCAAGCCTAAAACTAAATAGGTACAATACTTATTTCCCCAATTTATTATCACCATAGTTATTCCCATACGCTGCTAAGATTTGATGTGTGCGATTTGCACACACTACGGGAGACTGTCGGAGAGAGGACGGCGTGGGTTGCTGCAGAAGTGGTGGAAGATGCTGGAGTTAGGGTTTGGGATTGTAGAGGTTGTTCTAATTAATGTTTCGCTTGGTGGAGCGCATCAACAAATTGAACTCTTGGCTGGTTTATGAACCCCACGAATTTAGGTAAGAATTATAGTCATTTTCTTTATTCATGATTTTGATTGTGTTCACTTCCACGCTTATTTCAAACTCGTTACACTTAGCGTCTGATACTTCAAAATTTTCATTTCAAACACAATTTTGCAATAGAAGGTTTATTTCTTCTAATTGTTTCATTTCAGAATTTGAATGCTCAGAAATCGGCTTCGTGGCCTTCAGTTTCCAAATTCTCTATTTCATGAACTGATTATAGCCATAATTCCTACATTTTTTTTTACGATTATTATAGTAAATCTGATAGCTTGTAAATAGGCTTTTTTAACAGAGACAATAATTGGTTATGGTTTAGTAATTGAAAGAAAGGTGTTGACATAACGACTAAGATCAGTATTGAGTGAAATTTGTAGTTAATGTTGTGATTTGTGAAATATCAGGACCATCTATATATTAGAGATAGAATACGATTGCTTTCTATACGTAACTTGATTAGGTCCACGAAACCGTTGCTCGATATCATTGAATTATTAGTAAGGTGTTAGACATGCTTTGTGGGCACAAGTAACATAAGACAGATCATCTAAAATACCGATTAGGATGTAGAAATACAAGTAACAAAACAGATTTAGATTGTATGACCTGTGATATGGAAGTTAAACTAAATTTACGTTTCAGCACTTTATGTTTTCTTATGCAAGATAGCATTTATGGTGCAACACTAAAGCAAGTCAAATACGAACAACATATGGTAGATGTTGCGATGTATAGAAATATAATCTCGATTTCCAGATCATCTGTGTTTGTCGATAATAGGGAAATAGGCATGTCTGTTGATGAAGGTCTGCATTCAAATGAAATACATGTTTCTTTATCTCATCCATAGTAGTTGAATGAACTGGTTACAAATTTATAATTCAGTTATCATTTTAAAAAGCCACCTTTGCAAAGATGGTCAATGGATGTACAGGGCAAGTATTCTCGTGCATAAGGTTAGATAATCAGACTAATACCATATGTAAGACTTGAAGGTACGGTTTGTAAGGCATTGTGACATAACATGTTTTTGGGCGGAAGCCATGCCTATTTATGATATACTATCTCCAATATGTTTTGATTTCCATATCATCTCTATATATTTTCCACGAGCAATTGAGCATTTTCTTTCATGTATTGAACTTTGATTGCAGTATGCTACCCTAATACAGCCGATTGAACAAATAATGAAAAATGTTGAAGATTACATTAAGGTACTTGTTACATGTGAAAAAGACACTTTATCTCCTATTGTTTTCCTTAGTTTTCTGTTATGGATAAGAACCCACTTGTCATTTCTCTCTTCCTGTCATATTATGAATCCATTGTTCTTCATGTCTTATATATTATGTTTTTGTGGGTCAAGGGAAATACACCCATTCGTCCCCTATCCAATCATTCAATAGCTAAATCTAACTCAAAATGGTTTTATGACAGTAAAGAAATGTTACCTAGCGCGGACTATCTGTCAATAAGAAGAGGGCTGAGAAAAGTCTTTCGCAACTAAAGGTTTCAATGTATCCCTACTGCATTAAGTACTTTTCTTTGATATCGCATATAATCCTAATTCTGAACTTGTGCAGATTGAAGTTGTAGATTTAGTTCCTGAAGAATCAGGAAGAGACAAACTAAGCTCCACAGCATTAAGGAGACTTGAAGCTGATAAACTCAGTGAGCTTCAAATTGAAGGTCAGGTTTAATGTTTGATGATGGTTCATGTTGTTGTACTGTATGTTATTATTTTCTTTTTCGTTGTTCATTTTAGATGTGCAAAGTTATTTAGTTATACAACTTGATTGATCATCATGGAAAAATATATATACAAATGGGAGTGTAATTTATGTTGTATGTTATTGTTTGTGTACTTTGACAAAGAATTTAATAATTACTTTATATCTTAACCAATTATACAGTCTCCATAGACCTTTCTTTTCCAAGTTATTCATTTTCATTGGAGTTGTGTGGATATTGTTGATATTTCCAGTGTCCAATCAAAACACTCTGTTACTGATTACTGAGTAAGATACTCTGATTACGGATTGTGTATGCTCTGTTTTTCTTTTTTGGTTTTAATGATTACTGAGTAAGATGCTCTCGTATGTGCTAGGGCTTTAATGACACTAATTTGGATTTACTAATTTATAAGATGTATTGTTGATTGGCATCATTTGAACAGGTTTCTGTGAATTAGTGTTCATGTACTGAATCCTGCATTATATATTTCTATATAGTCCTTTGCATGTGTTTAGTGTCGATTAGATTTAGGAGCACAAGCTTCATGTGTGTGTCGGTGGCTAAATTTCCCTCCGTTTGCAGTGGTCGAGCTCTTACGTTAGCTGCTACAATATTGTATTTCTTGTTCCATTTTCTTTATGTTGGAAAGTTCTTTTTTGATGATTAATCAGTAATAGCCAAAATGGCATTTCTTTTCAGAGCAGGCAAAGCAATGCAGTTACAATTTGGTACCCTGAAATTGGAAACACAAAGGGCCAATTTTGAAGGACTTTTTTACATAATTTAGACACCAATTAATTTCAAAAAGGAAGGTCAAATACTTGAGGACAATAAAATGTTGCTTTTCAAACATGGAAAATCTGAGATGCCAGCTTATTAAATTTATAAATTGCTTACTTCTTGTACCCATTTTTTTTTTACTAATTTGAGATCATTATTATGTTTCATGTTTATGCGATTTTTCGTGCAGAACGGAGATGAAATGCTTAAGCTCTGTGCTATGCTTGGAAATTAAAATTTTAAATTTTAAAAACTACGACATTTAGAAAATTGTACATTGATATCTATTTTAAATGTGTTATTTTAATCTAATTTAACACCCACAATAAAGTTTGAACGAGTGTCTATCTGTTATTATGTTTCTGTTTCTGCATATTTGATGGATCGAGAATTGTAAAATAAAATTTTTGTACACTGAGGCAGATAACATGAAGGCTGAAAGGATTTCAGTAACTCAATATTGTACTATGACATAATTACATTATACTACGAGTATTCAGCTGTAAACTGACACCAAATCATTACAATGAAATATTATAAAAAGCCTTGGTAAAAACATCTGAATTAATAGGTGGATTTGAGCCAAAAGTTGCATTTGCAACAATAATAACTCCTGGATTTTGACTGCTCAACCAGCAAACGCGATAACTGATGATGAAACAAACCCTTTAGAAACACAGAAACATCTCCCAAATCTAAGTATTTGGCAAAGAGCATTTCAAGTCCGGATTCGCTGTGACAAAACCAACATAGAGTGTTCTTTATAAAACAACAAGAATTTCAGTTGCACGTGGGTGCGTGTGGGATAAATTATTTAGTGCAACCGTTGAACCACGTCATCAAGTACACGTGGTGCAGCTCAAATTGAACATTATTATTATCATGGGGAGTAAATTGCCATTAACTCCAATATAAGGTGATACTTTTGTACATTTAATAAGTTGAAATTGTGCCTCTTTTTAAATCAAGGATTCACATCAAGTACGGTGTTAATACTTCTTTTTAATCTCAAACATATCATTTGGCAACACAAATATTAGATGTAAAATAATAATCATAGCATTTTTTAGAGCAAAGAGTATGGATACCAATCACAACCGTATAACACATTGTAAATAAGCTGATTTGGTAACATGTATCACTCAATAGTTATGTCAACGAGGGTTGACTGTTGAGAAAATTGATAAAATAAGCTACTGGACAACAGAGATACAAAATAACTCATTTTCCTTAAAAAAAAGGGCTCTTGAACCGACTATAAAACTACAAATTGATACTCCAAGCCCAACAATAAATTACGAATTACCGCACTGAACTACATATGAAAGTCATGACTACACTTTAAGCAATGAGAACAACACACAAAATATGGGCAATAAACTCCACGCAATTGCGTGGAGCAAATGCGCCTAACTTTAACTTTAGTCATACAATAGTCATCATAGTTTCATGAATGACAAATGTAGTCACCCAATTTACAAATAGTGGTTCAATTCATCATCAAATAAGCTGCAGTAGACGAAGAGATAACGGAAGTCCCACTTCATCAACATTAGTCACCAAAGCTCTCCCTTCATCAACAATAATCACCAAAGAATCACATGTTACAGTTTTGTATCCTCTAAAACCTTAAGATCACTACAAATGTAATTACTGATTTTATTGTAAGAGTGCAATAACATTCACTAGGTTAATAAAACTCCACTGCAAGATTTGTAGATTTTACATTGTCCTAATTTTTGGACTAAATCACACTAATTTTCGCTCAAGTATAAACATTTAATATTTTTGTCTTTCGTGTCAAAAAATCTACACACGGATATTCCTACTACAAAATATTGTTACATCAACCTTATCTCTGATAATTTCCTGGCCAAAATGACTTTATGTGCCATTTACATGATTTTTAAGAGGATAATTCAGATACTTCGATTCTTGAATTGCACTTACCCAAACTCAAAGCTCACAACAAAATATTGTGCGTAGTCAATCTGAGAAAGACTTTTATTATTTTTATTTTAAATAGTATTCAGGAAATGAGATATCGAATTATTTATCTTAAAAGTCATGTGAATGACACATGATGTCATTTTGGTTGAAAAACTGCTAGGAGAGACGAAACATAAAAATCATGTTATCTTTTCGTCAACTGTTGTTTATTTGATAGTGAATTGTCCCACTATTTATAAATTGGGTGACCAAATATGCAATTTATGAAATTAAACTGACCATTGTATGACTAGAGTTATAGTTGGGTGACTAAATATGTATTTTTCCCTATATATATATATATATATATATATCATTCTTCTTCCCTCCATTTCCACTACCCACCATTTTCATTTTCATTCGTTCATGTTCGTGCGAGCCCTAGCATCTTTCTCTTGATTTTGATTGCAGATCCGGTATGTATTTTTCCCTATATATATATATATATCATTCTTCTTCCCTCCATTTCCACTACCCACCATTTTCATTTTCATTCGTTCTTGTTCGTGCGAGCCCTAGCATCTTTCTCTCGATTTTGATTGCAGATCCGGTTTTCCATGGCAAACGCAGTTCCTGTTCACGAGGTAACCTGTATTTCTTGTGAATATTTCTTTTCCAGTCGATTTGGCTCAATTTTCTCGTGTTCTGCCACAAACACAGTTCATTGTCACGGGCTTAAACTTTCCCAAAGCATCCCGCGCGGCACTTAGCCACGAACGCCCCCAGCTATCGTTTCTGCCACTCTGTCGGAATTGGCTAAGTCAGCCTCACACTCGTTCCGAAGGAGATGTCTTGAAGGAGGTTAGTTGAGATGATAAAGTAGCACACAAGAATTGGGAGAATACTTATATTATTACATGGATGGATTACAACTACTTGGAATCTCCCATTGATTGATTCCCAAATGAATGCCTACCTTCCTATTTATACTACTAAGATTGCCTATCTAGAAGCTTCCCTACATCTAGAGCATTCTACAAAAATCCTACTACACTATCTCTACATTATTCTAGAACATTTTTCAATGTTCTACTACATACTACTACATATTTCTAGAACCTTCTATGAGGTTCTACTACCTTCCACGATCTTCCGCAACCTTCTAGAGTCTTCTAGAAGTTTCTCCAACCTTCTAGAGTCTTCTACTACATATTTCTAGAACCTTCTATGAGGTTCTACTACCTTCCACGATCTTCCGCAACCTTCTAGAGTCTTCTACAAGGTTCTCCATCCTTCTACAAGGTTCTCCATCCTTCTAGAAGGTTCCCCAACCTTCTAGAATCTTCTACACTCTTCTAGAACATTCCGGACCCCTCCAGAACCTTGTAGCACATTTCGGACCCTTCCGGAACCTTGTAGCATATTCCGGAGGGGTCCGGAACCTTGTAGCATATTCTGGACCCTTCCGGAACCTTGTAGATCATTCCGGACCCTTCCGGAACCATGTAGGACATTCGAGAGTTCTCTAGAATGTCCCGTATCCTGCTCCATCGTTTGGGCCGCCCTCCTGGCTGCCCGTGGCGTGCACCTATCGCGCTCGTCTCGTCCCGGGCCGACCATGCCACCTGTCTGGTCGCCCGTCCCTGCTGCTTGGCCAGCCCGGCCCCCTGCCTGACTGCCAAGGTCCTCTCCCCGGACCATCAACGCTCCCCCTGAGCAGTGTCCCGTTCGTGCGAAACCTCACCCTAGGTTCCTTGGTCCCGCAATTTCTTCGACTAGGTAGGTATGTCCCGTCCCTGGCTCCCCCAAAGCCGCGCTCCCGTCCATCGGGTCTCTGTGTCGCGCCATTTTGCCCCCCGCAAAATGTCAGGGCGTGACATTATGTAGCATTTTTTTTTTGTTATGAATATTAGAAGAATTTTCAGCTTCCGAAATGCTAAACATGTTGACTACAGGCATGGGGAATTTGATTATCATCATAATTTTGCTTTTGTTGAGATGCTGTATGAGGTGTTTCAAGATAGGGTTGCAGGGGATAAGCTAATGGTATAACTGCAGTCAACCCCATGCCTGGCTAATAGCTTGAAAAGAGTAGATGTTGACTGGTTTGGCTAGTAGTTGCAGGAGCATTAATTCTCTTTATTGTGCCAAGACACACTATGTCCATGTTTCTTGCACAATACATGTTCATGCATATTTTGAGGGATTTATGCTCTTTAAACAAGTGACGGATAAGATGAAAACAATGCTCTTTATGTGTTACTACAAGAGATAATTCTTACATGTCAAAAAAAATTGTAGTCGGTCAAGTGCAAGATATCATGGGAATTTAGGATGGAGGTCAATAGTGTCAACCGTTGATTGCTTTAGTCTTCTCTTGGTCCTTTTAACTCCAGAAATGTTTGAATCATTGTTTGCAATTTGAACATGAACTCTATCATATAATCATTTAGCTTTTCGCTTTGAATAAGTTTTAATAAGTGCTGGCTTCTCCTCAGATATTACTTGATCTTGTAGATTTGAAGAGCCTTCACCTGCATTAAAAAGGATGATGTACAACATTTAACAATCATTCTATACTCGATTTAAAAACAGATTAAAAATAAATAGAAACAAGAAAATAGAATTTGAAAGGCGTTTTACTTCCTTAGCCACCATCGTACATCAACAATACAAAAGGAAAAAATACCATTCATTTTACTCTTCAAGGCAGAGACAAGTTCTTGGTTAGCACCTTTGGAAGGAATTCCACTACTCCTATGATTCAGAAAACCAATTGCAAGATAATACAAATTAAGAGCCTAGATCTACTCCTGTAGATGATTAGTCGCATAATTCACAAAATAACAGAGCAGTCCTTTGTGGCCCTCACTGAAGTTGTGATAGTTTCTTACCATAATGACGAATCTGATTTTTTCCAAATTTCAGGTCAGGAGACTTCTTCAACAGTGTGTAGATTGCAGTATCATCTGTATGGATAAGTATGAATTGAAGCAGCATCAAAATGAATGTCCGATGGTATATCTTGCATACTTTTGTTCTTGATGTGTTTTATTCGTTTCGTAGTCATTTTGTAACCCTTTGTATTTTTTTAATAGAAAAAGAAAACCCCTATTAGAGATCGGCTAAAGCGTAAGGCAGAGCTCAAACACAAAGAAAATCAAACTGGCTCTGTTGAACCTTCTGATGTTACTGTTGGTGCCTCACATGCTTCAGCTAAGGCAGAGCTCAAACACAAAGAAAATCAAACTGGCTCTGCTGAACCTTCTGATGTTACTACTGGTGCCTCACATGCTTCACATGCTTCAACTTCCACTAAAGCAGGCTCAGCTGCAACTCCATAATTTGGCAAGTCATCTTTAGGTAAATAGTTTCATGTTGATATTTCCTAAAACACTTTTATGTTTGTAGAGCCAACTTATCACATAAAGTTTGATAAGCTGCACTTGGAAACTGAATTGGAAACTTATATGTTTACCACAAACTGTTGGTCAAAACAATGCATAGCCATTGCCAATGTGTTAAATTCTGTCATGGCAGTAATACACTGAAGAAACTATAAGAATACAAGTAACAGATACATAATCCTGGTATGACAAACCAATGAAGGTCTTTAATTCTTTTCGATAAGTGCTTGTGTGACTGCGTCTTGCACTCCATCGGCTAATAGAAACATATGACCGACTCCTAATATCTCATGATATTGAATCCATGGCAGCTGCTGGGATACATACTGCTGCAGTGTTACAGGGACAAGTATATCCTCATCTCTCTGCCATGAGTGAACAAGAACTTCACTTCCTAAAGATGAGTTCTTCAGATCCGTTGGGTCGAATTCCCATGTCCCGAAGCCAATATTTAGATCCTGGTGAATGGACAAGAACTCGCCTTGTTGTCTTACCCGCGCTTGTTCATGCCAGTATCATATAACAAATAACAATGAGAAGAGCACTGAAATAAGCCTACAGTTTACAGAAAGAACAAATAGTTGAGATATTAATTTAGAGCATTGTTGCATAAAATGGATAGAACTGCGAAAAGTTACATGCATTTGCCTGCTTAGGCTTTAGATGGGGTATAACATTAAAGGAAGTAGAATCCTGATAGCACAACAAATTGAATGTGTGTAAAAAGTAAACATAAAAAGCTTGTCATTATATAGGAAGTGATACATAAGAAAAGCACTGTAAAAGAGGTACCCAATTGTCTGCACAACCTCACTAAGGGGCAACTTTAGGAAGCAAAATTTCTTCAAGTTCACATGGGATAAGTGAACCAGAACTTCACTTGCCAATATTTATATCCTGGTGAATGGACAAGAACTTGCCTTGGTGTTTCACCTGTGCCTATTCACGCCAGTATAATATAACAAGTCACACAGAACAAATAGTTGTGCTTTTATATGCATGTTAGAAATGGACTCGGAGCATGGTTGCATAAAATAGATAGAAACGCGAAAAGTTACATAAAGTTGACTGCATGTGCCTGCACAGGCTTTCAAAGGGGCATAACATGAAGTTGAGTCTTGAAAGCACAACAAATTGAATGAGCGTAAAAATGTAAACATAAAAAGTTTGTCATTACATAGGAAGTGATAAATTAGAAGAGCAATATAAAGAGTTACCTAGTAAGCACAACCTCACCAAGGGGCAACTTCAGTAAGCAAAAAAAGTTCAATTTCACATGGCATATAGAAGTGCCTTGGAACGATGGCAAAGAACACTAATGTATTTTGCAGCAAATTTTAATTATAGAAATTAGTTCACCCAATTTGCAACTTTTGCAATTACTAATTATGACAGATGTCCTTGTGCCCGAAACAGTACCATGGCTCATTCATTAACATGATAAAACTTGAACTTTAATTTGGACCAAGCAAATTGACACTTGAGTCTGTCAGTTACGCAAATATTTTGCTCCCATTTTTTAATTCAGGAAGAGTCCTAGATAGAGGTAACTTATTCAACTGATTCTGCAGAAGAGGAAGCTTGAGATAACATGCAAAGCAAACATTCCAGATAATAAACCATAATATTACCATCTTCCGAAATTGAAGAGCATCTTTCACTAACTTAAACATAAAGGCCAAGGTAAATGATATTCTAACTGCTGCTGCTTTTTTTTGCCTCTGTTGGATATCTTCTAAAAAAAAGTGTATTTATTTCAATTTGTATGTGCCTCTGTTGTCAAATGAACACAATAGAGTAACATAGGATTTTTCTTTATTAGCAGTTTTTCAATTTTAAGATATTGACTAGCCATTAGTATCCCAAGTACAAAGTTTTTGTAGCACAATTTTATTTACCAAAGCAAACACATAAACATGAAAGATGGTGACTATTCAACTTTTACAGACATCACATTTACGAAAGCTGTCAATCGAAACGAGCCAATGGAGAGAAACCTTAGTATTCAGTAATCACAAAGGGCTCAAGTATCATGGATTACTAAAGGATACCTCTAGGTTTCGTTTCGTGGTAGTCTATGAGGTGAGTCGCTTCAAAATGATACAAGTAGTTTATTTAATCTTTTCAATTGATTAGATTCATGTTCCTTTCATTCATAATAAAACGACTGATGAGCATCACCATGTTTTTCTTTAGGAAGTAATCGGTATAACAAAAGTTTGAAGAAATTCCAGGCCGCCAATAATTGATCACTGGCCTAGCGGAGCTGCTCCTGCCAATCTGTTTGTCATAATAGTCAGCACTAGTTTTTTAGGGATGAGAACCATGGTTCAATTTCAATGTTGAAATGTAACATATTAATGACCGGACGTTAATTAAATGAACATTGTAGCAGTTACATAGAGAAACCAGAGTTCACTACGTCTACTAAAGTATCTATGGTAAATATCATTTCAATAAATATGATGTTCAAGCTTGTTTGATTTGTGGGACAAATCAAAGCTTAAACGAGCTTTTATGGAACCAGCTCGAGTCGAGTATCGAGTAGTTTGATTTGATTTTCAGCCCTATATTCGAGTTCTGATTGTTAAATGAACAGAGATCAGAAAACTTAGTCGACTACGAATCGAACACGAGGAGCTTGACTCTTACACTTTTTTTTTCATCATTTAGCTTGTCGAGCTCAAATTTTAAAAATGATCAAAGGAAAAATACATAATTCAAGCTTATTTGATATATATAACAAAAACTCATACAAACTTTTATCTAAGAAACTCAAGTTAAATTCAAAATAGTTTAATTTATTTTTCAGTCTTATATAGTTTCAACTCACATATAAACAAACATAAATCTTATCAAAATTTTATTAACTTTTTTGACTTATGACATTGTAACACATAAAATTCTTAAAGGAGTTCGGACAAGGTTTGTCCGAACTCCTTTGAGTTTACCATTAAAAGGATGCCATGTCGGCAAATTGTTGACAGGCTACTTGTTGATTAAATTGTGAATTTGACATGAAAAATATCATATTTACCCTTTTGTACTTTTGAATAAAACAAAATTAGTGAATTGCTTATCTCACGCTTCTCTTTCTCCTCTTTCTTCCCAAAATTATTGCTTCATGAATTTCATGTAAATGAGTTCCATCTTAAGTTTTGATTAAATCTTCCCTTCCATTTTTAAATTCTTGAGTTTCATGTAAAAATAATTTTGATTAAATCTTCTTGAATTCGAAATTTTTATTTGCTTCAATTCGATTTTTTTTATTAAATCTGCAAAACTGTTGATGAAATCGAAAATTGAGCATGAAATCGTATTCTACATCGAATTTCCCATAAATCTCGTGTTTTATTTGGGTTAAAACGAATGAAATGAAGAAAAAATGCCTCATTTTGTAATTGGGTCGCTCTGACCCGAATTTCAGAGAAACAGGTCAGGAACGACCCTGCTGGAGGTTGGGGCCGTGCCGCGCGTGAGGCCCAATCCCACCGACGTTCTCCCGGCGGCGACCACCGCTACGTTCATAAAATAATTTCTGATTTTTTTGTGATTTTTATTATTTTTTATCATGTTGAATTATTTTTCGGGGATTATTTTTTGTTCATAAACTAAAAATTCAATGAAAAATATATTTTGGTCGAATTAAATTATGAATTTTTTCAGAAAATTACTTTAGATCCTGATAAATTTATTAAGTTGCATCACTCTCCCTAGTTAGCCTTGAATATCAAAATTACACATTGGTCCAAGTTTTAAAATGTTATTTTTGTCATGTTTAACTTAAATATAAATTGGATTCAACTGAATAAATATTTCAAAATTTTGGGGTTAGTTTTTAATTTTACGAATTCATATTTTAATTATTTATAGGACTATAATATTGAGAAACCGAAAATATTGTGCACAAAAGTACAATAGTCAAGAATTATAGTATTTTTATATCATAATCGAGTATATACATGTATAATATTATTTTTAATTATAATCTAAATATTATATTAATACTTAAACTGAATGAAAATAAAAATCTAAGTATTTTCTTTATTAGTGTACATGTGCAAGATTACGTGAGTTTTTCTTTGTTACTGAATAAACATTTTGTTTGATTAAGTATTAAAAAAATGTTTAAAGTGAAGAGTTTTACAATTTTGAGTTTATTAATTCATGATTTTACCTAGAGTAGTGTATAACTATATTAATCATAATTCAAATCGACAAATTGCTTGATTAATTAACCAAAGTCAATACTGTTGACCTTAGGGTCATGCATAATTAGGTTAATCGTAACCTAAATCGACAAACGGCTCGATTAATTATGGTTATGTATAATTAGGTTAATCGTAATCCAAAATCGACAAATGATTTTATTAATTAGCCAAAGTCAACATTGTTGACCTTAGGGTGATGTATAATTTGATTAATCGTACTCTAAATCGCTAGTTATCATGATTAGTTGACCAAAAATCAACAATGTTGACATTAGGGTAATGTATATTTAGGTTAATCTTAATCCAAATAGACAAATCACTCAATTAATTGACCAAAGTCAACATTGTTGACCTTAGGGTAATGTAATTAGGTTAATCGATCATAACTCAAATCGACAAATTTGCAACATTGTGGACCTTAAGGTAATGTATATTTAGGTTAATCGTAATTCAAATCGATAGTTATCCCGATTAATTGATCAAAATCAAAATTGTCAACCTTAGAGTAATGTTTAACTAGGTTAATCGTAATCCAAATCGACAAATGACTCGATTAATTGACCAAAGTCAACATTGTTGACCTTATGGTAATGTAATTAGGTTAATCGTAATTCAAATCGAAAATTACTCGATTAATTGACCAAAGTCAACATCGTTGACCTTAGGGTAATGTATAATTGGGTTAATTGTAATCCAAATCAATAGATGTCCCGATTAATTGAACAAAATCAACTTGGTCGACCTTTGGGTAATGTATAATTAGGTTAATCGTAATCCTTACCCATAGTTGTCCTGGTTATTGAATCATTATTCATATATATTGTTATATACTATTTATAACAATTAAATTGAATTATATTTAAATCATGTAAACTTATTAATAATACGTTGAACTTATATTATTGAAATAATTAATTAGACACCTAAAATAAAATACTAAATAAAAAATATTACAAATTCATCAACTCAAATTAATTGGGAAGATATAAAAATAATTATGTAAAGATATTTGAGTTACGTAATTTGGCACACATGTACATTAATAAAGAAAACATTTAGAACTTCATTTTCATTTGGCTTAAGTATTAATATAAAACTTAGATAATAATTAAAAATAACATTATACATGTATTTACTCTATTATGATTTAAAAATATTATAACTCTTGATGTTTATACTTTTGTGCACATTATATTCATTTTCTCAATATTATAGTCCTATAAATAATTAAAATATGATCTGTAAAATTATAAACTAACCCCAAAGTTTTCAAATATTTATTCAAATGAATCCAATTTATATTTAAGTAAATATAACAAAACTAACATTTTAAAACTTGGATCAATGTGTAATTTTGATATTCAAGGGTAACTAGGGGGAGTGATGCAACTTAATAATTTTATTACGATCTAAATTAATTTTCTGAAAAAAATTCAAATTTAATTCGACCAAAAAATATTTTTTCATTGAATTTTTAGTTTCTGGACAAAAAAAATCCACAAAAAATAATTTCAACATGATAAAAAATAATAAAAATCACAAAAAATCAGAAATTATTTTTTGAACGTAGCGTTGGTCGCCGCAGGGAGAATGTAGGTGGGAGTGGGCCTCACGCGTGGGTGAGATTGGGCTAGAGGTTGGGGTCATCCCCAAACTCCATCTGGGTCGTTGCTGACCCATTTCTCTGTAATTCGGGTCAGAGCGACCCGATTACGGAATTTAGTATTTTTTCTTCATATTCAATCGGTTTTATCAGATTTAAACACGAGATTTATGGAAAATTCGATGTAGAATACGATTTCATGCTCAATTTTCAATTTATTCAACAGTTTCGCAGATTTAATCAAGATTTTCGAATTGATGAACAACCAAAAAATTCTATTCCAACATTCAATTGAACAATAGTAACTGAGATCTCGAATTTTTAATCTAATATTTTAATCAAACAACATGACAAAATAACTCAAAGGGGGGATTTTCTAAATCTTGCAGCAAATTTCTTCAAGGAAGAACAAGGGGGCTGAGTTGTGGGATTTTTTTTTCTATTTATGACAGAGCTATGGAATTGAAATATTGAACTACTTTTGCTGCCATTTTTTAGAAAACAACGAAATAGAATTTTTCAGGAATAAAATGAAAGTGGGAGTATACATCATAAAATATTTAGGAGCCTGTACTGAAATTGAAAATGGTGACGGTGAACATGAAATTTGATACATGAATAAAATCTTTTGAATGGTGATGGTGGTAAATCAATAAAAGGTATGAGGGTATAACGGTAAACTTACCTGAAATCAATTCAAATGTGACCGATTGTTTTCACCTTCTTGAAAATTTGTAAAACAATATATAATTAAACAAATCTAGCTAAACTTAAAAAAATTGAACTTAATCCATCACAAATTGTCGTGTTCACGTGTTTAATGCTGGTTGATCAACTCATGCACGTATCATCACATGATGAATAGTTAGATGGGCTTTTCTGGGATAAGGTCTGGGTTGTGTTACTAGATGTTAGGTCCCTTTAAAAATGGTAAAATCTTAACTTGATACCTTAAAAATAGGTTATCAAAAATATATGTAATGGACAAAATTATCCTTCCTTAAAAAAGTAAAAAAATAAAATAAAATCCCACTCAAACTACACCCTCCGCCCCCAGAAAGCAAATTATGTTCCTATCTGCTCACAAAATCATTTTCATCAATTCTTCATAATACATCAAATTAAGTTTTGATTGATTTTATTTACACCCATTTTCTTATATATTCTCCTAAGAAGGCAAGACTAGAGATTTTACGTACCCATTAAAATGGAATCCGATAAGAAAATTCAAAATCATTGCTTAATAAGAAAGTCATTTATATAGGCATTTGAATGAAAATGCAAGAGGGACTATACGGTTTCAAGCCCAAGCGTTTTATTTTCTTTTACTATTTAAGCTCAACAGAAAAATATAATTACTTGAGGGTCACAAGATTTAAAATGTTTGGATTAAGGTTGATTTAATTTAGAAGTTTTATACTGAATTGATATTTAAATTGGACTTAACAAATAAATGTTTAAAAAGTAGGATTGAATGTATAATTCTCAAAAGTTTCATAACTTCCAAAGACCCTCTTCTCCAATAATTATTGCCAAAATACCCTCTTCTACATCACCTCGTCCCACCTGCCCACCCAAAGGCGGACCCACGTTTGGACAAGTGGGATCTATAGCCCACACTCAAATATTTTTTTTATGAATAGTTTTATTAGTTTACTTTACAAAATAAGTGAGTTGGCTTTATGGTTTGGCTTATGCAAGAAAAGAAACAAGGCCATAGCTGTTTGGGTTCGATTCATAGGGAGAGGTGAGCTATCCTATGATTAATTATTCCACCTTTATCTTTTTCAATTTTTCTTTTGATTTGTTACTCTTTTTCTTAACAATTCCAAATGTTCTTTTAATTTTTTTCTTAATAATTGTTCTTTGATTTTTATTCTATCTTAATAATTTTTTTTATTTTATCTTTCTTAATTTTTATAATACGGCTTCTTTTTATTATTTTTATTTAATACATTACTACAAAAAAATTAGCCTCCCCCCATTAAAAATAATATTCATCTAGCTTTGATTTTCGAAATGAAAAATCGACGTTTTGAATTCTTTTGGGGTAATAAATGGGTATTATATTTAATTAAAGTAACCTGTAGAGGTTGTTTTTGTCAAACTTCACCTCCTCTTTTTTTACATATTTTCTCTTGAATGAAATAATTTTTAAGTTTGACTGTTTGATTGATTTTATTTTTGTATTTCAATTATTAAATTTATTCATGGATTAAAGTTTCATATTTTCGACATATGTTGTAACGGCCCGAAACCGGCACTCGCCTGCTATGACAAAAAAATATTAATAATATAACATAAATAAATTTTCAATAACTACAGTTCAGAGCTCTAACTGTCTATTACAATACAATAATTTGTCCCAACTATCTCAGCTCTAACTGCCGTGTGCCGCACGCGCATCCAGCGTGCTGCTGACACGCTGCTGCGGGCAGCAGTTCACGGTGACCGCCTAGCCGCGGTGCGCTGCCGCGTGCCACCGCGGTTGGGTCTAAATTTTTTTTTTCTTGATTACTTTTGATTTAATTAAAAACAGATCCAATTAATTAAATCCTAATCCAAAAATAAAAATCAACACGATAAAATTTCGAATCAAAATTTTCTTTTAACTTCAAGTTAAACAGATCTACGTTCTAAAACATATACAGTAAAAGAACTAGCCACATATAAATCAAACATATGATTTAAAACACAGAATTTGCAAATTCATATATATACAAAGCCAGAGTTGGCTCTGATACCACTGTTGGGATTCGGTAAGATAGACAGCCCTACAGGCAGCGGAATTTAATAATTTTAGGGCCTCTTACGGAATCTTTCCAGGATACTAAACTGGATGTATATATATGAATATTAAAACGACAATAATAACTTAGTTCCAAGTTATACCTGTCTCCTTGCAAATCCCTGCCGTTAGCAAAGTCGTTGCGTTTCTCCCTTCGGTTGGCTCGATCCCAAGCTTGTTGGAGCGCCCCCGTGTTGCGCCTCTACGGGTTGATACACCACAATATCACGAAATTTAATAAATCCTAATCGGCTAGAACATAGGATCTATCAAGATCTACGGTTAGAGAACAAGATGGGAGCAAAAATCGAAAAACGAAAATCACTTCTAATGAAGAAGTGGTTCGGCCGATTTAGGAGTGAGAGAGGGAGAGAGAATTTTGCTAGACTTAGGTTTTTGCTTCTTGAGTTGTGTGTATGAGATATGACACATAGTCTCCTATAGATAAGTATCTCATCATCCTAATCCTCTTAGGACTAGGACTCTAAGTCTTCTAACTCTCCTACATGGGCCATGTCCCTTTTAATTGGAAGATTAAGTCTTCTAATTAATTCATGGCCCATTCCTAATTTAATTAATTGGGACTTTATTTAATTTCTCAATTAAATGGCTCAATTAATCAATTACTCTCTTATCTAATTAAATTAGACTCTAAGCCTATTTAATTAAATATTCCTACAATTAATTAAATCCAATTTAATTAATTAACTTACAAATTATATTCCAATTTAATTTATAATTTTGATCCAATTCCAATTGGATTTTTCTTGCTCCAATTGGGTCGACCCAGTCGACCCAGTTGTTCTCCATTTCTTTGCTTTCGCTTCATGTGTATTGTGTATGCCCCCGTAGGTTCACCACATAATTGGCCTTAGGTTATAATTAAATATTTATTTAATTACTCGAGTATTAAATACTCTAAATCAATCGAACAGTCTGTTGACTGATCATTCCAAAATTAACACCCCTGCCAATTTCGGAATTCTCCCACACTCCACGGTCGATGTCTGGCCATAAGCCCATGGAGCCCAATCACTGGTGAATTAATTCAGTGAACCTTTTAATCATTTACAATTACCATATACGACATAATCTCTCCATCGATCGATCTCCCAGTCGAGACTTAAGGGTAGGGACTTTTCATCGGTTCCCCTTTTTCTCGTCTTGACTTTATGCATTATGATCTCGAAATAATTCTCTTTGACTTAGTCTTTATGAGCTACTTTCATAAAGTCGTCAGATACCTTGGCCAAGGATTTTACCAGGATTAATTTCTCACAGAAATCCATAGGAGAAATTCTCAACCTATCAAGTCGGGTCAATGGATCTTTTGTTGATGATATGAACCTGCATACGAGTCCCTCTATACCCAACATGAATCCTCAGAGACTTTCTGGTAATCTCCAGTCGGTCGGAACTCACATCTAAGTATAGACGTTCTCGCACCAGATAAACCCTATCACCTCAAGTATTAGGGATCGTTCCTCGTATACTATTGTAAATTGGAATAACTTCAACCCCGATATGCGACTACCGCTTCCATGGTGAGTTATTTCCTAATTGGGGTATTCAGTGCACTTGCCATCCCAGCAAGTCACCCACTTATGTGTATCGACTATCCCAGTCACGCTCGTGGGCCCCAGCGTCCTCCAGTTCATCGGAGTATACACATTAGTGAGAGTCTAACCGAATCCAACGATGTCCTATCTCGATTGGATTCTACGACTCTTGAATATGCTCTAGATCACGGCCTTGGAGATCAGTCCACGGGTTGTCCCATAGCCCTGTGATCTAAGGACTTCTATCCTTATGCTTAGATAATTATTACATAAGATAAAGTTGACCATATATAATAAAAATGCATTTATTAATCTAAATGGAATAGTTCCTTCATTTAATACAATAAATGACAGCCATACAGTTGGCTTACCGGACGCTATTTCTATCAGAGTGATCATCAGTAGAGTAATCCCATTAGCGAAGTGAAGTCGGTTAGTAAGCTCATCAACGGTAACAAGCTGAGTGCATTAAATGCGACTGACATAAAGTAGATATCCGTACATCAGAGTGTACAGTGAAAAGTCTGCAAAAGCTGCCGTAGAAATGAAGACCATTGCTCAGGATTAAAATGTAATTTCGCTTATCTTCAACGGGTAGAATTTCAAATCCGAGAGTATAAATAGACCAGGGACTGAAGATTGAAAAGAGACTTGCACAATTCAAGATCATATCCTTAGAGCAAGATCCATCAGTTGAGTCGTTTGATCATAAGCGAAGTCATCTGTTGACGGAGCGAATTGTTGAAGAACAAAGATCAAACCTTTGTTTGTCTGAATGACATTCAACTGTAAAGTGTGAGAAGCTTATATCCATCTTTGTGAGTGATATAACTTCGTAGTGTAGGTTTTCTGAGTGATTTCCTATACTGAAAAGAGCAAAGTCAATCTGTGTGATTTTCCGTGAGTGAACATAGAGTTCTTACTTATGGCTTATCATTTGTTGTAAATCATAAGTGTTCTAGTTGCTGAGTGCTTTAGAATAGGTTTTTCTAAGTGATCTACCTGAGAGCTGAGTGTTCTACTTGAGGCTTGTCATTTGTTGTAAAAGCTCAAGTACTAGTTACTTTGTGTTTCTAGTGGAACCTAAATCTGTGTGATTTAGAAGAGTGGACTAAAATACTTTGTGTCTATATAACCACTATAAAAATTCATGTGTTTGATTACTTGTTTTTAAATTGCATATTTTCATAAGTAAATAAACGTTTAAAAAACAAAGCTTTTAAAAGAAGAATTTATAAAACTGGGGTAAAACTTTAAAGAGAAACTTGTTTGAAAAACATACTTGCTAAAATCCGCTGCATACAAGTTTTGAAACTCTGAATGTATCTGAAACAGATAAGTGAAATCAGACTAGTGGTCGACTCTGCTGAATCTGCTGAGTGCTAAATCAACATAGTAGTATCACGAGTAAGATCAGCTTATCATTGGCATAGCCAGAATTAAATTTCACTGGGGTCACTACAAAACTATAGACAACATTAAATTTCAATTAGTAATGGCCCTATATAGTGAAAACTTTTCAAAAATCATTCGGAACGATATCACATAATTCTCGTTTTATGCATTAAGTTGTCATTTCAACATTCTTTTCTTAGGTGTTTCTTTTAAAGGAACGGGAAGATGAGAGCCTTTGATATGAAATTGTAACGATTTTTTATATGAAAAATTGTCTCACATGTCACAACCCCAAAAATTAGTATGTCCATTAATAATGTTGAAAAAAAAAGAATATTTTGTAACACAAAGTTCATCTTTTAGCATTTGTCTTTGTTAGTTTTCTTGCATACACATAAAAATTGTGATTTCGTTCAATACCTAGCTAATTTATAACTAAATAATAATCTCATAATATTTTCTATGGAGTAAGGACTAAGGAGTAGAAAGACAAAATTTTCATCATGACCCTTCAAGTAAACCATGGCCCCATCACAATAGGATTTTCATTCTTATTTAGTAGGGTCCACTAATGACCACTAAAAAATAAAACTAAACAATACCATCAATTAATATATATACACTAATCCAAATGATAGAAGTTCAAGGGGGGTCATTGCACCCCCCTAACTTCTATGTAGCTACGTCAGTGCAGCTTATTCTGTTGACAGAAAAGTTAGAGAAATTTTTTAAAAGTTTAGAGGTCTATTCACCCCCTCTCTAGACCTCATCTGATCTCTTTTGGGACCAACAGAACCTGAGTTCACTACTTTGTAATGATTAATCCCTTAAATTGATACCATAGAACTGACCAAATTTCATTTTTTAGACCAAATTGTCAAAAAACATACTTCTGTTTATATTTTTAAAGGAAGTTTTCCAGGTCCGTTAATTATTCATGACTTTGAAAATTTGCATTTGCATATTAAACCCCCAAAATTAGAAATTTGCATTTTGGCTAATTTTGAAAATTGATAATTGCATATTTATCCCAAAAAATTAATAAAATTGTATAATTGTCCATAAAGTTTAAATATGTATGAAATAATTAGACTAGTATGATTGCCAATAAAGTTTTCACCGTTTTCACCAATTTCACCGATATAGCCCGTTTTTGACCGATTTTCTCTGTTTCATTGAATTTTTCATCGATTTTCACCGATTGGAACCCTTATTCACCGTTCATATTGATTTTTCATCATTTCACCATTTTGACCCCTTTCTGACAATTTTAGCCCGATTTTTAACCATTTCCATCTATGTTTTCATCAATTTAGCACGTTTATGACCGATATAGCTCTTTTTTCACCGTTTTCGTCGATTTTTCACCAATTCCACCAATTTAGCCCATTTTGACCGATTTAGTCCATTTTTACCGTTTTCATTGATTTTTCTCCAATTTCATCTATTTTTACCGTTTTCATTGATTTTTCGCCAATTTCATCTATTTAGACCATTTTTTCACTGTTTCAATGGTTTTTTTTTTTTTTACATTTTCATGTTATTTTTGTGATAAGCTGATCTAATTGATCAATTGTATCATAGTTTAATTTAATTTCCCTTGTGATCATATTTTTTTTTAGCAATGTGATAAAATAATAAATTTGAAAGTTGATTACATATGAGCACGCACATCTAATACCAAACCATGTAAAACTTAATATATAGTTGGTTATATGTTATTTACTCCATTTGAGGGTCATCTATGTTATTTTTAGAAAGCAGTGAAAAAGAAGCTAAATCGGTGAAAAACGGTTTAAATCGATGGAAATAGTGAAAAAAATCGATGAGAATGGTGAAAATGGACTGAATCGGTGAAAAAGGGCTACATTGATGAAATTGATGAAAAAAATCGATAAAAAAGGTGCTAAAGTGATGAAAAACGGTGTAATGTGATGAAAACGGTGAAAAAGGGCTAAACTGGTGTAAAACAGATAATAAAAAACAATGAAAAAGGGGGGCTAAATCGGTGAAGAATTGTTTAAATCGATGAAAATGGTGAAAATGTAGGGCTAAATCGGTGAAATAGGTGAAGAAATCGATGAAAACTGTGAAAAAGGGCTAAATCGATTAAAAAAATGAGCTAAATTGGTGAAAATATCAATAAGATGATGAGAAATTGGTTAAATTGGTGAAAACGGTTTAAATCGATGAAAACGGTGAAAAAGGGGTTAAGGCAATGAAAACGGTGAAAAAATGGTTAAATCGGTCAAAAAGGTCTAAATCGGTGAAATTGGATATAAATATAAATAAACTTATTAAAATTTTAAATGGGTTTCTTTTATTTTTGTAGAGAAATATTAATTTATGTTATTAAAATCTTATATTATTAATCAATTTCTTTTATAGATTTTTTTCCAGAATTTAAATGAATTATGTTTTTGTAAATTTAAAATGACATTGACTCCGTAAGGGTGTTAACTTATGTTATTAAAAACTGTTGACCTTGACATCGTAAGGGGTGTTTTCGTAATATGGTTTTACCTTGGGAATGTTCATGGAAAATTTTGAAACAAGAAGTTTAGTTTTTGTAATTATGCTTATGTAATATGTAATTTACCATAAAACAAAATATGATTTTTTTAGCTAAATAATAATTAATTAATTTTTACTAGTTCAATATGAAATTTTGATGAAATTCCATGTCTAAAATCCCCAATTTTAGCCATGAGGCTCGCATGTGATGCCAATTTTTGCAATTGGGCCGAAATGAGACCAAAATTGCTCGACTTTATAAATTATGGGGTAATTTGCCAGCCCAAAAAATTGCGGGGTAAATTTATCTGCAATCATAAGTTATGGTACTATTTTTTCCTTTTTCCTAGCAAGAGTACCTCATTTTGTGCCTCTCACGTGCGTACTTAACGGACAAGAAGAAACTTCTGATAAAAAAACTAACGGAAGTACATTTTTTTACAACTTGGTATGAAAAATGAAATTTGGTCACTTCTATGGTATCAAAATTCAATTTTTGCCCTAATCTCTTCCACTAGATCAATCACATGTTGGTGTAAATCATTTTATTAGTGCAAGTTCTTTTTATTAATTAGTATACACTTTATGGGTTTATTTGGATGGGTTTTGGCTCGGTTTAAAAAAAATGATTTGGGGTGGTTTCAATGAAACCTTTGAGACCTCATTTGGACGAATTTTGGCTGTTGGGTTTTGTGGTTTGAATAAGTTGAAACCCTATTTGGATTGAGTTTGAATGTTGGTGTTTAGGGAAAAAAGTAGGTGGTAGGTGTCAAATCAATGTTTTATAAGTTTGAAGAGTTTGAGTGTAAGTTTCTGAATAGGTTTTGGATGGATTTATGGGTTTGACGAAAATTTAAAAGGGTTTTGGCTCGATCTCGCGAAACCCGCGAGACCAGCCAAAACCCATCCACATACACCCTATATGATCAAAGGGGTATTCTTTCAATAACCCACTTCAAGTAACCGGTGATTATTAATTCGATTTAATTAAGTAATACGTTTGATCCGGTTTATGTCCAACAATTAATTTGTCACGCTTGATTTTGTTAATGAGCAAATTATTAAAAATTAAGAGATTAGTAGTTGGGCTATGACCAACAATTAATTTGTCACGCCTGATTTTGTTTATTAAAAATTGGGAGATTAGTAGTTGATCAATCAAATCTGAATGCAATTGATAGAGATGAGATATTAGTTTGCCTAAACGAGACCACAAAAATGACATCAAATATGAGCTACACAACTGTTTTTAAAGATATAATATATAGTCATCATTCTCTTCATTCTTATGGTTAAAAGGAGAGTTAATGGCAATTTATCCCATGTGATTTGCATAATACTTAATTTACTTCCATATGATTTGAAAAAAAGCAATTTACCCCCTTGTAGTTTTATAAAAGTTTTACACCCTATTACTAATATTTTTAAACTTAAAAAAATACGAATTGACAAAACTACCCTTCTTATAGGTGGCACTTTACCCCCTATGTTATGATAAATGTGGCACTTTACCCCTTGTGTTATGATAAATGTACCAATTTACCCCACCAGTGTTTTGATAAATGTGGCAATTTATCCCAATATTTTGATAAATGTTGCATTTTACTCCTACAAAAAAAAGTGTGCGTAAATAGGGAAACTTTGTCAAAATTTTACCTAAACATAAACATAGATTTGGGGGTTTCGTGGGGCATTCTATCATGACTCTCAACTCAAAGTTGAGTAACCAAATAAATTCAATCTCAACCCTTGAAAAAAATATTAAAATTATCTTGTCCATTGAATGTGTACACATGTGTATCAACCCCAAATTTTATGTATTATACCCAAAAAATTAATCAACAATAGATTTTAAATATAAATTTTACATTATTACCCTTTATGAAAAATACTCAATTGACCAAAATGTCCCTCACATTTCATTTTTCCCAAATTCTCTCCAAATCCCTTTCCAAACCCTAACCCATACCACCACCACCACCACCCCCCCTCCTCCCTCTCTACTCCTAATACGACAAGGACGGCGACGGCGAAGTGCCGCTTCCGTTCTCTTCGCCACCAGCATGTCGGCACTTCACTCGCCGCCGTTCTGGTAGAGACCAAAATGGAGGCAGCACTTCGTCGCCGCCGTTCTGGTCACGATCAGAACATAGGCAGCACTACGCCGCCGCCGCAGCTCTGGTCGTGACCAGAACGGTGCGGAGTGATTCTTCATCGGTGAAGCTTTCCAAGAAGAAGAGTACTTTTTTTTTTTTTTGAGATTTTTTTATTTAATTAGATAAATAATATTTTGATTAATTTCATAAAATAAGGAATTGCATTAAATACCTAATGCTGTTCAATTTTTGTAAAAAATATGTTTAAATTATGGGAAGAATGTCACTTTGTAAAGTCGCCGACCTGGGTAGTGTGTGAAGTGGTGCGGCGGGGGTTGGGGTGATAGGGTTAGGGTAGGAGTGGGGGTGGGCAGGGTAAAATGTTAAATTGGGACTTTTACAAACGAAAGAGTAAGGGTATAATTGTTATTTTACATTATTAAATGAGTTGTACATGAGATGGATGGAGTTGTAATTTGGACAAGTGTCAAAATCTGATTGAGTATAATTGGAGTTTTTGGTGACTCTCTTTTAATACAGTGAATAATAATAAACATCTGTCAAAATCTGGAAGTTTTATTTCTGCTCTGCTTTTGAAAATATAGCCATGATATTTATTATGTGTAGAATGTCCCATGTATGAAGGATAAAACATAAAATAAACTTTCAGTAATTAAACTAACACTAATGCAAACTAGTAGATTCCAATCACAATTGCAAGTTGTAACCAGATATAATTACTACGGAAAAATGTTGGGAAAAATCCCTGCTCAATATTTTCAGTACACAAAACAAATATCACGAACCAGTAATATATATTTTCATTTTTTGAAATAAAAAACAAGCATTCCCATGAAATTCTGGAAACTTAGATAAATTAGAACATATAAATGAAATATTGATAAAAATATATATAGTTCAAGAAAAAACATGCCATGAAATCTGATTCTTCAAGGCATGAACCAAAAATTGTACTGGGGGTAGAACTTTGATCCAATAAAGTTTGGATAACTAGTGCCCATTTCAAAGGTGTGGTACCTCCTGGTGGCAAGGGAGTAGAAAAGAATATTGCCGTCACCAACAACTCTTGGGAAGTAAATTTTGTTACCCGTTCCGCTTACAGTAGCCCTTTTGCATAAAGATAATGGACGGCTTACAAACAACATTCTGTTTCCCAAGCTCCCAAGTATTTCCCATGAACTCTTCGAGACATTCCATTCACAAGTGTATACTGAACTTCCGTCCGTACCCACAAACACTGCTATTAGCTTACCATCACTTTCTAACATGTATTGCTGTCCACATTCAAACTTCAGGTCAGAGATAGATTTGGGGGCTTCAATCACATGGACTTCGTCTTTCTTTGGGTTAAAAATGAGAAGACTTGCATCAGACCCAAGAAAATAGTATAGACCTTTGTAGACGACAGCATTGCAAGACGAAAAATAAAAGGACTCTTTCTCTGGCGATATTTCACGACAGATCCAACCCTCGTCTTCACACTTCATAAAACATATAGCACAACTATGGTCCCACCTCTGTACAGCTACAACAACTACGCAATCTGCGGACGTCGGTGGTGCAGAGAAATAAAGTGAATAATAAAACCTTGCATTACTACAATCAGGGAGTATTATTTCTGCTTTTGTGAAAGGATTATAGAAAAATAATCCTTCTGAATATTCATCCATGAGTAACCATCCATCCCGTGCCACTCGAACTTTTGCCCCTGGTATATCCGGAAAGCCCATGCTATATAGCTCGCCATAAATTGGATGGTATGTTTTATCGTCGGGGCACATTAAAAATGGGGAGGCGCAGTCTGAACTTTTCAGTGGAAGTCCAAATTGTTGAGTAGTCATGGAAGGAGGTACTGAATACCACGATCTACAAACAGAATGAAACGCGACCCTGTCACCAGCAAAGAGTCGTGTGAATATCTCTAGGAGGAGGTCATTTGGAAGATCTACCCACAAACTCTCTTTCCCGACTATTGTCGAGCCTATAGTCTCTCTTTCTTCTTTCTTCTGGGTTTTTCTCTGCAGAGATGGATAGCGTCATGTTTGATAATGAGTTCATAGTGAGAGACTGTATGGAACTCTTTACGCAATAACCAATTATTGATATTGAGAAGTACATGGTTGGGTCATATGTTAGTAATCACTATGTCACCTTCAAATTAAAACATGTACACTAACTACATACCACACAGGATTGGCATGAACCAGTAGGATTATGAGTAGACTATCATGTATGAAGGATAAAACATTCGATATAACTACAGTGAACTTATACTAATGCAAACTACTCGAGTGAATTTTATAACTTCAAAACCTGCTTCAAATAGTACATTACAGAGCGGGATCAAGGAGTTTTAGTTAGAGGGGGCAGACATGGTTTGTGGGGGAAAAAAGACGAGAAATATATTGAGAGGGGGCAGGATAGTAGTTTTTGCAATATTTGAAAGCACAAACGTATGAAATAGTAAAAGTTATAGTATACAAAAATAAAAAGGCGAGAACAGTAAACTTATACTAATGCAAAATTTCGTAACTTTAAGTAGTACATGCTAAACCCAATTGCAAGTTATAACCCGGGATTAGGGAAAAGAAAAAATAATTACCAGTTCAATTTGTAACTCATTGCTTTTTGTTGTGGCCTTTTGCCGTTGCAGGTGGCAGTTTGTTTCATTTAGAGAGGCTTCAAATAAAGAATACTTATCCTTATGCTGTAGCTTTTCCTCGTTGCAGGTTATAGGGAAGGACACCCAAGATAAAGATGAGTAGATTCCGACTATAGGACAAGGCAATGAAATGGAAATGCTCTCATCTTCTATATCATACATGTAGAAGTGCCCCGTCACAAATAAAGAACTGACCCAGTACACTGCATTGCCTTTCAACCCAAAGGCTGAAGCTGGAGATGAAAAGGTATGAGATGGACCCAGGAAAATGGCTCTATCACCTAATGTTTCCAGTTTCACCCATTCCCTACTACTGAAGACGGCTCTAAGGATTTTGACATCTGAAACCTCATAATCATAATGGCCCATAAAAATCAGCAAGAGGTCCTCGCAAGATTCAACAAGATACATGTCCTTTCCATACGTGGTATGGATGAATTCTGTAATTGATTCGCCACTAACAACTTGTTCATGATGAAGGTCAGGATCCGAAAAATCAGCGGTGATTAAATTGAAATCAGGGGATGTCAGAGCATAAAGTTTTCCCATAAAGTTTATAAGATTCCTAATAAATCCCTCATTGTACGTCGATTCTCGTTCAATAAATTCACTATCTCCAAGGTGGCAAGACTTGAACTTGCGTAATTTTCTTTCGAAAAAGATAATTCGACAGCTTTTATCTATTTTGGGTGATGACAGAACACAATCAGGGCGGTTGTAAATGAGATTGGGAGGAATGTGAAGAGGAGGGAGCTGCAATTTCTCCATAGTCAAAATATTAAGAATTGAGCAGTCATCCGTGGAGTTGTCCTTTAGAACCAACCATCCTCCATAGCAACAGGCAACATACTTATTCTGCAACTCAGGAACAAACCGGACATAATACCGATCCTCTGTTAAGCTATAAAATGTCTGTCGCTCACCATTCTCTCCATCAGTAATCATGAGCCAAGTGTATGGTTCGCGTGGCAAGGGAGGATGAGAAATAACAAGATCCTGCTCCTTGGATTTTGTTTCTTCAAGTCTTTCTTCCATTTATTTTTTGTTTTTGTTAAGAAGCTACAAACGAGAACTCTGGTCATGAACTATCGCAGAGATAAGAAAAACAAAAGAAGAGGTATAATTAGTAGAATAACTGGGAAAACAACTCAATACTACTTGATGTCCTGCTCAATATATTCAGTATTAAAATAGGGAGAAAACTATAAATTACAAAAACAAAAAAAGGACATCTTCTGCTTAGTGGTAATATTTTTCCAATGCAGATGAAAGATCTAATCTTTCGTGCCTAAAGGGCATAATCATCCTGCTAGTCTTACCTCCTATGTCAACTAATAAAGCATTATCCAATGCCAAAAACATGCTTTACTCCTTTAACTTGATATGTCGAATTATCTCCGAAAATTATTTGCACTGTGCCCTAGTCTCAATCTTCTGAATTTGGTTTTCTTGTCTAGTGAAAACAAAGCTACTTGGATAGCATCAATAAAAACAAAACGGTATTCCTAATTCTCTAAAACTATAACATAAAGAATCTAGGAGAAAAGTAAATTCCTTATACTCTGTACTGGCTATCATAAACCATGTAAAATAAGCACATACTCAAAGCTGATTCTCATTCTCCTGCCAATTACAAGTACACATGTGAATTCAAATCCACATCGCATAATGAAAGCTCTTTATCGTACAACGGAATTTTCCAAAAACCTCCTAACAAAGCACTCTAAACATTAATTAAGGCAAAAAGAAACAGAATTTAACTCATCTTAAGAAAAAGATAATGACTGTCCACAACAGCAAGATTCTTGCAAGAATCATCCATGTAGGAAAAGATAAAACTTATATTAATCCGAATAACCTAAACAAAATGTTTTTTTTAAACACAAGTGAATCCAAAACCCAGTTGCAAACCTTTTGCGTGAAAACATTAATGATCTTTACCTGATAGATTTGTTTCACAACTCTTCTCCGTTTTTCCTTCAAAAGCAGATGCTTCTTACAGCGCCTGGAGTTTTGCTTCTGTTTCGACAGGAAAGGCTTAGTTACAATTACTGAAATAGGTAGCTACAGTTAAACTCAATTACAATTTGCAATTTATAATTACGTAGTGGTCAGGCCGAATAATATAGGGTTAACACAATCAGAGATTATATTTTGGTGTTACATGACAAGTTAATACAAGCGACAACCTTTTTATCCCACTAAATTGGGAGGATAATAAACTATACGAACCCATAAAAAATTGTAGGCCGGTTCGAAGGCAAGTAGAAGTCTCTACAAATCTTCACAAACCAGTTTAGAAGAACCCATAAATTCCTCTATACATGGTTGCAGTTTAGATTCCGTTTGAATCAAACCAATAAATCTCTTCAAAGATTCTATCGACATTTAATTTTCCAAGTTAAAGAATACTTTGTTGTCCGAGGTTAACACATGTACAACAGTAAAAAATGACACCCCTGTGCAACTCCTTCAAGGATACATATTAAAATCTGATCTTTATTATAGTTTACAAAACCATTAACAACAGCAAAAATACATCTTTGCACATATATGGAATAAAGATCCAATCTTTAATAAGAAAGAAGAAAGATCCAATCTTTACTGAATAAAGAAGCTCAGATACAGCTGCAATAATTCAAATCAACTATGAAAACGTCAAAATCAAAACAAACAAATCGAACATACAAACGAATACGAATTCAGAAAAACTTGAGTGACACAGCAAAAAAGACCTCTTGAAACACGTACCTGAGCGAGCAAAGCTATATAAACTCCTTTGCAATGGATGTTGATAAATCTGATAGGGTGCAGATAAATCTGAGTATTGAACAGGGCTGTGCAAACGGTAAAACCGAACCGAACCGTACCGAATTTCGGTATACCGACTGGATCGATATTCTGGAATCTCGTACCGTTTGCCAAACCGAAAATTTTGGTTCGGTTCGGTTCGGTTCGGTAAATTACTGATTCGGTACAAAAAAAACCGAAAAATTATTAAACCAAAAATAATTTGTCTTGAAAATAATAATCTGCTTCCTACCACTTTCACCATCCAATGAAGTTGAATAGAAATCATAAAGAATATATCAAAGACCCCCTAGCCTCATTACTCTCTACAAAAATTACTTTAGCATCCTTCAAGTTTGGGGTTTCAAATGCAATTAGAACCCAATTTATTTAGAAAAAAAAAAAAAGAAACAAAATTGGGAATTTAAAATTTGTACTGTACCTCTGTAAATTACAAATCTGGGCCGAGAGAGAGAGATGGAGGAGGCGCGGAGCAGGATGGCGGTGCGTCGGCGCCGTGGGGGGTGGGGGGTGCGACGGCGCGGTGGGATTTTGAATTGAGGAAGAGGAAGATTTGGGCTTTGCTCTAGGGCAGTCCAATAGAAGAAGTGAGAAGAGTTTACTGCAGGAGGCTTTTAGAGCTGGTGGGAAACAAAATCTTAAAGGTGAATTTGCCATCTTCAATTTGGATCGAGCAGGGAGTTTGCCATCTTCAATTTGCAACAGGTAGTTACTCTATATAAATTAGGATAAAAAAAAAAAAAAAAAAATTTATGGTATACCGGTTCGGTTCGGTAAACCGGTCGATTTTACGGAAAATCGAATGCTCCCAATGATCGGTAATTGCGTACCGAATATCGAACCGAGAATTTGATTCGGTATTCGGTACATACCGAAATTTCGGTTTCGGCACGATCAGGTCGGTTTACCGGATCGTGCACAACCCTACTATTGAATAGGTTGGGTCTGGATATTAAACTCGACTCGGGCCCCATTCTAGATATGTAGTGTCTTGGACTTGGGCTTTGCCTTGGATTTGATCTTGGGCTTGCTTCGGACTAGGTCTTGGTCCTGGGCTTCGAACGGGCTGTCAATGGACCAGAAGTCGAGGAGCTGCCTTGAAAATCAAATTAAAGAGTATATAATTTAGAAAAATTCTTGTCCAGAAGGGTGTTCATAAAACTCGTCGAACCCATCCCATCGAGCTGGCTCAATCCATTCCTTCCTCAACGCGTCGGTTTAAGTTTTTTACTATTGGCGGGTCAGATTATCGGTTTCATGAGGCCATCTCCAATGGAGATGGTCGAGGTCGGGGTCGGGGTCGGGGTCGGGGAGGGAAGCCGTCTCCAGCGGCTGGGGGTCGGGGGCGGGCTGGGCATCGGGGCGGGAACGGACTGGGCGCAGTTCGTTCCCGCTTGGCATCTTGAGGAAGACACGCGCCCCTCTTTAGTCGTTCCTCTTTTTTTTTTTTCTTTTTTTTTTTATTATTTTAGGGTTTTATATATGTAAATTTAATTATTTAAAGTAAATTTTAATAAAATTAAAATTTCCTCCTAATTAAATTAAATTTGTAGAATTGAATTATTTAATAAAATGTGTTAGTTTATTTATTAGTATTTAATAAATATATGTAGTCACCAATTTTTAATTGAATTATCTAATATAATAAAATTTATTTTTAAAAAAATTAAAATCATTAATAATTTATTAGAATTGTAACTAAATTTATTTATGGACAAATCATTAATAAATAAATTCATTATTTTATTTTAATATCTTTTATTGTAATTAAAATTTTAATCATTTAATTACAATATTGGTGGTGGCTATTTATTCTCTTTAATTTTAATATTTAAATATAATTAATAATTTAATTTTATTAATAAAATAATTATTAGTATTATTAATATAAATATTAAAAACAAAATTAAAACTAGATAAGTGAGAGTGGGCAAAGGAAGAAAATAGAATTAAAATAATTATTGGAGATGGCCTGATTAGAACCCCGTTCCCACTGCAACCAGATTGTTTTTTTTTTTTTTTTTTTTTTTTGTAAATCTGGAATCTCATAATTGATTTCTTTTTCTTGTTGTTTTATCTTATGCCTAGTAAGTTCAAAACGAAGCCTTTTTTTTGTGACTGACGAGTAATTTAATAATTTTATTACAATTTGATTTATCGGTGTACAAAACACCACACGTCGAGTGAATTTTAAAATTGTCCCTATGGAAAAGTTAAATTAGACAAATGCCATTAAATTTTAAAAAATTGGAAATATGCCATTGACTTTGATTAAGTAACATAATTAAGTTAATTAAATCTTCCTAATTAAACAACAGTTTAATAAACTATTAACTATACCCCCAAAATTTCAAAAAATCAAAATCAAACCCCATTCTTCCATTTTTCATTCTCTCTCTAAAAACCCTAACTAAATTCTCTCCCAAAATTATAATTTTTCACACACATTTCACTCAAATCAAAGAGGAAAGAAAGGAGAACAACATAAACCTGAATTTTTGAGTGATTGGTAGAAAAAACGCGAAAAAATGTCTGCTATTATTTTCGCGTTTTTGTGGCGTTTGGCATTTGGGAAGAACAAACGCCAAACGCCAAACTCCCTGAAGCTCACCGCGGTGAGCATAAAACTCATCTAGGTGAGTTTTGTTCTCACCCCGGTGAGATTCAAAGGGCCATCAGCTTTGGAGTCTCCAATGTAAATGAAGACTGGAGTTTGATTATCAAACTCCAGTCTTCATTTACATTGGAGACTGGAGTTTGAGATCTCAAATGCCAAACGCCATAAATTTACCCTAATTATAACCTAACCCTAACCCCTAAATTTATCACCGATTTGGCCAATTTATCTCCCGAAATCATAACTTCGTACATATTGGTCAATTTTAAATACATATTGGTCAATTTTGTAAGATTTGGTCAATTTATCACCCGAAATGAGAAGTAAAACTTACAGTAACATTATATCATCTGTAAATCATAACTTCGTACATATTGGTCAATTTTGTAAGATTTGGTCAATTTATCACCTGAAAGGAGAAGTAATACTTACAACAACATTATATTACCCGAAATCATAACTTTGTACATATTGGTCAATTTTGTAAGATATGATCGATTTATCACCCGAACGGAGAAGTAACACTTACGGTAATATTATATCCTCCGTAAATCATAACTTTGTAAAGATTAGTTTATTTTGTAAGATTTGGTCGATTTATATCCCGAACGGTTAGTAACACTTACAGTAAAATTATATCCTCCGTAAATCATAATTTGTAAAGATTAGTCAATTTTGTAAAATTTTGTCGATTTATCTCCCGAACGGAAAAGTAACACTTACGATAACATTATATCCTCCGTAAATCATAACTATGTAAAGATTAGTCAATTTTGTAAGATGTCGTCGATTTATCTCCCGAACGGAAAAGTAACACTTACAGTAGCATTATATCCTCCGTAAATCATAACTTTGTAAAGATTAGTCAATTTTGTAAGATTTTGTCAATTTATCTCCCGAACGGAGAAGTAACACTTATGGTAACATATTATATCCTCCGTAAATCATAACTTTGTAAATATTAGTCTATTTTGTAAGATTTGGTCGATTCAAGTAACACTTACGGTAACATTATATCCTCCGTAAATCATAATTTTGTAAAGATTAGTCAGTTTTGTAAGATTTGGTCGATTTGTCTCTCGAAAGGGGAATTAACACTTACGGTAACATTATATCCTCCATAAATCATAACTTTGTAAATATTAGTCAATTTTGTAAGATTTTGTCGATTTATCTCCCGAACAGAGAAGTAACACTTACGGTAACATTATATCCTCCGTAAATCATAATTTTATAAAGATTAATCAATTTTGTAAGATTTTGTCGATTTATCCCGAGCGGAGAAGTAACACTTACGGTAATATTATATCCTCCGTAAATCATAACTTTGTAAAGATTAGTCTATTTTGTAAGATTTGGTCGATTTATCTCCCGAACTAAGAAGTAACACTTACGGTAACATATTTTATCTTCGTAAATCATAACTTTGTAAAGATTAGTCAATTTTGTAAGATATGGTCGATTTATCTCCCGAACGGAGAAGTAACACTTACGGTAACATTATATCCTCCGTAAATCATAATTTTTAAAGATTAGTCAATTTTGTAAGATTTTGTCAATTTATCTCCCGAACGGAGAAGTAACACTTGCGGTAACATTATAATTTCTGTAAATCATAACTTTGTCAAGATTTTCAATTCAACAGATATCAATCTAAATATCAACAACAAAATAGCGAGCACGAATTAACTCATTGAACACGGTAATAATATACAATTATCATATAAGCATGTTCAGGCATTTTTGTATTAAATATTACAAAAAAAAAAAGACTAATTATTTAGAAGACCTCTTCTTCTTATTAGCAGGGACATGGAGTTCTTAAATGCCTACTAGGCCTAAGAGTTAATTTTTTATCAAAATTTGGATATGATGTGGTCGCAACGACTTTCATATAGTAGCAATTTCGGCCCATGCAGCCCTTTGTGTGACCTTTATCATAGTGAAATGGAGGTAATTGTGGCAAGGCGTGCGTTAGTATTATGCCATATCCCTACAAAACAAACATGTCATAAAAACATAAGTTTTTTTTTTCAAAATGGCGTCTGGCTTCTGTGGCCTCAGTCTCCAAACTCCAAGCTTCATGGCGTCTGACATCTGGGGCTCAGTCTCCAAACTCCAAGCTTCATGGCGTCTGGCTTCTAGTTCCTCAGTCTCCAAACTCCAAGCTTCATGGCGTCTGGCATATGGGGCCTCAGTCTCCAAGCTTCATGAGCCAGACTCCAAGACCAACTCACCGCGGTGAGGTTTTTACTCACCGTGGTGAGATTATCTTGGCGTCTGGCGTCTAGTCCCAGATGCCAAATGCCAAACAACGAACCAGATCTGAAAATTTTGTGAGAAATTGGAGTTAAAATTGAGAAAAAGTTGAAACAGGGAAGTGTTTAGAGTTGGGAGAATAAAAGGAGAGAGGGGAGAAAGAAAAAAATCAATTTTTTTTTGGTTAATTATTGAAGTAGGGTATTTTGTTATGGATTAAAGAATGGGGGGGGGGGGGGGGGTTGTTTGTAATTTTTTAAGTTTTAATTTACATTTTTTAATTAAATTTTGTACTTAAAAAAAAATCTAATTTTTCAATTTGCAAGTGGCATCTGGCCAAATTCTCCAAACTTCATCAGTTCTTCTGGCAGGTAATGATAAATTATCTATTTCCTCTAATCCCAAACACTTTATTTGGTTTTTGGTATATTTACTTAGAAGTTACATGGATATTTGGTAGATATCAGAATCCGTTCTTCCTTGAAAACAATTTTTGCAATTTCACGACGGTGTTTTTATCCATTTCTTCTTCTTTCGATATTTTTGGTTATTTCATAGTTTCTTTCTCATTGTTTTGCAGTTAAACGTGCGTCTTGAGGATTTTTCATTTGGGGACATCTACTTAGAGATTATTCTTGCATTTTTCACGGGTGGAGGTGTTTGCTCCATTTTATACCTCTTGGTTTTGACTCTATTTGTTGGGCTTTTCCACTCATAGTGGGCCCAACCCATTACTTAAACAAATAAAAGAAAAATAGGTTTGTAGTTGTTGATGTGCAACACACCAACTTGAAGAATAAGAATTGATATTGGCATTAAGCCCTCCATATGCAGCCGCACGGAATTCGGAGAAAAGAAAAAATAGTCACAATAAGAGAAGAAAATAGGTGAGAACTATTGAGATTTATTTTGGGTTTGTGAAAGAGATCGAGGTACTACAAGTAATTGGTTTCGTCTCGGATTCGATCAGAGATTCTTCACAAAGTGCTCAATCGTCCAATTGGTTCGGGTTTTTATTCTTGCTCTTTAGTTTGATGATTTATTTGTTCTCTGTGTTATTCAAGTTAGTGACTTGAGGTTTTCCACCTTATTGGTGAAATTATTACTATTATGATCCAAGAGTGTTCTCTTGAGGATTTGGTTAGCCCCTAGTGGTTTTAGGGAGGATTTTGTAAAACCCATTATCGTTATAGTGGTTGAGTTAGATCGATTTTCGTTCTCGTGGTTTTTTCCCGGTTTGGATTTCCACGTAAAAATTGTCCTGTGCATATTTACTTTTCTCGCACCTTAATTCTTGTTTAGTTCAGTGAATTAGTGCTTCGGTTTAATTTGATCCTGTTATTCTAAATTTCAATCCGTGGATATTTTTTGGGAAAAAACGAATTGCTTCCGTTGTGATATTAATTGTTACTAATTTGGTACTCTTTCCCTAACAAGTGGCATCAGAGCCGCGGTTAGGATAAGTTTGGGGAATAAAAATGGATGACTCTATTGGAGGGATGATCAAATTATTCGTTTTGGAAATAATGTATATATGGAGGACTTGTTGTATTGCAAGGATTTGTATTTGCCCTTGCACGGAGATGAAGCCAAACCGAAGGATATGACTGCGTCTGCTTGGGATATCATGCATAGAAAGACAGTTGCATATATTCGACGTTTCATTGATCACAGTTTGTATCACAACTTTGCTAGTGAAAATAAGGCTGATGTTTTATGGAAGAAAATTGAGGCTATGTTCGAGAGTAAAAGTGCCTTAAACAAAGCTTCTATCTTCAGGAAGATGGTTCGGTTGAGATACCAGGATGATACTAGCATGGCAGAGCATCTCAACATTTTCCAGGGTTTGATTAATCAGTATGTTGCCATGGAAATACCTCTAGATGATGAGGTGATGGCTTTGTTGCTTCTTGGCTCACTATCTGACAGTTGGGAAACACTTGTTGTGACAATCAGTAACTCGGCTCCAGATGGAGAATTGACAGTGGAGATGGTCAAAAACAGTTTTCTTAATGAAGAAGCTAGGAGGAAGGAGAGAAATTTTAGTTCTGATACAGAGACTAAGATTCTGGTCGCGGGAACTGATAACAGAGCCAACAATAAAGGTTTTAATGAGACGTCCAAGTCAAAGAAAAATGTGAAGTGTCATTATTGTGGTTTCCTAGGTCACTATATGAGACATTGTAGAAAGAAGAAAAGAGATCAAAAGAATGAGACTACGGATAATAAGAAAGATGACAAAAGCACTGCAACAGTTGCATATGATGGTGATTTAATCACTGTTGCTGATTATGCATGTGTTAGTTCAGCATGCCAACGAATGGATTGAATCGTCGATTCAGGAGCTTCGTATCACATCACTCCATATAGAGATATGTTTTCATCATACTCTAGTGGCAGTTTTGGTAAACAAAGAATGACGAATTTGGATGCTAGCGAGATTATTGGCATAGGGAATGTTGTTTTGGAGACAGACACAGGTTGCAGACTTCTTTTGAGCAATGTCAAACATGTCCCAGATATCCGACTCAATATTATTTCTACAGGCAAGCTTGATGACGATGGCTATGCTTATCACACTGGTGAAGGAAAATGGAAAATCACCAAAAATACTCTCAGTATTGCAAACGGTAAGAAACATAATTCACTTTACTTGATGCAAGCACAATTATCGAATGGAGAAGTGAATGAACTTGGCAAGGATTACTCCATTGATTTGTGGCACAAAAGACTTGCACACATGAGTCCGAATGGTTTGCAGCTTCTGGCCAAGCAGAAACTCCTCCCTGATGTGACAGGTACTCCCTTACAGACTTGTGTTGATTGTTCGGCTGTAAAACAACACAAGTTTCCTATTCAGAATCTATCATCCCGTAGAAAATCTTATCCACTAGATTTGGTGCATACGAATTTATGTTGGATGAAAGATAGAACATTTGGTGGTGCATTATACTTTATTTCTTTCATTGATGATTTCTCGAGTAAAGTTTGGTGTTTTGCTTAGAAATCTAAAAATCAGGTACTTGAGGTTTTTAAGGTTTTTCAAGCAAAAGTTGAAAGAGAAACAAGAAGGAAATTGAAGTGTATTCATGCAGATAATGGTGATGATTATCGGGGTCCGTTTGAACAGTATTGCAATAATCATGGTATCAAGTTTGAGAAGAGTTTTCCTCAACACAGTGGTGTGGCTGAGAGAATGAATGTGACAATTTGCGAGCGAACAAGGTGTATGCTTTCACACTCGAAATTGTCTAACCTTTTGGGGTGAAGCAATGAGAACTGCAGTTGATTTAATTAACCTTTCTCCATCAGTTCCTTTGGATAGTGACATTCCAGACAGAGTTTGGACAGGGAAAGAAGTTTGTATGAGCATTTAAGAGTATTTTGTTGCAGAGCTTATGTTCACGTTCCAAAAGATGAAATATCCAAGCTTGATGATAAGAGTAAACTATGTATCTTTCTTGGGATATGGCCATGAAGAGTTTGGTTACAGGCTACGGGATTCTGTAAATCGAAAAGTTGTCAGAAGCAAGGATGTTGTATTCCTTGAGGATCAGATTGTTGTTGATTCAGAGCAAAGTCAGAGATCAAAATTCAGTCAAGAAATTCCTGTCAACTTTCCAGTTCCTACACCGATAGTTCAGGATTATGGGGGAGATGTACGAGACATACATGATGAGTATGTGATACCTTCTGATGGGGGAGATCCCGAAGGTTTTTCACGAACTATATCAAAGCAGCAGCTTGAAGCTTTCATTCATAGGGTAGGCTTGGTTGAACCCCACGCATAAGCTGGAGGGGGAGAATTGTTGGGCTTTTCCACTCATTGTGGGGCCCAACCCCTTACTTAAACAAATAAAAGAAAAATAGGTTTGTAGTTGTTCTGTGCAACACACCAACTTGAAGAATAAGAATTGATATTGGCATTAAGCCCTCCATAGGCAGCCGCAAGGACTTCGAAGAAAAGAAAATAGTCACAATAAGAGAAGAAAATAGGTGAGAACTATTGAGATTTATTTTGGGGTTTGTGAAAGAGATCGAGGTACTACAAGTAATTGGTTTCGTCTCGGATTCAGTCAAAGATTCTTCACAAAGTGCTCAATCATCTCTGTGTTATTCAAGTTAGTGACGAGGTTTTCCACCTTGTTGGTGAGATTATTACTATTGTGATCCAAGAGTGTTCTCTTGAGGATTTGGTTAGCCCGTAGTAGTTTTAGGGATTTGTAAACCCATTATCGTTATAGTGGTTGAGTTAAATCGATTTTCGATCTCGTGATTTTTTCCCGGTTTGGGTTTCCACGTAAAAATTGTCCTGTGCATATTTACTTTTCTCGCACCTTAATTCTTGTTTAGTTCTGTGAATTAGTGCTTGGGTTTAATTTGATCCTGTTATTCTAAATTTCAATCCGTGGATATTTTTTGGGAAAGAATGAATTGCTTCCGTTGTAATATTTGTTGTTACTAATTTGGTACTCTTTCCCTAACAATATTTTTGGTTAATTTTATAGATTGTGGTTGCAGGGATTTAGGAGTTACTTGTTTTGGGGTTATCTCACCCAGGGGCGGATCCAGGAATATGTGGTAGTGGGGGCTAAACATAAATCAAAATTCAATAAGTTAATACCAAAAAGTTTTTGTATTTGAATTATCCGAAATGAGAATATAAAGTAGTTTCTACTTTAACATATTTTCTTTTTATTTATAATTTTTTCAAAGATTTTTGAAATTTTTCCAAAAATCTCGAAAGTTTTTAATATACAACTGACTGAAACATATGTCGAAAATGAAACTTTAATCCATAGGGCTAAGGTTCTACGATAAATTTAATAATCGAAAAACAAAAATAAAATCAATCAAAGAGTCAAACTTAAAAATTATTCCATTCAAGAGAAAATATGTAAAAAATGAGGAGGTGAAGTTTGACAAAAACATCCTCCAGAAGTTACTTTAATTAAATATAATACCCATTTATGACCCCAAATGAATTCAAAACATCTACTTATCTTCATTACAATTTCAAATGATACCAATTAGGCAATTATACAATTTCAAATTACACAAATTATATTCGCAATTATTGAGCGCGTCGATATTTCATTTTCGAAAATCAAATCTAGACCAATATTATTATTACCGGGGGGGAGGCGGAAATTAATGTAGTAATGTATTAAATAAAAATAGTAAAAAGAAGCTGTATTATAAAAATTATTAAGATAGAATAAAAATTAAAAAGCAATTATTAAGAAAAAAAATTAAAAGAACAATTGGAGTTGTTAAGAAAAAGAGTAATAAATCAAAAGAAAAATTGAAAAAGATAGAAGGTGGAATAATTAATTATAAGATAGCTCAACTCTCACTGTGAGTCGAACACGGACAAATCAGTGGTGTTGTTTCGTAACTTGCATAAGCCAATCCACAAATCCAAATCACTTACTTTGTATATGAAGCTAATAAAACTATATATATATAAATATTTGAGTGGGGGCTATAGACTCCACTAGCCCCAACGTGAGTCCGCCCACCCAACCACTGTTTTTGTAGATTTGAATTACAAAGAAGAAGAAAATGGATAAAGAAACTGGAAGAGAAGGAAAATGAAAAGGCAAAGGATGAGAATTATTTTCACAGCAGATTCATTAATTTAGGACCAAAGAGGGGTTTTCTTTCACAACTCTCTTGCTTGCTCTCTTAACCAGGATAAGCTTTTCTCTGTTGTGTGTTCTTAAACCTTTCTAATGTTGCTGCTCCTGTTTCCCTTTTTGTTTTCGTCTGCATAAACACAAGAAAGGTATGGTTCATTTGATTTTCTTAATTTTCTATCCAAATTCATTTGATTCCCTTTTATATGTTAGTCTTAAATTTACTGCTTGAAAAGTTTTCAGTGTGTTCCAGTTTTTTTTTTTTTTTTTTTTTTCCAAGCTCTTTTGTACTATATTATGAAAAGTAATATTGTTTTCGGTGTTTTTATTTAGTTTTGTATATTGAAGTTCTCCTTTAATTTTTAGGTGTTATGTGCTACGACTTGTTAAATTGTTTCTAAGTTTTTAGTTCTCTATTTTCCCAGTTTGACATGTTATAGTTGTTCAAAGAGTTTATTGTTGTGCTCCCATGGAGTGATTTGGCTTAATTATTATGTAACAAAAGTGTTGAGATCAGTTGACAATAAATATAGAGCTTTTTCAAATCAATTTGTACTATTTTGACGAGGTGAGAGATTTGGTCTTGGTAAGGAGTGAAACAAGAACATGGCTAAATGAAATTCAGATTATCGTGTTAAAGAGTCATTCATTGCTGTTTATTCTACTGGGTACACGGGTTTGTATTAGTCACCATATTTCCTAATTTTTTTCCAATCTGTTGGTCACAGTGGCGGAGCCAGAATTTTTTTTCACCGGGGTCCTTATAAATTAATGAGTATTAGTTAAAATTTAAAAAAATAAAATCAGCAACAAAAATAAAAATATGACCAAACTAATTCAAACTCAAAATAAATTAAATGGAATGATAACCTTTTTTTTTTTTTTTACAAATATCCACGTCGATTTGTCATAGACTGAAATCGTTGCATGATTGAATCATCTGTAACGATATCAAATACATCTCTATATAAGTAATCATAGAGTCATTTAACCATTCATTTCTCATCCGATTCCTCAATCGATTTTTTATATACTTCATAGTAGACAACGCCCTCTCCACAGAAGTTGTTGCAACTGGCAAAATCATTGTCAATTTTAAAAGTAAAAATACAAGAGGATACACAATGTTCCTCTTTGTTTCAACTAATTTTCTAGTGAGATCACCAATTCCTTTTAATTTTGAGAACTCTTCATCTGACCGCATGTCGACAATGTAGTGTTATAGTATGATTCAAATTACAAAATTAAAAAAAAATATTAGAATTTGAGTTAATGTCCATTTTATAAATCTTAAATTTGTCAAACTCTAATAAACATTGGACCCCTTTATTTAGAAATTTAATTTTGATTAGGATCCACTAAAAGAAAATCATAAATTATCTTAAAGTTTAATATAAATATATTAATATACCATATAGGATACATATATATACATGGTTTAGGAGTAAAATTTCAGGGGGGGTCCATGCACCCCCTTGTCTATAATGTGGCTCCGCCACTGGTTGGTGATTTTGGCCAATGGTCTGATTATATTTTATTAAAGCAACTATGTAACGTACAAGACCTAAAGTTATGAGGGATCACTGTGAATTATGCGTTTCACTTTAATACTTATCAGGTGGTTCCGATAACATGTGACTAGGACTGTTAATTGAGCCGAGCCTATCCGAAGTTCGATGGCTCGGCCTGATTGAATTTGACCCGAATCCGAATAATTGTGAGTTGGGCTGAATTTGAGCCATTATATTAAAATCGACTAAGTAATGAGCCGAGCTTGAGCCTAGAAGGTGTTGGAATTTTTAAGTTTTTAAAATTCAAATTAAATTATTTGTAACAATCAAAATTGATTGTGTAACCTAAATGCCATAATTCCCCTTTATTGCCATTATGTGGCTATTCAAAATTATTTGACCTTAGAGGTCTCATCCACACTATAAATAGGGGTTAGGTGTCCTAGGAAATTCACACACTCACTAGCTAGAATGCATTCACAAAATACTTTCTATATTATTATTGGGCACTAGAGATAAGGTCTGGTTCTTTGTCTTCCTGTGAACGTGCTCACGGATGAGGACGCCGGCGAGGCCATTTGGGTTTTATCTTGGGATTGTGATCAGCCGCCAATACCTGCACGAGGGGAGGCAATCACTTTCTTAGGACAGCGTCTAGTGGCGTGACTCCTCTACAGGCCAGTCGTTTTATACTTTTAATTATTTTACGTCATATATCATATTATAAAATTATATGAGTTGTTTATTTTAAAACTATGATTTATTTAAATTTAGTGTAAAACCAAAATTTCACAACAATCTAAGAAAGTGATTATATTTGTGGTTTGTGTTTAGTAAGATATTTGAGGGGTTTGAATTCTCTAACAATTTCATCTTATGTTTGATTGAGGTACTTTGGAGAATTTATGCAAATCAAAAGTTTGTCTATTGCAAAAGATTTTGGGATATATCAAAGGAGCATATATATTTCTGTTAGACTATTTTAAAAGGTATAGAATTCATTGGAGAATCAAAATTCAGGTATGATTTATAATCAAAATTATTTTCTTTGATCTAATTCAAATGTGATGTGTGAATGCTGGTATGTTTTTCCATGATGTGTACACATTCAGCTTATAACTTAACCTATTACAATTTATTTTTCGTGTTAAAAATAATATCTGACTGTTAAAAGGAAAAAATAATTTGTGAATAACACGTCAAACTTTAAAAGATCAAATTGTGACTGTTCTTCTCAAGTTTGGCCTTAGTGTGATATGTGCTGATGGTTTTAATTTTTAAATTTTAAAACTATATTACGAAATTGGTGTAGTCCTTGTAAGCCATTAAAGTTGTTTTTATTCTCATGTGTGATTAGCATGAACAATGGTTAGGATGCAATTTCGTACATAGAAATTGAAGAATAATATACTGAAACCCATTAAGAGATTAAAGCCTATTTTAACGAGCTTTTTATTTTGATGGTTAAATGAATTTACATTTTATTATTAAAAGTATTTCTGCAAGCCAAGAATTGGTACTGGAGTTCTTTACGTTTATTATGAAAAATAAAAAATCATTTTGATTTATCCTTATAAACTAAATTAAACATTACCAACCGTACGTAATTGGTTTGTTCATGGATGAAGTGAATTAAGGACATATACATTTTTACTCTAATCTTTGAAAAGTACATCGGTGCTTTCTTGTCACAAAATATATAACCTATACATACATGTAAGAGATAAAGTTTGTATAAAATAAAACCTCGATAATTGTGTTTTATGTGCTTCATGAATTATTTTAGTTTATTTGTGTGAAAGTTACATGTATATTATTATTTAATGGCTAGTTAAATTTTAAATAAATTAATGAAGCATTTGATGCTAAAAATTAATGCCGTTAATATATTGTTATTAATATTTCTTAAAACCAATTTATTGAAATAGAATAAAACACCCTATTAAAGACATACTTAATTCTTTTGACCTTGAAGGTATTAATTCTAGCATTATTATAATCTCCAATGGCATTACATAAGTAATATATATGGGGGTTACATTATTTTAATGTCATAAAAAAAAAAAAAAAAAAACCACAATAAAACTATTTGTGAAAAGGAAACGTACGTCTGGGTGTAGTCTGATTGGTTTCCTTAAATTTGAAGTTTATTCATTTTGAATTATCGCTTTTTGGTGAAATAAAGATTTGTCCATTATCCGAATTCTTTTTTGATAAAAACCATTATTAAAGATATTTTAAATTATAATTTAGTGCATTAATTTCTTTGTGGCAATATTTTGATTGAGTAATTATGAAGTCGTTAAGGTGCAATTACTTGTTAAGTTATGATTTAAGGCCATAAAAATTTATTTGAGTTCTTTGGAAAAAAATGATTTTACATTTCAAATGATTATATAATTTGTCATTCATATATTATAGTTGGTTCAATATTTGATACTATGAGTCTGATAATATGATATGAAAAAAAAATATGTATGCATTACTTAGTGGTCATAAATGCATTTCTTTGGCAATTATAATCATACACATGGAATATGGAATGATTTAATCAATATAAAATTCCTACAGAGGTCAATAAATTAATTTTTCTTAAAATATATATATATATATATATATTCGATGCACTAAAGACCGTTTCTATTTTAACGGTAAAGTTATCTATGATGGTTATGGTTTAATTATGAAGAGATTTCAGGACTTGTGTCTAACTTTTATGTTTTAAATACCAAATTGCATTTCGTGATAAAATAATTTAATCGTCATATGATTAATTAAGAAACTCCATGCTATTCTAATGTGGCAAATTAAATTCGATGCATGTACTGATTTGTTCGAGGTCATATCATCTTTGTTAGCAAATATAAGATGCTTATATTATATGTTGCTTGCTTAATTGATTATTAGATAAATAATAATGCATGGAGATAATTCCACTTAATTGATTATTTGTAAGTGTCACTTGAATTTCCATGAATATGCTTTCAACTCTGTAAAAAATAAAATAAAATGTGTCTTATAATTATTTGAGTTACTAAAATATTGAGTTGAAATAAAATAATAAAGTATGTTATTTTGCTAAGCATTTTAAGTGCAAATACTCAAATACAAGGTGTTTGGTATGCAAATAGAAAATGTTAATTTTTATTGAGGCATGCATATATAAACTATTTAAAGTCTATAGGACTCATCTGTTATCTTTGAGGTAAGTGATTGTTGCTATTTAGCAAAGAGAAGTTGAACTTGTTCATACTCTTCTACAAAATATGTGGGATTATGTGTTGGAATTTCTTAATCTTGCATAATGGTATGGTATGTCTTTATTGTTAGAAGTTACATGTAACTCCAATAGCTATTTCATATTTAAATATTGAACATTTTGAATGCTAGACATCAATGCCTATAATATGTCTTTATTATGAGAGTTACATATGAATGCATTATAAATTAGAATAAAGTTATTTGCTAGCCTATAAACAATTTTAGGCATGAGGAAAGTAAACTAGTTTACACCATGAAAGGTTTTGATGCATGTTAAACGAAAACTTATATACTATATAAGTAACTTAATATTTCCCAAATGTTTGGGTAAAATGAAAAAATTATGTGGTGATAAGCAATCTTGATATTATAAATAAAACCTTACAAATGTGGGGGTGATAATTTTATCCAAGTTGGATTTTCATAAACAATTGTGAGAAGGAAAAAACAAATCGTCTATGCTAATTACATTTTGGAGATATTTGTTTGCTTATATTTAAAGCATATAATTATTAGTGTGATATATACTATTACTCATTAAATATAGTGTATTGTGGTGGTTAGTTTGATTAAAACTTATTGGGGATAAAGACTTTATTGTCTGAATTTAATTCATTATTATGAAATTATGATATGAACTACTGTGAAAAGTTTAAAATTGACCGTTTATCATTTCTTTATGACATATATTATAGTGTTGAATTTGTGCACTATGATGAGAAATCAAATGATGTCATAAATAATTTATTTTGATTAAAAGAAAATCAATGAGATGGAAATTCCTAAATAACTTGTACCATAAGATTCAAACTCATGCTAGCATTGATGGAGGAAAAGTCTGAAAAAAAAAAAAAAAAAAAAAAAATTGATGGCGCATCATGATTATTTATTAACAATTCTCTTTTGTTGAGTTATTACTATAACAGGTGCACGTGCACGAGTCAAAAGAATATTGAAGAAATCATATGCAACGTAGATCATATGAGAAAAAAAAAAAAAAAAAAAAAACATGTGTGAAAATTAAAACTAAGAGGCAATATATAATTTCACGAGGTGGAATTTTGTCTCAGGACTAGATATAAAGGCTAGATCCTTAATCATCGAGGGGGATGGGCGTAAGCCCGTAAGGGAGTCACCTCCGGGAGTAACCCAACCTTTGTGATTGGAGACCCCATGAAGAAGGTTCAATGGGTAGGAACAACCTGTACTGCGTGATTCGTTTAACACTAATTCTAGGAGAACACCTCCTTCCCATCCCTATGGTGATAGTGTTTCATAGTGTGATATTACGGTTGGGTTTAACCCTTAATGAGATCGAGGCGGGAATTCCGCAGGGTATAGGTCGCACGTACCCTTGGAGGTTTCACCTAAGTGAGAGTTGCCATGGGGCCGTGGCTATGGGTTTGGGCTGACCCTAGAAACTCTCATGAGAATCAAGATTCGAGCGCATGGCCGTTAACGCGCTAACCCGCGAACTAAGACCGATGTCGATACTGTGTGTGTGATGTATTGAAGTTTGACCAAGGGACCTAATTCAAAGCGCTTGCGCCATTATGGTTTCCTCAAATGAAAATCATCAACACTAAGTGTAGGTTCAAGCCCGGAAGGCTCCTGCACCCATTGCATAGTATTTTAGTGCCCAATTATTTTCTATATGCATTATTGAATTTTAAAACCTTGTGGGGGATTGTTGGAATTTTTAAGTTTTTAAAATTCAAATTAAATTATTTGTAACAATCAAAATTGATTGTGTAACCTAAATGCCATAATTCCCCTTTATTGCCATTATGTGGCTATTCAAAATTATTTGACCTTAGAGGTCTCATCCACACTATAAATAGGGGTTAGGTGTCCTAGGAAATTCACACACTCACTAGCTAGAATGCATTCACAAAATACTTTCTATATTATTATTGGGCACTAGAGATAAGGTCTGGTTCTTTGTCTTCCTGTGAACGTGCTCACGGATGAGGACGCCGGCGAGGCCATTTGGGTTTTATCTTGGGATTGTGATCAGCCGCCAATACCTGCACGAGGGGAGGCAATCACTTTCTTAGGACAGCGTCTAGTGGCGTGACTCCTCTACAGGCCAGTCGTTTTATACTTTTAATTATTTTACGTCATATATCATATTATAAAATTATATGAGTTGTTTATTTTAAAACTATGATTTATTTAAATTTAGTGTAAAACCAAAATTTCACAACAGAAGGCTCAACCCAAATATATTATTATCTTAAATATTACTACTATAAACTATTTGTAATAATTAGTATTTTGTTTTTTGAAAAAAAAACTTACAAATAATCCACCACATATAAATTGTGACTATAACTAAAGTTCCATCAAGTCAAAGGGAAACATAATCAACAAAAAGGAAAAATGAAAAAGTTAAAACAAATGGTGAAAAATTGGGAGCTTTGCACTTTACAAATTTATTTAATGTTTTATGTTATGGATAACTAGTATAAACTTTGTGTATATATTGTGTTTAAAGAATGAGTAGTTTTTATTTGTCAAGTAAAATTTGCTAGAATGAGCAAAATCGATATGAGCTCGATATAAATTCGAAGCCCGAAAAATTACATGAGTCGAGTTTGAGCCTATAGCTATGAAACCCGATAGTATTTGAATTTGAGCCTATAGGCATGAAGCCCGACGGTATCTCGGCTCACAGGGCCCGACTGATAGGCCTACAAGTGATATGCACATGAATATTTTTGAGGGCATGTTCCTCCATTCACTGTTAAGGTTAGTTTGGAAGAGATTATATATTTAATTTTTTTTATTTTATTTAACTTTGGACGGTTAAAGAAAACAATTAGTGAGTGATAAAAAAACATATGAGTTCTGATCATGGTTGGGCTGTAGAAAATTGATGCGTGCAAAATGCATGAGAATAAGAAAAATGAAAGAGATAAGCTTGTTGTGGAGAAAAAAATTGCCGACTCTTTTTCCTAGTATTATTTAGAGAGATATACCCCATGTGAATTGCATAATGTTTACTTTATCCCCTAATGATTTGAAAAATAGTATTTTGTAACTATGTGCCTGTGAAAATTTTAAGAAAGTAATTTATCTCCTTCAGCCGGATAGTGTAACTCACTTGTCAAAATTGAGAGTGAGCAGAAAAATATTTTTTATTCAAGTGAAGGCAAGATTTGTAATTAACAAAAGGGCTATGAGTATGACCATATTTATACACGAAACTGAAAGAGTGAGGTTAAATACGACGATGGATTTAGGGCGCGTGTTGAAGTATTAGGGGCAATAGTTGTGCATTATGGTTTATTAAGTAAATATTAATGTGCTAATTGTTAACCTCCTATTCTCCTTATTCTATGGTCATCATAAATTAAATTCTATAAATGTAGTATAAGTTTATCTAAGTTTTTGCTTTCTTAATTAGTTCTTATAAGAACTAAAATAAGACACTCTATGTAGGAAAAATAAATCCAACGTTATGTGGAATATGAGAGTTTGTGTAGGAAGAATCCAATGTTATGTGGACATTTGATATGTTAATTTAGGTGTATTGATATCATAAAGTATAGTCCGTATTAATTACTCCATTTGTTTCATAATAAGTGTCGTTTTAGAGAGTTTTTTTTGTCAAAATATATGTTGTTTTAGGATTCTTACACATTTTTCAACTTTGCCCTTATTTATTACGTCTGAGTTAAGTAAAGAGAGTAAGAGTAACTCAAAAATTAAGAGTATTTTAGGGATATTTCTTATTTTTTTTCCCAAAAACTAATGCTATTTATAATACTAATGCAAAACTGTAAAACGACACTTATTATGGAATAGGGGGAGTATATTGTTGTTTAGGTTTGGAAACGCATTAAAGTGACGTGCAATAAAAGTACAAAGAGAGATTCGGGATTCAACCACATTCGGTATTCCCGACACATCCGGGATTCCCGACATATTGAATTGGAAACAAAAAAAAGTGTAATAATCTTTTTGTACGTATTATAACTTAAAAGTGTTCTGATTCTAATTTGAACGGACACATTCATACTTTCCTGCAGTTAATTACTCTGTAAGTCAAAGGAAGACTTTGGGACGTCTTAAGTGGAAGGTCAAAACTTGTTCCGTATCGGGCAATTATGTTTTACAATCGAATTGATTAGATTCGATTGATATTTTATTTGTGGAAAGTCCAAATAATATTCCTTATTTCTTGTTTTATGTAAACTGGCAAATCTTAGGTATATCTTAAATTTATTACGTCTGAGTTAAGTAGAGAGAGTAAGAGTATCCCATAGATCAAGAGTATTTTAGGTATATATTTTGTTTTTTTTCCCGAAAATCCATGTTTTTTATTAGTTTTATTTATACCCGTGCAAAACTTTAAAACGACACTTATTATGGAACGGAGGGAGTGTATTGTTGTTTAGGTTTTGAAACACATTAAAGTGACGTGGAATAAAAGTACAAAGACAGATTCGGGATTCCAAACACGTCTGGGATTCCTGGCACATCGAATTGGAAACAAAAAAAGTTTAATAATCTTTTTGGACGTATTATTACTTAAAAGGATTACGGAATGTGCACATTCATACTTTCCTGCAATTAACTACTCTATAAGTCAAAGGAAGACTTAGGGATGTCTCAAGTGGAAGATCGAAACTTGTTTCGTATAATCGGGAACTTTGACGTGCATCAAAAGAAGTTTTCACTACATTAAGTTTAGATTTATTCATGTCCTCATTGAAAACGACATGGTAGGCAATTATGTTTTACGATTGAATTGATTAAGATTGGATCGATATTTTATTTGCGGAAAGTCCAAATAATATTCTATAATTCTTGGTTTACGTAAACGGAACAAAATCTTTTATTCTACTTTACTGTTACATTTATGCGTTACATATACATGTCAATTTAAATAAATATTAAAATTTAAAATGTATGTGGACCTATACTTGTAAAGTTAATTTATCATGTGACATCACAATTTTATTCTAAACTATACGTAGGTCATACTTTTTTTAATTGAGAGAAGGGTTGTGTTTTATTGAAAGCCTGGTATTGGTAGGAAAAGAGCTGCTTCGGCATTAGCTATAGGCTATATATATAGCTGTGGATTCTTACTAACAAATTAAGGTGAATCATTGGATAAGTAAAATAAATATGTTCTGACCCGAATCAATACCATCATATCATACATACATCAAACTTCCCTTCCCAATATTTTGTAGTTTTTTGATTTTCTTCAGCTTGGGGAAACAAAGTAGGCTAGGTTTGCCCAATTTTTCGATTTGACGCTTATTATGTATTGATATTGGTCCAGTTTTGTAGAACCGCCAAATTATGTCAATTACAATTCAAAAATATTTGAGTATGTATTTGATATTGACCCTATTGTCTCGAATTATAATTCCTCCGTCCTAATTTTCTTTATCCCTTGGTGCACAACTTGACTAAATTTATAAAAATTATAATAAATAATTTAATTAATATATTTCACTAATAATTTAATAATATCATATAGCACCATAAATTTAATATTATATAGTTTAATACACCATAAATGTGAACAATATAACTTAATAAGTCACTTAAAAGATTGAAAAGTTTGACAGAGTATTGTGGCTAATGGAGTAAAAATAATGGGATGGAGGGAGCAAAATCAGTGAAAATTTCCTTTTGTTCTAGTAGTGGTAGTGCGCGAATGCAACATGGCAGCTCATCATCTAGCCAAACTAGTTGTCTCGGGATTTTCTTTTTCATTTGATATGTCATATGTTATTCATAACATTGATATGTCCTAAAAAAATTGATTTACCGTATTTATTTCAATTCTAATTCCCTTATTAGGATTTGTTATTTTGGAACATGATTTTAGTAAGTCAATTAATTAGTTTAGATATTTCTTGTACTGATTTAGTAAGTCAGATCAAATTGTGTTATCATTTTAAAAAAAAAAAAGTTAACGAAAAATAATTTTTTTACATTGTAATATTTATCTTCGGTAAGATTTAATAAAATGATTAGTTTTAATACTAAAATTTAAAATTTCTCAACGATCCTAAAATTAATTATTGAATTGTAACTTTATAGTTTAAATACTGTTATTTTTAATTTTCAAATCTTAATTTTGTCTCGTACAATTTAGACAAATTTTACAACTATGAAATATCTAGTATAAAAATAAATATATATTTTACAACTAGGACAATAAATTTTACAACTCAAATTTTGTCATCCTAGAGAGATTCACTTCTTTTATACGGAGTATATGTATATATTTTTAGAATTTGCTAATGTTAGTTACTTAATCTATCAATATTTTAACCATATAAGTAGATATTCTAGATGATTTACAAATTTTTATTTTTTTACTTTTACAGTTTTGTGGAAATACAAGTAAAAATGAACGAGAGGTTTATATATAATTATAGATTATCGGTATTAAATAATTATATGGCTTTGTCTTTTTTACTTCTAAAGAAGTATAAATATATAGAAGAGAAGATATGCAACACATGTTTGAAATTAAGGCCGACTTGTGGTTTTTTTTTTTTTTTTTTCATTCACTTCTTTTAGTATTCTAAACATACATATAAAAATATATGGCGGGTATCATCCAATAGTACTCTAATTACTACTATTGAAAAAATAAGTGTAAGGAATGAGATTATATGAAAGAAAAACTTGTTCAATAGTTTGCGCAAATCATGGACCCATTTCTACAGAAATTTTAATATTTTCTTGTGGGGTTCATTTAGTGATATATTAACTAATACTCCACAATAACATCTATAAATTACATCAAGAATCCACTATAGATGAAATTTGAGTGGGGTCATTGCTACTCTACCCCATTGGTCTGCATTATCTGGTTTGTATGGAAAATAATTTTTTAATTCCGTAGTATTATGAATACAACAAATATTTTATCTAGATTCACCATAATTTAATCTTAATTTTGGTTATATTTGTCAACCATGTCCTTTTAGTTGCCATTGCAGAATTTAACTTCCATTTATATATTTGAAAACTCTATCCATCCAATATGAGTTTTTTTTTCTTTCAAGAAAATTGATTGAATTACCTAGACTTTATATAATCTGCATTGAAAGAAGTTGTTACATTCATTTTCGACCATCAAGATATATTATACAATTATGAAAAACGTGTTAATATTTATCCTTTTATGTTAATATTAATCAAGGGTTTTCTTGTAGTGATTTTACAGAGTTCATGTTATTAACAAGCTACCTCCAAATTTAATGTTGAGGTTGCATTGTGCTTCTGGTGACGATGATCTCGGATTTCATGCCACTACTGTGAATTTCGACTTCAGTTGGCATTTCTGCGACAACTTTTGGGGTAACACTTTATTCTTCTGTCATCATTGGTGGGGTTCAAAGAATAATTTCGATGTTTTCAAATCGAGTATGAACAATGATTGTGGACCTGATTGTTATTGGGAAGTAAAGAGTGATGTAATTTATTTTTCAGCCAATCCAACTGAATATTTTGAGAAGAAGTATTTTTGTTAAAAGAGATTAAAAAAAAAAAAAAAACTAGAGATCAAAGATTATATTTACCTAATCACGACATCAGTGTAGTTATTCTATTTCATGGAAATCTTTTCCCTTACGTTCTTGGGTTGAACCAATGATTAAAGGGTTAATGGCATTTTACTCCCTTTAAATTTAAAAATAATTTTAAAAATGATTCACACTGCATCCCTAGAAATTTTAAGCCTTTAGAAAAAAATTAAATTGAAAAAAATGAGACAAGATGCCTCCCTGTGATATTATAAATGTGGCAATTTATCTCCATGTGTTATTATAAATGTGGCAATTTATTTGCCTGTGGTATTATAAATGTGACATTTACTCCCTCCCCCTGGGTATAAATTTTATGTGGGCCATTTTACCCCCCCCCCCCCCCCCCCCCAATAAAAAAAGGATAATTTCATCATTTTACACAATGCATTTCACGCCCACTTTCATATTTGAAGGAGTGAGATACACTATCCAACTCAGGGAGGTAAATTGCTCCTTTAAAAAATCATAGGGGGGTAAATTGTTTTATATTTTTTAAATTACAGGGAATAAATTGAACATTAAGATAATCACAGAGAATAAATTGCCATTAGCCCTGATGTTGGGTTAAATTGATCAAATGACGTCTTCGAGATTTCTTCTTCTTTGATCCTTTTCCAAACTATAAACGTTGACTTGCACGGAACGATCTTATAGAGTCTCGTGTTCTTCTTTTCTCTTTTCTCTCCAAAATATTTCTCTTTTCTATTGAATATGAGGTGCTATTTATAGGGAGATTTGGGAGGTGAAGAGTTTTCTCCATAAATGTCAATGAATTAAATAGGGGCAAAACAGTTATTTTGACGAGAGATATATTTATTTATCATCAAATTTATTAATAGAAAATCACTAAAATAACCCTATACCATAAATTGTCACTATCATGATGCTCCCCAGTTCCGTAAGTGAATGATTTGAGATATGCAGTTGCGGAAAATTTTAGTAATAAAATATATACACATATAAACATACACACACACACATATATATATATATATATATATATATATATCTTAAACAATAATATGTTCTTTATTTAGAATATTTTGCCAATTAGTAGCTTCTAAATTTTTTTTAAAGGAGATATTTTACAAGATAATATCATAATTATCTTAGGATTTATAAGAGGATTTTTCTCTTTGGGAATATTGCATTTCATAATTATAAGTATTATAATCTATTTATAATTTTCATCTCATTTCTTCTAAATGTACCTTTTAAACTTCAAAAATCTAAGTTTCTTTCTCTTTGAAGAATGTCGTCACGAGGTACTTGTTGTTAATTCAATTTTTAAATTTCCTTTTGTGGTTATGTGTTTCAAATATATACTTTTTTTTATCCTACAGTCGAGGCTTGGCTGCCTCGGTTGCGCTCAGCCTGGGCATTTCTTGCCTCGGTTGACTCGACCGAAGCAGCCCATCCTCGGCCAAAGCCAGTCAAGGCACCATGCATCGGCCAAGCATAGCCGAGGCACACCTGCCTCGGCCAAGCACAACAGAGGCATCTCAGCCTCAGCCGTGCTCGATCGAGGCAAACCTGCCTCGGCCGAGTTTGGCCGAGGTGTTTTTGTCTCAGTCGTGTTTAGCCGAGGCTGTCCAACCTCGGCCATTCTTGGCTGAGGTTCTCTTGCCCCGGTCGAGGCAGCCCTGCCTCGGCCTAGGTAAATATACCCCGACCGAGTTTGTGTCTAGGTGTTTTCTTCATAGGTTGATTTTTTAAGTTTTGATTCAGGAGTTGATTTTTCATATCAGGAAGAAGTTGCTAGAGCTATTCGCGAACTACCTCCATGTGACTCTGGATTTTCAAATTTTCTAATTTTTGATAATAAATCTATTTCTGATACATCTCGTCAAATTCTTTAGGAACTAGGCCAGATAATGCGTCTAGTTGGGTGATGGATGAGGATGAGTATGAGGATGAGGATGAGGAGAGGAATATCCCATCTTCTATGGATTCAAAGCGTAAAAGTCGCGTAGTAGATATTGAGATAGCCAATAGTAAGATGTCCTTGAAGGAGCTAAATATGCTTAAGGATAAAATTAATTTATCTTCTTGATATGAGTCATTGCTTCCTTCTAATGGTCAGAAAATTAGGACCCATCCACCAGGGTTTTCCACCGTGTACAAAGAATTTTTTCTCTTTGTGGATTTTTGATTCCTCTAGATCCTCTCCTAGTGGAAATTGTGCGTAGTTTCGGTATATGCATCAGTCAGCTGACTCCATGTATTATGAGGGCTTCTTGCGTAGCTCCACCAAACTGAATATTCCTCCAACATTGGACTCCTTTAGAAGTTTATTTATCATAAGAAGAGTGCCCAATCAGTTATATTTTCACTTTTTTCCTCAAAACATATGTAATTCTTAGAGGGTTGCACCTCTGCGAAAGGTTCTAGGGGATCTTGGAAATCGAAGTATTTTTACGTAAGGAATGATGGTTGGGATTTTCCCATAGAGTGGAGTAGTAGTTCTTCCCCGCATGATCCTTCCATTTAACTGATTGATATTCGCGAGAAGTTTGAGAATGCTGGTTTATTTAGAGAACCTTTTAATGTTGCTCCTTTATTTACTAATGGTATACATTATATGTATATATATATATATATATATATATATATATATATATATATATATTTGTTTATGTCTATCATGCTAACTTGCGTATTTTGCAGGCAAGGGTATGTCCATTAGTGAGATTCGTGTCGGGAAAGGGACTTTGCAAGTAGATCGTAAACCCCATCGTCCTCCTCCCCTTCCGCATAAGGAAACTTAATCTCGGAATCCAAGAGGGAGTTCTGTTAACAAAGGTGCATCTCAAGCTTCACGCAGTGCTCCTTGTGAGACTTTTGGAACAATTGTGTCATCTGGGAGGAATCGACAACCATCGTCTCCTTTGAAACATCCACGAGAGAATTTTGTGGAAGTTCCTCCTCGTCCTGGAGTAGGGAAAGGTCTATTCACCTTTGGCATTAATAAAGAAAATGGTGTTGGTTCATTTTGGGATTCTACTGATACGGAACTGAGATATGATAAGATTAGGCAGTTGATTTCTGCACATGATGCTAATCGGTTTGATTAGTTACCATCTGAAAATCTGGATAAAATATTATGTGCTGATGTTGCTCGGGTATGTAACCTTTTCCATATATTTGGACTTAGAAAATGTTTTTTGTTCTGTTTTGTTGTTTTTTTTTTACAGATATCCATTTTGTCTCATTTACTCGCCCAACATGCCAAACGCTTCGAGGAGAAACTTTCACGCATGACTGAACAACTTCAGGAGCTGAAACTAGAAAACAACAGGTTGTCCAAGGACCTGAAGCAGGAAGTTCAAACTGGTGAGAAGTTCAGAAAGTCCGAGCAAGGTAAGGAGTACTACAGGGAACTGGAGAAAGAACTTGTCACCAAGTACCAAAGCTCGTTGGAGAAGGAGCTTGTGAGTAATTATTAGAATTCCGCTGCGTATAGAGAAGATCTTCTAAAGGAGTCTATTTTGGTTTACAACCGAACAATTCGGCATATTCGCAAAATCCTTAGAAATTTTGACGTTTTCCTGGTGAAGATTTCATGTTTATTGATCCTGAGGTAGATGATGAAGCTGATTTGGAAGAGGATGAGGGGACTGTGATTCCTGATGAAGTATTTGAGGAGGTTGATGATTCCTTACCTAAAGAACGTGCGCCCAAGTCTTCCAAAGGGAAAAAAATAGTTAGCTTTATTTATATGCAGTAGGTTGATGATCTTGTGATCATTCTTTTTATTTTATGTTCTTGAACATTGCATTTTGCTTTAATTTGAGGTTTGAATTTTTATGAATAATTGTGGATATCTCCACTATTTCTTTCTGGTGCAAATTTTGTTTACGATTACCATTTTGATTATCAAAGTCATATAATATCCTTTATTAATGTGTCATTATTGAAGTGTTGACTTGTCGGATTTCTCCTTTATCGCTTTTTTTTTTTTTTTTTTTTTGACAGGTAAAATTATATCAAAGACATTTCATAGATTCCCATAAGTAAGAAAAGAAAAAATCCTCAAGCGAGTTTTATTGAAGCTTTATTAATCACTACATAAAACATAAGGTGTTGATATACGAGTATTACTGAAAATTACATTATAAAACTACACATAATATTTTTTCAAGCTTCCCGTATTCCAAGTTCTAGGTATATCTTCTCCACTCAAGTATTGCAGTCTGTAAGCCCCATAACTTACAATTTCTACTACTTTAAACGGACCCTACCATTTAGGTTCAAACTTCTTCAATTTTTTCTTCATTTTGTCCTTCTGCGCAATAATTGCGGTCCTGCGTAGCACCAAATCTCTCACTTGAAAAGAACGAGGACGTACCCAAGCATTGTAAGCTTTCACCATTCTCATGCGATATCGCTCTCTTCTATAAAATATAGGTTAGCGGTAAGACCTTGGTCATTATACATAGGATCGTAACATCGCACTCGTAAGCTGATATCTCCAATTTCAACTGGTATTACAACTTCTGTTCCATAAACCAAACTGAAAGAAGTTTCACCAGTATTTCAACTTGTCGAGGCGAGCTTTCAAATACTGAAGTATGGTATGGTTTGTTACTTCTGTTTGTCCATTGGACTGAGGATTTGCTATAGAAGTGAAGGATTGTGTTATTTTCATTTCGGCACACCATCTTTGCAATTCTTTTCCCCGAAATTGTGCTCCATTGTCAGATACGAGGACTCGAAGTACCCCAAATCTGCAGAGAATATTTTTCCACAAAAATTTCAGCACGTCTTCTTCTTTTATGGTTCTTAAAGGTTCTGCTTCCACCCATTTGGTGAAGTAATCGACGGCCACAATCAAATACTTTGTTTATCACAACGCCAATGTTATGAACTGCAAGCATTTTTTTTTTTAAAAAAAAAGAAAATAATGTTATGTGGATCGTCTACGAGGATACCTTTTTTGTCCCCGCGCTGGTGGTAGGGGTCCCACCAAATCAATGCCCCATTGTCTGAAAGGGCATGGGCTTTCAAGCGGCTGCATTAAAGCTGCCGGACAATGTACATCATTAGCATGTTGCTGACATTTATGGCATCTTTGAACTAGTTCAATTGCATCTTTTTTTTAGTGAAGACCAGAAGTATCCTTGCCTCAATGTTTTGTTTGCTAACGTTCTACCTCCAAGATGATTTCCACAACTCCCTTCATGTATTTCTCTAAGAACATAATTGGCTTTCTCAGGAGCTAAGTATTTGAGATATCGCTGGGAAAAACCCCTTTTATACAAATCTCCATCGATCATGACGAAACGAATTGCGCGTAGTTTCAACAACCTCGCTTTCTTTTTATCCTCCGGCAGGTTGTTGTAAGCTATATATTTAATTATTTCATCCTTCCAACTGGGTTCTTCGGGTATTATTGGTAACACCTCACATTCTTCCTCTTCTATCTCCGGGCGGGTTGCAGTGAGAAAAACTATTTTCTTGCTCTTTACCGCCGTTAGCGCACTAGCTAGTTTTGCTAATATATCCGCCTTGGCATTCTCTTTACAATGCACTTGTTTTAACTGAAAGTGTTCAAATTTATCCTGTAATTCCTTGACCCGCTGAAGATATTGAATCATTTTCTGCCCTTTCGCCTCGAAAGAACCATCCACCTGACTCACTACCAGCTGAGAGTCACTCACTGTACACTATCAACTTTTTTGCTCCTACCGCCAACGCTAACTTTATACTAACTCTACTGTCCATCTCACCATCCTTCCTAAAACGTCAGGATTGGATAACACTTGCTTAAGGGGATGATTCGTGAGTACTACAACCTGATGTGATTGGAAATATGGACGTAACTTTTGTGTTGTTGATACTAAAGCCAACGCTAGCTTTTCTATCTGAGGATACCTTAACTCTGATCCTTGTAACATTCGGCTCACATAGTAGATAGGTTTATAATCTCTACCTTCCGATTTTACTAGGACCGAGATGATAGCATAGTCCGATACAGCAAGATAAAGATATAATGTTTCTCCGGGCCTTGATGTGGTATGGAGGGGAGGAGATGACAAATAATCTCTCAGTTCTTCAAACGCTTTATGACAATCGTGTGTCCACTCGAAATTCTTAAGATTACGAAGGGTTTTGAAGAAAGGCAACCCTTTATCCACAGATCGAGATATAAAATGGTTCAATGCGGCTAAACGTCCTGCTAGGCGTTGTACTTCTTTAGGGCAGACATAGTTTGTATTGCTGTGATTTTTTCTGGGTTGGCTTCTACTCCTCTCTCTGAAATCATGTACGCCAATAATTTTCCGCCTCGAACCCCGAAAGTGCACTTTGATGGATTTAGTTTCATACCCTAGCGTCTTAATACTCCAAAATTTTCTGCCAAATCTTTCAAATGGTTAGATTGCTTGTGGCTTTTCACAAGCATATCGTCCACGTACACTTCCATATTTCTTCCGATTTGTTCTTTGAACATATGATCAACAAGTCTTTGATATGTAGCTCCGGCGTTCTTCAGGCCGAACGGCATAACCTTATAACAATAGACTACTTGATCTGTGATGAAACTTGTTTTTTCTTGATCTTCGGGGAGCATAGGAATCTGATTGTATCCCTGAAAAGCATCCAAAAAATTCAACAATTCACGGCCTAAGTTAGAATCTACTAGCATGTCAATCCTGTGAAGGGTATATGAATCTTTTGGACAAGCTTTGTTCAAATTTGTAAAGTCAATGCACATTCGCCACTTTCCAGTAGGCTTTGGAACAACCACCACATTTGACAGCCAATCAGGGTAAAGTACTTTTCTAATATATCCTGCCTGAAGAAGCTTGTCCACCTCTTCCTTGATGATCTCGTTTCTTTCTTGACCAAAAGTTCTCTTCTTTTGTTTTATCGGCTTCACTGTCGGGTCTACACTTAGTTTATGCACCATCACTTCGGGATCTATTCCTTGAAGGTCAATGGTCTCCCAAGCGAATATATCCATATTTTCTTGCAGGAACTGTACTAGTTGTGCTTCCACGTGCGGTTCAATCTTTATTCCTTTTTTTGTTTGTTTTGCTTGGATTTCCAGGGATAAATTCCACAATCTTTAATTCTTCCACCGCCTCTATCCGTAGATCATCTGGCTTTCTTTTTTTTGCTTTGAACTTCTTCTTCCTTAGCATCTGAAGCGTCACTCATCAGTTGATATGTTGTATCATTTCCAATGACATGATTCGATCCCAACTTGGCTCGCTTATTACAATTCTTCAACATGTTAGCGTAACATTCACGAGCCATCATTTGATTTGTTATCACCTCTGCTATTCCTTCGGCCGTTGGAAATTTCATCTTCATATAATATGTTGAGATTACAGCCTTGAGGAGATTTAAACTAGGCCTTCCTAATATCATGTTATATGAGGAAGGTGCCTTGACCACTAAGAAGTTCACCATCTTCGTAGACCTAATTGGATAACTTCCGAGAGAAATAGGTAATGAAACTTCTCCCAACGCCTCCACTATCTCTCCAGTAAAACAAGTAAGTGGGGTATTAATCCTTTTTAACTCGGCGTTGTCTATGTTTAACTTCTGAAAAGCATTGTAAAATATTATATCTGCTGAGATGCCGCTGTCTACTAAGATTTTCTTGACCCATAAATTTGCTAAAGTTGTTGAGATTACTAGAGCATCGTTTTGCGGTGGTAGTTGCCTTCTCTCCAGATCCCTATCATCAAAGGTGATGATCTGGTTACATTCTTCCACGTGGTGGACATAGTGTTGTGCACATAATGGGCAATTTAGAAAAGCTTTTGTTGATCTTGCTAATGCCTTTCTTGATCTAGCAGAATCTCTTCCGACCGTTCCCCCTGATATCATGTTGATAACGCCGACATTCGGCAAGTTCTGATCCTGTCTTGCTTGTACTGAGCTATCTCTGTTAGGCCTTTGTCCCCCACTTCTCTCTTGCAGCTGATTTCTTTTTTGGTTTGAATTTCGCCCAGTCTGCGAATTCGCTGGGGCGACCTCTCTCTTCCTTCTTACGAAGTCCTGTAGATTGCCCCTTTGTATCAATCTTTCTATTTCATCTTTTAAATGGTAGCAATCTTTTGTGTTATGTCCCCGAGCATTGTGGTATCGACAATATTTGTTGGACTTATGTCTATCTGGATTGTCTTTCAATGGTGCCAGCCACTGAGGTAGCCCTTGTGCTAAAGCAGCTACAAATACTAAAAATTGATACCACTTGTTGGAGTATATATTCTTGAATGTCACTTGGTTGTTGAGTTCTAGTCAGCTGATAAGAAACAGTCTTCTGATAACTTCATCTGACTTATTGATGACTTCATCTCTAATCAGGAGTACCGCTAATCATACACGTTCCCCCTGAGTTCAAGAATTTGTAATCTAGTCTTGTGAGAGTCACTCTCGAAAGACACTCAGCCGTTGAATTTCAGTAAGCCGTTGAGATTAGTCTTCTGATATGTTCCCCCTCGGCTTATGAATTCAAGGTCAACAAACCCAATTCAACTATTAGCAGCTGAAATACTATTGTCACATGGTTGACTGATACTCAGCAGATTGTAGATACCATTTGTTGGAACCTAATACCATTTGTTATCCCTGAAATCTCCAAATGTAGCGTCCACCACTTGTTGATTGATACCATTTGTTGTTGTTGAAACACGCAACTTTGATACCATTTTTTGATGCACTTGTTGGTAAGACCACTGTTTGAACTTTTTGAAATTTGCAAGGACAGTCAACTTATCTTTGTCATCTCACATGTGCTTTACCTACAAAACAGATGACTGTTTTGGTACCCCTTTTTATTGGGTCCTGCAGGGTTAGTGTAACCTTTTACATTTGACGATCTAGTGATTTTAATTTCATCATTAAGCAATGCTCATGATAAAAACAGTGCTCATAAGCAAGGTAAGATGCATGTAGTAAGTGATAAGCATGCATTGGATAATGAGGATGACAATCAGCATAGTGAACATGATCAACATGATAATATTGATAAGCATAGTATATGTCATAATAATCATTATCATAATGTGATTCAAATTCTTGCCAATTAAATGTTGCCTCATTTTCTTACCTGAGTTACCTAATAACTCTCCTATAGATTTAGCAGACTTAATATTTTTAATTTTACTCCTATCAGTAACATCTTTCAGCTTACTCGGCTGATAAGTTTACTAGTCTGTTTAGTCTTAGGTTGCTTACTAGGTTTTCTAACCTTTTGAGCATCAGTAGACTCCTTCTCTGTAGCCTCTGATTTCTTTTTAGAGAATGATGTAATTACTTCTTTTAAGTTCATTTATATTTTCTATATGAATTGCATACTCAGCTTTTAGAGTTTCATTCTCATGCTCAAGCTTTTGTGGTCAGCTGATTCTTGAGGTTTTTCAACCCGAAGTTTCAGTGATCTGTTTTTGCTCTTTTCAGCAGAGTCATCTCTTCATTAAGCTTGGCAAATGCACCAACAATATTCGAATTTGTAATTAACATTTGTTCAACGATTCAAATAGTGCATTTTAATTAACAATAGAAGTTACCTCAGTTTAAGAATCATCAGATTCGATGACAGTTAAGCATAGTGTTTCAGGTACTTCTTCGAATTCTTTAGCAGACGACTGTTGGTCTGAATAAGATATGCCGGAGTTTATTAGCTTTGCTGCATCAGCTAACTTTGATTTGCTTTTACTAAGCTTACGCTCCTTTTTGGCACGCTTTTCCTTTTCAGCTAATTTCTCGGATGATGAGTGTGGATGATCTCTGATCAAGAGTCCATACTCTTTGTCATTGTTGTCTCTAAGCTTTGCTTTTGAGGAATCCCTGTTTTCCTGAAAATGATCAGAAGAAGATGAAATAGCATTTTCATATTTTAATTTCATTTTCTTTTTATGAAACTTCTTGAAATCATTCAGAAGTAGGGCAACGTCGTCAGCAGTGTATGTTTTTTCTTAATTCAGGAGAGTCTTCTCTTCGGACTTGTCCGCTAATTTTCTTGACTTGTCTGACGAGATAAGAGCAGCAGTAGGGTCTGAACTGGTTGACACTTTTAATCCCATTCTTGGCATCTTATACTCAAATGCTTTGAGGGATGAGAACAGTTCAGAAAGGAAAATCATCCCTAAATCCATTGATTCTTCCATGGTTGTCTCCTTCATGTTGAATTTAGGTGGAAGAGCCTTGAGAACCTTCATGGTGATCTCCTTGTTTGAAAACTTTTTACCAAGCCTTAGAACTTCGTTCAGAGTTTTGGTAAATCTGGTATCCATTTGAATTTTTCAAACTCCTCAAGAGCCACACTGAGCTTATGTTATTTGATAGCGTCGTTTCCTTCGCTTAGCTCACATACTTTATCCCACATCTCTTTGGCTGTTTTGAGATGCTTGACCTTCTGGAATCTGTCTTCATCTAGAGCTTTGAACATTATGAACTTGGCCACCTTGTCAAGGTTGACTAACTTGACTTCTTCAGGGGTTAGCTCATCCAGCTCTTTGTCAACGATCTGATCAGGCTGGTCAGTAGCCTTCACAGTCTTCTTAAATCTGAATGGTCCTTTTGTAATACATGTAAACATGTTATCATTATAAGCAGCAAGAAGGATTTCAATTCTGATTTTCCAATCTTCAAAGTCCATATGGCCAATGTGAGGAACATGGCTTATGCACTCCATTTTCAAAAAGTTTTGATTTTTCAAAATATGTTCTTTTTGAAAATTTTGAAAAACACACCTAGGATCAAGTTCGTTGATCAGGCAGAAGATCTGGTGAACCAATCTGCTATCATACCACTTGTTGGTCCCAAAGTGGTCAGATGAGGTCTAGAGGGGGAGAGGGGTGAATAGACCTCATGGACTTTTTCAAACTTTTCTCTAACTTTTCTGTCAACAGACTAAGCTGATCTGATTCGTAAGATTACTAAGCTGATCGCGCACAAAGCTTTCTACAGCAGAGTTGACCACTCATCTGATTTCACTAAGTTGATTCAGATATACTTAGAGTTTCAAAACTTGTGTGCAGCAGATTTTATGAAGTATGTTTTTCAAACGAGTTCCTCTTCAAAGTTTTACCCCAGTTTGTAAATTCTTCAGTTTAAAAGATTGTTCTTTTAAAAACATTTGTTCACTTATGAAAATATGCAAGTTAAAAACAAGTAATCAAACACAAGAATTTTTATAGTGGTTATATGGATAAAAATCCTTTAGTCCACTCTTCCAAGTCACTTAGATCTTGTGTTATACTATAAACACACAGTTTACAATATACTCTGCTTGCGCCAAACAATAAATGAAATGGCCACAAGTGCATAGTAAGAAATCACACAGAAATCCTACTCTCCGAAGCTAGATTACTCACAAAGATGAATCTACACTTCTCGCAACACTCAGTATAGGAAGTCACTCAGAAGACCTATACTGCGAAGTTATATCACTCACAAAATGGATATAAACTCCTTCTCTTTACAGTTGAATGTCACTCAGACAGACAAAGGTTTGATCTCTGTTCTTCAACAATTTCAGCTCCGTCAACAGATGACTTCGCTTGTGATCTGACGACTCAACTGGTGGATCTTGCTCTTAGGATATGATCTTGATTTGTGCAAGTCTCTCTTAAATCTTCAGTCCCTGGTCTATTTATACTCGTGGATTTGAAATTCTGCCTGTTGAAGATAGGCGAAATTACATTTTAATCCTGAGCAACGGTCTTTATTTCTACGGCAGCTTTTGCAGACTGCTAACTGTACACTCTGCTATACGGATATCTACTTTATGTCAGTCGCATTTAATGCACTCAGCTTGTTACCGTTGGTGAGCTTACTGGCCGACTTCACTTCGCTGATGGAATTACTCTGCTGATGGCTACTCTGCTAATTCAAGAATGAACACATCTATCTTGACTCGGCTGATGAACCAATCTGATATTCCCACTTAGCTGATTCGGTCACATAGTTTCCAGACCGTGAGATAGGTTTAACTAAGCTTTTCAATTCTTAGTTGATGACATCCTTTTTAATCTTCAAAACCTTCTTCAATACCAACCAACAGATAGAGTGGTACGGAATATTTTAGAAGTGGTCGCATCACTTATAGCATATAAATCAGTTTTCGCAACAAATTTGTCCAAATGCTCTTGGGGATCACCCATTCCATCATATTCAGATAGACATGGAATCCTAAATCCTGGTGGTAAAGGTTCTGACAAAACTTAATGAGAGAATGGGCTTGTTCTTAAAGGTATCATGGGTGATAATTGTTCCACCCTCTCTTCTTGTTTTTGATGTGCGTAATTTTGTCCTCCTTGTTCTCTCCCTCTGACTCTTTCTATCCTTGAGCGAGGTTGCCTCAGTGCTTCTTTTGGTCTTGGGGTTCTACTGTTGACTTCTTCTTCATTTACCGGTTGCCTTATATGTGGTTGTTCTTGTTGTCTTTGCTCATCTCTTCCAGGTCTTGTAGATGTGCCTGGGATTCTGTGCAGGGACCGGATTGGATCGCGCATTCTTTGTTGCTCAGCCACGTATTATGCAACTGCTCGGGCCGTTATTGTAGCTGCCATTGCATCAAGCATTTCCTAGGTGTTGGATGAAGATGAAGACTTTGAAGTGAAGGGAGGTTTTGATGTTTCCAAAAAAAGTCATCAGCTAAGTATGGAAGCTTAGTACAAACCTTAGAAGATATTTGACCAATGAAGAATTTACTTCAGACGAGTCAAATATGGTCCAGAAGACTACTGATCTGTTGCTGAAGAAAGAAATCAGACTGGTGGACTATCAGACGACTCAAATCAGATTTGTTCAAGTTTGGGATCAGCCGAGTATACATCAGACGAGTGATTTCGATCAACAGAGTGGAAGTGGATCAGAAGTTATTGCAACGGTAATAAATGCACTTGGAGTAATAAATGCTGAAGAGGAAGGGTATTTATGACAAATGATTGAAGAGAAACCTCGTATCAGCTGGGTGCATTTAATGCGGACTGACAGAAGGTACAACAGAGTGTACAGTGTTCAGTCGCAGGTAACCGTTTCTGCAGAAGGGACCAGTACTCGAGGATTTGGACACCTGTCGATCTCTCAATGGGCAGATTTTCAAATCTCAAGTATAAATAGTTCAGTTCGTGAGTTGAAGAAGAATATACAACACATTTGAGAACAAAAATTCTGAAGCTGCATTCTTCTAAGTCTCAAACTCAAGAACAGAACACTCATCAGCCGAGTCATTTGTTGACGAAGCAGAATAGAGAGAAATAAAAGAATACTTATAAATCTGAGTGATTTTGTGAGAAACATGTTGTGAGAAGCTGTTATCCATCTTTGTGAGTGATAAAGCTTTGTAGTATAGGACTTCTTTGTGATTTCCTGTAACGAACTTGTGGCCAGTTCATTTGTTGTTTGGCGCAAGCAGAGTATACTGTAATATTTGTGACTATAGTATAACCCAAGATCTAAGTGACTTGGAAGAGTGGACTAACGGATTTCTATCCATATAACCACTATAAAAATCCTTTGTGTTATACTTGCATTATTTTCTGCATATTTCAAAGAGTATACTTTTACACAAAAAGTTTAACTGTTGAAAAGTTTTAAAAAGGAGTTTGTTAAAAACTGGGGATAAAACTTTTTCTAAGTTAAGAAAACTACTTGTGAAAAACACTAGAAATATCCGCTGCAAGTTAGTTATTTTGAAACTCTGATTTTGATAAAATCAGCTGAGTAAAATCAGAAGAGTGGTCAACTCTGCTGTTCAAAGCTTTGTGCTAGATCAGCTTAGTCAACTTACGATTCCTGATCAGCTTAGTCTGCTGACAGAAAAAGTTAGAGATTTTAAAAGATAAATTTTTAGAGGCCTATTCACCCCCCCCCCCCCCCCCCCTCTAGACCTCATCTGACCACTTGGGACCAACAAGTGTTATCAGAGCAGGTGGTTCATCTGAATCATTTGCCTGATCAACGAGCTTGATCCTAGAGTGTTTTTTCAAAGGTTTTCAAAAGTTTTCAAAAGAGCATCTTTTTGAAAAATAAAAACTTTTTGAAAAATTGATTGTATCAGCCTTGTTCCCCACATAGGCGGTATGAGCTTTGAGGACTGGAAAATTCGCATGGAAATTTTCCTTGCTGCTTATAATGACAATATGTACACGTGCATAACACAAGGTCCAATAAGAGTTACCAAGATAATCAAAATTGATGGCGTAGATACGGTCGTTGATAAAGAACGATCAGAGATGTCACCTGATGAAATCAAGTTGAAGAATCTTGACAAAGTTGGGATCTTCATCATGACAAAGGCGCTGGACAATGAAAGGTTTGAAAAGGTCAAACACTGCAAAACATCTAAAGAGATGTGGGACAAAGTCCGAGATATGAGTGAAGGGAATGACTCAATTAAAGAACACAATCTGAGTGTTGCTCTGGAGAAGTTTGAGAACTTCAAGATGAAACCTGGAGAAACCATTGACCAGATGGATTCAAGGTTTACAAAAGTGTTGAACAATGTACTGAAGTTGGGAAAGACGTTTTCTGACAAGGAAATCACCGTCAAAGTTTTAAAGGCGTTGCCACCAAAGTTCAACATGAAGATCACAGCGATGGAAGAATCAAGGGATCTGGGGAAGATCTCACTGACAGAGCTGTTTTCTGTACTCAAGGCGTACGAGTATAAAATGCCAAGGATGGGAATAGAAGAGACCTCAACTTCTGGCCCCACTGCTGCACTGGTCGCTGCAGAAAGAACAAGAAGATCAGCCGGAAAGACTAGAGAAGTGGACTCATTTGATGAGGCCACAGTACTGAGTAAAAAGGAGTACACTGCTGGCGATGTTGCTTTGTTATTGAACGGGTTCAAAAAGTTCTATAAAAGAAAAATGAAGAACAAATATAACGATGCTTCTACTTCTAAACCTACCTCTTTTTCTCATGATATTAAGGATGATTATAAATCCAAAATAATGTGCTATAATTGCAGGAAATTGGGACATTTCATCAAGGACGTCCCATATCCTAAAGCTGAGAAGTACACAGAGGAGGAAAAGAAACAAAGAAGAGAGAAGAGACACCAGAAAAGCAAAGTGTTGTTGGCTGAAGCTGAAAAGATAGCAGCCATCTATTCGTCTAACTCAGAATCAGGCACGTCAAGTGATGACTCTGCTTTTGAAGAGACACCTGCACTGCTCTGTCTCATGGCCAAGGAATCAGAGGATTCTGACGATGAGGTAATACTCTCTGAAAGTGAACTTGAGCTATTTAGCTCATTTGAGCAAATGATGAACAACAAAGTAGATGTTGTTAATGAATTTGCAAAGCTTAAGGACGAGATGATCGTGTTGAAAAAGCAAAATGCTAAACTGAAACGAAGTGTTGAAAAACATGACGATTCAGCTATGTATAAAAAGCTTTCGCATGAATGTGAATCTCTGAGAGCAGAATGTGAAGTTTACAAGGGACAAATCATGGAACCCGAAGCTATAATATCTCTACATGATAAGTCGTCTGTTGTTAAGTCGTCTGTTGCATCAATAGATAAATCTAATGAACAGAGTACACCCTTAGTAAAAGAGAATTTAGAACTGAACAGAACTGAGAAATTTATATGCTGATAACAGTAATGTTATCCTGTATGTTCAGACTGCTAAATCTACTTCACTTGAGATTGAGAAAAAGGAGAAGAATCCTCCTAAGGCTAAAAAGGGTAAAAAGCCTGAAAATGAAAAACAGACTGGTAAAACCAAACAGCAGAATAGTCCTAAGAAGTCTGCTGATAAGAGTAAAACCAATCAGACTAGTAAAGCTAAGTCGTCTGTTAAAGAGCAAGTAAAGAGCAGACCTAAGAAGCAAAGAAATTATAACAATAATGCTTGGTATGGAAATGAGTCTTATTATGTGAAACCTGCTTATTCACCTTATTATGCTGCACCTCATTATCCACCTTATTATGCTGCATATCCTGCTCATCAACCAATGCATGCTTACCCTGCTTATCATGCATCTTATCCTGCTTATGAGCATTATTCACATCATAATGATTATCAACATAACATGCCTGCTGATATGATGAAAATAAAGTTGCTCATGCTCCTGCTAAAACTCTAAAGCCTAAGAAGCCTAAGACTTCAACATCTTGGGTTGTCAAAGGTGACACTAATCCAACAGGGCCCTCTCAATAAAGGGTACCTAAAACAATTTTATTTTGTTTTGTAGGTTAGGATTAGGAGTAGGAGTAAAGTAGTGAAGAAATGGTACTTGGACAGTGGATGTTCAAGGCACATGTGTGGAGACATACATGAAAAAGCAGATGTTGTTGATGTGAATGGTCCAAGAGTTACTTTTGGAGACAGCAAAGAAGGCAAGGTTGTTGCTGTTGGAAAGCTAATCAAAGGAAACATAGAGATATCTGACGTCTCCTATGTAAATGGCCTGAAGTACAATCTGCTAAGCATAAGTCAATTTTGTGACAAGGGATTTTCTGTAACGTTTTCATCAGATAAGTGTTATGTTGAACAAAGAAGGTTATTTTATCTGGAAGAAGACAGGGAAATATCTATGTAGTTGAATGGAATTCTGTGGACAAGAATTCTAATGTTTGTTTGGTGGCTTCTACACCAAGTGAAATCAGTTGGCTGTGGCACAAAAGAATGAACCATTTGAATTTCAAGACCATAAACAGATTGATAAAGAATGACCTGGTAGAAGGAATTCCAAAGACAGTCATGAGTAAATACAAGCTTTGTGACGCGTGTCAGAAGGGTAAACAAGTGAAGTCCACTTTCAAAAGCAAGAAGCACCAATCTTCAACCAGAATTTTGGAGCTGTTACACATGGATTTGTTTGGCCCTATTGATCCTATCAGCAATGGTGGAAAGAAATACTGCCTAGCTGTTGTGGATGATTTTTCAAGATTTACTTGGGTGATTTTCATAAAGAAGAAATGTGAAACCAAGGAACATCTTACAAATCTGATGGAACTGATCCAGAATGAGAAAAGTCAAAGAATATTGAAGATCAGATCAGATAGAGGGACTGAATTTACAAACTCTACTGTTGAAGAGTAATGTAACTCCAGAGGAATCAATCATGAGTACTCTGCTGCCAGAACCCCTCAACAAAATGGAGTTGCTGAAAGGAGAAACAGAACTCTAAAGGAAGCTACCAGGACAATGATAGCTGAAGCAAAACTGCCCCAAAGATTCTCGGCAGAAGCCACAAATACAGCATGTTATACACAGAATAGATGTATGATCAACAAAAGTCAAAACAAGACACCTTATGAGCTATGGAACAACAGAAAGCCTAATTTACATTATCTTAGGATTTTTGGTTGTAAATGTTATGTTTTGAACAATGGGAAAAATCACCTTACTGCATTTGCAGAAAAGGCTGATGAAGCTGTTTTTGTAGGTTACTCTACTGTTAGTAAAGCTTACAGAGTCTTTAACAAAAGAACTTTACTTGTAGAAGAATCTATTCATGTAGTATTTGATGAACCAAGCCAATCTTCTGAAAAGAATCAAAGTGCAAATCCAGAGATATCTGCTGACCTTCAGAAATTGAGTATGGAAAGAAAGGAAGAATATGTTCCCATCATACTACCTGATTTAAACCAAGCTGTTAACTCAAGTGCTGTTCAAAATCAGTCTGCTGATTGTCTAACAGAGGAGTTGCAAACAGCTGACAGACCAGAGCCTGTACAACAGACTACTACTGAGACTCCAACAGTAGTGTTGCAAGATCAATCAAGAGGACAACATCCAGATTTGCAACCTGGTCTCAGATGGCTCAGAGATCACCCACCTGACTTAGTGATTGGTGATCCTTTGGATAGAGTGAGAACTAGAAGGTCAACTGCAAATGAATCAATGTTTGTAAGTTTTCTTTCACAAATTGAGCATAAGTTGATTGATGAAGCTCTTAGTGATTCTCACTGGATTGAAGCAATGCAAGAAGAGTTGAATCAATTTTAAAGGAATGAAGTCTGGTACTTAGTTCCCAGACCTACTCATCAAAGGGTAATTGGCACTAAGTGGGTATTCAGGAATAAAATGAATGAAGATGGTATTGTTACCAGAAACAAAGCAAGACTAGTTGCCAAAGGTTATTGCCAAGAAGAAGGCATTGATTTTGATGAGACATTCGCACCAGTTGCAAGGCTTGAAGCAATCAGATTATTCTTAGCCTATGCTGCTCACAAGAACTTCACTGTCTATCAAATGGATGTGAAGTCTGCTTTTCTCAATGGAGAATTGCAAGAAGAAGTCTATGTTGAACAACCTCCTGGTTTTGAAGCTTATCAACAAGGAGACAAAGTTTATCGTCTGAAGAAAGCTCTCTATGGACTGAAACAGGCTCCAAGAGCATGGTATGATACTTTATCTGTTTTTCTTTTAGTTAAAGGATTTCGCAAAGGTAAAGTAGACAAGACTTTGTTCACTATTGAATGGGATAATCATATATTGTTGGTACAAATATATGTGGACGATATTATTTTTTGTTCAACTAACAAACAGATGTGTGAGAAGTTCTCTAAGCTGATGCAGAACAAGTTTGAAATGAGCATGATAGGAGAACTAAATTACTTTCTTGGATTACAAGTTAAACAGCTACCTGATGGTATTTTTATTAATCAAGCAAAGTACACAAAAGATCTGTTTAAGAAATTTGGTATGGAAACTAGCTCATCTGTTAGTGTTCCTATGTCTACTGGACTTCGTTTGGACAAGGATGAAGGTGGTAAATCAGTTGACATCACCAAGTACAGAGGCATAATTGGGTCACTGTTATACTTAACAGCTAGAAGACCTGATATTATGTATTCTGTTGGGGTTTGTGCGAGATTTCAATCAGATCCTAAGGAATCTCATCTCTTAGCTGCTAAAAGGATATTAAGGTATCTTCAAGGCACACAAGAATTGGGATTGTGGTATCCAAGGGAATCAGGATTTGAACTTATTGGATATTCAGATTCTGACCTTGCTGGCTGTAAAATTGATAGGAAGAGTACTACAGGTACTTGTCAATTTTTAGGCAGTCGTCTGATCTCATGGATGAGTAAGAAACAGACTTCAGTATCCATATCCACTACTGAAGCTGAATACATTGCTGCTGGAGCATGTTGTGCACAGATACTTTGGTTGAAGCATCAACTAGAAGACTATAATCTCAAGATCAGTGGAATCCCTATCTACTGTGCCAATACAAGTGCAATCTCACTTACTCAGAATACTACTAGTCATTCCAGGACTAAGCATATTGAGATCAAACATCACTTTATCAGAGACCATGTTGAAAAGGGAAATGTTATTATTGAGTATGTTCATACAGACAATCAGATTGCTGACATTTTCACCAAACCATTAAGTGATGCAAGATTTTCTACTCTAAGAGTAGAACTGGGCTTATTAAAATTAGATTCATAAGCTGAGGGGGAACCTATCAGAAGACTGGGTTCAACAGCTGACTAATTTGATATCAACAAGTGTTACACTTCAAGAAGGCTGACTCTCAACAGACTAGTTGACTGATGAATTCTTGAATTCAGGGGGAACGTGTAAGACTAGCGGTACCCTTGTTTTAAAGATGAAATCTTCAATGACAGTTAGTTGAAGTTGTTTTAATCAGAAGATTTGTTCTTAATTCTTGAAGACTTGAAGATTATTTATCTTGCTGGATTGACAAACAGCAAAGGAAGATCACTAGATATTGGCTTTCACTAGTGATATACTGTATCAGACAAGTCGTCTATCAGATAAGTATTATTTTACTCATCTGTTTTTATTTATGTCAGCTTATATTCAGTGTTGTATTAAAAACGTTTTTATCAGAAACACGCTTTTATAAGTAACAGACTAGTGGCGTTTCAAATTCCCGCCTGTCTGACATAATTAATGATTTTTTGAAATCCGCGTTCATCGTTCACACGATCTGATTTTCAAGTAACTGATCTAACGGTTGACACCAACATTAAACCACCGTCTATAAATCCAGATCTGATCAGCTTACTAAGCTTTTACGCACCCTCAAAATTTCAAAAGAACACAGAGCAATTCTGCACTCATCTACTGCGAATTTCTCTCCGTTTTCCATTAATCTTTTTCAGAATGTCTGCCAAAGAAGCTGCTGCTGAAGGTATGTTCTTGAATTACCTGACGTATCACACGACTGGTACTCCGTTGATGAAAGCTATTCTGGAAAAATTCAAAGCGGCTACCTTGGTTAACTTCATGGAGGCTCATGAAGACATGATTTTCAAGGATCAGGTAATGGAGTTTTATGGTTCGAAAGAGAAGCCTGATTATGAGAAATTGGAAATCAAAGCTAAGATTGGGGATAAAGTTATCAGTGTAACCCCCAAACTGCTGAATGAGATGTACGGACTCTCTCTTGAAGGGTCTACTGAGATTTCAACCCTAGCTGAACCCTTTGAATCAGATTTCTAGAATCTGGCTTCAAAGAAGAATCAAGTGTTGTCTGGAAGTATAAAGAAAAATCAGCTGAAGGATGAATTTCAGCGTATGGCTGATTTAGTTGCCAAGGTGCTGGAGAATTGTACATTCTCATTCGATAGTGTGCCAATGAAGAGGTTTCGCACCATGATTGCTATCTATTATGGTTTGAAGGTGAACTGGGCAACCTTCATTTGGTACATACTTGCTGATCACAAGGAGCGTGATCTAACTCTTCACAGAATCTTTCTTAGTCATCTGCTGGTGACTTTGAGTTGTTCAGTGACGAATGGAAAAGACGTTCACAAGGCAAAGGAGTTAAAGATTTATGAAGACGTGAAGTCTGGAAGGTCAAAAGAGCCTGCTATTGTGCCAGAAAAGAGGCAACAAAAGAGGAAGGTTGCTGAGCCTAGAGAGTCTGCTGATAAGGGCAAGAAAAGTAAGGCGACTGTTCAAACAGCTAAGCCAGTTGTTCAAGCCAGAACAGTAGTGTCAAAGAAAAAGGATGTTGTTGACTTGATTGTTGATGAAACAGTCAAGGAGACTGATGAGATGGAAGTTGAAACATCTCCTGAAAGAACCATTTCAGTTGAAGTGCCAGCTGAAACTGTGTCTAAAAGGACAAGGAGCGCCATGAAAGATACTGCCACATCTACTGCTGTTGTTCCTTTTACAAGACTGCTCGAAAGAAGATGACGTTTATTGAAGAAAATACTGAACTTTCTGAGCTAGTTAGGGAAAGTCCTCCAACATCAGAGAGGCCTGTTGGATCAACAAAGGAGTCTGCTGAAGTGAAGTCAGCTGATCAAGTGAAACAGACTTCTACACCAACAACTGAGGTTGCTCAACCTCAAAAGGATCCTGAAGTGCAGATCCTTGAACCAATTGCTGCTGCACCAGTAGCAATTGCACCTCCAGAATCAACAGCTGCGGCACCAGTTGTTGAATCAAGAGCTGCCAGAAAGAAAAGAACTGGCAAAGCAAAAGTGTCAGCTCTTCACAAGAAAAAGCGCGAGGAAGCTGAACAGAGAAAACGTGATGAGGCTGAGCTTAAGAGAGCACTTGAAGCGAGCAAGAAAGAAGCTGATGTCAAGAATATGACTGAAGCTGAATTGGCTGCCAAGGAGGAAGCAGACTTGGCAAAGGCCTTAGAAGAAAGTCAAAAGGATGCATATGGACCAAGACAGTCAGAAGGCATCGTGATTGGTGAAAAACCCAAGGAAGCAAATTTGTGCTGCCAAGGGCTGAACCAATCAAGAAGAAAAAGAAAGAAGTCACTATAGCCATTCATATTGTTCAGAGTGACTCTGCTGTCTTCAAGAGGTTTGAAGCTGAGCTAGAAAGATTAAATCAGCTGCTTCAATCAAGAACCACATTTCTCCCAGAAAAGATTAGATACAATCAGTGGAGGGAGTATAGGCTGAACAAATCTGAGGAAGAAATCCAAGCCTGGAAGGAGTTTGCTGCAGAAGGACGCTGGGTCTTGAATTGGTTGCAAACCACCTCTGCTGCAAAGGCGTTGGACTCAGATTTTGTCAGAGACAGATTACATGACTATGCAAGAGTCATTGTACTAGAAGAGGCAACTGCTATCAAGGACTTATTGCCAAATAAGCCTGGTCCTGCTGATGACCGTATTGATAGAGCAGTTAAGATTGCTGTTTATACAACATTGGAGAAATGGGCTGAGAAATCAAGGTATGAACCAGGAACATCAAGTACAATGCCCACTCTGCCAAGTTTACAGCAAATTGCCTATGGCTCAGACATCAATACATATCAAGAACAGCTGAGTGTTAAACAGACTACTTCACCTTTTGTTCCAGCTGACTTGATTCGTCAGAAGACTGTAGTGTCTGCTGATGGTACTGAGATCATTCACATTGCTGATGAGCCAGCTAGTGAAGAACAAAAGAAAGACCAGCAAGCTGAGGAGATCAATCTGGATACATCAACCAAGCTGCCTGCTGAAGTCAAAGACTTAGTTCCTTTAGCCATTGAGTGGAAGGCTGAAGAAACTCCCGTTCTTCATGAAGCTCCTGTTCAACAGGAAGAATCTGCTGAAACATCAATCCCTGCTCCTACTGCTGACTAGCATTCTTCGTTGATGGAGTCAATGCAGATGTTGATTGAAAATGCTATGAAGGAGATAGAGATGAGAAATCAGCTGATGATAAAGCAAATGCAGGAGGAAACTGCAAAAATGGTGACAGATGCCATAGAAAACTTTCCTCTACCACCAGACAATTCCCTTATGCTGACTCAAAGTATCCTGAGCATGAATAGAAACATTGAAGACGTGAAGGCTGATGTGGGTCATCTGCACTCTACTCTTCAAAGGCATGAGTCTGATATTGCTGGAATTGCAAGGGTCATGAAGGAAGTTGGTGAAGCAGAGATAGAAAAGAATGTTGCTCTTATGCAAGAGATTACCACTATCACCAACAAAGCTCAAAGTGAAATATCAACACTTCAACTGAATATTGATTGTTTAAATGACCAGTCTGGTGAAATAAAGACAAATCAACTTCGCATGGAAGCTAATCAACTTCGCATGGAAGCTACTCTGAATCATCACTGTGATCAATAACAAGCTATGGATCAAAACATCAAGAAGCTTTGTGCTGCTGTTAACATAACTCCTGTTCAACTTAACCCTGCTGCTGATGACAAAAAGGGGGAAGAGGAATCAGCTAGGAGGAGTGTTGCTGCTGCAACTGTTCAAGTACAAGACCAACGGGCTGCTGCTGGAAAGCCAAGTGAAGATGAAGTACTTGAAGAGGAAGCTTAAGATGAAGCTGATGATGAAGTAGAGCCCAAAGATGTAGCTAAGACTGATAAAGAGTTGGCTGCCTCTAAGTACTCTGCTGAAGAACAGCTTAATCCATATGTGAATTATAAGAGAATTGAGGACATCAAAGCAAAGTTTGAAGCTGATGAAAGAAGAGAAAAATTGAAGAAACTTGCTGATGCTTTCTCAAGTGGTGAAGATGACAGTAGTGATGAAGTTGAAGAAGAGAAAGAAGAAGAAGATGAAGAAGCTGAGGACTAGGCTAGGTTTTCTAGACTAGGCTATCTGTTCAAAATATGTAATCAACTTACTTTATTTGTAATTTCACTTAAGTTCATTTTTCTTGTAACTTGTACTGTAATTTTAAAAAGAATATCTATATAAAGTTCAAGCTTCCAACATATAATTTCTATCTCAGAAATTTTTGAGGACTCAAGTTTAGTTTTAGGTACAGGTACTTAGTTGAAGTTTTGTCATCATCAAAAAGGGAGAAATTGTTGGATGAAGATGAAGACTTTGAAGTGAAGGGAGGTTTTGATGATTTCCAAAAAAGTCATCAGCTAAGTATGGAAGCTTAGTACAAACCTTAGAAGATATTTGACCAAGGAAGAATTTACTTCAGACGAGTCAAATATGGTCCAGAAGACTACTGATCTGTTGCTGAAGAAAGGTATCAGACTGGTGGACTATCAGCCGACTCAAATCAGATTTGTTCAAGTTTGGGATCAGCCGAGTATACATCAGACGAGTAATTTCGATCAGCAGAGTGGAAGTGGATCAGAAGTTATTGCAACGGTAATAAATGCACTTGGAGTAATAAATGCTGAAGAGGAAGGGTATTTATGACAAATGATTGAAGAGAAACCTCGTATCAGCTGGGTGCATTTAATGCGGACTGACAGAAGGTACAGCAGAGTGTACAGTGTTCAGTCGCAGGTAGCCGTTTCTGCAGAAGGGACCAGTACTCGAGGATTTGGATACCTGTCGATCTCTCAACGGGCAGATTTTCAAATCTCAAGTATAAATAATTCAGTTCGTGAGTTGAAGAAGAATATACAACACATTTGAGAGCAAAAATTCTGAAGCTGCATTCTTCTAAGTCTCAAACTCAAGAACAGAACACTCATCAGCCGAGTCATTTGTTGACGAAGCAGAATAGAGAGAAATAAAAGAATACTTATAAATCTGAATGATTTTGTGAGAAATGTGTTGTGAGAAGCTGTTATCCATCTTTGTGAGTGATAAAGCTTTTTAGTATAGGACTTCTTTGTGATTTCCTGTCACAAACTTGTGACCAGTTTATTTGTTGTTTGGCGCAAGCAGAGTATACTGTAATCTTTGTGACTATACTATAACCCAAGATCTAAGTGACTTGGAAGAGTGGACTAAAGGATTTCTATCCATATAACCACTATAAAAATCCTTTGTGTTATACTTGCATTATTTTCTGCATATTTCAAAGAGCATACTTTAACACAAAAAGTTTAACTGTTGAAAAGTTTTAAAAAGGAGTTTGTTAAAAACTGGGGATAAAACTTTTTCTAAGTTAAGAAAACTACTTGTGAAAAACACTAGAAATATCCGCTGCAAGTTAGTTATTTTGAAACTCTGATTTTGATAAAATCAGCTGAGTAAAATCAGAAGAGTGGTCAACTCTGCTGTTCAAAGCTTTGTGCTAGATCAGCTTAGTCAACTTACGATTCCTGATCAGCTTAGTCTGCTGACAGAAAAAGTTAAGAGATTTTAAAAGATAAATTTTTAGAGGTCTATTCACCCCCCCCCCCCCCCCCCTCTAGACCTCATCTGACCACTTGGGACCAACACTAGGTCATTTGGATAAAAGTGCCGGAGGTGGTACATTTGGCGGTGCATCATGGTCAGGTACCTGAGTTTGGGGGCCTCCTGTGTCTCCTCCATCACGCGGGTCGTGTCCAATGCCTCTTGCACAGGGTAAGTCGTGTCCAGCGTCTCCTGCACCAGGTAAGTCGTGTCCAGCGCCTCCTTCACCAGGCTGGTCATGGCTAACGTCTCCTTCGGCTGGTGGATCATCTGGCCCTTCTAGATTCTCCCATGGGTTCTCTTCGAATTCGTTCGCCATCTCAACTTGCAAGTCAAGCAAAAAAAAATTCAGGTTTTGTAGATGCGCCTGGGATTCTGTGGAAGGACCGAATTGGATCGCGCATTCTTTGTTGCTCCGCCACGTTTTGTGCAATCGCTCGGGCCGCTATTGTAGCTGCCATTGCATCAAGCATTTACTGGGTCATTTGGATGGTAGGTGCCAGAGGTGGTACATTTGAAGGTGCATCATGGTCAAGCACCTGAGTTTGGGGGCCTCATGTGTCTCCTCCATCAGGCGGGTCGTGTCCAATGCCTCCTCGACCAGGTGTTGGTGTTATTTAGAGAAGATTTTGAAGATGACAAAAAGGCCATAATGGTTTTGAAGATCAGAAGGTTAAATCATCAACTAAGAACAGCTTAGTGAAACCTATCTCATGGTCTGGAAGCTATGTGACCGAATCAGCGAAGTGGAATATCAGATGGGTAGTATCAGCCGAGTCAAGATAGATGTGTTCATTCTTGAATCAGCCGAGAAGCCATTAGCCGAGTGATCATCAGAGTGATCATCAGCAGAGTATTTCCACCAGCAGAGTGAAGACGGTCAGGAAGCTCAACGGTAACGTACTGAGAGCTGAGTGCATTAAATGCGACTGGACATAAAGTGAATATCCGTACAGCAGAGTGTACAGAAGACAGTCTGCAAAAGCAAAAGCTGCCGTCAGAGAATAAGACCGTTGCTCAGGATTAAAGAGTAACTTCGCCTTCCTTCAACGGGCAGAAATTTAAATCCGGGAGTATAAATAGAAGACTGACTGAAGATCTGAAGAGAGACTTGCACAATTCAAGATCACATCTTAAGAGCGAGATCCATCAGTTGAGTCGTCTGATCGTAAGCCAAGTCATCTGTTGACGAAGCTGTTTGTTGAAGAACAAAGATCAAGCGTTGTCTGTCTACGTGACTTTCAACTGAGAAAAGAAAGGAGTGTATATCCATCTTTGTGAAGTGATATAACTTCTTAGTGTAGGTTTTTTGAGTGATCTCCTATACTGAAAATAGCGTGAGGAGTGTAGATCCATCTGTGTGAGTGATCTAGCTTCGGAGAGTAGGATTTCTGTGTGATTTCTTACAGCGCACTTGTGGCCTTTTCATTTGTTGATTGGCGCAAGCATTGTATATTGTAATCTGTGTGATTATAGTATAACCCAAGATCTGTGTGACTTGGAAGAGTGGACTAAAGGATTTTCATCCATATAACCACTATAAAAATTATGTGTGTTTGATTTACTGCTTTACTTTGCATATTTTCAAAAGAACTCAAACATACGAACTGAACCAAAAGATTTTAAAAGGAGTTGTAAAAACTGGGGATAAAATCTTTTTTGTGAGAAAACTTAAAGAGGAACAGATTGGTTGAAAAACACTGTACAAATCCGCTGCCAACTAGTTTCCAAAACTCTGATATTTCATCTGAATCAGCTGAGTGAAAACAGATGAGTGGTCAACTCTGCTGCTCAAAGCTTTGTGCGGGAACAGCTTAGTAGTCTTACGAATTCTCGATCAGCTTAGTCTGCTGATTTGAAAAGTTAGAGAAATTTTTTTAAAGTTTTCAGAGGTCTATTCACCACCACCCCCCCCCCCCCCCCCCCCTCTAGACCTCATTGACCACTTTTGGGACCAACAAGTGGTATCAGAGCAGATTGGTTCATCTGATCATCTGCCTGATCAAACGAACTTGATCCTTAGTGTGTTTTTCAAATTTTTCAAAAAGAGAGCATATTTTGAAAAATCAAAACTTTTTGAAAAATGGAGTACATAAGCCATGTTCCTCACATTGGCCATATGGACTTTGAAAACTGGAAAATCAGAATGGAAATCTTTCTTGCTGCTTATAATGATGACATGTTTACATGTATTACAAAAGGACCATTCAGATTCCAGAAGACTGTGACGGTTGCTGGTCAACCAGATCAGATAGTTGACAAAGAGGTGGATGAGCTGACACCCAAAGAAATCAAGTTAGTAAATCTTGATAAAAAGGCGAAGTTCATCATGTTCAAAGCTGTAGACGAAGACAGATTCCAGAAGATCAAGCATTTCAAAACTGCCAAAGAGATGTGGTATAAAGTCTGCGAGCTAAGCGAAGGAAACAACGCTATCAAAGAACACAAGCTCAATGTGGCTCTTGAGGAGTTTGAAAATTTCAAGATGAAGTCTGGTGAAACGATTGATCAGATGGATATCAGATTTACCAAAGCTCTGAATGAAGTTCTAAGGTTTGGTAAAGAACTTTCGAACAAGGAGATCACAGCAAAGGTTCTCAAGGCCTTGCCACCCAAATTCAACATGAAGGTGACAGCCATGGAAGAATCAAGGGATTTAGAGAAGATTTCTCTTTCCGAACTGTTCTCATCTCTCAAAGCGTATGAGTATCATATGCCAAGAATGGGATTAGAAGTGTCAACCAGTTCAGACCCTACTGCTGCTCTAATGGCGTCAGACAAGTCAAGAAAATCAGCAGACAAGTCAAAACAGAAGACTCTGCTGAGTTCAGAAAAAGTCTACACTGCTGACGACGTTACCCTGCTGCTGAATGATTTTGAGAAGATCTACAAGAAGAAAATGAAATTAAAATATAAAAATGCTACTTCATCTTCTTCTGATCATTTTCAGGAAAACAGGGATTCCTCCAAAGCAAAACTTAGAGACAGCTATGAAAAGGAGTATGGACTCATGATCAAAGATCATCCACACTCATCATCAGAGAAGTTTGCTGAAAAGGAAAAGCGTGCCAAAAAGGAGCGTAAGCTAAGTAAGAGCAAATCAAAGTTAGCTGATGCAGCAAAGCTATAAACTCCAGCACATCTTATTCAGACCGTCAGTCGTCTGATAAAGAATTTGAAGAAGTACCTGAGACCCTATGCTTAACTGCCATAGAATTTGATGATTCTGAAAACTGAGGTAACTTCTACTAATTTAATGAAATGCACTATTTGAATCGTTTGAATAAATGCTAAATTACAAATTCAAATATTGTGTGTGCATTTGCCAAGCTTAATGAAGAGATGACTATGCTAAAAAGAGCAAATCAGATCACTGAAACTTCAGGTTGAAAAACCTCAAGAATCAGCTGACTAAAAAAAGCTTGAGCATGAGAATGAAACTCTAAAAGCAGAGTATGCAATTCGTTTAGAAAGTATAAATGAACTTAAAAGAAGAAATTGCGTCATTCTCTAAATAAAAAGAAATCAGAGACTTAAAAGAAGAAGTCTACTGATGCTCAACAGGTTAGAAAACCTAGTAAGCTACCTAAGACTAATCAGACTACTAAAACCCATCAGCCGAGTAAGCTGAAATAGGCTGCTGATAGGAGTAAAATTAAAATGTCAAGTCTGCTAAATCTAAGGAGAGTTATTAAATAACTCAGGTAAGAAATTGAGGCAAAAATGAATTATCTGGCAAGAATTTGAATCACATTATGATAATTGCTATTATGACATGCACTATGCTTATTCATATTATCATGTTGATCATGTTCACTGTACTGATTGCTATCCTCATTTCAATATGCATGCTTATCACATATTTCATGCATCTTACCTTGCTTATGAGCATTGTTTTAATCATGACCAACAAGTGGTATTATCATGATAAAACATAAGTCATTGGATCATCACATGTTAAAGGTTATACTAACCATGCTGGACCCAATAAACAAGGGGTACCAAAAATTGTCGTATGTTGTACAGGTGAAGTACATGTGAGATGACAAAGATGAGTTGACTGCCTTGCAAATTTCACCAAGTTCAACAAGTGGCCTCACCAACAAGTGTTATCAAATAAGTGGTATCAACAATTGGTATAATTCAAGTGGTAGACTCTACATTTGGAGATTTCAAGGAAAGCAAGATTGTTGAAAAGTTGAAGATTATCAAAGAATAACAAGTGGTATTAGAGACCAACAACTGATCGCAACAAGCAGTATCAGCAACAAGTGTGGTATCAGTCAACCATGTGACAAAAGTGTTTCAGCTCTCAAGAGTTGAAATCGGGTTTGTTGATTTTGGATTCATAAGCTGAGGGGGAACACATCGGAAGATCAACCTCAAAACAGCTTACTGGAATTCAACGGCTGAGTGTTTGTCAAGACTAACTCTCATCAGACTGCTTGACTACATACTCTTGAACTCAGGGGGAACGTGTATGAATAGCGGTACTCCTGAATAAAGATGAAGTTTTCAACAAGTCAAAATGAAGCTATCAGAAGACTGCTTCTCATCAGCCGGCTGGAACTCAACAGCCAAGTGATATTCAAGAATGTACTACACCAAGTGGTATCATCAAGTATTATCACATCAACAAGTGGTATCAGCTGACTAATCTGATTTACATTCATACAAGTAGTATCAGACTACAAATAGCATCAGACTACAAGTAGCATCAGACTACAAGTGGAATCAGAGCACAAATGGTATCAAGTGGTAAAAATTCTTGAAGTTAGGGGGAATTTTCTAGCTGAAGTGATAAACAGCAACGAAGACTACCTCGATCAGCCTAGTATTTACCTACCTGTCTTCAGCATACTAAGTTTGCAACCCTATAAAGAGAGAAAGGGGAAGAAGAGATGCAACTCAAGTATTGGTGTTGATGACAAAAAGGGGGAAGATAAAGGATGCAACTAAGAACCCTTTAAGCAGAAAATCAGAAAGGGGAAAAGAACCAACTATTAGTATTTTTTTTTAAAGTTGTATCAGATCAATAAATTTCCATCTCAAGGTATGAAGACTAAATCTGAAGACTTAGAAGACGTTCTTAGTTGAAGGTTTTGTCATCATCAAAAAGGGGGAAATTGTTGGTATTATTTAGAGAAGGTTTTGAAGATGACAAAAAGGCCATAATGGTTTTGAAGATCAGAAGGTTAAGTCATCAACTAAGAACAGCTTAGTGAAACCTATCTCATGGTCTGGAAGCTATGTGACCGAATCAGCGAAGTGGAATATCAGATGGGTATTATCAGCCGAGTCAAGATAGATGTGTTCATTCTTGAATCAGCCGAGAAGCAATCAGCCGAGTGATCATCAGAGTGATCATCAGCAGAGTATTTCCACCAGCAGAGTGAAGACGGTCAGGAAGCTCAACGGTAACGTGCTAAGAGCTGAGTGCATTAAATGCGACTGGACATAAAGTGAATATCCGTACAACAGAGTGTACAGAAGACAGTCTGCAAAAGCAAAAGCTGCCGTCAGAGAATAAGACCGTTGCTCAGGATTAAAGAGTAATTTCGCCTTCCTTCAACGGGCAGAAATTCAAATCCGGGAGTATAAATAGAAGACTGACTGAAGATCTGAAGAGAGACTTGCACAATTCAAGATCACATCTTAAGAGCGAGATCCATCAGTTGAGTCGTCTGATCGTAAGCCAAGTCATCTGTTGACGAAGCTGTTTGTTGAAGAACAAAGATCAAGCGTTGTCTGTCTACGTGACTTTCAACTGAGAAAAGAAAGGAGTGTATATCCATCTTTGTGAAGTGATATAATTTCTTAGTGTAGGTTTTCTGAGTGATCTCCTATACTGAATATAGCGTGAGGAGTGTAGATCCATCTTTGTGAGTGATCTAGCTTCGGAGAGTAGGATTTCTGTGTGATTTCTTACAGCGCACTTGTGGCCTTTTCATTTGTTGATTGGCGCAAGCATTGTATATTGTAATCTGTGTGATTATAGTATAACCCAAGATCTGTGTGACTTGGAAGAGTGGACTAAAGGATTTTCATCCATATAACCACTATAAAAATTATGTGTGTTTGATTTACTGCTTTACTTTGCATATTTTCAAAAGAACTCAAACATACGAACTGAACCAAAAGATTTTAAAAGGAGTTGTAAAAACTGGGGATAAAATCTTTTGTGTTAGAAAACTTAAAGAGGAACAGATTGGTTGAAAAACACTTGACAAATCCGCTGCCAGCTAGTTTCTAAAACTCTGATATTTCATCTGAATCAGCTGAGTGAAAACAGATGAGTGGTCAACTCTGCTGCTCAAAGCTTTGTGCGCGAACAGCTTAGTAGTCTTACGAATTCTCGATCAGCTTAGTCTGCTGATTTGAAATGTTAGAGAAAAAGTTTTAAAGTTTTCAGAGGTCTATTAACCCCCCCCCCCCCCTCTAGACCTCATTGACCACTTTTGGGACCAACACCAGGTAAGTCGTGTCCAGCGCCTCCTCCACCATGCTGGTCAAGGCCAACGTCTCCTTCGGCTAGTGGATCATCTAGCCCTTCTAGATTCTCCCATGGGTTCTCTTTGTACTCGTTCGCCATCTCAACGTGCAAATCAAGAAAAAAAAATTCCCACAGACGGCACCAAAATGATGTTGGGTTAAAATGATCAAAGGACGTCTTCGAGATTTCTTCTTCCTTTGATCCTTTTCCAAACTATAAACGTTGACTTGCACGGGACGATCTTGCAGAGAACCGTGTTCTTCTTTTCTCTTTTCTCTCCAAAAAACTTGCCTTTTCTATTGAATACGAGGTGCTATTTATAGGAGGATTTGGGAGGTGAAGAGTTTTCTCCATAAATGTCAATGAAGACTTGCAATATTGACGGGTCTTTGGGGCCATTTTGTAATAATCCGAAATTCTAAAGTTGCAGTCCAAATTCCTACAAAAGATATGGATGGCTTTGCCATTTTGCTCAACTGGGAAATTGATCGATAGATGAATCAGAGGCCCGGTGTTCCGGTGGTAGATTCTGTAAATATCACAAGGGTTGGTTGGAGAAATTAATTTGTGATAGGTTTGCATAAATATTGATTCAGTTTTCATTTCTCAAAGTTGGATTAGTGCAATTACTGTGTTGATACAAAGAGGGAGGAAATTGGGATTAAAGGAATTTTTGGTGGAAGGATTTTGATTACAATGATTTTCTCGGATATTTTTGGTGGATGAATTCTTTATTCGCGGTGGTTCGATTTTTTATTGGAAAAATCTCCACCAGTTGGAATAGACCCCAAATATAGTTAGCATGGCTTTGGGCTCGGCCAGCCCGAAACAAATTTACCATGGAATTATTTTGTTCTCTCTTGACGGTGATGCAGGCCAGTCGTTTCCCATAGACGGCGCCAATTATGATGTTTTATAAAAATATTCAGGGCAAAGGTGGAACAAGCCCTTCAATCTATAACAACATCACAATAATAAAATAAGGTTTGCACACATATATCGAGAGAAAAATTATATTGTAATTGTAATAGTAAATTGGTTCTCTTGTTTGGAAATAGGGCGACCTATTTATAGGTACATATAGGGGTACAATAGTCTTTTAGAAAAGACGTTACAAGTAATAAATACAATGACGTTACAGACGTTACGGAAGTTTATGATAAAGACGCTACAGACGTTACAAGACTTAGATGATAAAGACGTTAAAAAAACTTGACTTCTTTGAGACAATGATACTTCAATCACACATGTCCTAGAAGTGGAAAAAAAATGACTTCTTCGAGACGAAGGTTCTTCAATCACGCATTTTTGGGATAATGATTATTCAATCACTCCATGTCCTGGAATCGAGACATCCATGGAACAACGTGCACTCCCAAGGAGCACACACGTTGGAGATCGAAAAAGTCTTTGTTGTGATAATCACTACAATTACACATGCCTTAAAAAAAATATTATAACTGAAGAATCGAACCTCATATTCACTCCCAAGTGCAAAGACCTGACAGAGGCGCGGGCAATTCACGATGACCTAATTCGATGCGAATGGCGTGAAAAGGCCTCAAACAACATGGCCAAAGCGTGGTGACCTCGAGTGACGCTGATGAGGCTCAATGACCTCGGATTGTGTTGGTCCCAAATGGTTAGATGAGGTCTAGGGGGGGTGGGGGGTTGAATAGACCTCTGAAAACGTTTTTAAAGATTTCTTTAACTTGTCTTATCAGCAGAGTAAGCTGATCAAGAGTTCGTGAGACTTACGCACATAGCTTAATCAGCAGAGTTGACCACTCGTCTGATTTAACTTATCTGATTCAAATATAATCAGAGTTTGAAATACTTGTTTGCAGCGGATTTTACAAGTATTTTTCACAAGTAGTTTTCTTACTTAAAGATTTTATCCCCAGTTTTTAAAACTCCTTTTTAAAATCTTTAGTTCAGTTCGTATGTTTGAAGTTCTTTGAAAATATGCAAGTAAAAATGAAGTAAACAAACACACGGAATTTTTATAGTGGTTATATAGACAAAGATGTCTTTTAGTCTACTCTTCCAAGTCACTTAGATATTGGGTTATACTAGAAACACTTAGTAACCTAGTACACTCTACTTGCGCTTTTACAACAAATGATATAAAGCCACAAGTTCGTTACACGAAATCACAAAGAAGTCCTATACTACGAAGTTATATCACTCACTCAGACGGATATAAGCTTCTCACAACACTCTCAGTTTACAAAATCACTCAGATTATGTGTTTGGCTTTGTTCTTCAACTCGGCTTTTGTCAACAGATGACTAAGTTGATAGTGTTCTGTTCTTGAGTTTGAGACTTAGAGAATTTCTGCTTGTTTGATTTTTGCGCTCAGTTGTGTTGTATGTCTCTAACTCTTGAATCTTAAACTATTTATACTTGGAGATTTGAATTTGTCCGTTGAAGATGAGACAAATCTCAACGCTCCTTGAGTACTGGTCCCCATTTTCTGGAACGGCTACCTGCAATTGTTGCACTACATTCTGTCAGTCGCATTAAATGCACTCTGCTGATCCGAGGCTCTTCTTCAATCATTTGTCTTTAATACCCTTCTCTTGCAGCATTTATTACCGTTGGAATGACTTACTGATCACTTCCACTCTGCTGATCGAATCTACCCATCTGATGAACACTCTGTTGATCTCAAGTCGAACTCATCTGATTTGAGTCTGCTGCAAATCCACCAGTCTGATTCTGAATGCAACATTAGATCAGTAGTCTTCTGGACCAAATATTTAACCCTTCTGATTTGACTTGTCTTCTTTGGTTAAATATTTTTTGAGGTTGGCTAAGCTTCCATTACTTATCTGATGACTTTTGAAATTCATCAAAACCTCCCTTCACTTCTTTGTCTTCATCTTTATCCATCAGATGGTGCGGACGAGACGTGATGACCTTGACCAACACGGACGAGGCTCATCAACCTCGACCCTCCCAACCGATGAGATACCTTAACCGTAAAGAAGAGAAAAATCTAAACCTAGGCCGACCATATTTTCAATAATATCACTTGCAAAGTTTAACAATTCATTTTCCTACGTACATATTTAAATAACGTATAAATTAAGTATAGTAAAATCAATGGGGCAAAATGTCTTTCATTTGTGCATGCAAAGTCAACCATGTCTACGTGTAATAGCCTACATATATAATCCATCAAATTGATTAGAGCAATGCATGGTGATTAGTGCAACGCATGACCTCGGCCGGCCATAACTTCGGTGCCGAGGCATGATGACACGGCCGACCACAACACCATCAATCAGATAGAAGTGGTGTGCCGAGGCTCAGGACTCGGTCGGGATTACTTAATAAAAAAATAAAATAAAAAAAAGAGATTGATGTGTTTTTCTTGTCTCAATTTAAAGTCTTGGGATATAAAAATATATTATATTACCCTTTAAATATATTTTTATCAAACCTAAATATGGAACACATTCTTGTTAAAAATATTATTATTATCACTTAAAATTCCGCAAGCAAATATTCTAAAATATTTACTACTGGAATTGGTGGGCATCATGATAGTAGTAATTTATGCTTCAAGGGCATATTAGTAATTCTTATATTTATGATATTAAAGAAATTAAATAAATAAATACTAAAGAATAGCATTTATGCCATCTCCCAAAAAGACAATGACTTTTCACATTTTTACTTTTTCCTATAAATAGCACCTCACATTCAATAGAAAAGGCAAGTTTTGAAAGAAGAGAAAAAAGAAGATAATAGTTCTCAGCAAGAATCATCCCGTGTAAATCAATGCTTATAGTTTGGAGAATGATCAAAGAAGGAAGAAATCACGAAGACGTCCTTTGGTCATTTTTACCCAATATCATATTGATGGTGGTGCTTCAGGGTAAGGCATTTGAGTTAGTGCGATTCATGTGCCTCTCTCTAGTTGGATCGACAATTGTGCCTCTTCAACTAGGTGGATCACGTCGGGCACCTCCTCCACTAGGTGGATCACGTCATGTACCTCCTTCAGCGGATGGATCGTCTTATGCGCCTCCTTTAGCGGATGGATAGCCTTATGCGTCTTCTCCACCATGTGGATCGCGTCATGCGCCTCCTTCAGCGGATAGATCGCCTTATGCGCCTCCTTTAGCGAATGAATCGCCTTATGCGTCTCCTCCACCAGGTGGATAGCGTCATGCACCTCCTTCAGCGGATGGATCGTCTTATGCGCCTCCTTCAGCGAATGGATCGCCTTATGCGTCTCCTCCACCAGGTGGATCGTCCGACTCTTCTGTGTTTTTCCATTGGTTCTCTTCATTCTTATTCGCCATCTCGACGTGCAAATCAAACAAAAATTTCCCACACACGGCGCCACTATGATATTGGGTAAAAATGATCAAAGGACGTCTTCGAGATTTCTTCCTTCTTTGATCCTTCTCCAAACTATAAACGTTGACTTGCTCGGGACGATATCTTGCAGAGAACTGTGATCTTCTTTTCTCTTTTCTCTCCAAAAACTTGTCTTATTTATGTTGGTTGATTAGCTATTTATAGGAGAATTTGAGGAGGTGAAGAGTCTCCTTCATAAATGTCAAGGAATTAAATATGGACAAAATGGTCCTTTTAACAAGTGACATAAATGCAATTCCTTATAATTTATTTATTGATTAAGAAATATTATAATTACTAAAATATCCTTATAACATAATTTATCACCATCATAATGCTCCCCAATTCCGAAGTGAATATCATGGAATATTTACTTGGAGAATTTTAAGTAGTTTTGCAAATTAATAATAATTTAAAGTAATTTATTTCGCTCTACAAATAACTATTGGAGTGTGTCCTCTTACTATTTTTAATTAAATTCAAATTCTTTTTATGTTTATCTTCCCGTCCTTTGTCAATTTCTTTATTGATAGAAGCCTTTTAATTTTATGGGAATGGTGCAGAAGCTTTCAACTTCATCCTTGTCGTTAACCACTTCAAAATTCTGGAGTTGAGCTTTGTAAATGCAAAATTAAATTTCAAGTATTCCCAGAAGCTTATCCTATTGTTCTATTGAGTTCCTATTTTTATTTTTTATTTTTTATTTTTATTGTTTCTTCTTTTTGAGTCTCCCATAGCCCCGACCGCAGTCACGGTTGCGGCCGGCCGAGGCACTGGTCCTCGGCTGTGAGTGTGGACGGCCGAGGCACTAGTCCTCGGTCATAGTTATAATTTTCCTAGATTCGGAGACGAGGCAGTTCGCACTTTGATATTCGAGATGGTTGAAACAGTTCGTGTCCTCCAAGCAAATTCAATTCACAATAAATCAACTTCCTTTTCCATAGCGCCCTTCCAATAAGCCATTTTGTAAATTGGTTTCATCTTGGTGGTTGTCAATGTAAATAGGGAGCAACATGGCTCTGCCTCTTTGTCATGAGGAAATCATCATTTTTTGCACTCTAAATTAAACTCTTGGGTTTTTTGCATTGTTAATTAAACTCTTGCAAAGAACCGTGTTCTTCTTTTCTCATTTCTCTCCAAAAAAGTTCCCTTTTCTATTGAATATGAGGTGCTATTTATAAGAGGATTTGGGGGTGGAGAGTTTTCTCCATAAATGTCAATGAATTAAATAGGGATAAAACAATTATTTTGACGAGAGATATATTTATTTATTATAAAATTCATTAAGTAGAAAATTACTAAAATACCCCTATACCATAAATTGCCACTATCAAGCCCAATAATTAAATATCAACTTTAAATATTATTGCATGTGTTCCATTTGTTAATTTTGTGTAATATAAATTGAACCTACGCTTAAAATATTAAAGATTAATTTCATATATTAATTTTTGTACAAAATTATGAAAATTTAAATCGAATAGTTTTCAAAGTGTATGACTTGAAATGATGAATTTATTTCAATTATGTAACATTAAGATTGTTCAAAGATAGGAGTATTTGAACCCCATGATCGGTACTCAATTGTTTTATGGAGGAACACGACATAGGTGTAGTATGGATAGAATTGCATTTTTTTTAACTGAATTTTAGGTCAATTCTCATTTTTTGTACATAACTTTACGTGTTCAACACATTTCGTACAACGCTTTAATAAATTATGACACATTTGGTACAACCGTTAAAAATTGAATGGTGACGTGGAAGTTAAGTCAATTTACAAATTTGATGCCATTACTTATGTTGACTAATAATTTTATCCCATAACATTTCAGGCAACTAAAAAAATCCCACATCTTCAAATTTAGTGACGATTTTAGTCTACATTGTTGCCAAATTTTAAAATTGACTCGAACAAGACCACGTGCAGACCTATTTAAAATTTTTACTTATTCTATTTAAATAACTAATTTAATCTATTAACAATATTAATAAATTAAATAACACTTTAATATTAATATAAAAAAATAAGAAAACATATTATTTTCAAATATAAGATTTATATAATAGTATTAATCTATTTAAAATTTATTAAAATAATAAATTATATAATTAAAAATATTTAATATTTATTAAAATAATAAATAATAAATAAATTAAAAAAAACTAAAACCCACCCCACCCAAAGTCCCAGGCCGCCGTCGGCTTGGGATTTGGGGGGTGGTAGGGTTAAAGGGTTGGGTTGGGTTGGGTTGAGTTGGGTTGGGTTGGGATATGTGGGTTGGGTTTTAGTTTTTTGAACATTATAATTATTTACTAATTTAATAAATATTAAATATTTTTAATTATATTTTTTATTATTTTAATAAATATTACATAGATTATTACTATTATATAGATCTTATATTTGAAAAGAATATATTCTCTTAATTGTTTTTGATATTTATGTTAAAGTATTATTTAATTATTACTATTGTTTATAAAGTAAATTAGTTATTTAAATAAAAGAAGTAAAATTTTCAAATTAGTCTGCACGTGCTCTTGAGTGAGTTAATTTTTAAATTTGGCAACAATGTAGACTATAATCGTCATTAAATTTGGAGATGTAGGGTTTTTTTGGTAGCCTGAAATGATATGGGGTAATATTATTAGTCAACATAAATAATGACATCAACTTTGCAATTAGACTTAACTGTCACGTTACAATTTAACAACAATTTCTAACGGTTGTACCAAATGTGTCACAATTTATTAAAGCGTTGTACCAAATGTATTGAACATCTAAAGTTGTGGACCAAAAATAGAAATTAACCTAAAACTCATCACCTAAAATACAATTCTCTCGTGTATTTTGTATTGACCTAAAACTCATTACCAAAAATACAAACGTGTTACTGTCCGAAATTTCTTGCTTTCAATATTTTCAAATCATCAACTATTTTCTTCGCTCTAATATTTAGCTAGTCAATCGAATTCTTGATGAATCTTACAACTATTTGAAAAAATATTGCGGATTTTCAGACGTTAGTATATGTGTTGCACAAGTAATAAGGTGAAAGTAGAGTATTGTACTTACTTGAAACTAATGTTTAACCAATTCACAACTTTAATTTAAATTATGATTCTTATTCAAATATTTAGTTCCCCTGATTAACAAGTCTATAAGGAAATATATTTTAGCTAGTTTCCATATAATATAGTTGAAAAATATCTATATCCAAAAATATGTCAAGATATTTAAGCAATAAAATATTGAGTGACTTGATTTATTGAATTGAAAAGGGTATAATGGAGAATTAAATATTATTGATAGGATTGTTTTATATTGCCAATGGAAGTCGTGGATAAACATTAAACATGAAAAATACAATGGGCTTTCTTGGATCATTGGTAATCCAAAGTGTTGTGTTGCATAAAACTGTTAAGTAATTTATTGGGTCCATTTTTATTTTTTTTACGACACAACTTCCATTCTCGTTTTTAATTGTAAAGATCTTCCAACTTCAAATATTATGTTGTAATTTTGGGAATGAAAAATTCGAATTTATTTCTTAGATGAAGGGTCAGTTTGACCTCACTTTTGTATAATTGATTCTAATATATATGTTTTTAGAAATTAATTAAATTAATTTCGCATTTAGTTTCAACTTTTCAATATTATATTTAAAAATACATTTTGATTTTGAATTTACGAAATTGTCAATATATATACTGAAAAACACCATCGAAGGATAGTATGTATAACTTTAAGTTAAACATAAAACTAAAATTAAAACAATAAAAAATGAGAATAGTTGTTGTGAGGTAAAAAGAAAAATAATGGAGTCAATAAATTACTTATACAGGTTTATGCAATAAAATTTGGAGGATAAACCATTGTTCAGTCAGAAATCGAGGAATAAGTTTGTCATATTTAGATTGAATTAACGTATATATAGTCTATCGACTATAAAAGCTCAAATTAGATTCCTCGTCTTGTCAATGTTAAACATCAATATGAGACATATATAACTTAGTATTTAACAAGTACAAGATGTCACAAATTTGTAAATTGTAACATGCAACATTCTTTTTTAGTGAATCTACTTAGTTTTCTATCAGGGTTCTGGTTCTAGGTAAAAATTTTGGTGAAGTGTGCCAATAATACCCGAGACAAATAAAATATTAAGATGAATACTAAGGCTAATGATGGAACTTATTTTACATGTATACAATGTGGGTATTTGTCTTGTTTGATACTAGTTTTTGTAATTAGTTTATTTTTATTCTTTAATATTAATGAAATAGATTTAAAGATTTCTTGATATAATGATGTATTTACCGTCTAAAAAAATATCTTCTCTTGTCAATGCTGCATAATCAAGAGGTCATTGGTTCAATTCCAACTATTGTTTGTGAGTTTTTTTCTAGTTTTACACTAGTGTTTGGTAATTAATTTTTCAACAAAATTCGATCGTATAATAAAATGAAATTTCTGATTTAGTGCTATTGATATAGTAATGTAATTATCGTTCCACTTAAAAAAAATTCTCCTCTTTAGGTCCAATTACGAACTATTGTTGCTAGACTGATCATATGTAAAATTACAAAAGTTAGGGCTATAAGTGGAGCGAATATAAATCTGATCCAAAACGATCTAATTGACTAGAAATTTTAACCATTTAAAATTTGATGGGTCCGATGAAATAAAAAGTAAAGAATAACTCATAATCTAATCAATTTGAGTGGACGTGCATCTTGAATTATTTGATCAATTAAATATATGAGACTAATCATAAATGAATAATACGGAGTATTCACAATGTTTTGTTGTATATTTAATTGCTGAAATCGTCTCTCATGTTTAAAGTTGTTTAAGTTTTCGTGTCTCATAGATAGAATGTTAAACTTTAGTTTCTCTTAAATGTTACGTGTTATATCGACAACTTTTCTGGTCAATATTCGGCAAAACATATACCACATACATTCTGACAATGGTATTTTCGGAATACTATATTTTCTAACTGGCATTGGAATATCACGAGTGAATGGATCCATGAAAAGACATAGAATAATTGAGTTCATTTCCCAATTGGAGTCTTTTTGACACGTTTAACTATTTTTGACATAACTTTGACTATGGTTGTCAGAATTGTGTTTAAGACCCTAATCCGGAAAGTTCTCGATGACACTTACGTTTAGTGATGATCCTTAGTCCAGTTTTTCATGCTCGAATTTCCTTCCTTTTTTTTTTTTTCAATTTTGCGTTTTTAGTCATTTTTCCACATTTGATAATATTTTACTAGTTGTTTTGGAGGTCGATATGAACCCGATTGGGCCAAAGTTTGGCCGAGTATCTTAATTTATTTAGTGCTTTTTTTTATATGATTTTTGGATTTTTTATTTTGGCATATTTGATTGTTTACCCTTATTTAGTATCTTATTTTCGCATAATTTTGGTGTTCATTTTTAGTACTCTGCTTATTAATCTCTAATATATTCCGGCTTCAAAGACCTTGAATAATGTTACAACAGAAAAAGATAAATATCATGACTTTTTTCATAATTATATAATTCATCTCGATGGGTGAAAATGATATAACTTCTTCCTCTAGGCCATCTTTAATTTGGTGGGGGCAAGGGCTGGGGTGGGCGGGTAAGCCGTTTCCAATTAATGGGGGAGTTTGAGGGCTGGGGAAGGTCCTCTACCTCATCCCCACGAGGGATGACAAATCCGTCCATTCTGTGGGTGGCCGCGACCTACCTTTCCTTTCCTTTATTTTTTTCTATTTTTTTCTATTTGTTCCTTTTCTCCTTTTTCTTTTTATTTCTTTCTTTTGTTGAGATAATTTAGGTAAACGCTACTAAAAATTACTAATTGATTGCAAGATTTTAGTCACTCAAATAGATTTGCCGTATTTATTCCAATTCTAATTCCATAATTATGATTTGTTATTTTTGAAATATGATTTTAGTAAGTCAGGTAAATATGTGTTTTTAAAAAAATAAAACTTAACAAAAAATGAAAGAAAAATTACTTTTAAATTTTATGTAAAATTTAATAACATTATATTTCGATTTTAATTTCTATAGGGTTTCATTTCTTTCAATATTCTTCATGTAATTTTGGTTTTCATCTTTAGCCTATAGATTCATCTCTAATTTGTTATGGCTCCAAAGACCTTGAATTTAATGTTACAACTAAAAAAGATAAATATCATGACATTTTATTAATTGTATAATTCATCTCGATGGGTGAAAATGAATATGACAACTTCTTCCAATGAAGATTCAATTTAGGTCATTTCAATGTTGGGGGGGGGGGGGAGGAAAAAACCATGTCCAATAAAGAAGGGAGGGAGAGGGTTGGGGAAAGGTCCCCTAGCTCATCCCAGCGGGGCATGACACACATGTCCAGTGATGGCCATCGCGCCCGTCTAGTCCATGGGTGGCTGTCACATGGTGGCAACCTGCCTGTCCTTTCCTTTTTTTATTTTTTTATTTTTAATTTTCTTCTCACATTTTTCCTTTTTTTTCTATTTCTTTCTTTTTTTGAGATAATTTAGAAAATTCTACTAAAAATTATTAGATGATTTAGATAATTTAGATAATTTTAATTCCCTTATTTGGATTTATTATTTTGGAAAATGATTTTAGTAAGTCAATTAACTAGTTTAGATATTTATTGTACTAATTTAGTAAATCAGATAAAAATGTGTTATTTTTTTCAAAAGAAAATTAACAAAATATTGTTTTTTTCCAAAAAAAAAAATATTATTTAAGATTTAATAACATTGTATTTTAATTTTGGGTAAGATTTAATAAAATGATTAGTTTTAATATTAAATTTAAATTTCTCAACGATCCTAAAATCTTTACAAAATGTACAAATATGGAAAAGTAACTTTATAGTTTAAACATTGTTAGTTTTAATTTTTCAGATCTTAATTTTGTCTAAGATTGTACAATTTAGACAATTTTACAACTAAGAAATATCTAGTATAAAAATAAATATATATTTCACAACTACGAAAATAACTTTTACAACTCAAATTTTGTCATCCTAGAGAGATTCTCTTCTTTTATATATGTATATATTGTTAGAATTTCCTAAATATTAGTTACTTGATCTATCAATATTTACCATATACGTAGACTGTCTAGATTTCATCCATTAATTACCTTCAATTTTTTCCCTCATGAATGAAGAAATTAATCATCGGGTCCATCTTGTCTCTACATGTAGTCTACATCAGTTGCGGAGCCAGAAAAAAAAAAATCACTGGAGTCATTCTAAATTTGAAATTACATCAACGTTGATTTTTTTTTTTATTATAAAAAATTCAAACCTAGACTATTTTCAAATTTTTATTTTTTACTTTTACGGTTTTGTGGAAATACAAGTGAAAAACGAGGGGTTTACATATAATTATTGATTATTAGTATTAAAAAATTAAATGGTTTTGTCTTTTTAACTAATAAATATACATACACATGTTTGAAATTCTTTCACTTCTTTTAATATTCTAAACATACATATAAAAAATATAGATCCAATATTACTCTAATTACTACTATTGTAAACATAAGTGTAAGGAATGAGATTATACGAAACAAAAACTTGTTCAATAGTTTGCCCAAATCATGGACCCATTTTAGTAGAGATTTTAATATTTTCTTGTGGGGTTTATTTAATGATATATTAACTAACTAGGCTATTCCCGTGCTATGCACAAATCTATATAATTTATTTTAATTACATCAAAATAAATTATAATGAATTTTGATCATTGCATTTCTATGCCTATGAGAACTACAACTTGAATACATTTTTAAGGCGCTAAAAGTATTTGTAGAGGTATAATTTAATGAAGACCGATGTTTCATATATTTTTTCTTTGTGGTAAATGGACTATGGAAGTTTGACAATACATCATGTTAACTCAATATTTATGATACACATTAGTGTAATTCAATATTTATGATACACATTAGTGTAATTCAACTTACTAAATAGAAAACAATAAACTAAAATAAGAGAAAAAAGATGACTCGTACATTATACAAATCTGAAGATGACTTTTGTTTTTTATAAATCAAATTTGAAGATGACTATGAACTTAATTTGAATGGTTATCTATGGGTACTATGTATTCATCTTATGTTGATAGAAAATCATTAATTCTCATATTTTCTTACCATGTTAGATCAGTTTTTAAGGTAGGCAGCATAAATTATGGGTTTAAATAACTTAATTTAGGCAGGTTAACTTCCCACAATTTTTGTAACATTTTTATATGTTTGAAATTGCAAGTTAGTTTAGGCAATTTAACTTGGTCTAAAATGAGATTTCGTGGGATAAAGAGCATGTGAGATAGCCCTTTTTCTATCAACACGTGTCTCATTTTATTTTATCATTAAATAGCTTATATTTATAAAGACAAAAATACCCTATTTTATTTTATAACATATTATTCATCCCCATTATTAATTATACACTCCAACTTCACCATTAAACCACCCTACCCAACCCAACTATCCAAACCCCGACCACCCACCCCACAATCCAAACCACCCAGGAGACCATCTTCTTCAAATTCCCACATCAATTAGTTTTATATACAACAATCATTCCATACACAATGAGGGATTTTGCTTATTTTTTGCGTTTTAATCGAAGAATATAAGAGTCGATTAGTGATTTTTTTACTCTCTCTACTCACTATTTATTGTATTAATTTTCCTTGAGCACCTGATACGGAAATCCGTCACTTAAATCCCACCAAACCATTTGCGACCCTGTGCAAGAGGTGGTGTTGCGCGTGGTTGCTGAGGATGGTCTCCATCAAAAGTCTGTGGGTGGTTGGGTGTGGGATGATCGGGACTCGGGCTACCACGATGGGGTTTGTAATTTCTGAAAATTATATATTGACCTTAATTTCTGAAAAATGAAAAGATATATGATAATGAAAGTGTAAAATAAAATAAAAAAGTGAGCAAATGAGAATTGGGGAATACTAATAACTGAAATCGCAAGTGACTGAGTGAGCAACCTCTTTATTGTAAATTTGTTAAAAATGACGATTTTTTTTATTTATGATGGTGAAGGTAGGGGTTGGAGGTCCAGAGATGGAGATCAATGAAGATGAAGAAAGAAAATTTGGAGAGAGAAAGTGACATGAATAATTAAGGAAATGAAGATCCATGAAGATGGAGATAAAATTTGGAAAAAAAAAACGAAGGAGGGAGGATTTTTTTCTTTTTTTAAACATATTTATGAAAGGGGTATTTATGTAATTTACAGAATGTTTAATTTTTTCAAATGTCCCATTGCCTTGACATCATCGGACAATTGAAAATTTTATTTGTGGCCCATATTTAATTTTGACTTTTTTAATGGTTAAGATGAGATATCTTATATACACTCATTTTCGGTGAAATCTCATTTTAGAAAGTCCCATTTAACTTCTCTTGGCAAAAAATTTGAACTTGTTTTAAATTGAATCAAGCATCATTAGAGAGAAAAATAATTTTAGTACCACTTTTCTGCGTTTCTTGTCCTATGTATACATATTCATTTGTTCATACCAAACCTAAGAAAAGAATAAGAAAAAAAAAAGTGAAACTCACAGTCCATAAAATAAGTACTAATTAAAGAAATACATTAGAGAAAGTATAAAGAATTACATGCATATATAGTTAATTAAGAAATAAAATACAAACTCAACGAAATTAACTCACGTGAATAATGGAAGTTATTTCCATATAATTCCATGGATGAAAAACACATGTATATGGTATTTTCTAGGTTGGTTTTGGTTTAACTATTTTTAGAAAAATAAAATTATTTATTATGTGTTTTTCAAGATTCCACCTGAAGTGAAAGAATATGTAAATAATTATCCTGATTACTTTTATCAACCAAACTACTTCAAATCAAGTATGACAGTTGTACATATGAAAGTAAGCAATCAAAGTGATTGAATGCTTTTTATGTAAAACAATTGAATTAAGTTGCTAATTAAATATTTTATAATCATAATTATTCCGAACTCAGTTAACTATTTTTAGGGGGTGTTCTAGTAACTACGGTTTCTTATTAGAATTACATATTCAATTAAATCAATTAACCGCTTTTATAAATATTGACACTTATCCAACAATATATGTAAATGTCAGAAATTGAGCTTAATCATTAATTTTATTTATATAAATAATAATTTTTCATTCCATATTTCTTTTTATATATGAGTTAGATAACCCATATTAGTATATCCTACAATAAAATTATTATTTAAAACAATAGTTTTGACGTACTTTGTGCATAACATGGGATTATGTGTAATTTTGAAACTATTTGTTTGCATAAAGTTCTCTTATTTTTCTTAATTTAGTAATTTTTCTTACAATTTTTCCTTAATGTTTTCTAAATATTACCGAAAAGATTTCAATATTTAGCTAACCGAAATATAAACTCGAAACGAAATTTTAATTCATGGTGAAATGCTCATCACTAAATCAAATGAAGGACAAAATGAACATTATATTTAGTAGAATCAACCTATAAACTATTAAATAAGAATTTAGTGATTCCGTGCATAGCACGGAGTAAATGCTAGTATATATATGATAAGATACTCCACAATTACATTTATGAAACACCAAGTAACCATAGATTACTCTATAAATGAAAATTTGAGTGGAGTCCCCTCACTCCTTCTAGTGTAGCTACACCATTGGTATACATAATCTGGTTTTTATGGAAAATAATTTTTTAATTTGGTAATTTTATGAATACAACAAATATTTTGTCTAGACTCACCATAATTTACGCTTAATTTCGATAATATATGTAATCGTGACCTTTTAGATTCCATTGCAGAACTTAACTTCTATATATATATTTGAAAACTCTATCCATCCGACTTGAGTTATTATTTTTTTCCCCAAGAAGTCTGATATATTACCTAGACCTTATAAATATAATCTTCATTGAAAGAAGTTGTTATATTCATTTTCAAGCATCAAGATAAATTATACAATTATGAAAAACGTCTTAATATTTATTCTTTTATGTTCCAACATTCTTCAAGCTTTTTCTTGCAGTGAATTTTACAGAGTTCACGTTATTAACAAGCTACCTCCAAATTCAATGTTGACGTTGCATTGTGCTTCTCGTGATGATGATCTCGGATTTCATACCATTCCTGTGAATTTCGACTTCAAATGGCATTTCTGCGACGGCTTTTGGGGTAATACTTTATTCTTCTGTCATCTTTGGTGGGATTCAAAGAATGTAAGTTTCGATGTTTTCAAATCAAGTATGGACTATGACTGTGGACCTGATTGTTATTGGGAAGTAAAGAGTGATGGAATTTATTTTTCATCCAATCCAGCTGAATATTTGGAGAAGAAGTATTCTTGGTAAAAGAATTAAAAAAAAAAGAAGAAGAAAAACTAGAGATAAAGGATTATATGCGAAATTGGAGAAAAATGTAGGCGAAAATTAAGCCTACTCTTTTTATATTATACTGAATAAATTAAATAATAATTTGTACCATTTTAAAATTATTGATTGCTTACATCTTTTTTTTTTTTTTTTGAGATGGTGAATGCATTGTTACATCAAACACTATATCGAATCGAAACTATTACAATGATATCAAAGTAATCTAATTACTAATATTAAACTAGAGAATGACTAGTATGAAACTAGAGAAAATACCCACATTCGGCCCCAATTCTTGCTCTACCTAATCACAACATTTATTGTATTTCATGAAAATCAGTTTCCTTACGTTCGTGGGTTGAACCAATGATTAAAGAGTTAATGAAAATTTACCCTCTTGTAAATAAAAAAAATTACAATTTACCTCCTATGATTTTAAAAATGGTTCACACTACCTCCCTAGAAATTTTAAGTCTTTGGAAAAATATTGAATTGACAGTAATACCCCCCTTTTAAGCCTTTAGAAAAAATTGAATTGAAAAAAATGTGGCAAGTTGCCTCCCCGTGTTATTATAAATGTGGCAATTGTCTCCATGTATTATTATAAATAAGGTAATTCACCTACATGTGATATTATAAATGTGACATTTACAACACCCCCCCCCCCCCCCCCCCCTCTTCCCATGTGTAGTTTTGTGTGGACCATTCTACCCCTCAATAGGGTAATTTCATCCTTTTACACAATACATTTTACACCCAATTTCATATTTGAGTCAGTGAAATACACTCTCCTACTTAGGGAGGAAAATTTCTCCTTTAAAACATCATAGAGGGGTAAATTTTGTTTTAGAAATTAATTTATATTAAATCAATTTCGCATTAAGTTACAACTTTTCAATGGTATATTTAGAAATACAATTTGATTTTGAATTTACAAAATTGTCCTTATTTATACACTGAAAACACCATCGAAGAATAGTGTGTATAACTTTAAGTTAAACATAATACAAAAATTAAAGCAATAAAAAATGAAAATCGAAGTTGTGTTGTAAAAGAATAAAAATGGAGTCAATAAATTACTTAACAATTTTTTGCAATAAAATTTTGAGGATAAACCATTTTTCATTCCAAAATCGAGGAATAAGTTTGTCATATTTAAAAATGGAGTCAATAAATTACTTAACAGTTTTATGCAATAAAATTTGGAGGATAAGCCATTGTTCATTCCAAAATTGAGGAATAAGGTTGTCATATTTAGATCCAATGGATGTATATTTTATAAAAGCTCAAATTAGATTCCTTTTTTTAAATATAAAACACATCAATATGAGACATATATAACTTAGTATTTAACTAAGTACAAGATGTCAAAAATATGTAAATTGTAACATGCAGCATTCTTTTGAAGTGAACCCACTGAGTTTTTATCTTGCATCTTTTGTAATTTTCTTCTCTAGTGAAGAAGACGAAGAAGATGAAGAAGAAGTAGAAGAGAATGAAGAATAGAAGACTCTACTTTTTATCTTGCATCTTTTGTAATTTTCTTCTCAAATAGTAATATGATGTAATTGTAAAATCTCATATCAATAAAATAATGTTACAAATTCTTTATCCAACTTAATTTCTATCTCATAAATTTTATGTGAAGAATTAAGTGAAAATATGTAATTAGTTGAAGCTATATCATCATCAAAAAGAGGGAAATTGTTGGATGAAGCTGAGGAATTACAAAGAAAGTTTTGATGATTTCCAAAAGTATCATCAGCTAAGTAATTGAAGTTTAGTAAGCCTTTGAGGTTCAATCGAAAAGACAAGTACAAATCAGAAGATTGAATCGGTCAGGAAGATAAGTGAGCTTAAGCTGAGTACGAAATCAGATTGATGGATATCAGCAGAGTCAAGTCATATGAGTTCGATTTGAATCAGCGGAGTATTCATCAGCAGAGTGGATTGAATCAGCTAAGTAAAAGATATCAAAAGTCATTCCAACGGTAATAAATGCACCTGGTGTAATAAATGAAGAGTTGAAAGGGTATTATGGCAAAGGATTAGAGAAGTTAATTCAAATTACCTCATATCAGCATGGTTCATTTAATGCGACTGACGGCTCCGTACAACAGAGTTGCAGTGAACAGTTGCAGGGAGCCGTTTAAGGATTTGACCGGAACTCGAGGAAGATCAATTTTTTTGTCTCACTTCAACGGAAATAATTCGTTTTGCCGAGTATAAATAGATCTACAATTCAAGAGTTAAGACAACACAACACAAGAGAGAGAATTTAATGGGCAAATTTTTTAAGTCTCAACTCAAGAACAGATCACAACTAAGTCATCTGCTGATGAAACAAAGTTGAAGAAAAGTTTAAATACTTATAAAATCTGAGTGATTTTGTTCAACTGAGTGTTGTGAGAAGTAGATATTCATCTTTGTGAGTGATATTATTTCGTAGAATAAGTTTTCTTTGTGATTTCCTATTGTGATATTGTTGTTTGGTCATTTGTTGTAAAAGCACAAGTGTTTGTATTAGTTACTGTGTGTTCTAGTGGAGCCTAAATCTTCATTATTTAGAAGGTAATAAAAGTACAAACATATAAACTAAGAATAAGAATAATAAGATATATACAAATATTAATCAGTAAACTCTAGACATGCTTTCAGATTTCTTCTATTGTATACAAGCTAGCTCAAATTTATATTCCAGCAAAATCATACATTCAATAGAATTTATAGGAGGCATAATAAACATGCATTGTAATTAAACATGAGAAGCAATATTTGAGAAGGTGAAACACAAATACAAGTGATCAATGGTTCAAGTTCTGAGTGTATATTCAAATTTAAAATATTTAAATAATGCAAGATTTAGCGATAAATCCGAAGAAGATTCAAATGGCACGAATAATTATCTCCAAGCAAGCAACAAATACAACAATGCCTTTCTTTTGGAAAAATGGACCATCCAATAAACCAATAACCAACTGCATCCATACAAGTCTATGTTCATCACCTGCAATTCAATTAAGAAATTATTGTAAATGGAAAGAAGCACCAAATGAATAAAGATCTTTAAAGAAAATGTGTTTTAGCATTCACACCGTCATTTCATATTTGGATTCAACTCTTGTTTCTTCATGAAAGTATTTAAGAACAGTCCTTTCTTAGCAAAATTTCATTTTTTTTATAACCCAGGTGTCCAAGCTTACACTAAACTAATCATGGACCCTCAGAACCCTGAAGGATGTAAATCGCAGGATGTGCCTCCATCAAGCCTTGGGATCCCACCATATTGTTGTACACTCTGCGCACAAAGGGGTCTTCACCATAAATGACTCTTAGACAGACTCATGAAAATGCTTACATCCAAGTTCCAAATGGGTTTCGAACCCCCACCCTTGCCGCTGGAGGAAGCCTTAAAAAAAAAAAAAAAAATCATTTTGGCCCTTTAAAGCATCTGCATTTCAAAATTGATCATTTATTGTGGTACATCAACAATAATTCTTAATTTCAGTCTTTATTGCCGGAATTTTTTAATTATCTTCGAAAATCATAAATTTATGTCTTAATTGACCGGAAAATTAATATTTTTTGCCGAAAATCATGAATTTATATTTAATCTGACCGAAAACTTTAATTTTAGCCAAAAATATCAGTTGTCGAGTGACACTTAAAAATTAAGAATTTCATATTTTGAATCCACAATTTGTAAGTCCAAGCCATGTGATATATCAAATATGACATAAATTGATGATTTTTGGCGATAAAAAAAAATCGGTGATAAGGACTGAAATTGATGATGATGACACAATAAATAACGTAAATTGTCGAGATACCACAATAATGACCAATTTTGAAATACAACCACTTTAGAGGGCCAAAAATGAAATTTTGCCCCTTTTTTTCACGTCGCTATAAACATTGATTTAGTAAAACCTTAGTATTACCCTTTTAAAACAAAAGCTGGAAGAGCACATGTTCACCACCTCTTCAGAACTTGTTTCACCATTCCTGTTTCATAGAGTACGTTCATGTACCATAGCTAGGGCTGTGCAATTTTCGGTAAACCGGTCGAACCGAACCGGTACCGAAAATTCGGTACGTACCGAATACTGAACCGAAATTTCGGTTCGGTATTCGGTACAAAGCCAATTACCGAACCAGCATAGCTTTCGGTTTTCGGTAATACCGGTCGGTTTACCGAACCGAATCGGTATACCGAATTTTTTTTTTTTTTTTTTTTTATATCCAATTTTTGAATTATACTTGAGTAAAAATTAAAAACTAATCCTAATTTCATTCTCAGTTTATTACGGGAAAGGAAAGAAAAGAACCCTAGCAATAGCAATCAATCACCCGTGGCCTTCAATAATGCTACCTTCTTAAAAAATTCTTCATTGTTTGATGATTGAAAATCAATTAAATTTATTTCAACATTTAATTTGTTTGAGTTTTATTTGTTTTATATAACAAATCAAAGATGAATACGATATTAGTTCTTAAAGTGTATGATCCTATTTAATTGGTTCCTCATGGTTATATGTATTTGCCAAGCATTCTTTAAGTGGGTCAGTGGGAGAGATGTTTTCCAATACAATACAAGTGGGTATCTAATTGATTTCAATTCTCACATTTTATGATGTTATTAAGATTTGCCGAACAACACTTGAGCAATAATTCATCACTTAAGGCCCAACAAATCGAAAAAAAAAGCCAAAATTTTCAGAAAATTTGAAGAAATCAAAATTTCGATTTTTATGTACCGAATCATACCGAACCGTACCGAATCGGTAAATTACCGAACCGAACCGAAATTTTCGGTTTGGCAAACGGTACTGGTTTTCAGATTACCGAATGAACCGGTTTACCGAAAATCGGTTCGGTACGGTTCGGTTTTACCGAATGCACAGCCCTAATTTTGAGGACATATTACGGTATGAATTTGCTTTAATCTTTCGTCAATATGACATGTAAGTAATAGTCCTTACATAAATTGATGTTACTAATTTACTATTTGACTATTATATTAGAAAACGTGAAAATTGTGCTTGACCATGAATGCAATAATTTTGTGACAATTTAGACACGTGCCTAATTTGATCATGATGTGGGAATTATGGGAAATTAATATATCGATGTTTTCTATAGGTGATGGAAGAATTGGTGATATTAATTAATACCAGTTGGGAATTAAATGCCTGACATTAATGACTTGGAGTTTCATTTCATGTCTTAAAATGATTTAATCATGCGTTTCTTTTTGTAATGATTTAAATCATGCGTTCCAACCATAGCAGCCAGGAAAATTGAAAACAGTTTGGACTACTTCCTATCAAAATAAAACAGGACAATTTTTTTAGGAGAATTAACCAAGGCAAATAACTTAAAATTATAGGAGAAACTTTCTCGCATATTAGGAGCTCAAAATATCTCATTCATGGCTTCTTCAACATCAACTGTACATATAATAACTTCGCATGTAAAACGAGTAAAAGAGAAAGCTGCAGGTCAGACAACCGAATAATGAAATAAATAATCAAATAACCAGAATAATCATGCTACAATTTATAGACTAAAAGAAAATTATCGTCCCAGGTGTTTCAATTTCCTATAGTAAAGCAAACAAAATATTTTGCTTAAAATTAGCAATAATAAATCGTGTTTTGCTTGAAAAGATAACTTCCATTTAATTCTTAATTAAGAATATTACTTCAAAATCTCAAATAATTAATAAACACTAATGCCATCTCCATTGGAGATGGTTGCTCGGGCTCGGGGTGGGGGTGGGCAGGGAAACGGAAATTAATGTCAATGGTTGGCCGTATCAACGCGCCGCCGTAGCACCACCATTCTTTCTTCTTCATAGGGGTATATATATGTATTATTTCAATTTAACATTATATATAACAATTTTCATGTTTTTGTTTTAGATCTAGATTTTAATTAGGAGAAATTGTTCATTGGTTGATATAGAATTATATAACATTTACTTTAAACTTGATTTTGAGTTGGAATTGACTTTAAATTAGGGGTTTATAATTTTATTGAATTGAAAATAAAATTAGGGCCTAAATTTGAGATTAAATTAATTTAGGGTTTTTGGTATATATACTTTAATTTTTCAGAACAAAGGTTACATCCGGACTTTGGTAATTATTTTTTTACTTAATTCCTAAGTTCTTTTTGGATGATGCAGATTGCTGAGGATTATTGTTATTCAATAATCCAATTTTATTTCTGCTTGTAACTATAAAATATATGCTGGAGCTTAACACATTTGATGCTAAATGCTACAGTGCCTGCATTCCGTGATGCGATAGATGTGCCTTTGGTGGTGAGGAGATTGCACAAGCCGAGGGAGGAGGTATGAGGAAGAAATTTACTTATGACCTTTAAGTGTTGGTCGTTGTACTTGCTACATATATCATTCATTTTCTTTGTAATATTCCAGGTGAGGAAAGAAGTTGGAATTCAGGACAAGGCTAATTGCCATTTATTTTATTTTATACTTTGTAAAAGAATTCTTTTCCAGCATTAATTGCCTTCTTATTTGGTTGCATTCATCCTTTGCAGCCATCAGGTTGGACTTCTGGAAGACGCGTTGGCTTAAAGGCCTTGGAAGAGTGTCCGCGAGGAGATTAGGATTTGGGTTGAAGATAATTGCAAATTCCCCCCATTTTTTAGATAATCTCAAATGTCAAACTCGGACGACGTTTCTGAAACACAAGATATGTAGTATAATGTTTTATTAGACAATTTTGAATGTTTGTAATATAGGATGATAATGTGTTTGTAAGAATTGAATATTATGTTTGTAAAAATTGAATATTTTGTTATGAGTAGATGGATCTTTATGTAATTCATTGTTAGGAATTCATAAATATTACAAATTAACAAAAAAAATTATTTTCGGAAATTAAAAAAAATTGAAATATATATGAATTCCCACCGAAATAATTTCGGTGGGAAATAATAAATTCCAACCGAAATAATTTCCCACCGATTCAATTCCACCGAAATTCCCACAGATTTTGAAATCGGTGGGAAAACTGTCGGTGGGAATTACGGTCGAAATTTTTTTATTCCCACCGATTTTTCCCAAAATCAGTGGGAATTTCGTGGAATTTTCCTTGTTTCTAGTAGTGCTAAATCGTGGTGGTAAAAATTGAATGGTCTCCAATCGTCCAACCTGATGGGATTAACTGAAAAAACCACAAACAATCACTACAAGAATTATAAAAAAAAAAAAAAAAATTATGTTTCACAGAAAAAGCACTAGCAATTGGAACACCAATCAAATTTGCAAATGCCATTAGCGGAATAAATACCTAAACCTTCGCAGTAAAAATCGAGTGTTCTCGAATGAAGAAAATAAGAATGTGATACAAACTGGATCAATTACTGAATATACTCAACCCAAACAATCAACCCAAACACAGTAAATGGAATTCCATCACTCGATTGAACAACTTAATCAATTGAATTAACACTTCAACATTCAATCAACATAAGTCTCTTACAATAAAATATGAAATCAATAAACTCAATACAATATCCAATGAGAATAACAATCAAACATCACCTAAGCAAGAGTAAATATGCAAAGGAATTCCACAATTGGACTTCGGATGCAAACAACTGAGCTGAGACCTTCGTGGTTACCTGAAATGAAGATGGGCAGCTCAATCAATGATCAAATTCAATAGAACAGTGAACAGAGGAAGAAGGAAGGTGCTTACGGCACAATTTTCATGATGATTCCCATTTCAGCTTTGGTGCTATTTATGTGAGGTACTTTTAGTGACGTGTTAACCCTTGCCATGTGTACATACAAGTCAGCTGCACTTTCCCAGCTCAATCCAATCCTGCGCGTGCACGTGGCTGCTTTGTTCCTGAGAGAGACATGTAAAAACGTCGTTATTAAAAATGCGACCTAGCCGTTAAAGCTGTTAAGTGGTTTCAGCCCAGAATTGCATTTTCCCCCCTATATTTTGCAATTAACCCCTTGCCTCAGCTTGTTTTGCTTGTCATCTTTCTTGGATTTATTCAGAAAATCAAAGGAATTTATTTATTGATACATAAGATATGTATCAATACCCTCCCCTGGAAACTGTCCTTGTCCTCAAGGACTAAAATGAGGGAATCTTTGGAGAAGTTGGTGGTAATCTTCCCATGTATTATCCTCTTCAGGAGCATTCCACCATTTCACTAAGACTTGAGTACCAGCCTTCCCATGCTGTTTGTACAACCTTCGATCAACAATTTTTTCAGGTTCAAGAATAACATGTCCATGAGGAGTTTGAGAGATAGGAAGCAAAGGAGAGACCACAGCAGTGCCTAATTTCTTGCGTAGTTGTGATATGTGGAAAACATTGTGGATTTTAGCATCTGTGGGTAATGCCAGTTTGTAAGCCACTGCACCCACTCTTTGTAAAATTTCAAAGGGTCCAAAAAATTTGGGACTTAGTTTGGTGTATGGAGAACTCCTTAGTGTGACTTGTCTATAGGGTTGGAGTTTTACAAAAACCCAATCACCAACTTGAAACTCCTTATCCAACCTTTTCTTGTAAGCCATTGCCTTCATCCTGTCTTGAGCTCGTAAAAGGTGAGTTTTCAGAAGCCTAATAGTGGCCTCTCTGGCAGATAAACTCCTATCAACACTATCAACAGTAGAGCTGAGAGGCTGGTAACGAAGATGTGCTGGAGGGGGCTGGCCATAGACTATTTCATATGGGGTGTGTTGAGTAGAAGAATGGAAATTAGTGTTGTACCACCATTCAGCTAAGAGCAAGGATTGCAACCAGGTGTTTGGTCTGTCCCCTACCATGCACCTAAGATAAGTTTCTAAACACCTATTGACCACTTCTGTCTGCCCATCTGTTTGGGGATGATAGGCAGTAGAGTGAAGCAGTTCAGTGCCAGTCATTTTGAAGAATTCTTTCCAAAAAGAGCTCATGAAGACAACATCTCTATCACTGGTTATAGAATGTGGCATCCCATGAAGTTTAAAAATGTTATCCATGAAGGCTTGAGCTACAGTAAGAGCAGTGTAAGGATGAGACAGTGCAATGAAGTGGGCATATTTGCTAAGTCTGTCCACTACCACAAATATCACTTCTTTGCTATTCACTTTAGGTAGACCCTCAATGAAATCCATAGTAATGTCATGCCAAATCTTTTCAGGAATTGGGAGTGGCTGTAACAGTCCATAAGGAAGGCTGTTAATGGGTTTGCATTGCTGACAAATGATACACTCTTGGACATACTTAAAAACCAGATTCTTCATGTGTTTCCAGTAGAAGTGTCTCTCAAGTCTATGGAGTGTTTTAGCCATACCTGAATGTCCACCTTCTTTACTGTCATGGTATAAACGTATGAGTTCCAGTTTGAGGTTGACATCATCACCTATAACCAACCTACCTTTTCTTCTGAGCAAGCCATCCTTCCAAGAGAAATCTGAATGTGCAGAGGGGTGGTTTTGCACTTTGTCTATCAACTCCAAAATTTTTGTGTCAGTTGTCAAACTGGATTTGATCTTGTCTATCAAGGAAGAAGTTACGATAGAAAGGGTATAGAGTTGTTCCTCACATGCCTGTCTACTCAAAGCATCAGCTACCTTATTGTCCACTCCCCTTTTGTATACTATACTGTAATCATACCCCATAAGCTTAATTAACCATTTTTGTTGTGCAGGGGTTGCAATTTTCTGCTCCAGCAAGTACTTGAGGCTCTGGTGATCAGTGTGTATAACAAAGTGTCTCCCTATCAAATATGGCCGCCATCTCTCTACAGCAGTAACCAGTGCTAATAATTCCCTCTCATAAACAGGAAGTGCAGCATGCCGTTCATTTAATGCTTTACTGAAGTAAGCTACTGGTCTATTGTGTTGCATGAGTACAGCACCCAGTCCCTTTCCAGAGGCATCAGACTCCACAATGAACTCAGTAGAGAGATCAGGTAAGGCTAGCACAGGGGTTTGAGTCATGGCTTGTTGCAGTTCTTTAAATGCTGTAGTAGCTTCATCTGTCCATAGAAACTTATCCTTCTTTAGTAAGCTGGTTAAAGGTCTAGCTATGGTTCCATACCCCTTCACAAACCGCCTATAATACCCAGTCAAGCCCAGAAAACCTCTGAGGTCCTTGATGTTCTTAGGAAGAGGCCAATCCAGCATAGCCTTTATCTTCTGTTCATCAGCAGCAACCCCCTTCTCAGAAATGATAAACCCCAAGTATTCAACTTGATCTTGGGAAAAGTTGCATTTACTCTCCTTAACATACAACTGATGAGATCTTAATACTTCAAAAACCAAACTCAACTGATGTAAATGATCATGCCAGGTAGTGCTGTAAATCAAAATGTCATCAAAGAAAACCAAGACAAATCTTCTTAAATAGTGTTGGAAGATTTGATTCATCAAGCTCAGGAAGGTTGAAGGGGCATTGGTGAGTCCAAATGGCATAACAAAGAACTCAAAATGACCATGATGTGTTCTAAAGGCTGTTTTGTGAATATCTTGTTCTCTCATTCTGATTTGATGGTAACCAGACCTTAAGTCTAGCTTAGTGAAAAATTTAGAGCCATGTAACTCATCAAGGAGTTATTCAATGACAGGAATGGGAAATTTGTCTTTGATAGTGGCCTTGTTGAGCTCTCTGTAGTCTACACATAATCTCCAAGATCCTTCTTTTTTCTTGACCAATACCACTGGTGAAGAGTAAGGACTGTTGCTGTGCTGAGCCACCCCTGATTCTAACATTTCCACTACAATTTTCTCAATCTCATTCTTTTGAAGTGCAGGGTATCTGTAAAGTCTAACATTAATGGGGGGTGTTCCCTCCTTCAAATTGATGGCATGGTCATGATCTCTTTTGGGTGGTAGTTCTGTTGGAACTTGGAAAATATCTTGATATTGAGCAAGAAGATTTTGTAGTTCAGGTGGTTTCACTGTAGTCACTTTAGCTTCTATTCCCATAAATTGCGCATTGACACTCTCGTCATTTAACCATGTGAGACTCATCATAGAGAGTTCAGCAGGTTTGGATAATAATTTCTCCATGGTACTTCCCTTCACAGTTTTAATAGTAGGTGTTTTCCCCCTCAAAGCCCCCATGCATTCTCCATTCAAACTCCTTACACATGAAACTACTGTGCACTTTTTCCCCATTAGCAACTCCAACAGCAAAAGGTGCAGTGGGTTTTAGTTTACACCCTAATCTCTTTGCCACTTCCAAGTCTAAAAAATTGTGTGTGCTGCCAGAATCCACCAAGATGTGTATGTTTTTATTCACGTGAGAACCAGTGATTCTCATAGCATGAAAATATTGCACTCCAGTCATTGCATGTAGTGAAATTACAGGCAATGGTTCCCCTTCATAATTCTCCACATTGTTCTCAATCTGAGTAGAGGTTTCTTCAGTCTCCTCCCACTCTATATTGTCATCTAAGTCCATGATAAATAACTGTTTCCTTTTGGGGCATTGGTGTCCAGGTGAGAACTTGTCATCACACCAAAAACACAATCCCTTGGATCTCCTATCAGTCATTTCTGCAGTAGTCAGTACCTTGGACTGTCTCACTGGATTAGGGGGGTTTTTGTAAATGGAGGAGGTGTTCCTAATAATTGGTGTGGGTAACAAGGGTGGGTTTCTATTGCTAGGAGGGAATGATTTCTTGTGTGACTTTGAGTTGCTTTTTTCTTGCATCCTAGCTAACCCATAAGCCTTCTGTAAGGTTTTAGGAGAGAACATTCTTACTGGGAATTCAATCTCCTTCTTCAATCCAGTTAAGAAAATGCTTACTGCATATGTTTCTGGAATGTCAACCTTGTTGAGGAGGTCATCAAAAGCATCCAAGTATGATTGTACAGAACCAGTTTGCCTCAATTCCTTCAACTCCCCTATTGGGTCATCAAATAATGTCATAGCAAACCTATTTTGTAATGCCCCAACATATTCTTCCCAGTATACTATTCCCCTCCTCATTTTCATAAAAGATTGATGCCATATTAATGCTCTTCCTTCCAAATGTACAGCAGCTATCTTCACCTTACTATTGTCAGGTGTTTCCTCCAACTCAAAGTACATCTCAGCTCTGTACACCCAGTTCTTAAGATCATCTCCTTCAAAACGAGGAAAATCCATCCTAGCATTATACCTCATTGGTCTGTGAAAGTTCTGTCCAGAAGAGTAAGAGGGACCATCTCTTTGTTCTTCTTCACCTTCAACTTCGGATTGTTTCCCTCTAGATTTCTGGGTAGCTAACTCAGCTAGCATTGCCATGGATTTCCTCAATTCCTGCATGTGATCATCCATTTTCTTCTCCAATGCATCATGTTTCAAATTCTGCTATTCACTGTATGATCTTAACTGATCCAGTTCCTTCTGAAGCTCTTGAGCCCTAGAATATGTTGGGGCATTACAAAATAGGTTTGCTATGACATTATTTGATGACCCAATGGGGGAGCTGAAGGAATTGAGGCAAACTGGTTCTGTACAATCATACTTGGATGCTTTTGATGACCTCCTCAACAAGGTTGACATTCCAGAAACATATGCAGTAAGCATTTTCTTAACTGGATTGAAGAAGGAGATTGAATTCCCAGTAAGAATGTTCTCTCCTAAAACCTTACAGAAGGCTTATGGGTTAGCTAGGATGCAAGAAAAAAGCAACTCAGAGTCACACAAGAAATCATTCCCTCCTAGCAACAGAAACCCACCCTTGTTACCCACACCAATTATTAGGAACACCTCCTCCATTTACAAAAACCCCCCTAATCCAATGAGACAGTCCAAGGTACTGACTACTGCAGAAATGACTGATAGGAGATCCAAGGGATTGTGTTTTTGGTGTGATGACAAGTTCTCACCTGGACACCAATGCCCCAAAAGGAAACAGTTATTTATCATGGACTTAGATGACAATATAGAGTGGGAGGAGACTGAAGAAATCTACTCAGATTGAGAACAATGTGGAGAATTATGAAGGGGAACCATTGCCTGTAATTTCACTACATGCAATGACTGGAGTGCAATATTTTCATGCTATGAGAATCACTGGTTCTCACGGGAATAAAAACATACACATCTTGGTGGATTCTGGCAGCACACACAATTTTTTAGACTTGGAAGTGGCAAAGAGATTAGGTGTAAACTAAAACCCACTGCACCTTTTGCTGTTGGAGTTGCTAATGGGGAAAAAGTGCACAGTAGTTTCATGTGTAAGGAGTTTGAATGGAGAATGCATGGGGGCTCATTTCTGTCTGATGTACTAGTAGTGCCAATAGGGGGTTGTGACTTAGTATTGGGAGTGCAATGGCTTATAACTCTAGGGGACATCAAGTGGAACTTCAGCAAATTAACTATGGAGTTTGAAGTCAAAGGGAAAAGGGTAGCTTTGAGGGGGAAAACACCTACTATTAAAACTGTGAAGGGAAGTACCATGGAGAAATTATTATCCAAACCTGCTGAACTCTCTATGATGAGTCTCACATGGTTAAATGAAGAGAGTGTCAATGCGCAATTTATGGGAATAGAAGCTAAAGTGACTACAGTGAAACCACCTGAACTACAAAATCTTCTTGCTCAATATCAAGATATTTTCCAAGTTCCAACAGAACTACCACCCAAAAGAGATCATGACCATGCCATCAATTTGAAGGAGGGAACACCCCCCATTAATGTTAGACCTTACAGATACCCTGCACTTCAAAAGAATGAGATTGAGAAAATTGTAGTGGAAATGTTAGAATCAGGGGTGGCTCAGCACAACAACAGTCCTTACTCTTCACCAGTGGTATTGGTCAAGAAAAAAGAAGGATCTTGGAGATTATGTGTAGACTACAGAGAGCTCAACAAGGCCACTATCAAAGACAAATTTCCCATTCCTGTCATTGAAGAACTCCTTGATGAGTTACATGGCTCTAAATTTTTCACTAAGCTAGACTTAAGGTCTGGTTACCATCAAATCAGAATGAGAGAACAAGATATTCACAAAACAGCCTTTAGAACACATCATGGTCATTTTGAGTTCCTTGTTATGCCATTTGGACTCACCAATGCCCCTTCAACCTTCCTGGGCTTGATGAATCAAATCTTCCAACACTATTTAAGAAGATTTGTCTTGGTTTTCTTTGATGACATTTTGGTTTACAGCACTACCTGGCATGATCATTTACATCAGTTGAGTTTGGTTTTTGAAGTATTAAGATCTCATCAGTTGTATGTTAAGGAGAGTAAATGCAGCTTTGCCCAAGATCAAATGAATACTTGGGGTTTATCATTTCTGAGAACGGGGTTGCTGCTGATGAACAGAAGATAAAGGTTATGCTGGATTGGCCTCTTCCTAAGAACATCAAGGACCTCAGAGGTTTTCTGGGCTTGACTGGGTATTATAGGCGGTTTGTGAAGGGGTATGGAACCATAGCTAGACCTTTAACCAGCTTACTAAAGAAGGATAAGTTTCTATGGACAGATGAAGCTACTACAGCATTTAAAGAACTGCAACAAGCCATGACTCAAACCCCTGTGCTAGCCTTACCTAATCTCTCTACTGAGTTCATTGTGGAGTCTGATGCCTCTGGAAAGGGATTGGGTGCTGTACTCATGCAACACAATAGACCAGTAGCTTACTTCAGTAAAGCATTAAATGAACGGCATGCTGCACTTCCTGTTTATGAGAGGGAATTATTAGCACTGGTTACTGCTGTAGAGAGATGGCGGCCATATTTGATAGGGAGACACTTTGTTATACACACTGATCACCAGAGCCTCAAGTACTTGCTGGAGCAGAAAATTGCAACCACTGCACAACAAAAATGGTTAATTAAGCTTATGGGGTATGATTACGGTATAGTATACAAAAAGGGAGTGGACAATAAGGTAGCTGATGCTTTGAGTAGACAGGCATGTGAGGGACAACTCTACACCCTTTCTATCATAACTTCTTCCTTGATAAACAAGATCAAATCCAGTTTGACAACTGACACAAAAATTTTGGAGTTGATAGACAAAGTGCAAAACCACCCCTCTGCACATTCAGATTTCTCTTGGAAGGATGGCTTGCTCAGAAGAAAAGGTAGGTTGGTTATAGGTGATGATGTCAACCTCAAACTGGAACTCATATGTTTATACCATGATAGTAAAGAAGGTGGACATTCAGGTATGGCTAAAACACTCCATAGACTTGAGAGACACTTCTACTGGAAACACATGAAGAATTTGGTTTTTAAGTATGTCCAAGAGTGTATCATTTGTCAGCAATGCAAACCCATTAACAGCCTTCCTTATGGACTGTTACAGCCACTCCCAATTCCTGAAAAGATTTGGCATGACATTACTATGGATTTCATTGAGGGTCTACCTAAAGTGAATAGCAAAGAAGTGATATTTGTGGTAGTGGACAGACTTAGAAAATATGTCCACTTCATTGCACTGTCTCATCCTTACACTGCTCTTACTGTAGCTCAAGCCTTCATGGATAACATTTTTAAACTTCATGGGATGCCACATTCTATAACCAGTGATAGAGATGTTGTCTTCATGAGCTCTTTTTGGAAAGAATTCTTCAAAATGACTGGCACTGAACTGCTTCACTCTACTGCCTATCATCCCCAAACAGATGGGCAGACAGAAGTGGTCAATAAGTGTTTAGAAACTTATCTTAGGTGCATGGTAGGGGACAGACCAAACACCTGGTTGCAATCCTTGCCCTTAGCTGAATGGTGGTACAACACTAATTTCCATTCTTCTACTCAACACACCCCATATGAAATAGTCTATGGCCAGCCCCCTCCAGCACATCTTCTTTACCAACCTCTCAGCTCTACTGTTGATAGTGTTGATAGGAGTTTATCTGCCAGAGAGGCCACTATTAGGCTTCTGAAAACTCACCTTTTACGAGCTCAAGACAGGATGAAGGCAATGGCTGACAAGAAAAGGTTGGATAAGGAGTTTCAAGTTGGTGATTGGGTTTTTGTAAAACTCCAACCCTATAGACAAGTCACACTAAGGAGTTCTCCATACACCAAACTAAGTCCCAAATTTTTTGGACCCTTTGAAATTTTACAAAGAGTGGGTGCAGTGGCTTACAAACTGGCATTACCCACAGATGCTAAAATCCACAATGTTTTCCACATATCACAACTACGCAAGAAATTAGGCACTGCTGTGGTCTCTCCTTTGCTTCCTATCTCTCAAACTCCTCATGGACATGTTATTCTTGAACCTGAAAAAATTGTTGATCGAAGGTTGTACAAACAGCATGGGAAGGCTGGTACTCAAGTCTTAGTGAAATGGTGGAATGCTCCTGAAGAGGATAATACATGGGAAGATTACCACCAACTTCTCCAAAGATTCCCTCATTTTAGTCCTTGAGGACAAGGACAGTTTCCAGGGGAGGGTATTGATACATATCTTATGTATCAATAAATAAATTCCTTTGATTTTCTGAATAAATCCAAGAAAGATGACAAGCAAAACAAGCTGAGGCAAGGGGTTAATTGCAAAATATAGGGGGGGAAATGCAATTCTGGGCTGAAACCACTTAACAGCTTTAACGGATAGGTCGCATTTTTAATAAAGACGTTTTTACAAGTCACTCTCATGAACAAAGCAGCCACGTGTATGCGCGGGATTGGATTGAGCTGGGAAAGTGCAGCTGACTTGTATGTACACATGGCAAGGGTTAACACGTCACTAAAAGTACCTCACATAAATAGCACCAAAGCTGAAATGGGAATCATCATGAAAATTGTGCCGTAAGCACCTTCCTTCTTCCTCTGTTCACTGTTCTATTGAATTTGATCATTGATTGAGCTGCCCATCTTCGTTTCAGGTAACCTCGAAGGTCTCAGCTCAGTTGTTTGCATCCGAAGTCCAATTGTGGAATTCCTTTGCATATTTACTCTTGCTTAGTTGATGTTTGATTGTTATTCTCATTGGATATTGTATTGAGTTTATTGATTTCATATTTTATTGTAAGAGACTTATGTTGATTGAATGTTGAAGTGTTAATTCAATTGATTAAGTTGTTCAATCGAGTGATGGAATTCCATTTACTGTGTTTGGGTTGATTGTTTGGGTTGAGTATATTCAGTAATTGATCCAGTTTGTATCAGTGGTATCAGAGCAGGCCACCACACACTTTGCCACGCACGCGGAAGGGGCGACCTAGAAAGGAGCGACCCGGGAAGGAGCGACCTAAGAAAGGGCTACCGCAAAGACGAGTGAAGCCGCTTAGAGTGGGCAACCGGAGTAGGCATCTAGAGTGGGCCAACGTGGGCGTTGGCAAAGGAAGTGTGGTGGAATGTAATGATCCTAGTTGAAGGGTATGGGACCTTATCCCACATTGATAGAATGGGATACTAATGTGGGGTTTATATGGCCTTGGGCTCTCCAACTTCAATAGCTAGCTTTTGGGGTGTGGTTCTCCCATGGTCATAACAATACTGATGCGTACCATAATAGGAAGCCATGGATCGAAAGGAAATCTAAACTTCAATTACAAACTAAAGTACCAATTACAATGAAAATAGTAAGGATTGCGTAGGATTGAACCTAATCAACCGGACACAATCAATCTGAAATTGTGATCTCCATAGACATGAAATGGAGATGGACAAGATCAAACCAACTCACACAAAATGAGGGAAATACAGAGAGAAAGTTGGGGAAGAAGACAGCTAAACTGAACATTTTTCATCCTGATTTCTATTCACTGCCCGTTGCCTTTTTATTAAGCCTTGTTGCAGAATTACAAAAATGCCCCTGCAGTCCAAGCCATTTAATGAAGTCGTATTGGCCCATCTAACGTTTTTATCTCCATTTAATTTAGGCATGCATCAAATCCTCCCCCATAAAATTGTCCTTGTCCTCAAGGACAAAGCCTTGTTTATTTGATCAGCCAAGTTCCCCCACATTTTTTATAGACTTTCATGTTGAGTAACTTGTTGCAATACATCATTCAGGAGTAAACATGCAGACTGCTCTTTTTGAATTTTGTCAATAGAATATGCACCATTGCTTGGATTTCTTCACAAAATTCAGAGGCCTCAAAGATGGTGGATCATTATTGCTGATGAGTTGACTTGAAGAAAGATAAATCCACCTGGACAGCAGCTAAACCAAGCCTCGTCATCTCAAATATAGTCTTTGATAGCAACTCAAATGATCTGCCAAGAAGAACACCCAAAGATTCCTTATGTGAGGCTGCAGCTGTAGCACCCCAGTTCCCAACTATTGCACAAAGTAACCTTGATAAACAAAATTCAAAGAAAGGTCTTCTAAACATGCAGTAATGTCCACTCCACCATTTATAATGTATTATTAGTAAATACAACACCATGGCAGTCTCACTCCATTTGCCTCCAACACCAACTACATATTCCTAAGCATAATGACCTTGAATCACTTTTATTCCAAATTTTCTGGTTTATTTTCTTTGCTTAAAACAGTGTAACTTAGTCCTGGGGGTGGTTCTGGTGGAGGTAAAGGTGGCTCCGGCAATTCTACTACCCAAGATTGAGCCTCTAACATCTCATGGATTTTATGCAGCGAGCCGACGCCTTTTGATGACGGATTTGTGATTAAAATAGCCATCCATTCTCCACTACAAACATCATCTAAGCACACAACCTTTGTGGTAGTAGACACAACCAAACACCAAGGTATAACATCATCTAATATCCTTAACCTTTTATTGTCAATATCTTTAGAATTAATCCCACACTTTTCAGCCATATTCTCTAGAGTATAACTCTTACACTTTTCAGTTACATTTTGAGGCAAATCCTTGTTAGGCAATTCCTCAAACACCTGCAACTCTACATTTTCTGCCTTATGATCATTGTCTCCTACTTTATTCATTACCTCCCCTTCAATTTTATTTTCAGATATTAAATTCTTCACCAAAATGGAATCAGATAGAATGCCATGCCCTGTCAAATTCTCATCAAAATCGACTACCTTATTTTCCACTAACTCCACATTTACGGGTGATTCACTAACATTGCACTCACTCATTTCAAGAGCATCATCCACATCAATTTCGAAGACATAAAATTTCTTTTTCTTACAACATTTATGCCCTAGATACATGTATTCATCACACAAAAGGCATATTCCTCTATCTCTCTTTTCATTTAATTCATACGAAGAATAGACTTTGTACTGCTTGTGTAATTCGGAGTTACCAGATTCGAGAGATACCTGAAAATTCCGCATCGATTTGGTGTCAAAGAGATGTTGCGATTCTCGATCAAAGGTACTTTGTTGGTTTGAAACTGACTTTGACGAGAAATCGGAGTAATTGCTCTTTATCGAAGTCATGTCGGCGATCATCCTCCTAATTTCAGTCATCTTTTAGTCGATACTCTCGTTAATATTCTTCGGCTCATGAAAATTCTCCACTGATTTTTCTTCCACAGTAACTCTTATACTGATCGAATCTATGCCACAAATTTCAGGATATCCCCGATGTTGGTTATAATGGCGCAATGGATAATTTCCCGTTTTAACTTCAATTTCTTTTTTATTTTTTTGTAGAACAGCTGAGGATCGACTGCTCTGATACCAATTGTTATGACCCTGGGAGAACCACACCCCAAAAGCTAGCTATTGAAGTTGGAGAGCCCAAGACCATATAAACCCCACATTAGTATCCCATTCTACCAATGTGGGATAAGGTCCCATACCCTTCAACTAGGATCATTACATTCCACCATGCAGAATGTAATGATCCTAGTTGAAGGGTATGGGACCTATCCCACATTGGTAGAATGGGATACTAATGTGGGGTTTATATGGTCTTGGGCTCTCCAACTTCAATAGCTAGCTTTTGGGGTGTGGTTCTCCCAGGGTCATAACAATTGGTATCAGAGCAGGCCACCACACACTTTGCCACGCACGCGGAAGGGGCGACCTAGAAAGGAGCGACCCGGGAAGGAGCAACCTAAGAAAGGGCTACCGCAAAGACGAGTGAAGCCGCTTAGAGTGGGCAACCGGAGTAGGCAACTAGAGTGGGCCAACGTGGGCGTTGGCAAAGAAAGCGTGGTGGAATGTAATGATCCTAGTTGAAGGGTATGGGATCTTATCCCACATTGGTAGAATGGGATACTAATGTGGGGTTTATATGGTCTTGGGCTCTCCAACTTCAATAGCTAGCTTTTGGGGTGTGATTCTCCCAGGGTCATAACAGAATGAAAACAGCGGAGAAGAGATTTTTAGTTTTGGAAAAAAAAAAAAAAAAAAAAAAAAGAAAAAAACGTTGCCGTTTAAGAGACGCGTGAATAACCCCCAGATTACAATAAACGGCGTCGTTTAAGGATAGCTCACGCGCGAAAAGAAAAAGGAAAAATCCAACCTGGCGCACAAGAGATGGACGACTACGGAGTTAAATGCCAAACAAAAAGGAAAAAAGAAAACACAACAAGAACAAATCAGCCGCAAAAATAACAAAATGGCGATGTAGAAGCATTAAATTGGAAAGAATTAAGTGGAAATTAAAATAGGAGTTACTGTAAAAAACTTCATCGACTCTTATATAGTTTTAATTTAAAATATATATATATATATACTTCCTCCGTCTCATTTTTCTGTATCCGTTGGTACAGTTGACTAGTCAACTTGACTAATTTATAAAAATCATAATAAATAATTTAAATTATATATTTCACGACTAAATTGATAATATCATATGACACCATATAAATTAATATTTAAAATGTTTAATACACCATAAATATGAATAATTTAACATGATAAGTCACTTAAAAAGACTGAAGAGTTTGACCTGATACTGTAGCTAATGCAGTAAAAATAATGGAACGGATGGAGTATTTTGTTAGAATTTCCTAAATATTAGTTACTTAATTTATCAATATCTTATATATATATATATATAGGAGAATGGTCTTTTGACCAAAATCTTGCAATTTGGACTGAATACTAATTTCTGGTAATTTTGATTTTTTTTATTTTCTTAAAAAAGTTTTGATTGGTCAACACAAAATTTATTATTTTCAGTTACAAAACAATCTTATTAATTGTCATATTGTCATATTATAAAACAAAAGGAAGTTTCCTTCCATTCCGAAAAATCAGTTAATTACAATTTTAATCTAATTTAAATTTGGTCAAAAATTGCCATTAATAGTCATAGAATATGCTCATTACTCAAAATTTCCGGTAATCCTTTGGGAATAGTAAAACTAATTATTTTTTGTTAAGATCATTAAGATATGTTAGGATACCTATAGCTGATTAGGAAATTTTGAGTTGGCAATTACTCAAATACTTTATTCATGCCTAAACTTTAGCCGTGGTAAAGCTAATTAATTAATTGCAAATTAAAAAAAAAAATTCATTTATATATACTTGAATATGACTTTAGCATAAACACATTGCTTCAAAGATATGCTCATTATCTCCACTCATTCGACAATTTTTTTGTATCTAATTGGTAATTTCATTTATCTAATTTTTGGTGTAATCGGTTATAAATTCATGATATATATATATATATATATATATATATATATATATATATATAATAAGAGAACTATCAAGTGAATGCTTCCTCTGATCTAAGACGACAATAGGTTCGTGATTGATTTTCTGTTTTTTTTTCTATTCATATTTGACGATATTTTGCTTTTATGTTTTCATGAAATTTGATTTGTATGAAATTGATTATGATTTCTTAATTTTATTTATAGGTCTGGAAAATATGAAGGTTTTGTTGCAGGAAATCTTGACACAAAGTGATGTTTGTTTATATACATTTATAAAAATAAAAGAATAAAAAAAGGTGATGATTGTAATATTGAAATGATTGCATTGCTAAAAAATAATTATGTTGTCTTGAATACTTATGGCTCTTAGAATTTATATTTGTTAATTGTGTTTTACATGTTAGAAATAAGCCGTAACATGAATTTATATTTTGTCTTGAAGTTTTCATTACGAGACTTGAATCAAAAGTTGGAATTCTATTGCCCCACAACTAGAACTAAGAGATGAAATCTCAATTGCCATGAAAGATATTGGAGCTCTTGGTGGTATAGATATAAGGGGTTTCAGGTTTTGGCTGAATTACGTAAGTAGAATGTTCTTGATCGAGAACGCATCTTATTGACTCTAAACATGATATAGTTATTATATTCCCGTGTTCTTATACAATGAGATCATTCATATTCTTTTATGACATTTTTTTGTGAGAATGAATAGACTTTATGAGGGGGATATTTACGTACAATGATCGACTTAAATGTTGCAAGTATGTAAGAAATTTTCTTCCTTCTTTTCCATTATTTTTTTATAAAAGAAAATCTAGCCTTTTGTAAAATGTATTTGTTCTATCTTATTCAAATTACTACACTTTTGTTGAAGGAAGACTGAAAGTATATATCATAGAGGACAAGAAGATGTCAAGAAGAAACTTACACATGTACTCTTCAGTCTTCACTAACTCTAATCAAACCAACGACATGTAAAATGAACTTAAAAAAAATTGGATAGAATAACCCCTAGAATTCTATATTGATTTGGTGAACTATTTTTACATTTATCATTGCATTACTTTTGTTTTCATCAATTTTAGTTACATTATTATTCTTCACATTACTTTCGTTTTCATCAATTTTAATTACACTATTATTATTCATAATTCTAATCTATTCTATATGACCGACTTTCAGATAATTCATAAAAATAATTTATCATAAAAAATTTCTTTTAAATATTTTAATGTAATTTTGTGCGTAGCACGGGAATAGGCTAGTTTACTATATACGTAGATATTCTAGATTCCATCCATTAATTAGATTCAATTTTTTTCCCTCGTGAATGAAAAATTAATCATCGGGTCGAACCTCTCTCTACAATCTACATAATTTGGTTTGTATGGAAAACTTAATTCGATAATTTTATGAATATAACAAATATTTTATATGGATCCACCATAATTCACGCTTAATTTTGGTTATATTTGTCAATCACGACCTTTTAGATTCCTTTGCACAATTTAGCTTTCATTTATATATGTACAAACTCTATCCATCCGATTTTGAGTTACCCTTTTTTTTTTTTTTTCTGAAGAAATCCGATTGAATTACCTAGACTTTATAAATAGAATCTCCATTGGAAGAAGTTGTTATATTCATTTTTACCCATCAAGATAAATTATACAATTATGAAAGATGTCTTAATATTTATTCTTTTATGTTCTAACATTCTTCAAGGTTTAGGTCTTTTTTGTGGTCAATATGCACATAGAGTTCACGTTATTAACAAGCTACCTCCAAAGTCTATGTTGAGGTTGCATTGTGCTTTCTGGTGACAATGATCTTGGATTTCATACAACTCCTGTGAATTTCGACTTCAACTGGCGTTTCTGCGATAAATTTTGGGGTAGAATTTTATTCTTCTGTCATCTTTGGTGGGGTTCAAAAAATATTAGTTTCGATATATACAAATCGAGTATGGCCGATGAATGTGGATCTGATTGTTATTGGGAAGTAAGATATGATGGAATTTATTTTTCAGCCGATCCAACTGAATATTTAGAGAAGAAGTATTTTTGGTAAAAGAATTAAAAAAAAAAAAAGTAGAGATCAAGGATTATATACGGAATTGGAGAAATTGGAGAAAAATGTAGGCGAAAATTAAGCCTGCTCTTTTCATATTATACTGTACAAATTAAATAATAATATGTACCATTTTAAAATTATTAATTGCTTACATCTTTCAGTCCCAATTCTTGCTCTACCTAATAACAACATCAGTCTAGTTATTGTATTTCAAGGAAATTTTTGCCCTTGCGTTCTTGGTTTGAATCAATTATTAAAGCGTTAATGACAATTTACCCCCTGTGATTTGAAAAATCCAATTTACCCTCCCGTGAATATAAAATTTATTCACATTGCCTCCCTAAAAATTTTAAGCCTTCAGAAAAAAATATTAATCAACAATAATACCCCCCCTTTTAAGCCTTCATAAAAATTGAATTGAAAAAATGTGGCAAGTTGTCATCCTGTGTTATTATCAATGTGACAATTCACCTTCCTGTATTATCCTAAATGTGGCATTGTATCCCCCTGTTTAATTTTATGTAGACCATTTTACCCCTCAAAAGGGTAATTGTGTCTTTTTACACAATATATTTCACGCTCACTTTCATAGTTGAGTGAGTGAGATACACTCTCCAACTCAAGAAGGTAAATGTCTCCTTTAAAAAAATCACGGGAGGTAAATTGTTCTTTACAAATCACAGGGGGTAAATTCAAATTAGCGCAACAATTAAATATCAACTTTAATTATAATTGCGTTTGATCCATTTATTAATTTTGTGTAATCTAAATTGAACCTATACTTAAAACTTTTAGAACTTTTAGAAGATTAATTTCATATATTCACACTTGTACAAAATTATGAATAATTTGAATCAAATTGTTTTCAAAGTGTATGACTTGAAATGATGAATTTATTTCAATTCCGTTACATTAATATTGTTCAAAGATAGTTGTATTTGAACCCCTTGAGGTACTCATGTTTTATGGAAGAACACGACATAGGTGTATTTTGAATTGAACATTAACCCCACAAACGTGTGACCGTTGGAAATTTCTTGTTTTTAATAATTGCAAATCATCAACTATTTCCTTTGTTCTAATATTTAGCTAGACAATCGAAATCTTAATGGATTATAAAAACATTTGGAAAATGTTGCGAATTTTCACACGCAATGTACGTGTTGCACAAGTAATAAGGTGAAAGTAGAATATCTTCCTCACAAGGACTTGAAACTAATAATTAATCAATTCGCTACTTTAATTTATATTCTAATTCAGTTAAAAGAAAAAAATTGATTAAGAACTACTAAATTAAGAATTAACTAAAATTTATGAAGACAATTTAACTCTTATTTAAATATTTGTTTCCCGTAATTAACAAGTCTATAGGATCTCAAAATTAAACTAAGTTACGCGATACTTAACTCGAACTCGTTTGATAAAAGCTTATTTGAGCTCGGTTCGTCACACTAAACAAACAAGCTTGATCATTATTTTATGTTTGATAACTTTCGAAGCTCGGCTCGAGCTCGACTCGATAAGCTAAAAATTGATAAAAATACACATCAAGCTACTCGATACTCGGCTCGAGCTCATTAGATAAAATCTTGTTTGAGCTCGGTTCGTTTAACAATCAAACCAAGCTCAAACACAAAATTTCAAGCTCGATAAAATTCAAACAAGGCTTGAACATTGTGTCGTTCAATATTACTCGACTCGATATAAGAAAATAAATTTTAGCAAGTTTCCATATAAAATAGAGGAAAAATATTTACATCCAAAAATATGTCAAGATATTTAAGCAGTAAAATGTTGAGTGGGTTAATTCATTCAATTGAATAGGGTATAATGGAGATTGATAGGATTGTTTGATATTGCCTAGGGAAGTCGTGGATAAACATGAAAAATACATGGGACTTTCTTCGATCATTAGTAATCCTAAGTGAAAAAGTAATTTATTGGCTCCATTTTTTATTTCTTTTACAACGCAACTTTTATTCTCGTTTTTAATTGTAAAAATCTCCCAACTTAAAATATTATGTTGTAATTTTGAGAATCGAAAATTCGGATTTATTTCTTAAATGGAAGGTCAGTTTAACCTCACTTTTGTATAATTAATTTTAGAACAATTGATTTTAATATATATATTTTTAAAAATTGATTCGTATTAAATTAAAGAATAAGTTAAATTGGGAACTAAAACAATACTTCTTGTCGTACATAGATTCTATGGAAAACAGACTATTAAAGTTGCCAACAGGTGATTGGTCTAGTGGAATGGACTAGTCATTACAAAGTAGCGGACTCAGGTCACAAATAGGATTTATAATTAATTTTATTTGCAATTGGGACCGAAATGCTTCAAATTTATGAATTGTGGGGTAAATTTGTCGGCCATAAAATATGTGGGATAAAGTTTGGCAACAATTTATAACTATAGGACCAATTCTGTAAATATCCTATCAATTTTCAGTACAAACATTAACGAAAGTATCAAATGTGTATGTTTTTAATGTTATTGTGTAAGGTTACTTGTGTTACGAAAAGTAAAATTCTCTCTATTTTAATATATAATATCTTTTTAGGTTCCTGTTGCATACTTTTTATAAATATAGTTGTATTCTTCAAGTCTGTTTGTTTGGGGCATAAGTCCAAACCTAGACCTGATTTGTCATTGGGTGCTCTTTGAGATCCTATAATTTCATCTAGATGCCTTTTCAAATCCTATTAATTTACCTTTTGCCTCAATCAGATTAATCATAATTTCATTTGTTAATTCTTCATTTTCTCTTTTTAATGCATTGTGAATTGTTGAACGCTTTTCTAATGATAGAATTGTGGTACCAAATTATACGTCGATTATCACTTGTGGTACCATAAAAATCGAGGCCGACACATTTGGTACCATAATTTAAGAAATCGAATCACTTTTGGTACCACCATTAAAAATAGTTAACTACCACCATTAAAAATAGATGTTAACAGGTGACGTGGCAGTTAGGTGTTATGGCAAAATTCATACCATTACTTATGTTGATTAACAATTCTACCCCAAAACATTTCAGGTTGTCAAAATGACCCCACATCTTCAAATTTACTGATAATTTTAGTCCACATTGTTGCCCAATTTCAAAATTGGTTCGAATAAGACACGTGCGGACCAATTAGGAAACTTTACTTATTATATTTGCATATTCTTTTAACTAACTTAATTTTATAAATAATATTAACATACCAAATAATATTTTAATATAAATACGACAAAATATTAAAATAAAACATATTTTTTCAAAATCTAAAATTTATATAATAATATGAGTATATTTAATATTTATAAAAAGATAAAATTATATGTAATTAACAAAATAAATATATTGTTAGCACCAAGATTGCAAACACATTCCATGTTAAAGACTTAATGTAGTCAAGATAAAAGACTGCTGCAGGTTGGTGCGTGTTTTCTCTAGTAAAGTATTTTGTTTACTATGTTTGACTGAGCTTGTTCTAAATATGGGATAACGTGAATTTGGTGTAATCGTCATAGAAACTATGATATTCTCTTTTCCTCCATGTACAGATTCTTTGACATTTCTAAGGGTAAACGCGAAATACTCCTCCATGTTATGTTAAACCTGTAAGAAATTATTCTGTGAAATTTTAATTGCGTCAAATATTTTTGTGTTTTCAAAAACCCTGCAAAAAACACCAAATTTGTAAAAAATAGGTCGTTTTACAATGGTAGACGAGGAAAATTATGTATGCATGTATATACAACACCAGAAGATTCCACAAAGTGCTTGAATAATGTGTATTGTATTATATTTGGAAATTTCGTTGAGATATATATGAAACTAGATAAAGAATATTCAACTAAAACAATAGTTCCTTTTAATTTTTAACAATATGATGAATACAATATTTTAGAAATTTAATTTTCAATTGATATCTAATGTTATAAAGTAAAACACAATATGGATTGAATTTAGAATATATTGGATATGAAATTAACTTATAACTTATTATCAAAAATTATATACATATTGTGAATGATTCTTTGTATTTTTTATTTTTTTTTGGAAGAACAAAGATATTTCATTCAAAAAAATCAGGATTAGAGTTAAACTTATTTCGGCTGCTTAAACCTAAAGATGAAGACACAGACACTACCGTTAATATTTAATTGTTTTTATATTGAGGTCATCTCATGGAAAATTTATGTTTTAATAATATGATGTGGAGGTGATCAAGACTATGACAATTTAATTATGTTAAACGGATTTATTCATCATCTTGGGTGGCGCTAGGGGTGTTCATAAACCCGTACCACCTAACTCACCCGCCGACCAGCTTCAACCCGCCGGTTTTATTTTTAAAACAATCAAGTGCGGCCTGGAAATTAAATTCGCTATTTTGAAATTTTTCTTGAATTAAATTCCAAACTAAAGTAGTTAACTTAATTGGAAGCACTCTGAAATTGATAGGTATGGGTTTAGTTTTTTTTAAAGTATATTTATTTTGTTAATTATATATAACTTTATCTTTTTAGTAAATATTAAATATATTCATATTATTATATAAATTTTAGATTTTGAAAAAATATGTTTTATTTTTAATATTTTGTCGAACTTATATTAAAGTATTTGTAGATACATGAAATTTAAGTCCAATTAAATAATGACATTTGTAAATAATTTATTAGTTATCAATTAATTTTCAATTTTGGGATTTTATTATATTAAATATGGAAAGTAAATAATGATATTAATTGATTTTTAATATTTATTTATTGGTCAATTATATCAAGTCATGTGTCAAAATGATATATTTAAAGCCAATTAAATTATATTTTGGCCTTATAAGTAAGTGGCCACTAAAAATGCGCCACATGTCAAGACGAAGTGTTTTGGCCAATCAAATGAAGTCTTCAATTCCAATGAAGTAAGGACCAATCAAGTCGTGACACGTCACGAAGCTGCTACGAATGAGACTCTTCAAAATATATATAAAGGGGTCTTGTGAATCCATTTGGGGGATACATATATATATATTTATATATATATATATATCTCATCAAGCTTTGAAGATCTTCCAAGCTCTTCAAATACGTGACTGCATCCGCAAATCTTGGAGAAAGTCGCACCTTATGATTAAAGAACATGCCTAGTGCACTTGAATCCATACATTCAACGAAGAGAAGAATCAGAAGATTTACACATAGGGATTTTTAACCACTTTTAATTTTAAATAAATATTATTTGTTTCTTCTTATTTTATTGTCTATTTAGTTTTGCAGACTTTAAAATTTGTTGTAAACAAATTTTTGGCACGCCCAATGGGACTTCTATACCACTCATCTCTTCTCTTCAAAATGATGGTTCATCCCAGAAGGTACCGAACTATGACTGATTTCATGAATGACCCAAACGCCATGATCATCGAAAAGAAGGCGTATGATGATTCTCAAAGCGGTGAATCTTCACCCCATTCTGACCATTCGACTGGAGCGCCTGTTATGACGACAAACGCTATGACTATGGAAGAACTCAGGGCTCTAACTAAGGACATAGAAGGGCTCAACAAACGCACACAAGAGCTAGATGCAAAGATTGAGAAACTTATGAGCCAAGGACTCCATGCCAAGGCAAATCACTCGATGGGAAAACGACCTATAGATCTCGAAGAAGATGAGATATCAACAAAACAATACTCAAAAGCGAACGAGGACCAACCCGAGGATTCTGAGGAGAACGACATCCTCTTAGGACATCAATCAACTGAGAAGTCTAAGGGTCTTCAAGTCTCATTCGACGTCATGATTCATGTGAATCGACTAGAAGACTACATCACGGGGACCATCAAATGCAAGTTGGAGGGAGGTTCGAAATCTTCACTTACTTACGTGAAGCCCTACACTCGTCGCATCGACACAATGAAGATGCCTACTGGATATCAACCGCCAAAGTTCCAACAATTCGATGGGAAAGGGAACCCAAAGCAACATGTCGTTCACTTCGTGGAAACATGCAATAATGCTGGAACTACTGGAGATCTCCTCGTGAAACAGTTTGTCCGCTCGCTTCAAGGAAATGCTTTTGACTGGTACACCGACTTGGAACCTGGAAGCATTGACAGTTGGGAACATCTTGAACAAGAATTCCTCAACCGTTTTTATAGCACAAGAATAATCGTTAGTATGATCGAGCTCACAAGCACTCATCAATGGAAACAATAAAAGGTCATCGATTATATCAATCGATGGTGAAATCTAAGCTTAAACTGCGAGGATCGTTTATGCAAAACTTCTGCCATATAAATGTGTATCCAAGGGATGCACTGGTGCTTGCATTATATTCTCCAAGGCATAAAACCTGGAACATTCAAAGAGTTAGCTACGCGTGCGCACGACATGGAACTGAGTCTTGCTTCAAGGGGAGATCAAAACTTCTTACCCATTCAAAAGTCAAAAAATTCCAAGGATAGGCAAAATATCAAGAGAGGTGGCAAACCTTTGTCTGCAAATGATAGCAAAGAATCTATGGCAGTCAACGCCGCTCCGATGAAGTTGTCGTCCAACCCAAAAAAAAAAGAGGAAGCTAAGGTCAACTCTTCTCAAGGAGGATTTCAGAAAAAGTTGACATTGAAAAATATACAAGCAAAGGAATACCCAAACCTTGATTCTGATGTTGGAGCAATGCTCGAAGATTTACTTGAAGCTGAACTCATCGAGTTACCTGAGATGAAACAGCTAGAAGAAGCTGGGCGAAATAATGATTCTAACTATTGCAAATATCACTGTCTAATTGGACATCCTATCGAAAAATATTTTGTCTTGAAAGACAAAATTATGGAATTGGATTGCCAAGGAAATATCTTACTCGAAGAAGACAAGATGACTGCCAATCAAACCACGACTGAAGTTTTGCATGTGGCCTCTAAAAAATCTGTTAAGAGGTCTGCGATAGACATCTTTCATCATTTTGCATAAAGTTTGGAAGTTTTGATCCGACCGAGTTCAAGGTGAACTCACAGTCAATAGTATCTGAATCTGCCATTCAACAAACGCTCGTTTGTAGGGATAAAGTCATCGAGGAACATGAAGAAATTTACTCTGATAATGGGGGCTGGACAGTTGTCACTCATCGAAAGAAATGTAACTCATCTGCAAAACAATCTGGCCAACAATTTCTACAGGATCTAGTTCTGAAAGAAAAGAATGGAAGAAAAATGAAGAGAAAATCAAATGTCATGCATGTTGGAACCACATCTCCAATGCAACAAAGTTATTATCCTCCAATAACATTGTTAGAATTCATCCCCAAATGATTTCTTGATTGTGGTTCATTCCTTATTTCCTCGACATATAATGCAACTAGCAAGGAAGATGAGAGCGACATTGGAAGCCCACACATCTCATCAAAAAAAGATTCAAAAGATGAGGAAGTTGAAGACACTGTGAAAAGCTGCTTAGCATCTATCCCTTTCACTGACCAAGAATGACTTTTGGGTTCTAAACCACACAATCGTCCTTTGTTCGTGGCGGGTCATGTATGTGGACGAAAGTTGAATCGCATGATGATGAATGAAGGGTCATCAGTCAGCATTTTACCCTTGCACGTGGTGAAACAACTTGGCATTGCCATGGACGAACTCACACATAGTCGCTTAATGATTCAAGGATTCAATCAAGGAGGACAAAGAGCTGATGGAGTGATAAGACTTGATTTGCTAATCGACGACATGTCTTCAAGTGCACTTTTTCACGTGACTGAAGCAAAGACAACCTTATAATATGTTGTTAGGATGACCTTGGCTTCACGAGAATGGAGTAATTCCATCGACGTTATATCAATGTTTCAAATATTGTCGCCAAGGCGTTGTGAAGAAAGTAATGGCTGATGATAAATCCTTCACTGAGGTAGAATCATATTTTGCTGACGTCAAGTTTTACTTCAACCGTGAAAATATGAACAAGGTGAAGAGTAATGACACTTCAAATCCTCTTGGTAATGTGCCCCATGTGGCGAATGCAGAAGAGGTGGAGAAAAGTCCACTTGAAGACATAGTCGAAAGTCAAAGTGATTATACTAAAGATCCACGAAGACAAGAAATTTAATCACTTGAAGAAAAAAATGAAAGTCAAGTCAATTCTTCCTAGGTTCAGCGACGACCCTCGAAAGCAAAAATGATGTTGTGTTATGTACCAAAATCAAAGAGGAAAGGAGGACAACTGCCTCTAGTTAAATGTGAATCTTTGAATAATTGTACCCTTCCCATCACAAAATTAGATCTACTAAGGCCATCTCGATCTCCATTGGAAGGATTTGTTCGCCCGGTCGAGGGGAATGAAGAAGAGCATGGCACTTCTTACCAAACAATCACATGGAGCATTTGGTCCCAATGCCTACAAGCTCATGATCAAAGTTGGGTATGATCCTGTTGGAGTTGGAGCTCTTAACGAACATCCGTCGGAGACTGTCATCGAGGAAGATCATGGTATTAACATTACTCAAAGGATGCTGAAACGCATGGAACATGTCGTGCCTAATTCATTGACTGGACTTGGATATGTTTTGCCAACACCTGTTCGTATCCCGATAAAGAGAGCAAGTAACCATCATATCAGTTTTGATGATGAAGCGTACTCAACGACTCTTGAGCCAGGTGTGATTAATCAATTTTGAACGTCGACACGTAAAGGCTCAGTATTTGACAGGTTGGGGATTACGTCGAACAACAATAGAAGCTCAATATTTAATAGGTTGGGGGCTAACTCCAACGATATAAGCTCGATATTCAGCAGGTTGGGATCAAAGCACCAAGAGCCGATCGCAAGGCGTTGGAGGAAAAGAAAACGTCTACTAAAGATATGAGCCTCAAAAAGCTTCACAACATCATACCATCTCGAATGAAGAGATGTGAAGACGTGGTGATGGTACAATGAAAGCTAAGTGGCAAACCATCATAAACACACAATCCAATCATAATGAGGAAGATAGAGAAAGCGTAGGCTCTTCATATCATGCATGTTTCCGTAATGAAGAACTCTTCGAAGAGTATGATGGAACATGTTCTTCGCATCATGTCACTATTGGTAGTGATGACCTTGTTGAAGAAGATGTTGACGATGCTCCTCCTGAGATGGATGAAGTAATGAAAACCGTTGTTGACAACCTAAAAGAGATTAATCTTGGAGATGACGACAATCCACAACCAACTTTCATAAGTGCTTCACTAACTCAAGAAGAAGAGTTGGCGTATGTAGGTCTCCTACAAGAATACAAAGATGTTTTCGCCTGGACATACAAGGAAATGTTTGGTTTAGATCAAAAAATTGCAGTACATCACCTAGCTGTGAAGCGAGGGATTCGACCCGTCAAACAATCACAATGTCGATATCGCCCTGAATTGATTCCTCTATTTGAGGCAGAAGTAAACAAGTTGATTGAAGCGGGCTTCATTAGAGAAGTAAAGTATCCTACTTGGGTCTCCAGCATTGTCCCTGTTCGAAAGAAAAATGGGCAAATCCATGATTGCGTGGATTTTAGAGATCTCAACCTTTCCACTACCTATCGCGGAGTTGATGATTGATGCAACAACTGGTCATGAAGCTTTATCATTCATGGATGACTGTTCTGGTTACAACCAAATTCCCATGGCTCCAAAGGATGTAGAACGCACGGCATTTCGAACGCCGAAAGGAATTTACTGCTACAAGGTGATGCCTTTTGGTTTAAAGAAATCAGATGCCACCTATCAACAAGCTATGCGGAAAATCTTCGATGATATGCTGCATAAAAATGTAGAATGTTATATAGATGACTTGGTGGTGAAATCAAGGAAGCGACTTGATCACTTGCAGGATTTAAAGAAGGTTTTTGATCGTCTGCGTAGATATCAACTCAAGATGAATCCTCTAAAATGTGCTTTCGGTGTTAGCTCCGGAAAATTTCTTGGGTTTGTCATACGAAATCGCGGAATCGAGGTAGATAGGTCAAAAATTGATGCAATACTCAAGATGCCTGATCTTAAGAATAATCACGAACTCAAGAGTCTGCAAGGGAAGTTAACATGCATTCGGTGATTCATCTCAAATTTAGCAGGTCGATGCCATTCATTTAGCCAGTTGATGAAAAAAGATGTTCCATTTAACTGGGATGAGTCGTGTAAATATGCTTTCAAAATCACTAAGGCGTATCTCATGAGGCCCCCTGTCTTGTCTGCTCTTATTCTAGGAAAACTGTTGATTCTTTATATTGCTGCACAAGAACGTTGAGTTGGGGCGTTGCTTGCTCAAAAATATGACAATGGGAAGGAGAGTACACTATACTTTTTAAGCAGAACAATGACATCAAATGAGCTTAACTATTCCCCGATTAAAAAGTTATGTCTAGCTCTTACAATTTCAATCTCGAAATTGAAGCATTATTTTCAAGCACACACTGTTCGTCTTATCTCTAAGGCGAATCCCGTCAAGTATGTGATGTCAAAACATGTTCTATCTGATCGTCTCGCAAGGTGGTATTTGCTAATTCAACAATTTGAAGTTGTGTACATTCCACAAAAAGCAGTAAAGGGGCAAGGTTTGGTTTTCTTGCCGATCATCCAAAACTCGCTGAATGGGAGTTATCTGACGACTTGCTAGATGAAGACGTAATGGTGATTGAAATTCTACCTCCATGGAAGATATATTTTGATGGTGTTGCACATCAAGAAGGGGCAGGAGCTGGGGTGGTGTTCGTCTCTCCTAAAGGCGATGTTAGGCCTTTCTCATTCACTTTGACATATTGTTGCTCCAACAACGTGGCTGAATACCAAGCATTGATACTTGGGCTTGAGATGGCGGTGGACATGAAGCATGTGGAACTCCAAGTTTATGGAGATTCGCAACTCATAGTTAATCAACTTTTAGGACTTTATGAAGTAAAGAAACCTGATTTGTTGCCATACTTCAAATATGCTAAAGGACTCATCGATCGGCTCCAAGATTTGACCATTGGACATATACCAAGGAAGGAAAATAAACAAGCCAATTCCTTAGCTAAGCTCGCCTATGCATTAATCTTGCCTGATCAAAATGCACAAATTCCGATATGTCAGAAATGGGTGGTGCCGCCTTTGTTTGACAATGAATATGATGGAAATGTTGAGAACAATGCGGTCTCAGTTTTTGAAATTGAGTAAGAAAATTGGAGATATGCTCTCATCGACTATCTCAAACATGGAAAGTTGCCCGATGACTTTAAAAGAAGAGTAGATATTCGTCGTGGAGCACCGCGCTTCATTTACTACAAGGAAACTTTGTACCGTCGATCTTATGATGGCATATTTCTCCGTTGCTTGGGAGATGAGAAGGCACAAACGGCAATTTTAGAAGCTCACGCTGGAGTTTGTGGGGCCCATCAATCAGGACCAAAGTTGCACTTTAAGATTAAAAGGATGGGGTATTACTGGCCGGCTTTGGTTAAAGACTGCATATATTATGCTAGAAAGTGTCAAGCTTGTCAATATCATGCCAATTTCATTCATCAACCGCCCGAGCCGCTGCACCCTACTGTCTTGTCTTGGCCGTTTGTATCATGGAGGCTAGATGCAGTTGGACCTTTGAAAAAGTCATCTGGTCAACACATGTACATTTTGGCTGCAACAAACTATTTCTCGAAATGGGCTGAAGCTATACCCCTTCAACAAGTAAACAAGAAAAGTGTGGCGGATTTTATCTAAAAGCATCTTATTTATCGCTATTGGATTCCAAGATGTATCATTACCGATAATGGAAAACCCTTTTGCAATGGTTTGGTGAGCAATCTTTGCCAAAAAATTGGCTTCAAGCAGTATAATTCATCCATGTATAACCCTGCCGCTAATGGTCTCACTGAAGCTTTCAATAAAACTTTGTGCAATCTGTTAAAGAAAGTAGTAGCGAAGTTCAAAAAAGATTGGCATGAGAGAATTGGAGAAGCTCTATGGGCATACCGAACTCCAACTCAAGCAACTCCATATGCGTTGGTATACGGTGTAGAAATGGTTCTGCCCCTCGCACAATAAATCCCGTCTTTGAGGATTGCTATCCAAGAGGGTCTTACAAATGAAGAAAATGCAAGTCTACATCGTGAAGAACTCGAGGCACTTGATGAGAAAAGGTTGGAAGCCCAACAACGCCTTGAACGCTACCAAGCTCGCATTACTCGAGCTTTCAATAAATGGGTGCGACCGCGGTCCTTCCAAGTTGGAGATTTAGTGCTTGCTGTTATAAGACCAATTAATATTTAACGTCGTATGGGCGTTAAATTCAAATCAAAATGGGATGGCCCTTATGTTGTTAAAGAAGTTTTACAAGTGGAGCGTATAACTTGGTTGCTGAAGATGGCCTTCATATCGGACCTATCAACGACAAATTTCTGAAGCAGTACTATGCCTAAGTCTACAAGAAGACCATGCTCCATGACGCACGAGCCTAAACTGCATGTTAATTCTGACCCGGAATGGTACCCACCTATGGTAGTGCAAGTGGTTAAAGTGCTAACTTACTCCACCAATAGTAATTCATGTGGTTAAAATGTTAACTTACTCCACTAATGGCATTTATGTGGTTAAATTTTAAATCCCCACCTAGTTCGAGGTGGTTAAGAAACGGATACTCCTGGCCCGCATGAGTATAAACTGTGAACGGTCCCCCACCTTATTAATCAAAAGTTGTTTTGAACTACTTTATGACTTGATTCTCTTTATGAGATACGTAGGCAGCTTGGAAGCCAATTCTGAGTTCAGTTACGTAAAAAAAAAAGTTTGAGTATTGAAGACAGTCATTAGGGGCATTAGCTCCCACGAAACAAAGTCTTCCAAATGTGTTTTGCAATTACATCGAATCTCTTTATTCAATACTTAGATTAATTTCTTAGTGTTATATGAAGGAATGAAAGTTGGATTTGATCAAGTGCAACCATAGAAAATGAATTTCAACAAGGAGTGAAATGAAATCAAGATAGAAAAAGAAAAGAAATCAACTTTATTCATCTTCATATATGAGAGTTCAATACAAAAGAAAATAAAAGTGCAAGTTCCTACGTAGCAACAAAGAAAATGAAGCAACTAAATCTAAATCAAGGGAAAAGCTTGAAATTCTTTAAATATTGAAGATTGGTCTCTAGCTCCTTCATATTCATTTGACGCGCAAGATCATCCTCAAATAAAGGCGGATTGCTTTCAAGAGTGGAAACCTCATTTTCTATTCTAGAGATTGCAGATTGGGCATTAAGCAATTGTTTTTCATCTTGGAGCAACAAACCTATCTTTTCCTTTTGATTCACTATCTCTTCAAGTTGTTTCCTCAAGTTATCTTCTTTCTCCACCAACTCAGTTAGCTTCACTTCGAGATCTCGAGCATGAATGGCGTGTTGACTCTCTCGTACTCGCATATCTTCGAGACGTTGATTAGCACCAGAAATTTGTTGGTCAAACAACTCCTTATTTTTTTGGGACAATAACCGAGTCTCCTCGACATATTGATTAGCATTCCCAGGAAAATCATTCACCCATCCATGTAAACGTGTTACGTCAATGCCTCCATGTTGACTCATAGCTTGAGAATGTCATTCGCTTCTTCTTTGATAAAATGTAGCCCATCAAGTGATATAGTAGAAAGTTGTTGAAAGAGGTCATACCACATTATTTCGACCATTGTGCGTTGCTACGTGCCACTACTTCATCGCATCAAAATTTAGAAACCGAAGATGGTGATGTTCGAACAGGCGGCTCAAAAATTATTAACACATGAATAAAAATTGTTACACGTCGAGCTATATCTTCAAAGTTCATGTCTAAAATCGGACAATTCTCAAAGAATATCAAAATCAAAGCTAATGGAATCTAAATCAAAAACCTGGATCTTTTTCCTACGTTTCCAATGATGATCACGATGGGAGTCGCTTTAGGAAGTCAAACATTCAACCACATTTCTTTTAAATTTTGTCGTTTGAACCTCAGGTTTGAAGTACTATTGGGTACCAAATTATAAGCAAGATTATGTTCATTTCGTACACCATTACTAGAAGAATCAATGGCTTTCTTCTTTGATTCCTTCGAAGAATCGCATGCACCGTTAGGAAGTTTCAAAATGACCTTAGGGGAATATTTGAAAGGATTGCGGTAATTACTCGACCACCATTGAAAATACTCATGCGTGGCCAATTGCTCAGTTGAACGAGGGAAACTTAGTTTGGCTCCAGTATAGACGCGAGTCGCGAACTCCCAAAGTTGCATGGTCGCTTCCAAAGTTTGAGGAGCGGTGTCTTACTTTATTTATGTTGATTGATACCCAAGTGTCACTGAACTTACTCGCTGTAGAAGCGAACTTCTTTTCTCGGGGCACTGAACTCACTTAAGCCGAATCTCAAGCCCTCTTTATGGCAGCTATCTCTTCCTAAACAATAGAGAAATAAAGCCCTGTCAAGTCACAAGACGAGGCAGCACGGACGAAGACTGATGAATAGATCCCTATCGACCTCAGAGAAATTTCCATTATCAAAGAAAACCTGCATTTTTTCTTTACACATTGGGAAAGGTGCCATGCGACCCGATTCGATCGATTCAAAGACATCTTGAGCCTCCGCTGCATTATATTTTTGTGCCATCTTCTCTCCTGCAAACTTAACCATGTTCGCTCTCGTGGAATTAGCCCTTCATGCAGTCTCAGTGTTATCAAAATGTGTCTTAAGATAGCTACCAAGCCAGCCGTATACATAGTGGATTGGGAAAGTGGCGTCGCATTCTCTCAAATTAATAGATGAAGTCAGTCCTCTTAACCCTCGATATATGCCCGCCAATACAGGAATAGCTAGGCAAAACTTTTCTCCAGAAGCCATCATGCTTGCAACCTTGAAGACGCTTGGTCGGATGTGATTAACATTTTTGCTTGGAACAAGAAACCTGCATATCCAACACACCAATAAATCAGCTGTGTAATTCTCTTCTCTATCAGGTTTTTGCAATCCCGAGGGTATCGACTTTCTGATATGGATGTTGAGAAGATGTTGAGAAGTTTGGGGAAAGGGTTAACAATAATCAAGCTGGCTGGAAGGAGATTAACTTGGTTGTTGCAAACGCCATGGAAGCTCAAGAGGAGAAAACAGAGAGCATGTTGAAAACCTTAAGTCAAAGTGCTGATCTGATACTTAAATAATAAGTTCAGCTTGGCGAGCTTATTGACATAACTCTTGACAAGACTGAAAGATATGCTTCGCAGCAAAAACACCAAGGACATCAACTTTTTTCTATGGACCAAAACATCAGAATGTTGTGTAATGCAGTCAACATCACTCCCGTACAGGTTGAAAAGATCAACCCTGCTGATGATGACAAAAAGGGGGGAAGAGGAATCAGCCAAAAAAAGGAATGTTGAAGTCACAATAGAAAATACTGAAATAACAGGTTCTGATGAGGCCACTAACAAGCCTAATGAAGAAGAAACTAATAAGCCTACTAATGTTGAAGAAGCTGGAGTAAATGAAGAAGAACCCAAGGATGTAGCAAAGGACGACAAAGAACTTGCTGCTTCTAAGGATTCTGGTGAAGAACAACTTTTATCACTGTACTGAAATTCAATGTAACTTTTCATCTATGAAGTCTTTTGTGATCTGTAACAAATGATATAAGAATTTTTTTGTAATCTGTAACAAATGCTTATATCAATAAAAGATTACCAATTCCAACTCAATTTCTATCTCATAAATTTTGTGTGAAGACTTAGCTTTAGGGAAAATTGCTTTTTCGGTACCAAAGGATAGACCTACTTGTAATTTTGGTTCCATTGGATAAAAAAATGCAAATTTGGTCCCATAGGGTATGTTTTCATTGCAACTTTGGTACCAAACCCAAGTTTTCCCCAAAGTTAATGATAATTTGACCCCTATGAAATGCATTATGTTCAATTTACCCCTTCGTGGTTTAAAAAAGAGCATTTTACCCCCTGAAATTTTGTAAAAGTTTCACATCGCCTCCCTGATATTTTTATAGGATGCACTTTATCCATTTTTATTATGATAATGTGGCATTTTACCCCCTGTGTTATGATAAATGTGGCAATTTTATCCCCCTATGTTATAAAATAGTTTGCATGGCTACTCTCAGTTTCGGCAAGTGAGTTACACTCTCAGGCTGAAGGGTGTAAATTGCTTCATTAAAAATTTTACAGGGGGTAAATTGATATTTTTCCAAGTTATAGAGGGGTAAATTGAACATTTAGGGGGTAAATTGTCATTAACTTTGTAAAAAAATTGGGTGTGGTACCAAAATTGCAATGAAAACCTATCATATGGTACCAAATTTGCATTTCCGTATCCAATGGTACCAAAAGTGCAAGTTAGCCTATCCTATGGTACCAAAAAAGCAATTTTCCCCTTAGCTTTAGTTTAGTTACAGGTACTTAGCTGAAGTTTTGTCATCATCAACAAAGGGGAAATTGTTGGATGAAGATGAATAAGTGAAGGGAGGTATTGATGATTTCCAAAAGTCATCAGCTAAGTAATGGAAGCTTAGCTAACCTCTGAAGTTATTTAACCAAGAAAACAAGTACAAATCAGATGGGTTAAATTTCGGTCCAAAAGACTACTGATATGTTGTTGAGTTTGAAATCAGACTGTTGGATTTCAGCAGAGTCAAATCAGGTGAGTTCAGTTTGAATCAGCAGAGTGGATTTCACCAGCAGAGTAGAAGTGATCAAAAGGTCTCTCCAACGGTAATAAATGCACTTGGAGTAATAAATGTTGTAAGAGAAGGGTATTAAAGACAGATGATTGAAGAAGAACCTCAGATCAGCAGAGTGCATTAAATGCGACTGACAAGAAGTACAACAGAGTTGTACAGTGAACAGTTGCTGGGAGCCGTTTAGCAACGGGGACCAGTACTCGAGAGAGAACTGAGTTTTGTCTTACTTCAATCGGCAGAATTCAAATTCACGAGTATAAATAGATCTACATTCAAAGGGTTTGAGACAATCATAACAACTGAGAGAGAATTCAAGCGAGCAAACTTTCTAAGTCTGAAAAACTCAAGAATAGATCACTATTAGCCGAGTTGAAGAAACAAGCAAACACCTAAATCTGAGTGATTTCTAAAAATATTGAGTGTTGTGATGAGTTATTATCCATCTTTGTGAGTGATAAAACTTCATAGTATAGGTCTTATTTGTGATTTCCTATAGTGAGCTAGTGGCTTAATCATTCATTGTAAAAGCACAAGTGGTGTACTTGTAACTTTGTGTTTCTAGTAGAACCTAAATCTTCGTGATTTAGAAGAGTGGACTAAAAGACATTCTTGTCTATATAACCACTATAAAAATTATTTGTGTTGGTTTAATTTCATTACTTGCATATTTTTATAAGTAACCAATCTTTCAAAAAGGCTTAAGATTTTAAAAGGAGTTTTAAAAATTGGGGATAAAATCTTTAAGTTATTTTAAACTTATTTGAAAAACACTTAACTTAAATTTGATGTAACAAGTTTCAAACTCTGATTTGTTTTAAAAATAGATAAGTAAAATCAGACGAGTGGTCAACTTCGCTGAACAAGTTTTGTTCGCGATCAGCCGAGTAGTCTCATAAGTCCAAATCAGCTTACGCTGCTGATTAGAAAAGTTTGATAAAATTTTCGAAGGAAAAACAAAGGTCTATTCACCCCTCATCCCCCTCTAGACCTCATCTAACCACTTGGGACCAACAGTGTCTTTTCCATTGGTTTTAATAACTGGTGGCGGCAGAGGTCGTGGTAAGCGAGGGCAAGTTCTGGAGGAGGCCCAATACCACGATAATTGTGCCTTGTACGAGATGATTGAGGAATTACAGAAATAATAGACGATTTGAACTAGCGCTTGGCAGCGTCCGGAATTGGAGATAGTGAGGAGTCCGATCAAAATTCCAAAGCCACATACCTGAATCCTTATCATCAAAGTACCACACAAATAGGGCAATTCAATCGAGAAGAAAGTGACAGAGATTTGGGATTTCGAGAAGATTTATCAGAATTTGATGGTACGTTGCATGCATTCATTGATTGGTTGAACGAATTGGAGAGAATATTTGAGCATAAGGATGTCTCTGATCAGATGAGGGTTAAGTTAGTTATGGTCAAACTCAAGGGTAGGGCTTCCGCTTGGTGGGAGCAATTAGGCCTTTCTCATGAACAACAAGGCAAGGCTATAATCACTGACTGGGAGAAGATGAAGAAGGAGAACGAAAACTTTCTACCCTTTGGATACACAAAAATCTTATTTCAGCGACTCCACACGTGAGACAAGGTCAACAATCTGTTGTTGAGTCAGTTACGGAGGATTCTCATTTTCTTTATGAAAGACCTCCCAATATTGATGAATCTGATGGTGAAGACGATGTTTCGTCTTTTGATAAGGATTATTTTGATGAAGTAGTCACTTGCTATGAATCAAAAGAAGGAAATGAGTATATTACAATTATGCCTTTGTCGAGTCAAATTGATGAAAATAAGGAAATTGCAATCTTGGAGGATTTTGTTCTTGAAGATGACAAAGATTCTCCAAATGTCATTGATTTCATTATTGTTACATTTTCGGAGTGTTACCGTGATAATTGGGTTGAGTACATTACATATATATCATACCCAAATCTAGATTTTGGCAGTTCAAGATTAAACTTTCATTTTACATTGATGAAGAAGCTTACAAAAGTTCGACGAAGAATCTACTCTTACTCTGGTTCGTTCTGTATTCGAACTTTGGTACATTTTCGGAGTGTTACCGTGATAATTGGGTTGAGTACATTACATATATATCATACCCAAATTTAGATTTCGGCAGTTGAAGATTAATTTTTTTTTTTTTTTACATTGATGAAGAAGCTTACAAAAGTTCGAGGAAGAATCTTCTCCTACTCTGGTTCGTTCTGTATTCGAACTCAAGGGCTAGTTCTTTCCAAACGGGGGAGAATGATGCAGAAGTATATTAGGAGAATATCAAAGACCAAATCTTGTAGATTAATTTACTAATTTATGTTATTTTGTTTACTTAGAAGTCTATCATATATTTTTCTTTTAGTTATTTCATTTCCCTAGAAATTTTAGTGGTTATCTTGTTTCCCTTAGAAGTTTATCTATATTCAGTGGTTATTTTATTTTAGCTATAAATGGTCCCACTTGTGGACAATTTTGAATCAGATGGTTATTGATAATGAAAAAAAATTGAGAGTTTCTCTCTTGAGGTTTCTTTTCTTGCTTAGTTTATCTAGTAATCTTGCATACCAATTATGCCCACAAATTAATCACTAATTTGTTCCGACTCAAAAACGACTATTTACAGTAATCTATGACCTGTATTTGGCACCTATTGTAAGATTAATTTCTGTTGCCTGACTTTGCTTATCATTCCGAATTTGCATTAAATGTGATAGTAATTATAAATAAATTTTTAATTATAGACTGGTGGTTAAACTTTAATGCCCCTATGCCTTGATATTCTGATGCTTCATCTAAATTGTCGGTTTGTGTTCAAGCAACTTATCCTCGTACTTTAGCTCTTATCACTTAGATTTATTTGTTGTTGGAAAGAAATTTAGAAGAGAAGGATTTTGATGATAACAAAAAGGAAGTCATCAACTAAGTAATGAAAAACGTAGTAAACCTTTTTGAAGATTGAATACTTGAACTGAAGATGATTATTGAAGATTATAAGTGTTCAAGGATGTTTGGATTCTAACGGAAAAATGAGCTTAAGACAAGGAAGGGTTCCTTTATCAGTACCTCCTTATCCAATTTTTTGGAGACTCATTCTTCTACAATTTTTTCCAACTCCGCTCAGTGATTCTTCGATAAGCCTGCCTTTTCGACTTATCAACACCTTGAGGCTGACTCTCTCCGACCACATAATCCTCCACATCCTGAATACTTTTGGAGGGTTGCCCGGAACGAACAAAAGTTCTTGTCCGAGCAGCCTTGGGAGGATTGGATGATGGAACACCGACAGTAGATCGACGAACACTCCTCCCCTTCTGAATGTTCGACGGAGGTGCCTCTTGTCTAACATGGGCAGCATGCTGGTCGACAGGAGGCTGCTGACCAGGTCTCGACTCACGATCTACTCTTTCAGTATTTAAAAACTCCCTACACATGGTGCCAATGATAGATCGTAAATAAACAACGGTTGTATGAGTAGGTAAGTCGTTAGGTGGATTAACTGTTGGCTGCTCCGGCAGATGGCTTGCACGAGACTAGATACTTCGTTCGAGCTGGACTGAAGGTCGTCCCCCTGCCATATTAGAGGGTTGTCCTTCAGCTCAATTATAGGTATGTCGCCTCGTAGTAGGCATTTTTCGATCTAACACTAAAATAGGCCCCACAGTGGACACCAAATGATTTGCCTACTTTTCGTACGGGGACAACTAAGGAAAGTAAAACAAATACAACAGTAAATAGAGGAGATAAAACTGATGTGTATATATATTCCGAGCAAAGATTACAAGTCTATTCAAGTGTTACAGGATGTCGTACAGTATCGAGGCTAGCTATAGTAACCTATTCCTAAATCCGAGGAGTCCGAGCAATGTGAGCTATAAGACTGAGCTAAGAGCACCTGGGAATGCGTGTTTGATTTCATAAATGCAAACGGTATTTAATGATGCAAGGGTATGCCAGGTAGACCCTCCGCATGGAAACACGTTTCGGCCCAAAGGCCAGGCCTGGAGGCTGGCCCAATAGTGAATCCGATGAGATGTCCTGTTCGGACATATGGCTTCGAGCCGTCATGCTGAGCTGATCGGAAATTGTGTCTCATAGGTCAGAAAACACGTCTGCTGCTCGGAATTCCTCAAACATCGATCTGGAGCATTTCCTAAAATAGAGCATGTGAAATATCCCTCATCAAAGTTCAAGTTTGTACTAGGTTACTGAGTGTTTCTAATATAACCTAAATCTTCATGATTTGGAAGAGTGGATTAGAAGGTATTTTGTCTGTCGAACCACTATAAAAAATTCTTGTGTTTACTTATTTCTCATTTGCATTGCATATTTAATAAGATAAGTAAAACGTAAAAGACAAGTCTTTTAACTTAAGAAATTTCAAAAATCAAGGGTAAAACTTTTCATGTTTGAAATAGTGTTTGAAAAACATACATTGACAAATCCGTTGTATCATTGTTTTGAAACTCTGATTACATAAGTTGATTAAACAAAGTCAGTTAAGTTGTCTACCCTACCGATAAGCTTAGTGCAAAAACAGTCTTGTAGTCTTACCTTGTTGATAAGCATACTCTACTTAAGAAAAATAGAGGAAAAGTCTTAAAAGGTAAGAAGTCTAATTACCCCTTTCTCCTCTAGACCTCATCATGACCACTTGTGACCAACATCTGTCAAGGCTTCTTCCTTGTACTCTATAAGAGCGTCTTATGAAGTATGTTGAAAGTGCGTAAATGTTGCAAAATTACATCGTTGTTAGTACTAAGATCTTAAGTGACTTGTTTGTTCACTTATTTGATGTAATTTCGTCCTCAGCTTCGTTTTTGGCACTATGCTCTTAAGTGATTTGTATGTTCACATAGCTGATATAATTTCAGTATCTGCCGAAGTTAGGACTCCAGATTCCATCTCTTGCAACTTAACAGGATAGCTATTTTCCTTGTACTAAGTTTTTCTAATTTTACTAACTACTTAGTACATTTTTCTTATTTAGGCTGATGATATATAATTTGCTCATGTAGGCTAATGATATATAAAATGTTCATTTAGGCTGATTATATATAATTTGCTCTTTTGTTATCATCAAAACATGATTACTAGTACATCCAATTACAACTTGATTTCATTCTTGTTTCATCCTTTTTTATGATAATAATAAGTTGTACAATCCACGTCCAACATCTAATCAATTTGAGTGGACGTGCACCTTGAATTATTCGATCAACTAAAGATATAATACTAACTATAAATGATTAATACGGAGTATTAGCAATTTTTTGTTGTCTATTTAATGACTTACTTATACTCCCCCAACTTTAAAGTTGTTTAAGTTTTCGTCTCTTATAGATAAAGTATTACACATTCTTTCCTCTTAAATGTTATGTTTTATATCGATAACTTTCTTGGCCAACTTTCGGCAAAAATATACACCACGTGCATTTTGGCAGGGTATTTTGGAATACCATATTTTCTAACTGGCACTAGAATATCACGTGTGGATGGGTAGATGAAAAAACATATAATAATCGAAGTTCATTTCCAAATTGGAGTCATTTTGACACGTTTTACTATTTTGGCCATAACTTTGGCTATGGTTGTCAGAATTGCGATTAAGACCCCACTCCGAAATGCTCTCGATGACACACGTCTTGTAAAGATCCTTAACCCAATTTTTCATCCTCAAATTCCTTCCTTATTTTTTCATTTTGCATTTTAATCATTTTTTCCCAGTTTTTGTAATATTTGACTAGTTCTTTTGGAGGTCGATTTGAACCCGATTGGGCCAAAATCTGGCCGAGTATCTAATTTTATTTAGTGCTTTAAACAGGTTTGATTTTTGAATTTTGCCATTTTTTACATATTTTAATCTTTTACCCTAATTGACTATTTATCCCACCTTGTGGATTATTTTCAAACCGGTTAATTATTTTTAGATAATAAAATTAAGAGTTTTTATTTAGGATTTTGTTTCTTTCACTATTCTCCGTGTAATTTTTGTGTTCATCCTTAGCCTGCAGATTAATCTCTAATTTGTTCCGACTCCAAGGACCTTGAATAATGTTACAACAGAAAAAAGATAAACATCATGACATTTTCATAATTGTATAATTCATCTCGGCCATTTTCATTTTGGTGAGGGGAGAGGGTCGAAAAAACCATTACCAATTAAAGGGGGAGTGTGAGGACTGGGGGAAGATCCCCCACCTCATCCCCGCGGGGGATGACACGCCCGTCCAGTCTGTTGGTGTGCCACCTCCTGCCTTCCCCTTTCCTTTTTATCCCTTTTTTCCTTTTTATTTTTATTTCTTTCTTTTGTTGAGATAACTTTGAAAAATGCTACTAAAAATTAGTAATTGATTGCAAGATTTTAGGCACTCAAATATATTTCCCGTGTTTTTTCCTATTTCAATTTTCTAATTATGATTTGTTGTTTTTGGTATATGATTTTAGTAAGCAAGTAAAAATGTGTTTTTTAAAAGAAACTTAACAAAAAAAATGATTTATTTCTTTATTTTATGTAAGACTTAATAACATTATATTTTAAATTTTATGTAAGATTTAATAACATTATATTCAAATTTTCTTTCTTTAGGGTTTCGTTTATTTCAATCTCCTTCATGTAATTTTGGTGTTCATCTTTAGCCTGCATATTAATCTCTAATTTTTCCCGGCTCCAAAGACCTTGAATATAATGTTAGAATTGAAAAAGATAAATATCATGACTTTTTCATAATTGTATAATTCATCTCAATGGGTGAAAATGACTAGAACGGTGAAAATGAATAGAACAACTTTTTTCAATGAAGATTCTATTTAGGCCATCTTCAATGGGGTGAGGGAAGGGGAAGGAAAAAAAACCATGTCCAATAAAGGTGGGAGGGAAAGAGTTGGGGGAAGGTTCCCTAGCTCATCCCCGAAGGGGATGACGCGCCCGTCCTATTTGTGGGTGGCCGCCACTTGGCGGAAATCTGCCTTTCCATTCCTTTTTTTCCCTTTTTCCATTTTTTTTCTATTTCTTTCTTTTGTTGAGATAATTTAGGAAAATGCTACTAAAAACTACTAATTGATTGCACGATTTTATGCACTCAAATAGATTTACTGTATTTATTTCAATTCTAATTCCCTTATTAGAATTTGTTATATTTGGGACATGATTTTAGTAAGTTAATTAATTAGTTTAGATATTTCATATATTGATTTTAGTAAGTTATGTGTTACTTTTAAAAACAAAATAGCAAAAATATAAAATTATATTTCTAATTTTTATGCAACATTTAATAAAATATATTTTTAATTTGTGTAAGATTTATTAATATGCTTAGTTTTAATTTTAAAATTTAAAATTCTCTACGATCCTAAAATTTGTACAGAACGTACAAATATGGAAAATTTAATCTTTAAACTTTAAGTTAATCTAGTAACATTACAGTTTAAACATTGTTAGTTTTAATTTTTAAATCTTAACTTTGTCTACGATTGTACAATTTAGACAAATTTTAAAACTACAAAATATATAATTTACCACTATGAAAATAAATTTTACAACTCAAATTTTGTCATTCTAGAGATTCACTTCTTATACTTTGCAAATTAAATTCATATATATATATATATATATATATGGAATGTATAATATCTACATATATGGTATATGGTATAATACATACATATATGTATATATGTATGTATTATACCATATACCATATATGTAGATATTATACATTCCATACATAAATTAGCTTCAATTTTTCCCTCGTGAATGAATAAATTAATAATCGAGTCAAACATCATATATGTGGATACATTTTGTATGGAAAATAATTTCTTATTTCGCTAATTTTATGAATATAACAAATATTTTATCTAGATCCACCATAATTCAGACTTATTTTTGGTTATATTTGTCAATCATGACCTTTTAGATGACATTGCACAATTTAGCTTCCATTTATATATGTGCAAACTCTTTCCATCCGATTTGAGTTACCCTTTTTTTTTTTCCCTTTCTTAAGAAATCCTATTGTCTTACCTACACTTTATAAATATAATCTGCATTGGAAGAAGTTGTTATATTCATTTCACCCATCAAGATAAATTATAAAATTATGAAAAACGTCTTAATATTTATCATTTTATGTTCTAATATTCTTCAAGGTTTTTCTTGTGATGAATTTTCACACAGAGTTCACGTTGTTAACAAGCTACCTCCAGAGTCTATGTTGAGGTTGCATTGTGCTTCTGGTGACAATGATCTCGGATTTCATACCACTCCTGTGAATTTCGATTTCAACTGGCATTTCTGCGAAAGTTTTTGGGGTAATACCTTATTCTTCTGTCATCTTTGGTGGGGTTCAAAGAATATTAGTTTCAATGTTTTCAAATCGAGTTTTGCCGATAAATGTGGACCTGATTGTTATTGGGAAGCAAGAAGTGATGGAATTTATTTTTCAGACGATCCAACTAAATATTTCGCAAAGAGATATGATTGGTAAAAGAATTTTAAAAAATAAAATCGTAGAGATCAAGGATTATATACGAAATAGGAGAAAATTGTAGGCCTGAATAAATTAAATAATAATCTTTGACATTTTAATATTACTAATTGCTTACATCTTTCAGTTCTAATTCTCGTTCTACCTAATCACGACATCAATCTAGTAATTGTATTTCATGGAAATCTTTTCCCTTGCGTCCTTGGGTTGAACCACTGATTAGAGGATTAATAGCAATTAACTCTAATTTGAAAAAGTATAATTTATCCTCCTTTGTTTTTTAAATAATTCACACTGCCTCGCTAGAAATTTTAAGTCTTCAAAAAAACAAATTGAATTGACAAATATCCTCCTTTTAGCCTTCAGAGAAAATTGAATGGAAAAAAATGCGGCAAGTTGCCTCCTTGTGTTATTATAAATGTGGTAATTTACTTCCCTGTGTTATTATAAATGTGGGCAATTTACCTCCTTGTGTTATTATAATGTTGCATTTACCTCCCCCCTGTATAATTTTATGTGGATCATTCTACCCCCAAAAGGGTAATTTTGTCTTTTTACACAACACATTTATGCTCATTTTCATATTGACTGAATGAGATATACTCTCCAACTCAGGGAGGTAAATTGCACCTTTAAAAAATCAAAGATGGTGTAAACTGAATATTATAATAATCACATGAGGGCAAATTGACATTAGCCCAATGATTAAATATCAACTTTAATTATAATTGTGTGTGTTCCATTTATTTATTTTGTGTAATCTAGATAAAGTGAAGCTATACTTAAAACTTTTAGATAATTAATTTCATATACTCACACTTGTACAAAATTATGAATAATTTGAATCAAATTGTTTCCAAAGGGTATGACTTGAGAAAATTATGGATAATTTGAATCAAATTGTTTCCAAAGGGTATGACTTGAAATGATGTATTTATTACAATTACGTAACATTAAGATTGTTCAAAGATAGGAGCATTTGAAGCCCTTGAATTGAAGATGGTACAATGGAAAATTAAAGATATTTAAGCATTTAAATGTTGAGTGAGTTGATTCATTTAAATCACAATGGAGGTCTAGAAGTGCTTTTAAGAGCTCCCACCGCTGGGCCAAATATGTTTTTATAAATTTATTTTTATTGAATTGATTTTTTTGTTTCAACTTTTCAATATTGTATTTAGAAATGCATTTTTTTAATTTACAAAATTATTCTTATTTATATACTGAAAAGCACAATCGAATAATAGTAAAACTTTAAATTAAACATAATACTAAAATTAAAACAACAAAAAATGAGAATGTATGTTGTGGGGTAAAAAAATGAAAATGGACCCAATAAATTACTTTTACAATTTTATGCAACAAAATTTGGAGGGTAAACCATTGATCCTTCTCAAAGGGATGAAAATGAAACAAAATGTTAACATGAGGGACGTAAGTGTAACACTAAAATATTAGAGATTGTGGTATTTCGAAAATACCCTTGCCAAAATGCATATCGTATATTATTATCGGAAATTGATCGAAAAAGTGATCGATGTAACACATATCATCTAAGAGGGACGAAAGTATTTAGCCCTATTTAATAGAATATCAGTTAATATTTTCATTCTTATGGCTCATTCTCTCTTTAACATTATAAAATAGTTTTGGGGGCCGTTTGGTAGGACCTAATAGGGGGTATTAGGTCATATTATATGATTTAATATGGGTTAATACAATATTTGGTGGCATTGCTCTAATACCGGGTGAAATAGATTAAATCCTTACTACCCGGTATTAAGACTAAATTATAATCCACCCAGGCATGGGTGGATTAGTTAATCCGGGTGGATTAGTTAATCCGGGTGAATATGACTTAGGTGGAATGTCACTTATAACCTCAAATTCACATATTTTCTTTTTAATATATCATTAAATATCATAAATTCTTTTCAAATCTCTGAAAATGGAAACACATTCTACATAAATAAATCACAAATTAAAATCTATATCAATTTACAATTAACATGGAGGCGTCAAACTAAAATATTGAACAAACACTGATCAATTCATACTCTTATACATATTAAACATATGGCTTCGATGAATTGATATATCTTAACTAACATAATATGTTCAATTAAGTAGTGAAAATATATTAATATATGTCTAAACTCATAACTCTACAAAACATATTATGGTAGATTGTTTTAATATAATATGACTCAATCAAATCTACCAAACATATTTTTAATATGGCCTTCAATCTAATCCACCTTAATCTCATACACCCTACCAAACGGCCCCTTGATAAACTATCAATATCGTTGTTTTTGTTTCCAACAATATATTATATGTACTTTAAATGATGTGGTTGATGAATTGGGTTTAAGTATTGAACGATTTTGTGATTTGTTTTAGACTTTGACGAAGATAATAGTTGAGATTTAGAGATTGAAGATATCAGTGAATCTAAATTTTTTTCGAAAAAAAATTGATGGATGCGGAGATGTTAGAGATTTAATTAATACAACATGATTCAAATTCGAAATCGTAAAAAATAAAATGAATGTTTTACTAGTTGGACAATATCTAGGGTGAGGTTGACCTAGCAATTGAAAATAATTCTACAAGTATTAATTTTACAAAAATAAATTTCGATAATGACTGATTTAAGAAAAAAATATAGCATAATTGTTTTTGCAAAAATAATATTTAGTGGCTTTAGATATAAGTTGATCATTTTTGGAGATCACAACAGTAATTATGACAATGAAGCTCAAACACAAAAAAAAGTAAAGATTGATCGAAAATAAATATTTTATTGGGGGCCAAATACTTTCAAAATCACGATAAATAACTAGAAGTGATTTTAAGAGCTCCTATAGATAGACCAAACTCACTCTTAATAATAGAATGTAGAGTTATCAAGCGATCGAATTTTAATATTAAATATGTTGAACTCGATCTTCATTTTAAGACCTTTAGGGGCCGTTTGGTAGGGTGTATGGGATTAAGGTGGATTAGATTGTAGCCGGATTGAAGGCCATATTAAAAATACGTTTGGTAGATTTGATTGAGTCATATTACATTAAAACAATCTACCGTAATATGTTTTGTAGAGTTATAAGTTTAGGCATATATTAATATATTTTCACTACTTAATTGAACATATTATGTTAGTTAAGATATATCAATTCATCGAAGTCATTTGTTTAATACGTATAAGAGTATGAGTTGATCAATGTTTATTTAGTATTTTAGTTTGAATGCCTCCATGTTAATTGTAAATTGATATAGATTTTAATTTGTGATTTATTATGTAGAATGTGTTTCCATTATCAGAGATTTGAGAAGAATTTATGATATTTAATGCTAGTTAAAAAGAAAATATGTAAATTTGAGGTTATAAGTGACATTTTACCTAATCCATATTCACACGGATTAACTAATTAATCCACCCATTCCTGAGTGGATTATAATCTAGTCTTAATACCGGATCGTAAGGATTTAATCTGTTTGACCCGATATTAGAGCAATGCCACAAAATATTGTATTAACCCATATTAAATCGTATAATATGACATAATACCCCTTATTAGGTCCTACCATACGGCCCTTACTCTATTAGAGATTCAATAAAGATATCCCTAATCCTAATATATAAATTAAAAGCGATGGAAACCGTCAATGTATAACCACAAGTTCAACATCCCCGTAAATATATCATTCAATAAACATTTATCCCACCGTATATAATATCTTAGGGGCTTTTTGTTTGGCATCTTTGAAAAAAAAAATTATGTTTAGAAATAGCGAGACAAATATCATTTCTACTTACTATTTTCTGAAATAAATTTATCATCTCTCAATTTTCAGAAATTATTCTCTTAAAAGTTAAACAAAAAAAAAATTATAATATTTAAAACATCCTATACAAATTTTACTTTGATTTTACATAAAGTAATCATCTCTTACACAATTTATTTCACAAAACAAACACGATTTGACTTAAAATCTTACATCTTATACCTATAACCTAAATCTTCCAAAAAAACTACCATCGCCTATTTACTAAAACTACTTACCCAAAATCCAAACAAACAATATTATTATACAAATCGAGATTATTCAACAAACATCCATCACTCTCATAAACTACTCTCCCAAGTTACAAACAAACAGCCCTTTATCTTTTTTCCAATCAAAAAATGAGACAGCACATTAATGTATAATGCCAGCTCTTAGAAGACTCAAACCACATAAGAAACAAGGGGAAAAAAACCACTTCAGGCTTTGCCCCGAAAAGGACCCGACAATATATTGAGGGTCTCAAACCTTTTCATGGGTAGGCATCAAAATAGCCGAAATTTATTTCGTAGGAGCAATATTGAACGAATTGCAATAATCCCATTTATAAAAAATAAAAATAAAAATAAAAAATCTATTCCTACCAATCTCTTTTTTTGTTATTTATTATAATATTTATATGCAATGATATATTGATACATCATATCCCTTATTATTTTTGGCCTAATGTGATATTCAAATATTAAAAAGAATAATTTATTTTCAAAAAAGTCGTAAACACAACCCTAGAGCAGTTTGATTGTGGGGTTCGCTAAGAGCCTTTCATGACAATCGAGCAATGTGACTCGATCAAAATCCTATGATCACAACGGCTACACCACAATGGACCGCCGTACATCAATATTACTAGTTGGATCACCTAAGTACGACTGATGTGGCATCACTTGGATCGTTCATGTCAATTAGGGCAGTTATATCTTTACCGAATTTAAGAAATCTCAAAAATCTCAAGGATATGCATGTGTTGACCCGAATAATTAAAATCAATCAACTAGAGTTCAAATACTACAACATCCTATATTTGCGAGAATATATACAATTTTGAACTACTACTCAACTATTTTGAGATGTTCATGTTGGATTTTATATTTATATATGAATAAAATTAGTTGAGACTTTAGAGTAAGGGTTGCGTCTATTTGATCTGAAGAAGTAGCATTTGGGCCTAAAAAGGACAACTCTAAAAAATGATATCAAAATTTTGAAAAAATTAACATACAAATCATTTCATCTATAAAAATTCAAACAAACAACATTCTATAAATACACAAAAATTGAACACGTCTATAAAAAAATTCCAATATCTTAAAAAAAAAAAAAAGCCCCAACAATTTCATCTCAATTATTGGTCAAATTAGGTGGCTATATGCCTATACCTACCGTGTATCACTTTATTACATATCTTTGCAGAAGATACTTGGAAATTTCTGTCTTTCACGTTATAACGAGTAATACCAATTTTCATGTGATATACATAATGTTCAATTTACCCCTAAAATTTAAAGAAAAAAAAAACAACAATTTACCCTGCCTGTAAAAATTGTAAAGAATTAATTTACCCCCTTTAGATGAAGAGTTTAACTCATTTGCCCAAATAGAGAGTTGATATGAAAAGTGATTTGTAATATAGGGATAAATTACCACATTTATGAAAACACGAAGGGGTAAATTGTCACATTACCATAACATAAGGGGTAAAATATCACATATAAAAATTTCAGGAAAGCAGTGTGAAACTTTTATAAAATTACAGGAGGATAGAATGTTTTTTTTCAATTACTGAAAGGTAAGTTGAACATTATGAATATCACACATAGAAATAAATTGCTATTAACTCCTTATATACATAACATGAAACATATATTATAAAACTCACATTAGGGCATCAATTCTTATCCAAAAGAAAAAGGGCTTTAATTCTCCGCCTCTTATATTTTAGGGTAAATTACGAATACCCCCTCAGGTAAGGCCTAATTACAAAAATCACCCTCACGTATTGGGTATTACAAAAATCCCTCTCAGGTTTGTCACCTTCTTACAATTAACCCTTGCCCCTAAAATGTTCCAATTTTGCCCTTGGGTGTTATTTGTATTGTTTATAATGTCTTATAAATGTTAAAACTTGGGATCTAATTATTATATCTTATAAATTAGAAAAAATATAATTATATATTTACTACCAGAAGAATTGATAAAATTTATAATTACCCATAAGTTTTATTAAATATTGCAAAAAAAAAAGAGGGTATTTATATATTTATTAGCAACTTAAATTGTAAATATTAAATTAAATAGAATTTTAATAATATATTTTATAAATATGAATTGTTTACACATTAGTTAAATGAATTTATTTCATAAATTAGTAAATTTAATAAATTATATTGTATTATAAATAAGATATTTTAATTTATTAAAGTTTATATTGTATTATAAATTGAAATATTTATTGAAATTTATGGGAAATTATAAATTATATCAATTATTTTGGTGGTAAATATATGATTATTATTTTTATAATTTACAAGATATAACAATTAACACCCAAATTTCAAAATTTATAACATATTATAAATTAGAAATAACTTCCAAGGGCAAAATTGGAATATTTTAGGGACAAGGGGATAATTGTAAGAATGTGACAAACCTGAGAGGGATTTTTGTAATACCCAATATGTAAGGGAGATTTTTGTAATTAGGCCTTACCTGAGAGGGGTATTCGTAATAGTCATTTAATTAGAAAATTAATGCAAATGGTGTATCCGTAAGATGAAATTTAAAATAGGGAAGTAATTTAAAAGTATTACCTTATTACTGTTTGATTAATTTAAACCATAATATTAGCATATACTTTCTTTTTCCTTTTTATTTCTCAAGGATATTCAGGTCTTATATCAAATTTAATTCCTTTCGAAATCCGTCAGACACATATGAAATTAGTGGGAATTCAAACCTTGGTTCAACACATTGTGATGGCTAGTTTCTATTATAGTATAGTAGCATACGCTAAAATATACCTATGTGCCAAATCCTGTATCCCATGACCCTTGCTATTTGAATTAATGTCAATTTATCCCCTGTGAAATTTTTAAAGAAGTAATTTAACTCCTTCAGCGGAAAAGTGTAACTCACTTGCCGAAATTAAGAGTGGGTATGAAAAGTGTTTTGTAACATAGGAGAGTAAATTGTCAAATTTATTAGAACACAGGAGGGAGGGTAAATTGTCACATTTATCATAATACATGATGGGGTTAACTGCCACATTATCATAACACAAGGGGTGAAGTGCTATATATAAAAATATCAGGGATGCGGTGTGAAACTTTTATAAAATTACAGGGGATATCAAGGTGTAAATTGCCACCAACTCCTTGCTATTTTACTATGCTTAATCAAAATTTTGAGAGTGTTTTTCAAACACCTAAAAGTTATCACTACATGTTAAGTCCAATATACTTGTTTTGTTGTTTGAATAGATAACTTTTCCCATTTTACATAAAAAATTGAATAGTTCATGATTTTGGTCATGACTACAAGTACATGGATTATTTTTAGGTTGGAAGGCAAGGTAGCCATTGTCACAGGTGGGGCAAGTGGGATCGGAGCAAGCACGGTAGATCTCTTCTGGGAACAAGGTGCAAAAGTCGTGATTTAGCATATCGAGTCGAGCTTCCAAAATTATCAAACGAAAAATCTTATTCAAGTTACTTTGATGAATCGAGCTCAAACGAACTTTTATCGAACGAACTCGAGCCGAGTATCGAATATCTTAATTTGATTTTCAGTCCTAATTACATTTGACACAACATATATAATAAATCGATACGATATGTCATGTGCACCTTTTGTCGATATGTCCTGCACAATATAATACTAATAAGATAAGAATAAAAGGTTTCGATTGGTTAAAAAACTTTATTTCTTCCTCGTTACTTGTAAGATTCCAACTTCATTTCCTACCAAATCTTCCAATAAAATTAAGCATAATTAATTGTATTTTTTATTTGGTAATAAGTGTTGGAAAGATGCATAATACGAATATACAATCAAATGGACAGAGTTCTTTTTCAGTAGGTCCTTTTTAGTAAATACAAATGTTTCTTGGGAATTATTTATTGCACGCGCCAATTTACCTATGATTTTCCAATAATCTTTAACTATTTGGGTTCTTCTTTTGATATACTGACACCATACCTTCAAAATCAAATTGAGAGATCTTAATTATCAAAAAAAAGAATTTTGAGAGATCTTATCTTTTGGTTTGATCATTTCATGCACATAGGTAAAAGGACTGCAGCTTAATTAACAGGTGATAATTAGGTATAGACAAATTGTTCAATTCTTTGAAAATAGTTTAAAGATTTTATAATTGTAACTGGAAAAATTGCATGGTTTTGTTCCTTATAATAAGGCATTTCGCAATATTGGTATCATTAAATACGTAAATGCACATTTAATACCACAATTTAGATTTTAATTGCAATGTTCATACCATCAACAAATAAATGGATGGGAATGGACGGAATCGGCCACTGTACAATGCACGTGGCCTTTATCTTGTCTTTTGAAGGAAAATTTTTCACATGATAACGTAATAAAGTGAGAGAAACAATATCATCTTCCTCCAAAAGATGAGATAACTTGATAATTTTACCTCTAACAGTGAGAAAAAAGTGATTATTTTCATTCCAAAAGACGTGATAACGGCCACGTGCGGTGTACGTGGCCAATTCCGTCTATTCCTCTCCAATTATTTGACGATGATATTAACACTGCAACAAATTTTAAAATTATTGTACTAAAAATGCATTTATGTATGCAGTGATATCAATATTGCAAATGTATGATACCAAAATTACAATTTTCCATGTAACAACTATAAATTTGTATATTGGCTTTGGCATTGTATCACTATCTTAATTTTTTTTATAAATTATATTTTCACCGTAGTAATGAATTATGATAAAAACTGAAAATAACGCAGTCTCGCAAACCTATTTAATATTGATTCTACTTTGAATGTATTTTGGTACATTTTCATCATAGTAAATTCTGAATTACGATGGTAGCTGAAAATAACGCACTCTCTAAAACCTAGTCAGAATTGGTTCTTCTATGAATGTAACTTGATTTTGATAAAAAAATGTTCCAAGTTGATAAAAAAAAATTCAAGTATAATAGTGATTTAATTAGAAAATTAATGCAAATGGTGTATCCGTAAGATGAAATTTCAAATCGAGAAGTAATTTAAAAGTATTGAAATGTTGGAGGTAATTTCGTCAAATCTCAAGTGTAGATGAAATCATCCCATTGTTGTATGTATAATTTTTACTATAAACATTGCTAAATAAATTACATACTCATTGAAATTGCTCAAACTATTCTTATTTAAAGTTTTGGCTTTGTCAACAAATTTTTAACGGCTAATAAGATGTCCTTCATCTGGCAAACCATGACTTGGTTTTTTCTAGGAAAGATATCCTTCATTTGCAAATAATGAATTGATTTTTCTACTCTATTTTCTTTTTTTCATTTTCTCTAAAAAGGATATCATTTTTTCTAAAAATTAACATCTTAATTATTTTTTATTTCTAAAAATTCAAACAAACAACCTTTTATAAATACACAAAAATCCAAAACGTCTACAAATATTCTCTAATTTTTAACACCACTCTAAACTAACAAACAAACAAAAAAACCCAACAAACAAGCCCCTAACTTTTCATCTCAATTATTGGTCAAATTAGGTGGCTCTACGCCTATACCTACCAATGGTTTGTTGTGTATAACTTAATTACATAACATGCCGAAGATGCTCGGAAATTTCTTGCTTCGACATTATAATGAGCTAATATCAATTTGCCTCCCTGTTATATAAATTATATTCAATTTACCTCCTATAATTTAAAAAATAATATTTTACTCTATTTGTGCAAATTTTAAATAATCAATTTACTCCCTCAAGCAAAAGAGTATAACTCACTTGTCGAAATTGATAATAAACATAAAAAGTATTTTGTAATATAAGGGATAAATTGTCACATTTATTATAACATGGAAGTATAAATTACCACATTATCATAACACAGGGGATGAAGTGCCACATATTAAAAATTTAGGGAGACGATGTAAATTTTTTATAAAATTACAGGGAGATAAAGTACGATTTTTCAAGTTACAGGAAAGTCAATTAGGACATTTATATCTCTAACGAATTCAAGAAATCTCAAAAATCTCAAGAATATGCATGTGTTGACCCGAATAATTAAAATCAATCAGCCGGAGTTCAAATACTTCACCATCCTATATTTGCGAGAATATATATTTTTTGAACTACTACTCAACTATTTTGTGATGTTCATGTTGGATTTTATATTTATATGTGAATAAAATTAGTTGAGAGTAAGGGTTGTGTCTGTTCGATTAGAAGATGAATCATTTGGGCCTAAACAGGACAACTCTAAAAAATGATATCAAAATTTTGAAAAATTAATATAATAATCATTCATCTCTAAAAGTTCAAACAAACAACCTTTTATAAATACACAAAAATCCAAAACGTCTACAAATATTCTCTAATTTTTAACACCAATCTAAACTAACAAACAAACAAAAAAACCCAACAAACAAGCCCCTAACTTTTCATCTCAATTATTGGTCAAATTAGGTGGCTCTACGCCTATACCTACCAATGGTTTGTTGTGTATAACTTAATTACATAACATGCCGAAGATGCTCGGAAATTTCTTGCTTCGACATTATAATGAGCTAATATCAATTTGCCTCCCTGTTATATAAATTATATTCAATTTACCTCCTATAATTTAAAAAATAATATTTTACTCTATTTGTGCAAATTTTAAATAATCAATTTACTCCCTCAAGCAAAAGAGTATAACTCACTTGTCGAAATTGATAATAAACATAAAAAGTATTTTGTAATATAAGGGATAAATTGTCACATTTATTATAACATGGAAGTATAAATTACCACATTATCATAACACAGGGGATGAAGTGCCACATATTAAAAATTTAGGGAGACGATGTAAATTTTTTATAAAATTACAAAAAAGTAAAGTGCTCTTTTTCAAGTTACAGGGAGGTAAATTACATATTATAAATATTAAAGGGGTAAATTGCCATTAACTCCCAAATTACATAACTTACGGCAGATACTCGGAGATTTCTGGCTTCCACATTATAATTTTTAATATTTAAAACTCACATCAGGGCTTCAATTCTTATGCAAAAGAAAAACAATTCTCCACCTCTTGTATTTTACTCTCCCAAATATTTCTCTACCTTTTCCTAAATTTCAATTCAGCCATATTGTCCACATCTAACCATTCCCAAAAATTCCGATTCAGTTCATCCATCAACATGGCTGAGGCATTTGTACAAATTATACTAAAAAATCTGAACTCCCTGATCCAAAAGGAGATTGGATTGATCATGGGCGTTGACGAAGAAATGAACAAACTTTCTAGCACTCTCACAACTATCCAAGCAGTGCTAGAAGATGCCGAAGAGAAGCAACTCGAAGATAAGGCCATACGAAATTGGTTATGCAAACTAAATGATCTTACGTATGAGATCGATGACATATTGGATGAGTGCGCAATTGAAGTCTCAAAATCGGAGCACAAAAGCAACAAAGCGAAGAGTTACTTGAAGAATATTCTGTATCGATATAAAATTGGAAGAAGGATGAAAGAAGTGACGAAAAAATTGAACGAAATTGCTGCAGAGCGCGCACAATTTCATCTGCGTGAAATGCCGCTTGTAGAAAGACAAAGCTGCAAGGTTGCTTCCATACGTGAGACGTGCTCTGTTTTAAACGAGTCTCATCCTATTTATGGAAGGGATGAAGAGAAAGAAAAGATTGTTGATATCTTGGTGAACAAAGTGAGAGAGTGTAAAGAGCTCTCCATTTTGCCAATAATTGGTATTGGGGGACTTGGCAAGACAACACTAGCTCAAGTAGTCTTCAACGATGAACGAGTAGCTGGGCATTTCGATATTAAAATTTGGGTTTGTGTCTCTGATGATTTTGATTACAAAATTTTGATTAAGGCGATCCTAGAATCTGTGTTGGGGAGTGGAAGTGCTTCAGACATGGTGCACTTGGATACTTTACAAAGACGACTTTCGGAGTTGTTGAGCCAGAAAAGATACTTAATTGTATTAGATGATGTATGGAATGAAGATCAAGAAGAGTGGTCTGTGTTGAAAAGCTTTTTGGCATGCGGCTCAAGTGGCGCTTCAATTATCGTCACCACACGCCTTAAAAGTGTTGCTGACATCATGTCGACATTTCCACCCCATCAACTGAAGGGATTGTCAGAAGAGGATTGCTGGTTTTTGTTCAAGCAACGCGCATTTGGAAGACAAGAAGAAGGAGAATATCCTAATCTTGAAGCCATTGGGAAACAAATAGTGAAAAAGTGTGCTGGCGTGCCTTTAGCCGCTAAAACACTTGGAGGTCTTCTACGATTTAAAAGGAACGAAAAAGAATGGATTCATGTGAAAGAAAGCGAAATTTGGGATTTACCACAAACAGACACTTCAATTTTGCCAGCATTGAGATTGAGTTATAATAACCTTCATTTAAGATTGAGACAATGTTTTGCTTTATGTGCCATCTTTCCTAAGGATAGTGAGATTGGAAAAGAAGAGGTGATTCTTATGTGGGTGGCTCATGGATGTATCTCAGCGACTGGGACAATGGAAGTGGAGGATATTGGCAATGAAATATGGAATGAGTTAGTTTTGAGATGCCTTTTCCAAGATGTATCAACTCTAGAAGGGGTAGTTAATGATATAATCATATTCAAAATGCATGATCTCGTTCATGATCTTGCCCAATCAATCATGGAGAATAAAGTTCTTGGAACACAAGTAGAAATCAACAATAGAAGTGCTCCGAACACCAAAGTTCGTCAGGTAAATCTCGAATATCGTAGAACTAGAGTGGCATTTCCTACACGTATTCTTCCTGAAATGGATCTAACATCCGCTTTAATGAGCTATAGTCGTTTGAGAATTTTGAATGCAAGTGTGAGAAATATAGACAATTTGCCATCTGAAATAGGAAAACTGAAACATTTACGATGCTTGAACTTGTCTCACACTCTCATTCGTAGTCTTCCTGATGCTATATGTAGCCTTTGGAATTTGAAAATTCTGAATTTGAATGGTTGTTCATATCTAGTCTGTTTACCTAAGAACATGAGATACATGCGCAATCTCCGTCATCTTTTTTTGGAGGGGTGTGATTCTTTGAGTGAGATGCCCCCTAGCATTGGCGAATTAGCTTATCTTCAAACATTGAGTTATTTCATTGTGGGTCACGAGAAAACCAATCAACTGAAAGAATTGGAATTATTGAATCTTGGAGGAAAGCTTGTTATTAAGCATTTGGAGAGAGTGAGAAACTTTGCAGAAGCAAAGAAGGCAAATCTTGCTAAGAAGCAAAATCTTTGTGTTTTGATCTTACATTGGGAAGTAGATGATAATTCATCCAACAAATCAGGAGGGGAAGACGCGGATGAGAAGGTATTTGAAGCCCTTCAACCTCACCCAAATCTGAAAAAGTTAAAAGTAAGAGGGTTTAAAGGTATTAATTTTCCTCTTTGGATGAAAACTTCAACTCTAGAAAATATAGTTGAGATTACAATAGAGAAATGCCCCAATTTTTTGTGTCTTCCTCAAGGACTTGGAGAGTTGCCTCATCTTAAACAGTTGATGTTATATAAATTACTTTCAGTGCAATATATTATTGAGGATGACACTGGAGGTGTTAATTCACTGACGCCAAAATTCCCGAGGCTTGAATATCTCTCGTTGCATTCTCTTCCTAATCTAAAAGGTTTGTTGAAGGTGGAAGTGGTAGAAATGTTTCCGAATCTTCGAACACTATCAATTGATGGCTATCCTTCACTGATACTGCCAAAGTTGTCATCTGTGGAAAAATTGTACGCACATAGATGCAGCAGCGTGACTCTAACTTCATTTGCTAAGCTTGAAAATGTTAATTATCTTAGGTTGGATATTGATGAGAACATGACATGTGTTCCAAAACAGACTTTCGAAAACCTCACTAGCCTGAAGGAGTTGGACATTACGGGACTGAGTGACCACTCACTGCCAGAGGATGATGAAGGGCTGCGAGGCTTAAAGTCTGTTACAAATTTACAAATTTTTGATAGTAAGAAATTCACCTATTTGCCGAAAGGATGGATACCACACCTCACAGCTCTGGAGAAACTATACATACAACATTGCCCGGAGTTTGTAGAGTTTCCAGAAGAGATTAAAAACCTCAAGGCCCTGAGATATATCGCCCTTGAAAATCTTCCGAAGATGATATGCCTACCAGATTCCTTCCAACACCTCCCTTTGTTGCAATCTCTACGTTTGGACTACCTCCCTAACCTGACTTTGCTGCCAGATTGGTTGGACAACCTCACATCTCTTAATGATTTGAGGATCTACAGTTGCCAAAATATTGCAGCACTTCCGGCTACAATACAAGGAATGAAAAACCTGAAAGATCTCACAATTAGGGAATGTCCAGAATTGGAGAGGCGATGTGAGAAGGAAAAAGGAGAAGACTGGCACAAGATAGCTCACATTCCAAAAATGATAATTGGTAATTGGATTAAGAGATAGTGCGTACTCAACCAATCAACCATAGAATATGTAATAGGTATTGTTATTTGTTTTTTTTTCTTAAGTTTGAGTACTAGTATATTATTCAACTTTTCATTTTTCCCAAAGCTAGAAGTAGAACATGTTTATGATTAGCTCTGCGCAGTGTTGATTACAAGTGTTGACTGTCTTTCTTTCTTTTATCTCTGTCAATTTTGTGCTTTCGGTCTTCGTAAACCTTATCCGAGTTAATGTCAATTTACTATCCTGAAATTCATAATGTTCAATTTATCTCCTTATAATTTAAAAAAGAGCAATTTTTCTTCTGTGAAAATTTTAAAGAAACAATTTACCTCGTTCAGCCATAGAGTGTAACTTGTCGAAATTGAGAATGAACATAAAAAATATATTGTAATACGGGAGAGTAAGTTGTCATATTTATCATAACACAAGAGGGTAAATTGTCACATTTATCAAAACATAGGGGGTAAATAGCCACATTATCATAAAATATAAGAGTAAAGTGCCACATATAAAAATATCAGGAAGACGGTATGAAACTTTTATAAGATTAGAGGGGGGGGTAAAGTTCTTTTTCAAATTACAGGGAGATAAATTGAATACTATAAATATTATAGGGATAAATTGCTATTAACTCTACTTTGTATTATGAAATACTATTTTATACTGATGCACAAGCTTTTACATATGGATTTTATATGATTTTCTCGATATGATATGATAATGGAAGGGTCCATTATTCATTATCTTATTGCCCTATTATATTTATTACTATCTTCCTCCATTTATTTTTTATACTTTTACTTTTTGCACGGAACTTTAAGTAAAAGTTAAAAACGTTTGAATTTTTTAGGTATTTTTATATACATGTCCTTAAAGGTTGTGATTTAGAGTTAATTCTGTCAAATCATTACACTATGTGAGAGAGTATTTTTTAGAAAAATAATTTCATTCATAAAAATGAAGTGTTATTTTGGGACATCTCAAAAAGAAAATAGTAAGAAAAAACTATGGACAATTGGAGTATTAGACACTACATTATGAATTATAATCATGTAATGGACCAAAATAACCATATTTGGTTACCTTATTTACACGTGAAGGGCCTTATAACCCATATAATAGATAGATAGATAGATAATTAAAGTAAAGGCCAATTTTCCAATTTATTGTGAATGAAACCATATATAATGTGTGCTTCACCAAGATCAAGTAGTAGAGATACTTGTGATTCAACCAAATTTGATTGACATAAATTTAATTGAATTTCGTTTTTTATAAATATCAAATCAGTTTGAATGACATTGTATGTTAGCATTTGGATTTCGATGAACAAGTTAAATGGTATGATTATGTAAAAATAATGAACTTCTCGAATTCGACTCATGTGCTCGTTTTAGCCAGATTCCTTGAAAAAACAAATATCCACAATTTTAATTTCAAAATAACTTCATTTTACCAGAGTCGAAATAGAACTAATTTTGAGAATTACAAAATATTGTTTAAATCTATTTAGATGTATACAATAAATGAAGCTCAAGTGAATTTTTATTTTTACTTCGGATTGTAATAGTTTTATTTACTTTTCAGCTCCATCTGGATCCATTTCAGGGATCTTACCATAATTTTAGTACATAGATGTTGAATAATACCAATACATGGTTTTGTGCGATTTCAGTACGGTACAATTTTACGGTTTTTTCTGACATTTTTTTTTTTTGTGATTTTTCTTATATAGTCAACTACTTATTTGACAAAAATAATATATTTTCCAAAAAAACAAGTTGGTTATATAGGTTCTTTCTTTATTTTATTGAAGGTTTTATAAAAACCAATATCATGGTATTTTACAAATTATTATTTTACATAAATTAACTCACAGGTAAAAAAAAATAAAAATATCACAAATTTGATGACATAATGCGGCCTAGTTAAATAAAATTAATTGGTTAATTATTTGAACATTTTTTCTTTTAATTTGTGGAGGAACTTATTTCTTGATATTTGTTTTCTAGAGTTTTTGCATGTTAGATTTTCAACATATAACAAATTAAATTTGTGTTAAGTTCTTAATTGAACGCGAGCGATGTAGAAACAAAAAATAATGATGTATTATTATATAAGTTATAAATAATATCTTGTTCGAGAATATTAGAATTATAAATTAATAAATAAAAAGTCATAAACTTTAGTACAAAAAATAAAAATAAATGAGTAATTTATTCATGTTTATTTTCAATTTCGGTACGGTACGATTTTTTCGGTATGAGAAGTTTAAAATCGAAACCATATCAAATTATTTGGTACGGTTTCCGTCCATACCAAGACCTTTAGTTATGAGGGGAAAAACTAAAAATTCGGTACGATTTGATACGATACGGGACGGTTCGATACGATTTTAAAAACCATATACACCCCTACTCCTATCCTCGACCTCAAGCATAAAAGCAACATACTTACATTCTTGAAAAAGATTTCTTTTGTCATTAATCCCAATAATTAAATGTGCCCATACTTATATGATTGATTGAGAATTGCATTCATTTTTTAGTGTACGCGATTCCTTTTGTTAGTTTCAGATAGCATTTGAATGGTAAAGTTGAGTCATAGTACAATATCAATATCATGCCTTCCCAAAAAGCTCTGAAATTAATGAAATAAGTCTGGGTATGCTTTTTTCTTTCTTTCTTTCACTTTAGCATTTAATTTTGGAGTGAATCACACTTTTCGTCCTTTTAATTGGTCAATTTTTTCATATTCGTCCCTCTTAAATTTTTTGTAGCAGATTGGTTCTCTTATTAAAGTAGTATAACACATTCGTCCCTCTTAAATTTTTCATAGCAGATGCGTCCTTCTCATCAATGTAGTGTAACACATGTCCCTCTTAAATCCAAAATACATCCTAAAATAGACGAAAATTGATGTATTTTGAATATAAGAGGGACGAATGTGTTACACTACATTGATCAAAGAGACACATATGCTACGAAAAATTTAAGAGGGACGAATTTATCACACTATTTTGATAAGAGGGACAAATGTGCAAAATTGGAAGAAGAACAAAAATTGTGATTAACTCTTAAGGATGATGCTCCATAACCAAGAGGTCATGGGTTCAACTCCCACGAATGTGGGTATTTTCTCTAGTTTCATACTAGCATTTCTCTAGTTTAATACTAGCAATTAGTTTACTTTGATATCATTGTAATAGTTTCGGTTCGATATAGCGTTTGATATAACAATGTATTTACCATCTCAAAAAAAAAAATCAAATGAATCATATCCCCTATATTCGGCAAAGGTTATTCATCCAATCTTTTAGGGATTATTTAAAAAAAAAAAAAAAAACCCTTTTAGGGGTTATATAAATTGTAGGCATTTACCCAAAAAAAAAAAAATTGCAGGCCACCACCAAAAATAAATGAAATCAGTTATTAATGTTATTATCATTTCTTACCCAGCCTTCTCAATTATGGCTCCTAGATTTTTGTATTGTGGAGTAGACCTGGCAGCATGAATCCAAAGTAATTGATTTGGACTGGGCCAGGCTTGGACTCGCGCGGACTCAGTAATGTTTTGTGCATTAATTAAGTAATTGTGTTCAATCTTAGATGATTATACATTTATATGAGTATTCCTTGAAAATGTGACCAGTGCATCATATTTTATGAACTACATATTGATCTAATAAATATGGGCTTTGTTTGGATTTTTTTGAGAATTTGTCTGGATTTTGAAAGATAATACATCAATTATCACCTTATTTTTCAAACATTACAACCTACTAATCATGAAAAAAATAAAAACCACAAAATAAACCTCGAGATGTCAAAGACACTTCTTATGTACAAATTCTATAAGATATTAAGACACGTAGCATATGTCCGTTACATGTTAATGTATTTTTAATAAAGAGCTTTACAATTGCTAGAGAAATTATTACCCAAGCAAATCCTAATAAAGATTACACACCTAGAAAATGGAAAAATCCCATTTTCCCCCCTACCCTTTGAACATTTTTTCATTATGCCCCTATAACCTTTGCGAGTTTCCATTTAACCCCTCAGCTATTTAAAATATCTCAAGCATCCCCCTAAGATGCAAAAAGTTAGAATCTAATGCAAAACGACAAAAGCAAACCACACCCTCCATGAATAGGAATGATCCGAGTAGCGAACTCTTCCATACTTGTAGACTTGCGGGGGGACATCTGATGTATGAGTAAGATCCACATTAGGATTACTAAACCGAAAAATCACTCCCACGAGTATAAAGAAAATAAACCCTGCATAGTTCCTTAAAGCGAGCGTTGATACAAGCGAACGTTAGATATATCAAAACCGAAGTCTCTAAACTAGGAACGAGTATATTTGATCAATTGGAACAAGCGACTCCATGACCCAAGGAGATCAAACTCTCATCAGTATAGGGTCCACATCTCTGAGGACTCTCCTCGCGAGCCTTCTACAAATTAGGTAGAGATTTAGCAAATAAATCTCTTCCACTATTCAAGGAACGTGCACAAACCCACAAGGAAACTCCTATGCATGTATGTAAATATCCCCCCAAAAGCGAAATTTACACGCCTCATTCAACATTAATCGCATGTATATATACCCCTAAGGTATGGGCAAATAACCTAATCACTCTTTACATACTCTCTACTTTCTGCATATTTCTTAAGTTCAGGCAACACCTTGTTGACTTAAGCATCGGAGGAGGCTCCGTCGGCACCCAATCGGAGCGTAGTCTTTATTTTGCAGGACTTGAAAACACAGAGTTTCTTGATCTTGAAGCAAGTGTCCACCCGATTCGGAAATCCGGTTTTACCCCTTCATCGGTGGAACATGTATTGGTTCGTGCAGTGGTCTTATATTTTTTTTGTTTCGAGAATGACTACTCAGATCTTATATTTTACTGAATTCCTTTAGAGAAGTATTGGACATATTAAAGATTTTATCTTTTATGTAGCATGTGATAGTAATTTCTGAATTTTATCAAGAGTTTTTGCTTAATATTTTGTTGAAACTGCAAACGATTTGCCTGAAATGTGGTCCTGGGGAAAAAATATTTTTTTATGGCGTGATAATTAATTCATAAAATCGTGTTTATTAATAAACTACCACATAATTAAGCCTATGTTGAGAAATTAATTGTAACAAAGGTCACTGACAAATGTGACCTAGTGGAAGGGACTACTCACTATAATATAACAAACTCAAGTTCGAATCTTTGTTGGAAGAGGTTCCCACTTAATATGTCCGACACACCTAAAAATGGGTTAAACCCTTGGAAAAATAAAAAAACGTAACAAACGTCAAATTTCTCACTAACTCTTTCTTTTTTAATGGGAAAATACTCTCTCCTTTTGAGACCTTGTCCCACTTTGGTTTTAAGACTTCGTCTTTGTCTGTTTATATGACTATTCAGTTCAAATTATTAACATTGATTAATTTACATGTATATATTAAGGGTAAAAAAAGAATTTCAAAATATTAATAACAACATCCGCTATTTAAACGAGGAAGAAAATATACAACATTTTGTAAAATACAAAAATATTATGCAATAAAATTTAATAACGTTGGGATATAATTGCAAATTTTGAACATTGTTTGTACTTACATCAATTGAAACACACAACATTCTCTGAAAGAGGGGTAAAAGAGCTTTAAATTTTTGACATGTGAGTTCTTTTGGCTAATAAAATTAATAGTGGTTTTTTTTTTTTTGACGAATTAGGGAAAGTTTGCGGTCTTTAATTTTTTGGCCTTTTACACTAAATTTATATTATTTGTTAGGAAGTTGTGGTACCGACACCTCAATACAACTAAAGTAGAAACTAGAAAACTTGTGAAAATGATATAAACAATTGGAGTCGAGCAAACCGTAAAAGGATTTTATTACAGCAAAAGGATTATAACACTTTGTATAACAAAAGAGAACTTTGTATAAACAAATGTATGTTGAGAACTGCAGGGATGGCCAAATCATTTTGGGCAGAAGCAGTCAAGACCGCCTGTTATGTGATCAATCGGTCGCCATCAACCGCAATTGATCTGAAAACGCCGATGGAGATGTGGACTGGTAAGCCAGCTGATTATTCTCATTTACATACATTTGGAAGTCCTGTGTACGTTATGTACAATGCCCAAGAAAGATCGAAGCTGGATCCAAAATCCAGGAAATGTATTTTCTTGGGGTATGCTGATGGTGTTAAGGAGTACCGCCTGTGGGATCCCACTGCCCACAAGGTGATAATCAGCAGAGATGTGATATTCACAGATGATGAAATACAAGGAAAAGAAAATGATAGCACGTCAAAAGAAAAACATTCAAAGCGCGGGTGGAACTTGAATCTGAAAAGAAGATCAAGTGTCTGAGGACAGACAATGGAGGAGAATATACCAGCAATGAATTTGATAACTTCTGTCAACAAGAAGGAATCAAGAGACAGTTCACAGTGGCATACACTCCACAACAAAACGGAGTAGCAGAGCGGATGAACATAACATTGTTAGTAAGAACAAGAGCAAGTTCAGTTGACAACTCCACATGTTCGACGATCAACTCAGGAGAGAAGACAACCAGCTTGGCACTCAGATTACATTATGGAGGGAAATGTTGCATACTGTCTACTCACAGAGGATGGAGAGCCGTCAACTTTCCAAGAGGCTACAAAAAGTCAGGAAGCTTCTCTGTGGATGACAGCAATGCAAGAAGAAATTGAAGCTCTCCATAAAAACAAAACATGGGATCTTGTTCCGCTACCACAAGGAAGAAAAGCCATTGGAAACAAATGGGTCTACAAGATCAAACGAGATGGCACTGACCAAGTGGAGCGGTATCGTGCTAGATTGGTGGTGAAAGGATTTGCTCAGAAAGAAGGTATTGACTTCAATGAGATATTTTCTCCTGTTGTTCGACTAACAACAGTCAGAGTAGTTTTGGCAATGTGTGCTACGTTCAACTTGTATTTAGAGCAGTTAGATGTGAAAACTGCATTTCTTCATGGAGATCTTGAACAAGAAATATATATGCTCCAGCCAGAAGGTTTTGAAGAAAAAGAAAAAGAGAACTTGGTTTGCAGGTTGAACAAATCTCTATACGGTTTAAAACAGGCGCCGAGGTGTTGGTATAAGAGATTTGATTCCTTCATCATGAGCCTTGGATACAACATACTTAGTTCAGATCCTTGTGCTTACTACAAGAGATTTGGTGATGGTGATTTCATTATTCTACTGTTGTATGTTGACGACATGTTGGTAGCAGGCCCCAACAAAGATCGTATTAAAGAATTAAAGGCACAACTGGCTAGGGAATTTGAAATGAAGGACTTGGGACCAGCAAACAAGATTCTAGGGATGCAAATTTACCGAGACATAAATAATAGGAAGATTTGGCTCTCTCAGCAAAATTATTTGAAGAAAATCTTGCGACGCTTCAACATGCAAGATTGTAAGCCAATCTCTACCCCTCTTCCTATTAATTTCAAGTTATCCTCAAGTATGAGTCCTAGCAATGAAGCGGAGAGGATAGAAATGTCTCGAGTACCGTACGCATCAGCAGTGGGTAGCTTAATGTTCGCTATGGTTTGTACTAGACCAGACATTGCACAAGCAGTGGGAGCAGTTAGTCGGTACATGGCGAATCCTGGTAAAGAGCATTGGAGTGCTATGAAGAGGATCTTGAGATATATCAAGGGTACCTTGAGTGCTGCATTATGTTATGGGGGATCAGACTTTACTGTCAGAGGCTATGTTGATTCAGATTTTGCAGGTGATCTTGATAAAAGTAAGTCCACCACAGGTTATGTGTTTACTCTTGCTGGAGGAGCTGTTAGTTGGGTTTCGAAACTGCAGTCTATCGTGGCTACTTCTACGACGGAAGCAGAATACGTAGGAGCTACACAAGCTAGCAAAGAGGCAATATGGTTGCAAATGTTACTGGAAGAGCTCGGACACAAACAAGAGAAAGTTGCTCTATTTTGTGATAGTCAGAGCGCTTTGCACTTGGCAAAGAATCCAGCATTTCACCCAAAGACAAAACACATACGAGTTCAGTACCACTTTGTACGAGAGAAGGTGGAAGAAGGAAGTGTGGATTTTCAGAAAATCCATACAGAGGACAACCTAGCAGATGTTCTGACAAAGCCGTTAAATAGAGACAAGTTCATTTGGTGTCGATCCTCTATTGGCCTAGCAGAAATGTAAGCAGCATGGATATAGCAAAGTAGAAAGGATGAAAGCTACAACAAAAGTGACTTTAAGTGGGAGATTGTTAAGGGATAAAGCCATTTTGTTGGCATTTCTTCATTACTAAGAAAACCTTCTACACTAAAAAATTGAAGTCAAAATTGGTGACTCTCTTGAAGTTTGTAGAAGAGTTGAGGAGGTGGAATTACTTAGCAAAGAAGTAATCTTCATTGCTAAGTAATTAGAAGTCTACAAAAGTGGCTAAGAAGATAAGGAAATAGAAGGAAGAAGAAAAATTGAAATTAACTACTTCAATTACTTCTTGGCTAAGAAATCAAAAGAAGAAGACAACTTGAACTTGGCTACTTCTTCACCTCCTCATTACATCTATATATATGTTACATTAGTTGTAACATCGGAAGAGTGGAGAGAACAAATTGAATCCCATTTTGAGAGCAAAATAGGGATTGATTCCCACTTGAGAGAATAGCATTGAGAGAGTGAGAATAATATAGAGAGAATAAAAGTGAGGCTTCTCCTAATATTTAGTGTCTCTCCTTTGTTATAGAAAGTGTTGTAATCCTTTTGCTATAATAAAATCCTTCTACGGTTTGTTCGACTCCAATTGTTTATATCATTTACAACAAGTTTTCTCATTTCTACTTTAGTTGTATTGAGGTGTCGGTAACACAACTTCCTAACATTATTATCATTAAAGTAATTTAATATTAAAACATTGGGTAAATTATGAATACCCATGAGGTAAGGCCTAATTACAAAAATCTCCCTCACGTATTGGGAATTGCAAAAATCCCCCTAAGGTTTGTCACCTTCTTACAATTAACCACTTGTCCCTAAAATATTCCAATTTTGCCCTTGGGTGTTATTTGTAATGTTTGTAATATCTTATAAATGTTAAAACTTTGGTGCTAATTGTAATATCTTATTAATTAGAAAAGAGATAATTATATAATTACTACCAAAATAATTGATAAAATTTATAATTGCCCATAAGTTTTAATAAATATTGCAAAAAAAAAAGGTATTTACATATTTATTAGATAATAATAAATTAAATAGAATTTTAATAATAATATTTTATAAATATGAAAAAATTGTTTACATATTTAGTTAAATGAATTTATTTTATAATTAGTAAATTTAATAAAATTATATTATTATAAATTAGATATTTTAATTTAATAAAGTTTATATTGTATTATAAATTGCAATATTTATTGAAATTTATGGGCAATTATAAATTATATCAATTACTTAGGTAGTAAATATATGATTATCATTTTTATAATTTATAAGATATAACAATTCACACTCAAATTTTAAAATTTATAAGATATTATAAACATTACAAATAACTTCAAATGGCAAAATTGGAACATTTGAAGGTCAAGGGGTTAATTGTAAGAAGGTGACAAACTTGAGGGGGATTTTCGTAATACCTAATACGTGAGGGAGATTTTTGTAACTAGGCCTTACCCGACGGGTATTCATAATTTACCCTAAAACATTTACAGCTAAAGGGAACGGTGGTGTGGCATGTAAGAATCCAGCACTAGTTCAAGCAAATGATTTCTTCTTCTGTGGGCTACAATCACCTGGAAACACTACAAACCCTTATGGTGCATCTATCATACCCGTTATGGTAGCAACATTATTAGGACTCAACACTTTTGGGGTTTCGATTGCTCATCTCGATTTTGCTCCTAATGGAGTGATCCCACCACACCTTCACACTAGAGGAAATGAAATATTGACTGTTCTAGAATGTTCTCTTCAGAATGGATATGTGACTTCAAATCCAGGTTATAATCACTTTAATAAAACTCTCCAGAAGGGTGATATTTGTAGTCCCTGTTGGACGCGTTCATCATCCGTTCAATGTTAGGCCATCTCCAACCCACCATGGGGTGAGTGGAGATGGCCCCAGGGCCTTACCCTGGATGGTCTCCAACCATCCAGGGGGTGCATTTAGCACCACCCAGGGATGTGCCCAGGGCTGTTGAAAGCCTTGGGCACAACCATGGTTATGGGACGCGCTAACAACGCGTCCCTTACAAACAGGGCACCATTGGTGCCACTTGGCGCCATCTGGTGCCTTTATATTTATTTTTTTTATTTTTTTTATAAATTAAAAATGATTATTAATAAAAAAAATTAAAGATTGGAAAAATTAACTACGAATTTAAGGTTTAATAAAAATTTGTTTTGAATTAAAGATGTAACATTATTAGTTTTAATTTTAAATTTAAATTTGTCTATGAAAGTAAAATTTAACAACATTATAGTATAATAAAACCCTTATCCATTATTAATTTTGAATTTATATATTTGTCTACAAAAGTAAAATTTATTTAACCACATTTAAAATTTGATTTGAAATATTTAAAGTTTATTTAATCTCTAATATAGTATAAATGTTAAATGTACAATTGGGACTAAATTTAGAAATAAGATATTTGCATTAAATTACGCCAAATATTGGTACACGTACGTAGATATATATAAAAACTTTTATAAATAAATAAAATCACATATTATGTAGATACTAACTTATAAGAACTTATAAATAAAAACATTCCGAGAATTTAATTACTACGACGATGAAAGGCCCACGCATGAACGACTAAGTCCTTTTGAAGTTGTTTATTGACTTCTAATGATCGTATTGTGTGACGACGCATCATATAATCTTTAAGGGATATATCTTCACTTGTTTTTGGTTGGTAATCTCTAGCAAGTCCGTGATACATGTTAGCACGGACCCTACGAGATGTGGTTATGTCTGTGTCATAGTCATCTGAGTCGGAATTGTTGTATTCATCTCTTGTTCGTCCTCCACAATCTTTCGTGTAATCGTTGTTATTTTTCTTGTCCCCGATGTAATATTATTAGCTTAATTTTATAATTATTGTCTCTATAGTTATTATTATTATTGTCCTTATTATTATAGATAGTTTTTTTTTAATTAATTGGTGTTGTTAGCCATGACGGTTGGAGACGGCACCCAGTGGGGTGTAGATTCACCTGGGGTAGAGATTGACACCCCTGGGCTGTATAGTTGCGTTGAATAGTGAGAGTCCATGTATAATCGATGTTCCAAATGCGATTTTTGGGGTAAAACCTGATATTGAAAATGATTATCTTGCTAAGACGTTTCAACTTTCAATTGGATCAGAGGATTGTGAATCAGCTTCTAGCCAAGTTCTATATTCCATGGCCCATTGTATTTTGAATTAAAATGTTCAATGTAATATTTATTACCAAAGTCGTGTTTAAGTATTTTTATAATTTTTGATTTTTTGTTTTAAGTGAATATTCGAGATTCTAGTCACATAAGTCATTTTTTTTCATATTTTTATGTCTTATTTTGATGCCACACGTAAAATTTTACGAATAAATATATTTGTCATCCTCCTTAAACTATAAATTGAGTCTATTGATGCATGTCAGGGGCAGACCGCTCAAAGGGCTAGGGAGGACGGTCGCCCTCGAAGAAAAATCTGGACCAATTATTTATACATGAACTTGTCAAATAATTTTTAAAAAGTCAGTGGAATGGTGGTTGGAGACCTACATATGTAACAAGGAAGCTCAGGTTTGAATACATTGAGATTCAGTTTTCCTACTTTTTTAGTTATAAGCTGTTTTTCTTATTTTCTTCTTGATTATTAAAATATGGCTCGGTATATAAATATTAATATGGTCATATGTACTAACATTAATGTAAATATTTGATTTTGTAAAATGCACTACAGTAGAAAAAAAAGTTATAATATTAATTTTGGTACTTCTTATAGCATTTTTTTTTACATAACTGAATTTATGTTGTAAAAATGTTTCTGTGTTTTAAGACTCAATATCTTGAACCATTTTTTGAATGTGACTCTTTAAAAAAATTCTAATATTTCACATTTTATTAGATAAATATACAACATTACTTATATAGTTGTCATTAATGTAAATATTTGATTTTGTAAAATGCACTACAGTAGAAAAAAAAAAGTTTTAATTTTAATTTTGGTACTTCTTATAGCATTTTTTTTTTTACAAAACTGAATTTATGTTGTAAAAATATTTCTGTGTTTTAAGACTCAATATCTTGAACCATTTGTTGAATGTGACTCTTTAAAAAAAATTCTAATTTTTCTCATTTTATTAGATAAATATACATCATTACGTATTTTCATTTAGTTGTTATCTTATCACAATAACATAAAAATATCGACTTTGCTACTAAAAAAAATCTCCCCCCCCCCCCCCTCTAACCAAAACCCTCTAGGTCCTCCCCTGATGCATGTTTGACAAGAAAGTGAGACACAAAGCTCAAACAAAATAAGTGAGGTACAAAGTTCGAAGACCAACAACCCGCTTGATTGCTAAGAAGGTCGAACAAGTCATTGTTGGATGATTATACCTTCTAGATATCTCAAAACGACTAAACACTCAAGGATCCGAGTCTAGTTTAGTCAGCTCGGGTAAGACCGTCCTACCACATCCGACTTTCATGTATTTTAATGTCTATAAACAATCCTTCATTTAATTAAGTCAAGTACGCACTACAAACTACTCATGCGTGTCGTTCAAGTTTTTTCGTTTGATTTTATCTATGCATCATAAAGTCTATAAAGGGATCACCTCCAACGAGCCTTTAATGGTTTCTTTGAGTACTAATCAGATTCCATTCTTGAGAAGAGTTGTTCGAGCTGATTGACAAAAAGCTCCGTATTGATCTAGGAAATTTCAACCTAGACTAGGGACTTTAATGTATCAAAATTTTGATACGTTTCCACCAAAACACCAATTTTTTTTCTTCTAGTCAGTCGAAATGAAAACAACAAAGTAGTTTCTATTTCAACATATTTCTTTTATTTACTAGTTTTTTAAATATTTCTCGAAAATTTTGAAAACATCGAAAAAGTTTCGGGAATTTAACTCATAGGTTAGCTACATGTAGTTGAGTGGGATGCAATGACCCCACTCAACTTTTGCACTTTGTATGAAAATTGTATGTATAATACTTGTAAAAATTAAATATATTTTATAATTGCTCTAAATGGACCCCACTCAATAAAGCTAAAATTTATATGGCAACGAGGCCATGTTTTATTAAAATATATTTATCTTCCACTAATAATTTTTTATGAATTAATATGTTAATAGTAAAAGACAAATTCCAATTTTTAGGATTGTGAGATAGGTGTGTTCAACGAAATTGCTAAACCCCCAAATTGTTCAACCCAACCCAAACCTATCGCAATTTGTGGGAAGGTTTGATGAGTTGATCTTGGTAATCTTGGAAAAAAAGTCAGTAAGTTATATCGGTTTTGTTTTATACTTTTTTTCAGTTAGCGTAACTGCATTCGACCGCTCTATATATAAATTATCATTTTTATATGTATTTAATTAGTAAGGCTGATATTATGAAAATTAGAAATATAATTTAAGTATACACTTTAACAAAAAATATACTATTACGGTTGAAAAAAAATATACTCTCTTACATTATAATAACCCCAGTGAAATTTTATTCTGTCTACGCCACTGATTTAACTAATCGATTTTTTATTTTTTTTTAAAAGTCTAAAGGTTTCCGGGATTTAGCTTTGACTTTAGACCATTAACCTTAACTTTTGACTATTAACTTTGATTAGGTCAACATAACAAAGACACACTTCATTCTGTTGATATAGTCGATATTGATTTTGTGAAATGGTTGCTAAAATATGAAATGTATATCCATATAATTGCAACATAATCAAATCATATAAATTACCTTAATCATAAATACGGTCAACTTAATCTGCGTAGCTGACTTTTTTGTATGTAATTAGGCCAGTAATTTTGACAAAAGAATGTTCCTTGAGTATTAGTTAGTATCCCGAATAACATCCAAACGTTTGTTTGGACATCTAGGATTTTGGAAAGATAAAAGTTGTCAGAAATAAACACTTAGTATTAGTAGTTAATTAAAAGTTTTATACTTCACAAATATTTGGGTAAATTACGAATACCTCCTAAGGTTAAATTATAAAAATCTCCCTCACATATTGAATATTACGAAAATTCTCCTCAAGTTTGTAACCATTTTACAATTGACTCATTACCCCTGAAAAGTTTCAATTTTACCCCTAGGGTTTATTTGTAATGTTTGTACCATATAAATTTTTAAAACTTGGGTACTAATTGTAATATCTCATAAATTATAAAACAAGAAATTAAATGTTTACCACAAAAGTTGATAAAATTGTAAACTTGCACATAATTTACAATAAATTAAAAAAAATATTTACGTATTTATTTACAATTTAATTTTTATAGTAATAAATTAATTAGAATTTCAATAATAATATGTCATAAATATAAAAAAATACTAACACATTTAGTTAAATAAATAAATTTCTTAATGTTATAATATTAAACTTCAAATAAATTAATTAATTCTTTAATGTTAGATTTAATTTACACATTCAATTAAATATAAGTATTTCTTTTATTTTTTTTTTTATGTTTATAATATTAAACTTCAATTAAATTTATTAATAAAATATAAAAAGTAAATTTATTTAGTTAGTGTAAATAAATTTTTACATTTATAAAATATTATTGTTAAAAAATTCTATAAAATTTTGTTATTATTAAACTTAAATTGTTAATAAATATGTACAAAATATTTTTCTTAATATTTATTGAAATATGTGCAATTTTATCAAGTTTTATGGTAAATATATAATTACCAGTTTTATAATTTACGAGACATTACAATTAGTACCCAAGTTTTAAAATTTTATGAGATATTACAAACATTACAAATAACCCATAGGGGCAATTAGTACCCAAGTTTTTATAATTTGACCTTATATTGGGGGTACGTATTTGTAACTTACCCCAAATACATGTACAAAATCTAGGAACTGATGCCATGATTGGTCAAAATAATAGTAATTAATTTTGGAATATATATTAAAAATAAAGGCAAAGAGTAATTATTTATACACTTATTAAGACCCCTTATAAATAAGCTTGCTTATCAAAGCATTGCTCATTAGCTTCGTAATTAACTTTTTGTAGGATTCAATTTGAAATGTCTCAATTTGTTAATTTAATAATCATTTCTGCTCTGATCAGTTTCTTCAATGTTGCTGTTGCCTTTTGGCCTGCTCCATTGCAAGACTTTTGCGTTGCCGATCCCACAAGCAAAGGTACTTAAATCATATGTATTAATATTGTTTTTGAATAATTAGCATTTTGAATCTTAGAAATACGTTATTTTTGCACTCTGCAATTTCTAATAGAAATCATGGCATATTGCATCATATTTTTGCATATTCTTTGGTAAAATACATCTTAATTAGAGCATCTCCAGCATACAACATAAAAAAACAGCATCAAATTACTCTTTAATGTCTGCTACAGTGTTTTGATATTTGTATAATAGCTTTTTACTCCAGCAATAAGCATAAAAACTGGAGCACCATTTTAAATTAATTTAAATTTAATTTATCTAAATTAGATTAAATTCAAGTTAAATTAAAGTTTACTTAAAAGTAAAGAAAATTAAATTAAAAAATGTTATGTTAATAATTGTACCTTGCGTTAAATTATCTAAATAAGATTTATGACAATAATTTTATCTACATGTCAGTGTCTGATTCAATGTTGAGATATTTGATAAGAATTTTGTATCCATAATTTTTTTTTATCGACGTGTCAACTTGTGATTCAATGTTGGATATCTAATAAGGATTTTTATCGATAAAATTTTATATCAACGTGTCAATTTGTGATTAAACGTTGAGATTACCGAAAATTAACTTTCTCTGATTTTTTATTTTGCTCTTGATTATTGAACTTGTGTATTTTAATTGAAATTTGTAGTCATTTTAATAGTAGAAATTTTTTGTACCATTGTAAAATTTAAAAATTTAAGCCGTTGGGAAGGACAAATAACTGTTTTTAAATTTCCAGGCAAAAGTAATGCCCCTTGCCTAGGCATTACTTTTGATGCCAAAAAGTGTTGGACTTAAATTTAGGTCCAGTGATAGTGTCTCTGCTGAAGCAGATTTTGGCACTATTTTAACAAATAAGGCACTATATTTGGCTTTGATTCCCATTGTTGGAGTTGCTCTTAGTGTGCAAAATTAAAGCCCATTCTTTTATCAATGAATATGCAATTCGAGGATGCAAAGTACAAAAATAATACTTTTCTTGAGTGCAAAATGTCAAATATTTAAGTAGGCTGTTGATATAGCCCGAGCAATAATCTTAATGCCAGAGCTTTTGATTCTTTTATACCCTTATATAATCAATATGCTAATTCAATTCTTGATTCATTAATTGTCTTGAATCCAAAATAAGAAAGAAGTTCATCTCTTTTAATTTGTTCAACTTTAGTCCTTCTCCTTCCTTCTATATGAACACAAGATTCTCTTTCAAGTTTTCATCTAAATATTTTAACAGTTTTTATGCATGTGATATCTATTAAAAAAATAAAAAATAATACTCTTACAATAATTCATTATATTATGTTATTTGACTATTTCTGATTCCCATTAATTTTTCAACTGAAACATACTTGTGGTGTATTGAGTTTTGGAAATTCTTATATTTTTCTTCAACTCTGGATGTAATTATTTCATTATTGATTGGAGCCAATTAATTCCTTTTCATTTTTTAAAAATCTGATTTTTAAAATTCTTATATTTAATTTAAAATAGGCTATCTATTGCTTCGAAATTTCATGAAATACGTCGATTTCAATAACACACCACCACACAAGATTTATCGCATGCAATTTTTATTTGGAGATAATAAATTAAAATTCTAAAATTTTGATAATATTAATTTCATAACTATACTCCCTCCATTTCACAATACATGTCTTTTTAGAGAGATTTTTTTTTCCACAATACATGTCACTTTAGGAATTCAAGATAAACTTAAATGCTATTTTGACATTTTTACCCTTCTTCATTAAAAAGAGAGAGAAGAAAGATGTATGGGAAAGAAAGAGATGGATTATGGGGAGTTACAAAAAAATTAATTGCTTCTTAAGGATAATTTTGTCCAACACACTTTTATTTTACTAAAATATAGGGTATTAATTATTTCCTTAATCCCTGTGAAAAAAACCTTAAACGTCATGTAATGTGGAACGGAGGGAGTAATTTTTTTGTATGGAAACTCCAAATTAGTTGGATCGTCCCATTACGAAGAGAGAGATAAGTCTAGAAATATTATAATAGATATCATCTCTTTCTTTTTTATATCAAGGACAATTAACAAGTTCATAAAATATATGGTTGACTCGTTAATTTAGAAGGATAGAACAGAGAATTATAAGCTTTTTGCTCTGGCGTTAGGAATCTTGATCTAGCTATATCAACAGTCATTTAAGTATTAAGTATTTCCATAAATTATATGAGTAAAATTCCGAATTTCAAAAATACTCCATCGTGCGCGCTGTCCCTTATTTTCAATTGAAAAAATATCTAATTTTTATTAGCAAAATTCCTCATATTTTTAGATTTTTATTGACTGCACCACACACAACACAAGTGAAACTGTGAAAGTAAAGAGTTACCGATCACACAACAACCGCTTTTCAAATATTATTGCCAATCAATTAAATAAAGTGCAAGGTTCGCCAATTAACAGAAAAGATAAGAGATTCATAACGTTAAATGCTTGAGATTTTCTAACATAAGAGTCCTTTTGCTAATAAAATTTTTGTGTGAATTACGAAAAAGCACAAATGACATTTTTGCATTTTACTCTTCAATTTGTAGGAGTATTAGAATATATTTATATCATGAAACGTAATTTATAAAAATAATAATAATAATAATAATAATAATTCATTTACAGCTAGAGGGAATGGTGGATTGGCATGTAAGAATCCAGCATTAGTTCAAGCAAATGATTTCTTCTTTAGTGGGCTACTATCACCTGGAAACACTACAAACCCTTACGGTGCATCCGTCATGCCCGTTACTGTAGCAACATACCAGGACTCAACACACTTGGGGTCTCGTTGGCACGTCTAGATTTTTCTCCAAATGGAGTGATTCCACCTCACCTTCACCCTAGAGGAACTGAAATATTGACTGTTTTAGAAGGTTCTCTTCAAGTTGGATTTGTGACCTCAAATCCAAGTTACAAGCACTTTAATAAAACTCTACAGGCAGGTGATGTTTTTGTAGTCCCGGTTGGACTCGTTCATTATCAGTTCAATGCTGAATCTGAAAATACTGTGGTTATAGCTGCATTGAATAGTGAGAGTCCAGGTATAATCGTGATTCCAAATGCGATTTTTGGGGCAAAACCTGATATTGGAAGTGATTATCTTGCTAAGACATTTCAATTGGATAAGTGTATTGTGGAAGAACTTCTAGCCAAGTTCTAGGCAAATAGTTCATTTGTTTGGTGATATAGTTATGTATTCTATATATGGCTCTTGCTTTTTGAATTCAAAAGTTTAATGGAATTTTATTACCAAAACTCGTGTTTTTGAGAATTTTTGTAATTTTCGATTTTGTGTTTCAAGTGAATATTTTGATAATCCTAGTGACACGAGTCAAAAAATCTTCACATTTCGGGTCATATTGTTGTCAAACTTTTGTGTCAATTGTCAATTGATGCATATTTGTGACAACAAATTAAACAAATTATGTAAGCAAAAGATCATTTATCTCATTTTTAAGTCAAATTTTGATGTCATATGATAGATCAACCTTACAATTATGTGCAGAACTACATAATTTTAAATTTGAATAATTATCAATAAATTTATTTGACACAAAAATGTGACACCAAAGATAGAAGATTCATCCAAAAAAATGTATTGTATAATTTGAGAGTCAATGGCAATTTTGTTGGGTGTTTGGGATATGAAAGGCTAAGAAAATAATTTTAGCAAGACAAAGTAGACTTATTATTTCATCAAGATAATAAGGCTACAATATTTTGAGGCTTTTTGCACTAAGCCTTCATACAAGTGAATAAATTTTCTTCTCAAAACTAACTTGCTAATTGATGGATTTTTTCTATATGCAAAATTCTACACACTACATACATATATATAGGCCTATGAACTACCTTTCTACTCTACACTAGAAGCAACTAGATTAATGTTGGATACATTAATTTAATTCAAACTTAGTGGCTAAGCATGATGACTAAGCTTCTTGAGAGTTCTTCAATGATAAGTCTTTCATCTCATTGGTTGGCTTTGGATGACTAGAATGTAATTCTAGATAAGTTTGTGTTGCAAACTTTGACTATAATTCATCCAAGTATGAATTCTTCATGCTTAAGGAACTTCATGGTTAAGTAATTATGAATTAATTTTAACACCCCCTCTTAATTCATAATTCGAACACCATTTCGAAATTGCTCTAACTTCTCGGAATTGACTGCTTTTGTAAAGCTATCTGCAAGTTGATCTTTAGTGTTCACAAACTCCAATTGAATTTCTTGATCTTGAACGAGACTTCTAATGTAGTGGTGTCGAAGTTCGATATGCTTTGTTCTGGCATGAAAAACTGGATTCTTTGTCATCTCTATACTGGACATATTGTCACAAAATATTGTTGTAGGTGTATCTTGTCTTTGCTCAATGTCTGTCAGAAGTCTTCTAAGCCAAACAGCTTCACGAGCTGCGTCTGTGGCAGCAATATATTCTGCTTCTGCTGATGAGAGTGACACAGTCTTTTGCTTCTTTGATGCCCATGATATGATTTTTGAACCCAAACAAAATACATATCCAGCTGTACTTTTTCGATCATCAACTGATCCGGCCCAATCACTGTCGGTATATCCGATAAGTCTGTTTTCTTTTTCTTTGACATATTTGATGCCAAAATCTCTTGTACCTTGAAGGTAACGTAGAATTCTTTTTGCTGTTGCATAATGCAATTTACTCGGGTCATGCATAAACCTCGAGATTAAGCTAACCGGATAGACAATGTCAGGTCTGGTGTGCGTGAGATAGATTAGAGAGCCTACTAAGCTTCTGTACATGTTTGTATCAACTTTTGCAGCACCATCATTTAGCGTCAACTTTTCATTTAGTGCCAGCGGAGTAGATATGGGTTTGCAATTTATCATCTGGAACTTCTTCAATAAACTTTCAAGATATTTTTCTTGAGAGATAAATATTTCCCCTTGTGTTTGACGAACTTGAATCCCAAGGAAATATTTCATTAGACCCAAATCAGTCATCTCATATTCTTGCATCATTGCCTTTTTGAATTCTTCTATCATCAATGGATTTGTACCCGTGTATATCAAATTGTCTACGTAAAGACAGATAATGAGAAAATCTTTTTCACCTTCTTTCTTCACGTATAATGACGGTTCACTTTGACTTCTTTGAAATCCATTTTTCTGAAAGTAATTATCAATCTTGTTGTTCCAGCTCTTGGTGCTTGTTTTAGCCCATATAGTGCCTTTCTGAGGCGATAAACTTTATCTTCTTTGCCTTGGACAATATAACCTTCAGGTTGTTCGACATAAACTTCTTCACTCAAATCTCCATTGAGAAATGCTGATTTGACATCCAATTGATAAACTGGAAGTTCCATTTGAGCAGCTAATGCTAGGACAATTCGTATTGTCTCCATTCGAGCAACTGGTGCTAATGTTTCATTGAAATCAATTCCTGGTTGTTGAGAATAGCCTTTTGCTACTAGGCGTGCTTTGTGCTTTTGAATTGAACCATCTTCTTTGTACTTCGTTTTGTAGACCCACTTTAGTCCAATTATACTTTTATTCTCTGGTAGATCCACTAGTTCCCATGTTTTGTTCTTTTCGATGCTTGCTATTTCTTCATCCATAGCATTTGTCCAGATTTCTTCTTTCACAGCTTCTTCAAAAGTATGTGGCTCACAAACAAAAAATGCCACATCACATGATTCATAAATTTCTCTTAAACTTCGTACCTTACGTACTGGACTTTCTGATTCTGGATAGAATTCCTCAGATGGTCCTGGAGAACTTGAAATTGGACTCGAGTTTGACTTGTCAGATCATTTTGATTTAATGATGAGCTAGGCATATCCACATTATTTGTTTTTGTATTTTCTCCCAAATTCCATGATTGTTTCTCATTGAAGATAACATCTCGAGATATAATAAGCTTATTTGTGTTTGGGTTTAGTAAACGATATCCCTTGGATTCGTCACTATAACCAACAAATATAAGCTTTTCTCCTTTATCATCAAACTTTTCTTGCTTCTCTTTAGCAATATGAGAATAAGCTAAACAACCAAAAACTTTGAGATTGTTTACCTGTGGCTTTCTCCGATGCCATGCTTCATAGGGAGTCTTATTTGGAACTGCCTTTGTTGGTGAACGGTTTAAAATATAGACTGTTGTAAGTACAGCTTCTGCCCAAAAACTTTTTGGAAGTCCTTTTTCAGCCATCATGCTTCTTGCCATTTCAACGATCGTGCGATTTTTTCGCTCTGGAACTCCATTTTGTTGTGGAGTATATCGCACTGTTAGTTGTCTTTGGATTCCTTTTTCTTTGCAATAATTTAAGAAGGCTTTTCCAATAAATTCTCCTCCTCGGTCTGTTCTGAGAGTCTTTATTTTTCTGCCACTTTGATTTTCAACATTCGCTTTGAACTCCAGAAATTTTGGAAATGCTTCTGATTTTTGCTTCAAAATATAAACCCACATCATTTTGCTATAATCATCCACGAACAATAGAAAATATCTATGGTCGTTAAGAGATGGAGTTCGGGTTGGGCCACAAATATCTGCATGTATTAGTTCAAGAGGAGCTTTGGCTCTGTAGGATGTCTTTGGAAATGGTAGGCGATGCATTTTGCCATAAATACATCCTTCGCATGTTGTGTCTCGATCTGGAATATTTGGAAGACCAAAAACCATATTTTTTCTTTTTAATAGATTGAGACCTTTGTAATTCAAATGTCCATACCTCAGATGCCATAGGTTATGATCTTCTTCTGTTGTGCTCTGGAGAATAATTTTCTCGATCAATGGCAGATTAAGAGGAAAAACATTATTTGAGCTCATCTTTATTTTTGCCATTGTGAGATTCTTATGCTTATCAATAATGACACAATGATCATTATTAAACTCCACTTTATAATTCTTCTCTAGCAGTTGACCCACACTTAACAGATTTTGAGTCAAATTTGGAACGTAAAAAACATCTTTGATAAAATTTGTTTGTCCTTTCTTTGTCTGGACTGCTATTGTTCCTTTCCCAGCGATTTTATGTTCCTTGCCATCTCCAAGTTTTACTTCAGATGAATAAGTCTCATCAAGCTCCACAAACATTTTCTTATTTCCACACATATGATTACTGCAACCGCTATCAACGTACCACGTATTTTCAAATAGTTGTTGAGAATTCAAGCATGAATAAAATACCCGATTGGTATCTTTTTCTTCTGTATAATTGACCTCATTTTTCTCACCATCATCTCTATGCCAACAATCTCTTTCTGAATGATTGGCGTTTCTGCATCTTTTACATTTGTAACAGCAATCCTTTGTGTCGTGGTTATTTTTCCTACATATTCGGCAAAATAAATCTGAATTTTGATTTGCATTTCTTTGGTTAGAGAAACCTCCTCTTCCTAGACCTCGTCCTCGGAAGTTTTGATTTCTTCCACGACCTCTGCCTCTTGATACTCTGGATGTGGAGGCCATATTCTTTTCTGATTGGCCATCTCCTTTTTTATTTTTCTGGTCTGCTAGATTAAGCTTTATTTGAAAAGCTTGTTCCAAACTGTGGTTTGAAAATCTGCTCATTCTTTTCTCATGAGCTTCTAAAGATCCCATGAGTTCGTCTAAAGAAATTGTGGATAAATCTTTAGACTCTTCAATCGCAGCAACTATGTGCTCAAATTTTACTGGCAAGCTTCGCAAGACTTTTTCTACAATTCTTTTATCTACGGCAGAATCACCATAGCCTCTAATTTGATTAACAATTGTAGAAACTCTAGAAAAAAATTCTTGCATAGTCTCGCTATCTTTCATGAGTAGATTATAAAATTCTCGCCATAAATTTTGCAGTTTCATGGAGATAATTTTTTCGTACCAAATTGTTTTTTCAAAATATCCCATGCATCTTTTGAAAATTTAACACCCGTAATACGCGGAAGTATAGATCGACGTACCCCTTGGTGCATAAATGACAAGGCTCTTGCATCTTTGGTCTTGTTCTCTTTATGCTCCTTCTTTTTGGCTCCAGTCAACGCAGCTTCTTCCTCCGCAGTATATTTTTCATACCCCTCTTCTACGATATCCCAAAGATCATGGGACTGGAATAACGCCTTCATAAGAACGCTCCATAACTCGTAGTCTTGACCAACAAAGATCGGAACACCTTGTTGGGAATATGTGAAAGCAAGCTCATTGCTATTGCTTGGATTCATTTTTTTCAGTTAATGTGAGGGTTTATCAGGCCAAGGGTGGCTCTGATACCACAATCTGTTGGGTGTTTGGGATATGAAAGGCTAAGAAAATAATTTTAGCAAGACAAAGTAGACTTATTATTTCATCAAGATAAAAAGGCTACAATATTTTGAGGCTTTTTGCACTAAGCCTTCATACAAGAGAATAAATTTTCTTCTCAAACTAACTTGCTAATTGATGGATTTTTTCTATATGCAAAATTCTACACACTACATACATATATATAGGCCTATGAACTACCTTTCAACTCTACACTAGAAGCAACTAGATTAATGTTGGATACACTAATTTAATTCAAACTTAGTGGCTAAGCATGATGACTAAGCTTCTTGAGAGTTCTTCAATGATAAGTCATTGATCTCATTGGTTGGCTTTGGATGACTAGAATGTAATTCTAGATAAGTTTGTGTTGCAAACTTTGACTATAATTCATCCAAGTATGAATTCTTCATGCTTAAGGAACTTCATGGTTAAGTAATTATGAATTAATTTTAACAAATTTACCCACCTGTGATATTCAAAATGCTCAAACTTGTGATTTGGAAAAGAACCATTTATCTCCCTGTAATCTTATAAAAGTTTCACACCGCCTCCCTTATATGTGACACTTTATCCCTATGTGTCATGATAATGTGGTCGTTTACCCCATGTGTTATGATAAATGTGGTTATTTATCCCGCTCCCCTCCCCCCCACCCGATGTTACAAAAGCATTTTTCATGCCCACTATCAATTTCGGCAACTGAGTTACACTATCCCGCTGAAGGAGGTAAATTGCTTCTTTAAAATTTTAACAAAGGGATAAAGTGTTCTTTTTCAAATCACAAGGGAGTAAATTGAACATTATGCATTTCATAGGGGATAAATTGGCATTAACTTTATAATTTGAATATAGAGCAAATATTATGTTTGAGGATTGAATTTATGAGATTTTATCATCGTGCTCCCTCTAGATCAACACTTTTCCTTTCTTTTTTTCATTCATTCATTCATTCATTTCAACTCAAATTTAAGATAGGATAACTCACATCACAGAAAAAATCCAGTAAGGAGATATGAAAATGAAATTCATCAAAACAGATTAATCCAATTCGAGCCTACCACCCAAACAGCGACATTATAAGCTGCCAAATTCCTGTAAGAATCACCCAAGAAATAATTAAGTAGCATTTTTAAACCAAGTCTTGTTTCAATTATTATTATAATCCACTTATGAAACTTTTTCATAATATTAGGCCAACTATATAAATAAATATAAATTTATAGACACAAATAGTCCGACATTGTTATACACGATCGTTTTTGTTAGGGAAAGAATACAAAATTAGTAACAACTAATATCACAACGGAAGCAATTCGTTCTTTCCCACAAATATCCACGGATTGAAATTGAGAATAACAGGATCAAATTAAACCCAAGCACTAATTCACTGAACTAAACAAGAATTAATGTGCAAGAAAAGTAAATATGCACAGGACAATTTTACGTGGAAACCCAAACCGGGAAAAACCACGAGATCGAAAACCGATCTAACTCAACCACTATAATGATAATGGGTTTACAAAATCCTTCCTAAAACCACTAGGGGCTAACCAAATCCTCAAGAGAACACTCTTGGATCACAATAGTAATAATCTCACCAACAAGGTGGAAAACCTCATGTCACTAACTTGAATAACACAGAGAACAAATAAAACACCAAACTAAAGAACAAGAATAAAAACCCGAACCAATTGGACGATTGAGCACTTTGTGAAGAATCTCTGACTGAATCAGAGACGAAACCAATTACTTGTAGTACCTCGATCTCTTTCACAAACCCCAAAATAAATCTAAATAGTTCTTCTCTATTTGCGTGACTATTTTCTTCTTCTCTCGTGATGTGCGGCAGCCTAGGTAGGGCTAATGCCAATTCTAATCTAAAAGTTGTTGTTACACTGCAACTACTATAACCTATTTTTCTTTTTCTTGTTTGAATGGGTTGGGCCCCACTATGAGTGGACAAGCCCAACAGTTTTAAGACCACATCTTGTTTCAATTATTGTTAATGTAACTAACTATGATGAATGAAAAGTTTATAAAAGACATCTTATTTCAATTGTTATCGTATTTCAGTACGATGAATAAGAAGTTTACAAGATGAATATAATCGTGATAAAAAGTTAGATCACGTTGTTAGTAGAACCAGATAATTTATGGTTTAATTAAATTTGTTCACAATTTTTTTTTTTTTTTTAGGAAACACCCAAATCGGGTAAAGATAGCATTAATGATCAATATCGTCAAGTACAAAATCAGCAATAAACACAGAAAGATCTAATAAGGGGGAAGAAATATCAAGTGCCACTCTAGCTAAGGCATGAGTAACAGAATTACTATCCCTTAACACGTGAGAACAAGAGAACGACACAAAACTTGAGGCCAAACGTTTAATATCCTCTAGAATAGGACCAATTGTACTATTGGAATACTGTGAAGAGCGGATACTTTCAATAACATATTTACAATACCCTTCAAGGATGAAATGACTCCAGCCATGTTCAATACCAATCCACCCCCTTTGCTGCCGCGATTGCTTCGGCTGTCTCAGGTAACAACGGGATCGCAATAGTATGCACTGTCCAAGCCACACATTGTCCATGAGAATTTCGAGCCATTATGCCAATGCTGCACCTTTTTCCCGGTATATCAAGAGCCGCATCTACGTTGACTTTGATAAACTGTTCTTGAGGCGGTTGCCAAAGTGTTGGATTTCGATTTGGCTGTTGGGGAATTGGATTAAGACTACGAGTGAAACAACGAAAGTGACGATCAAACAAATCTGTAGCTCGAGTCCACACCTCCATAGGGTCCCAGTCATTCGACTCCCACACCAGTTGATATCTAGCAAACCAGATCAACCAACAAGTAGTCATAAAAAGCCCAAACTCTCTGCGATAACATTTTTTCCTAACTTCATCAAGCCACCCGCAAACATTTTGCCCAAAAGTTTCATATGTAGAACATGGAAAAGAAGAAACAACCCACACCAATCTTGCAAAAGAACATTTAAGAAGACAATGCAAAGAATCTTGAGACTTATTCAAACACCGAGGACAATCATCCAAATTAGTTGCTCGGCGTTATTTAAGAGCCATATCTAACTGGGAGAGAACTAGAGCACACTGACCATTTGAACATTTTTACCTTCGGCGGAGCATCAATCTTCCAAATCCAGTCCCAAACTTTATCTGAAGTCGCACTCGTACCCCCTCCATTCACTTCGGCATTAACAAGGTCCTTCATTTTACATGCCAAGTAGTATGCTGATTTAACCGAGAACATATCATTATTTTCATAATGCCAAATCTGTACATCCGGGTTAATCTGATTAGCTTCGCAGTTAACTTTTCGTAGGATTCAATTTGAAATTGCTAAATATGTTAATTTATTAATCATTTCTGCTCTGATCAGTTTCTTCAATATTGCTCTTGCCTTTGGGCCTGCTCCATTGCAAGACTTTTGCGTTGCCAATCCCACAAGCAAAGGTAATTAAATCATATTTATTATTCAAGTTTTTGAATAATTAGCATTTTGAATCTCACAAATATGTTACTTTTGCACTTTGCATTTTCTAATAGAAATCATGGCATATTGCATCATATATTTTGTTGGAAGAATTTATTAACTCAAAGCAACATCTAAGTGATCTTATTAGTTGAGTTAATTGAGTTACAAGGTTTCGACGATAACAAAAAGATGTCATCAACTAAGTAATGGAAAGCTTAGTAAATCTTTCTGAAGTTGAATACTTGGTTAAAGAAGTTTAGTGAAGATCAGAAGTATTCAGGAGATGAAGATTCAAACTTATGAGATGAGTGAAAATCATATTAGTGAAGGATTGAATTACAGTCTGGAAGCTAAGTGACCAAAATCAAGTTAGTGGGAATCTCAGATCAGTGAAGATCAGATTGGTTACTTTCAGCAGAGTCAAGTCAGATTAGTTCATTCTTGATTCAGCAGAGTGGCCATCAACAGAGTGGATCCCATCAGCAACAGATTAGTCCAAAGGTAACAAGCTTAGTGAATTTAATGCGACTGTCAGATCCGTACAACAGTGATCAGATTCGTACAACAGTGTACAATGCTACAGTCTGCAAAAGTAGCCATTCAAATTATGACTGTTGCTTAATGACTCAAATGCAATTTTTTCAACCTTCAACGGACAGAATTTCAAATCCAAGAGTATTAATGGATGGAAGACTGAAGATTGAAGTGACACTTGCACAATTCAAGATCAAATATTTAGAACAAGAATCCATCAGTTGAGTCATCTAATCACAAGCGAAGTTATATATTGACTAAGTTATTTGTTGAAAATCAAGATTAAATTCTTGCATATCTGAGTGATATTCAACTAAGTATTGTAAGGAGTGTATATCCGATCTGAGTGAGGAGATATAACTTCAGTTCTTTAGTTGAGTGCTTTAGAATAGGATTACCTAAGTGATTCTCCGTTAGAACTCCGTGTTCTACTTGAGGCTTAATATTTGTTGTAAAAGCTCAAGTCTTGTACTAGGTTACTTTGTGTTTCTAGTATAACCTAAATCTTTGTGATTTAGAAGAGTGGATTAAGAGGATTTGTTCTTGTGAAATCACTATAAAATTCTTTGTGTGATTTACTTTATTTGTCTTGCATTGCATATTTCAGTAGCTAAGTAAATCGTTTAAAATAAGAGTCTTTCAAATTGAATTTTTTTTTTTAATTTGAGGTAAAACTCTCTTCACGTTTTGAAAATGTTAAGTTGAGTCAAAACATTGTTTGAAAAGCACACATGTACATTATCCGCTGCGTCATTATTTTGAAACTCTGATAACTTAAGTTTGATAAGTAAACTCAGTCAAGTAGTCTACCCTGCTGATAAGCTTATTGCAAGAACAACTTAGTAGTCTTATATTGCTGATAAGCAAACTCTACTTAAGAGAAAAAGAGAAAAAGAGAAAAAGTTTAAAAAAGTTAGAGATACCCTCCCCCCCTCCCTTTTCTAGACCTCATCTTATTCACTTGGGACCAACATATTTGCATATTCTTGAGTAAAATGCACATTTCTTGGGTGCAAAAAGTCTATTATTTTACGAGGGAATTTTAAGATTGCCCTTATAGAAAACTTAAATTAGAGAAACGCCATTAAATTTTTTAAAATTGTAAAAATGCCATTGGTTTAATTAAGTAACATAATTAAGTTAATTAAATCTTCCTAATTAAACAACAGTTTAAACAAACTATTAACTATACCCCCAACATTTCCAAAAATTAAAATCAAACCCCATTCTCCCATTTTTCATTCTCTCTACAAACCCTAACTAAATTCTCTCACAAAATTATAATTTTCACACACATTCACTCAAATCAAAGAGGAAAAGGAAGAACAACAACATAAATATGTTAGCATTTGCAACTTAGTTTAATTTTTAAGTGAATTTTTGGGTGATTTACGGGCAAAACGCGTAAAAAAAACCTGCAACTTTTTTTATCGTATTTTGGCGTTTGGCGTTTGGGAAGAACAAACGCCAAACGCCAAACGCCGTATATACTCACCGGCGAGAGTATGTATCTCACCTCGGTGAGTAAAACTCCAGGCTGAAGACTGGAGTTTGGAAAATCCAAACTCCAGTCTATTTTGTGCGTGGAGACTGGAGATTGATCAAACTCCAGTCTCCACTCACATTGGAGAGACTGGCATTTGATTACCAAACTCCAGTCTCCACTCACATTGGAGACTGGAGTTTGGTTATCAAATGCCAGTCTCCACTCACAGTTACCCTAACCCTAACCTAACCCTAACTTAACCCTAACCTCTAAATCACAACTTATTTTGTAAGATTTTGTCAATTTACGACCCGAAAGTAGAAGTAACACTTACAGTAACATTATATCCTCCGTAAATCACAACTTCGTACATATTGGTCAATTTTGTAAGATTTGGACAATTTATGACCCGAAAGGAGAAGTAACATTTACGGTAACATTATATCCTCCGTAAATCACAACTTCGTATATTTTGGTCAATTTTGTTAGATTTTTTCAATTTAACACTTACAGTAACAATATATCTTCCGTAAATCACAACTTCGTACATATTGGTCAATTTTGTAAGATTTGGACAATTTATGACCCGAAAGGAGAAGTAACACTTACGGTAACATTATATCATCCGTAAATCACAACTTCGTATATTTTGGTCAATTTTGTTAGATTTTGTCAATTTATTACTTACAGTAATATTATATCTTCCGTAAATCACAACTTCGTACATATTGGTCAATTTTGTAAGATTTGGACAATTTATGACCCGAAAGGAGAAGTAACACTTACGGTAACATTATATCTTCCGTAAATCACAACTTCGTACATATTGGTCAATTTTGTAAGATTTGGACAATTTATGACCCGAAAGGAGAAGTAACACTTACGGTAACATTATATCCTCCGTAAATCACAACTTCGTACATATTGGTCAATTTTGTAAAATTTGGTCAATTTATTGAAATTGCAATTGTGGATTTGTAGTTTTCAAATTGTGGATTTGTAGTTTTCAGATTTATATGCATTCATATTATTATGTTCATGAATTGTGTGATGATGTTGGCTTATGTGAATTGTTTAATCGCTTAGAATTGCAGTTTGACCCCGTATTTTCAAAAAATACACACTAATAACAAGAAACCACAAAATAATAATCAAATATTATATAAATACATTAAATATTACAAAAATTATTTTGAAGGTCTCTTCTTCCTATTATCAGGGCATAGGGAGTTCTTAAATGTTTACTAGGCCGGATAGTCCTTTTTTCCCTTTCTCTCGCATCCACATCATGAAATTTTTTCGACCTTCTTTCCCTTACACTCGGGCCCACTTGATCATGCGTTCGAACATCATCATCGACTTCAAGATCATCATGATCGGAATTCTCTTCCGCAATATTATGCCATATCCCTATAAAACAAATATGTCATTAAAACATAAATTTTTTTTCAATTTCGAGTTTGAATTCAATGTTCATGAATTTTGATGTTCAAGTGGAGACTGAAGACTGTCTCCAAATCAAAATGCTCACCGCGGTGTGCATAATGCTCACCGCAGTGAACATATTGCTCACCGCGGTGTGCATATTGCTCACCACGGTGAGCCAAGCTCACCGCGGTGAGCTATAACATGGCGTCTGGAGACTGGGTCTTCAGTCTCCAGACGCTGAAATAATTTTGAGACCGGAGACTGGCGTTTGTTCATACCAAACGCCAAAATACGTACCCAGGTGTGCAATTGATCATAGAATTGAAAAAAAATTAAAACTTACGGTGTATGGGTGGTATGGGTGTGGTGCTTGTTCTAGGTTCATCTCCTCGCCTTCAATGTCGTTATTATGTGATATTTTTTTAGTTGTGAAGAAATTGAAGTTGGGGAAGAAAGGGGGAGAGCTTGTTCGCTGTTCGCAGATTAGATCTGAGTGAGAGAGAGAAAGTTTTAAGTTTTAAGTAGCCAAATTCCCCTTATTTTACTAAAGAATATGCAATTTGAGGGTCCAAATTATCTATATTCAACTCCATACTGCAAAGTTAAAAAACAATGTTTTTTTTAGTTTAAAATGTTAAATATTTAAGTATTAAGTATTTCCGTAAATTATATGAGTAAAATCCCAAAATACTCCTATGCGCGCTATCCCTAATTTTCAATTGAAAAAAATCTCTTATTTTTATTTGTAAAAATCCTCGTATTTTTAGGTTTTTATTTGACTGCACCACACATAGCACAAGTGAAAGTAAAGAGTTAACCGATCGCAAAACAACCAGACCTTTTTAAATTTTATTGCCAATCTATTAAATAAGGTGCACCAATTAATAGAAAAGATAAGACCTTCATAAGGTTGAATTACAGTTGTCATGTTAATCGTGAACAATATTTGCATTTGCACACATCTGCGGTAAATATTTGAGTTTCCCTTTTTGTGCTAATAAAATAAAAAAAATGTGTGAATTAGGAAAGTAGTAATGACATTTTTTGCATTTTATCTTAAATTGGTAGGAGTATTAGAATATATATCATGAAACGTAATTTATAATTATAATAATAATAATAATAATAATAATAATAATAATAATAATTCATTTACAACTAGAGGGAATGGTGGATTTGCATGTAAGAATCCAGCATTAGTTCAAGCAAATGGTTTCTTCTTCAGTGGGGTACAATCACCTGGAAACATTACAAACCCTTACGTTGCGTCCGTCGTACCCATTACAGTAGCAACATTACGAGGACTCAACACACTTAAGTGGAATCTCGTTGGCTCGTCTAGATTTTGCTCTGAATGGAGTGATCCCACATCACCTTCACCCTATAGGAACTGAAATATTGACTGTTCTAGGAGGTGTAGAATATTGAAGAAGAAAACATACTATTAAATTGAAACGTTGAGAATGAAAGAAATTTTCTATCATACATATTCAGCCATAATGTGCTGAATTTATAACAATACAAACCTCATGATTAAGGAAAGAAATCAAAGAATAACATCTATATTATATACAACGGCTAGTTGATTAATACAAAATAAGATTTGATGGAGAGAAATCACTAGAGAGAATATGGCAAGAATTGAGTTTCCAACATTCCCCCTCAAGTTGGTAGGCTGATATATATCATACCCAACTTGTTCAAAATTTCGCAAAATTGAATCTTGGAAAGAGCTTTAGTAAATATATTCGCAAGTTGATTCTTGCTATTGACAGATGGAGAGGCGATTTCCTTTGATTGAACATTTTCACGCACATAGTGACAATCAACTTCAATGTGTTTTGTACGCTCATGAAAAACCGGATTAGAAGTGATATAAATAGGAGCTTGATTATCACAATGCATAGTCATGGGGACTTTTGTACTGAACCCATATCTTCAAGTAGTGACTTTAACCATATCAATTCACAAGCAATTGAAGCCACAGCTCTATATTCTGCCTCGACACTTCATCGAGCAACGACACTTGTTTTTTACTTTTCCATGTCACCAAAATTTCCTCCTACCATATCAATTCACAAGCAGTTGAAGCCGTAGCTCTATATTCTATCTCGGCGCGTGATTGAGCAACGACAACTTGCTTTTTACTTTTCCATGTCACCAATATGCATCAGAATAAGCTCGATATTAGTATGTCCATGCTTTTTCATTAAAATACCTTTCACGGGCGAAGATTTGAGGTAGCGCAAAATTCTATATGCCGCTTCCAATGAGATGTTTTTGGATTATGCATAAATTGACTTACCATACTCACGACATGAGTGATATTTGGTCTTGTGATTACAAGATATATTGGTCATCTAACTAACCTTCGAAAGCTTCCATTGTCTTCCAATTTGTTTCCATCATTGACCCCTATCTTATAGTTTGATTCAATTGGAGTTTCAACGGGTTTACAGCCAAGTAAACCAGTTTCTTTCAAAATGTCAATTGTATATTTTCATTGAGAAATGAAAATGCCCTTATGTTAGTATGCAGGTTCCATTCCAAGGAAATATCTCAATTTTCCTAATCATTTATATCAATTTAGGGTTAGGAAAGGTTTTAAGCTTGTTTATGCCATCCTTATCACTACCAGTTATCATAATATCATCAACATACACAAGAACAACAAATATACCATTTTGCCTTTTTCTAACAAATAAAGAAAAATCAACATTACTTTAAAAGAACCCAAAACTTAAAAGAGCTTGTATTAATTTTTTAAGCCAAACTTGAGCAGATTGTTTGAGGCCATATATTGTGTTTTTCAATTTGCATACAAGAGATTTATTACCTTCTTGAGGATGTCCATGTGGAAGAGTAATATATATTTTTTCTTTTAAGTCTCCATAAAGGAAAGCATTTTTCACATCTAATTGGTAAAGAGGACAATCATTGTTAACATCATATGAAAATAAGATCCTAACAGAATTCATTTTTACCACTTAAGCAAATGGTGTCTTTATAATCTATGACCTAAGTTTGCGTATAACCTTTTGCAATGAGACGTGCTTTATGTCTTTCAATTGAGTCATTACTATTATATTTTGCTGAAAACCCATTTGCAGCCCACATGTAGTTTTCCCGAAGGTAGAGAAACAATATCCCAAGTGTGGTTTTTTAATAGGACCTTTAATTCATCAATCATAGCATTTTTCCATGTTTCTTGAGTTTTAACGTCTTCATAATTAGTAGGATAATGAGAACAACCAACTTTTGAGAGGAGAGACATATTTAGGTGCTAATTTTTCTAAATCAACATAATTTTCTATAGGGTATTTGATATTTGGTTTTCCTTCCTTGACATGATAAGTATGATAATCTTTAAGCATAATTGATGGTTTAGAAATACAACTTGAACGTCTTAAATTGTCATCATTATGTGTTTCATGATCATTCAACGCATTTGTAGGTGTATTTTAAGTGGTCGTATCTTCTTGAATGTTCTGAGAAGTATCCAGAGTATCTACATTACTATGAATTATTTTAAGAAGTGATTAATTTACTATGTTAGAATTGTTATCTTGACTCTCCCAATGGGAATTACTATTATCATTATAATAGGGGATGTCTTCGTTTAATCGAACATTTCGAGATATATACATTCGTTTATTTTTAGGATCATAACATTTATAACCCTTCTTAGTGGTTGAATTCCCTAAAAATATGCATTTAAGATCCCGAGTACTAAGTTTATATCTATGATTTTCAGAAACATGGACAAACATGTCCTTGAATTTACTGTGCTACCCTCATATAAAATCGATAACTACGCTATTTAGTTGCTATAGCGGGTTATTAGGATGTAAACAGCTTGTTAATTAGATTAGGCAATATTAATATATAGCATGAACAAATCAATGGGTCTTGCAGTTGAATTATGAATGAGATGTTGTATGTCGCAATATCATCTCTTAATAGAAAATAGAATTTTGAGTCAACTAAGAAACTAATTAATTAACCAATTTTATATCTATGATTTTCAGAAACATGTACAAAACATTCACAGCAAAAAAAATTTAGAAAATGCAAAAGAGGGGGTTCTATCATGCAAAATTTCATATGGGCTCTTATAGTTCAAGACTCTAGAAAGTAATCAATTTATAAGAAAACATACAGTAAGTATAGTTTCTGACCATAAAACTTTTGGAACATTCATTTGAAAATTTAAAGCACAAGTAACTTCAAGTAAGTGTCTATTTTTCCTTTCAGCGACTCCATTTTGTTCAGGAGTGTCAACACAAGATGTTTGGTGGATAATACCATTACTTATAAAATACAATACTAATTTTTTGTACTCAGTACCATTATCAGTTCCAATAATCTTAACTTTTGTATTATATTGATTTTTAATCATAGCATGAAATTCCATAAATGCAGTAGGAACATCAGATTTGAACTTTAACAGATATATCCATGAAAAACGATATATATCATCAATAAAAGAAACAAAGTACTTGAATCCAGTAAATGAAACAATAGGGCATGTCCATAAATCAAAATGAATAATCTCATAATTATTTTTACAAATACTACCAGACATCTTAAACGATAATTTAGTTAAATTTGCCATGAAATTCCAAAAATGTAGTAGGAACATCATATTTGAACTTTAACAGACATTAATGTAAAACGAGATTTATCATCAATAAAAGAAAAAAAGTACTTGAATTCAATAAATGAAACAATAGGGCATGCCCATAAATCAGAGTTAATAATCTCAAAATTATTTTTGCAAATACTATCAGATATCTTAAACGGTAACTTAGTTTGTTCTGCGTACCAACAAACTTTACATGAAGTAAACGATGCGTCAATCTCAAAAATTAAATGTTTGAGAACTTTATTGGATGGATGTCCTAAACGGTAGTGCCATCTCTTATCATTAGGTTGATCTAGTTTACATGCAAAATAGGATTTAGTGGTTTGATCTAGTATGTATAATCCATGAGACTAACGACCTTCACTGTTGGTCCCAAAAGTGGTCAATGAGGTCCAGAGGGGGAGGGGGTGAATAGACCTCTGAAAACTTTAAAACTTTTTCTCTAACTTTTCAAATCAGCAGACTAAGCTGATCGAGATTTGTAAGACTACTAAGCTGATGCGCACAAAGCTTTATCAGCAGAGTTGACCACTCATCTGATTTTCACTCAGTTGATTTCAGATATTAAATCAGAGTTTTAGAAACTAGTTGGCAGCGGATATTCAAAGTGTTTTTTTTTTTTCACCAAGCTGTTCCTCTTTAAGTTTTCTCACTCAAAAGATTTTGTCCCCAGTTTTTACAACTCCTTTTAAAATCTTTTGGTTAAATCGTATGTTTGAGTTCTTTGATAAATATGCAAAGTATAGCTAACAGTAAATCAAACACACATGATTTTTATAGTGGTTATATGGATAAAAATGCTTTAGTCCACTCTTCCAAATCACGAAGATCTTGGGTTATACTAGAAAACACAAGGTAATCAAGTATACAATGCTTGCGCTGATCAACAAATGAAAAGCCACAAGTGCGCTGTAAGAAATCACACAGAAATCCTACACTCTGAAGCTAGATCGCTCACTTAAACGGATCTACACTCCTCACGCTATTTTCAGTACAAGTAATCACTCAGAAAACCTATACTAAGAAGCTATATCACTCACAAAGATGGATATACACTCCTTCTATTCTCAGTTGAAAGTCACTAAGACAAATAACGTATGATCTCTGTTCTTCAACAAGAAGCTTCGTCAACAAATGACTTCGCTCAAGATCAGACGACTCAACTGATGGATCTCGCTCTTAGGATATGATCTTGAATAATGCAAGCTCTCTCTTAGATCTTCAGTTTGTCTTCTATTTATACTCTCGAATTTTGAATTTCTGCCCGTTGAAGGTTGACAGAAAGCTGTTGTCCTCGAGTACTGGTCCTTAAAACGCGGAACGGCTCCCTGCAACTGTTGCTCTGTACACTCTGCTGTACAGATGTCTACTTTATGTCAGTCGCATTTAATGCACTTAGCTGGTTACCGTTGACAAGCTTACTGACCATCTTCACTCTGCTGATGGGAGCTGATTCAAGAATGAACGCATCTATCTTGACTCGGCTGATAACAACCAATCTGATATCCCACTCGGCTGATTCGGTCACATAGCTTCTAGACCGTGAGATAGGTTTCACTAAGCTGTTCTTAGTTGATGACACCACTTTTAATCTTCAAACCATTATGGTATTTTTGTCATCTTCAAAACCTTCTCTAATTAATACCAACAATTTCCCCCTTTTTGATGATGACAAAACCTTCAACTAAGAACCAATCTTAAGTCTTCAGATTTAGTCTTCATGCCTTGAGATGGAAATTCTTTTGGTCCGATACAACTTTTTTTTTTTTTTTTAAAAAAAGTACCACTTGCATGTGATGGTTCTTTTTCCCTTTTTCTGATCTTCTGCTTAAAGGGTTCTTAGTTGCATTTGCATGTGATGGTTCTTTTTCCCGTTCTGATCTTCTGCTTAAAGGGTTCTTAGTTGCATCCATCTTCCCCCTTTTTGTCATCAACACCAAAACTTTAGTTGCATCTTTTCTTCTCCATTTTATCCTTCCCCCTTTTTAGGATTTGTGATAACTTCTTTTCCATAAAATTGCAAACTAGTATGCTGAAGATAGGTAGGTAAGCACTTGGCTGATTGAGGTAGTCTTCGTTGCCGTTTATCACTCCAGCTAGAAAATTTCCTCTTAACTTCAAGAATTTTTACCACTTGATACCACTTGTGGTCTGATTCCACTTGTAGTCTGAAGCTACTTGTAGTCTAATACTACTTGTATGGATACAAATCAGATTAGTCAGCTGATATCACTTGTTGATGTGATAGCACTTGCTGATACCACTTGGTGTAGTACATTCTTGAAAATCACTTGGCTGTTGAGTTCCAGTCAGCTGATAAGAAGCAGTCTTCTGATAGCTTCATTTTGACTTATTGACAACTTCATCTTTTATTTAGGAGTACCGCTAGTCGTACACGTTCCCCCTAAGTTCAAGAATTCATGGTCAAGTAGTCTGATGAGAGTTTCTCTTCAAAGACACTCAGCCGTTGAATTCCAGTAAGCTGTTCTGGGTTAGTCTTCTGATAAGTTCCCCCTCAACTTATGAATCCAAAATCAACAAACCAATTTCTGTTGTCACATGGTTGACTGATACCACTTGAATAGTTGGTGATTCCACTTGTTGAACTTGGTGATATTTGCAAGGCAGTCAACTCATCTTTGTCATCTCACATGTGTTTCACCTGCAAAACAGATGACTGTTTTTGGTACCCCTTGTTTATTGGGTCCAGCATGGTTAGTGTAACCTTTAACATGTGATGATCTAGTGACTTATGTTTTATCATGATAATACCACTTGTTGTTTTTCAACATTTGTTGGTCATGATTAAAACATAGCTCATAAGCAAGGTAAGATGCATGAAATATGTGATAAGCATGCATATTGAAATGAGGATGGCAATCAGCACAGTGAACATGATCAGCATGATAATATGAATAGGCATAAAGCATTTTGAAATAACAATTATCATAATGTGATTCAAATTCTTGCTAAATAATTCATTTTAACCTCAATTTCTTACCTAAGTTATTTAATAACTCTCCTTAGATTCAACAGACTTGATACCACTTTAATTTTACTCCTATCAGCAGCCTATTTCAGCTTACTCGCTGATGAGTTTTAGTAGTCTGATTTGTCTTAGGTAGCTTACTAGGTTTTCTAACCTATTGAGCATTAGTAGACTTGTTCTCTTAAGCCTCTGATTTTCTCTTTAGAGAGTGATGCAATTACTTCTTTCAGGTTTATTTATATTTTCAAAACAAATTGCATACTCAGCTTTTAGAGTTTCATTCTCATGCTCAAGCTTTTTTGGTAGTCAGCTGATTCTTGAGGTTTTTCAACCTGAAGTTTCAGTGATCTGATTTGCTCTTTTCAGCAGAGTCATCTATTCATTAAACTTGGCAAATGCACAAACAATATTTGAATTTGAAATTCAGCATTTATTCAATCGATTCAAAATAGTGCATTTCATTTATAGGTAGAAGTTACCTCAATTTTCAGAATCATCAGATCCTATGGCAGTTAAGCATAAGGTTTCAGGTACTTCTTCAAATTCTTTATCAGACGACTTGCGGTCTGAATAAGATGTGCGGGAGTTTATTAGCTTTGCTGCATCAGCTAACTTTGATTTGCTCTTACTAAGATTTCGCTCCTTTTTAGCACGCTTTTCCTTTTCAGCAAACTTCTCAGATGATGAGGTTGGATGGTCTTTGATCAAGAGCCCATACTCCTCTTCTTGGTATCTCTAAGTTTTGCTTTGTAGGAATCCCTGTTTTCCTGAAAATGATCAGAAGAAGATGAAGTATCATTTTTATATTTTAATTTCATTTTCTTCTTGTAGAACTTCTTGAAATCATTTAGCAGCAGGGTAACGTCGTCAGCAGTGTATCCCTTTTCTGAACTCAGCACAGTCTTTTGTTTTGACTTGTCTGCTGATTTTCTTGATTTGTCTGACGCCATTAGAGCAGCAGTAGGGTCTGAACTGGTTGACACTTCTAATCCCAATCTTGGCATATGATACTCATACGCTTTGAGAGATGAGAACAGTTCGGAAAGGGAAATCTTCTCTAAATCCCTTGATTCTTCCATGGCTGTCACCTTCATGTTGAATTTAGGTGGCAAGGCCTTGAGAACCTTTGTTGTGATCTCCTTGTTCGAAAATTCTTTACCAAATCTTAGAACTTCATTCCAGGCTTTGGTAAATCTGGTATCCATCTGATCAATCGTTTCACCAGACTTCATTTTGAAATTTTCAAACTCCTCAAGAGCCACACTGAGCTTGTGTTCTTTGATAGCGTTGTTTCCTTCGCTTAGCTCGCAGACTTTATCCCACATCTCTTTGGCAGTTTTGAGATGCTTGATCTTTTGGAAACTGTCTTCGTCTACAGCTCTGAACATTATGAACTTCGCCTTTTTATCAAGATTTACCAACTTGTTTTCTTTAGGTGTCAGCTCATCCAGCTCTTTGTCAACTATCTGATCTGGTTGACCAGCAACCGTCACAATCTTCTGGAATCTGAATGGTCCTTTTGTAATACATGTAAACATGTCATCATTATAAGCAGCAAGAAAGATTTCCATTCTGATTTTCCAGTTTTCAAAGCTCATAAGACCAATGTGAGGAACATGGTTTATGGCATCCATTTTTCAAAAAGTTTTGAATTTTCAAAAATATGCTCTCTTTTTGAAAAATTTAAAAAACACACTTTGGATCAAGCTCGTTGATCAGGCAGCTGATTCAAGATAAACCACCTACCCTGATGCTAGTTGATGGTAGCAGGTAAATTTCCAGAGCAACCTGCTCTGATACCACTTGTTGGTCCCAAAAGTGGTCAATGAGGTCTAGAGGGGGGGGGGGGGGGTGAATAGACCTCTGAAAACTTTAAAACTTTTTCTCTAACTTTTCAAATCAGCAGACTAAGCTGATCGAGATTTGTATGACTACTAAGCTGATGCGCACAAAGCTTTATCAGCAGAGTTGACCACTCATCTGATTTTCACTCAGCTGATTTCAGATGTTAAATCAGAGTTTTAGAAACTAGTTGGCAGCGGATATTCAAAGTGTTTTTTTTTTTCACCAAGCTGTTCCTCTTTAAGTTTTCTCACTCAAAAGATTTTGTCCCCAGTTTTTACAACTCCTTTTAAAATCTTTTGGTTAAATCGTATGTTTGAGTTCTTTGATAAATATGCAAAGTATAGCTAACAGTAAATCAAACACACAGGATTTTTATAGTGGTTATATGGATAAAAATCCTTTAGTCCACTCTTCCAAATCACGAAGATCTTGGGTTATACTAGAAAACACAAAGTAATCAAGTATACAATGCTTGCGCTGATCAACAAATGAAAAGCCACAAGTGCGCTGTAAGAAATCACACAGAAATCCTACACTCTGAAGCTAGATCGCTCACTTAGACGGATCTACACTCCTCACGCTATTTTCAGTACAAGTAATCACTCAGAAAATCTATACTAAGAAGCTATGTCACTCACAAAGATGGATATACACTCCTTCTATTCTCAGTTGAAAGTCACTAAGACAAACAACGTATGATCTCTGTTCTTCAACAAGAAGCTTCGTCAACAAATGACTTCGCTCAAGATCAGACGACTCAACTGATGGATCTCGCTCTTAGGATATGATCTTGAATAATGCAAGCTCACTCTTAGATCTTCAGTTTGTCTTCTATTTATACTCTCGGATTTTGAATTTCTGCCCGTTGAAGGTTGACAGAAAGCTGTTGTCCTCGAGTACTGGTCCTTAAAACGCGGAACGGCTCCCTGCAACTGTTGCTCTGTACACTCTGCTGTACGGATGTCTACTTTATGTCAGTCGCATTTAATGCACTTAGCTAGTTACCGTTGACAAGCTTACTGACCATCTTCACTCTGCTGATGGGAACACTCTGCTGATGGCTTCTCGGCTGATTCAAGAATGAACGCATCTATCTTGACTCGGCTGATAACAACCAATCTGATATCCCACTCGGCTGATTCGGTCACATAGCTTCTAGACCATGAGATAGGTTTCACTAAGCTGTTCTTAGTTGATGACACCACTTTTAATCTTCAAACCATTATGGCCTTTTTGTCATCTTCAAAACCTTCTCTAATTAATACCAACATTCACCAATCTTTTTCCCCTTGATTTGATTCTGAAAAACAACACCATTAGCAGAAAAAATAGCTATGCAATTATGAATTTTGGTTATCTGACTAATGGATAGTAGGCTAGATGGGAACGAGGGTATAAGTAAAGCATCTGGTGTATAATTATCACCAAAAAAAATCAACTTTCCCAATCCCAAGAACTAAAGCCTTGGAACCATTTGTTAAAGTAACTATATTGTTTGTATTTTTAGTTTTTCATAATTTTTTAAACACTCATAATTTCTTGTCATATGATCACTCGCTCCAGTATCAATTATTCAATTTTTTGATTTTTTGAAGATGAAAGGGCTATATGCGTACATGAATTCAACAAAGGAAATTCAATAGATGAAGCAATGTTAACATGATCTATGTTCTGTAGTAACTCAGTTATTTGTCAACTAAAATGAGGCACTCCTCCTGACAATGTTCCCTCCTGACGATGTTGACTTTAATTTTTTACAACATGTGCAGATGATGAGGGCTATTTTACACACATAATGGAATAAAGCTTTCCGAGGAGGTTCAGGATCGATCCGACCTGTGAAGACTACAAGATCGGCTCGATCCGCCCAAATTTATCTGATCGACCTGAAGACCGATCCTGAAGATTTAATGGGCCATGTAGTACTCCTAAGCCATGCAGGATTCCTAGGCCTAATAGGACTCCTAGTCAAATTAGGACTAGACAATTATTATAAATAGCGAATCTTACATTGTATTGAGGATCCAGATTTTAACCTATCAATATATACTACTCTTATTTCGCCTCCTATTGACTGATTTTTACGTGTTTTATATTGTTCTTGAAATTACGCCATCCTGAGTACTTTAGCCAAACCCCAAATATATTAAATTGTTCTTAATAATTTACTGAGATTAACCTAAATACGAAATCCGGTTAAATCAGTTGGCGCCCACCGTGGGGCAAGGTTAATTGCTCGAACGAAATATGGTCAATCCAAGGAAAAGATCACCTCTCTCCCCATACTGTGTGCGAATACACCTCTAGTATGTGAGATTTCACATAGTCCGCCATATCCCGTTCACCTTGCTCACTCAATTCTTAGCAAAGCTTTGCAAGCTTATACTTATTTTAATCGTCACTCTCCCACGATTAGGAATCTCCACTCAGATTTTTGTTTTCTTCGTTTCTTTTGCTGATTACGATTTATATGGCAATTGTAGAAATTGGAATCGTCTCCCTGCTCGAAGTCGTTTCGAATCAACTGGTGTGGATTCAATTTCACGTTTTTTCCATCAATTTGCCGTTTTCAGATTTCGGGCCTTCAAGAACATCTTCGGGCCTATTGGAATTTCGCGTTTGGTGGCTTTTCTGGGCATGTTATTGGATTGGTTGCATTCGTGTTTCGTTCAATTTCATCCACCAGCTGCTTATTAACCGATTCCGAGATTCGGGCCTCATCTCCCGAGCCTTTGATTTATGAAGTTTTCTGTGCGGCATTCTACTCGGTTCTTGCTGAAATCAGTTGGAGGTTGGTTTAATCTCTGTTTTCTGCTGCTACATGTTCGGATTTTTGGGCTTATGCGATCAGGCTTCTGAGCTACATCTATCAAGCATTATCTCTTCTGGTAGTTTTGATAAATGAAGCAAGTCAGACCAATATACAAGTAATAACCTGCCAAACTGCTTTTTTTTTAGTCACTAGCACAAATATAATAATCAGTTGGTCGGATAGTTTAATCTTCATGACCAACAAGAATTTGGGTGGTGATATTTAAGTTGGTTGCTTATAATGGAGCTCTCTTGAATTACTTGGGATTAAGCTGCCTGCTTGCTTGGAGTTGAGATCGATTAGTTGTTTGTAGATGTGGTGAACTATATTTTGAGTTGATTGAGTCCTCAAGAATCAATTGAGATTAAGATGTCTAGTTCTTAATTTCTTTAATTTGAGTTGGTTGGTTATAGTGGAATACTCTAAGCTCGAAATTGAAGAAAGAGCAAAGAGTAAAATCTGTTGATATAACTCTGTTATATAAATCAGGCAAGAACTTTTGTTCGTCCTGAGGATCAAAATTAAAAAGAGTAAAATCTATTAATATAACTCTGTGATATGAATCAGGCAAGAACTTTTGTTCGTCCTGAGGATCAAAATTAAAAAGAGTAAAATATGTTGATATAACTCTGTGATATAAATCAGGCAAGAACTTTTGTTCGTCCTGAAGATTGAAATTAAAAAGAGTAAAATCTGTTGATATAACTCTGTGATCAAAATCAGACAAGAACTTCTGTTCATCCTGAGGGTCGAAAATTTCGAGTAAAACCATTAATTTGGTATAAACTCTTGATCGAAAATATTGAATAAAACCATTAATTTGGTATAAACTCTTGATCGAAAATTTCGAGCAAAACCATTAATTTGGTATAAACTCTTGATCGAAAATATGGAGTAAAACCATTAATTTGGTATAAACTCTTGATCGAAAATTTCGAGTAAAACCATTAATTTGGTATAAACTATTGATCGAAAATTTTGAGTAAAACAATTAATTTGGTATAAACTCCTTGATCGAAAACTTCGAGTAAAACCATTAATTTGGTATAAACTCTTGATCGAAAAATAAAGAGTAAAACCATTAATTTGGTATAAACTCTTTGAACGAAATATTGAGCATAAACCGTCCATCGGTAAAGCTCGATCTAGGATCTATGATCTACGATCTACGATCTCTAAAGGGATAAAACCATTAAGTTGGTAAAAATTCCGATTTTATGAGCATAAACTGTGGATCGGTAAAGCTCGATCTAGGATCTATGATCTACGATCTACGATCTCTAAAGGGATAAAACCATTAAGTTGGTAAAAATTCCGATTTTATGAGCATAAACTGTGGATCGGTAAAGCTTGATCTACGAACTTCGATATCCGATCAACTATCTCCAAAGGGTTAAAACCAATAATTGGTATACAATCCATTTTAGTAATTTGAGTAAAACCGTTAGTTCGGTATACACTCAGCGATCTACAAGGACTACAAAACTAAAGCTTAGACCATTAAATTGGTATGTATTCTAAGATAAACAAGATAATTTGTATGAGATCGACAGTAGTCAATCGACCTTTGATACTACGAACTGATGAAACGGATGATTTGGACGAGTAAAGCTTTTAAATGAACAGTCACATCTACCTAGATCATTCAAAGAAAATGAAGACAAGGGAGATTTCAGGAGCAAACACTTTATTAAAAAAGAGAAAGCATATGCTCGATCTATAAAGATCGATTGGGATTCATAAATCCTATACAGATCTACGCTATTACAAATATAAGGCTAACTAGTCTCAGAAATCTTCTAAAATTTGATCGAAATTTGAGCTGCCAAGCCTCTATTCTGCGCTTCCAGTTTTCTGTTCGATCTCGGCATCATTCGGGACGACAAGATCTTGATTCGAATCTGAGGACGACATTTTGGCTAAGAAAGGTCGAAAAATTATACTGTTCGCAGAAATATTGACTTATGAAATTTTTAACTACTCCGATCTCGCTGCTGTTTATATGGATAAATGGTAATGACGATTTAGCCATTGGCTTGTAGGCGACGATTCATTTTCCCGCATCGTAAAATTGCAACTGTAGCCCTTGAAGAAGTTATGGAATGTTAAGAGCTACTAGCATATAACATATTTACTTCAACAATCAGTATATCTCAATGGATAAGTACTCTTTTTTCCCTTGGTCGGTTTTTATCCCAATAGGTTTTTCCGAGCAAGGTTTTTAACGAGGCATGTCCGAGATAAGCAGCAAGAAGCTATTCAAAGGCATATTTTTACTTCTCCGAGCTACGGCTGTACCTAAATAGATTCAATGAATATGTACTCTTTTTTCCTCACTCGGTTTTTATCCCGGAAAGGGTTTTTCTGAGCAAGGTTTTTTAACGAGGCATATTTCATGAATATCCTACGAAGAATCATCAGAAAGACTTTATTTACTTCTACGAGCTCCAGCTACGATTACGCTCGAGAAGTGAGGGAGTACTGATGAGGGCTATTTTACACACATAATGGAATAAAGCTTTCCGAGGAGGTTCAGGATCGATCCGACCTGTGAAGACTACAAGATCGGCTCGATCCGCCCAAATTTATCTGATCGACCTGAAGACCGATCCTGAAGATTTAATGGGCCATGCAGTACTCCTAAGCCATGCAGGATTCCTAGGCCTAATAGGACTCCTAGTCAAATTAGGACTAGACAATTATTATAAATAGCGAATCTTACATTGTATTGAGGATCCGGATTTTAACCTATCAATAATACAACAACTATTTTCTCCTCCAATACACTTGTTCTTACGTGATTATACAATCATATTTGTTCTTGAATTGCACCATCCTGAGTACTTTAACCAAACCCCTAATATATAAATTTGTTCTTTTAATAACTTACTGAGTTTAACCTTAAGACGAAATTAGGCTAAATCAGCAGAAAAAGGCTTACCTTTATGAGGAGGTTTTCCATGAATTTCCCAACACCTATCTTGCATGTTCCCATATTTTTTACAATGGTTGCATATCGCCTCGCCATGTTCTAGATAGTAATTTGACGATATTCCGTGAAGATGCCAGCATTTATCTTGTGTATGACCATGTTTTTGACAATGATCACAAATATCCCATCATGTGTTTGATAGCTCTTTTTATTACCTCCCAATTTTCCAAATCATATATTGCGAATTTTGAGCCTTCTTAGCAACAAATGCAGAATTTTTGATGTTTTTGTTGTGATCTTCACTAGTTATGTCGAAGTTCGTCACTTTTATTCAAGTTTCTTCTTTTGAATTATTGCACATGCCGTTGAAGAAGAAGGAAACTCAGTGCTCATAAGAATTTGGCTTCGAACCAGTTCATATTATGGATCAAGACCAACCAACTTAGCAAACGTTTGTCTTGCTCTATTTCTTTCATTCGAGATTTGATATCAGTAGTAATTGGAGTATATTGAGACAATTCATCCCACATTCCTCCAACTGTGCCAATGTAATTGCTATAGGATTTTCCACTTTGCTTGAATTCTCATATATCCTTCTTATTTGATATATTCTTGCTACATTATTTTTTTCTCCTAAATTTCTTGAAGAGTTTTCCACATCTCTGCAGTTGTTTCCCGAAAGTACATACATTCAGCAATTTGGGGCTCCATAGAATTTATTAATCATGATCTAACAAGGCTGTCATTCGACTCTAACTCTTCGAAAGTAGGATCATTAAACTTTGGAATTTGCATTTTGCCATTGAAAAATCCCATCTTAGATTTGCTGCTAAGATACATACTTGCCACTTTAGACCAAATCATATAATTGGTTCCATTGAGCAACATGGGATAATTTTCAGACTTGGGTTATTAACCTCTTGTACAATGATATTTGAGGCAGCAAAAGATTGAAGAGATTTTTTTGGATTTCGGTGGTCATTGAGGAATTTTCACAAACACTTGGTAGGCTTGGTTTTCAATTTGGATGTAACTTAGAGAAGGATAAATATGGTTTCTAACAACAATTTTGTAGAATAAGATTAAACATACCTTGCTCTTGATGCCATGTAGAAAATTGAAGAAGAAAAAATACTATTAAATTGACACGTTGAGAATGAAAGGAATTTTATATCATACATATTCAGCCATAGTGTGCTGAATTTCTAATAACACAAACCTCATGATTAAGGAAAGAAATCATATGATAACATCTATATTATATACAACGGCTAGTTGATTAAAACAAAAGAAGATTTGGTGGAGAGATATCAGTATAGAGAATATGCCAAGTATTGAGTTTCCAACAGTTCTCTTCAAGTTGGATTTGTGACTTCGAATCCAGGTTACAATCACTTAAATGACACACTTCAGGCGGGTGATGTTTTTGCTGGAAAATGGTTTAATTAACCATGATTATTAGCTTGGGTGAATGAAAAAACTGTCACCAAGCTTAATTAAAGAAGTTTTGGTTCTTAAGCCCAAAAAGGAGAGAGGTTGGGATTTTAAACCCATTTGATTAAAAGTAACTCTCCCACATAGTTTGTGTAGATACATGAAATTTACGCGCAATTAAATAATGACACTTATAAATAATTTATTAGTTATCAAATAATTTTCTATTTTGGGATTTTATTATATTAAACCCTAAAAGTAAATAATGATATTAATTGATTTCTAATATTTATTTATTGGCCAATTAAATCAAGCCATGTGTCAAAATGATATATTTAATGCCAATCAAATTATATTTTAGCCTTATAAGTAAGTGGCCACTCAAAATACGCCACATGTCAAGACGATGTGTTTTGGCCAATCAAATTAAGTCTTCCATTCCAAGGAAGTAAGGGCCAATCAAGTCGTGACACGTCACCAATCTCCTACGAATGAGACTCTTCAAAATCTATATAAACGGGCCTTGGGAATTCATTTGGCACACACATATATACATACACATATCTACATACATACACACATATACACATTTATATTCTCATATATTTTCATCAAGCTTTGAAGATCTGTCAAGCTCTACAAGTCCGTGACTCCATCCGTAATTCTTGGAGAAACTCGCACCTTGTGATTCAAGAACAAGCCTAGCGCCCTTGAATCCATACATCTAACGAAGAGAAGATTCAGAGGATTTACACATAGAGATTTGTAACCACTTTTAATTTTAAGCAAATATATTGTTATTTTGTTACACTTATTTTTATTGTCTATCTAAGCTTTTAGCAGATAGTTTAAAATTTGTTGTAAACAATTTGTGAAAAATAATTTCCCCCCCTTTGAGTGTTATAAATAGAATTCTCATTCTTTCTTTTCAAACACACCAACAAAGAGACAAATCTTCTCTATAAGATTAAAATCTCTCTTTTCTCTCCTTAGTCAATTTTTCGGTGATAGTTTCTAGCACACAAAGTTCACTGAAAAGTAGCTTGGTCGAGCGCCTTGCTACTAGTCTTATGTTGTATCCTGGGAGACAGACATCGAGCATTCCTATAGCACCAACGGGAGGAGGCGAGTCTATTTTAAGGAAGTTGTGTGCTACACAGGCCTCAGGATTCTCTTCGGTCCATTTATATATCTCTCATTTAAGTTATAGTTTGAATTATTTACTTGCTCTTAGTTATATATAGTATTTTTAGTTTAGTTTAAATGCTTTAGTTTTATTATTCTTTTGCCTTAAATTATAATCACTTGTTCTAAATATTTCACTTGTAACAACTGTGGAAAAATTATTATAAATAAATTGTGATTATTATACTCTGTAATAACAATCTTAAAACATATCATTCTCAAGGAGAACGAAAAAAGTTGAACTATATTTCTGAGGAAATATTACGTATAAAGTAAACTAAAAGTTACGATTCGAAAAAATTATGTATAGGGAGACTGGGTTTTAAGTGGGACCGATTTGACCACTCCAGCCTTTCCTGGGAACTATTTGAAACGTGCTACTTGGTTTGTTTGGGAAAAATAGCTTATTTCCATCATGTTCGGAAATATAGCATATTTTTCGGAAAATTAGAATATTTTGTCTGGAAAAAAGCATAATTTTCAATTCTGTGAACTTATACACTTCCTTTGGTGTTTCAGATACAAAGATGACAAGCGAAAATAACGTTATAGACTCAACTTCTGTTGTGGCTTATGAGCCATCATCTGAGTGGCCCGCAGCCAAACCCCACTGTGGCCCGAGGGAAAAACTCCTTACCGGTATCGGTCTCACATGGAGAGAAACCGGAGAAGTTCAATGGATCGAACTTCAAGAGATGGCATCAAAAGATGATGTTTTATCTGATGACGCTGAATCTGGCTAGGTTTTTTACTGAGGATCCTCCGAAGATGGAAGAGGACGAAACTGATTTTCAAGTTATCAATGTGGTAGATGCTTGGAAAAACTCTAACTACCTATGCCGAAATTATGTGATGAATGGGCTCACTGACTCTTTGTACAACCTATAGTACAAATAAATCTGCAAAAGATCTATGGGAGTCTCTGGACCGGAAATATAAAACTGAGGATGTTGGCGCAAAGAAATTTGTGGTGGACAGATTTCTCAATTACAAAATGGTGGACTCTAAAACAGACATCAATCAAGTTCAAGAACTCCAACTGATCTTGCATGAAATTCATGCTGAAGGAATGTCCTTGAGTGAATCTTTTCAAGTAGCTGCTATTATAGAGAAGTTACCCCCTGCATGGAAAGACTTCCAGAACTACCTTAAGCATAATCGAAAGGAGGTGACTATTGAAGACATGATTGTTAGAATTTGCATTGAAGAAGAAAACAGAGGAATTGAGAGGCGTGGGGTCAAAACACATGAAGCTAAGGCCAATGTGGTGGAAGTTAAGAAGAAGTTTAACAAAAGGTCCAAGCTTGGACCAAAAGGGGGAGTCTCCAAACCTACGAAGTTTCAAGGGAAGTGTTTCAATTGTGATAAGACTGGTCACAAGTCAACTGACTGTAGGCTTATAAAGAAAAAGAAAAATAGGCAAGCCAATTTGGCTGATAACTTCTCAAATGAGGGTTCTGATATTAACCTTTCAGCAGTGATATCTGAGATGAATTTAACTGGGTCAAATTCGAATGGTGGATTGACACTGGTGCTACCAGACATGTATGCTTTGATAAAGGGAGTTTTTCCTCGCTGGAAGATGATGAAAATGGAGAAAAGCTCTTCATGGGAAATTCTGCAACTTCTGAAATCAAGGGTCAAGGCAAAGTGATTCTGAAGATGATCTCTGGAAAGGATTTTACTCTGAACAACGTGTTATATAAGCCAGAAATCCCAAAACACCTTGTGTCAGTTCGCTTCTCAGCAAGCATGGTTTTCGTATGATTTTTTAGTCTGGTAAATTAGTTTTGTCCAAGAGTGGACTTTTTGTTGGAAAAGGATATGATTTTAATAGGCCTTTTAAGCTCAATGTAATGATTGTTAAAGAGGAGATTAATAAAGCTAGCTCTTCTACTTGTTTGATTGAGCCTCCTAATTTATGCCATGGTAGATTAGGGCATGTTAATTATGATACTTTGTGAAGGTTAATCAACTTGAATTACATACCTACATTCCACATTGATGCAAACATAAGTGTGAAACTTGTGTAGAAGAAAAACTAACTAGGTCATCTTTCCAACGCGTTGAAAGAAATACTGAACCTTTAGATTTAATCCACAGTGATATATGTGAATTCAAATTGGTACAAACTAGAGGTGGTAATAAGTATTTTATCACTTTTGTGATGATTGCACTAAATATTGTTATGTGGTACTTGCTTCAAAGCAAAGACGAGGAAATAGAGAAATTTATTCTCTACAAAAATGAAGTTGAAAATCAACTTAACAAAAATGTTAAGATGATAAAAAGTGATCGAGGTGGTGAGTATGAATCACCATTTGCTGAGTTTTGTGCTCAACGTGGGATTATACATCAAACCACTGCACCTTACACACCTCAGCCAAATGGTGTTGATGAGCGAAAAAATTGTCTTTGAAAGAAACGATGAATGCAATGCTTATAAGTTATGGGATGCCTCGAAACATGTGGGGAGAAGCCGTTTTGTCGGCAAATTACCTTTTAAATAAGGTGCCCCGTAAAAAGAAAGACAAAACACCACATGAGTTATGGAAAGTTGTGAAACCCTTACAAATTCTTATGAAAGTGGGGATGTCTTTCCAAATTACTTCTACCTAAACCTAAAAAGGTAAAATTAGGTCCAAAAATAGTGGATTGCATTTCCATTGGGTATGCACAAAATAGCAGTGATTATCAGTTTCTTGTGTATAAATCTGAGATCCCAGATATACACAAAAACACAATAATGGAATCAAGAAATGCTTCATTCTTTGAACATGCATTTCCATGTAGGTCAAATGAAGGACCTAGTTCGTCTAAACGAACATATGAGACTATTGATGAAAATAGTCAGGACCAAGAAGAAAGGGACCAAGATGAAAATGAAAAGGCTCAATATGAACCTAGACGTAGCAAAAGAATAAGAATATAAAAATCTTTAAGCCCAAATTTTATGACTTATATGTTAGAAGGTTAACCTCGAACTGTCAAAGAGGCAGCAAGCTCTACTGAAGGACCTATGTGGAAGGAAGCCATAAAAAGCAAAATTGATTCCATACTGCAAAATCACACCTAGGAGTTGGTAGATCTTCCTCTAGGATGTAAACCTCTAGGATCCAAGTGGATATTCAAGAGGAAAATGAATGCAGATGGAACAATTGATAAGTACAAGACTAGGCTTGTAATTAAAGGTTCTAGACAACGAGAGGGTCTAGACTATTATGATACTTATTCTCTTGTGATGAGAATAAATTCCATATGGTACTTGCGATTGATGTTTTGCACAATCTTGAAGTACACCAAATGAATGTAAAAACAACCTTTCTGAATGGAGATTTGGAAGAAGAAATCTACATGGAGCAAACCGAGGGTTTCACTACACTTGGGCAAAAAAGGAAAATCTGTAAATTGGTGAAGTCTTTGTATGGCTTAAAACAAACACCAAAGCAGTGGCATGAGAAATTCGACAATGCTATGATGACAGATGGATTAAAATCATTGAATGTGATAAATGTGTCTATGTCAAAGACACTGAGAACGGCTATGTCATTTTGTGTCTATATGTTGATGACATGCTTATAGTAGGTAGTAATGATAAAATAATCAAATCTACCAAGGACATGTTAAACTCAAGATTTGAGATGAAAGATATGGGTTTAGCTGATGTCATATTGGGAATCAAGATATTTAGAACATCTGAAGGACTTTTCTTGAGTTAGTCACATTACGTTGACAATATTCTTAGAAAATTCAGTAAAGATGACACTGGTGTTTCCAGAACACCAATTGACATGAGTGTACATTTGTCCAAAAATAGAGGAGAAAGTATCTCTTAATTAGAATATTCTAGACTAATCGGAAGTCTAATGTATTTAATGAGTTGTATAAGACCAGACATAGCTTATGTGGTTGGTAAGCTAAGTTGACATACGAGTAACCTTGGAGCTATCCATTGGAAATCAATTGTAAGAGTCCTAAGGTACTTAAGATTTACTCGTGACTACGGATTGCACTATACAAGATATCTAAGTGTCGTAGAAGGATACATTGTTGCGAACTGGATATCTGATATAAAGGACTCAAGGTCTACTAATGGATATGTTTTCACACTAGGAGGTGCATCTGTTTCATGGAAATCCTCAAAGCAGACTTTTTTAGCCAGATCCACTATGGAATCTGAATTTATCGCGCTGGATAAATGTGGGGAAGAAGCAGAATGGCTACGCCATCTCTTAGAGGATATTCCAAGGTGGCCTAAGCCCATGCCTGCAATTTGCATACATTGCGATAGTCAGTCAACAATTGACAGGGCACAGAACATTATGTATAATGGTAATTCAGGACACATTCGTCCAAGACACAATACCATTAGACAACTAATATCTACTAGAATTATCTCAATTGACTATGTGAAGTCAAAGGATAATATTGTGGATCCACTAACTAAAGGGTTTAACAGAGAATTAGTTGAGAAATCATCAAAGGGAATGGGATTAAAGTCAATGAAATAACATATCAATACATTGTAAACCCAACTTGGTTGACTGGAGATCCCAAGATCTAGGCTCAAAGGGACAACCTAAATGTAGAGATTGAGCTAGGTCACTGTGGGATTCACCCCAACCCATTCCTATGATGAAAAATAGTGAAACCGTGAAGGATAAGGATAAGCTAGGCTTTTAATGATTCTTAAGCGTTGGGACATCTGAGCAGAGTAATACGGGTTACTCTTAATTAAGAAATCACCTATGTGAGAAAAAAGTGGGGCCGCCTTAGAGGGGAATTGTTAGGACTAAATTCCTTGTAAACTCTCACTGAACCAGGGGGATGTACAGGGCCAAAATGAAAATACATATGAGAATAAGTTGTGTTAGGAAGACTCATGTATAAAGTATATCATCGTTTACATAAATGTCAGAATAGTTCAAGGACATTTTGTCTATTGATCAGCTAGTAAAGTAAACATATTTTCACAGGGGAAGGTTCAGAGGATCAAACCTATCTATCCTATGCATGTTTCTACCATGGAAATCTATCACCATGTCTATATGTCCTCGTTGTCGCCTTTGTTTGTCTTATTTTTCATTCATGTGGAGATTGTTGAAAAATGGTTTAATTAACCATGATTATTAGCTTGGTGAATGAAAAAATTGTCACCAAGCTTAATAAAAGAAGTTTTGGGTCTTAAGCCCAAAAAAGAGAGAGGTTGGGATTTTAAGCCCATTTAATTAAAAGTAACTCTTCCAATAGTTTGTGAAAGATAACTTATCCTCCTTTGAGTGTTATAAATAGAGTTTCTCTTCTTTCTTTTCAAACACACGAACAAAGAAATAAATCTTCTCTATAAGATTAAAATCACTCTTGTTCCCTCCTTAGTCAATTTTTTGGTGATAGTTTCTAGCACACAAAGTTCGCTGGAAAGTAGCTTGGTCGAGTGCCTTACTACAAGTCTTTTGTTTTATCCTAGGAGACAGACGCCGAGCATTCCTCTAGCACCAACGGGAGGAGGCTAATCTGTTTTAAAGTAGTATGTGCTACACAGGCCTCGGAATTCTCTTCGGTCCATTTGTATCTCTCTCCTTTAAGTTATAGTTTTAATTATTTACTTGCTCTCTAATTTAGTTTTATATAATATTGTTAGTTTAGTTTAAATGCTTTAGTTTTATTATTTTTTTGCCTTAAATTATAATCATTTAGTCTAAATATTTCACTTGTAACAATTGTGGAAAAATTATTCTAAATAAATTGTGATTATTATACTCTCTCCTAATAGTTTTTGTAGTCCCAACTGGACTCGTTCATTATCATTTCAATGCTGGATAAAAATATTGTGATTATAGTTGCGTTGAACAATGAGATTCCAAATATAATCGCAATACCAAACGCGATTTTTGGAGGAAAACCTGATACTAGGTGTGATTATCTTGCTAGCACATTTCAATTGGATAAGTGTATTGTGGAAGAGCTTCTGGCCAAGTTCTAGGCAAATAGTTCTTTAGTTTGGTGATATAGTTATGTATCCTATGGCTCATTGTTTTTTCAAATTCAAAAGTAAAAATGCAAATTTTTATTACCAAACTCGTGTTGTTTGTCCTTTTGGATTTTTCGATTAGTGTTTAAAGTTAATATATGAGAATCCTAGTGACACAAGTCAAAAAATTATTATTTTTTCACATTTCCGTGTTATGATTTGATGACGTGATGCAGCGATTACACTAAATAATTTAGGCTCAAACATTTTATGACTATTTTATCAAATAAGGTCTAGTTCAAAATGGTTAAGCTCTTGTTTCAAACCCATGAGGTTTTGTTTAGGTTCAAGTCCACCAAATCGTGTTTTCTATTAACTTTGATGGTACGTAGTTTATTTCTAGCTATGAATTGCTAACGGCTGATTGTCTGTTATTGTTGACATACAGCAATATATATGGTGTATTTGACCTTTAATTAATTTAAAAAAAAAAAATATATATATATATATATATATATATATATAAAATATATATATATATATATATATATATATATATATTATGTGTCTTGATTTTATGCAAATATTTTGAAATTGAACTTTTGCAAATTGCATTGCTAAGAACTAAACTTGGAACAATTGTTTCGCTATATTTGTAGATTTTATTAGGTCTTGGATCTTGTTGATCATTTGCAAAGGTGTTTATTGTGGGGTAATGGTTTTGCATATTAGGATCCATGGATGAAAAAAACTTGTAACAATGGAAGAAGATGGTAGCTCGCGAGAGAGTTATGATAAAAAAATAAAAAAATAAAAATAAAAATAAAAAATAAAATAAAAAAAAATAGATAAATTGGCGTGAGAGGAGTATACTAAATCCCTAGAATATAGCTAGATATCAAGTTTGTTATGATTAGTAAACTCAAATTCCTTGGATATAGCAATGTATATTTAGGTTGTTATAAATATGTTTCGTTCAAATAGGTCAAAGCATAATGTCAACTGAAAATTCGTTTGATTTATGGTTTCTGTACCCAAATGTGAAGTAAAATATAAATTCCCCTTTTGCAATTTACTTTAAATAAGTTTGTTACAAAAAGAGCATATTTATCTTCAAAGCTTTATTTTAGAATTAGGAGATTTACACGGATGCATAATAAAACAACAAAACAAAAAGTAATTTTTGTAATGATTAATTTTATCTTCGGCTAGACATCATAAAAAAATATATATTTGAACATTAATTGTATTTACTAATTAGAATAACATATTTTCAAACTTTTACAAAAAAAAAAATCTTTTGTGATTGGTGAAGATTGTTTTACAATTTTAAATTAAAAGCCATGATAGTCCAAAATACTAAAGTCCAATCGAGGCAAACCCTATTAGGTAAATAAGTTGAAGAGTTCTCAGCTAAAACTCAAGTTTCATCCCAAACTGAAACATACACAACATACTCAAGACTTATAAAGTTATTGATTTGATATATGTTATCTATGTTTTACATATGTATAGTTATTGATGTGACGTCTACCACCTATTTTTCTCCTACAAACCTCAACAAGCAAACCTCAGTTCAAATCATATCTCAAATTTACAAAACTCACTCACTATTAATTAATAATATTTTACTATTTCAATATTCCATTAAAACCATTATTCAAATAGAGTTTCAAAAGTTTTGCCGAAAACTCTCAAACCACTTTTTGAGACCAAAACGGAACACAACCAAACTACTTCCCATTAAAGTTTCTTGTACCAAGAAAAGGGAAAAAAGATTAATGTTTCATTTTTTTCAAAAATAGATTTAATTTTACATAGAAGTTCAGTTTTATTTTAGTCAAGTTAACTTCTCAATGGCAACCATATTTTATCCACACATAGAGTATAATATTCAATTTTAATCGTATTCTTGCAATATAAAATTTAGGCAGAGGACTGAATAATTGAATTTTAGTAGTATTAGTGATTTTTAGTGAGGGAGATTGATCAATCAAAGAAAAAAATTATTGAAAAGGGCCACAAGGCATATGGTGACCCATCGAAGTGACATTCCAATCACAAGACATATGTTTTTCTTTATGTCAATCTTTTATTTTATCTATATGAATGGAAATAGTTCTCACAATGTAGTAAATTTAGCTAGGTTTAAAATTCTATTGGAATATGCATGTGTATATAATATGTCCGACAATGATTCGAAAGAAACCAAATCGGGTCTAAAAACTTAATACCTTTAAAAACAAAAAATGTGTGAAAGGAAAATTGGAGTGGGAAAAGAAAGTATATTTCTCATCATTATACAATTTTTTCAGAAAAAATAAATCATGTTACCTCTTTAACAAAGGTTAGAAGACATTTACCCCTTAGTTAACCATAGGGTGCACATGGTTCTTGAAACCGTATTGCCGTACTTACATTATCAAATCGTACCAAAATTTTGGTTTTTTTTCAAGAACTGCAGGTTTTTGTATTGTCAAAAATCGTACTGTATATTTTGATATAGTATGGACTTTTTTTTTAAAATATCGAAAAAACCGTACCGTACCATACTTAAGTATAAATATGTAAATATAAATAAATTACATAAAATTAATTTATCATCACTTTAATAGTTACTATTTACCAAGTAAAACTCAAATTGAGCCCACTTGATTATTGGATAAAGCCTAAATTCTCATTAAAACTTAATGCTAATCTTTTTTATTGCATAATAACAAGTTGTTCGTTGCTTCCACATTATTCCGTCAACAATACAGCTATGAACTTTTTCTTATCAAACTACACATTTTGATTTTTCTTCGGAGACTTTTTACAAAGATTTGAGGTGAGTTTGCGCAAAAAAAAAAAAGAACACTCAAAGCTTTTTCCATCATTTTATATTGAGTATTTTTCTAATTTTTAATGAATATTAGCATAATTTTTTTCTAATAAATCTATCTAGTCAATTTTATAATTTTTTATTGTTCAATTAAACGAGCAATTATTATTCAAATATTATTTTTGGTTGTTAATTTGTCTTTTGCTTCTTGATCATTGAATTACTCAATGATTAGTAAGACAATATATTATAAACTTGTTTTTAGCCAATTTTAATTTGGTAAAAGAAGTAGATTTTAGATGAAAAAATTATTAAAGATAACGGAAAAATCGTACCGCAATGTACCGAAACCGTATTGAACCGCTTGCAATGGTATGGTTCTCAAAAGTCTAGTTTTGTATTAATTTTTTTAAAACCGCATTAATTGATATAAGATATAATACAAACTTTATAAAAAGAATTAGTTAACCATTCGCAATGTATTGACAATTTTTTTCCTTCTAATTTTTTGTTCTTACAAGAATATAATCCTAAGGCATAAGCACGAGTATTCCTTTTCAATGTACTATTGGACATAATAATTGAATACCTCTTCGAGTGCAAATTAAAACATTAATTCACCACATTGTGTCATCTTCTATAAAAGGGATTAAAAGTTTATTTTACGGTTGCAAAAAGGAAGCGTGTTACAAGCTAATTTAAAAAAAATCTACATAAAAAAATCATAAACCTTGTTGTTAAGGAATGCATCAAATAATTTATTTGTAGGACCAAATGAATTATATGGTGCATTTCCTAGTCACAAGACCTAAAAAAAATTCCTACACCTGGTTTAGATAAATAAAAAATATCCAAAAGGGATAATCATTGCCTTTCTCTATCAACTACTTTCAAAAGTTGACATGTAGGGCCTCTGTTAATTCGACCCAGAGTTGATGCACCGCTAAGAATCGGGTTGCTCCAATTGTTGACCCAAGATGTACCTGTAAGAAAACTCCTTATTTTAGCAACTTCTACGTCAAAATCTTAAAAATGTGACTTCTCTTGTGCCTGTTTCAGGATTTGCATATTGAGATGGAATTGTTTGAATTGGGCCGTGAGATACATCCTGGCCCGAAGGCGAGTAGGCCAAACCATTGGGCCTCATTAAATTCCTTTGTGCAAACAAAGACGGGCCACTAAGAGTGTTGGACCGAGTCTTTGATATTAAATGGATATCTCATTGGGCCTGAACATTAGCCTTAGTAATTGGCTGATTATTATATTGGCTCACATCCCTATCTACAATTACATTAGCCATGTGCTTATTCTTTCTTGCCTAATTCTTACCAATCGGATCATTCCCATAACGAACTGATTTATTGCCTTCCAGTATTCTATCACTGAGATCGCCGAGATTCTCCCCTAATTCAGTCATGATCTCATCAACCTCATCGTTCCTTAAATATTCAAATCTATTGTAATTAGAGAACCATTTTCCATACACAGCTCCTTGATATCCGTTCCCCCTGTTCCTTCCCTTTTTAACTACCATTCACTCCCCAAACTTTGCCTCCGTTAAACGTCATTGCAAGTTTTCGCCTGCAGTCATCGGCACTGCCGTGGGTTGCGCCATATCTGACGGCTGGACAGAATTATTCCGAGATGAGCACTCGTTGCTTCTAAGGCCTATCTTTTGGCACTCAAAACAGATCGATGGTAAGTTTTCATAGACGATCGAAAAAAGCATATCATGGACAGTCACCACACCTACAAGCGGTTCATCAAGATTAATCTGAACGCGAAATCTGGCAAACTTACCCTTGGATGCCTAATATGTATCATGGTCAATTTTAATAGGAACTCTCACACAAGAGGCGATGTCGAAGATAAATATTTTCCTTGTAATATTCTAACGCGAGTTCCGAGACACCAACCCAAGCCATTGTAGTATTAATCCTATATGTTGAAGGGCGAAAGTTAGGATACCATCTCTTCACAGTGAGATATTGGTTAGCCACCACCCAAGGCCCTTCAGTCAAAATTGCTTCAGTCAAGTCTTGGTTTCTAATTTCAAGACAAAACATCCATGTCCAAGTTCTATGAGATTATAATATCCATTGAGTTTCCATAGGTTATCAATCTTAGTTGCCAACATATTAAGGCTAACTGACTTTCCCAATAAATGTAATATCAGTGTTCATTTCCACGGACGGTGAATAGCATCTAGATACTCCAATTTCAGTTTCACCGACTGATAGGGGCAGTCCACCGTCGGCCTAATAATTTCCACCATATCAAAATCAGCCATTAAACTTTGTGTAAACTTTACCGCATCCAAATTCCTTCACTTACCAATCAAAGATCGAAGGTAAGAAATATCTTCTTCCGGGGCTCGTCCATCCCATCTCTTCATCCTTATTAATCAGTTGGCAATCCTCAACCTCCATACCGACGGGAAGATCTAAGGTTGTTTTAATCTTTTTGATACTCCGTTAAATCTGATCGCTTTCCTCATAAGACAAAGGAGGAGGTGCTAGTTCCTTGTGTTTGGAGGGGGAGCATTTTTCATATTGTTTGGGAAATGTCTAGTTACATTCATTTTTATAAATAAATTATTTTAAAGATATGAAATTGTATCTTACCATTTGTGTACTCCATGATATGGTTTGTTCTTTAAATCTTTATTTAATAAACAAAATTGCATCTTGTCCCATTAATAGTACAAAAAACTGATTAGTTCTTTAGGCTAGATGGTGTTCTCTCTACACAAACAAAAATATATCAACAAAAAGTACTCTCTACATAAACATATCAACAACAAAATACTCTCTACAAAAACATTTCAACATAAAATATACAATTATAGGGAAATATAGCCTAAACCATCTGAAATCATTCAACATAAAACAAATCGAACTTGATTTTTGTACAATATCTGCAACACTTCAGACTTTTTGTTCCACTTTCTTCATGGTATATATATATCAACTCATCAACTCATTTGGAGACAAATGCATTTCCTTCCAAATTTCATTATCATGGCAATGCGGGACACAAGTCGGAGTGTTCCAAAATACAAGTTTATATATCCGAGTCTTCAACCTCAGAGTGTACCACAAAGCTCGGAAATGCTAACGTTATATCCCTGAAAAATATATACGTTAGATTGTTTTCAGTTTGTCTATCCATTTTCGTTCTTGAATTTCAGTGAGGAAGACACTTAAAAATAGAACATTGGACTTTATCTTTTGTTCATTCTCATAACCATTTTCCTCACTAAAATCGAATGTAGCCTTAAAGAAAGTAAGTTTTGAAGTAATTGTGCCCAAAAAAAAAGAGATAAAACTACATAGAGGATTTTTGAATCATGCATTATAATCAATTAAACTTACTTTAGATAAGGAAGAGTCATATTCTTGATTAAAGACGGATTTTTAGATACAAATTCTTTCCATTCTTCAGGATCGATCCTTCCATCACCTTTTGTATCTGCCTCACAAAACGTCTGCATCGTAAAAGAAATAAGAAGATAAAATTAAAAAAGGTCATTTTGAATCTAAATACCAATACTATATAAGAAAAAAATGTCAAAAGAGAAATCTTTACCTTGTTCACGATCGTTTCAACAAATTCTTCCGACAGTACTAGTTCCGATTCATGTAATAAGGCCAATACCATCTCTTTCAACTGTCAAGTTATACACTTTGTCAATAAAAACGAGCTCTTTTTTTTCCTTTTTTGTATTTTTTTGGTGAAAAACTAAGGTAAATTAAATTTTATAGGGGTATAAGAGTCGTAAAGTAGGAACGTGAAAAGCCTACCTCTTCCCACTCAATATAACCTGTGTGCCTTAGATCATACAATCTAAACGCAACTGCCAAAACGAGATCTCAAGTTAGAAATAGAAAAAACAAAAATACTCACACGCATATATAAGTCCATAGCATATATGCCGTAATAAAATAATAAAAACTTACATGCAATTTTTTCTGAAACAGGCGCGTTTGGATGAAATACACCTAATGATCGAACAAACTCTCCAAATTCAATAACTCCATTGCGTTTGAAATCAAACAAATCAAATATCTACACAAAAAGAATTTGAGATCAAAATTCAGAAAAAAAGGTAGAAAAGTAATATACGCAGGCGAGGTTAAAGAAGATAGGCTACCCTATCCGCAAACAAATTTCTCTTGTTTTTGTTCCTGAATAGTGCTAGCTGAAATTCTTCCTGATGAAACAATACTTAAGAGTTACTTAAGTTACATTTAATAAGCATCAAAATTATAAAAGGGATGTATTAATATCGATTAAATTGAAAAAAATGCAAACTTTTATATTACATAAAAGAAATAATACACTAATATTTACCTTGTGAATGAGCCCATCATCAATAATGGAGCTACTTATTTTCTTGAATAGTTCGTATAACGCCTCTACTTCGCTCACCGTGACTTTAAAGTGACATTTCCAACAAAAAAGAGGCGCCATCACATAATTTTTCCAATATAAACTAAATAAAATGCAAAATAAGTCATTTTTAAGGCGAAAAAAAAAAAGGTGAATACTCACAAGGTGTTTCAGCAGCCAAAATCGAAGGCTCTTCGTAACCTGGGGTATGTCTCGGGGACTTAGAGTGAAAGCAGCCCATAAGAGAAGGTCTTACTATTACAAAAAGATTTGATCACAATCACTACAATATTCATGCTAATGGAAATTCTTGTCCTGTCATAATAAATTGTAACAATTTAGCATAATATAAACTATTTTAAAATATAAATTGCATTTCAACTGAGAAAAATAATAAACATGAACAAGAAGCCAAAAGTAGATATAATTTATGATATTAGACACAAAACTAATGGGACCAAGCTGTTTACATGTCATATTCAGATATCACTGTATTGCACCTTATATTGTAGGGAAAAGTACAAATTATGGGTTAGACTTTTGACAATATTCCAAATGGGAAAGTATCACTTATTTATGGAAGAATCACATTACATCAAAAGGAGTAGGTTATATGTAAAGGAAAATATAAGGGTCATGCCTTGGGCAGGACTTAAACATATCGATTTTGGTCCAATCAAGCTACTCGATATTCGAGTCGAGCTCATTCGATAAAAGCTCGTTTGAGCTTGGTTCGTCACACTAATCAATATTACTCTTAAAATAGTAGATATTCACAAACAAAAAAAAAAGGAGCAATCTTGAATGGTTTTTCAAGAAATTCACTATAAATTCTTAAACAACCCAAAACATAAAATAATGCCCAGAATTCGTAGAGCCGATATCTTGAGAAAAAAGAAATCAAATTGCATTTCTCCTCTATTCCCAAAATTTCTTTCACATTGACCATCAGGAGTCGTTCAAACAAAAAAAATCAGCAATTCAAATTCAAAATTCATAATGGGAATTACAGATATAAGGTTAGATTAAAACATAAATATTAACAATTCAAAGAAGAAAAAATAAATATGAAACAAAAACGAAAGAGTGTAGAGGAAAGAAGGAGATGAGTACAAGAACTTACCGCTATTTCGGGAAGGATGCTTTTGGGTTTAATTTTCGATTTGTTTCTTTCTTCATGTACTCTGTCTATGTATTTGCTTTCATATATATACTAATAATTAAGATCACATTTGCCAAATAAAAATAAAAAATAAAATAAAAGTCTTTTGGTTATTTGTCTTACTGTTATTTTTTTTTTTTTTTATTGGTTTTCCGGAAATATTAGTATTCTGAAGTTGACTTATATCATTTTTTATGGGTGTGGATCCTCTATACCACTTTTAGTGTACCATACTTGTGTATCACTAATAAATAATTGCCACATGTACATGTGATAATTATTATAATTATCACATGTACATGTGGCAATTATTTATTAGTGATACACAAGTATGGTACACTAAAAGTGGTATAGAGGATCTTCCCCGATTATTTATAGATGCGGATTTGGGATTGAGAAGTCGAGGGGGGTGAATTGTATTATTAATAATTTTCTTTTGTCTTTGCAATAATAAAAAGAACCGACAAAAATGAATATAAAGAAAGGAATATATATTTAGTTCAAATTTTGAAAATAAATAATTCATCACCTACAACTATACTTATTTATGTACCCAATAAATATAATATAAAAATTAATGAATAAACTACCATAAATGATTATATGTACATTAATTCTGCAGAACATATATAATAATTGACATTAACTAAACCTTGCTTCGCTTCACAATTTATGTAAGTACTCCCTCCGTTTCAAAATATCTGTCTTTTCACATATATGCACACAAATTAAGAAAATCATTGAATATAGCTGAATTCTAAGAGGAAAAAAATAAAAAAGACTAAGATACCCTTTTAATTAATTATCATTCACTAATGTTTGAGAAAATTTATGAGCATAAAGGGCAAAAATGGAAAAAGAGTAATTAATGCTTTATTGGAAATATAAAGTGACAGATAATATAGCACAAGAAAAACTTTTCAAAGCGACAGAGCCTACATATATTATGAAATGGAGGGAGTAATACACAATGATAAATCAACTTGAGTTTTTAAACTATTGCATAATCACTTAATGGGAAAATATCATTTTGCCCCTAATATTTGATAATTTTTTCGTGTTGTCACAAAGTTCCCACTTAACCCCCTCAGCTATTAAAAAAAATTCAGGCAGCCACTTTATGGTGCAAAAAGCTAGAATCTTACATAGTATTTCATTCAGCTTTAATGATTTGACGTTGAATTTTTTGCATTTTTTTCACCCAATATTTGAACATTTTCGCACTTTGCCAAGAAAAGAAAATTATTCTTTCATTGAGTAAATAAATCAACGAAAAAAGAAGAAATAAGTAGCCTATTATGACTAATCTTGTCGTGATTCTAAAAAAAAAATTACAAGCCCTAACTAACCGACTTAGAAAGTCGTGTGTTACTAATATAGAAAGGAAAAAATCGCGTTTACCAAAAAAAAAAAAAATTGAATAAAGCCCTAATTACAAAATTCAAATACAAGTATACAACATCTCCTGCAAACTCAGTTAATACTTAATTCTTATACTATTACAATAGCCAAAATAGGATATTTATGGGGAAATACAAGATACTCTAAGTGTTATGTAAAATATGCATGAAACTACACTGTAAAAATTTTATTTTATAGGATTTTCTTTTACTTTTAAAAACTCAGAACGAAACCCCCAATTTGTAAGAAATTAGGTCGTTTTGAATCGACAAGTTTCAAGAAATCATTTAAAATATTTCATGTTGATCCCTACAACTTCACGTGAAATATTTTAAACTTAGTTTCTTGAAATATGTTTATCCAAAACGACATATTTTCATAAATTGGGGATTTCGTGCTGAGTTTTTAACAGTACTAGGAAGTTCTATGCAATAAAAAAAAATCACAGGATAATATCGTGCATATTTAGCATAACTCAGGGAATATCTTGCATTTACCTAGGGGTGTAATCGAGCCGAGTACTATCAAACGACACTCTGTCAAGTTTGGTTCAAAAAATTTCGAGCTTGAAATTTTGTGTTTAAGCTTTGATTGATTGTTAAACAAGTAGAGCTCAAACAAGTATATCGAGTAGCTTGATATTTTACATGTATATTATTAATTTTTAGCTTATCGAGCTCGAGTCGAGCTTCAAAAGTTATTGACGTTCAAGTTTATTTAATTAGTATGACGAACCCAGCTCAAGTCGGGTGCTTGATTTGGATTTTAACCCTACAATTACCCCTAAATTAGATAGTAAAAATACAAAGATGAAGCGATTCACAATTAAAAGTAACACAATATAGAGATGAGCATTTAGTAATCGCAATTGCTAACAAATAGTTAAAATTAACCAGTTGTTTCATGAAAAGAGAAAGTAATAATATTGACTTTGTTGGTATTTTTGCGTCAGTTGATCATATAATTATTTACTTAATAATAAATAGTATATTACTAATTCTTGTAATTGAAATTTTGAAGGTAATCAATAAAAATATCATTGAATATAAAATATATAAAGTACTACATTAAAAGTTTTACTGAAAATCCAACCACCCCTTCTCGATACTCCCGTGCTAATTTAAAACAATCACTTTCGGCGTTTTTTGGGAAACCAAAAAGAAAAAAGAAAAAAGAAAAAAGAAAAAAAGCCATTGGCTGGACCCATAAATGTCGACAAATCATATCAATTGTGACATATTCTACGTACCCACATGTATTAAATAGTCTGTCTTATTGTAAATTATAAGTACTATCATAGAATATCATAACAAATTCTTTTTTCTAAATGAAATTGTACTTACATCATTATATCTAAAATTTATTTAATTATTAATAAAATATAAAATTTCCTAACTAATAATTACAAGAAATATTCAACTAAGAAGATTGGTATTTACACTTCTGGTGAGGTTCAAATCCAAAACCACTAAAGTTTCAGTCTCAACTACTTCGCAATCAAATTTGAGTTAGAAATTAGTAATAGTATTTATGAATAATTACTTATTTGTATATTTATTAATAGTTTTTGTTAGGGTTGACCCCTTATAGTTTCAATGTGGGATCTATTAGGGGTGTAGAAATTGAGTTGTATTATGTATTAATAACAATATTGTTCAAGTTTTGTTTGATATTCATATTGAGTTTCATCGTATTTTTTAGTTTTTAGTCAAGACAAAAACGATTTGAATTTGTGTAATTTGATATTTTTACATGTACTTTATTACTTTTTAGCTTATAAGTCAGTTCAAATCGAGCTAAAAAGTTTATTAAATAGAAAATGTCGTTCATGTTTATTTGATATATATAATAAATTGAACTAAGATGAGCTTCTATAAAACAAGCCTAAATCAAATTTTGACTAGCATGCTCTAATTTCCAGCCTTTATTTTAGACTTTCTCAAACTGAATAGATTCATCAGGTCAATATTTTTAATTTAGAGTGAGTTGTCTAATAATTGGAAAACAATTCAACTATAATTAATTCAAGTAAAATTAATTTTTATAACAATTATTTAAAATTGCAGAACTGCCTTTGAAAAATCATATTCTTTTGTTTTTTCTTTATGGATATCACAAAAATAATTATGAAATTAGGGACAAAATAAACCTCACGAAAGACAAAAATAGGTAATCAAATTCAGTACAAGTAAAGCCCTAATTCCTAAACAAGTATATAAAGATAAATAGAAGTCGAGAATTATGTGAAAACTGTACTAGATCTTTTCTAGAAAAATGACTTCCTAAAAATTGCATAGATACATTGCAATAAATTATTATTAGTGCTGTATTTACCCGATTTGGGTGTTTCTTCAAAAGAAAAATATATAATCCATACTTTATCCTCAAAAAAAAAATTAAAAGATTGACCAAATAAGAAAAATACTATGTTTCGTCTATAAAAAGGGAACTAAATCAGTAGCCTTTTGAATATGCACTTTTACTTTTCAAAACAAAGTTCCCATCAATATTTTCGTGTTTGTAAAGAATTTAATAGCTAAAAAAAAATCCTAATTTTAGGCATTTAAAGATAAGGTCAACTAATATAGTAAATGAGTTGAGGGCTAACAAACTTATCAAAAAAATAAAAGTTGAGTGCAAACAATATTTATGTTTGTGAAACTTTGGATTTGAAATTGTATTCGAGTTCTGATTGAAAACTTAGTCAAATACGAATCGAGCACGAGGAGCTTGACTCTTACAAATATTTAAAAAATTATCAAAATTGAAAATATATATTTTAATACAAACTTTTATCTAACAAGCTCAAATCAAATATAAAATATCATATGTCAAATAGTTTGATTAATTTTCAATTTTATATTATTTTAATTCACTTATAAACGACCAAAAATCTTATCAAAATTTTAATAACTCTGTTGACTTGTGGCATTGTAACACATATATGTAGCTCCACAATTTACTCTTCATGTTTTGACTTTGTAAAACAATATATAATTAAACAAATCTTCGGAAACTTAAAAAATTAAATTAATCCATCATAAATTGTCGTGTTACGTGTTTAAGGCTGGTTGATCAACTCATGTACACATCACATGATGAATAGTTAGATGTCTAACATAGGAGTATACTAATCATTCGATAATCCAGTAAATCATTTTATTTTTTATTTTACATATATATATATATATAGGTTTTTCAAGAATTTAATCTCTTTTCGAAAACGCGTCAATGAATCATATAATTATTTACTTAACAATAAATAGTATATTAATAAATCTTGTCATTGGAATTTTGAAGGTAGTGAATAAAAATTTCATTGAATATAAAATATATACAACTATATAAAGTACTACATTAAAAGTTTACTGAAAATCCAACCACCCCTTCTGGATACTACCGTGCTAATTTAAAACAATCACTATCGGCTTTTTTGGGAAACCGAAAAAAAGAAAAAGGGAAAAAAATCATTGGCTGAACTCATAAATGACGACAAATCATATGAAGATTGTGACATATTCTACGTACCCAGATGTATTAAATAGTCTTAGAGAAAATTATAAGTACTATCTGATATGCCAAATATTATCAATGACATGGCATATGACATGCAAGACCAAAACAGATCTGTTATATATATCGACATATATATTGTGACCAGATCTGCTATACATATCGACATACATATTGTGACAAGATCTGCTCTATATATCGACATACACCATAATGTACCTGTTCGACATACACCAAAATAGACCTCTTCGACATACACCAAAATCGATATACATATACTTGATCTCCAAATTGTCTTGAAAACATGTCACTCGACATTCAAGCATGGTTATCGACATGCCCACCTTACATATCGATGCATAAGGCCTTATTTCGACATAACCACTAAAGACCCGACCTGACCCAAAAGACGTGACCGATCCGAAAGATCCGATATCCCCTCATATAAATACTCCGCATTTGTTACATTTAAAGGTAGATTTTGCTTGATATAACTACTAAATTTCTGCTACATTCTGCTATGCTTTTAATTGATCTGACTTAGGCATCGGAGAGTCAGTGCTGGGTCAACCACCGGCACAACCTGACAAGTTTCTTTGAGCACGGGGTTAGGATCCTTGAAGTGGAGTCCAACTCGATCTGACCGGCTTATGATTCCATATTTTGGAGCGGAAAACATCATTACGTGGCACATGGGACGTGGACCAGTCACTTAGACGAAAATTCCCTTCATCACTATCTGACACTATTGAAACAATTTTTTTTAATGAAATGGTACTTCATCATTTTATAAGAAAATTTATTTAATTATTAATAGAATATAAAATTTACCCTAACTAATAATTACAAGAAATATTCAACTTAGAATATTAGACACTTCTGGTGAGGTTCGAACCCAAACCCTAAAGTTTCAGGGTCTCGACTTCGCCATCAAGTTTGAGTTAGAGATTAGTAATAGTAATTTACAATGAATAATTTGTATATTTAATAGTTATTGTTAGTGTTGACCCATTTTAAGTTTCAATGTGGGATTTATTTCTAGGGGAGTAGAAATCGAGTTGTATTACTGAACAATAGTGTTCAAGTTTATTTAGATATTCTTATTGAGTTTCATCGTACTTTTTAGTTTTGAAAGATTGTTTAACGAATCGATTTCGAACGAGTATTAGTCAAGCTGAAGATGATTTGAATTCAAGTAGTTTGACATTTCAACATGTATTTTATTATTTTTTTGTTTATAAGTCCGTTCAAACCAAACTAAAAAAATTATTAAGCAGAAAATGTGGTTCATGTTTATTTGATATGTATAATAAATCGAACTAAGACGAGCTTCTATAAAACAAGCCTAAGGGTGAGTTTGGCCCAGCGATTCGAAAATCAATTATAGGAGAATTAATTTTACTAAAATGGATTTTGGCAATAATTGATTATGATAAAATTCAATTATAAAATAATTGCTTTTGGATAATAGCTTTTGCAAAAGTAACACTTTAGTAGCTTCTAAAATAAGTTGATTTTTAGCTTCTGAAGATCCCAAAAGTGATTATGATATTGGGGGCCAAACACCATTAAAATCACGATTGACTAAAAGCAATTTCTTTAATTGGGGCCAAACGCTTCAAAAATCACAATGGAGGTCTAGAAGTATTTTTAAGAGTTCCCACCGCTGGGCCAAACTCACCCTAAATCAATTATTGATTAGCATGCTCTGAGTTCCAGCCTTGATTTTAGATTTTCTCAAACTGAATAGATTGATCATGAGATCAATATTTTTAATTTAGAGTGATTTGTCTAATAATTGGAAAACATTTCAACAATAATTCATTCTAGCAAAATTAATTTTTATAACAATTATTTACAATTTTGTAGAACTGCCTTTGAAAAACCATATTCTTTTGTATTTTGTTTTTGTATATGGACATCACAAAAATAATTATGAAATTAGGGACAAAGTAAACCTCACGAAAGACAAAAATAGGTAATCAAATACATTACAAGTGAAGCCCTAAATTAAATCAAATTCCTAAACAAGTATATAAAGACAAATAGAAGTCGAGAATGGTGTGAAAACTATACTGGATCTTTTCTAGAATAATGACTTCCTAAAAATTGAATAGATACATTGCAGTAAATTATCATTAATGCAATTTTTACCCGGTTTGGATGTTTCTTCAAAAAAAAAATTATAATCCATACTTTATCCTAAAAAAAAATTAAAAGATTGACCAAATAAGAAAAATACATGGGAACTAAATCAGTAGCCTTTTGAATATGCACTTTTACTTTTCAAAAAAGAAAGTTCCCGTCAATATTTTCGTGTTTGTAAAGAACTTAATAGCTAAAAAAAAATCCTAATTTAATGCATTTAAAGATAAGGTCAACTAAGATCGTAAATGAGTTGAGTGCTAACAAACTTATCAAAAAAATAAAAGTTGAGTGCTAACAATATTTATGTTGGTTTGAAACTTTGGATTTGAAATTGTATTCGAGTTCTGATTGTTAAATGAACATAGATAAAAAATAAAAAAACTTAGTCAAATACGAATCGAGCACGAGGAGCTTGACTCTTACAAATATTTATTTTCACTATTTAGCTTGTTGAGCTCAAGCTTAAAAAATAATCAAAATTGAAAACATATATTTTAATTCAAACTTTTATTTAACAAGCTCAAATCAAATATAAAATATCAAATGTCAAATAGTTTGATTTAATTTTCAATTTATATAATTATAATTCACTTATAAACGACCATAAATCTTATCAAAATTTCAATAACTCTGTTGACTTGTGGCATTGTAACACATATATGTAATGTAGCTCTTCACAATTTACTCTTCATGTTTTGACTTTGTAAAACAATAATAATCAAACAAATCTAGGAAAACTTAAAAAATGAAATTAATCCATCATAAATTGCCGTGTTACGTGTTTAATTCTGGTTGATCAACTCATGTACATCACATGATGAATAATTAGATGTCTAACATAGGAGTATACTAATCAAAGAAGTATTATTTCGATAATCCAGTAAATCATTTTATTTTATACTATTTTATTTTATTTTGGTTTTCCAAATGTTTGAATTTTTTTTAGGCGCGTCAGACACATTAAGTGGAACCTCTTTTATCAGGAATTCGAATTTGAGTTCGCTATTTTGTAATGATTAGTCCCTTTCACTAGACCAATCACATGTTGGTGCATGTAAATCATTTTATTAGTTGCAAGTTCTTTTTATTAAATAGTATACATTTAAAATGATCAAAGAGGTATACTTTCGGTAACCCACTTCAAGTAAACGGTGATTATTCAATGCGATTCAATTAACTAATACGTTCGATCTGGTTTATTCCAACAATAAATTTGTCACGCCTGATTTTGTTTATGAGCAAATTATTAAAAATTAAGAGATTAGTAGTTGAGCTATCAAATCTGAATGCAATTGATAAAGCGATGAGATATTAGTTTGCCTAAACGAGACCACAAAAATGACATCAAAGATGAGCTACACAACTGTTTATAAAAGGGATAATATATAGTCACCATTCTCTTCATTCTTATGGTTAAAAGTAGAGTTAATGGCAATTTATTTCCTGTGATTTGCATAATGCTTAATTTACCTCCCTGTTATTTAAAAAAGAGTATTTTACACCCCCCCCCCCCTCCTCCCGTAATCTTATAAAAGTTTTACATCGTCTCCCTGATACTTTTAAACTTAAAAAAAATACGAATTGATAAAATTACCCCTATTATATGTGGCATTTTACCCCGGTTATGGTAAATGTGACACTTATCTCCATGTGTCATGATAAATGTAACAATTTACCCCCATTATTTTGATAAATGTTGCACTTTACCCCCCCTCCCCCCCAACCCATCTTACAAAAACACTTTTCATGCCCCATTCTCAATTGCTGAAGGAGGTAAATTGCTCCTTTAAAATTTTCACTGGGAAGTAGGGGGATTAAAATGTTATTTTTCATCACAGGGAGATAAATTAAATATTATGAATGTTACAGGGGATAAATGGCTTGTTAAAAGCATGGATTTTTTATAAAAAGGAATACTAAAGAGCAAGACTAGACGCAATCACACTCGAATCAGTAACAAATGTAGTAACTATGTAGTAACTGGCCAGATCGAATAATAAATAATACTCGATACGAATAAACGATCACAAGACGTGTATATACTATATACTAACTACATGGACTGTTATTATTAGATATAGGGGTATACAATTGCTAAAATTGAGTCGAACTAAAATTACTTCACGATTTATCTAACTAAAATTACGAACTAAATCTCCTAATATTGTTTAAAATTTAAAAAAAAAAAAAAATCATCTAGATTTTTGGTTAAGCCAAACTCAGCAAAATAAATTAAAAAAAGTCAAGAGAAATAATTAGAAAAAGGGATGTAATAGTCATTTTCATGTTTGATTGTTGTGCAAGGAAAATGACCATTTCATCTCTCCATCGATGACATTCACAAACCTTTTTCTAAGAAAAACACATTAAGGTGCAAATTGTCATATAAATTATATTTCTAGGGGCAGAGTGCCAAAATTTTTAAATGGAGTTGCAAAGTGCAAATATTTTATATTTTCACGGTACAACGTTCCAATATTTTATATTTTCAGGGTGCGTGGTGCTAAAAATCTAAATTTTCAGTGTGTAAAGTGCCAAAAAATATGCAAAAATTACTATTATACCCTTCCACTATTGAATTTTCTCACTCAAACACTCACTAGGATGTAAAGTGCCAAGTAAATTATATTTCAAGGGTGCAAAATGCCAAAACTTTTAAGTCAAAATACAAAGTACCAAAACTCTAATATTTTAGTGTGCAAAATGCCAAAAATCGAATCAAAACACAATTTACAATATCAAGAACTACTAATTGGGGATTGGTTTAAACTCCATTTGTTAAGCTAAGATGGGAAATCATGTATAATTGTATCAAAGTACTCGAGTTTAAAATGTTTGATCTGACAAGCTCATTTAAACTCAACTCATTTTACAATCAAATTAAGATATACAGAATTTCTACGGGATAATTGCATGATATTACCCTGTGTTATGCGAAATATGCACAAAACTACCTTGTGATTTTTTTTTTTGCACCAAACTCCCTGTACTTTCAAAAATCCTGCATAAAACACCCAATCTCTATTAGTTACTAACACTGTTAATTTTTTCATAATTTGCTTGCGTAAAACTCCCTTGTACTTTTGAATGTTTGCGCAAAACTTCCTTGTACTTTTAAAAGTTTGTACAAAACTCTCTTGTACTTTTGAACGTTTGCACAAAACCCCTTGTATTTTAATTATATCTACGGATAATTTAGGCAATTCAATTAAAAATTAGCGGTTCTAGTAACTAACGGAGATTGAGTCTTTTATACAGAGTTTTGAAAGTACTGAGTTTGATGCAAAAAAAATCACAAAGTAGTTTTCTGCAGGTTTTACATAATACAAGGTAGTAATTATGCATTTACCCCCAATTTTTACCCATTGCGCTTGCGGCTTGCCCTGATATTGTTCTTCCTACAAATTTGTAATTGATGATCATATTATTCAGTTTACACAAATTATAAGACAAGAAATACCGAAACATTTTAATTTATCGACTTCAAATGCAATATATTGTTTTCTCTTTTTTAATCTCCTATATAGGGAGTTCATTTTTATTTATTTATTAAGTGAAAAATAAATGGGCTTTTTTTTTTCCCAAAACTCAACTTTTTGTTAACCTTTGTTTCATGTTGCAGGTAATTAGTAGTTATCCAAATGTCAACAAGTATCATTTTTTTTTTAAATCAAGTACTACAACTGGACCTAACTCTAGAAAATTCCTTGAAAGAAATTCTTAATAAACTTTTTCACGTATAAGCTAATAAGATTATCTAAGTGATAAGTACTTCAAAACATCGAGTTAATTTTTTTATATTTAAATAGAGTATCTAATTAAACAAGAGTAGATTAAAACTTAATCTAAGTTTCTATATTGGCTATTTGCTGAAACATTGACTCATTCAATCAATAAACAATTAAACACAATATTCAAATCATGGGCTGGCAAACGTTAATTTTAATTTTTATGTAATTTGCCAAGTTGGTAATTTACGTCAGCTGAACTGAAAGTGAAGTTGCGAAAGGGACCAATTAATGGTGAGACAGTTTTAGATTAGACCTTTTATAAAGTTTAATTTTAAAATTGACCTTCAGAATATTTTGATTTGTTAATATTCTTTATAATTCATTATGGTTTGTTACTCGGCTCTGATACCAAAAATTGATCAGATGCAGCGGAAGTTGGTTTTTCAGCGGAAATTTTTTCTTTAAAATAATAATTACATATCGTACATGAATCTTCGGCTTCTTTTATCCTTTTTTCTATAATTTATTTATTACTTCTATACATTTTAGTACTAATAGATGTTGTTCTTAAATATTCTTATCTTTTTTCGTAATATTTAATTAAATTTGCTATTTCTTTGCAACCTTTTTCGGGCTTATTATTCATAATTTTTCTTCTAAATATTTACCTAAATCCGAATTTTCTTTTCTAATTTCGTGTATTCACTTTCTTCTTTATTTATTAGTTTTATAAGACTTCTGGTTTTTCTAGAGGTAATTGTTTTATATAAGTTGATCTAAATGATATTGATCGTCTACTTTGATCACTAGTTCTTTCAATTGTTATTTCTTTTATTGGTAATTTTTTTATTTGTGCTATACCTTCAAATAATTTATCTAAATAAATAGATTATTGGTCTAAAAAGTTTATACTGTGATGACTATTTGTTAAAGCATATTCCACCATATATGTTAGGCTAAATGGTTGATCTCCTTCTTCCATTAATTCTTCTCTTGCAAATTTGTATCCTAAACAAATACTGTTATCTAAATTTTTTGTGGATAAAAATTGCATATTTAAATCCTAGATTAAATTTCAAAGTTTTATATGTTAAATTTCGGGGTAAATGCAAAATACTCCCCCGTGTTATGCTAAACCTGCAAGAAACTACCCTGTGAAATCTTTATTGCGCCAAACTTCCTTGTGTTTTCAAAAACCCTGCAAAAAATACCCAATTTATAAAAATTAGGTCGTTTTGGATCGACATATTTCAAGAAACCATTTTTAAAATACTTCAAGTTGGCCCTTACAATTTCACGTAATATATTTTTAAAATTATTTCTTGAAATATGTCGATAAAAAATGACCTATTTTTTACTAATTGGGTGTTTTTTGCAGGGTTTTTAAAAACACGAGGAAGTTAGGCACAATAAAAATTTCATAGGGTAGTTTCTTGTAGGTTTAGCATAACACAAGGGAGTAACTTGCATTTTTCCCTTAAATTTCCCATAGCTAATCCTAATGAATCATGAGTATTTTTAATTCCTCGGTCGTAGGCTATTAAAGCTATTGGTGAATTAATACCTTCTTTGAAAGTTGATTTTATTAATACTTGTACCGTAGCAATTTGAATATATCCTATTTTATTTCTTTCTTCTTTATTTTTAATTTTTTTTTATTCTGGTTGCTATTTGTTCACTATCAATTATAGGGATTACAATGGTTCCTCTAGTACTTTATATATCTATTGGTACTTCTTGGGTGAATAAATCATGATAGATAATATTTTTTTAATTTTAATTTTTCAAAAAATGAATTTATTAAAGTGATGTCCTTCTTTTAAATCTAGTTTCACTTTTTTAGTTTTCTCTATTTTATGTTCAATAATTGACTGTGCTGAAAACATCCATGTGTTTCTTCTTGTTCTAATAATTGTATATGTCTATCAAATTCTTCTATTGTTGAATTCATATCTCACTATTTATTTCATAACAAGTCAATTTTATTCTTGGTATTTTTATTTCTCCTAGTTGTATATGTTGTTAATGAATTTCATATTTTTATTTTTTCTAAAAAATCAGTTCCTAATAGTATATCCAATCATGTATCACTTTCATCTATATGATGAGACTAAATCTTAATTCTTCATGAAACATAAGTTCTATGGTATTTTTTAAATTACATGTTTTATCTCCTTTTATTGTTTCAATAACAATCGGTGGTGCTACGGATCTAGGGATGCTCCTGTATCTATAAGTACTGAAACAATTTGTGTTCTATTTAAAACTCCTAATATATGATATTGTAGAAATTGATTTTTTGAAATTAAATCTAAATCATACATACCTGATGTGTTCTGGTTGATCTTGATTTTGGAGTTTCTTGTTGATAGTATTTGGAATATTTTGTTGGTAGTAATATGGTTGATTTCTTTAGTAAAAATCCTATTCAGAAGTTTACTATAACTTCAAGATTTCATATTTAAGCTTGAGAGCAAATTTAGAACAAAGTTCTTCTATTATTTTTTGCACCCTTATAGGTGAACTGAAATACATTATTTATAGGAGATGTATGCTATTTTCCACCACTCGTCCAGATCGCATAAGGCGATAAGGATTCACTTTAGACCCTACTAAATAGTAAAGTTACATAATTGATTACATTGGATTATGTATTTGCCTATTGCTTTTCAAAAGTAAAAGTTGCATAATTGATTTCTTTAGGTTTCCTACTGCCGAAACTTTTGTTCTCTTTTGCCGACACTTTTATTCTTCAATTATTGTTCTTCTTCACTGGATTCATCCATGAAATGATTGCATTTGTGAGCCTTGAAGACCTTCAATGTTTCGCATATCTGGAGTTTTTCTTCGTTGAACAAGTTGTTGAATACTCCTTGTATCTTCATGATGTCTTCTTCGAAATTCATGAATGTTTTAAATTCATCAAATTTTATTTTATCCTTAAAATTTGAATATATCATTGTAGTTCCATTTTTATAATTTATTTTAATTTTTGATTCCTCGGTTAGTCTTTGTAACATTGAATGATTCTATAAATTAATCCGGTATTTATAACTTGATTTGATGACTTCCTTGGTCTTCCTTGACTGGTTGATCACGAATTGGATATGTTCCATTAGATACTCCCATGTAAATAAGTAAATAAGTGAATAAGCTGGTAATTTTACTTCATCTTGTTCGTTAAAGTAGGGATACGAGCTATATATTTCTAAATATATTTCTAGATCCTTACCAAAAATACTTTCGATAACTCTTCACCATTTGTTGGATTCCATGACTGAATTCTTAGAGAACATTGTTGCTTTCGTCAATGTATATTGTATCAATTAATCCATACTGGAAAAATTTATATGTCATTAACGGGCTTGCTCCGCTGATGATGACTGATTTGGATCCTGTTATTTTTTTTTCCGTTGGATAGAAGAATTTTGTCATGTCGTCTTCCGTCCAGTTGTACAACATTTTCAAATGTTCTTGAAAATCCTTTTTATTCAATTGTTTGAGCTGGGTGTGTTCCTGTCTTAGAGGTACCTGTGTTGATTTTGTTATTTTTCCATGTAACTTCATTGAAGAAGATGGATGCTATGATGTTGTTGGTTTTGGTTTGGCCAGTGCTGCTTTGAATGGTTGAGTTTTAGTTTCTGCTTCTGAGATTTCCTTGCTTTCTTCGACTACAAGTTTTGCTTATGCCATAATTTTGTATGCTTTATGAATGATTCATTTGTGGCGATTAATGTATAATGATGCTTTATGCCATTCATCAAAGATTGCTCCTTTGGCTGATCCGTTGAAGATGACATAATACTTCTTTCCTAATGAAGATGTTTCTTGAATTTTTATGTCTGATGGGACTTTTGGTTTTGATTCTGATGTTGATTTTTCTGCATTTGGTTCGTCCACCACGCTTAGCATGCTAAACTCTGATGGTTTGTAACTTGTATCCAGGGATTTTATGGCCGTTTCTAATTCTTGTAATTCACGGATTATTGCTCCAATGTTTCCTTTTATTTGCTTCGCTTGGTTTTTTGGTGTTCCTATTGCTCCTTCCATAATTTTGATGTTTTATGCTGATGCAAATTCTCTTGTTAATGTATCTGCAATAATATTAGTACTACTTTTTATATATTTTATTTTTGCTGGGTATCTGCTTAATTCAAGTTGTCATCTTATTAGTCATCATTGGTTGTAATTGGCCTGTAGTTTGTATCTAATGAAGTTAAGTTTGTTGAATCCGTACTATGCTCAAATTATTTGGGTAGCAGATCGATCCTTCATTTCTTGAATGTCCTTAAACATGCTAGTGTCTCTTTCTCATGGATGTGATATCTTTTTTCTATTTCGAAAAACGTTCCGGATATATATCTGCACAAAATTTCTTGTCTTTTGATTACTGAATTTTCCATAAATAGTTTATCAATATCATGCGTAATTTTGCTCGTAGAGCTGATTTCATTGTTTAAGTTACATACTTCTGATTCTTTAATTTTTTCATGTGTTGTGTTTTTCTTTGTATACGCTTCATACATCCTGACTATACTTCGCCAAATGCATCAGTTTCAGTAATTAAGTAATCATCGGAGGTTGGATTATATAATTTTGATAAATTTTTTGAGATATGTTTTATTCGTTCAACTATTTTACTATCTTCTTTATCCCAAAAACCATTGTTTTTTAATACTTATTTTTTCTTGTAATTTTTTCTTTTCTTTAGCACATCCTTTTAAATATCATAATTCGGATATGTAATTTAAACATCCTAGAAACCTTTGTAATTTTTTTCTATCTTCGATTTTATTTGGGAAAAGATGTAATTTTTCTAAAACATGTTTATGTATTTCAATCTCTCCATTTGATTTTATTATTGTTCCTAAAAATTCAATTTCTTGTTTTGCTATGTGTGCTTTCTTTTTACTTAGGACTAAACCTTTTTTTTTTACATCTTTAAGTACAATTGCCACTTTTCTTAAATGATCTTCTTTTGAAGTATTACTAAATATTAAAATATTATATATGTATACAAGACATATGTCTTCTAATCCTTCTAAATATTTACTCATGTATCTTTGAAATATATCAGGTGCTTGTTTTAACCCAAATGGTAACTCGCGCTCATTCCATTCATAGTGTTTTTCTGGGGGACAAGTAAATGTTGTTAGTGATTTTGTATTTTCATGCAATCTTAATTGATAATATCCAGATTTAGTGTCTAAGGAGCTAAACCAAGTCATTCCTTTTATTTTTTTCCATTATTGAATCTCTTCGTGGTAGCTTATGTGCATCTCCTATGGTAGCATCATTCAACTTTTTATAGTTTATTATCATTATTTTTTTTCCTCGTTTTAACTCATTATGGTTTTCCACATAGAATGTCGGAGCAGCATGTCTACTTTTACTTTCTCTTATTAACTTCTTATTTAATAATTCTTTACAATCTCTTGTAAATTCTTCTATATCTCTTTTTGAATAGGGTATCATATTCGGTACATTCACTTCTTGTTTTGGATCTTTTAATTCTATAATGATTGGTTCTGCATTGATATTTATGTTTACATCTAGAGGGTCTCCTAAGCAAGTTTGTTCTAAAAGATTTTCTACTTCTTGTTCAATACTTGTTTTATTATTTTCCTTTATGTAAAATAATGCTTCGTTAAGAATATGTAATATTTTTAATTTTGTTCTTTCTAGGTTGTCTATAATCGGGATTTTATCATTTTTCCTATTGGTGCTTTTAGCTCTATATGTTCTAACCATTGTATAGAATGATGGTATAATCTAAGAAAATTGTTTCCTAGAATAATATCAAATCCTTATTCTTGCATGTAGAGTGATGGTACCATGAATATATAGGGTGTTTTATTCTGATCTATAATTTTTATTATATTAAAATAACTTGCTAATTCTATCTTTTTATTTGATCTTGACCAATGAACCCTTTCCATATAAGTGCTATTACTAACCAGTAAAAAATTTCTATATTATTTTTACTTTTTTTAAATGGTCAATGTATTTGTAATAATTTAAATATTGAAATATATTTCTGTTTGTTTTAAAAACCATATAATTCCATACTAATCCTTTGATGCATTTTTAAATTTATTATCTGTTTGTAGAATTAAGTTTACTTGATTTGCCCATTCGTGTATTAATTCTTCTGCATTTTTTGCGCAATCTATATCTAATATTTCTTGCTTTATTTGTTGTAAATGAGGCGTATATTCATCCGGTAATTTTCGAAATCCTCCTTGTTTTCTTCAGTAAACACCACTTCTTTCTCTAAGGTTTTTTGGATCAATGTCGGTCCATTACCAAAATTGAAAAACAACTAGTTTTATGGTGCCAAAAATGATTTTTTGCCAATTTCCCTCCCCAATTACTTCCAATTCACAATTTATTCCACTCGCATTTTAATAATAATAAGAATAAGAATAATATTAATAAAATAGGAAAAAAATTATATTAAAACAAATATTTGGGTACACAATAATAATAATTTTTTTTGCTACACATGTTATCATCAAACCATTAACTCATTGACTCAACTTCATCCAACAATTCCCTAATTTTTTATGAAGACAAAACATTCAACTAAGAAAGTCTTCTAAGTCTTAATTTATTAAAAAAAAACATTTATTCATAAGTTTCATAATACTTCTAATTTTAAATTAAGAAATATCTCTTGAGATACAGCGAAAAAATAAAACTAAGATCAACTCCAAAGGCTAAATGTAAATTTGGGAATATAAATATATTATACATTCTCATATTATAGTTTGCATACTTATTTAAAGTATTTTATTTTAACTATGAGTATATAAAATTAGTTTCTATATTATTTTATTCATATATTTTTTATATAGCACATCCATGCAGTCTATTGATTTGTTCATTTATTATTTCGACCCGACTTTCAAATATGGTTTAAAAGTTGTTTATATAATTTCGAACGATTTAAAAGGAATAAAAAAAGAATCTCTTCTAACTCTTCAAAATGAGAAGAAGTAATGCATCTAAGTAACGTCTCCATTATTGGAATAATAAGGAGAAGAAGAGAAAGAAGAAAATGAAAAGGAGGCAACTTACAATTGAAAGAAGGATACAACTGATAAGCGGAAGTTCATATCAGAAGATAATCGTATATCCTTATTCAGCCAAGTGATTTTCATCTTTGAGTAAAGACCAAACTGAATACTTAGAAGACATTCTTAGTTGAATGTTTTTTCATCATAAAAAAGAGGGGAATTGTTGGATGAAGTTGAGTTAATGAGTTAATGGTTTGATGATAACATGTGTAACAAAAAAAAATATTATTATTACAGCCATTATTATTAGTGTACCCAAATATTTTTTTTTAATATAATTTTTTTACTATTTTATTAATATTATTCTTATTCTTATTATTTTTAAAATGCGAGTAGGATAAATTGTGGAAGTAAATGGTGAGGGAAATTGGCAAAAAATCATTTTTGGCACTATAGAACTAGTTGTTTTTCACTTTTGGTACCATTGTGTCAATTTTGGTATAAATTCTGACTTGCATTTTCAATTTTGGCACTTCCGTCAGTTGACCGACTGACGGAAGTGCCAAAATTGAGAAAGCCAGTTAGAATTGGTACCAAAATTGACACCATGGTACCAAAATTGAAAAACGCATAATTCTATGGTGCCAAAAATGAATTTTTGCCTATTATATATGTTAATATGGCTAATATTATATATGTTAATATGGCTAATACAACGTTGGTGGCATTCCTCCAATATCGGGTCCAATGAATTAACTCATTACGACCCGATATTAAGACTAGTTTATAATCCACCCATGCATAAGTGGATTAGTTAATCCGGGTGAACATGGATTCGGTGAATTGTCACTTATAACCTCAAATTTACATATTTCATATTTTAACATGTCATTAAATATCATTAATTCTTCTCAAATCTCTCAAAATGGAAACACATTCTACATAAATAAATCACAAACTAAAATCTATATTAATTTACTATTAACATGGAGATATTCGAACTAAAACATTGAACAAACCTTGATCAACTCATACTCTCATAAATATTATACAAATGACTTCGATGAATTAATATATCTTAACTAACATAATATGTTCAATTCAGTAGTGAAAATATATTACATCCTTCAGGGTTCTAGGGCAAGGCTTCTGAGGGTCCAGTATTAGTCTGGTGTAAGCTTGGACAGCTGGGTTATCAAAATATATATATGCCTAAACTCATAACTCCACAAAACATATTACGGTAGATTGCTTTAATGTAATATGACTCAATCAAATCTACCAAACGTATTTTTAACATGATATTCAATCCGGCTCCGAGCTAATCCACCTTAATCCCATACACCCTACCAAACGGCCCCTAATATTATTAAGAGTTACGATTATCAGGCTTCCTAATTGATGATTTAAAGTAAATAAATCCTAACAACTTAACCGAATTATAATTAATATATATCAAGCCTCATATTCGAGTCGTATTTGATTAGGTAATTAAAGCTCTATTAGTCTAACAAAAATTAAATCCAAGCATAATATTATGCTAGAACAACAAGTTGTTTGAAACTTTGATCATATATTGTATAAAGCAATAGTAAATTGATAACTAAGACATCCAAATTAATAAAAACTGTACATTATTCTAAAAGATGACTATAAACTAATCGTCCAAACAACAGATACTTTAAATTTAAAATGTTTAAATAATATTATTTATGATTAAAGTTACTAATTATGTCATAGTCCTTATTCATATAAAAGAATTACAAATTATGTGATTTTTTTTTTTTTGGTACGAAAAGGAAAAACAAAACCAACAAAAGATATCCCCCTTCAAGCAGAGGCAACAAAGACTGGGGGGTGTTTTCAAGTACTGCCCTCCTCTCCCACAATCATGTCCCATCTTCGAAAGTGCATCGACACAAGCATTCCCGCTTCTCAACGTGTGTCTTGTAATGCATTCCCATGGTATATCAATAAGTCTTCTATAATCTTCAACTATGAAACCAATTGGGTGTGATTTCGTATCAGCTGATTTGATCAAGTTTAGAACAACCTCCAAGTCTAACTCCAACACCACCCTACGAAGTCTTCTTTCCCAAGTCAACGCCAATCCCTCTCTAGCCGCGAAAAGTTCAGCCATAATGATGGAGACGTTACCCAAGCCCCAAGTGAAACCAACTATTCAAACTCCCTTTTCGTCTCTAATAAGTCCTCCCGCCGCTGCACTTTTTTTAGTGGTCAAAACGCTTACATCGGTGTTAATCTTGCACCGCCCTCATTCGGTTTCTTCCATAAAACCATTTTCTTTTCTTTTGGATGATTTTTTCTTTTACCCGGTAGGGCCATGTTTATGTCCAAAGCCATTATTTTATTAGTGAGAATTATTTGTTGCGGCCTTTCTGCTTTGTTATCAAAAATCATTTTGTTCCTAGATTTCCAAATTGCCCATACCGTAGCCGGAAAAAAAATTCCCACGGAACATCCGGTGCAAAAATGTTATCAAACTTCACTTTCATCATATTATCTTTCAACTACGAATTTTTGTTCAGGCTAACAAATATGTATAATTGGGTTGGAGAAATGAGTAATTCCCGAACCTTTTTCGTCCAAACGCAGTCCCGAAGTGCATGAGTGATGGATTCCGTATGACCAAGACACCTTGGGCATAAATCTGAATCTGATAAATGACAATATTTTATGAGTTCATTTGTAACAAAGTGCAAATCCATATGAAATGTCGGATGCGATAAGGGCATTTACACTTCCAAATTCAACTCTAGTCTTTTCTAATTTGATTATTTTTCCCTTTCGAGCTCCTTCGCATAATGATAAGTAGATTTACATGTAAACTCACCCGTCTTGATCCCTCCCCACTACAAAAGGTCCTCGTTCGTGCGGTGTAGGGGCAGCGGAGTATTAAGGATATCATCAATGGCTTTGGGAAGAAGATTGCTACCAATTTTACCCAAATTCCAGCCACCCCTTTGATCAATGATATCGGCCACCGTCCAATCACGTTCCTCTTCCAATATTTCACAGTCCACAAGATCACAAAGTAAGTCCGGGCCTGTCCACCTATCGAACCAAATTGAAGTATTCCTATCATTGCCAATCTTCCATCTAAAGCAAAAACCAATGGATTGAATACTTTATATATATTCAAATAATAAGCAATTTTATTTTTTTTAATCTCAAACACCTTCATATATGCATTAAACAATTTTTTTCCATAGAAACCAACACCCATTGATTTTAGGAAAAAAACTTTTTTCTGAGCTTTCAGCTAAAGCAACTGCTTCTGATTTTTCAAAAGCATTTACAAACACTCATGTAGTCTATAGTCTTTTTGGACAGGTCTCAGTTGAGGAAGTCCAACAGAATACCTTATCGTAGTGTTTGCTTTCACCGTTTTGAAGGCAAGTTGAGGATTTAACCCAGCAATCACCGACGTGGTGGAAACAACTAAAACATTTACGAGAATGTTAGGACATACTCAATGTCAAATATAAAGACCAAATTGATTGAAAATTATCGTCCTTTCAATCCTGGTTTCAGGATCCACGTTTACCATTTAAGATTATTTTTTTATGCTTTTTCAAGTTGCATTGGCCTATAACATTACCATTTCAAGAACCATTTTTTATACTTTTACAAGTCGCACGAAAACGGTTAATTATTTTCCCTCTCTTTGTCTGTGTCTCACCCATAGCATATTAGATCATATTCTTACACACTACAAGAATTTTTAAAATATTAAATATGAAGCTATTTATATATATTTAGTGACAATATATTAAATCTTGTATATGTAACAACAAAATTATCACTAAATTATTCTAACAATTCTTGTTATCGTTAAAATTGTCAATAAACTTGGATCACTATATAAAACTTATCATTGATATTTATTAGTGATCAATCGATATCTCAAAATCTTCTTTTATTGTTATTGTATCAACCAAATTCATAATTGTGACAAATCAAATCTTATGACTACTAAATAGTTATAAATATTGGCAACTTTATTGATAGTTACATTATTCATCTATATGCAATGAATAAATGAGGAAAATATGCGTAAATAATGAGCTGTTTCTTAAGCCGACGACATCTCGGTTCGGATGAGGCAATGGCTTTATTACTCGTCAAAAAAAAAAAACAAAGGCAATGACTTTATTTCACTTTTTATATGAAATGATCGTGCATTAATATATACTAGATATTGACAATGTACTAAACTTTATTTCATGTGCAAAAAGAAGAGTCATAAAAGTGCCCTTAAATTATTAGTTGGCTAGACGCATCCAGAAATGTAATTGTCATTACTCTCACTTACAATTGGCGTATCAATACAGATTTGAGAATGAAGATAGCTGTCAATGCAACTATTAATGTGATTATTCCAACTAGATTGAGTATCATACATGGAACGATTGTATAAGGAATCTTCACTCGTAGAGTCATTATTCATATAACTAGAATTGCGATAACTAGAAAAAGAACTTTCTAGTTCACTGAGAAAAGAGTGATCGTTGTCAATCTCAAAAATCTGATTTTCAATATCAAAATAGATAGAATAACCGTCTCCATTACTATCCCTAACTAAAAAAGTATCATCAGAGATGAAATTCCGAATGTCTTTGACGCCGAATAAATCATGGACATTACTGTAACTAGAATTGTAACGCCCCCTCCAACTATGAATGTTTTTAGTCCTACCTTTTCTATTCCGATCTTCACTTTCACTAGTCTTTTCAATAGGACCAAGATTGTCCGTCGATTTATTTATCCCATACCAGCGTTCTAACTCCTTCTTAAACACCATTGAATTAAACCACCACTTTTCCATAGAGTTTTCTTGCCCCCTAATTTGCATAAAAATACAATAGATGAATAGTCATTCGATCCACAATTCTTTATATTGATTTGAATATCTTATTCTTGTATCAGATTAAATCATAAATGATAAATAAATACATATTTTAATTATTTAAAATTTTCAAATATAATATATTAAAATATTTTTGTATATGTGAAATCAACGGTTATAAATTTAAAATATACATATGTTAACGATTTTAAATAAACTATTAAATTCAAATCATCATATAATTCAAACGCAATATTTTTAATTTTTTTATTAACAGTTATATTCTCAACTGTTATATTTCGTCGCCGTGAAGCTTGCTAGTGAAATAACTTATTTGTCTCGGATCCATCTATATATAAGTACAAAATATAATTAAACAACAAAATTTAATAAGATATTTATAATTACAATATAAAGTATTTTGCAAAATCTGATTTTTAGACATATATTCTTCACAATTTCTATACACAAATAAATACTAAACACATTGTTCAATTAAAAATAATAAAATAAAGTTGCACAAACTTAAAATATTTTTTAATATGTTGAGGTGGATGTCCAAATATACATAGGCAATATGGAATATAGGGCAAATATGCAAAAATTGTCCTTTAACTAGACGCGGAAATGGGACACTTGTAATTCCGGTAAGCAATTTACATCATTTATGTTTTAAGTTGTTATAATTTTAGTCATTATGCCCGTAATTTTAGTCCTAAATTCGTCATAATTAAAATTAGTGTCCATAAATTTCTACATAAGCAAATATATTGGGGATTATAACATCTTTGCCTTAATAATTAGTTGGTATGAAGGAAAATAAAGTGTTATTTTCCGTCCAATTTAAGCTAATTTGACAAGGTGACGTGGTGGATTATCACCGCTTGTGTAGAGACACTAGTTTAAATTTCGACGAACGACAACTTAAAACATAAAGAATGTAAATTACTTTCCGGAACTATATGTATCGCATTTTCGCGTCTCTGCAAAAGTTAAAGGACTAATTTTTTTTTTTCCTGGAATCTAGATAGGCTATGTAAATATACAAATCATTGTTCGAGGACCTTTTTTGAATTTGCGAAAAAGCCAAGTTTTAGCTCTTGTACAAGCAAAAAACGTTACTGGTGGCCGGTGAGAAGCTCTTACACGCTTTATGTTCTCTTCAATTTTTGTTCTTTTTTTTTTAACTCAGATCATAATCGGATTTTTATCCATCCAATATCCTAATAAATTAAATTTAATTTGATAAGATCCGAATTAAAGTTTACTCTATTGGCAGTCCTACTGATATGGATCTGGTCTAAACAACTCTAACTTATATTTTTATTTTTGTTGAAGTGAGTTCTATAAAATGAGAATTAATGTGGATTTAATTTGGGTCTTACCAAAAAAAAATGCAACATGAAATGGAACTACTCAATTCAAACATGACAACCCATTAATACTTATTCACTAATTTGATTCATCTTCGATATGTTCAATTTTAATTTGATTCGCTTAATTGTCACCTTTTGTCTTGACAAATAAAAAATGTGAGATCAATTAAAGCAGGTACTATTTTTCAGATGTATTTATACAAGAATAAAACCATATAAAAAAAAAACATAATTTTTACTCTACAAAACTAAAATTGAAGAACAACTTCCAAACTGTCATCTTGAAATTAGTAACCAATTTCTAACTTGAAAACAAGTCCAAAATTAACCTAAGAAAACCTCAAGGTTTATTTTGCCCTTTTTATAATTAAATTTTCATTCCACGAAATTAAATAAAAGGTATAATGAAGCCAAAAATAGGGGAACCTCAGGTTCAATTCTAACACCAAGTTGATATTTGCCGCAACTGGCAAAAGCCAGATAAAATTGGGCCACAAAACCACCGTCGAGTCGAGAAACGAAAGAAGACTTCCATCTCCAAATTTAACTCAAACATAGCTCTCAGATATGGATAACCCAACCAGTTCCCAACCCAGCCCAATTCATTTACTAATAAATTTAAACTATTAAAAGCTGGCAAACAATAGTTCGGATTTCGATCAGATCCATGTTTGACCTGGAGACTATTCAAGTCGATTTTATTATCTCGTCTGAAACGTATCAGACACTCCTTTAACCATGTCAGAACTTATTCTTTGCCGTGAACAATTTTTTTCATTTTTGTTTTAAATTCTCCAACAAGCCGAGCGGTGTTGTATTCTAAGTGTGTCCAAATACTATACGGTTTCATTGTATTCTAGAAATGTCCTATATTATAGTGTAATTTCTAAAAACACCGTATGTATACGCCATGTATAACAAAAAAAATTCAAATTAACTTTTAATTAAACTTGATCAAATATGTTAATTTAAACCCTTGGGAAATAAAAGAAAATATATATCTTAATTTAATTTTCAGCCTCATAGGAAGTTTTCAAATTGGCTTCCAAATAGCCTTTGCAAAACTATTCTTCTCTTCCCCTAAAATTGAAGAGTGAAACAAAATGATTACCTTTGCAGTGGAAAAAGAAAAGAACCAGGCTCTTTTAACACTTATTCACAACTTGATAGATGTTGAAAAACATTTTTCTTAGCGTTTTCCAGACTCAAATTCAATAACCAAACATAGCCTTAGCCAGAATGATGAACCATTCATTAACATAGAAAACATTCACAAAGCATCTCATATGCACACAACCAAGCATAAAAACACAAGCCGAAAAACCACAAAATTCAACCCCAAAACGAACTCTTTTAGCTACAAAGATTTGGAATGCAAACCCCTCCATCTGGATTTTGTTGTTCTTTCCATATCCTACCCGTAACTCGTAGCTTAAGCTCTTTCTTGTCGCCTCCAGAAAAGAAAAGTGCCATATTACGTTGAATAATAAGACCATCGTGACTATCACGGACCTTACGGTGACTATCTCTAATGCTTCGTGGGGTACCTTCCCATATGAGCTTTCTTCCATTTGCTCCTACTTCTAAACTATAGCTGTAATTCCGTGCCTCGATTTCATCGCCCATGAAACGAAGAAACGCCATGTAAACAGGGGCCATTCCAAGTTGAAATGCTTCAAAGTGGAGGCAGAAATATTGCCCAAAACAATGAAATACCTAGTGTAATAGTAAAAAGAAACTAGCCCGTTTATATTAACAAGGAGCAACTCGAAAAAGTTATATTAAATGAATCAAAACATTCAAATAAAATAAGGGTGGCAAAATTTAAATTTTAGTCAGACAGGATTTGACCCTCGGCCCTTTTGGTCCCAATTTTCTGAAATGATTTATAACTTTGGTCCTATCACCCCCTTTCGATCCAATCTGGGACTAAAAGTGCAAAACTGAGATGGTCTTATGAGACTAAAAGTGCAAACTAAGAAGAGGACCGGAAGTGTAAAACTAAGAATGGGACGGAATTGGAGAAGATATGACAAAAAAATCACAAAAACATATTAGAAAATTGGGACCAACACGGCAACTTTGTTAAGAGTGGAAACCAAACTGTTAAGGGTCAGAGCCCGTGGACTAAAATGCAATTTTGCCAAATAAGAATTGGTAAATGAATAAGCATATATATCAATCAATAATTCAGCAGCATTAATCAAACTCAAATTTTGAATGTATATCATGAAGTTTTTCTTAGGAAGAGCTTCAAAACCATCCATTAAGATAGCGATTTATAAACACATCAAACTAAAATAATTGAAGCTGCATACCATGTAACATATTTCTTAATTTTTTTTCTACACACAACTCTTTATGTATTTAATAGATGAAATGTTTCCTTTTGACTTTTTCACACATAAATTAGGTGCATATATTCCCTAAAATAGTTTTTTTTCAAGACAAATTTGTAGTATGAAAAATTTGTCATAAAGAGAATTATACTTGAATCACAAATTTAATTACCTAGCCCAAATCTCAAATTTGTTAGGATTTTGTAGAGGAATAGTACGAAAAAAAGATAAATCGTAGTTTAATAATACAGCAAAAAAAGAATGTTTAAATATATTCCTTAGATCATATTTCAACTCAATGAACATTATCCACACATATAGATTTTACTTTCATATCTGGTGAAGGAAAACGACAATTCCAAATTTTGACTAATTAATATAAATTAGTTAATATGTAAAGGAATACTATTACAAACTCATTCAAGAAAATCTCACAACACAAACAAATTAGGTGCAGTTAAATGTGCTATAATTCAATCAACATCTCCGAAAATCTGGAAAACAGACACAATATAATATTCATAATAAAAAATAAAAAACCTACACAAATAATCATAAAAGAAAATTCAAGGAAACGATGAACTTACAGTCAACATCCATGTAGCATTTTCTACTTCACGAGGATTTGACTTCACATATCGATGATTGAAAGTACATCCCGTGTGCATATCCACTTTATGGTCATCTCTCAAATGGGAAACGAGATAAGGGATGTCTCCGGTAACTGCACACTCAGATCCAGCGTAAGGACAGGTATAAGGTCTGAAATTACAGACAGCTTCATGTTTGAGTTTGCTGTAATAAGGAAATATTTCTGGACATCCCAAAGAATAGAACTTGCATGGAAGATCTAGTGACTCAGCAACTTTCTCTAATGCCAAACATCTTATATCCCCAAGCTCTTGTCTGCACGTAGGACATCGATTATGCACCCGCGTCTTACAAGTCGAACACAGTGTGTGCCCATTGGGACACTGCAAAAAAAAAAAAAAAGATCAATCAACTATTCTTCACCGTAAACAAGTCACAAGAACGTGTGCGTAGTATTTATGATTAAGTGAGATAAACACATTTATCTCACCTTATCGTGTATGAGATCAAATACGTGGAGATTCCAAAAAATTAAGAAAAGCCCGACTCTATACTTCCACCTCTGTGATAGAATTAAGAGATTGTTGGGGGTGTTTAAAAAAAGAAAAATACTACATTGTCATTTTTACACAACTAACCCACATCAGATTTTCTACTCAAATATATCTACAAATAATATATATATATATATATATATATATATATACAAACGCGAATTCCTCGTTACATAAAGTCATAAACCTCGCACAAAATAACTGAAAGATGAAAGGCTTCTAAATAGATGATTGAATCTGAATAAAATTTCTTTCGATGTATTACAAGCCTCGTTTCTGGGTAACATTTACTTTTATGCATCATCAACTCACCGTTAAAAGTTATCATCCAGAGTACCCTGTACTTAAGCAAATTATAAAGGACACTATTTCTAAGTATATAACACAAGTACATTTTTCACAAGAGCAACTCTTAAGAAATAGTAAAATTTTCGATCAATAAAAACCGGAAACATCTTGAATGCTAATATTCATTAACTGGAGCAATACACTCCTATTTCACACTACATCAATCCTAACCACATAGCATATAAATTGAACCATAAAATGAAACAATGTACAGAAAAACAATATAGGCTTGATTATAGGACTAACCTGATGAATTGGAGGGTACATAGAATTGGTGCAAACAGGGCATTCTAGCAATTCATGGACACTTGTGGGGCCAATTCCTAAAATGTAAGGCTTTGATGAATACTGATTATGACTGTTATGAGGATGTGAGAACACTGATGAATGAATCTCTTCATCTTCAATTCCATCTGATGAAGAAACACACTCCACACTATCAATTTCAACTGTTTCCATTTGGGGGTGCAATATGCAATTTTGTGCAAGAAATATTAAATGCCAACTTCTAAAAGTCCAATTTGGGCGGAAAAATGAGAAACCCTATTGCCAGAAATTCAATCTTTTGCAGTAATCTCAACAACCCACTTCTAGAAATTCAATCTTTTAAAGAAATATCAAATACCCACTTTGAATTTTTTGATTTTTGACAGAAATCTGATATGCCCACTTCCAAAATCCAATTTTTCTTCGATTTAAGGGGTTATTGCAATTCTGTATTCTCTCTATTTTATCCTTTTTTCCTTCAGTTTCTTTGGTTTCTTCTTTTCAGGGAGGATTAATCACTGAATTGTAAAGTGAAGAAGAAATCTAAAGAATTTGAAAGAAATTGAAGAAAACTATTCGAGAGATCGACTCAAAAGAACCAAACGAAAAATCATTTTTTTATTTTCTTCTCTCCCACTGGTTAATGAGAGGAGAGAGAATTGAGGATCACCGTTGGTTTGAATAATTGAAGTTACGATGTTGATCTAACGGTTATAAGGGAAGGCGTCTTATTTTCCTTTTAGTTAATGGCAATTTACAGCCGTTATATTTATAATGTTCAATATGTTTTTATGTAGTTTGAAAAAGAGCATTTTCCTCTCCTGTATTTTGATAAATATGGCAATTTATCCTTTGTATTATGATAAATGTGATAATTTACCCCTTTATGTTAAAAGAAAAATTAATGTTCACTCTCGATTTCGTCAAGTGAGTTCACAGAGAGACAAATTGAATATTATGCATTTTACAGGGGATAAATTGAAAATCTGGAAAAATATATAAATGCAAAAACATTCTTTGTTTTGATTTTGTTTAATTAACCATGAATTTTGGTTTCTTTTATTTGAATTCATCCTAATCTTTTTGGTAAAATAATTTGAATTTATAATATCTTTTGTTCCGAAAATTCTATTTAAAATTGGATTCAATCGAAGACCCCTTGTAAAGACCAAAGTGAAACAAATAATTCATAGTGGGGATTAACGTGAGAAAAAAAAACACAAAAAGGATCATTCTGTAAAAAATTGATGATAAGAAGGACTATTAGTGATGTTTATCCGATTGAGAACAAACAACAAAACTGCTGTTAAGAGCCTATTTAGTTGCTCAACCATAATTAACTAACCTTTATTTCCCCAATGAAACGAGAATGATACATTTGAATTTATCAATATATAATTTCAATTATCAAGAATTAAAGATTAAGGTTTAGGTACAAGTAAGCAACTAAGAATTTAGTAAAAAAAATTCAAAGATTAAATTAGGAATTCCAAATTACGCTGATGTCGTAGGATACTATTTTTTGTTGGATCTGAATTTGGGATTTCACTTATGAGTCGAGCTACTTGTCAATTGATGCTATTTTAATCTTTGAGCTGAGCTATTTGTATTGCACTTTGTCATTTATAGTGTTACATTTTAGTCCCTCATGAAATTATTTTGTATTAATTTAGTTTCTCATAAAACTGTTTCTTTATTAATTTAGTTCTTCATAAAACTGTTTTGGCACTTTAGTTCATCTTGGACCACCTGAAAATGATCAAAGTGAAATAAATAATTCATAGTAGGGACTAATGTAGGAAAAAAAAAATACAAGAGGGACCACTCTGTAAAAAATTAATGATAAGAAGGACCATTAGTGGCGTTTTGCCCTTCTCAATCAGAATAATTTTTCATAAAAGCTGGAGCGTTATTGAAATTTGAAGGAAAGTTCTTTTAAAGGCATCTCCAGTCGAAGCAGACAACAACCCCCTCTTGCCTGCCTGCATGCCTACCTTGTCTAGTATGTCATCTCCAACCAAACAAACAATCCAAAACATATAATTCAATTTCAAACTTTCCCCACTCTCACTTAACAATAACAATAATAATAATAACATGATTGTGGAGGACGAACGTGATGAATACGGCAATGAGGACTCTAGTGATGATAAGACGATCCTTGTAGATCTCGTAGGGCTCGTGCAAAATTTTATCATCAATCGAAAAAGAGAACTACTACAACTGTATAAATTATCCACAAGATCAGGCGACATCTACTTGGAATCATATATGATGCGCCGTGGCAAGGACCATTTTTGAATTAGGTATTTCTTAGTAATTGTATTTGTTAAGTTGTTTAATTGATCTTTAAATTGTATTTTCAAATTAAGTTGCAATAATAATAAATTTAATTAAGTCATATTTTTTTATTCGTACTATATTTTTTAAAACTAAGACATATATAAATTAAAAAAGTGACAAAAAAATTAATTAATTTATGTTCGATTAGTATATATTAATTTAAGTCATATTGATTTATGTTCGATTACTATATTTTTTTAAAACTAAGACATATATAAATCTAATTAATTTTTTTACACACATAAAAAATTATTACAACTTAATTTAAAAAAAAAAATATATATATATATATATATATTTATATAAATTAAAAGAAGTGACCAATTAATTTCTTTACGCACATAAGAAAAGATTTCATGTTTTATACTACTTGAAGGTCACTCATACACTATCTTCAAACCAATGTGGGATAAGGAGGGTTAAGTTTTTATCCCACATTAGTTTGAAGATAGTGTTTGACTGGTCTTCTAGTAGTATAAATATGCAGGAGAAAACATTATATCTTTCAAAATTATGATTAAGTTTTTTTTAAAGAAAACATTAAATCATAATTAATAAGTATTACAAAGTGTTTTATACATTTTTAAATTACACACATTTAAATTAATAACTTTTATAATTAAAACTAAAAAAAATTAAAAAAAAACGGTGGCCGCCAACCATTGACCTGGACGGGCGCGTGCATCATGCAGGCAGGCAACTCCACCCGGAAGTCTGCCTGCCCTTTGGGGGGAGATCCGCCTCAAGTCGACTGGGGGCTGTTGCTTGCCTCCCTGTCTCGGTTGGAGATGGCCTAAGGATGAAATATTGAGAAAGAAAAGATAGAACTAAATTAAGTTGTTTGTTTTTAAAGGTAAATCAGTAACAACATCTCTCATATGTGATATGCCCAACACATTTCACTCATACACATTTTTCCTTTTTTTTTTTATGATTTTTTTTCTATTTCACAATTAGGGTTTTTGTTTCAAAAACTTGAGTGAACTGTGTCTGGACAGGATAAGAGGTAATGTGATTAATTTACCCTTAGAAAATACACGTGAGGCACACATGTGCATGTTAACTCTATAAAATAGAGTTATTTTCTATATCTTTTTGCGGGGAATGGCATGAGTTTCTTGAGTTCTTGGATTGTTTTCATTTGGTTTAGCTTGATTTAGCTCGTTGGTGATTCACGTACTCATTTTGGTATTTTCTTGCAAATATTTCAGATTTTCTCTTGAGTTTTGGAAGTGCAAACAGAAGCCTCTTCGCTGGGGCGGAAAATCTCTCCGCTGGAGCGAAATCAAAAAGCAGACAAAATTCTTGGACAGAAGCGTCTCCGCTGGGGCGAAACTACTTCTCCGCTGGGGCAGAAGATTTCCGCGAATTTTAATTAGAGTGCCCTAATTTGACTTGGAAACTTATATCTAAGTGGAGGAAGAGAGAGAAAACATATCTTGGGGACACCTTTTGACAGAAGAGAAACCAAGACCAAGAAAATATCATTGGAGAGCGTGGAAAACATCGGAGAAGACAATTCTTGAAGATTTGAAGACAGATCTACTTCTCTTTCTTATCTCTTTCAATTATCTTTCTCTTTTGTGATCTTATATTCATGACGTTTATTATTTTGGAGTTTATTTCCGTTTTAGCTATGAACTAAATTTACTTTTCTAGGATTGCAATGGAATTCTTTGTTTGAATTGATTGTTGCTTATTTTTCCATATTCTATTATATTGAGATTTGTTGTTTACCCATTCTTGTGCTTTAATTTCAATAGTCTGATCAACTATTGTTTCACAAATCTAATTGAATCGGGAGAGCAAATTAGGTTTTAGGTTAAAGATTGGGTAACCTTTGTACGAATTGCACCCACTTTGAATTGGGTAATTTGTTTAGCAATTAAGATAGGAATATACTTAATTGCCTTAGGTAGTCACAATTAGGGCTTGTTCTTGATTCAATTTGGCCTAACTTCATTGGCATAGGAATATAGCTCTTTGATTAGGTTAGATTAGTTTTACAATATTCTGGAAAGAAATTGTAGAAACTTAAGTGCCCTAGACTAGCAAGGAAACTTAATTGAAATAGAGTTGTTGGGAAAATAAGAGCAATTAGTTTGACAATGAAGGAAGTTGTAATCCTAGGCTTTTATCATCAGAGTTAATCTTGTCAATTTAGAATTTAGTTTTAATTTCATTGTTACTTAGTTATAATCAGAATCAAGAATTCGTTTAATTTGGATAAGAGCAAGAGTGATCATTTAGTAATTAGTTATTTTAGCTCATTAATTCCCTGTGGAGACGATACTCTACTTATCATTATATTACTTGTTGCGATTGCGTATACTTGCGTTTACAAATCCGTCATCAAGTTTTTGGCGCCGTTGCCGGGGAATTATTTGCGCTATTTTGCTAATATTAATATCAGTCATTCTTTTCTTAGATCAAATTTTTATTTGTTGTCTCTTTCTTTATTTTCAGGACATTTATTCTTTGCATGCGCAGCGATCGAAATAAAGAACTTATCCCACTAGATCTTGAAATCGAGCGCACAATTCGAAGATTAAAAAGGCTGAAAATAAATTCTGAGTCTCAAGGTCAGACTATGGGCGAACAAGTCAATGGAGCAGCTGCTGCTGCAAATCGCTCTATCAAAGATTATGCAGTCCCTCATGTTGGAGGACTAAGATCGAGTATTGCTAGGCCAGCTGTTGAGGCCAATAATTTTGAAATCAAGCCAGCAGTCATACATATGCTTGAATCGAAACAATTCTTCGGGCATGCTCATGAGGATCCGAACAAACACTTGAAAATATTTCTGAGGATGTGTGATACATTCAAATTCAATGGAGTATCATCAGAGGCTGTAAGACTGAGATTGTTCCCTTTCTCCTTGACTGGGAAGGCTGCAGATTGGTTAGAAGCTCTGCCAGATGAGTCTATTACAACATGGAATCAGTTAGTGGAGAAATTTTTAGCTAAGTTTTTTCCACCTGCAAAAACTGCAAAGATGAGGAATGACATCACTGATTTTCTGCAACATAAAGATGAAACTTTAAACGAAGCTTGGGAGAGGTTTAAGGATATGCTGAAAAAGTGTCCTCACCATCAAGTTCCAGATTGGTTACAAGTTCAATCTTTTTACAATGGGCTTACAGATAACATAAAAGGAAATCTCGATGCTGCAGCTAATGGTGCTCTTTTGGGAAAATCTCCTGGTGAAGCCAGAGATATTATTGAGGAAATGGCATCAAATATCCAACAATGGTCATCATCAAATATCCAACAATGGTCATCAAGACGTACGGAGCAGAACAAGATAGTCGGGGTTATAGAAGTTGATGCTATTGCTTCTCTAACAACTCAATTGGCAGCTCTCACGAAGAAACTTGATGAGAACTGTAGTAGAAACAATGTTCAGAGAATTTATGCCACTTGTGATATTTGTGGAGATAATCACTCGGTTGCACACTGTCCTGAGAATCCGGAATCTGTCAATTTCGTGGGAAATTCTAACCGTCAGAGGAACAATCCTTATTCCAATACATATAATCCGGGATGGAGAAATCACCCTAATTTCTCATGGGGTGGTAATCAACCACAATTTCAGGCTCAAGGCCCAGTCGCACCTCCAAGGTTTCAACAACCTCAAACACCTATACAGCCACAAACACAAGCACAAAAACCCACTACAGAAGAATTGTTGCTCCAATACATGCAGAAGACAGATGCCATAATGCAAAACCAGAGCGTTGTAATTCAAAACCAGAATGCTTCTATCCGTGCTTTGGATACTCAAATTGGTCAACTGGCTAGTAATCTTAATGCCCGACCTCATGGAGCTTTGCCTGCGGACACTGAGACAAATCCAGGAAAAGAGAGTCAGCATCACTGTAAAGCTATAACTCTCAGAAGTGGAAAGGAGATTGAGGGTAATACTAGAAAGCTTGAGCAAGAAGAAGTGAAGCCACCGAGTGAATTAATTGAGAGTGAACAAAATAATGAAGATGATGTGGAAAAGAAATCCAAAGGATATGAAGAAAAACAGGAGAAACCGAAAGTTCAAGAATATCCACCACCTCCATTTCCCCAGAGATTACAAAAACAAAAGTTGGATAAACAGTTTCAGAAATTTCTTGATATCTTCAAGAAACTATCCATCAACATTCCCTTTGTTGAAGCCCTTGAGCAAATGCCCACCTATGCAAAATTCATGAAAGACATTTTATCAAGGAAAAGAAGATTGGGAGATTATGAAACTGTAGCACTTACTGAGGAGTGCAGCGCGCTTATTCAAAGAAAGCTTCCACCAAAACTGAAAGATCCAGGGAGTTTCACTATTCCGTGCACGATTGGAAATCAATCTATCACTAAGGCATTATGCGATCTAGGTGCTAGTGTAAATCTGATGCCATTGTTGATCTTCAGAAAGCTTGGTGTGGGGGAAGCAAAGCCCACGTCAGTTACGTTACAGATGGCAGATCGAACTCTCAGTTATCCAAGAGGGATAGTGGAAGATATTTTGGTCAAAGTGGACAAATTGATCTTTCCAGCGGATTTTATTATCCTTGATATGGATGAAGATCGCGATGTACCAATCATTCTTGGAAGGCCTTTCTTGGCCACTGGTCGGGCGTTAATTGATGTTGAAAAAGGAGAACTTAAGATGAGAATTCAAGATCAAGAGGTAACCTTTAATATCTATTCATCTTTGAAACATCCTAAGGATAGAGAAGATTGTTTTGCAATAGATGTGGTGGATAGAGCCATCTCTGATACCTTCCTGGAATGTTTTCCTACTGATTCTTTGGAAGCTTCTTTGACATTGGAAATTGATAGGGAGGATGAAGAGTTTATTGAATGTGTGAAAACTCTAGAGGCTACTCCGACATTCAAACTTAAATTTGAAACTCTAGAAATGCCTGAAAAATCAGCAAAAGCTAATAAACCATCCATTGAAGAACCTCCAATCTTAGAGCTTAAACAATTACCAACGCATTTGAAGTATGCATTTTTGGGGGAAAATTCCACTTTGCCAGTTATTGTATCTTATTTGCTTACTGCTGAACAAGAAAATAAGCTACTACGTGTGCTCAGAGAATTCAAAGAAGCAATTGGTTGGTCGATAGCAGATATCAGAGGTATAAGTCCATCTATTTGCATGCACAAGATCTTATTGGAAGATGGTCATAAACCCACTATTGAGCATCAACGCCGTCTTAACCCTGTAATGAAAGAAGTGGTAAAGAAGGAAATTATCAAGTGGTTAGATTCGGGTATTATTTTTCCAATTTCTGACAGCTCATGGGTCAGTCCAGTCCAGTGTGTTCCAAAAAAAGGTGGCATGACAGTAGTTGAAAATGCACATAACGAGCTTATTCCGACAAGAACTGTCACTGGTTGGCGGGTGTGCATGGATTATAGAAAGTTAAATAAGGCGACTCGCAAGGATCATTTTCCATTACCGTTCATTGACCAGATGCTAGATAGATTAGCTGGTAAAGAGTACTTTTGTCAACTTGATGGTTATTCCGGCTACAATCAGATTGCAATATTTCCAGAACACCAAGAGAAGACGACATTTACATGTCCATATGGGACGTTTGCATTTAGGAGGATGCCATTTGGCTTATGCAATGCACCCGCAACATTTCAGAGGTGTATGATGGCTATCTTTACAGATATGGTGGAGCAATGCATGGAGATATTTATGGATGATTTTTCTGTGTTCGGTGATTCTTTTAATAGTTGTCTTGTTAATCTAGCTTTGGTGTTGAAGAGATGCAAAGAAACCAATCTCGTTCTAAATTGGGAGAAGTGTCATTTTATGGTTAAAGAAGGAATAATTCTTGGGCATCGAGTCTCTGAGAAAGGCATTGAAGTGGACAAAGCTAAACTTGAAGCAATAGAGAAACTTCCTCCTCCTATATCTATAAAAGGGGTCCGCAGTTTCCTTGGCCACGCGGGGTTCTATAGGAGATTCATTAAGGACTTTTCGAAAATCGCTAAGCCACTATCTAATCTTTTAGAAAAGGATGTGAAGTTCAATTTTGATGCTGCATGTATGAATGCATTCCTTGAGCTCAAGAGGAGATTAGTCTCTGCTCCTATTATCATCGTGCCTAATTGGGATCTTCCGTTTGAACTAATGTGTGATGCAAGTGACTTCGCTATTGGAGCTGTTTTGGGGCAACGAAAGGAAAAGGTGTTTCATTCTATTTATTATGCTAGTAAGACTCTAAATGATGCACAAATCAATTACACCACTACTGAGAAAGAGTTGTTAGCGGTAGTTTTTGCATTTGACAAGTTTAGGTCTTATTTAGTGGGTACTAGGGTGACAGTATACACAGATCATTCTGCAATAAAGTATCTAATTGGAAAGAAAAATGCTAAGCCTATATTAATTAGATGGATACTTTTGTTACAAGAATTCGATTTGGAGATCCGAGATAGAAAAGGTTCGGAAAATCAAGTGGCTGACCACCTGTCTAGGCTTGAAAACCGGGAGCATTCAAGTGATTTGGTTGGAATTAATGAGACATTTCCTGACGAACAATTGCTTGCTATTTCTGATAATATTGTTCCTTCGTATGCGGATATAGTCAACTATTTGGTGAGCCACAAGTTGCACCCTGACATGAACTATCAACAAAAGAAGAGATTCATGCACAATGTAAAGTCATATTTCTGGGATGAACCATTTTTGTTCAAGCTATGCGCTGATCAAATCATTAGAAAATGTGTTCCTGAAGACGAGGTTGAAAGTATTTTGCATCATTGTCATTCTTCTGCTTATGGTGGTCATTTTAGTGGAGAGAGGACTGCTGCAAAAGTCCTTCAATCTGGTTTCTTTTGGCCTACTTTATTTAAAGATGTACATTCTTTCGTTACTCATTGTGATCGTTGTCAAAGGGTGCGAAATATTTCGAGAAGATACAAAATGCCTCTTAATTATATTCTGGAAGTTGAGCTTTTCGATGTATGGGGTATTGATTTTATGGGCCTTTCATATCATCTCACAAGAACAAGTATATCTTGGTTGCTGTTGACTACGTATCTAAGTGGGTGGAGGCATCTGCCTTTGAAACCAATGATGCTAAAGTGGTGCTAAGATTCCTTAAGAAGAATATTTTCACTCGTTTTGGTACTCCGAGGGCAATCATTAGTGATGAAGGAACTCACTTCTGCAACAAACAATTTTCAGCTCTCTTGGCCAAATATGGGATCACGCACAAAGTTGCTTTAGCATATCATCCTCAAACGAGTGGACAAGTCGAGATTTCTAATCGAGAGATAAAAAGGATTCTGGAGAAGACAGTGAGCACGTCTCGAAAAGACTGGTATATGAGATTGGACGATGCACTTTGGGCTTACAGAACCGCATTCAAGACACCAATTGGTATGTCGCCGTATAGACTGGTGTTTGGCAAAGCATGTCACTTACCCGTGGAACTTAAGCACAAGGCTTTTTGGGCTATTAAAAAGTTAAACTTTGACGTTAATGCATCGGGGGAAAAGCGTCTCTTGCAGCTCAATGAATTAGATGAATTCAGGTTGCAAGCATATGAAAATGCGAGGATTTACAAAGAGAAAACCAAGAAAATACATGATGAAAAGATAATCCGTAGAGAATTTGAGCCAGGACAGCGAGTGTTATTGTATAATTCCCGCCTTAAACTATTTCCTGGAAAACTCAAATCAAGGTGGTCTGGCCCTTTTCTAGTTACAGAGGTTTTTCCCTATGGAGCTGTGGAAGTACAAGATGAACAAAGTGGGAGAACTTTCAAGGTCAATGGACAAAGATTAAAGATTTATTTGGGGGGCAACATTGATCGTCAAATCGCCACCATCACTTTGGGCGATCCGCAATAAGATTGACAAAGTCAAGCCATGACTATAAATAAGGCGCTTGTTGGGAGGCAACCCAAGTATAAAAAAAAAAAAAAAAAAAAAAAAAAAAAAAAAAAAAAAAAAAAAAAAAAAAAAGAGAGAAGTTGGACAGAACATGATCCGCCCCCACGGAAATGATTTATCGCCCCAGCGAGGGCTGCTCGGATTGAATTTTGATACAAATTCCAGAACACACTTCGCCCCAGCGGAGCATTAGTACCGCCCCCGCGGAGTTCTCTCTGGAATTTACATCAAATTTCCAGAACACACTTCGCCCCAGCGGAGCATTAGTACCGCCCCCGCGGAGTTCTCTCTGGAATTTACATCAAATTTACACTTCGCCCCAGCGGAGCATTAGTACCGCTCCCGCAGAGTTTCCTCTGGAATTTACATCTAATTTCGAGAACAAAATCCGCCCCAGCACAAAAACACTCTGCCCCAAGCAAAACAATCTCAAATGTTGAGGACCATACACAATTACATGCTTCAATGCGGACTTTCCACAACTCTCACCACCACATGAAGAGATCAATGCTGAAGATTGAAATAAGGCTGCAATCAGGGACGTTCTTTAATTGCTTTATTTTATCTTTGTCTTCAGCTTAATTCTTTTATCTCTTGTTTTCGTTACTTTCATCATTGAGGACAATGTGTTTCTTAAGTTTGGGGGTGATTGCATTTACGTTGTGCATGCTAGGTCGATTTTTGATCAAATTTTTGAAATTTAATGTATTGTTGACTGTTTTTCCTGCAAAATTCGAAGCACGAATGCATAATCGAGGATTTAGGATGAAGTTAGTGAATTATAGTCTAGAATAGAGCTTAAGAAATTTTATCTTGCCTACCTAATCTCTAGATTCGAGGGTTGGAAAACTTAGAATCTAAGTGATAGTTTTGCCTAAGTTTGGGGGTAAGGATAACTTTAACAAGAACCAAATGAAGCAAATTACTGAAAAGCTATAAGTTAAATTCGAAGAAAATAACCTCACTTGTATGAGACCTGAAAAATCTCATCGCTTGAGACTTATACTTGCACTCCTCTAACTTGACTGCGATAAGATGAACGATGTATGGGTGCATCGACTTAACTCTTCTGCGCCCCTCTATGTTGACCGCTTCTTTAGAACAGGTTATGAGTGTGAGTGGTGCTAAATATACTTGAGTTGTGCTAAATAATGAATAAAATGCTAAGTGAAAGTTCGAACTTAAAGGATTCCATAACTTCGACTGAAAGCATTGTTTGAACTTAGTGATTAGTTTGATAACCTGAGAAAATAGAGAATAGGCTTGGCAATTTAAGAATTCATGCAATTAGGCTCAATGATTTCGAAGCTATAGTGATCTGGGTGATTCCGACATTCTCGTATTATGTATACACACACACGCAGGAATTACATGATAGAATGCATAACGTTTTGAAAGTGATGGTTATTAGTCTGACTTGTCATGCATGATTGTAAATGTTTGAGTTGTTGTCTTTAGTTGTGGTCGTTTTGGCCTTCTACTCCTTTCTTTTGCTCGGGACTAGCAGTGCATTTTTCGACCAACTTTAAATTTAATATTTTAGGGGGTAAAGTGCTTATTTTCTATTTTTGAGTGGCAAACTGATAAAACATGTAACTTTGAGGGGTTGAAGTGCACTTTATAATAGTAAGAAAATAAATTAGTAAACAACAACCTGAAACAATTTTTACTATAGTATAAATGAGCTAATGCAAATTTATTCCCTATAAAATGCATAGTATTCAATTTATCTTTGTGTAATTTGAAAGAAAAAAAAAACACTTACATTTATGTGAAAAATTTAAAGAAACAATTTACCTCATTTAGCTGAAGATGTAACATTTATCATAACACAGAGATGTAAATTGCCACATTTATCATAACACAAGGAATATTTGTCACATTTATCCTAATATAGAAGGTAAATTGCCACATATAAGAGGGATAGTTTTGTCAATTCGTATTTTATTTAAGTTTAAAATGTGAGGGAGTGTGAATTTTTTATAAGTTTACAGGATAGTAAGGGCAAACCCAATGCTGGGGGCTAGGGGGAGGGCTCCGGAGCTCCCCAGCTGCCCCTGCCCCCAGTCTCAGCCCCTGTCTATTCAAATCCAATCATGGGGCTTTCTACTTCATTTAATCTCAATTTAATTCTTCCCCGCTCTCACCATTATAATAATTATATAATTATAATACTAATAATAATAATAATACTACTAATAATAATAACAAATATAATAATAATAATAATAATAATAATAATAATAATAATATAATTAAATTATTAATAATATTTAAATATATAAATTAAGAATAATAATAATAATAAAAACATTCATTAAATTGCCGGAGTACTACACGAAAATACATCATCGAATTAAAAACAGTTCTACCACGCAACAAAGGAAAATAAAATAAAATACAAGAACACACATCATCGGCAAGTGGATATGATAAGATTTTAATTACTTAAGATCAAAATCACATCTTCCTTCACTTGACGAACCTCCAGATGAACCTGGAAATAAGCGTTTTGTAAGCCCTTTTTTTTTAATTTCTTTCCTTAGACCCTTCCAATAAGTCTTCGTATCTGGAGTGTACGAAGAACAATCCATGGACATAATTCGATATTCATTAGCGATTTCGTCGTCGATTCTTTTAGTTTCATTTTCTCGTTCTCTTTTTTCGTCGTCAATTGTTTTTTGTTGGAGATTATCCTCATGCCCTTTTTGGCGTCCCGCCTCTAACAACACTGCAGTTTTCTACAGTTGTCGCATCCTTTCATTAAATTGAGCAGTTGTTTCTAAGCTTGACGAAGCCTTTCCTTTGGCTTTTTTCGCGCTCTTTGTTCCTGTTGGTCTCGCACTATATTGGTGCGACGAAGGAGTCTCCAAATTTTCCTCGTTGGGCTCCGCTTGACTCGGTGAAAAATCATTCAGCGGAGGTGACGGATAATAAATACCTTCTTCTCTGTCAAGCATTGGTTGAGATGACATACCAGGCATGCATTGAGAAGTTTGAGATTGGGTTTGAGTATCTGATTCCACAGACCATATCACCCAACCCTTTGCAACCTACCAGCGGTGATCGAACATCCAAGGGTTTCCAGCATCTGTCTTATATAATAACAACGCCAAACGATGCTACAAATACCAAAAATTGAACGATAAAATGAAATAATGATAGTGCTAATAATGAAATTGAGTATGAAACACTATAATTTCACAGCATTTACCTCATCCGTCAGGTTAGTTCCACTTGCGCATTGCTTATGTGCTTTAATACATGCAGAGTTCCATTTGTTCATGCTTTTGAAAATATGTTTTTTCCAACGGCTAGTAATTGCATCTTCCGCCCGTACTTCATAACGGACACCAGCAACATAGAGAATTTGGTACATCATTGTGATAATCTTCATCCATAAAGATTTTCCCTCTTGGCCTACTATGTTGTCCTCAGAACACTCGATGTATGCTCTCGTCAACGCTATATCTTCTTCGTTCGACCAAAGGCGAGACATTTTTGGTTTGAAAATTTTGTGTTTGTTTAGAAGAGGTGGATGTAGAATGAAGTTATGATACCAAAGTACCCATATAAAAAGAGAAATTCGGATAATATAGATGAAGATTTTTTTACTTACGTGGCAAGTTACAATTCGTTGATTATATTTGATCAGGTATTCTGCAATCTAAATATATAGATGAAGTCACAAATTTCTGTACGCCATTTATTTCTTTGTCTTTTAACTTTATAAGATTCCCTGCCAAGTATCAACATTGACAGGATATGGGTAAACTACATTATTGAAATTTATTTTGAAGTATTATCAACTTTACTTAAGTGTTTTTTCACTTGTTTGTTTTTATTTTGTTTAAGTATTTTCTTGCTTAAGTGTATGTTAAATTGTTTGTTCTTATTTTATTAATCAAATTAAATCGTATTGTTCCAATTATTTTTCATTGCAAGTTATTAAATTTCATGTTGGTGATTTAATGTGATAAATATATTAACAAAAATTTCAACACAAAAATATGTTTACAAAAATATTATAAATAAAGTATGAATTTGAATATTTTTGTCTAAGTGTTTAAATTATATTTTCAAAGTAATTGAAAAATTATATTGTTCAAATATATATATAGCCACCAATATTCTAATTAAATGATTTAGTTGTACTTGTCATTTTTTAAAATAAAATTAAAATTATAATTCAATAAATTAAAATGTCATAAAAAATATGAACAATAAAAGTTAAACAAAAAAATTTGAACTAAAAATTATATCACAAATTACATAAATATACTATACTATTAAATACACAAACTTAAAACAAAACTAAAACCAAAACTAAAAAACAAAAAAAACTTGGCGTCACCTGATTGCTGCCAGGCGCTTGGACGCGCCTGCCGGGGTAGCTGGGGAGCTGATAATTTATCCATCGATCGAAAGAAGAAAAAAAAAACAATTTGGACCGATATTTAGTAGGTCGAAATATCAACAGCTCAGGTCTGAATAATTAAAAAAAAAATCGACCGAGTTTTTTTTAAATCGGCAATTAAAAATAATTTAAAAAAAATAAAATCCATTTCTTCCTCTCATTCCACAATCACCTTCTTCCCGTCTTCCGATCGAATTCGCCGCCGCCGTTCACTAGCCATAGGAGCCACCACCACCACCTATACCGAGTCCAACCCATTGCAACCCAGCCCGGACCCGCCTTCCCCTGCTCAAACCCACGCAAACCAGCCCCTGCCCAAATCCGCACCACCTAGCTCCGCCGCCCCTGCCGGAACCTGAACCAGCCGCCCAAAGCCGCAGCCAAGCCCGTACCCAAATGTATAGTACCCTTCTCTCTCTTTTTTGATTTAATTTGTTTGGTGCCTTGTGCTTTAAATGTAGTACTTTGTAGCATAAATGCTTTCCTATATTGGTCTAGTTATTATAATGTCGTGGGTATCAATTTTTGGGTGTTGAATTTGTGGATTGAAGTATTAATTAATTCAATTAGGGTTTATATATGTTAGGGTTTATGTTAGGGTTTCATTTTAGATATGATGAATTTCTTGATCTGGGGTGGTGAAAGAAATCATGGAGGAGAGTATCTTGTGCCAATGGAGTGTAAATCGATCCATATTGGCTATTTTTCAATGGGGTTTCAATGTCACTGTTATCATTATGAACAAATTTAATTTAATTTTTTTAAAGTGCAAATTTGGGTAAATAAAGTGGCCACGTTTGGTGGGATGGTGAAAAAGGGAAAAGGGTGTTATCGGACATGTAACTAGGGCACTATAGTATAAACCTTCATTTTCTTCTATAGTATAAACCTTCATTTTCTTCTATAGTATAAACCTTCATTGTCTTCTATAGTATTAACCTTCATTTTCATCTACATGAATGAATCAGACATGTAACCAACCCTAAATTCGCTGTTCCCCTCCTAACCGCCAATCCACCACCAGCCCGGTTCGACCCGATCAGCCACCTCTTCTCTGCCTCTACTTGTAACTAGGGCCTCGCCATCTCTCTGAATCGGCATTGCTTCCGCTCGGTCTAATTAAATTCAGGTACTTATTGTTAGGGTTGTCAAAATGGGGTGGATTTTAACCCGGATCCGGTCCGAATCCGAACCAATTTAATAGGATTCTTTTTCTATTAGGGATTCGATGGATCTGTTCCAATTAAGAAGATCTGTAATTCGAAATAAGTGGAGCGAATATGGATTAAGCCTAATTCGATCCGTTAAGAATTCGTATCCGAATATTCTCTATGTAATATATTATTTAAATATTTTGAGTTATAAAACTAAATATAAAAAAAAAAAAAAAAAGTCACCTAAAAATTGTCACTCTATGTATGAATTAGCCCATTATTGCGAAATGGACCATATTCACTTACTGGGATTCTTTCCTACGTCTTATCTTATATACATACAATGGAATTATTTCAAGATTCCTATACCATTATTTTTACAGAGAGAAAAGAGATAAAGCCCTAATTCTTCAGCAGCCGCCTATTCTTCCTCCACCATCTCTCTGTCCACATGTTTGGACTGCTATTCACTTCTTTTTCCTCATTAGCTCTATATTTCATCAGCTTCACATTATAATTTGTTTTGCTTCTCAACATCATTGAGTTCTCGTCTCAAATTTATCATTTTCAACCATTTAAATTTTGACCTTCATAGTCAATCTGAGCTTTCAGATCACCGGCCACAACAACTCCGACGAAAATAGAGGGCGGAAATGGAAGGTAGAGTTTGACGCCATGCTTATGCTTTGAATTAGGTGATAACGGATTCGGATTGTACAGCCGGATCTCGGATATCCGTCGGACTCGGATCCAATTTCAATTTTCAAGAATCCAATTGGATCCGGAGCGGATTCTGTCATTAGCTGACAAATTTCGGATTCAAATTCGGATTGACTCCTATCCGGTCCAAGTCCGACCCATTGACAGCCCTACTTATTGTATGTAATTTATCTTCTCCAACTCCTTTCTTGTATTGTGATTGCTTAAATTAGTATTGATTGTTGATCAATTCATACTAAAAAAATTAGGTTTAGAATTAATTATGAAGACTCTCAATAATGGGGAAGAAATTAGGTCAGCAGAATTATCGAATTAATTCGACTCTACTTACTTTGCATTATCGGTGATTTAATTGTTAATCGTGAGTCCCTTGAGTATTTTAAAAACTATATATAAATTTAAAAGAAAAGTGAAGTATTTCATGACAAGATATTCAAGGATAAAAATAAAAAGGATCTTTAGGATGCTTCTTTTTGGCTGCCACCATTAAGTTTAGTAACTAAAATAAGTGAAGGAACTGTTCATATATTTTCATGTTGAAAAGTTCCTAATTTTCTTTAGATTTTATCCTTAGTTCATAGTCATGTAAATAATTTCATAACGGGTTCTTTCGGGTTCAAGATATAGTATCGTAGAGTTGTTTAATTTGTGCCATTTATATGCATTCCTCATAGTTAAGACATGAAAAAACTCCAAAAGTCTATTACTTTAACAATTTGGTGTAATTGAGAAGATGGTTTTCGAAATTTACATACTAAAACACATATTTGCTATACTTGCAGGGCCAATAGTGTGAGTACTTTGAATGGATTGATACAGTTGTTGATCAACAACCTACACAAACCACTCCGTGTTTGATTGATCTCATTAACATCCTTGAAGCTGAGACTAGAACTATGTCGTATGTTGATTGACCAGGGTCAATATAGACTTTCTCCACGGCCACCATGTTAGCTCTCCGAGAAATTGAATCCCTCTGCCGCATCACCGCCGTAAGCTTCCAGTCACTAAGTACTATCTCCGCCGCTGACCATGAGCAACACCTCTCTACCATAAAATCCAAATCCCAACTCCTTGAATCATACACCGTCACACCCCCAATCAAACCATGGCCCCAAAAACTCTCACATAAACGCCTTTGCTCCATCATCACTCGCCAACAAAATCTCGATCTTGCACTCCAGATTTTTCACTTTGCCGGTAATTACCACCCTAATTTCCAGCATAACTACGACACCTACAACTCCATTGTCCACAAGCTCTCCCGCCTCCGCGCCTTCGAACCCATACCATCCCTCTTAAATGATTTACAAAATTCAAAAATCAATTGCGGCGAGAATCTATTCATCACTTTGATTCGCAACTACGGCATTGCTAGCAAGCCAAAAGACGCGCTCAAAGTGTTCGTACGTATTAATGATTTTGGTGTTCAAAGGTCAGTTCGATCGTTCAACACTTTACTTAATGCGTTTGTACAGAACAACAAGTATGATTCCGTTTACATTATGTTTAAACATTGCAAGAAGAAATTCGGGATAGTCCCCAATGTGTTTACTTGCAATATTTTGTTGAAAGCATTGTGTAAGAAGGGTAACGTAGAGGGCGCAATCAAGGTGCTCGATGAAATGCCAGGAATGGGAATGGTTCCGAATGTGGTGAGTTACACAACAATTCTAGGCGGATATGTAGATCGAGGCGATATGGTGGGAGCTAAGAGAGCTTTCGACGAAATTTTGGATCGAGGGTGGTTGCCTGACGCTACCACTTACACAGTTTTGATGGACGGGTTTTGTAAGTTAGGGCGGTTTGTCGATGCGACGAGAGTGATGGATGAGATGGAGGGAAACAGGGTCGAGCCTAATGACGTTACTTACGGTGTGATGATCGAGGCTTTGTGTAGAGAAAACAAGTCGAGGGAAGCAGTGAATATGGTCGGAGATATGATGGACAAGAAGTACGTGCCGAGCTCCGCATTATGTTGTAGGGTGATAGATGCGTTGTGTAGAGATGGAGGAGTCGAGGAAGCATGCAATTTGTGGAAATTATTGTTGGTGAAGAATTGTACTCCGGATAACGCGATATCAAGCACATTGATACACTGGCTTTGCCAGGAGGGGAAGATTTGGGAAGCGAAAAAGTTGTTCGATGAGTTTGAGAAGGGTTCGATTCCTAGTGTTTTGACGTATAACACTCTTATTGCCGGGATGTGCGAGAGAGGAGAGTTGTGTGAAGCCGGGAGGTTATGGGATGATATGGTGGAGAAAGGGTGTGTTCCTAATTCGTTTACTTATAATATGTTGATTAAAGGTTTTTGCAAAGTGGGTAATGCAAAGGAAGGGATTCGATTCTTGGAGGAGATGTTGGATAAAGGGTGCTCGCCTAATGAAGCCACGTACTCTATTTTGATAAACGGGCTTTGTGACTCCGGATGTGAAGGAGATACGTCTATCGTGCTTGATATCGCGGCTTCTAATAAAACGGAAATTAACTTTGATTCTTGGAGAAATTTAGTGGCCAAATTTGTTGTTGATCGGGGTAATGTATGTGGGGTTTTGGATAGAATTTTGTTGGAGAATACTATGTAGTTTCGTTTTTCAAATGAGTCGAGATGAGAGCGATTAGAGGTCAATGATTTTTTTTCAGTCATAGTTAAGGGTGCTTCAATATCTAGCCTTTTTTCATGGTTTAATATATTGAAGCACCCTTAACTATGACTGAAAAAAAATCATGGTTTAAGTGTGCTTGTTATTGAAGCTTTTAAATTGAGTTTGAATTTAAATTCCTAATTTTTTTAATATAGTTTTTTTGTTTCTTAATGATTTAATATCTTTTGAAGCGCGTCAAACACATTAAGTGTAAATCTCTTATTCAACAATGTCGTTTTACTGAACAAAACTTGAATATGGTCAGATTAAACATTTTCGGGGTGATCATGATCTAAATAACAATCATGTTTTTTCCGTTTTCCTAATTGACAAAATTGTGGGAATGAAAATATGAAACAACCCTAGACCTAGCAGATAAATCAAGAATACGGAAACAAAAACAACAATTGAACCAGATAATGCCATTGCATTATAAGATCGTAATTGAACAGATCGAGCAAATTCAAATTTGCCTAACATGAAACATGATACATGAAACCTAGTCCGAAAACACCATGTAGACTGTAGAACAACAAAAGTCCACATGCCCCCTAATTGACACTTATGTAAATAAAATTTTACGCACATATATTTCCTCGGATCAAGTCAATTGAATAATTAATCGAATAAAGATCTTTAATCAATTAAATCACCATATTCAAATTAAAATTCCCTCCATTTATGCACTAACAAAGTGCTCTTTTTCCTATTCTTTCTTCTATATCTTATTATCAGTTTGGCTACAATTACAACTTGGTTTTCCACCAAATCCTCCTGCAGAAGAAAGGAGTACTTATATAAATAAATAACAAAGTTTTTCTGAAGCGAAAATTTTTGTCCAAAAAAAAAAAAAAAAAAAAAAAAAAGAAGAGAGCATGAAATCCATTTACAATGAGAACATAAAAGTACAACAAATAAGCAACAACCTATCCTCTAAATCTTTCTAAATATTGTCAATTTTGACTTATGCTGTACATAATGAAAAACCATTCAAAGTTCACAATGCAACTATAGAAGGAAGCTCTTGGTCGACCTCCGCTTCCCCTTCCGGCCCTTCCGCAGAGGTCTGTAACACAAAAACAATATATTTAAATAACATTTATTTATTTATTTATTACTCCTTCCGTCCCATTATTTCAATATTTTAAGTGACTTATCAAATTAAATTATTCACATTTGTGACGTATTAAACCTTTTAAATATTAATATATAAGTTAGTCAAGTTAATTGGTCAACCGTAACAAGAGATAAAGAATTATGGGACAGAGGAATGGGTGAAAGAGTTAGTCGTGTTAGGGTTTACCTCTGCATCCTTGGCCTTGTGTTGTGAAAAATATCGTTCGTATGCCCCCTTGCCGTAAAGAATTTTAGCCTCGATTCCACGCCCTTCAGATTCTTTGTCTACTATAACCGCGTCTATTATATCATCCCCTCTTCTCTCATCAGGAATCTGCAAAAAAAAGGGTTCAGATTTTATCGTTTAACAAGGAAAATAGAACAAAAATGTAATGTCTACATAGATTGTTATCTTTATATACTCTGAACTCTAGTAAATAATAGATTGGATTAGTTGTTTGTAATTCCTCTTGTAAAAAAGGAAAATAGAACAAAAATGTAAGTGCTTAAATTAACTAACTATATTGATCAATGGCATATATACTAAAGTTCAAAAATTTAAAAAGACATTAAATCTTTGAAAAATTATTCTACAAACGAGTTTTTATATTAACCAATATCTCGATCAAAGGCATGAAATTAACAATAAAATTACGAGAGAAAAAACCACAAACCTCATACATAGCATCCATTAAGACATTCTCTAACATCGATCGCAACCCCCGAGCACCAGTATTCTTAGTTATTGCTTTCTTAGCAATCAATCTCAAAGCATCATCCGTGAAATGCAACTTCACCTAATAAGAAACAACAAATTATACGATTTATTTTAAGACCCAAAAAAATATACACAACGTAAGATAAACTAGTAATCTACCCTGTTTTTCTTCACTAAAAAATAGTAGTAAAATAAATATAAACTTACTCCATTCATTTGGAACAACTTTTTGTACTGCTTCCCTAATGCATTTTTAGGCTCCGTTAAAACCTGGAAAATAAATTGAATAGTGTTGTATAAGACATGATACTATTAAGTAAAAGAAAGAAATCGGAAATTATATAGACAAAATTGTGACCTGAACAAGCTGATCCTCGGTAAGTGCTGCCAAGTTAACTAGGACGGGAAATCGGCCAACGAACTCGGGTATTAGCCCGTATGCAATTAGATCACTACTTTCAACCTAGAAATGCAAAAAAGTTGCAGTTGTAACAATTTGCATAGCAAAATTACATATAAAATAGGATAATTCCACTTTGGCCCCTTCAACTATTGAAATTAAGCTTACGGTTTCAAGTAAAGATGAGGTGACAGCCGCACTAGTAACACCGCCTGTTCTCATGTTTGCACGTACAGGAGCACCAAATCCAATAGAAGAATCTTGCCGCCTGAAATTCATTTCTCAATAATTTAAAGCTTTAGAGTGAATGAAGAGACCAACTATTCAGATTTTAAAAATTAAAAGTCATAATACCTTTCTGATATAGTTTTTTCCAAGTCAATGAAAGCACCACCGCATATGAAGAGAATGTCTTTCGTATCAATCTGCAAAAATTATTTTGAAACAAAAATTTCACAAACAAAGGACAAAAACAAGTGCACATCACATCAAAGATATATTTACAAGTACATGAAATGATGAACGAACTACATAAAATGCTCTATGCTCAAGCTTATGACTGGCAATATGGTCATCACTCAAAACCGTATTTTTTTAGACATAAAGTAACATACACCATGATAATAAGTGTATAAACCTTTTCTTTTTTTTTATAATTATGGTCCACGTTACTTAATATCTAATTAACACAATACATAACATTAGTGAACCTTTCAAATAGAAAAGCTATCGACCCAGATCATTCTTGCACCCGACCCATTTTCAACTAGTAGAAAACAAACCATAACCGACCCATTTTGACCTGCCCCATTTATTACATTTACAAGCCCGATAGCCGTGAAAAGAGACAGAGTGTATTCAATCCTCCAGCAATTTACGTGTTAGTACTATAATTTCTCATTATGTGTACTTCAAAGTATATTACCTGAATATTGTCACCTCTAGGATGCTTCCTGGCACCCTTCTCCGGGACATTCACAACCTGAGGGGAATAAAAAGTCAACGATCAGAATCTAGATTTCAAATCCATCAGACTTAATTTAAATTAGTCTTTTCTCGGTGATTCCTTTGACCTTAAATACATCAGATTAAAGTATATTACACCCTATTTTTCTTTTATAAAAAAGAGCTAAATGCTAAAATACCCCATGTGCTTTGCCTAATTGGCAAAAACCTACGTGTGTTATTTTTATTAGCAAAAAGCACCCTGTATTCTTTTTTTATTAGCAAAAATACCCATTTGAAATTCCTTCATAAATCAATATGGATGTTATCGTCAATTTTTTTAGGTGAATAGGGGTGTTTTCGCATTTTTGGTGGGGGTAAAACTCTCATTTTTCCTGAAAAATATATAATGCGTCTTGGGAGGGAATTTTTTGCTAATAAAAGTTAGCTCAGGTGGGTTTTGGTTATAAAAATAACTCAGGGGGGTTTTACTAATCAAGCAAAGCATAGAGGGTATTTTTGCATTTCACTCGAAAAAATAGTACATTCTAGCAGATAACATCAGCTTCTCATATAAATCACAACAAACATCGCAAGGGTGACGTAATACAAAGCACTTACGGTCCCCTCGAGCATTTTCAATAGTGCTTGCTGGACACCTTCCCCTGACACGTCCCTACTAATATTGAGGCTCTCAGCCTACAAATTGAACAAAAAATAAGATTGGACATTAGAAAGGTATATAATATTTCAATACTGCCAATAATAATTTAGGTATTATAAATTCTTCGAGCCGTAATGAGACCTTTTTTGTAATTTTGTCAACTTCATCAATATAAATTATGCCTTGCTGAGCAGCTGCCACATTATAGTCTGCAACCTGAAATGTAAAAAAAAAAAAAAGGAACTTATACTAGATGCCAAAAAGAAAAAAAATTCGCACCAAATTGAAGATACAAAAGTTCCGTGATAACAAGTTTGAACCGAAAATTCTAATGCTAATCTTGTGGTTTCTTCTTAAGAAGCACGTAAAATATAAAGAAAACCAGATGCATCCATGGCATTGTCTAGATTATTGAGTATATTAAGAACAAAAAAGAACACAATCACATAAATAGTGCATCAGTTTTGGTGGAACATATCCTACTAAAGATTAAAGCAAAAGCTCATTCTAAATAGATGAGATAACTACGCTGAACTCACCGTAAGCAGCTTGTATAAAATGGATTCAACATCTTCCCCAACGTATCCTGCCTGAAAAACGAGAAGTACTTTTATCCAAAAATAAGATATTTATGCTTAAGTTTCCAGTTTCAGTAATGCATTATTTGGTTCTTGAATTTCAGTGAGTAAAATGATGGGAAGATGGAAATGAGAAGAAAAAATTGAAGCTCAATGTTCCATCATCTGATGCGAGAAAATATTTTCATCAGTGTTTTACTCAATAAAATTCAAGAACCAAATATAGTGTAAGATCACATCATAATATTAGTTATTAATAATTCCTATGTCTTACTGAGAACAAATGTGTTAATCACAAAAAAATATGATAATCTACTATTAGGTAGTAAAGTCCCAATGCAAATCACTTTACCACAACTTTAGAATTTTAGAAATTTTGTTCGATAAAATGACTTGCCTGAGTAAGTGTAGTGGCATCAGCAATTACAAAGGGAACATTTACCAATCGTGCCATAGTTTTCGCGAGTAGTGTTTTTCCTGTCCTTAAAAGTAACATTTAAAGCACATAATGAAACAGTAGAACTGAAAGAGCAACAAGTTGTACTCAAAACAAATAATAAATAATTGCAATCGATGGTTAAAGGAGGGCAAAAAAGCAATTTGAGTCCTTTAACTTTTGCAGAGACGTCAAAATGGGACACAAGTAGTTTCGACCGGCAATTAACATCCTTCATGTTTTAAGTTGTTGCAATTTTAGTCCTCTTACCGGCAATTTTAGTCCTAAATTCGTCGGGATTAAAATCAGTATCCTTAAATTGCTACGTAAGCAAACAAATTGAGAGGTTTTGTCCCTCTTGCTGCACCTTGTCAAATTAGCCTAACTTGGAGGAAATATAACTACTTATTTTCCTCCTATCTTTCCATACCTACTAAATACTAGGGTAAAAATGTTATAATGTCTCAATTTATTTACTTATGTGGCAATTTATAAACAATAATTTTAATTCTGGCGAATTTAGGACTAAAACTGCAGATAAGAGAACTAAAATTGCGGCAACTTAAAACATAAAGGATGTAAATTGCTTGCCGGAACTACAAGTGTCTCACTTCCGCGTCCCTGCCAAAGTTTAAGGACTATTTTTGCTTTTTTGCCGTTAAAGGAGGATGAAGCACACATTAGAAAAAAATAGAGAATTGATTTAAAAGCTTAAAAAGGACTATAAAGTCAAATGATATTGCACAAAAAAATAATCATACTCGGGGATTAAGTAAATTACCTGAACCTGTGGGTCCCATCACAAGAATGTTACTTTTCTCAAGTTCCACATTCTCAATTTCGGTCCCCTCGCCTCTTTCACTATCTGTACTACCTGCAGGCCTAACTTTCAAGGTGTAGAACTAACACTTAGATATTCGCATGTAACAACGGGACAGCAAACAAATTTAGGCAACAATTACACGTATAGGCCAACTGCATAGAACAACTTTTTGTTGGGCGCATGAGCATTTTGCAGGACCCACAACAATCAAACAAAACCTTTTTTCGGACAGATGAAAGGGTTAATGGCCTATCCAGTTACAACTTTGGGCCCATTTTTTGCAAGAATCAAGATTATGTGATAAACCATTATTGGGGCAAACTATGTAACATGTATACTTATGTACTTATTCTCTTGAGGCAATTTCCAAGACTCCAATTCAAAAACATGAAAATAAGCTAATGTTTATAGAACACGACACCCAACAAACAAAAGTTTTATTCACCTAAACGCAATTTAATAGCATTTCGCAACATCATAAATTTCGGAAACTTAATCAAACAAAGCTGGAGATAAAAAAGTAATCACCTTTGTGAAGAAGAATCACCATAAATCCTCTTATAATGATTATAAACAGCTACAGAGAGAACCTGCAATCAGAAAACTCCAATTAAACCGAACTACAAACAAATTCAAACCTTTTCACAAAACAATCATCAAAATCCAAAAATATCAAACCTTTTTAGCTCTCTCCTGCCCAATGACAAACTTATCAAGTCCTTTACAAATTTCTTTAGGTGTCGGGAAATTCGGGCCTAGATTGGATCCGCCCCAGCATCCATCCTTCTGGCCCGACCCAAACCCGCCACCGGATCCGACATTCGACCCGTCCCCCTCAGTCACCTGAATAAATTTAACCCCCCTAAGACCCCCGGGTGGTTGCCAAACCTCCGGTGGGTCACCGTTTGAGCTAAAGTTCTCGATTCTCCGTTTATTTCGGAAAATTTTGGGGAAAGAACTTTTACCGCTATTGATATAATCTCCGCGGAGAGAAATGGGCTTTAATGGAGTGAAATTGAATGGGGAGTTTGATAGGGGATTATAGTTATTATTACTATCGAATCCGGAGCTTAAATGGAAAGGGTTGACCCGACCCACGTGCATATGGTTATGAATAAAATATCTGAACTGTGACACAGCAACTGAAGCTGTGTCTTTTGATGATTTTGACCTCAAAGCAGCTGCCATGGTTGAAGATTCTGAAACTATTGCAATAAAACAAGAGAAATGATTATGAATTTAGGGTTTAGATTGAAAATTTGGACATGGGGATTTTGAAGCAAAGGAAAGCTTTTTTTGGGTTTTAGAGTAAAATTGGAGATGGGTTGGGGAGAAAAGAGTAAAATTTGAAGTGGGTTCTTCTCAGATTCTTGAGAATCGGGAATTTTAACAGGAAATTTAGTGTGGTAAAGAATGGATGTTTAGGGTTCAGGAGGGTGATAATTTGGGGATAACTCTGGAAGAAGAAGATGTTGGTTCTATTATTGAATTTTTCCGGGAAAATTGTAAGGTAAAGAAAAATGAAAATTGTATTTAGCAATCCAAAAAAAGGGGAAAAGAAAATAAATTTTGAGTTAAATATGAATTGGGACAGTCTTACAAATGGGATTGGGAACAGACAAATATCTGCTTATGATTTTGTTGTGTTGTGATAAAAAGGGTAATGCAAAGAATATGGATGTTATTTTTATCTAAAAAATGTTGGTGTTTAAAATGAAAATTAATATTAGGATGTGTATTTGATAGATATTTTTTGATGTGTTGAAGATATGGTTTAATTGCATTTTAAACATATACTTCCTTCATTTTTTTTTATTTGTCGCTTTGGCAAAAAAAAAAAAAAATTGTTTACGTTTATTTATCGTTTTAGAAATTCAATGTAAAATTAATATTTTTCTATCAATTTTACCCTTCTTGTTAAAGCTTGTAATTAATGTTAATTAATAATGTAATTATTTGGTTAAAAAGGTATTTTGAAATTTTTACTTAAAAAATGTTACTAATTATTATTTTTTTTAATATATATGCAATCCTGTAAAAAGACAAATAAAAAGAAATGAAGTAATTGAGATGGAATCTTAGAATACCACGTTGAATATCTTCATAAATGTTTTGACCCAAGACATTATGCAACACTCAAATAAAAGATTTTTGGTCATTTTTTCATTCTAATGTTATTTTTTTTCTCATATGGACTTGAAGCCCATTTAATATTTGAATCTGAATGATATAACAATTTTTTTATAAAGAATCATATGGACTTCAAACCAATGTTATTAAAACTGGACCGGACCGGCCGGTCGGACCGGTTCGACCGTGAACCGGTGCCCTCTCCGGTCCGGACTACCCATTAAAACCGGATGCTTTCAGAACCAGTACGAACCGCTCAGAACCGGTCAAAAACCGGCGAACCGGTGAACCGGTGACCCGGTCTGACCCGCGGTTCCCAACTTTCTCTATTAAAAAAAAAAAAAAAAAAGTTAGGGTTTTATAACCCAAATTCTGCACGCTGAAAATTGAGGAGAAACCTTAGGTGGCAGCTGAAGGTAAACAAATCCTTCTTTTCTCTTCAATTTTTTTTTTCTTCTTCTTTTCTTTCAATCTCCTTCAAAATCCTTCTTTTTCTAGTCAATCTTCCTGCTAATTTGAGAATGTTGATACTTCAAACTTCACCCAACAACAAAGAATTCTATAGTATTTTAATAAGTTTATCTCTTTGTGAAGATGTGTGTATTTTGATTCTTGAAGCCCAGGAAAAGAGGAATTTTTTTGATATATGTACGTAATTGGAGCAAAAATTGAAGATGAAAATGCTATAAAAGAAGGAAGAATTGGAAGTTTGGTTGTTTCTAAAGGGGCGGCTAAGATAATGGGAATTGAGTGAAGGAAGACATTAAATAAATGGGGAAGTGGGTTTTAGTCTTTTAAGAAAATAATTAAGGAGATCAAAAGTCTATTGAATTCTTTTTCTTTTCTCAATGTAATTTTTTTTTCTGCAATGTATTGGGAGATCAAAAGTCTAGTATTCAAATCTTTTTTATTTACAATCTTTTGTGTGTGCCCATGAGTGTCTGTTTAATTTGGATCATATATAAATATTATATGATATATCACAATATTTTTTCTTCTGGTCTGTATTATAAATAACAAGTAATGAAAGAATTTTAGAAAATAAATAATACTTATGACGTCATCACCGGTTCAAGCAGTGGTTGAACCGGTTGAACCGGTCAAACCGGTAACCAGTTGAGTTACCGGTTCGATCTCCGGTCCGGTTATGAAAACATTGCTTCAAACCGTATATCTTTCCGAATAAGAGAATCAGATTTAATTGAAGAACTAAAATTGAGTTATGGACTTGATTACTTGATCATTGGTCATGGATCAAAATTTTCATCTTTTCCGTCGAAAACATCGATTTTTTTTTTTTAATTCAATAGAAAGAAAATAAGGTGTACTTTTAAAATTCTATATTTGATTTGGAACTTTCTCTTTTTTTTCAAAATATTTTTGAAAAGTTTCCTATATTCAGCTGATCGAAACATACATCGAAAATGAAACTTTATCCATGGTTATTATAATTCTTGCGCAACAGAACTAAGTAGAATTTGATTACCAATAATATATACCATATTTATTAGTTGATTATATTTGGAAGATTATGTTAACAAAATCATGTGAAGATAAAACAATTAGACAAAATAATATTTATTCATTAAAAAATCACAAGCGGTTCCATGGTCTAGCGGTTAGGACATTGGACTCTGAATCCAGTAACCCGAGTTCAATTCTCGGTGGAACCTTTCTTTTCCATTTTGTATGTTTTTGACTTTTTCACAAAACTTTCTATATTCAAATTGTTACCTCAAAATTTGAGCGTTTAGTTTTATTATTATTTGTTAATAATTACTACTTATTTATATTTATTCAATTTATTTTTTTTCTCGGTGGAACCTTTCTTTTCCATTTTGTATGTTTTTGACTTTTTCACAAAACTTTCTATATTCAAATTGTTACCTCAAAATTTGATCGTTTAGTTTTATTATTATTTGTTAATAATTACTACTTATTTATATTTATTCAAATTATTTTTTTGGTATCATAGGATAGGCTAACTTGCACTTTTGGTACCATTGGATACAAAAATGCAAATTTGGTACCATAGGATAGATTTTCATTGCAATTTTGGTACCAAACCCAATTTTTCTACGTGGCAATTTACCCCCTACAAAATACATAATATTCAATTTACCCCTCTATAATTTGGAAAAAAATCAATTTACCCCCTGTAAAAATTTTAATGAAGCAATTTACCCCCTTCAGCCGGAGAGTGTAACTCACTTGTCGAAATTGAAAGTAGACATGCAAACTATTTTATAACATAGGTGGATAAATTACCACATTTATCATAACATATGGGATAAAATGCCACATTATCATAATAAAAGTGGATAAAGTACTGCCTATAAAAATATTAGGGAGGCGATGTGAAACTTTTTTACAAAATTTCAGTGGGTAAAATGCTCTTTTTTAAACCACGAGGGGGTAAATTGAACATTATGCATTTTATAAGGGTTAAATTATCATTAACTTTAGGGAAAAATTGGGTTTGGTACCAAAGTTGCAATGAAAACCTATCCTATGGTACCAAATTTGCATTTTCGTATCCAATGGTACCAAAAATTGCAAGTAGGTCTATTATATGGTACCAATCCTTTAATTTTTTTTCTTTTTAACTCCAACTTCTATATTTTTTTTAGGGGAACTCCAACTTCTATATTGCAATGGCGACTACATAGTGTTCATTTTCTCTTTCACTTCAGTATTTCAACAACATTTTCTCTCAACAAATATAATCCAACAGTATTAGTGGCTCATTGCATTGATTTTTTCTTGGCTACTAATAACAAAGATCACTTTTTTATGGGCCAAATTAAATATGTCGTTGAAGTTCAAGTTATATCTTTACCACAAAAAAGTGATGCTTGCCCAGTTCTCCGTTTGCTATCCTCTCAAAAGATAATAGTTCTAATTAGAGAAATTTGTTTTTTTGGTACCACAAGATAGATCATCTTATAAATTTGATATCATTGGCACAAAAAGGCAAATTTGATACCACAACTAAAGTTTTCGTCATAACTTTCATACCAAACCCAATTTTTCTTCGGAGTTAATGACATGCAATTTACCTCCTATGAAATGCATAATATTCAATTACTCCCCTGTAATTTGAAAAAGAACAATTTACACCCCCCCCGTGAAAATTTTAAAGAATCAATTTACCCCTCAGGCAGAAAGTGTAACTCACTTGCCGAAATTGAGAGTGGCATGAAAAATATTTTGTAACATATGGAGGTAAATTGCCACATTTATCATAATACAGGAATAAAAATGTCACATTTATCATAATACAAGGGGGTAAACTGCCACATATAAAAAAATATTAGGGAGGCGGTGTGAAACTTTTATAAAATTACAGGGGGTTAAAGTACTTTTTTAAATCACATTGATGTAAATTGAACATTATGAATATCAAAGGGGGTAAATTGCCATCAACTCTGGAGAAAAAATGGACTTGATATGAAAGTTGCAATGAAAACTTAAGTTATAACATCAAATTTACATTTTCGTGTCCAATAATATCAAAGTTGCAATATTCTTTGTGTTGGGATTTTAGAAGTTTTTAAACTTCAAAATAAAAAATAAATTCTGTAACCTAAATTGCATTAACATCCCCCATGAATGCCATAATGTGGCCTTTAAATTTCTTTGACATTAGAGGTCCCATGTACACTATAAATAGGTGTCCTAGAGTCTTAGACACACACTCACTAGGTAGAATGCATTCACAAAATATTTTCTATATTATTATTGGGCACTAGAGATAAAGTCTGGTTCTTTGTCTTCCTGTGAACGTGCTCACGGATGAGGACGCCGGCGATGCCATTGGGTTTTATCTTGGGATTGTGATCAGCCGCCAATACCTGTACGAGGGGAGGCAATCACTTTCTTAGGACGAGCGTCTAGTGGCGTGACTCTCATCAGGCCAGTCGTTTTATATTTTAATTATTTTATGTCATACATCATATTATAAAATTATATGAGTTGTTTATTCCAAAACTATAATTTACTTAAATTTAGTGTAAAACCAAAATTTCGCAACAATCTAAGAAAGTGATTTTGCTTAATTTGGTTAGCTACAATAATATTTAAAGTTGATCTACGATTAGCTCATGAAGATTTGAAGTTTGACATATATGTGTTTATGCGTGATTTTTTGGTATAGATTAATATTGAATGTGAATTTGAACTCAACTTCTTATATACATGTATATTGAGGCTTAATTTTCTTAAAGGATGAGTTGATACAAAAGGTTTAGTTCGATTACAAAACCTGCGTGGGTTGATATATATGAATTTTGTCCTAATTAGTCTTATTTGATATGCTCACCTAACACTGATGAAGATCTTAAATTGCAAACATGTTTTCCAAAATAAATATATATATTTGCTAAACTATTATAATGCTACAGTGTGGCATATGGAAGATAATATCATTAAAATATTTTGTGGTTCAATTTTGATTTGGTAGTATTTAAATATTTTTCATCCACTCAAATTTTAAATTCATTATATTTTATGTGGATTGAAGTTATGTGGTAGCATTTTGATAACTAGTGATTACACATAACTTGTTTTAAGTTTTGTGCATGAGAATTCAATATTGAGAATGGAGTGAAAGGAGCATCAATGGTCAAAACTCAAAACATCTACACTCGTGAAAGCTTATGCTTATGAAAATGAGGTACAATTCATGTGCTCAATATACTTTAAGGTATATATTTCTCTATTTGACTGTACCATAATTTTTCTTCTAATTATTTGCCATGTTATCTGTGATATTTACTTGAGGTAAATATGATATATATGGTTAAGGACATTGATGTTAAAAGGTTTTATGAGCATAAAAGAGACTAAGTTGGTGATTTCCAGATCATGAACGTTTTACAGTTCTTCATTTAATATGAAAAAAAAGGGGTTACAAAAGTGATGTTTTATTAGAATTTACTTTTTCAGTTACTATTTCAAAAGAAAATTACAAATTGGCGTTTTGTTGATAATTGTAGTGTTTATATCGCTTAATGATAATGTTGATGATTTTCTTAATAATGAATAAAATGAAACACTCAAATGATTTGATTCTAATATTATGGATCTATAATGATAGATTAAATATTGTCATTGCATATATATATATGGCATTTTGCCATGGTTAAAAAAAAAAAAAAAAAAAAAACCAATATTGATAGATTAAAACACTATGCTTCAAATTTATTAAAGAATATGAATAATGGCTAACAATATCTTTATCGGTTAATAATATGGAGAAGTTATTATATCTTTTGCATTCATTCAATAATTGAAATTAGAAGAATTGTATCCTTTACTTGTCTAAAATGACATATATGCTAGGTTGCTAGCTAGCTGATTTTGAGAACAACAATATAACAAATATGCCAATGATCTGCCAGTATTTATTCTCCTGAAACTTATAATGTCTGAAAGTAAATTTAACATGATATATATTAGTCCAATTGTTAAAATAATATACTTAGAGTAGGAGTTACTTTCTTTGTAAGCTATGGTTTATTGACCTCTCCTTCCATATTAGGTTATTTGTGTGTCCTGAATATTATGTTCCTACTTTGGGCATAAATTGGATAGTGCATTAGGGGTATAAATTCTACCAACATACCAACTTTTTTTTTTAAGAGATTTTAAAAAAAAAAATGTAAATATATAACATGTGTATCATGTGCTTAATACATGCAATATAAAGGTTACAGGGAGTTATTGTACGTTTTCAATTACTCAAAGATTATAAATATAATGATGAAATTATTTTGTTTGATAGCCATAAATGTATTTAGTGAATCATTATGATTGGGGGTTACACAATGTGTCTTAAAACCATTTCCATTAAATTCTTCTTGCTAAAATATTTTGTTCCTCCTGATTAAATGTGAAAGTTCTATATTTTTTGAGGTTTCAATAAAATATTTGTGTTACACTATTGGGTGGAAATGCACTTTAATGTAATCACTTTATAAAGCCTTATTCCTTGAGTAAACTAAATTAATTGATTTTGAGATCAGTATACATTTACTTGTTTATTATATATGTGACATTATGTGAGTATCATTATTTTAAACATTTGCATTCTCTAATAATGATTTAATAAGGCGTTTTTACTAATAAGTTATATGACTTATACTTGTGTAAAATCTTATGTAACTATGAATAATTAGTAGTTTGTAAAATCTTCTTTTTGGAAAGATATGATGAGGCATGCTATGAATAAATTGTTGATAACAAAATAAGGTATTGGTGCATTTTACTAATTAACAAAATCTCATAAACGTTTTCATGGATGATTTATTGTGCCTTCATGCGTGTGCTCAAACATTAATGAGTAATTAGACTTCAACATGAAGTGTATAACAGTGTTTATGAAATACCATCTTGATTTGTTATGTTGATGTTACAAGTATTTCTATATAAACAATAAATTTTTAAATATTAATATTGTTATTAAAGAATTTTTGAGCAATACAAATTAGTGCAATTAATTAAGACACCCTTTTGTAAAAGAAAGAAAAAATTATCTATCATATAAGAAAAGTGTGGAGGCTTAATATGATTATTATTGTGTTGAACATGATAGTTTCAACTTTCAACTGTCATCTACATTTTATTTTGATGAATATAAGTGTGATTTACATATGCTATATCTCGAGTTTAATGAGATTAATTCTAAGTGGTGAAAAGTGAGGACTTCAAAACAATTATAATTAATGTAGCTAGTGCTTACCTCCAACAACTTTTGTGGTGATTGTTTCTTATAGCTAAACTATAATTATTTCACGAAATATGGTGTCTTATCATGCATGTATAAATGTTACATCTTGGGATTGACAACGTAATCTATGGATACATGTTCAAATTTATCTATCTTATATATTAGATATGACCATAATAAATTTGATTATCATATAAGATGATTCGGTTGGTCATGAGGAAAACAATCGAATATGTGATTAAATTGGATACTTGTTTCTTGACCTGGCTGTTATATGATCTCGTGAAATGTGGGGGTTGGTCTTGATAGATTTTGTCCTCTCTAATATTTGCTTTTAATAAAGGTTGTGAGGGAAAATAAATTTTGATAATATTTTGACAAAAACTAATATAGTGGTGCTTGTGGAAGCTATAAAGTAAATAAAAATGGCAATGACCAATTTGAGGTATTGTTATTAATTTATTTGAGATATTGTTAATTTATTAATCACTTCTGTTGGGGAGTTCAATTTTGTACAGGTGCACGTGCACAAGACAAAGAGGAATATCTAGAGATTAATAATACGACACATATCGCAATTTAAAATAATGGTGAAAATTAAATTATAAGAGGCAATATATAATAATTTCATGAGGTGAAATTTTGTCTCAGGACTAGCTATAAAGGCTAGATCCTTAATCATCGAGGGGGATGGGCGTAAGCCCGTAAGGGAGTCACCTCCGGGAGTAACCCAACCTATGTGATTGGAGACCCCATGAAGAAGGTTCAATTGGTAGGAACAACCTGTAATGCGTGACTCGTTTAACACTAATTTATAGGAGAGCACCTCCTTCCCATCCCTATGGTGATAGTGTTTCATAGTGTGATATTACGGTTGGGTTTAACCCTTAATGAGATCGAGTCGGAAATTCCGCAGGGTATAGGTCGCACGTACCCTTGGAGGTTTCACCTAAGTGAGAGTTGCCATGGGGCCGTGGCTATGGGTTTGGGCTGACCCTAGAAACTCTCATGAGAATCAAGATTCGAGCGCATGGCCGTTAACGCGCTAACCCGCGAACTAAGACCGATGTCGATACTATGCGTGTGATGTATTGAAGTTTGGCCAAGGGACCTAATTCAAAGCGCTTGCGCCATTATGGTTTCCTCAAATGAAAATCATCAACACTAAGTGTAGGTTCAAGCCCGGAAGGCTCCTGCACCCATTGCATAGTATTTTAGTGCCCAATTATTTTATATGCATATTTTGAAGTTTTAAAACTTGTGGGGGATTGTTCGGATTTTAGAAGTTTTTAAACTTCAAAATAAAAAATAAATTTTGTAACCTAAATTGCATTAACATCCCCCATGAATGCCATAATGTGGCCTTTAAATTTCTTTGACCTTAGAGGTCCCATGTACACTATAAATAGGTGTCCTAGAGTCTTAGACACACACTCACTAGGTAGAATGCATTCACAAAATATTTTCTATATTAATATTGGGCACTAGAGATAAAGTCTGGTTCTTTGTCTTCCTGTGAACGTGCTCACGGATGATGACGCCGGCGAGGCCATTGGGTTTTATCTTGGGATTGTGATCAGCCGCCAATACCTGCACGAGGGGAGGCAATCACTTTCTTAGGACGAGCGTCTAGTGGCGTGACTCTCATCAGGCCAGTCGTTTTATATTTTAATTATTTTATGTCATACATCATATTATAAAATTATATGAGTTGTTTATTCCAAAACTGTAATTTACTTAAATTTAGTGTAAAACCAAAATTTCACAACACTTTGTTACTAAAAAAACAAATTTCCCATCACTAAACATATTGTTGACTATGTACATGCAATTAAAAAAATAAAGCGTCACAGGGGAATTGTCAACTTGTACTAACCATTTCAGGGAAATTTAACTTATTATATCTAATCGCCAAAGAATTTAAAAACTAAGAGGGAATTTAAGTTTTTATACCCTTTGTAACTTAAAGTTGTAAGTTGTAGTTTAAGTTTTTCAAGTTTTTTATTATTTATAAATGTACGCCTTAGTAGTTGGTATGAAACCGGCTATATAAGCATTGTTTGAACCCTCTTGTAATCATCTTCTTCATAATATCATAATATTTTCTGCAACAATTTTTCCTCTTCTCCAACTTTCACTTCCAGTTTATATTTTTAGTTATTGACTTACACTCACGAATTATTTGCAATTACTGAAACAAGTATTTAATATCACAAAAATGTATTATACTCCATTTATATGTACAAGTAAATGTGAAAGATTAAATTAATGTATTTTCAATATTGAAGTTAGGGTTTATACTTATTATTTTCATGCATTTTCTTTGCAGTTAGATAGCTGATATTGTTAACATATACTCTCATTAACTCTTTTTGATTGCAGAAAATGCCTTACAAGGGATATTGCCACCACTGCACCAAGCCACAACATTGACATTTGGAAACCAAAATCATACCCAATCGCTGTAATCTCTCATCCACAGAAATCCAACCATTCAATAGTTTCCAAGCAAATATAGACACAGTGGGTAAAATCAATGGATGTCAAATAAAACCAAGTAGAGGATCTTTCTGTTTCACAAGCCTAAGTAGACTCCAGATAGACTTAACAGAAAATTCTCCATTGGAACTATGTTTCCATATTAACACATCACATTCATTCACATTAATGAGAACACCAATAATCCAATTGAGAACATATTGTGGAAGATGAAAGTTCCATTTGTCAATATCCCAATTGTCCACAATGAAGAAATATCTAACAAGCTCAAACCCAGTAGGGGTACTAGGGACAAGTATATCTCTCAAAGGAACCTCCCCTACCCAGTGATCATACCAGAAATGGTGTTGGTCCCAAGTTGTCATGATGAGGTATAGGAGGGAGGAGGGGGAAGGGGGGTGAATAGATCTCTAACTTTTTTAATACTTTTTCTCTTTTTCCTTAAGAGGAATTCGTTAATCAATATAATGAGACTACTAAGCTGATTTGCACTTAGCTTATCAATATAATAGATTACTCAGCTGATTTACGTTTCCCACTTAAGTTATCAGAGTTTCAAACAATGATGCAGCGGATATGTCAATGTATGTTTTTCAAACAATGTTTTCAACTCAATTTAAACTTCAAAGAGTTTTACCCCTAGTTTTGGAAATTCGTCAAGTTAAAAGACTTATCTTTTAAACGATTTACTTAGCTTATGAAATATGCAATGTAGTGCAAGTAAAGTAAATCACACAAAGAAATTTATAGGGGTTCAGTAGGAACAAATCATCTTAGTCCACTCTTCTAAATCACAAGGATCTAAGTTATACTAGAAACACTTAGTAACCTAATACAAAACTTGAGCTTTTACAACAAATGATAAGCCTCAAGTAGAACACTTAGTTCACAAGGAAATTCACTCAGAAAATCCTAATACTCTGAAGTTATATCTTCTCACTTAGATCAGATATACACTCCTTACAACACTCAGTTGAATATCACTCAGATATATAAGTTGTTTGATCTTTTTCTTCAACACTTTACTTTGTCAACAAATGACTTCGCTTGTGATCAGATGACTCAACTGATGGATTCTTGCTCTTAAGATTTGATCTTGAATTTTGCAAGTCTCTCTTCTATCTTCAATCTTAAGTATTCGATCTATTTATACTCTTGGTTTTCAAATTATGTCCGTTGAAGAATGGAAAAATTGCATTCTAATCCTTAGCAACGGTCTTCTCTTGAATGACTACTTTTGCAGACTGTTCTATGTACTCTGCTCTACGGATCTGATCATTGTTTTACGGATCTGACAGTCGCATTTAATGCACTAAGCTGATACTAGGTATTTTGAATTTAATACACAATCACTGGTCTTTAATACCCTTCTTTAATATCATTTATTACTCCGGGTGCATTTATTACTGTTGGAATGACTTCTAACCACTTCCACTTAGTTGATGGAGACCACTCCGCTTATGATCAATCTGTTGAATCAAGTCTTCACTCATCCATCTTGACTCTGCTGAAAAATGACCAATCTAATCTTCACATATTCGAGATTTCCACTAAGCTGTTTTGGTCACTTAGCTTCCGGACCATAAGAAAGGTTTACTAAGCTTTCTATTACTTAGTTGATGACTTCTTTTATGTTATCATCAAAACCTTCTAACTCAATTAACTCAACTAATATGTTCACTTAGCTGATCTTTGAGTTAATAAATTCTTCTAACAAAGGGATTGACCTCTCCTAATACCCCAGAAGATACTTTTTCTAAAGGACTCCATCACAGTACAAAGTATTCTCCACACAGAGGAATGGTATCTATCACATGGGGCAGTGAAGAGGTGGTGTTTCTGTGTGTATTTTCTCCTTATGAACCTTGGCCAAATGCCATAAGTTCCCCTCAACACCCACCACAATTTGTAAGTGAAGGAATCAGCAACATCAGTTGGAAAACATAGTTTTTTCCAAGAGGCCCAGTGAATTTTCTGCCCAGAGGCATTCCCCCAAAAGAACCTTGCAACATATTCTTTAGTACTTCTCTAGGATTTGGTTCAATCAATTTTTGTTATTTTTAACTTTTGCAAAGAAAACATTTTATCACACAAAATTTGGAATACATTTTGAATAACGATATGGAGCTGATTAATCACTTATGGCAGCATCAATTCGAGACTATCCAACTCAATTTTGAAGAATTTTCAGTCGGATTTTGAAGTTCAAAAAAAGGGGCTCGCGATCCCCATTTCCGCATTCTTCATGTCTTCACGGTTTCTGGAAATTTTCTGCTCGATTTTGGTGTGTTTGCATTCGATTTTAAGTGAATTTCCTGTTGCTAATTGATCAATTCGGTGATTCGGGCTTCATCTCCAAATTTTGGGCCGCTGATTTATGAAGGTTTGTGCTCGGGTTTTTGCTCGTTTCTGACTGGAATCAGTCGAAGGTAAGTTTGTTTCATTGTTGACAAGGTAATTGCTCTTTAATTGACTGTTTATGTGATTCGGACTTCCAAACCCCTGTTCGGGCTTTTTTATTTCTGCGATTTCTAAGTGAATTTCTTGTTGTTTTTGGTTCCTTGGAGTTCGAATTTGCTTGTTATTGCTTCAATTTTGTGTTGTTTGAATCAGTTGTGTTGGTTTGATTATTGGAGAGGCACGGGTATTATTAGCTTGCGTGTTTGATTCTGTTTGTGTGCATTGGGATTAATTGTCGAATTGAACTTGAGTCATGGTTGCGCCTCCAGCAATGGTGAAAAGAGGTTTACCTACTTTTTTCGAAAAGCTTAAGGCCTCTATAGGTGCTTCTAACTTAGGTAAAAGCTCAGGTGGTGTTCAAACTGCACCTACTGCGATTGTTGATCCTCGCAGTAGGAACAAATCCTTAATTGAAGTTGCTCGTAGACCAATAGCTGAAAGGGTAGTGGCCCCAAAGCCCGATACACTATGGGATGGGAAACCATGTGTGGAATTTACTGAGGGGGAGATTGAATTGATGAAACCCCTTGAAATTATGTTTGTTGGACGTTTTAGTCATAGTGTCCCAGGGTTTCTTTCATTGAAGAAGGTTTTTCAAAACATTGGACTAAAAGGTAAGTGGTCCTTGGGGATGATGGATGGGAGAAATGTAGCAATCGTGCTTCACTGTGAAGAGGACTACACGAGGTTGTGGATTAAAGGAACTTTGAGCTTCTACGGTGTTCCCATGAAGATTGCAAAACTCTTGATTATAAGGTTGAGGATGAATATGCAATTGTGCCATGTTGGGTGTTCTTGAAAGGCCTCCTATATTGCCTCTACCATCCATAGGCATTGTTAGAAATGGCCTCTATGATTGGGAGGCCATTAAGAATTGATGATGAATGCTAATTTTTCAAACAGAAAAAGGGCTAGAGTTTACATAGAGATCAACTAACTGGAAGATCCAATCCTTGAGGCTCCACTTGGAGTCCTTCTATGTAGTGGGAGGATCATTTACCAAACTGTTTTACCTATGAGAACAGGCCCCAATATTGCACATCATGTAGATTTCTTGGACACATCATTGGAAACTGTAACAAAGGGAAAGCTAGTCAGAGTGAACGGACTGTAATTGGAAGTGTCAACAAATTGAAAGTTGTAGCTACTGGAAGTTGGGTGGTGCATGAGGCTTTGAATGTTACTGGGACTGATTTGGAACCCAAGAAAGATAATCTCAAAATAAGCGGTGATGGTTTCAAACTGTTAACAAAAGAAGAAGGAACAAAAAGCCAAATGCCCTTTTTTATATTGATGCTAGGAAGCTTAAGTCAGGTAAGAGCATCCCCAAGTATGTTCAAAAATCTTCTACTGGTTTACAGGGGAGTGTCACCCCTGGACTTATTAATGTGAATGATTTGACTAATTTGTCAGTTTCTGTCCAAAATGTGAATGTGTATGTTTCTGTTCAAAATGTGAATGTGCCTGTTAATGTGACTGTTCAATCTAAGGCTGATGTGGTTGAGTCTAGCTTTGTCCCTGTTCATTGTGGTTAAAATATTGATTTGAAAACTGTAGATAAGGGAACTAATTTTAAGTGTGTGGACTGTGGTGAACAATTAAATGATAAAATGGAAAGAAATATAGCTGAGTCTAAGCCTAATTATGAGTATGAGGTCATTGAAACCCCTGGGGAGGAATGTGTTGGAAAAATAAAATAAAAGATAGAAATGAATAACAAAGGCTTTGAGGTGGATTTAGGTAGGGGGTAAAATTGTTTCTTCACTTAAGACTGTGAGTATGGTTAATGAACATGGTATGTCTTTGGGTGATAACAGGGATATGGATATCACTGAGGCATATGATGACTATCAAGTGTACCTAGGGAATAAAAAGGAAAATAAACTTAGAAAGGAAAAGCAGAAAAATAAGGATAAAATTCCATCTGAAAGTGAAGATGAACATAACAAGGATAGTGACACTGAACACAAAAAGATTAGTGTTGTTGAGTGTTCCTCCTGTCCCCCAAAATACATTTATTTGCAGTGATATTCAGTATGCTGATGATGCCACTAGTAAACATTCGGAGTGTGTGAGTCATGGCACTTTAAAAAGTACTGAAGAGGTTACTGAATCTGTTAGCCTAAGTACCTCTAAATCCAAACAGAAGATCAATAGATATGTCTTACAGTAAGGTAAAAAGAGGGTCATGTTTGCATTTAGCAATAGATTCAACTTTTGAATGAGAATGAAGAGGGTGGGTCTGAGCTTGAGATAGGAGAGGATTCTTCAAGTCATGTTGATGTGAGTCAAGAGGTCAATCCCCTGGCAATGATTTGCTGGGAAAGTCATGATAATATGTCACATGATCCATTTCAGACTCCTTCTGTGTCAAGTGAGTCAGATTCTGAGGTTCCAACCTCATCTCATCATGATTACCCTATGAGAAGGCCTGCAGTGACATATACTCTTAGTAACAAAATGTTGAAGGAATTAGGAGATCCCTTGCCTAAGCCTGTCTTAAACATATCCAATTTGTTTGATGATGAAGGTAGGCATGTTAGGAAGACTAGAAGGTCCACTAGAGCTTTGAGTAGGAGTATGTCCCCTTCCCATAGTTCCTAATGTTGTTAGTATGGAATGTGAGAGGGATGGGGAACATGAGGAATCAAAGAAATTTAAGAAATCTTAAAAGAATAAATAAAATAAAAGTTCTTGTTGTTGTTGAGCCTATGATTTCTATGGAGTCAAAATAATTCAAAAAGATTTTTGGTTTTAATCATTTGGTGGTTAACTGTAATAATAAAATTTGGATTTTCTTTGATACGGATTTTTATGTGTCTGTGTTAGAGGATCATGCACAATTCATTCACTGTTATATGTTTTCATCCTTGTTTCCTAAAGAGAAGTTTTGCACATTTGTCTATGGGCTTTACCAGAGAGCACAAAGGAGAGATTTGTGGGATGAATTGAGAAAGTGGTCCACTAATGACCCTCGGGTTGTTGTTGGTGATTTTAACATCATTCTCAACCCAAACGAAAAAAGAGGTGTTCCTCCTTGTTTGAATGCCATAAGGGAGTTTTCTGATTGTTTTCTTAGTGATTTGGATATGCATGGTTGTGAGTTTTCTTGGTATAGGGATTTGGTATGGCAAAGATTAGATAGGGCTGTTTCTAACACTGTTTGGCAAGACCTCTTTGTCTCCACCAACCTCAATTATCTGTCTAGATTGCAATCTGACCACTCACCGATGCTTTTTGAATTTGAATTTAAACACAAACATTTACACTCTTCTTTTAGATATTGAATGCCTGGGCTTTGCACCCTAATTTTTTTATATGGTCAGGGCTAATTGGAATCATCATTCTGGCTGTATAGGAGTGTTTAAACTCAAAGACAAACTGCATAGACTTAAACATAAATTAAGATGGTGGAATAAAAATGTCTTTGGCAATATTTTACAAAAACAGGATTATTTTTTTGAGGCAGTGAAAAATGATCAACTTGCTTTTGATTGTGACCCTTCTCCCTTTAATTTAACTGAGTTAAATAAAAGACAATGTTAATCATGTTTTAAATTTGAAATTTGATGAGTCTTACTGGCAGCAAAAATCAAACATTCAATGGGCTATTAAAGGGGAAATGAACACTAATTATTTTCATGATCTTGCCAAAAAAAAAGGGTCAATATGTTATTCATATGATTAAGGATAATAATGGTATTTGGATTGAGGATTCCCAGGATATTAGATCATTTGTAGTGGATTATTTTAAAAATGTTCTTGCTTCCATTGAGCCTAATCTTGAGGAACCAAATTTTGATTTAATCCCCCAGTTAGTGTCTAGTGAGAACAATGAGATGTTGCTTGCTTTACCAAAGATTGAAGAAGTGAAACTTGATGTTTTTAGCATTCCTCTTGACAGTGTTGTTGGGCCTGATGGGTTTAATGCACATTTTTTTCAAAAATACTGGGAGATTATAAAAGATGATGTTTTTTAAGTTGTCTTGGATTATTTCCTTGGCACTCCATTTCTTAAAATTTTCACTTCTACAACTTTGGTTCTAATTCCTAAAAATCAAAATGCATCTTGTTGGATTGAGTTCAGACATATTAGCCTCTGTAATGTTACTAACAAGATCATGACTAAATTGTTGAATGATAGGTTGTCTAGAATTCTTCCTAAGATCATTTCTGATAATCACTCTGGTTTTCTGAAAGACAGGCTAACTGGGGATAACATTTTACTTGCTCAGGAGTTGGTTCATGAGATTAACCATAAGAGAGCTAAGGGGGGTAACATGATAATTAAGTTGGATATGGCTAAGACATATGATAGGGTGCACTGACCATTTCTGTTTGGTGTCATCCACAAAATGGGCTTCTCTGAGTTGTTCATTTTTTTGCTTAAAAAGAGTGTTGAGATCTCATATTTTTATGTGCTTGTTAATAGTCAATCTTCAGGTTTCTTTAAGTCCAAAAGAGGGGTTAGACAGGGAGACCATATATTTCCCACTTTGTTTATCATTGCCTCTGAATTCTTGAGTAGAGGTCTTAATGACCTTTTTATTAAAAATCCCAGGGTTCAGTACTTTACCAATGTGGGGTTTCCTGTTTCTCACCTTGCTTATGTTGATGATTGTATCATTTTTGCTAAGTCCACTATGAATGCCATCAGAAAAATTAATGTGTTCATTCAGGATTATGTTGTTGTGTCTGGTCCTTGTGTTAATCCTCATAAATGTCATGTTATTGTTGGGACTGGTTAGCGTCTGGAGTCAAATGTGCAATCAAAATAATTTCCGGTTTTGTACTTCAGGATTTACCATTGGAATCATCTATGGGTCCCTCTTTATAAAGGTCACAAAATTTTCACACTTCTTGATCCTTTAACCCAAAAAGTTAGGTCTAGACTTTCAGTTTAGGAGAATAAGGCCATGTCCCCTGGTGGAAAGCTTACTCTCTTGAAGAGTGTGTTGACTTCCATACCAATCTACACATTTCAAGTCCTTCAGCCTACTTCTAAGATTATTCATGAGCTTGAGAGATTGTGTGCTAGATTTTTCTGGGGAAATGCCAATGGTCAGAAAATTCACAGGGCATCTTGGTGGAAACTTTGTTACCCCACTGATGAGGGGGTCTAGGAATTAAGAGATTGGTGGATGTTGCTGATGCATTTTCCTTCAAACTATGGTGGAGAATGAGATGAACATATGGGATTTTTCCTAGGTTCATGAGAAAAAAAATATATTTTGAAGTATCATTTCTTCAATGCACCTTGTGCAAGATATCACTCCTCTATTTGAAGGAGGTTGTGTAGTGCGAGAGAGGTTTTTTTTATTGTAGCATTTAGGGGATAAAAATGGGTAAAATTCCTTTCTGGAATGACCACTGGGTGGGAGATGAGACTTTGAGACTTATAATGAATCCAAATGATCTTACCATGTGTTGATTTGGTCAGGGATTTCTTTGTTGGGGAGAAGTGAGACTAGGACAAATTGAGTGAACATATTCCTGCTAATTTGGTGAACATTACTGCTGATATACCAATTGTTTTGTGTGAACCTGACATTCTGATTTGGAAACATAGTTCTAATGGCCATTTTTCGTTTCTAAATGTCAATGTTGTAATTCAATTGAAACATTAGAACATGTTTTTTGGGAGGAAAATGCGGTCAAACTGGTGTGGGGCTTGTTTGGTAACATTTTCAATGTGAATTTGGTTCAGACTGTGAAAAATAACTTTTCCTCCCAAAAAACATGCTCTTCAAGTTTGGAGATTCTTTTACGGTAGAACCTTGTAGCCTATACAAATTTACAAGTCTGAAAAGAATGATGAATTTCAAAATAGTTATCTTTAATCTCAAAAGTAGCACATGTCCAAGGTTTGCACCATGTTCCCCAAGTATTAACAACATAATATAAGAGATATTATTTGTTGCCCCCAAGATCGTCAACTTAAGTGCAAAAGACTATATAACTTTGATAGTTTACAAATGAGGTACTGCTTCAATTTATACAAACCATATTCTTAAACAGATGATGGAGATTAACTTGATCTAATAACTAATAATAATTCTCTAAGAACTTTTACTAAATATTTACATGATATTTCTATGAATCTATCTAGAATGTGTTTACTTTTTTTTTTTTTTCATTTTTATCTTTTATTGAAGCCGTGTGACGATTCTTTGTAACCATTACTTTAAATTTTGTGATCCCACTGGTATCGATGTCTCAGTTTGGCCTGGTCTGGTCTGGTCTAGGTGTCTCAAAATTTATTTATTTTGTTTTCAGCTAAACATTCGAAACACGGTTTGCATTGATTTTGATCGAAATATTGAGATGAATAAATATTAATAAAATAATAGTTATGAATTTCGAAAATATGAAATATGATTTTGAGGTTGGAGTTTGGGGAATAAAGTTAATGATACATACCACTAGATGATTTTATAAAGCAGAGATATGATATTATATTATGTCATGATTAAAATGATGATTAATAAAAAGATTTAGATGATTATAAATAATGGAATATATGTATATTTGAATTAATATATGAGTTTTTTTAGTTTCATACTTTTGAAATGATTCCAGAGGCATGCAATTTTTGGATATTATTATCAATATCAATTATGTGACATAAAATCTATTAACTAAAAAATATATCCTAAGTACATATATAAACCATGAGATCAAATCAGATTCAATTGAAAAAAAGAAAGATCGGCCATTAAATCTGATTTGAATGTAAGTCCAAAGGAACAACCTTTTTTTATCTTCTTCCTTTTTTTTTTTTTAATTATTTTCTTCTATGTTGAGAGTTTTTTATGTGCTCAATTTAATTGTTTGCACTGAAAAAATCTACCAATTTTTTTGCTTAACGAGAACCAACTGACTATGACTTTAAAAGCCAGGAAAATTCAAACCCAAAAGTAAATACAACATCACGCAGCAATTAAACCCAGGATTATGAAAATAAAATCAAAGAAAATATGCAATTTCTTAAAAAGGAATATCGAATTAAACACTGCACCAACCAAAATGACAACACATGGATTTTTTTTTTTCCCCAAGGGTTTAATCACTTTCTAGGCGCGTCAGACACATTAAGTAAAAACCTCTCCCAACAGGAATTCGAACCTGAATTTACTACTTTGTAGTGACTAGTCTCTTCCACTAGAGATCAATCTTAGTACAACACATTGATTTAACATTAAAGCTAACATAACAAAATGGCGACGACGACTACTGCGTAGGCATTTGAGTACCTCTAGTCATTCTATTATTTAGTGTAACAAAGAAGATCATCAAAGATGTTAGGACAATTTTGCTTCAGAGCTTGTGTATCTTGATCATTTATTTCGTAAATGAGTCGTAATTTATATCTCCAAATTGTTGATCCGATCAGTTAAAGAATAGATATCCTGAACTTGAATGACATATTTAAACACTGCCGGAATCCACAAAATCTATATACTTCCTGCAGTTCAACTACTACATAGTACTTGATTGACTAACCTACTGAAATTGGCAGCAAAAGTTCATCTACACAGATCGTGCCTCCATAATTTTCTAAATAAACATTTCTCCTATCATAGTTCATGTTAACAAAAGGTTACAACTAACAGCCGAAGCTGATGCCAGTCAGCAAATACCGAAAACGGTTCATCCTCGATCCTCCCCTATTGGTTTTAGTACTTGTTGTCTCAGTGAAGTCATCTTGGAGTTGATACCCGCCCCGCCTGATACCGATGATATAACTTTTATATAAAATCGCCAAGTAATTTAAAAATTAAAAGGGAAAAGGGTAAAAAATCGTTTTTATTTGAGGTACTACCTGAGTCGCCTGAAATGAGCTTTGAGCTATATACGCCACAAACTCTTGCTTCTTTGTTTCATAGTTGTACCTTGCACGGTCTAATAGTGCCTGCTCTGTCTGCATATCTTCAAAAGCTCGATCCTTCTTCCATTTCGTCTCCTTCATCCGATTTTCAATCTCATAATAGCTCTCATGGAGGTTCAACCCTTTGGGTGCACAAGGGAACTTCACATCTATATCTCCCCTAAAACAAGAAACATTCAAGTTCATAATTAAGCACCAAAGGAAAAAATAAAAAAATGTGTAACAATTACTTCTGCAATATACAACAGATGGGTAGAAATATACAGTAGTTCTTTTTACAGATTTTTTATATTGAGAATGATGTAGTTCTAGAACACGTCTAGTGTCCAAATTTAATTTCGATATGACTTGCAATGAAAACACAGCTTGAAAAAACTTTCATTATTCGACCAAAATTACAATCATAGTCAGATCCCCAAATTAGTTATCTCATTTTCAATTGCCAAGTACAGTTCCTATTTTACCCCTCTTTCGACCGTCAGGAAGTACTCCTCAAACTCCGCGAGAATCAAATTTAATTCACCAAAAAATCAACACAAATTTCAACCACGGGAAGGTAGAAAATATGATGGCATTGGTTTGTAAAAGGTGGGGACTTTTAGTCCTTTAACACAATGTAATATAACCTATCCTACCCCTTATCTAATATGAAGGACCAAACATGCCCTTAGAAGAAAAACAATTTATAATTGATGAGTAAAGGTCAAGCTTCTTACCAATGAGGACCCAAGGAGAATACGCCAGGACTTCGTATCATGCCTCCATCTAGAGATACAGCTCCATTTGATATCCATGGGAGAGCATTTATCATGTCTTTTCTTGATCTGTATACTTGCAGAGTCGAGAAGAGGTTATAAAACAGTGTCTCTCTTAAGTTGTATCCACTCTTTGAGACACCGTATAAATTAGTGCAGTCAATGAAGACCATATTTACAGCGAAACCAAGAAAGCCAGGAGGTGTTTCCCCATTGATCAATTTTGGCTTTAGAATATCGAGCCTCTGTTGAGGGTCATCAGCTAAGAATTCACCCGTGTATGGCCTAAAAAAACCCAAAAAATATAACATAAGTTTTGAAACAACGATCTCTCTCCCTCACACACACACGCGCGCGCGCGCAAGCACCTTAGATTTTCAAGACAAATCACGAGAGACCGATCATCCAGGGGCATGTCCATGTTGTATGCTTCCAGGGCTTTAAAACCTTCGTAAGTCTTGCAGACCAATGCTAGCATGGTTTCTATTCCCAAAAACTTTGAGAGAAGTCTTAGTCACACAGTTGAAAAATGAACAAGTCAGCCACACGGGATTAGTTGAAATGTGAATATCTAAATTGCACTTTCTCAAAAACATTCAAACATCTTCATCAACAATAAGGTGATTTTTTTCTCAGTTTCTTAATCTAAAGATTCATTCTCATGTTGGATTTTCATTGTAGAAGAGGAGTAAAATCAGAACGTAGTTTTCTTAAGTACCTCCTTTTCTCTAGAAAGTAATTGATTGTATTTCCATGATTGCACCACAAAATATACCAAATTTGGAATATGAACAAAGAGATTCTAATTTCAAACATTTTAACAATGAATAGGTAAAAGAAATTTAATACTATAAAATATAAGAATTTTTAACTGTTAAATGCTTGGAGCTCAAGAAACATCAACCAAAAATCATGGCTAACTAAACAAAATACCCACAAAGTTGTCCAATTAAGTTTTTTCTTTTGCCCATATCTCAAGCTAATGCAAGTGTTAAAGATAAATAAATTTTACCAAAAAGTATAAAATCACTTGTGCACAAAAGGCTGGTGCTAAGACAAGTATGAAAACTCTGGTATATATGAGGTCGAGCATTATATATGTCTGAAGAGAAAAAGCAGATAAAAGTAGACTAACCTGCTAAGGTTCTCATCATCAACTTTTCCAAGTGTAGCCACGATACCAAGCACGTGCTTTGTGAATGGATTATCAGAGAGCTCAGATTCAGGCTTACTCTTTGTCCTACACAAAAGGGCAGCTGCAGATTTCTCGTACCTAAGAATATGCTGAATTGTGTCTTCCTCAGTATCTTCATTTGTACTTATGGTAGAACTTGTATGGTGCTTCCCAAGAGAAACTACAAGAACATGTAATAGACTGTCTGATTGTAGGTAACGAAATACCAAGTGGTTTCTTCATCAAAACATACAATTGATATCCCATCATGTAAAATACTAAACAATTCTCCAATCTTAAAGGGTCATTTGCATTGATGGATTTGGAGCTATGAATTTTAAATCCATAATAACAAATCCATAGCACTTGTTTGGATCGCCTTGATTTGGATGACAATCAAATCCTTAAGTATTTATTTTATATTATCAACCAAAGTGACGGATTTGAAATTCGCACAAGATTGCAGTCATTTGAAATCCTTCTACCAAATACCTCCTCAAATTCAAATCCTTAATCCAAATGAAGCCTGCCTAAGATTTCAGGAAAGACGGAAGAATTAGAAAATGCAGATACCTTGCATATCAAGAATTGAGTCATCCAACTTGTTCATAAGATTTTTCAAGTATTTGATATTGTCCTCGTGATGCTTAATCTTTTGACCCAACTTCTTTATGTCATCTTCAAGTTTCTGGAACAATTAAATTAACTGGGTCACACTGTCACTGTTTTCATTTCAAAAGAAATAAAAAAGCAACTAAAATAGAACAAGGCCGTAGACATGATCAGATAAAGTTCGTCTCAGAGGACCATGAAAAGTTAAGAGGCAAACCTTAGAATGGTTTACATTTGAAAAAGGATTATTCTGACCAACATGTTCAGAGACGACCAATGCCCTGGAGTTGATTGACAGCTGGCATAGGAACAACACTACTCAGCAATAAATATCAATAACACCCTCAAGCATATCAGAAATACATATCATGCAAGCTTATTTCATTTTGTTGCATATCAAAACTGAAGTCTTATGAAGTGAAAAAAAAATAAAGAACAATAATTTAGAGCAAGTCCCAAATGTGCTCAATCATTTACAAGCCATTGGAAAGTTGGGGTCAACAAGAATGTAAAACCATAAGTCCATAACACTGGAAGATAAGCCCAAATTGTTATATGCATGGACAAAAAAATTCCATCTTTTCCGTCGCAAAGATCAAAAAGTTTCCGTTTTTGAATCAATGGAAACGAAAATAAAGTGTATTTCTGAATCACTATATTTGAATTGCAACTTTCCCTTTTTCTTAAATTAGAAAAAAAATTCATAATTTTTCCTAGTGTTTCTGAAGCGTTTCCGGAAACTTATCGAAAAGTTTCCAATATTCAGCTAACAAAAACATACATCGAAAACGAAACTTTGATCCATGGTTATATGATGATTCAACTAAATCGCAATAAGATTTATCAAGTATACAAACTACATGGCATTTACACATCTTCTACATAAATACTTTAAGAACTATATGAGCTCATACTTGTAAGAATAACTCTTACTACTAGTTATGTATAATATAAATATAAACATGCTAGTTGCTCAATGTTCTGCTCGATAAACAAATGCCCGTTAAGCTAAAGGATTGAACCCATATTTTCCATATAGATGATGTTTCAAGTTCTCAATTATCCATACGTCTACTACAACTAAAATCTATAGAAAGAAAATCCCGATTCTTCCAAAAACTGAAATAGGCAAAATTGCATTTCTAGACCTGTGGTGGACACTTGGATCTTTCAGTACTCACTTTCAATAAATTGATTCCAAAATCGCACTTTTGGTCCCAGTTCTTATTTTCTTTATAAAATATTACGCATTTCGTCTCTTACCCCCCTTTACATCCAATTTGTGCATTTACTTTTCATCCCACAAGATTGTCTCTGTTAGCACTTTAGGTCCTAATAAATTGAAGGAAAAATATGGGACTAAAAGTGCCATTTTTGATATTGAGAAGTGGCGCTCAAAATGCAATTTAGCCAATCGAAATTTATCAGAAAAACCAGTAACTTCCAAAAATATGACACTAAAATTTTTCAAAATGCCCACTCAAAAACCAAAATCCATCCGTCAAAAGTTCATAATTTCTCACCCCGCACCAAATTCCAAACAATTCCTCACGCAACCACAAATTCATGTCCACTAGAGCTCTTGAAACTTTACTAAACATAAAAAGAGCTTACATAAAGCTAAAAAGCAAAAAGCCCCATTCATTATATAAAATTAACGGAAAAAAAAATCAAAAACGCAAAATTAAAACACGAACCGGGCTCGCCATTTCACCGTCTATCGACATTCGCCTCTGATCTCCGCCGTTGCTTTGCATCGTCGGTCCGTACGGAGAGTAGAAGTGGACACAGCAGGTGAACAGTCGGTCTATTGTTAGTGTTTCAGCAATGGAGAAAAATAGTAAAGTCTAATAAAAAATCAGAAAAGTAAATCAATGGGCCGAAGTTCTTATGGTTATGGTTATGGCCCAAAAATTAAAAGGACTTTGGGCTTCAAAATTAGATAAGTAGCCCAACTTTAAACAGGGTTGTCAATGGAGCGGATTTCAATCCGAATTCGACCAGAGACTGGCCCGATTTATTAGAATTTTGATTCGATTAGAGTTCGATTGATACAGTTCGATTATCAAGATTCGTAATTTGAAATACGTGGAGCGAATATGGATTTAGGTCGTTCCGATCCGTTAGAGATATGTATCCGACAATTAAATAAAAGAATTATATATATATATATATTAGAACTTATAAGTGTGGATGTTTTCGTGAACAGTATTCCTTAATTTAGTTTTGAATTTTTTTTCGCACTTTTAATACCAAAACGGTGTCGTTTTACTATATTTACTCGGCTTTTGTGCATGATTGGAATTTCTTTTACCTTTATTTTTTGCGGCTCTTAAAGTTGGTTGTCCGCCTGGGGGGGCCCGCTGCATTATCTTCCGTTTCTTCTTTTCTTTTTTTTCCTCCCTTACTTTTCCTTTCTCCACTACGCTTCTGAAACGACGTCGTTGCTTCCGCCTTCTCCTTGGAGTGTGTCTTCACCATTCTGTTCTTGTGCTTAAATTAATTTATTCCTCCACGTCTCTTCACCTGCATTCTTGGGTCTACGTTTTTTTTTTTATGTACATTGTTGATCTCTCCACAAGCAAAAATTACCCCACAAAAACCTATGTATGAGATCTCAATTTCTCCCATTATTTCTCAGTTTGTGAAATTTCAATATCCTCACAGAAATTCCTTTTCCTCTAAAATTGAAATTGCCAAATTATTCGTGAAGAAGTTTCAGGTGTACATCTCCATCATTCTCATAACATATCTATGTCAAGAGCTCATTCTTCACAGTTGCCCACTATTTTAATTTTGTATTTACTTCCTAAAAAAATCCTCCTTGTTTCTGATTTGTGTATCACCAATTCTAATGATTAATGGTTTATTTTTATCTGCATTTCCACCGTCACTCTCCCCCAAAGCAAAAAATATTCCCCTTGCAGTCTATTACTCAGTTTTAGTTGTCTTTTTATTTATGTTCTTAGTCTATTTTCATACTTTCCCTTGTTTTATTTGGAGATTGGTACTTGGGTGCTTGTTTGCGGCTAAAGTGTGTGTATTCCTCTGTGTTAATTTCTTATTTCGCATTACTTTTTATAAGTCATCTATTGTTGTCCTCTGCTTTTGGGTTTGTTCTTTTGCATAGTTTAGGGGGATATTTGTTTTTTAGTATTTTGCTATATACTGGTTTCAGAGTCTATGATCTCCTAATTTTTGGTTCTCAATGTTCAATTTTCCCAGCGTTTCGTGGCGGCGCCACCAGATGCGGCATTGCCACCAGAAGTGGCGACGCGCTTGACGCTGCTACGTGCAGCTTTCGGATTGAGCTCGTGCAGCGAGACGAGTTCTCATTGGGTGATTTATCAGGACTTGAACAGTTGAAATAATCACATTTGGGTTTCTCTTTACTGAATGGTATGATCATCAATTGATATTCTACTTGTCTTAATAATTAAAATCATGGATTTTTTTCCACTTTACCAACTACGTACTTTCAGTTAGGTATTAAGTTCATTTTCCAACAATGAATATTGAGTGATCTTGTTTGGATGGATTGAAGCGACTTCTCTGCTGCTAGCCTTTAATTTCATGCTCACCTCTGTATCTCCATTTCAGAGGCAAAAACTTCTCTCCTTCAATTCAAAAATAAATAAAAAATGACTCGAAGGACTCTTCTTGTACATGATAATAATTTGTCTAAAATTCTTTAATTTTAGTCAAAATGTGGTCTTTGGTTTTTATCTTTGTTTATTTTAGTGGTTGTAATGCGGAACAAACTTAAAAATTGTGTAGTTTTCTGAAGCATCCAAAGTGTCGTTGATTCTTGAAAATTGTTATTCTTATGATTGTTGAGTTTTTCAAAATTAATTTCATTTCTCATTTGGCTATCTCTACCTTCTCTTTGATTTAGTGTACTTTGTTTTCTTGTGCTCTATTGACTATAACAGTATCTGCTCCAAATTAACTATCTTTCTTGAAGATATCAATAAATCTATACCTTACTGGCATTAGTAAAGCTTTTAAAGTCCCTTATACCGTCCCATTTTTTTCTTAGTTAAGTCCTTATACAAATGGTATAAAATACAAGTAGAAAGTTTCTTATTATATAGGTACATGGGGAAAAATTGGTACAAATGTGTTTTGATCTTGTGAAGGCAGTAGTTTACAATTCTTTTATATATTATTTGCTCATACCAAAACAACGGAGCAAATAAATCTGATAGGTTCTATAGGAATTTTTTTTTTTTAAATCTGTCCGTAATTGATTTTTTATTGTAGGCATGTATTTGGAGAAGCATGAAGCATCTGCTTTGCTTGGTGATTCATGAGTTGCTTCGTGTAATGAGAATTTAACACTCCTGTGTAGCTATAGATTAAATAAACCTGAATTCATGTTATTTCTCTGTAGTATGAATAACTAACAATAGCATTGACGTTGGATGCTGAGTGATGTATTTTGTATATATTTTTTTCATAGCAGCTAGATGCATATATATTAGGCCATCTCCAATGGAGATGGCCGGGGCCGGGGCCGGGTCAGGGGTGGCGGCTGGAGTCATCTCCAGTGGAGGCGGGGCAGGCGAAGGGCGGGAACGGGGCGCAGGCAGGGCTCCGCGGAGCCCTGCCTGCGGCCCGTGCCCGCGTGAAGAAGAAGAGACACGCGCCCCTCTTTAAGTCACCCCTGACTGGTCCGATTTAATTTTTTTTTTTTAAAAAAAAATTGTTTATTTAATAAATTAAAATAGAAAAAAATATATATATACTTAAATAATTAATAAAATTAATTTTCCCTATTAAATTAAATTAAATATGTAGAATTGAATTATTTAATAAAATTTATTTAGTATATTTATTGTATATTTACTAGTATTTAATAAATATATGTAGTCACCAATTTTTAATTTGATTATTCAATATAATAAAATTATTTTTTTAAAATTAAAATCATTAATAATTTATTAGAATTGTAATTAAATTTATTTATGGACAAATTAAATTTATTTTAATATCTTTTATTGTAATTAAAAATTTAATCATTTAACTACAATATTGGTGGTGGCTATATTTTTTTAAAAATACGGAATTAGTTAAAAATAAAATTAAACACTTATACACATAATTTAGATTAATACTTAATCTAATTAAATATTTAAATACATATTAAAATAGACAAGAAGAGTAAATTCAAACAATTACATTCATGCTTAACCGTATTTTGCGTAAACATGGGCTATTAAGTCTTTTTGAAGTCTACGGTTGGTTTCTTTTGAACGAATTGCTTGATGACGCAGCATATAGTTATCCAACGTTTGCCTTCTTGGTTCAACATCTTCGAACTTTACTCCGCGAGATTTATAAATTCTAGCCCGTGCTCTACGAGATGTGCTAATGTCAGTATCATCATCGTCGGAGTCATCGTCTTTGTATTCGTCACGTTCGTCCTCCACAATCATGTTGTGGAGTATTATGCAAGTTAACATGATGTTGGACAAATCCTGCGTATGCCACCCCCTGCCGGGTTGATTAACGATTGCGAACCGAGCTTGGAGAATTCCGAACGCTCGTTCAAGTACTAATAATTATTTTAATATTTTAATATAATTAATAATTTAATTTTAATATTTTAATATAATTAATAATTTAATTACAAGTACTAATAATTATTACTATTATTAATATTAATATTAAAAACAAAATTAAAATCAGAATTATAGGTGAGAGTGGGCAAAGGAAGAAAATGGAATTAATTCCATTCCGGAGCCCTACCATTGGAGACGACCAGGCAGGGCTCGGGGGGGGAGGGGGGGGGGGGGGGGGGCAGGGCTGGCTCGGGGCTCCGGAGCCCCGGGGCTAGCCCTCTCCATTGGAGATGGCCTTACTACCATGTGATATCGAAAACCTGCAAAAAACTATCCTGTGAAATTTTTTTTGCACCAGACTTCCTTGTGTTTTCAAAAACCCTGCAAATTACACCCATTCCGTCTCCCTCCGTCAATTTTTTGACGCGCGTGTATTCTACGCGCCAAAAATGCGATTTTTTTTTGTTTCTTACGTAATTTTCATTCAAAATGACAAGAATACCCTTGTAACTTTGAATCTTTGCAGAAAACTTCCTTGTGTTTTTTAAAGTTTGCATAAAACCTCCTTGTGTTTTTTAAAGTTTGCAGAAAACTTCCTTGTGTTTTTTAAAGTTTGCGTAAAAGTTCCTTGTGTTTTCCACCGTTTGCAAAAAACTTCCTTGTACTTTTGGAAGTTTGCGTCAAACTTCCTTATGCTTTGAAATGTTTGCAAAAAACTTCTATGTTTTTCTTAATGTTTGTAGAAAAGTAACTCATATTTTTTAATGTTTGCGCAAAAAATTCTTGTACTTTTAAACGATTGTTCAAACTCCCTTATACTTTTATACTATACCCATAATTTTGTTTCTTTTAAACTTCGCACATAATATCTCTTCTTTTCTTTGTTTGTTCTATATGAGAAGCGAGAGAGAAAAATTAGTGAGAGTTTTTGTAATTGTAAAAATATTTTTTTTTATTAATATATAAGGGGTAATTTAGGCAATTCAATTAAAAATTAACGGTGTCAATGATTAACGGAGAATGGGTGTAATTTGTAGGATTTTTTAAAACACAAAGAAGTCTGGTGCAAAAAAAAATTTCACAGGGTAGTTTTTTGCAGGTTTTCGATATCACAGGGTAGTAATATGCATTTTCCCCGTTAATAAAAATATAATTTTTTTATTAATATATAAGGGGTAATTTAGGCAATTCATTTAAAAATTAACGGTGTCAATGATTAACGGAGAGTGGGTGTAATTTGCAGGGTTTTTGAAATACAAGGAAGTCTGGTGCAAAAAAAAATTCACAAGGTAGTTTTTTGTAGGTTTTCGATATCACAGGGTAGTAGTATGCATTTTCCCCGTATGATAGACATCACAATGAGCTTAATAATAAAAAGCCAGAAGTTCAAAAATTAGGCAAGACACATGTATTGGGTACAAACACCGCGCATCGAGCGGTGCTGCTGCACTAGTATATATATATATATATAATGTCTTATAAAAATAAATAACATTGATAATATTTTTATTTTTCCATCAACTCAAGAATTAATCAATCGTTCATATATTCATGTTTATGCATATTTTAATTTAAAAATATGAATATTAGCAAAGAAAGTTTGAACATATGAACTAAATTAAATAAAATCGTAAAGTTGACAAACTTATTTTAGGAAAAAATACTACTGTTATTTTTTAAAGTGAAGATTTTATTGAATCCCAAAAAGATCTAATATCCAACCGAATCCGACTAAGATCCATTGAATTAAAGAAATATAGATCCAATCAAGACCAGGGTCCGACCCGAATTTGATCCGACAATAATGGAGCCGAATCTGGGTCGAGCCTATTCTGACCCATATTCGACCCATTGACAACCCTAAGTATAAACTAAAGTTGAAAATCAAGTCAAACTACTCAATACTCGACTCGAGTTCGTTGGATAAAAATTGTTTGAGCTCGGTTCGTTTAACAATTAAATCAAGTTCAATCACAATTTCAAATTAGATACGAAATTTAAATCAAGCTTGAACAATATGTCATTCTACGCTATTAGGGTCCTTGACACACCTTAAGTATAATATTTTTAAGATCAAGAGTAGAAAATGTTGAACAACCTTTTGAAATAACTAATTGTTTTCAAGGGTCTTTTTCTTATTATTAATTGACAGAAAAAATCTTATTTGTGTTATACTCTCATTGTCCCTAAATTTTTACTACTATTTTCTTTTTAGAATGTCCCAAAATAACACTCTCTTTCTATAATTGAAATTATTTTTGTCAAAAATACCCTCTTACATAAGTTATAATTTAATACCATTATCTCTCAACCACTATTTTTAAGGACATATATATAAAAATACCTAAAAGTTTAAACTTTTACCTAAAACTTCAATCCAAAAGTAAAATGATAGAAAAACAAGGGGACAAATCTTATTTTGTGATCAATAAGTCAATTTTTTTATGACATCGTTTTACGTGCAATTGCATCAAAATAAAGGTGAAATACAGTTTCCCCCCTTTAAAGTATAGGGATGGTATCAGACCTCCCCTAAAGTTATCAATTGTAACACTTACCCCCTCTGTTATAGTTTTGTAGTTTTTATTCCAAATATACCCCCTCCGGCCCTCCCCTTACATAAATAATAAATTTATTTATTAAAATAAAATTGTCTATTTATTAATTATGAATCTATTCATCCACCAAACAACATTATGTTTTAATTTCTTCATTTTTTTTGTTTCCTTCGGTTCTATGGTCTCAAATTTTTCTTTATTTTCATCTCATTTTTTTCTTTATTTTTGTTTCAATTTGTTTTCTTTATTTATGTTTCAATTTTTTTTAATCTCTATCTCAAATTTTTCTTTATATTTTTCTGAGTTTTTATTTGGTGATAATTATCTCATTTATATTCGGTACGAATTATTATTCAAAATGTTGATTAATTCTCCTTCAAATTATTTCTCGCAAAATTCAAGTTTAACACCAAATAATATAATGTTTTAATTTCTTCATTTCTTTATCAAAAAATTAAACATTTATTAATTATGAATTCATCCATCCATCCACCAAGCAATATTATGTTTCAATTTCTTCATTTCTTTTGTTTCCTTCGGTTATAAAAAAATGAGATGAAAATGAAGAAAAAAAATTGAGATCGAAGAAAGGAAGGCAACAAAAGAAATGAAGAAAATAAAACATAATGTTGTTTGGTGGATAAATTCAATTTTATTTTGATAAAGAAATTATTATTTATGAAAGGGATGGGGGTTATTTTTGGAATGAATACTACAAAACTATAATAAGTGTTACAATTGATACTTTAGGGGAGTAACTGATACAACCCTCGGGGGAAACTGTATTTCACCCTAAAAATAATTAATCTGAAGAGTACTCATCACCAGATTCAATTGAATTCATTAAATTAACCCATCTAAAAGTTTTGGAACAAAGGAACAATTTAAGACTTGTCTTCCTCTTAAAAATGATGGCTTACTCTTATGTAGGGCTGTGAATGGGGCGGATTTCAATTCGAATCCGATCTGAATCCGGTCCGGTTTATTAGGATAATTGTCCGATTAGTGATCCGATGGACCTGATCCGATTAAGAAGATCCATAATCCGAACTATATGGAACGAATATGGATCTAGGCTGATCCGATCCGTTACAGATCCGTATCCGATATATATTATTTTATTTTGTTTATATATTATGTATTTAAACCAAAATAAAAATAAAACCATATTTATTTCACTAAAATATGTTACAACAGTAAAAATAATCTTAAAAAGAAATGCATGAAAAATGTTGGACTGACCAGATAGCTAATTGGGCCTACAACATATTAATTTATAAATAGAAAAATCAAAATTCTAACTATTCATCCTTCAATTTTTGTTTTCTCTTCCATTTCTGAATATTGAGTTTTCTTCTTATTTGTCCCAGTTTATATCTTTTTTATCTAAATTTTTGTTTATTCCTTTGTTCTAATTTTTACCGTTTATATTTGCTAACCATATTTTATCTTCTACAATTTTCAGGCAATAGTTTGGATGAAATAAGTAAAATGTTATATTTTTAATTCATGATGGTGGAATCTGCAAGTGATTTGGAGGAAAACGGAAAAAAAAAACTTAATTTGTTAAACGGATCCGAATAATTTATCCGGATTCGGATCCGGTTGCCAATATCTAAGATCCGAGCGAATCCGAATAGAAAAAATGAAAATCGAATTCGGATCCGGATCAACCCTGATCCGGTTCGAGTCATACCCATTGATAGCCCTACTCTTATGCATCAATTTCCTTTTAATGCAATCAAAAAGCAATCCACCTAATTTTCATTGATTTTCGCATTTATTAATCTCTCAACTGCCACCCTTTTGTTTCTTGGCCCCTCACAAAATGGATAAAGGCTTTAATCACTTTGGACCCTCAAATCTTCCACCAAAACACTTCTCTTGAATTTTTGAATTTTTGTGTCATTACCCTCGGTCTTGTTTGGAATAAAAGGAATGCGGTTTTACATAACAATGTTTCTCTTAATGAATTGCAATTGGCATCCCTTGCTTCTTCACAAGCTGAATCTCACTCCAATGCTCAAATTTCAAAACTCATCAAGGCCAAAGCTGCTCCCTTGTCACAGGAATGGACTCCTCCTCCAAAATCTTGGCTCAAAGCTAATGTCGATGCTTCCTTTCAAGATGGTGTCGGATTCCTCTCTATTCTTGTTCGGAACTCTCATGGTTCGGTTGTTTTTGCTGCAGTTTATTCAGATTTATTTATTGATCCTACAAGTGAGGAAACGGCGGCTCTTAAACTTGCTTTCATCATTATGGACTCTGTCAAATATCCAAAGGTCATTTTCGAAAGTGATTCTCTTAATTCCGTTTTGATGATCTCTAGCTCTACTCCATCTTTTGAATGGTCAAGTCATGCCGACTCTCTTTTTGCTCGTAACATTGCTATGTCTTGGCCAAATTGGAAAATCAAAAAGATCCCTCGTCTCGGCAACAAAGCGGCACACAATCTTGCCAAATGGGGAAAAATCTGTCAATTGGAATGGTCATGTTTTACTTAATTCCTAGGTTGCACGGATACTCCGAAAAATGGCCCCGTGCAGTATCCAGTACTCCGGGGATACGGATACGCGTCCGATACGTGTGGGATACGCGTACAGTACGCCATCTGGAGTATCCTAATTAAATTAAATAAAAAATAATTCGGATACGGGTACAGTACGTTTTTTTGGAGTATCCTGCAGGTTTTGGACACGTTTTGGATACGCACTGGGTGTTTTTGTTAGTTTTTCAAAGTTATGGGTTAAAAATTAATAAATTAAAAGTTAAAAAAAAAGTGTATTTTGAATGGTCTTGGATACGGGTATCAATACTCGTGATGTTTAGTTGAAAATTTCAAATCAATTCGGGTTTTGTCTAACTTTCCCAACTTTTGATATATAACTTTTGTGTATTTTGAATGGACTAGGATAATTTTAGTGTATAACTTTTTACCCGAAATTAAACTCGTAGTTAATATATACTTTGAATATGATCTATTGCTTTTGTGGTATAATAGAAGGATCTAATTAGTTATTTTGTTATGTATAATATAAAATTATTTTATTTTATATGCGTATCTTTGCCGTATCGAATCCTATAAATTTTAAAAATCCGTATCGCCGTATACGTATCGTATTATATCGTATCGCCGTATCCGTATCCGTGCAATCTAGCTTAATTCTCTTCCTCATGATGTTTTTGTTGATAGAGGCTCTCCTCTAATTTGTGTAACAGACATTTTTGATTCTATTAATGCTTAATTTGATTTTACCAAAAAAAAAAAAAAACTGCATTTAGAACGTTGGATCTACAAATTTGTGAAGATGAAACTTCAAAGGTCATAAAGCTAACAACTGAATTCCTATGCTTCAATTTTTCAATTGCAAAATTACCAAAACAGAGTTACTTTCAACGTGTTGAAAAATTGAATTTTGCCAATAGTAATAGGATCAGATTAGTTAGTGTATGACTGAATTTGAATTACACTGAGAGTCAAATGACTCAATGTGCTATACTTATACATAGGAATAAAAGTGGAATAATAATAAATAAATAAAAAATGCTTAATTTGCTCAAAAGTGGACAATGACACAATTAATACAACAATGAAAAACAACATTATTTTATTAGTTCCTTGGATCAAAATCGTCGTCGCCTGGATTTGACGAACCTCCAGATAAGTTCGTTGGAAGTTTTTTCTGCATTATTTCTTGCCTTTTGTTCTTCCAATACAGTTTTGTATTTGGAGTGAATGAAGAGCAATCCATTGCCAAAATCCGATGTTCTTCATCCCTTGCTTGAAGCTCGAGCATTTCAGCATGCCTTCTTTCACGTCCAACCTTTAAAATAAGTTGTGTTTCTGACATTCGTCGTAAAATTTCAACAAATTGATTTTCAACATCAGAACTAGTCGAGGCCTTTACTTTGCCTTTTTTGACTTTCTTTGTTCCAATAGGTCTCCCACTATTTTGGCCTACAGTGGGAGTCTGCACAGATTCAGGTTCCAACCTCAACAGGTGAAACATGTCGTTGTGAAGGAAAAAGGGAAAAAATTCGTTCTTATTTGAGGTATTACCTCAGTCGCCTGAAATGAGCTTTGAGCTATATACGCTACAAACTCTTGCTTCTTTGTTTCATAGTTGTACCTTGCACGGTCTAATAGTGCCTGCTCTGTCTGCATATCTTCAAAAGCTCGACCCTTCTTCCATTTCGTCTCCTTCATCCGATTTTCAATCTCATAATAGCTCTCATGGAGGTTCAAATTTTTGGGTCCACAAGGGAACTTCACATCTATATCTCCCCTAAAACAAGAGACATTCAAGTTTATAATTAAGCACCAAGAAAAAAAAAAAGGACAATGTGTAACAATTACTTCTGCATAGGCATATGGGTAGACATAAAAAATAGACATATGGGTAGAAAATATAAATATAATTCTTTTTGCAGGATTTTTATATTGAGAATTTTGTAGTTCCAGAACACGTTTTGTTGTCCAAATTCAATTTCGATAAGACCCGCAATAAAACACAGCTTGCAACAATTCTTTCCCTTTTGAACCCCAATTACAATCATAGGTCAGATACCCAAATTAGTCATCTCATTTTCAAATGGCAATTATAGTTTCTATTTTGCCCCTCTTTCTCAACCATGAGAAGGTAGAAAATATGATGGAATTGATTTGTAAAAGGTGGGGGCTTTATTGTCTTTTAACTCAACGTAATACAGCTATAAGATAAGTTATTTTAATTTTGTTGGAAATATAATCTATCCTACCTTATCTAATACGAAGAAACATATGTGCCCTAAGAAGAAAACAATTTATAATTGGTGAGTAAAGGGCTTCTTACAGATGATGACCTAAGGAGAATACGCCAGGACTTCGTATCATGCCTCCATCGAGAGATACAGCTCCATTTGATATCCATGGGAGAGCATTTATCATGTCTTTTCTTGATCTGTATACTTGCAGAGTCGAGAAGAGGTTATAAAATAGTGTCTCTCTTAAGTTGTATCCACTCTTTGAGACGCCGTATAATTTAGTGTAGTCAATGAAGACCATATTTACAGCAAAACCAAGAAAGCCAGAAGGTGTTTCCCCATTGATCGATTTTGGCTTTAGAATACCGAGCCTCTGTTGAGGGTCATCAGCTAAGAACTCACCCGTGTATGGCCTAAAAAAACCCAAAAATTATAACGCAAGTTTTGAAACCACGATCCTCTTCCTGACACACACACACAGACACAGACACGCAAGCACCTTAGATTTTCAAGACAAATCACGAGAGACCGATCATCCAGGGGCCTGTCCTTGTTGTATGCTTCCAGGGCTTTATAACCTTCATACGTCTTGCAGACCAATGCTAGCATGGTTTCTATGCCCAAATACTTTGAGAGAAGTCTAAGTCACACAGTTGAAAAATAAACAAGTCAGCTACAAGGGATTAGTTGGCATTTAAAAATCTAAACTGCACTTTCTAAAAAATATTCAAATATCTTCATCAACAATAAGGTGAATTTTTCTAAATTCTTAATTTAATAATTCATTCTCATGTTTGATTTTCATTGTAGAAGAGGAGTAGACTGAGAATGTAGTTTTCTTCAGTACCTCCACTATAGTTCTGACTTTTAAGCCTTATTTTCTCAAGATTGTATTTCTATTATTGCACCAAAAAATATACCAGAATATGAAAAAAGACATCCTAATTCAAATATTTTACCAATAATAGGTAGAAGAATTTTAATAAAATATAAGAAATTTTAATTGTCAAATGTTTGGAGCTCAAAAAAATTCAACCAAAATCAGGCTAACTAAACAAAAATAAAACCCACAAAGTTGTCCAGTTTTTTTCTTTTTTTTTTTCCCATATCTCAAGCTAGAGCAAGTGTTAAAGAAAAATAAATTTTACCAAAAGTATAAATCACTTGTGCACAAAAGGTTGGTGCTAATATACAAACTCTTATATATATTAAGGAAGTCGAGCAATATATTTGTCTGAAGAGAAAAAGCAGACTGAAGAGAAAAAGCAGACAAAAGTAAACCAACCTGCTAAGATTATCATCATCAACTTTTCCAAGTCTAGCCACGATACCAAGCACGTCCTCTGTGAATGGATTATCAGAGACCTGAAGCGCTTCAGGCTTACTTCTTGTCCTACACAAAAGGGCAGCTGCAGAATTCTCGTACTTAAGAATATGCTGAATTGTGTCATCCTCAGTATCTTCATTTATACTTGTGGAAGAACTTGTATGGTGCTTCCCAAGAGAAACTATAAGAACAAGATCAATCAGGATAATAAAAAAAGACAAACTTGAAAGAAATCAAAGAATGCAATATTCAGACTTAATTACATTTTCGCACATAAATTTCAAGATGCTAACTAGCGATGACATATACATCTCCAAAGAACATGTAATAGACAGTCTCGTTGTAGACAATGAAACACAGGGTTTTCTTCATCAAAACATACAAAAGATGTCCCATCATGTCAATATTATGAGTACAATGCTAAACAATTCTCTAATCTTCATAAGCAAAATACATTAAGGGCTCATTTGGATTGATGTATTTGGAGCTATGAATTTCAAATCCGTGAATCACCTTGATTTTGATGACTCAAATCTTTAAGTATTTATTTTGTACTATATATTCAACCAAATTGACGGATTTGAAATTCACACAATATTGGAGTCATTTGAAATCCTTCTACCAAATCCCTCCTCAAATTCAAATCCTCAATCCAAATGAAGCCTGCCTAAAATTTTAGGAAATGCAGATACCTTGCATATCAAGAATTGAGTCATCCAATTTGTTCTTCAGAGTCTTCAAGTATTTGATATTGTCCTCATGATGCTTAATCTTTTGACCCAACTCCTTTATATCATCTTCAAGTTTCTGGAACAATTAAATTTACTGTGTCACACTGTCACTCTTTTCATTCAAAAAAGAAATAAAAAAGCAACTAACATAGAACAAGGCATGATCAGATAAAGTTCGTCTATGAAAAGTTAGAGGCAAACCTTAGAATGGTTTGAAACTATGCTCTCCATATATCATGTCCTGCTCTGAAAAAGGATTATTCTGACCAACATCAGAGACGACCAAAGCACTGGAAGATAAGCCCAAATTGTTATATGATAATTCAACAAAGATTTATCAAATATACAAACTACATGACATTAACACAACTTCTACATAAATATTTAAAGAACTACATGAGGTCATACTTGTAAGAATAACACTTACTACTAGTTATGTACAATATAAAAATAAACATGATAATTGCTCAATGTTTTCCAAATAGATGGCGGTTCAAGTTCTCAATTATCTATCAAAAGAAAATCCTGATTCTTCCAAAAAACTGAAATAGGCAAAATTTCGTTTATAGACCTGTGGTGGACACTCAGCACTTTCAGTACTCACTTTCAATATTTGGCTTCCAAAATCGCACTTTTGGTCCCAGTTCTTATTTTTTTTATATATATTACACATTTCGTCAATTACCCCCTTTACATCCAATTTGTGCATTTTGTATTCAAATCTTTATCTGCACTTTTGATCCCACAAGATTGTCTCTGTTTGCACTTTAGGTCCTAATAAATTGATGGAAAACAAAATGGGACTAAAAGTGCTATTTTTGATAATAAGAAGTGGCGCTAAAAATGCAAATTAGCCAATCGAAATATATTAGGAAAACCAATAACTTCCAAAAAATATGACATTAAAATCATTCAAAATGGCCACTCAAAATCCAAAAACCATCCGTCAAAAGTTCATAATTTCTCACCCCGCACCAAATTCCAAACAATTCCTCACATAAACACAAATGCATGTCCACTAGAGCTCTTGAAACTTTACTAAACATAAAAAGAGCTTACATAAACCTAAAAAGCAAAAACCCCCATTCATTGTATAAAATTAACGGGAAAAAAAAAATCAAAAACGCAAAATTAAAACACGAACCGGGCTCGCCATTTCACTGTCTATCAACATTCGCCTCTGATCTCCGCCGTTGCTTTGCATCGTCGGTCCGTACGGAGAGTGGAAGCGCACATGGCAAGTGAACAGTCAATCTACAGCTAGTCTTTAGCAATGGAGAAAAATAGAAAAGTCTAATTAAAAATCAGAAAAGTTAATCTATGGGCCGAAATTCTTATGGTGATGGGCCTTATGGCCCAAAAAGGAAAAAGGAATTTGGGCTTCAATATTGGGTTACAAATAATTGAGTTGGGTCATAACGAGAAATAGCCCAACTCTACTCATTTAAGGAAGATTTAAAAAAATAAAATAGTCATAAGTATAAATTAAGGATGAAAATCAAATTAAGTTACTCGATACTCGGTTTGAGTTCTTTTGATATAAGTTTGTTTGAACTCGATTCATTTAACAATTAAATCAAGTTCAACAACAATTTTAAGCTAAATAAATTTCAAATCAAACTTGAACAATTTGTCAATTGACGGGTCGTTGACACACCTTATATATAATAGTTATAAGAGATCAATAGTAGAAAGTGTTGAACAACCTTACGAAATAAAAAAATGTTTTATTAATTGTTTTCAAGGTTTTTTTTTTCTTCTTATTGTTAATGGAAAGAATAAACTATTTGTGTTATATTAATAAAAAAAATAATCTTAAAATAAGCAGTGGTGTAGCTACATGTAGTTAAGGGGGTGCACTCTATATAAAAAGAGTGAATAGCATTTTGGTCCTCCTTATGGGTTAAATTTTGTATTTTCGTCCCTTTTAAATTTTTTGTGGCAGATTGGTCCCTTTTATCAATGTAGTGTATCACATTCGTCCCTCTTAAAACACATTTGTCTCTCTTAAATTTTGTGTAGCAAATTGGTCCCTCTAATCAATGCAGTGTAACATATTAGTCCATCTTACATGCAAAATACATCAACTTTCGTCCACTTTAGAACATATTTTGAATTTAAGAGGGACGAATGTGTTATAAGAGGGACGAATGTGATACACCACATTGATAAGAGGGACCAATTTGCTACAAAAAATTTAAGAGGGACGAAAGTACAAAAGTTAATCCATAAGAAGGACCAAAAGCGCGATTTACTCTGAATATTGTTGGTATGATATCTTTCTAATTGGTTTAAATGGACCTCACTCAATGTTTAATTAAAATAATAAAATATATTTATCTTTCACTAATAAACTTTTATGAATTAATATGTTAATAGTAAAAGACAAATTTCCATTTTTGAGGTTGTGAGATACTTTTTCCATATAAAATATTATACCCGCTTCACAGCAACTCTTTCATCTTTATTGTTATCCCCACAAATAAACTCACTAAAAAAGAAATGTGCAATCAAAGAACATATAATTCAAGAAATTATATTGAGTAAGGATTTTCAGATTAAAGAACAAAATTGATTATTGAAGGTAAGGTATGAAACATTTATACTTATACAAAGTGAATTATTCGATATTTGTTAGTAGCGAAGTATTTATTTTATATTGAAGTTTTGCACAACTAAAGTTATTTTCGTTTAGAAGTTTAATTTATATCAACTGTCAAGTTAGAGTTTATTCTCAAGAATTTGGTCTGTGATTTGAATAACTAGCTTTGTTTAAATTTTGTTTTGCTTAAATATTTCTCAAGTAATCTTTATTGGACTTAAAATTTTAATATAATATTACAGTTAAAATAAATATATCCTCCTACTTTATAATGACCCAAGTGAAAATATGTCCGGGGTCAATAAGGCAATTGTTTCATATGACATTGTTTTACGTGCAATTGCATAAATAATTAATGGGAAATTTGCTTTTTTGGTACCATAAGATAGGTCAATTTGCAACTTTGGTATCATTGGACACGAAAATACAAATTTGGTACCACATTATAGGTTTTAATTGCAAATTTGATACCAAACCCAAATTTTCTCCAAAGGTAATGGTAATTTACCCCCTATAAAATGCATAATGTTCAATTTACCCCCTGTGATTTGAAAAAGAACAATTTACCCTTGCCGAAATTGAGAGTGGACATGAAAAATATTTTGTAACATATAGGATAAATTTCCACATTTATCATAACACGGGGACACGGGGAAACTGCCATATTATCATAATAAAAGGGGATAAAGTGTCGTCTATAAATATTTCAGGAAGTTGGTGTGAAACTTTTATAAAATTACAGGGGGTAAAGTGCTATTTTTCAAATTACAGGGAGATAAATTGAACATTATGCATTTCAAAGGGGGTAAATTGCCATTAACTTTGAAGAAAAATTGGGTTTGGTAACAAAGTAGCAATGAAAACCTATCGTGTGGTAACAAATTTGCATTTTCGCGTCCAATGGTACCAAAGTTGCAAGGTGCCTATCATGTGGTACCAAAAAAGCAAATTCTCCAATAATTAATCTGAAAAGTACTTAACACCATCAATTGAATTTATTAAATTAACCCATCTAAAAGTTGTGGAACAAAGGAACAATTTAAGACTTGTCTTCCTCTTAAAATTGATGGCTTACTCTTAAGCATCAATTTTTCCTTTAAATGCAAGCAAAAAGCAGCCCACCCACCTAAGTTTCATTGATATTCGCTTTTAATCTCTCAATTGCATTTAGAGGTTGGATCTACAAATTGGTGAAGGTGAAACTTCAAAGGTCATAAAGCAAACAATTAAATTCCTATGCTTCAATTTTTCAATGGAAAAATTACGGTAAACACTATTAATGGCCATCCTTATCATTAATTTTTTGCATAGTAGTTTCTCTTGTATTTTTTTTCCCACGTTAGTCCTCACTATGAATTATTTGTTTCACTTTGGTCATTTTCAGGTGATCCAATGTGATCTAAAGTGCCAAAATAGTTTTATGAGGGACTAAATTGATAAAGAAATAGTTTTATGAGGGACTAAATTGATACAAAATAATTTTATGGGGACTAAAATGTAAGATCCCTTGTAAATGATCAAAGTGAAACAAATAATTCATAATGGAGACTAACATAGGAAAAAAAACACAAAAGAAACCCAAATCTGTAAAAAGTTAATGATAAGGAGGGCCATTAGTGGTGTTTACCCATTACCAAATCATGGTTACTTTCAACGTGTTGAAAAATTGAATTTTGCCACTAGTAATAGCTACAAATTTGTTAGTGTATTTAGGGGTGTAATCGAACCGAGTAGTGTCGAACGACATACTGTTCAAACTTGGTTTGAATTTCATTAACTTTGAAATTTTATGTTTGAGCTTGGTTTGATTGTTAAACGAGCCGAGCTCGAACGAGCTCTCATCGAACTACCTCGAGTCAAATATCAAGTAACTTGATATTTTACATGTATTTTATCAATTTTAGCTTATCGAATCGATTTTTAAAATTATCGAACAGAAAATTATGTTCAAGTTTGTTTAATTTGTAAGATGAACCGAGTTCAAACGATTTTTTTATCGAATGAGCCCGAATCGAATATCGAGTAGCTTGATTTGATTTTCAATCCTAAGTGTATGAGTGAAATTGAATTACATTGAAAGTCACATGAAAATTATATGTACTATTATGAATATCTTATAATTGCTTTAAATGGATTACGCTCAATAAAACTAAAATTTATATGTTATTGGGGCCATATTTTAATGAAAAAATATATTAATCTTTCACTAATAAAATTTTATGGATTAATATGTTAGTAGTAAAAGACAAATCCCAACTTCTGGGATTGTGAAATGCTTTCTCCATACAAAAAATCATACAAACATCACAACTATTTCATCTTTATTTCTAAACTTTTATCCCCACAAATAAACTCGCTCAAAAAGAAACATGCAATCAAATAATGTATATGGGTTTGTTTTTCATATTAAAAGAACAAAAATTGATTGTTGAAGGTAGATACAAGGTATAAAACACTTATATATATATAAAGGTGAATAATTGAATAGTTGTTAGTTGTGATGTACTTGTTTTATATTGAAATTTTGCACAAATAAAGTTTTTTCTTCGAAAAGTTTAAATTATGTCAAACTATTAACTTAATAATTTAGTCCACGGTTTGAATAATTAACTTTGTTTAAATTTTTATTTTTCTTAAATTGTTCCAGTAATCTTTACTGGACTTAAGATTTTAATATAATATTATTGTTAAAAGTATGCACTTTATCATCAATATATATATATATATATATATATATATATATATATATTCTTACACTATTATAACTCCAACATGGATCAAAATTTCGATATATTTCCATCAAAAACACCGAAAAATTTCTGCTCTTGAGTCAACCGAAACGAAAATATAGTTCGTTTCTAGTGTAATTAATGTATTTGTTGATTTACAATTTTTTCAAAAGTTTCTCGAAAATTTCCAAATTATTCGAAAACATCCTGAAAAAATTTCTAATACTTTTGATTAACCGAAACATACCACAAAAATGAAATTTAATACATGACCCCCTGTGAAAATATATCCTGGCTATGCCACTAACTAAAAGTGGACTAGGATCGATGAACATTGACTTAATATATGTCATGTGTTGTTATCTGACTATTTTTTATAAGAACTACAAGATTGTTTTTTAAATTTTATCATTTTTAGTATATTCAGTAAGTTTCTACAACATGGCCAACTTGCTCTTATCTTGACAATAAGCCTTTTTGTGTAATTATTTTAGAAGTTTGCCTTCAATTTGAGAAACTATTTAAGAATTAATAGTAGATTTATTTTTTCTTTGTAAATGATACGATATTTTTGGGGTTCAACTCAACTTACCATCATATCTTCATTACATATACTAGGGCAAAACCACATTTTTACTTTTATATGGCTGAAATCTCAATATTTTGTCCCACATATTATTTTAGAAAATTGCACTTGATTTTTAAAATATATGTATTTTTATATTTTATCTTCCCCTTCACATCCAAAATAACATCAAAGTTGAGAAATTAAGGCAGTTCTATGAGAGCATAAATGCAAAGTATTTTAGATTTTGGGATTAAAAATACAATCTTGTAAAACATTGAATTAAAAGTGTTAAAAAGTTCAATCTTATTTGAATAAAAATGCAATTATACAATTACATTAATGTTCTTTCATTTTAACTTTTTACCATTCAAACTATTTTTTTTTTGAAAATTGCATATTTGATACCATACAATATGACATTTTGCAATCTTGATATCAGTTGATACGTTAATGCACATTTAGTACAACAATTTAAAGTTTGGTTGCAATGTTCGTACCACCGTCAAATAATTGGACGAAAATGGACGGAATTGGCCACATACATCATAGTATCATACATGGCCGTTATCTCGTCTTTTGGAGAAAAAATAATCATGTTTTCCTCACTTTTGGAGGGAGAATTATCACATTGTTTCATCTTTTGGAGGAAAAATTATAGCGTTGTCATCGCGTTTTCACGTTATCGATCACGTGATAATTTTCACTTCAAAATACGAGATAACAGTCACGTGAGGTGCACGTGGCCGATTTCATCCATTTCGGTCCAATTATTTGACGGTGGTATATATGAACATTGCAACCATTATTTAGATTGTGGTACTAAATATACATTATATATTCAATGGTATCAATATTGCAATGTGTTCTATTGTATAGTATCAAATTTGCAATTTTTCCATTTTTTTTCTAAAGATCTAAGTTGCAAGATAACACAGTATAGTACTATTGTATATCCAAAGGCCGGATATAGATTTATTTATTTAACATGTTCAACAAAACATAAATTTAACTTCTAGCTGAAACTCTTTAAACATGTACAACATAGTTATCGAATCACGTATCGATCGTATGACGTCTTGTTTTTCTCTTGTTTGGTAATGTATCATGAATCTTATCGTAAATAGTAGGAATTCATAATCAATTATTATAAATAACATAAAATATATTTTTAACATACAAAAACATGACAAACATGTAATAATCGCGACTTTAGGTTCCAAGGGATTGAAATTTGGGATTTTTTGAATTAAATAAAAGAAAATCAAGTGAATGAAGGATATTTACTTGTAACTTAAGGATGCAGAGAAGGGACAAGTGATTCTGTTGAAAAATTTCCCTAGAATCATGTCTTTTTCCTAAAAGAAAATTGAGTGTGTCGATCCAACCGGAATTTGAGGTATGACCTGGTCATAATAAGTATCACATGAATCGTATATGTATCGTAAGATTTCGTATCGTGCATGATTCATAAAATATCTACCGCATTGTGTAAGATACAAGAACTTGTGCGATACATACAATCGTTCAACCTCTGTATCATATCATATCGCATATTTCGTATTGCGAATCGTGATATACTTATAACTCGTATATTTTTTGTTATGTCAATTTCATTCTCTTAAACCTACTATATTACACCCGTGAACTCAAATTTGGACTTTTGGCTCTTATCTTTGAGATACATAACCTACATTTGACTATGTCAGTGCTATATATAGTCATGCGTTGCATGTAATCAACCTTATCTCCAAATCCACAACTTATGTTTGTTGCTTGATTATTACTTTCTTAAAATTCTTACTCAATTACATATCACATTTATTTCAATGTGCATAAGATATGAGTAATTTGAGGTCAGTCAAGTTAAGTATAAACTAAATTTTAGGGTAATTTGCACGTGAAATGTCATGAACACCTAAGTGTTGTTAGTCTTGTTTTATAGATTTATTATATGGTTTAGACATGTATTAATTAAGATGAGTACTATAGGAACTATCCTCTTATTAGCTTTTTTTTTTCTTCTTAATTTTTCTTAACTTGTTATTTTTGTTTTTTTTGTTTTTCAAGGGTTTAATCCCTTTTAAGGCGTGTCAAGTGAGAATCTCTCCCAACTGGAATTCGAATATGGGTTCGCTACTTTATAGTGATTAGTCAGTTCCACTTGACCAATCACATGTTGGTTCTTTGTAACTTGTTGATCTTTACTACTCCCTCCGTTTCAAAATATCTGTCTTTTCACATGTATGCACACAAATTAAGAAAATCATTAAATATAGCTAAATTCTAATAGGAAAAAAATGAAAAAGATTAAGATACCCTTTTAATTAAATATCCTCCACTAATGTTTGAGAAAATTTATGAGCATAAAGGGCAAAAATGGAAAAAGAGTAATTAATGCTTTATTGGAAATCTAAAGTGACAGATAATATGGCACAAGAAAAACTTTTCAAAGCGACAGATATTATGAAACGGAGGGAGTAAAAAGCTTAAGGGTGAGTTTGCAAACTCTTCTGCAAACAGCTTATGAGCTTTTCTAATCTCGAACGCGCAATTAAGATACTTCTGATTGTATTGAACTTAATTCAGAAACTCCAACTACAACTTATTTGGTAGAGTTCCCAAACTCACCCTAAGTTTATTAAAATTTCTATGTTAGAATCAAGTACTTATGCCTTTTTAGGTGTAATACCTATTTTTTTTAATGATGACTAGAGGTGAGATATAGGTCGTACCAAATCCCAAAATATACAAATCATTAATATGTGGTAGTTCTTCACATTTATTTGAGTAGGTCTATTAGGAGTGGTGGACCTTTCTTATTCATGGTACATACAACTGGATTAATAAAAAAAAAATTAATCACTTAAGCATTGATGTATAGTTATGGATCTTGCAACATTTTGTGTCTAATTACAATATGCATAGAATTAACAAACATTACACCATAATATTATGAAAACATGAATACTACTTGAAATATTTTTCTATAAACATATTAAAGCATCGAATCAAATTAGACATCAACATATTAAGGGCGTGTGTAGGTCCAAATTAAGCTTAAATGAACTATAAGTTTGATTAATCCAAACCTAATCAAATTTCTTTGGTCATAATCTATTTTAAATTGTAAATAAAATTGAATATTCAGATTCAATTTATGTTTTCTATTTTGAGAAACGAAATAGTCTGATTAGTCCCAATTCAACTAGACGTGTTACATGATACATATATTTTTTTTTTTCGGTTTCTTAAGTGTATTCAGCCTTTACACATTGAAACTATACATTATATTTCTCTCAAGAAAAAAAAAAAAAGAAACTATACATTATACAATCTAGAATTCTACCGCAACACACTTTTTTAATATCAAATAAATAAATAAACATTTACAAAAATCTCATATTTGTGATTTACTTGGTAAAGAGGGCAAATGACACGTGTCGCGATCCTACTGGCTGAACCCAACTGCTCATTCATATGGGTATAGAATGAAGAAGAAACTAATAAGCTAACCCCCGTGAGAATGATTAAATACCAACGGCAAATGCGCGGCCCAGCAATTACTACTTTTCTTCACTTTCTCCCTTATTTTAATTTTCTTTAAATTAAATTTTGTCACATGTTGTTCACTTATTATTATTATTAAGAGTAAATTATTTTCATTTTGTTGTTGTTCTTGTTGTTATGCTCTGTTATATTATACCAACAAATGGGCATCAAGGAGAAAGAAATATTGATCGACTGATTTCACTAATTACCAGGTTAATTATGTAATGGGTATTTTATTTAACTTTTAGATTAATATTTTATTTATTTTGGGTACATTTTTGTATTTTTTTTTTTTAATTTGAAAGGTGATTGTTTTGGTCGGAAATTGAATGGGGAAGAAAGGAGGAGGAGGAGGAGGGTGGTTTTCTACGGTGAAGAAGAAGGTATTTAAGCAATCTCCCAATATTAAAGAATTGCCACCTGAAAACAAGGTAATTAGTTCATTAATGTTCAATATTACACTTTCAATTTTGATTTGAGCTAAATCCAAAAACACCCCCTGTACTTTGTCTAATTAACAAAAAAAATAAAAAATCCCACGTGTTATTTTTTTATTAGCAAAAAAACCCATTTGAAATTTCTTCATAAATCATATGGAGGTTTTTGTTGATTGTTTAAGTGTACAGGGGGTTATTGTCAATTTTTAAAGTTAATAGGGGGTTATTGATTTTTTTTGTAGGTTAAGTGGGGTATTTTTGTATCCTTTGTTTGGGGGTATAATTGTTATTTAAGCTTGGGAGGGATTTTTTTGCTAATAAAAAAATAACACCCGGCTTTTTTTTGTTAGACAAAGTAAAAAGGGGTGTTTTTGCATTTCACTCTTTTGATTTTGATCATGAATTTTGTTTAGGAAAAACAGGAATTATTTAATTTTTATGATGATTTTTAATTAATGAAGATTGTTTTCTGGTAAAACTTCGAATTTAGTACGGACGGTAATTAAATCTGACATACTAGTAGTAGTAAATCAGATAACTTTTGAGATGAAATTGGTAAATTTTGTGAGTCTTCATCTGCATTCTGTTAATTAATTTCCAATTATATGGAGGTGGAGCCTTTGAAAATATGTTGCAAAATTATACTTTTAGTCCATTAACTTTCAAGTAATAACAAATATGGCATATTTGTTCTTAACAAGAAATTTAGTTTTGTCAAAGTATTTGATTATCTATCTTTTGAGAAAGCACGTTTAGTTGCTGAGACATCATGTCAGTCTCTTATATTTTGGTTTTATAAAAAGTACTATATTTATACCAAAAAAAAAGACTAGTAATTGCATATAGTCATTTTTCTAAACCAGTAAATTCGATAAAATTTAACATGTTAAACTCGAAAGTAAATTTGTTTGATTCAAAAGATATAAGACCGAAAGCGTCTGGCAGAGGACTAAACATGTCTAATCTCGAAAGTTAAAGAACCAGATGTATTGAGTTCGAAAGATAAATGATTAACTCGAAAAAAAAGGAAAAAAAAAAGTTCAAACATGTTGAGCACAAGCCCGATAAATGACTATTTTTGTTGTGATTCGATAGTTAGTGGACCAAATGTGCAGTTTTGTTAGAGCATTCGGTTTTTTTCCCTTTTAAGGCAAGAGCTATGTATAAATCAACACTAAGTTCCATTGGTCCCTATTCTTTTAAGCTAAATGCAAAAAATCCCATGTGCTTTGCCTAATTGTCAAAACGCCCACTGTGTTAATTAGTAAAAACTCCCATGTATTTATATTCTTAGCAAAAAAACCTCTCGATGTTTTATTAGCTCATTGCACCTATCAAAGTCAATATGGGGGTTTTGTCGGTTTTTAAGTGAACGTGGGTTATTGTCAATTTTCAAAGTTAACAGGGGGATTATTGTTAATTTTTAGGTGAATATGGGTGTATTTTCATTTTATGGTGGGGGTATAATTGTCAATTTTTCTACGAAATATGTACTCCGATTTGAGAGGGGTTATTTTGCTAATAAAAAATAATATAGGTTTTTTTGTCAATTAGACAAAACATGGGGGATGTTTTTGCATTTCACCCCTTTTCTTTTAGGCCGATAAAATCAAGAGTTTATAGCTATTATTTTCTTCTGTAATTTTAGCAGTAATCAAGCTAATTAATCATGTGTTCACATAAAGAAGATAGTATATGATATCTAAACTGTTTTTTTTTTAATTATTCATGAACAATATGGAACCACATTAATTCCATCAAATTTGGGTCATATAACAAAAATGGTCCCCGTATCAATTTGTCAACATATGGCTCATGTCATATTGCTTTCTTTCCGACCAAGCCACATTTATCATCATGTGCCGAGTTTTTGTTCAATCTCAATCATTTATAATTTCTCAAAAAATAAAAAAATAATTTTCCTTTGATTTTGTCACACAAGATTAAGCCTAACTAATAACTTCTAATTTTTTTTTTTATGATATTCTAGAAGGAGAGTGTAGAAAAATGGCAATACGAAGCACCAGAAGTCGTGTCTCTCGAGCATTTCCCCGAAGAAAGTTCTCCAGACGTGACAATCGAGAAGTCGTCTCCAGAGGAGGATCAAAATGATCATGCAGTAGCGGTGGCTGTGGCAACTGCAGCCGCGGCTGAGGCAGCTGCTGCAGCCGCTCATGCGGCTGCTAGGGTGGTTCGATTAGCGGGATATGGGCGACAGTCGAGAGAAGAAAGGGCTGCGATTCTCATACAATCTTACTATAGAGGATATTTGGTAACAATTCTTTGTTCACATGCATCAAATTATTTAATAATGCACTATATACAAGGTTTAAGCAATGTTTTGCTTAGCCATTTTTGCTAAATCTACTACAATCTTAGGATTTAAGGTTATCAATATATAGTGACAAGATTGTGCATCATGGTTTAGTCTATGATTTGATTTTGGATACAATTTCATCAGAGTGATTTTATTTATTGATTGTTTCCATGTTATGATTGAAAAATTTGCATTTTTAGTCCCATTTGATGCGATCGTCATCACTTTACAAAATTACACTTTTTGTCCCAATTTCTCATTTCCATTCAATTTGGGACCAAAGTACAAACTAGGACAATCCTATGTTGAGACAAAAAAAATGCAGAATATTTAAAAATTGGGACCAAAAGTACAATTTTGTGAAGTATGGGACCAAAAATGCAAAAGTTATAAGAAAATGGGACCAAAAGTGAAACGCTTTAAGTACGGGACCAAAAGTTTTGAAGGTCCAGTCCCGTGTGACTAGAAATGGAACTTTTTGGACATTTGTTCGGTGGATGTAAATTGAATAACCGAACCACGTAATTGTTGTGTTCTTTCTTCGTCTTTTCTTCTTTATGTTAAGAAATTCTACATAAACTTCTTGTCGATTTGTAGGCAAGGCGTGCTCTACGTGCTTTGAAGGGATTGGTGAGGCTTCAAGCTTTAGTACGGGGTCACAATGTGCGGAAGCAAGCGAATATGACGATGCGGTGCATGCAAGCACTAGTACGCGTGCAGGCGCGAGTTCGTGCACGTAGGCTTCAATTAGTCCATGACAAGCATCATGCCAATTTGGAAGATGAACAAGAAATGTTCAAACCTAATGAAGAAGCTAAAACAAAAAGGAGTCATGTAAAGAAACTTGAAAATGAACAATGGGAAAGGAAGAATCAAAACATTGGTAAAAGTTCTTCAAAAAAATTATATGATTCTGAAATGAAAAGGGAGAGAGCTCTTTCCAATGCCTTTTCTTACCAGGTCCGTAGCTTCTTAATTACTTCATTATTTCATATCTTAAGTATAATTGTAGTAATTAATATTAGTTTTGTTACTATTAAGAGAATATTATTTTCTACTTGTTTGGTTGTAGTGTTCTAAAGTATAGTTTAGTGGGAGATTAGTGAAATGAGGCAAACTTCATGATAACCTAAATTTATTGATGGATCATGGAGATTGTATTATCATAGGATTAGATTTACGATAATTTCATCTATGTTAGTGTCGAGTTAATGGCAATTTACTCTCATGTGACATTCATAATATTCAATTTACCCCCCTGTGATTTGAAAAAGAGCAATTTATCCCCCTGTAAAAAAATTAAAGAAGCAATTTACCCCTTCAGCCGGAGAGTGTAACTCACTTTACGAAATTCAGATTAGGCATGAAATGTGTTTTCTAACATAGGGGGGTAAATTGTCACATTTATCATAACATGGGGGTAAATTGTCACATTTATCATAACACGGGGGGTAAATTACCACATTTATCATAATACATGGGGTATTTTAGGATTACTACTCTCTCCGTTCATTTTTATTTGTCGCTTTAGAGAAATTCATTTGTTTCAAACTATCTTTCGCTTTAGGATTCCAATGCAACATTAATTACCTAATTTCCAATTTTACCCTTATTAATTAATCTTAATCTTATCACCTCCTTATTTTTCTAATCTTTTATCATTACTAACCAATAAGGGTATTTTAGGTATGTTTATTAGATTCCTTAATATATGTGCAAAACTCTAAAGTGACAGATAAAAAGGAATTGGGGAGTATTTATTTTCCGCTAATTTCTATTCAAAATATCTCTCTCTATATATCTTAAAGTTATGAGCTATGAGCCTATGGACTTTTTAGTCATGCTAATATAGACTTCGAAAAATATAAATGCATTTATTTTTATTTTTCTAGTTAATCTAAACTAAGCTAATAAAGCATGCCAACATTAGACACTACATAATTAGACAAACGAAAAACGAAAGCTTTTCTTATTGTACTAACATCTAAGTTGTTATATGATTTGTATAGCAGCAACAACAACAACGACAATTGTTACATCTAGACACTAATTTTGATAATGACGAACTCTACGATCACGGGATCGACAGGCCGCAGTGGGGATGGAATTGGCTGGAGCGGTGGATGGCAGCACAACCGTACCACACTCGGCACGCGATGGCACGTGAAACCGCCATCGATGACATGTCCGAAAAAACAGTTGAAATGGATTTGGTCATGCCATTGGGCTCGGAAAAATTCAACATGGGCAGGTTTAATGGAGACCCAATTGAATCAAGTCCATATAACTCCAGACACCCCCGAAGATTGGGCTTGGACGATATGCCTAGTTACATGGCCCCAACTAAGTCCGCTAAAGCCAAAGTACGGATTCAAGGCCCGGTTAAGCCACGTAGCCCACCACCAGCCCAATGGAACTCGTCTACAAAAAGAGGTAATGTTATTGGGCTGGCTTATGAGTCGTCGAGCTCGGGTGGAGGAACGACTTATCAGGCCCCAAGAAGCCCGAATCTAAAGGATAATCGTGGGCCGGGTAAGTGGATTGGTAGCCCGGAATCGAGCAGTGAGGAACGGGCTTTGGGTTTGGGAGTCCATGGTTGGAAACATAATTATGGGTAAATTTTCGATATTATGTGTGATTAAGTCTATTGTCAATAATGTGAACCATCTATTGGATGGATAATGTGATAATTATTTATGTTGTTAATGAGTTGAAAATTGACTTGTTGGGTTGTGATTTCCAACGATCTTATATGACACAATTGAAAGTCATAAGAGAATGATTATAATTATTGTGTGAATATCCCCTTTTATTTCTAAAATTTCAAAAAATTTAATGATTTTGTTTACAAATGATTTTACATCATACTTTTTGTATTTGTATAGTAAATAAAGTTCCACACTTGGTCATAATGAAATTATGATTTTTTACTAATAAGAAATGCTCAAAGTCATGAACTATATAGCTGTCTAATTAGGCAACATATTCATGTCAGTCAGAGTTTAATCTAGGTTCATTTCAATACATAACATCCGTCCATCTTTTTAAATTCTTTTAGTAAGTGTCTTAATTCTAGCCAAATTATCCAAGCCTTCAAAGTGATTAACTAATTGCCAGTCGGCCCATTAAAAACATTAGAAAAAGAGCCGTATAATTTATCCATGTCTTTAAAGAGGCATATCTTATCTTATCTTATCTTATCATATTTTATTTTATCTTATCTTATATATTTATATATAGGACAGTGGTATTTAACTTTAATTGGATTAAATTCTTTTTCTTAGAGTTTTGAATTATTTTTATTATCGTAATATTTATGATTGGTTAAACCTATTCTAGACCAACCCACGTAAATTAAGGAATCAAATAAATTGTCCTAAATCATAGACTTAAATAGGAAGATCAAATTTCGAAATCGGAGTAATTACAGGCTAAATATAGGAAAATCAAATTTTGAATTGGAATACAACATCATTCAACCTTACCTATTTATTTTGCTAGAAGTTGTCATTTTTTCTAACTCAGTTTTTATCTCAACCAATAGCCTCCCCCATTTTCCGTCACCAAGCACTAACCATGGCTTCCTTTTTTATTTTCTCATCCAATGGCTTTTTGTTATCAGTGAGAAGTGGCATAGATATATGTTGTTTAATTTATCTTAATTATTAAATTTATTTCTAATAATTATTATTCTCATATTTTTGTGACCATAGAATATGTGCAGTCTTCATCAAACTTACGAGGAAGATGTGCATTTCGAAGTTTTTTCGTACGTATTTCCTTTCATTCTAATAAATTTATTACAATATATCTTTTTAAGTTGTTTTTTTTTTCATCACATTTTCAGTTTTTTTTTTGTGCTCTTGATTGATTAATGTTAATTACTACAATTTCTTATATTCTTTTTTATATATTTTTTGAATTTATATTCATATGATTTCTTATTCTTGGTTTTATATTTTTTATGCACTTGTCATTGGGCTAGATAGAGATTTATCTCCTTTTTATATATTTATTTTCATCCATTAATTTATTATGCTCTTATTTTGAGCAATTTATTTGAATTTGTACTTGCATTTAATTTTCTCTTGCACTATCTTTATTTAAATTCATCGATTATATTAAATTATAATTTTTAAAATTTTGACTTTTTCATAATCACCTTATAACATCCAAACTGTTTATGAAATTAACAATTCTTCTTATTTTTTTTTATGTTTTGTAATTTTAAGTTAATTATTGCATATTCTTATTTTTTTACATACTAATACAACGATACTCCTATCTTATTTTTTAAGTTGATGGTTTTGTAATTCATGTTTCTTTTGATTCATATTATTTTGAATTTAATTTTTATTATGAATTATAGTTCACCACATGTTTTTTATTTGTTGATTTAGGTAACTCTTTATGTACGTACTGTCATGGTTAAACCTATATACTTATATTTAGTTTCAATATAATTCATTTTTATATTTATATTTAATTTCTTTTACATTTTTATTTATAGATTTAATTATAACTTTCTTTGTTCGATTTGTTGCACCAAGGAGTTTTATTTGTTAATTATTTTATTTAAATTTAGTATTTAAGATTTTATTTAATAGTAATGATTCTTATTTTTTGTTTATTTTTCCATTGAAATTCTTGAACCAAAATTTGTCAATGATCTTAGAGTGAAATGCAAAAACACCCATTGATATAAGGAATTTTTTAGTAGAGCGTAGAATTGAAAGGGCGAAAGTATAAGGGGTAGGCAAAATTAAAGATTTTTTTAAGTTCAAAAGAACTTATTATTATTTCGAAAATGTATAACTTAGAATATCTACGATCAAATTTTAAAAATTTGATTGATTAGAACAACATTTTTGTAATTATATATGCATTTATAACTTGGTGAGAGTATTATATGCTTTTAAATTTCAACTGAAATGAATTTCTTGAACTTTGAAAATTTATAAAGTTCAGAAAGTCATATTTTCGTAAGAAAACAATTGTTTACATTTTCATATTTCAACATAGATACTTCTTACCTAAATGGTTGATTAACAATTTAATGCATTTTCTTTTATCTTCAGACACGCTAGAGTAAAAGCCCTATCATTACTATTGGCTGTCAAATAAAATATATACTATATAACAACACCATAAATCAATTATTGTTCTTTCTTAATTTTTCAATTTTTTTAATTTGATCGTGGACTTATGTCCACAATTTATCTTATCAAAATGTTTATGTTCATAATTGTTCATAGCTTAGATATATTTGTGATTTAAAACAGAAAAAGTTGCAAAGGTCCTTAATCATTTTGTATTTACATTTTTTCTTATTATTCTATTTTTGGTTTTTTTTTTAATCGGGATTGAGTATTCATAATAGTAGTGTGTTAGTTATATGATGATTTCTTCTCTTTTCCTTTTTTTTTTTAATTGCATACTTATGTTATTATATACTATGTGCTCAGAAGAGTAATATAGTAAAACAAAAGCAGAAAGTTTAAGTACTGCATTTTAAGGAAGCAAGATTTGAGGTGTAATGCGAAAATTAAAAATGTCAAATTGAAATGATTATTATGACTTCTATTCAACTATATTATATTTAGAGAAAATTAAATTTAACATCTTCTTATTTTCTCATTTACATTTATTTTTATTTTTAAGGTTGTATTGTTATTTAGTAGTGAATCCAATACCTTTGGGCTTTGGGGTAGTCTGAGTAATTATTTCTCAAAGTTGAAGTGTGATTGTGTAATTACACTAAATTTGAGATGTAGTGAAAAATTTAAAAATAATATTAGGGCTATATCTTGATTTTTTTTTTATGACATCAACATGTGCCGTAAGAAAATAATATAATGAATCAAATACATACGGAGTAGTTTTATTTATTTTTCAAAACTTAAATGGTGGTTATTGTATTTACATTAAATATGTGAGACACTTTAAGCAATTATTGTTTGATATTATTGAGTTAAATTATCCATTGTCAATCATCCATAGTCCATATCCCGTGAAGAAAAAGATTTATGAAACATTCATTTTAATTGTATATATTTACAAATATTTCTACCATGGAAAAAAATCAAATTTCAAATATCAAATTGTACATTGAAATACATTATTTACGTCTGTGCGTAGCACGGGAATAGACTTGTATATTTATATATAGGAAAATGGTGTTTGACTCCAATTGGACCAACTTCTTTTTTCTTAGAATTTTGAAATATTTTTATTATCCTAATATTTATGATTTGTTAAACCCAATCTAGACCAACCCACAAAAATCAAGGAATCAAATAAATTGTCCCAAATCATAAGCTTAATAAATAGGAAGATCAAATTTTGAATTTTGAAATTGGAATAATTATAGGCTTAATATTAGGAAATTCAAAATTTTAAATTGGAATAAAGCATCATTCAACCTCACCTATATACCCTTCTTCAAAACAAAGTTTCTTTTGTTGAAGCTGTCAGTTCCTCTCTCTTCATTTTCGTTGTCAACTATTACATCTTTGGGTGTTATATAATTTTGTTATTTGTAGAGATTTTGTTTTTTAATATTCTACTCTACTCTTATGGTTCACGTGTTCCACCACCAAGCACTAACAATGGCTTTCTTCTTTTGCTCAATGAGTGGCTTTTTTATGTGAGAAGTGGCTATATTATTTACTTTATGTTATTTAATTTATTAGTTTTTAGATATAATTCTAATAAATCTTTCAATAATTATTATTTACAAAATTTTGTAATCTTCGTATATGTGTAGTCTTCATCAAACTTACGAGAGAGATGTGCACTTCGAAGTTGTTCCGTATTTCCTTTCATTCTAATAAATTTATTACAATTTATTTCTTATAATTTTTTTTCCAGTTTTTCATTCTCTTGATTGATTAATATTAACTATTACAATTTTGTATATTCTTTTTTTATGTATTTTTTGAATTTTATATATTCATCTGATTTCTTATTCTTGGTTTGATATTTTTAGGTACTCTTCATTGAGCTAGATAGAGATTTCTCTCTTTTCTAGATATTTATGTTCACCAATTTAATTATGATGCTCTTATTTTGAACAACAATTTATTTCAATTCGTACTTATCTTTAATTTTCTCTACATTGTCTTTTTATTTAATTAAATTCATTGCTTATGTATTAAATTATAATTTTTAGAATTTGGATTTTTGAGTTTCACCCTATCATAACGTACATTATGTTTCGTAGTTAATTTCTAGGTTAATTGTTCCGTATTCTATTTTTACATAGTTATACAATGATACTTCTATTTGATTTTTTAAGCTGATTGTTATGTAACTTACTTTCTTTTATCTAATTATAGTTCACCACATGATTTTTATTTGTTTATTTAGGTATCGGTTTAATTTATGTTTGAAATAATTTTGTTTTAATGTTTTGTATACTTATATTTAATTTATTTTACTTTATTTTTTATGTACATATTTAATTATAACTTTCTTAGTTCAATTTGTTACATCAAGGAGTTGTATTTGTTAATTTTTTCATTTAAATTTAATATTTTATTTAATAAAAATGATTATTTTCGGCTTATTTTCTTTTTATGCAGTGAAATTCTATAATCAAAATTATAATTGTGAATAATTTTAGAGTGAAATGCAAAAAAACCTCTTGTGTTTTGTCTAACTATCAAAACCCCTCATGTGTTATTGTTCCTATATTTTATTAGCAAAAAAACTATCTTGCAAGCCGAAATGACAATTATACCCCCACCAAATGTAACATAAACACCCTTGCCAACCAGTATATGATGTTATGGGAAAATTGTGCTACAATGCAACATAGAGGATTCAAAGTTCTTATTTTATCCTAAAAGAATATTCTTATTTTATTATTCAAATAAATATCAATCTCGAAATCCCTTACAATGGAGAGGATGCAAATTTCTTATTTATCCTCAAAATAAACATCCATTGTGAGTTCACTAAAAACACAGAAGAAGCATCCGACCACATAACAATAACATTTTAATAGATATATAATCACAAATTTAATTTTATAGAGTATGGTAGCAAAATTGTTGATGATTCAATCATGTGTAACAAAAGTTACAATTATATTAATATTTTTTTCCTTTCTGCATAGTCTTTAACACAAGCTAATTAGATGATTCAATAATTAATACATACAAGAATAAGCCAAATCCAATTATTCTCACCTTTTCTAAAAATCATAATATTGTTAATATGATTTTTTGGCTCTAAATCATAATTTATACGACACAGAAAAAAGGTGCTTGAACGAGAAAACTTATAGTTTTTCTTCTTTCAATTAAGAAGACTTTGATCCACGTTGTCCTAATTCTTGATGGGTATAGATTAGGAATTTTCTTTTTCATATAAAACATATGTAAACAATTTTCTTCGCATAACATTTTTGACAAGATTAAAATTTAAAAGTTTAGGTAATATAAATAATCTTACCAAAATGTATTTTCTAAAATCATAATTTGATGCAGTTTGTGCATAGCACGGGAAAAAGCTAGTATTTAATTTATTGTGAAATTTTTGTTCAATCATCCACGTCTTCAATTTGTTGGTGTCTAACAATTTGTGCATTTAAAACTCATGCATAATAATATATGTTATTAAATCATGTAAACATACTTACCTGATTGTAATTAATCCAAAAAACTCTTCAACCAAAACACGAAATAGGAAATAATAATTAAGACTGAGGTTGCATAAGCAATCTCCTTAAGACAATATTTTTGGGCTGCCTATGATGCACACAGTCGATCCCCGGTAGTCTCTCAAGATACAACAATATGATGCTCCTTTGCAAGAACAAAGAACCACGACGAACTTGAACAAATAGAACATCAAACCAATATTTTAGGAGAAGAACGGAGGAGAGAGGAAAGAGAATATTATAATTTGTTTGCCAGAAAAAGGTGTAAAGAATTGGCCAAAGGTTCTTTTCCTATGTCTGTTCGGATATTACTAGTAACACTGGTTTTGTCCGAATTTGAACCGAACCGACACGCACCACTTGGAAAATTGCGCGAATTTGAACCGAAATGACACACACCATTTTGAAAAATGCGCGGAACCTTATTTGGTCAAATGGGTCGTATAGCAGATACTATTCAGATCACCCGCGGATCTTAGTGTTGCGTTTGGACTTTAATTAATAATTTGAGTTCAGTAATTGGGCCAAAAGTTAATTGATTTTCTCCAAAATTTAATATCTTTTGAGGCCCCAAGCCCAAGCCCGTAATACATGACAGTGCTAAGCTAGCCAGTTGAATGATGGCGGTGTGAGTTCAAACCAAGCCATCTAGGTTCTCTCCCCTTGAAAAACATGGCACCTCAAAGAGCCCAACCCTAGAGCATCTCCAACAACAGGCATTAAAGCCAAATATAATGCTCCAACTGACAAAATGTAGAAATAACTTGCTCCAACAAAGGCATCATTTATGTACCTATTTTTAAGTCCAGCCTATTTTGGCATCAAAAGTGATGCTTAGAGCATCTCCAGCAGACAACATAAAAAAACAGCATCAAATCACTCTTTAATGCCTGCTACAGTGTTTTGATAACTGTATAAAAGTTTTTTACTCCAGCAATAAGCATAAAAAATGGAGCATCATTTTAAATTAATTTAAATTTAATTTTTTTAGATTAGGTTAAATTCTAATTAAATTAAAGCTTACTTAAAAGTAAAGAAAATTATATTTAAATTAAAAAATGTTAAATAGTCGCACCTTGCGTTAAATTATTTAGATAAGATTTTTGACAATAATTTTATCTATATGTCCGTGTCTGATTCAATGTTGAGATATTTGATAAGGATTTTCATCCATAATTTTTGTTTTTATCAACGTGTCAACTTGTGATTCAGCGTTAGATATCTGATAAGTATAAGATTTTATCAAGGTGTCAATTTGTGATTCAAGATTGAGATATATGATAAGGATTTTTATCGACAAGATTTTTTTATCGAAAATTAACTTTCTCTGATTTTTTATTTTGCTCGTAATTATTAAACTTGTGTATTTTAATTGAAATTTGTGGCCAGTTTAATAGTTGAAATTTTTGTACCATTGCGTGGGGGAGAATTGGGAATGACAAATAGTCATTTTTAAATTTCCAGGCAAAAAGTAATGCCCCTTGCCCGGGCATTACTTTTGATGCCAAAAAGTGTTGGACTTAAATTTAGGTCCAGTGATAGTGCCTCTGCTGGAGCAGATTTGAGCATCATTTTGACATTTAAGGCACTATATTTAACTTTGATTCCCATTGTTGGAGTTGCTCTTATGCAAAGGCATTATTTCTTGGCTCAACTTCAGAGGGAACAACTCCAACGGGCATAAATTGAAATTATGCAACGGTAATAAAAATTCCACTATAAAATTGGCCACAAAGTTTCTATTAAACCACACAACTTCTAAAATCTAATACAAAATTAAAAATCAGATAAAGGTAATTTTATTCATACCTATTCAATTTCTTCACTTCAATTTCAATTTCTTGCTTTAATATCTCTTCTATGGAGAGGGGGTAGTAGGTTTTAGGTAGCTCAAATTTTTAGATTTTAGTGAGGGAGGGAGGCCGCACGTATGGAGAGAAGCACGACGATTTCTGAGATAAGGGGAGGGGCGATAGTGAGGAAGGGAAGGAAGAAGGGAAGAGAAAGAGAGAGAAAGAGAGCGCTGTATTTTGGCCGTGAGATTGTGTTTGTTGTGTGTGTATATAGGATTAATGTATATTTAAGTATGTTTAGGCTATATCAAGTGTGGTTTGGGCTTATTTTAGAATCGGGCTTGATTTATTATTAATAAGTGGTCTTGACTTTATATAGTAGTCTGAAGATGAGGTCTAATGTACCATATGGATAAAAATCCTTATCAGATATCTCAATGTCGAATCATAGACTGACACGTGGATAGAAAAATCTTATCGCTATTCTTTTAGATATCTCAATGTCGAATCATAAACTGACACGTGGATATCAAATCTTATCGATAAAAAATCTTATCAGATGTCTCAATGTTGAACCACAAACTGACATGTGGATAGCAAATCTTATCAATAAAAATCCTTAATATTTTTAACTTAATTATTTTTAATTTATTTCTGTATTTTTAACTTAATTTGAAGTTAACTTAAATTTTAATAAATTAAATCTAAATTAATGCTCCATTTATAATAATGCCTATTGCTGGAGTAAAAAACTTTTATGCAGGTATCAACATACTGTAGCAGGCATTAAATAGTGATTTGATGTTGTTTTTTTATGCCGTCTGCCGGAAATGCTCTTAGTGCAAATTTTAGCTATATGAATAGCTAAAGTTTTGCTCTCCAACTCAATGTGGGTCGTTCACCTTTAACTTTTATGGGCTCAATTCAATTAGGCCAAAATCAATTTGAATTTTTCCCTAAAAACTCCAACACAATATTCATCACAAAGTGTGAATTAATCATAAGAAGATGCTATTCCGAAACTTCAACTCATGAATATTTAGGTTTGTTCTTAATTTGGTTACTTACAATAGATCAATTTTAATTTCTATAATTTTATATATGATGTTCGATGACGTGCTTGATTCTTTTTCTTTTATAATTTTCTTGATGAACTATAAGGGTTAAGTTGTTCTAGAAATAAATATACACATAAGGTTATTGATTTTTCATTCTATGTTTATTTTTACAGTAAGTTTTAACAATTTTACAATTTAATATATAAATTTGTAAAATTTGGTTTTATTGTTTGGGATGTTCCAAAAATTGAGAGCCAGAAAATGTCAGATTGTATATATGGCTAAATCGTATGCCTCGATTAATGACAAAGAAAATTGCATGAGGCAAAATTATTGACAAAAGTTATATAACGTGACGTTCTAGTGGATAAATTGGATCTGCACGCTTAAATTGAATTTTTCCCGTGAGAGATTCAATAATTTTTCTAAGGAATAACAATTTGCCAAGTTGCAAAAGTTGCTAAATTTGACTTTTTTAATTTCGAGCAATAAGAAAATCTTATGGTTTAAATACATATAATTTGATCCCGGGATGGAGTAGAAGGGAATCGAGTCTTCACGAAATAATTATATTGTCCTTTATTTCCTCTTATTAATTTGATGTTTTTCCTCCTTTAGTGATGAACATTAAAAATTGAAAATAGATAACGAAATCATAACTTTACCTAGCTAAAAGAACAAGTACTTTACCTTCCATCAATTAATGAGAAGCCAACATGCAGTTAAATTAAAGTCGACGATAATGTCATACCAATAATTGTTGCTGTCAAAACAAATTTATTACCACAATGGTAAAGCATGCAAAAAACTTGGTACTATAGATCTAGTGATCGAGTGGTACCAACACTACCAACACTATATTCAAACCATGAAAACTAATTTATTAAACTTCCGAATATGCCCTCTAAGAATTATATTATTGACTTAAATAAAACCTCAATCCATATTTAATATATCTTCTCTCTCTTGTCCCATCTCTATATCTCAGATCTTTGTTAGTTAATGAATTTGATCCTCAATAACAATCCTCCACTGTTCATATGAAACAACTATAAAATGATAAAGAATGTTTAACTCAAAATTTTGGTGATGAACATAAACTGAAGTTAAATAGAAATTAATTTTATTATGCAGAACAGAGTCACCACTTACCAATGAAGTTGACCCTTACTAGAAATTAAATTTGTTTTGAGAGAGGTTTCCACTTAATGTGATCGACGCGCTTCGAAAGAGGTTAAAATCTTGGGAAACCAAAAATAAAAAAGATTTTAAGCATAAGGGACATTTATGCAAATATTTAAAATTTGCTCTGACAGCAATAATTGTTGCTTCGACAATATCTCCAACCTAGACTAGCGATATTGTCATGCAATAGTTATTGTTGCTAGAGCAATTTTTTCAAAATACCTGTTATACCCTTTACTAAAATTATTTAATTAACTGGTCCTTTATAATTTTCTTTCCCAATAATAGATATTTCGATGTTTTACCATGTTACATAGATCTTCATTTTCCCAAATTTTCTACCGCTTACTCCATTTTTAACTAATTTCTCGACCCCTCGTTGTATCAGAAAGGAATATATTGATAAAATTAATTTTATGTAAATTCCACGTTGTTAACAAACATACGAATTAAAATAATTTCTTTGGTCTGACTTGAATTCCATTACTTCCTATGTTCCTAAATATTCAGTACTATTTCCTTTTTTGGATGTCCCAAAATAACACTCCCTTTCTATAAATGAAATTATTTTTCTCAAAATACATTTTTACATAAAGTAATGATTTGACACCACTTACTCTCAACCACTGTGTTTAAGAGCTTCTATAAGTATTTCAAGCGGAAAGAAGATGTTATAACATTTCAAGCGCTTTCATAAATATTTTTATTTCGCGATAAGAGAAATTTCAACAATCTTAATTCGATTCGTGGTAGATTAAACATAGCTAAAATCAAAGAGAGATTGTTTAGGTCGTTTCCTTTCCTAAAAGAGTCAGATTTAGAAGAAGAAAAAGAAGAAACTCATTTTATAATTAACATTCTAATCCCGAAGGGTGGAATTTCAAAAAAATTGCTCTAGCATGCAATATCACTAACCTTAAATTAATGCCAAAAAATGGAACTTTCGACAATTGAAAATTACTAAATTTTAAGGACAATTTGATAAAATGGTAATTAAAAATATGAATTGGAATTTGGATAAGATATCATGCTTGCTATCAAGTTTTTTTTTTTTTTTTGATAATTAAGAATATATTGCAAAATCAAACAAACGAGTAGTTCCAGTTTACACAGGGATATCCCCTATCACAAAAAAATCGAAATAGGTAAATTAGTGGGGCTAAGAGGGGGGGGGGGGGGGGGAGAGTTTGTAGAAAACGTCCAGGCAGCCAAATTGTGGGCGTCTTGATTAGCATTCCGGGAGATAAAATTGAATTTTCACTTGGGTCAAGACGTCCAAAAATTGCGGATCTCTTTAATTGGGATAGAAATATCCCAATCGAGATCAACATCAGTGCAATTGACAGTCAAAATGTTGGTTAAGATCAAGTTGGCATATATGTTTTCAACTTGCCAGGCCAGTTGATAATTAAGTGTTGTAGTATGAGAAGACTTTAAGAAAAATAAAGTTAATTAGTCTTTTTTTAGACAATAAATACATCATTATATCAATTATTATTGGTCTAGTGGAAGGGACTAGTTACTCTTTGAATTGTTTCATTCCAAAACAAGCAAAATTACACGTGATGCCGCAGCCAAGCTAATGCCTTCCGCACAAGCCGTAATTGAGGCCAACATAACATTTATAGCCTACCCGATTCCAACTTCAATAATGAACACTGTATTGCAAATAAAGAGAGTTTTTTCGATTGATAAAAAATGAATGAAATTTGTTGTGTGAAAAATGAAGAGAAAAAATGGACATTCATACAAGAAAAAAAAATAATTACTACAATGGGTAGTTGAAACTGGCCATTGCCTCAACTAGCCGTTGTTGTTGCAACGGCTAGCAGCCAACATGTTACACAACATGCTGGTCCAAGAGATACTACAAACCCAGAGCCGGTCCGACATATTAGGGGGTTTTAGGCTAAATTTAAAATAAGGGTCCCATTTACTTTAATACAAAAAGTTTATATTATTAAATTTATTTTATTACTTTTAAAAATGTAAGAGTATATACGAGTATTAAATATTTATATGTTTTTTCTCTTAACATATTTATTAAAATAAACTTTTTCTCATTCAAAATTTAGTCGTAAAATATTTTTGTGACATTTAATTCTAAAATCATTATTTCGATAAAAGCAAATTCTATAAGTATTGTGAAATTAATTATATGACTAATTTACGTGAATTGAGTATCATGTACTTTTCTAATAAAAGTCTCTAGATGATCATAGAAATATCATGGAATTTTAGATAAGACCATAGAAATATCATGTAATTTTCTAACAAAAGTCTCTAGAGGATCATTCTTAGATATTGTATAAAGTTGATCTTTACCATCCGTTTGAGGAATTTGTTAGTATAAATAAGGACAATACCTTATTTATAAACTATCCAAAATTTCCACAACTCACATTCTCACTTTCACAACAATTAGATTGTCTTAATCTCAAAAGTTTTTACACAGTTCTTTGACTCTATTTTATTCAACTTAACTCTCTATACGAAGTACATAATATATGTGAGGCATCAGAGGCTCAACACCCTCGACCTATTCTCAAACTTTAAATAGGTAGGACGGCGCAACTGCATCGTTGAACCGCTACAAATAATCGAGAGCTCCAAGTAGGCTATTTTTGGTAAGCAGAACTGGAGATGCGGGATGAACCGGAAGCCAAGTTTCGATGCCCAACTGTGCGCTGTTGGCCGATTAAGACAGCAGGACGGGGGCGCCAAAATTATGGAGATCGATGCTCAAAAACCTTCTTGGATAGGACCTCTAAAGAATTATCTAAAAGAGGGGATCTTGCCTGAGGAGCCTAATGAAGCTCGACGGCTTAAGTATCGAGCACCAATGTATGTATTGATTGAGGATCAGCTTTATAAGAGATCCTCCTCGAGCATTTTGTTGAAATGTGTTGCTGAGAATCAGTATGAATCTATTTTGAAGGAGGTACATGAAGGGGAAGCCAGCAGTCATTACGGCGCATGGGCATTAGCTTTAAAATGTTCTCGGTCAGGATATTATTGGCCAACTTTAATTTCAGACTCGATGTATTATGTGAGAAAGTGCAACCACTGTCAAATTCACTCGAATTTAATTCATCAACCTCCCGAGCAAATGCATTCAATCTCTATCTGCTGGCCTTTTGATAAATGGGGAATTGACATCATAGGTCCTCTTCCGACCGCCAAGTCGAAGAAGAACTATGTTTTGGTTGCAGTGGAATATTTCAACCAATGGGTGGAGTGTATTGCTCTAACCAAAATCACGCAGTTTCAAGTCATAAACTTCCTATGGAAATATATTGTTTGCAGGTTCGGAATACCGAGGGTTTTGATTTCAGACAACGGAACACAATTCGCAGGCAGGAAAATTGTAGACATGGAAGCCGAAATGCATTAAGGTGTGTGTAATAACTCACCTGCCGAATCAACTAGCCCAAAAAATGGATGGCGCTTAAGCGCACGACCTACCCGGCCGCAGGGCAAGTGCTATGCCCTGATGAATAGGAGGGCGTGGCGGTCGCTGCAAAACCCTGGGCTGAGCGATCATCGGTGCAGATCTTGGTGGTAGTAGCAAATATTCAAATGAGAACTTTGAACACCGAAGAGGGGAAATGTTCCATGTGAATGTCACTTGCACATGGGTTAGTCGATCCTAAGGGGTCTGGGAAAGCCCGACAAACAGCCTTTTCAGCGCATTGTAACGGACCACCCGTCGGGAGGCCAAAATGTGCAACCAAGGGACCCGACGGCAAGACATGTCCTAGCCAAAGCTTTGCTACAACATGGAGGTTCTAGAATTCTCTACCACTTACTAGTTAGGAGAAGACTTGTACATTGTAGAGTGTTCTAGATAGTTCCACATACTTGTGCATAATTCTACACATTGTAGATAGATGTAGAAGGGTCTAGAGAATAAATCTCAACCCTTAGATCAAGTTGATCACCACCGTCCATTTGAGGAGGTGGAACTATAAATAGAGAAACTTAGCTCATTTGTAACTATCCAAGTTTGAGTGAATATATAAGCATTCCAAGTTGTCTCAAAGTTTTCTTACTTACTTACTTACTTACTTTCCACTTTCACTTACTTACTTCTTCAAGATCTAGGCTGACTTAGCCGAATTCGCAAGGGGCGGAAAAGATCGCAAGGGGCATTTCAAGGCTAGGTGCCGCACTACAATTGAATGAGTCAAGTCCGTGACAGGTGGTATCAGAGCCCGAAAGAGCATAGATATCTTAGGAATTTGAAGAAATGGCAAACGACAACATCACCAACTCTGATGTCGAGAACCAAGTGGTGGAGGAAACCACAAATATTGCCGACCGTAGGAGGTGGGGCAAGAGTCGGCCTCGTGAAGGTACCGAGTGGGAAAGTACCATCACCGAGATGGGTGGCTGATTGGAGAAGATCGAGGCTACCGTGGAGCAATTAGAGACACATATGTTTGAATGGTTTGAGGAGTTCTTGGCGACTCGGGAGAAGGTCACCATGTTGGAGCAAACCGTGAGTGAGCTACTAAGTACCGTGGAGGTCTTACGAGATGAGCTCACTATTTACCGTAAGGCATTAGCTAGTGGGGGCACTAGCTCGGGCGGGGCGACCATAAGGATAGACCAGCCCAAGTTGAAGATGTTCGAGGGCAAGTGGGATTCCTAAACCATCGACGACTTCTTGTGGTAACTAGAGTTCCACTTTGACAAGATCAACCTGCGCGATGAACAAGCCAAGGTAAAAACCGCTTCCGCTCATCTTTGTAATATGGCTGCTATGTGGTGGCGCATGAAACATGCCGAGATGGAGAAAAGGGACTTGCCACATTGACACTTGGGATGACTTTAAAAGGGAACTGAATTGCTATTGGTATCCCGAGAATGACGATTATGAGGCACGAAAGAAGTTACGGGAGTTGAAGCATAAGTCATCTATCCCGGAGTATATCAAAGAATTCACATCTCTTATGCTCCAACTTCCCGACATGGGCGAGAAGGATCTCTTCTTCTTCTTCATGGACAGGTTGCAAAACTGGGCCAAACAAGAACTTCAAAGACGGAAGGTGGAAATGTTGGATAAAGCCATTACTACCGCCGAGACACTCACCGAGTTCCAAGGGTCTACCACCCAACCCAAGGGGAAGAATGAGAAGGACAACTCCGGCAAAGGTGGGGGAGACAATGAGCCCAAAGAGCTCACAGCTGACCCCCGGGGCAACCAATCCAGATTTCAGCCGGGACGTAGGGAGTACCATGAGCAGAAGAAGGACTTCGTGCCCAGAGGTGGATGCTACGTTTGCAAGGGGCCACACGTGATGAAAGACTGCCCGAAGTTGGGTTCCTTATCCGTTATGATCAAACGGGAGTCTTCATTTAAACCGAAGGACGGAGCTGAGCAGATCGGGTTGTTACAGCTCCTCAATGCCTTGAAGGCTAAACTTACATCGAGTTCCAAGAATAAGGGGCTGATGTACGTAGAGGCACACATCAAGGGGAAGTCTACTAAGGCCATGGTAGACATGGGGGCTACTCACAACTTCATGGCCGAAGATGAGGCGCAACGATTGGGACTCCGGGTAACCAAGAGCGAGGGATGGCTCAAGACGGTCAATGTTGTGGCCAAGAAGCTTAGTGGAATGGCCAAGGAGGTGGACATGACGCTTGGCACTTGGAAGAGGCCGGTCGTTTTTCAGTGGCACTCATGGACGATTTCAAAGTCGTGCTCAGGTTGGACTTCTTACGCAAGGTAAGTTCCCTTCCAATGCCTTCGTTCGATTCCATTTGTATATTAGACAATGGGGCGGCATACATGGTGCCAACTACAAGTGAGCCGACTAAAGCCAAGGGTAAGCAGCTATTGGCTAGGAAAGTAGCCAAGGGGCGAAGAAAGGGGAGCCAACGTATCTGGTAACCCTGAAGGAGGAAGATACATCGGAGGATGCTCAAAAGGACGAGGTTCCCCCGATCATCAAAGCCGTCCTTGAGGAGAACAAGGACGTTATGCCAGCCGAGTTACCGAAGGATTTGCCACCAAGGAGGGAGGTGGACCACCAGATCGAATTAGAGCTGGGAGCCAAGCCACCCGCTATGGTGCCTTACCAATTGGCACCGCCGGCAATTAACCGAGTTGCTGGACACAGGGAGGATCAGGCCATCCAAAGCCCCGTATGGCGCGCCGGTGTTATTCCAAAAGAAGCATGACAGGTCATTGCGGATGTGTGTGGACTACCGGGCACTTAACAAGGTAATTGTTAATAATAAATACCCCATTCCTTTGATTGCCAACTTGTTCGACAGGCTTGGGAGTGCCAATGTGTATACAAAGATGGACTTACAAAAGAGCTACTACCAAGTCCGTATTGCCGAAGTGAATGAGCCGAAGACAACATGTGTAACTCGCTACGGCTCTTTCAAATTGTTGGCCATGCCATTCGGATTGACAAATGCATCGGCAACCTTTTGCACCCTCACGAACAAAATCTTTCAGCCGTACCTGGACCGGTTCGTCGTAGTGTACCTTGACGACATAGTGGTGTATAGCAATTCCATGGAGAAACATGCCGAACACCTACGGATCGTGTTCAAGACACTGCGGGACAATGAGTTCTACGTAAAAGAGTCCAAGTGTGCCTTTGCAAAAGAGGATGTACCATTCTTAGGGCACATCATTGGGCACGTTCGGTTGCATATGGACGAGGCCAAAATCAAAGCGATTACCGAGTGTGTTGGAAGAATTGGTTAACTCAAGAACAACTAAGTGATCTTATAAGTTGAGTTAATTAAGTAAGATTTGAGTAGAAGGTTTTGATGATGACAAAAAGGATAAAATGAAGTCATCTACTAAGGAAAAGGTTAGTAAACCTCTTTCACGGTCTGGAAGTTAAAAATAACCCATATCAGCTCAGTGGGAAACTCGGAAGAATTGAAAATCAGCCTAGTGCATGAGACTAGTGCATCAGATGAGTGACCTTGAGATGACTGATCATGAGATGACTGACCATGAGTAGAGTAGTCATGAGCAGAGTGGATCAGCAATCTCTCATGACCAGAGTAGGTCAGTAAGCTCTCCAACGGTAGCAAGCTTAGTGCATTTAATGCTACTGTCAGATCCGTACAACAGTGATCAGATCCGTACATCAGTGAACAGTGCGACAATCTGCAAAAGTAGCCGTTCAAATTATGACCGTTGCTCAAGGACTAAAATGCAATTTTGCCAACCTTCAACGGGCAGAATTTCAAATCCAAGATTATAAATAGATGGTAAACTGAAGATTCAAATGAGACTTGCACACTTTCAAGATCAAATCTTTAGAGCAAGAATCCATCAGTTGAGTCATCTGATCATAAGCGGAGTCATCTCATGACGAAACTAATTGTTGAAGAACAAGATTAAACTCTTGCATATCTGAGTGATATTCAACTGAGTGTTGTGAAAAGTAAATATCCATCTTTGTAAATGATATTACTTCGTAGAATAATAGGTCTTCTTTGTGATTTTCTATTGTGAATTTGTGGCTTTATCATTTGTTGTAAAAGCGCAAATAGAGTTGTACTAGTTACTTAGTGTTTCTAGTGGAACCTAAATCTTCGTGATTTAGAAGAGTGGATTAAGAGGATTTGTTCCTGTATAACTACTATAAAAATTCCTTGTGTTATTTACTTTGCTTGTCTTGCATTGCATATTTCATAAGCTAAGTTAATCCTCTAAAAGAAGAGTCTTTTAAATTGAGGAATTTCTAGCTTGGGGTAAAACTTTCAAGTGGAACGTGAAGACTTGTCTTGTGTGCCAACAAGACAAGCTGGAGAATAGGCGACCGACGGGACTGTTTGAGCCTTTGCCCGTACCTGAGCGTCCATGGGACTCCATATCCATGGACTTCATTAGTGCCTTACCATCATCCGAGGAATACGGGTCGATCATGGTGGTCGTGGACCGATTCTCCAAGTACGGGACTTTCATACCTTGCACAAAGGACTGCACAGCAGAGGAGGCTGCTCGGGCATTCTTCAAGAACGTGGTCAAGTATTGTGGCCTTTCGAGGAGCATCGTGAGCGATAGGGACCCCTGCTTTACGGGTAAGTTGTGGATTGAACTTTTCAAGATACTTGGCTAACAACTAAATTTTTTCACAAGTTTTCACCCACAAAGCGATGGCCAAACCGAGAGGGTGAATGCCTTGTTGGAGTGCTACCTATGACACTTCGTAAGTGCCAACCAAAGAGACTGGGCGTAACTCCTTGACATGGCATAGTTTTCATACAACTTGGAAATGAGTGAGTCCACGGGAAGGAGTCCATTTGACCTTGCCATCGGAGAACAACCACTCACACCACATGCCTTGACGACATCCGTTGAGAGTGCAAGGAGCCCGGGTGCAGCTAAGATGGCGAAGTCATGGGAGGAGCACGCTGATCTTGCTCGATCTTGCTTGGAAAAGGCTCGCAAGCGTATGAAGAAGTGGGCTGACGAGAAATGACAGGCACGCGAGTTCCAAATCGGGGATCAAGTGCTAGTAAAGTTGATGCCTCAACAGTTTAAGGTGTTATAGAGCTTACACAAGGTATCATACCGCCTTGACTTACCTAATACTTTGAAAATTCATAATGTCTTCCACGTAAGTATGTTGAAGCCGTATCATGGAGAAGAGGAAGACGAAAGCCGGGGGCAATCACACCGAGCACCACCCATGGTTACCTAGTCATATGACAAGGAGATTGAAGAAGTGCTCGGGTAGAAGGCTCAATGCAAGAGGGGAGTGGCACCCACCAATCTATACTTGATCAAATGGACTGGAATCCGAGGCAACATGGGAGACTAAAAAAGACTTATGGCAATTCCGGGATCAGCTCGAGATGCACGAAGAGACGAGGTCATCTCCAGCTTAGGTGGGGGAAAATGTAACGAACCACCCATCCGGAGGCCGGAATGTGCAACCAAGGGACCCGACGGCAAAACATGGCCTAGCCAAAGCTTCGCTACAACATGGAGGTTCTAGAATTCTCTACCACTTACTAGTTAGGAGAAGACTTGGACATAGTAGAGTGTTCTAGATAGGTCCACATACTTGTACATAATTCTACACATTGTACATAGATGCAGAAGGGTCTAGAGAATAAATCTCAACCCTTAGATCAAGTTGATTACCACAGTCCATTTGAGGAGATGGAACTATAAATAGGGCAACTTAGCTCATTTGTAACCATCCAAGTTTGAGTTAATATACAAGCATTCCAAGTTCTCTCAAAGCTTTCTTACTTACTTACTTTCCAATTTCACTTACTTCTTCAAGATCTAGGTTGACTTAGCTGAATCCGCAAGGGGCGGAAAAGATCGCAAGGGACGTTTCGAGGCTAGGTGCCGCACGACACTTGAACGAGTCAAGTCCGTGACAGCGTGCTCCGAAAGGGAATCAAGTTAAAATTCCTGAACCGGGAAGCGGCGGTTGACGACAACATTAGGGACTCCGGAGATGTCGACGGGGGCCTCGGAAAGAGTTACCTTTTCTGTTTGACAGCCTGCCCACCCTGGAATTGGCTAAACCGATGGTAGGGTCCAACAGCTGGAAGAGCACCGCACGTCGCGTGGTGTCTGGTGCGCCCCCAGCGGCCCATGAAAATTTCAGAGGACCGAGTGTCATCCGCTCCCAGTCATACTTATAACCTCATCAGGTCTCCAAGGTGAACAACCTCTGGTCAATGGAACAATGTAGGCAAGGAAAGTCAACAAATCCCTTCACGGCATCTACAAACTTGTCCGGTTCATTTGAAAATAGTGGAGGTGCAAGAATTAGAGAACCTCCTCATGAAGGAAAGGAAAGAAGCATGGGTGAACCTTCTATTGTTTCAGATGGTGTTGGGGCACCCAAAGTTTCACTAGTCCTTTTTTGGACTTTAGATGGTCGTCCTCTAGTTTCGGATGGTGTTGAGGAGGCACCCAAAGTTTCACTGGTTCTTTTCTGGACTTTAGATGGTTGATCAGTTGAAGCTCCTCTTATGGCAGAGGAAGAAGTTGAGAAATATGCGAAATTTGGAAAATCAAGATCCATTGTAGCCATATCCATTTCAATCTTATCCAAAACTTTTTTCACATTTTCCGAATCCCTATTTGAAAATCAAATGCATATTCCACGAATTAATTATATATATCATTAAAAAATAAAATAAATGTTTTAGCATACTTGGAAGAAAGGCTGGGAGGGATCTCATAGCACATTGCTGCACTCCATAAAGCTTCGGCAGTCCTGTAAAGTTTCAATGTTTCTTGCGTTTTACCATTCTGTTGTAGCTCTGTAGCAGCCTTTGAGTATGCCTCCTTGCCCAACGCGTGAAAATCAACCAACATTTCAATTATACTCCTATCTACTACTTTCACGGTAGACTGAAATTGGCATCATAGACTAGACTTAACAACAGTAATACACATTAATATATAACATACATAAATATCATTCCCCAGTTTTCCGTAAAAACCGCTCATCTTTGTCCAACACATAGTACATGTGTGAGTGTGTGAAGAATAAAGTTTTGACTTTTGATGATACGGTATATTGCTTACTTTTTCAAAAAAAATTAGCCATGAGCATCATTTTTGAGTTACCGATAATAATCATACAAATAAATTGAGGATTCGTACCGGGGGCATTGTCATTTCGGAGGAAGACGTACGCATATGCGTAGCCAAGTGAATTGTGAGGTAGGGTAAAATTGAGGTGTGAAATGAGGTAACTTTAGGGTTTTTCACAAGATTATGAAGCTGAGGAAAAGAAAGAGCCCATTAAACGCTTCCGGCCTTCTTTCAAATAAAGTACTAGTACTTAATTTAAGTAAACAAAAAGTAAATATATACTGTATTTTATTAAAGAGTATATCGTGAGTATTTTAGTAGTTTACGTATTAAAATTATAGTAAGAATGTATAAAGCCTTTTTATTATTTCCTATGTCCCTAAATTTTTACTATTATTTTCTGTTTGGGAAGTTACATAAATTGAATTTTATAATATGACTATTTTTTTTCCACGTTCAGTCGTTCAGTTTTGCATATTTTTCGATTGATTATATATGTTAGTTTTCGTCCTTAAATGATAATTTTTTTAGCACGTGAACAATACTAAAAATGAAAGACTATGTTCAGGATCCAAATATTATACTCCAAAACTAATCGAAAGCAAAACTACAAAAATCCACTCAAGAAAAGTGCATCCTCCATCACAAAATCAAGAAAATTTGAATATTTTTTGATTCGGGGTGAAACTATAAACTTTCTTTTTTGCTTACTGCACTCAATATTTCTTAGCGAATTGATAATATGATAAAAATAAGCCATCATAAAGTAATAGAATGTTGTCCAACAAAATGCTGAAATATAAATATCTTTAAAATATAGGATCATTTAAATTGTAACAGACAATGTTTTATTGATTATGAATTGTATATGATCGAGTGTTTTGAAATATTCAACAAAATATTTTTAAGAAAATTGAAGCATGTAAACTGAAAAACTCTCATTTCCAATTAAATTCTGAAATCTACTTATAGTGAGAATCATAACATAAAATATTTGTTTTGTTAAAATCCTTAAAGGTGGAAGAACCTGTTAAAAGAAAAGCATAAAACAAGCAAAGAAAAAAAATGCATAAAAATATTAATTTTTATATATCTACACAGGATAAAAGACGCATGTAAAATTAAATAAATGGAAATATTTCCGTTGAGATAATCTACGTATATATAATAGAATTTCTAATATTTTTCTGGGTTGGGCGCCTCCCAGTCCCTTAGACGGTCCGCCCCTGGTTTAATTTTGATCAATGCATTTTTCACGTTTTACAAAATCAACCATTTAGCCGCAAAATATACATTATTAAAAATATTAATGTTTTTGATTTTATGTAATATTTCACATAATTTTTTAAAAATTATAACGCTTTAATTATTAGTTATTGATTAGTTAACAACCACAATTAATATGGGTAAACAAAAACTTCTTCACTTTGTTATGATTATTTTGCGGGTAGGTTTTGATCCTATCGCAATTCTAATTCATACTTCATAAGACTGAGGGAGTAAACGATTTTATAATAAGGTTCATAATTTAGTGGTGATTAAAATAATAAACACTTAGTATTATGATATAAAACAATGAGATTATATAGATGTAAAACACTTAGTAAGACTCTTATCACATTTTCTTTTTCCATCTTTCTTGAGCTTTGTGGTGATTATTACTTTGAAATAGCCAATAAGCTTATTGTTCTTGTTCAAGTACATGTGAGTTTCATGAGCTATATAAAAGGACAAACTATTACAGCCCAAAGTGTTTAACTGTTTAAATTAGGGGTGGGCGTTGGGTTAGGGTAACCCAAACCCAACCCGTTTCGTTTTTAAAATATCCGAACAGGACGAGTATTTTTTGGATTTGGGTACCAGAACTTGAAAATCCGTATATTTTTACGGGAATACGGGACGGGTTTGGGATTAGCCTCTCCAATCCCGAATACCCAAACCCCTCTATATCTTTTTATTATTATTTTATAATTATACACTTTACTTATATATCAATTAATTAACTAATTAACATCATCTAGGAAGAACTTTTTTACTTTACCATAGTATTTTTAAATCGTACACAAGTTAGTAATACATTAAGCTTTCCTCAGTTCTAAAACTGTTCATAGTATTATTAGTATCTACGGCTCTACCACTTCTTATTTTTCCCACCTATGCCACGTCATACAATAATTTTTTTTTTTTGGTTCTACAAATTAAATTACTACTACTAGTCTATTATATACTAAATTTTATACGAAATATTGTAGTTTAATTTTGTTAGGTACGTGAAGAATTGATGATTTAAAATAATGTGGGATACGTAATCCCGTCCCACAATAATTCAGGAACACACATCCAGGTACCCAAATTATTGCGAGGCGGGTTTGGGGTAAAACTTTCAAGTGGAGTTATACGTGAAGACTTGCCTTGTGTGCCAACAAGACAAGCTGGAGAATAGGCGACCGACGGGACTGTTTGAGCCTTTGGCCGTACCTGAGCGTCCATGGGACTCCATATCCATGGAATTCATTAGTGCCTTACCATCATCCGAGGAATACGGGTCGATCATGGTGGTCGTGGACCGATTCTCCAAGTACGGGACTTTCATACCTTGCACAAAGGACTGCACATCAGAGGAGGCTGCTCCGGCATTCTTCAAGAACGTGGTCAAGTATTGTGGCCTTTCGAGGAGCATCGTGAGCGATAGGGACCCCTGCTTTACGGGTAAGTTGTGGATTGAACTTTTCAAGATACTTGGCTAACAACTAAATTTTTTCACAAGTTTTCACCCACAAAGCGATGGCCAAACCGAGAGGGTGAATGCCTTGTTGGAGTGCTACCTATGACACTTCGTAAGTGCCAACCAAAGAGACTGGGCGTAACTCCTTGACATGGCATAGTTTTCATACAACTTGGAAATGAGTGAGTCCACGGGAAGGAGTCCATTTGACCTTGCCATCGGAGAACAACCACTCACACCACATGCCTTGACGACATCCGTTGAGAGTGCAAGGAGCCCGGGTGCAGCTAAGATGGCGAAGTCATGGGAGGAGCACGCTGATCTTGCTCGATCTTGCTTGGAAAAGGCTCGCAAGCGTATGAAGAAGTGGGCTGACGAGAAATGACAGGCACGCGAGTTCCAAATCGGGGATCAAGTGCTAGTAAAGTTGATGCCTCAACAGTTTAAGGTGTTATAGAGCTTACACAAGGTATCATACCGCCTTGACTTACCTAATACTTTGAAAATTCATAATGTCTTCCACGTAAGTATGTTGAAGCCGTATCATGGAGAAGAGGAAGACGAAAGCCGGGGGCAATCACACCGAGCACCACCCATGGTTACCTAGTCATATACCAAGGAGATTGAAGAAGTGCTCGGGAAGAAGGCTCAATGCAAGAGGGGAGTGGCACCCACCAATCTATACTTGATCAAATGGACTGGAATCCGAGGCAACATGGGAGACTAAAAAAGACTTATGGCAATTCCGGGATCAGCTCGAGATGCACGAAGAGACGATGTCATCGCCAGCTTAGGTGGGGGAAAATGTAACGAACCACCCATCCGGAGGCCGGAATGTGCAACCAAGGGACCCGACGGCAAAACATGGCCTAACCAAAGCTTCGCTACAACATGGAGGTTCTAGAATTCTCTACCACTTACTAGTTAGGAGAAGACTTGGACATAGTAGAGTGTTCTAGATAGGTCCACATACTTGTACATAATTCTACACATTGTACATAGATGCAGAAGGGTCTAGAGAATAAATCTCAACCCTTAGATCAAGTTGATTACCACAGTCCATTTGAGGAGGTGGAACTATAAATAGGGCAACTTAGCTCATTTGTAACCATCCAAGTTTGAGTTAATATACAAGCATTCCAAGTTTCAATGTTTCTTGCGTTTTACCATTCTGTTGTAGCTCTGTAGCAGCCTTTGAGTATGCCTCCTTGCCCAACACGTGAAAATCAACCAACATTTCAATTATACACCTATCTACTCCTTTCACGGTAGACTGAAATCGGCATCATAGACTAGACTTAACAACAGTAATACACATTAATATATAACATACATAAATATCATTCCCCAGTTTTCCGTAAAAACCGCTCATCTTTGTCCAAAACATAGTAAATGTGTGAGTGTGTGAAGAATAAAGTTTTGACTAGGTTTGATGATACGGTATATTGCTTACTTTTTCAAAAAAAATTAGCCATGAGCATCATTTTTGAGTTACCGATAATAATCATACAAATAAATTGAGGATTCATACAGGGGCATTGTCATTTCGGAGGAAGACGTACGCATATGCGTAGCCAAGTGAATTGTGAGGTAGGGTAAATTTGAGGTGTGAAATGAGGTAACTTTAGGGTTTTTCACAAGATTATGAGGCCGAGGAAAAGAAAGAGCCCATTAAACACTTCTGGCCTTCTTTCAAATAAAGTACCAGTACTTAATTTAATTATACAAAAAGTAAATATATACTGTATTTTATTAAAGAGTATATCGTGAGTATTTTAGTAGTTTACGTATTAAAATTATAGTAAGAATGTATAAAGCCTTTTTATTATTTCCTATGTCCCTAAATTTTTACTATTATTTTCTGTTTGGGAAGTTACATAAATTGAATTTTATAATATGACTATTTTTTTTCCACGTTCAGTCGTTCAGTTTTGCATATTTTTCGATTATATATGTTAGTTTTCGTCCTTAAATGATAATTTTTTTAGCACGTGAACAATACTAAAAATGAAAGACTATGTTCAGGATCCAAATATTATACTCCAAAACTAATCGAAAGCAAAACTACAAAAATCCACTCAAGAAAAGTGCATCCTCCATCACAAAATCAAGAAAATTTGAATATTGTTTGATTCGGGGTGAAACTATAAACTTTCTTTTTTGCTTACTGCACTCAATATTTCTTAGCGAATTGATAATATGATAAAAATAAGCCATCATAAAGTAATAGAATGTTGTCCAACAAAATGCTGAAATATAAATATCTTTAAAATATAGGATCATTTAAATTGTAACAGACAATGTTTTATTGATTATGAATTGTATATGATCGAGTGTTTTGAAATATTCAACAAAATATTTTTAAGAAAATTGAAGCATGTAAACTGAAACACTCTCATTTCCAAATAAATTCTGAAATCTACTTATAGTGAGAATCATAACATAAAATATTTGTTTTGTTAAAATCCTTAAAGGTGGAAGAACCTGTTAAAAGAAAAGCATAAAACAAGCAAAGAAAAAAAATGCATAAAAATATTAATTTTTATATATCTACACAGGATAAAAGACGCATGTAAAATTAAATAAATGGAGATATTTCCGTTGAGATAATCTACGTATATATAATAGAATTTCTAATATTTTTCTGGGTTGGGCGCCTCCCAGTCCCTTAGACGGTCCGCCCCTGGTTTGATTTTGATCAATGCATTTTTCACATTTTACAAAATCAACCATTTAGCCGCAAAATATACATTACTAAAAATATTAATGTTTTTGATTTTATGTAATATTTCACATAATTTTTTAAAAATTATAACGCTTTAATTATTAGTTATTGATTAGTTAACAACCACAATTAATATGGGTAAACAAAAACTTCTTCACTTTGTTATGATTATTTTGCGGGTAGGTTTTGATCCTATCGCATTTCTAATTCATAATTCATAAGACTGAGGGAGTATACGATTTTATAATAAGGTTCATAATTTAGAGGTGATAAAAATAATAAACACTTAGTATTATGATATAAAACAATGAGATCATATAGATGTAAAACACTTAGTAAGACTCTTATCACATTTTCCTTTTCCATCTTTCTTGAGCTTTGTGGTGATTATTACTTTGAAATAGCCAATAAGATTATTGTTCTTGTTCAAGTACATGTGAGTTTCATGAGCTATATAAAAGGACAAACTATTACAGCCCAAAGTGTTTAACTGTTTAAATTAGGGGTGGGCGTTGGGTTAGGGTAACCCAAACCCAACCCGTTTCGTTTTTAAAATATCCGAACATGACGAGTATTTTTTGGATTTGGGTACCAGAACTTGAAAATCCGTATATTTTTACGGGAATACGGGACGGGTTTGGGATTAGCCTCTCCAATCCCGAATACCCAAACCCCTCTATATCTTTTTATTATTATTTTATAATTATACACTTTACTTATATATCAATTAATTAACTAATTAACATCATCTAGGAAGAACTTTTTTACTTTACCATAGTATTTTTAAATCGTACACAAGTTAGTAATACATTAAGCTTTCCTCAGTTATAAAACTGTTCATAGTATTATTAGTATCTACGGCTCTACCACTTCTTATTTTTCCCACCTATGCCACGTCATACAATAATTTTTTTTTTTTGGTTCTACAAATTAAATTACTACTACTAGTCTATTATATACAAATTTTATACGAAATATTGTAGTTTAATTTTGTTAGGTACGTGAAGAATTGATGATTTAAAATAATGTGGGATACGTAATCCCGTCCCACAATAATTCGGGAACACACATCCAGGTACTCAAATTATTGCGAGGCGGGTTTGGGATGAAATGTGTGAATCCCGAAATTTACTATACCAATATCTCTAACCTTAAACCCGCCTCAAACCCGCCCCGTGCTCACCCCTTGTTTAAATGCCTTCAGGGTTTTTAATAATACTCTTTGTCCTTACTTGCAATTAAAAGAAGTGATGTGTGAAAATGCATTATAACCTTTTGCCCTATCCAAAATTATCTTTTTAAAAAAAATTATAACATCTATAAAATTAGGTTGCAAAAAGAAGCTTTTTCAAGAGATCAACCAAAATTTTGTAGCTAAAATATTTCAACTATAATATGTCAATCGGTTTAACCATGCATTTTAGAAAGAAAAACAAATATATAACGGTTTTTAAGATGTCCATTCAAAATATATATATATATATATATATATACACACGGAGTATATACATATTTCTCGTATATAAAGATTTTTAAGATATTCATTCAAAATATATGTTCCATATCATGCATTTGGTGTCACGTTTTTACGTCACATATAGATCTAAGCGTTCAAATCTTAAATTTGTATGAGCATACGCATATTTTTGTAAGATGACTCCATCATTTGGTATCAAAATTGAATGAAATTGTCTTTTGCCCATTGCATGTAATCATGTAGTTGGAATGAAAAGAGGGAATTCTTTTGAAAATGCATATTTGTATTTATGCAAATGGAAATGCCTTTAGATATTTGTCTACATCGATATATTTTTTTTTAAGACTAAATTGCTCTTGATTAAATATTTAAGAAAAGAAAATTGCAACCAACCATCCACCCAAACCCTACCCCCACCTTCCACCCCCACACAGTTGGGCCAGGGTTTCAATTTTTATTTTTTGAATCTATATTATATAAATTAATTAATGTACTCCTATTACTTTGGAAGATATAGTTAGATATTATATGAAGACAAAAAGAGAATTTACTGTACCGAATTTGGGAGTGGTGAAAGTAGAGGGTGGTCTGGAGAAAGAATTACTAGTAGCACCTCTAGGTTGAAATTGTTGTTGATTTTTGGCAGAAAAGGCCATGGAGTTGAGGCTAAGATTACTGGATTGTGGTTTTGTTGAAGAGAAAGTTGTTGCTCTTCTTGAACAATGAGTGATAGGACCTTGTTAATAGTGGGTAGTGGATCCATGGTAAGGATTTGACTGCGGATATGTGAATAAGAGTCTTGTAATCCCATAAGAAAGATCATGACTAGTTCTTGTTGAAAATAGACCTCTAATTTTGCACATGTGCAATCTGGTCTACAGTTGGAGATTTCATCCCAAAATTTCTTGAGTTTGGTGTGGTAAAGTGTGACAGAATCAGACCCTTGTTTAAGTTGAACAACATCTCTTCTTAGTGAAAATAATCGGTGGCCATTTCCATGTATGAATCTTTCTTGTAATTCCTTCCATAGGTCTGATGCAATTTCATGATAAAGAATACTATCTGAAAATTTCTGGTGAAATTGCATTGAATATCCAAGCCACAACAACTGTGTTGTTACGGTCCCAAATGTTGATTAAAATAGGGTCAGTAGATGGTTTTGTGAGAGAACCATCTATGAAACCCAATTTGTTCTTTACTTTAAGACCCATAGTCATGGCACGACTCCAAGATTGGAAGTTGTGTTCATTGAGAAGGGTAGAAACAAGTTTTAAACCGGGTCCATCCGCAGGATAGAGGAAATATGGACTGGTGGGATCTTCTAACATATTTCTGGTTGTGGTTGAAGCAGGGTTAACTGGTGGCTCTGAGAGATGGGCACGGGGTCCCATTCCCGAAACCATCGGCTGTCGACAGACTGCTCGAGCTGCTCCCGCGGGGGACGGACTGTGAATGGCTCTTTCGGGGCCTTTCCCGGGCGTCGAACAACCAACTCAGATTGGTGCAAAGAAGGGAAATTCGACTATTTAATTAAAACAAAACATTGCGATGGTACATGCGGATACTAACGCAATGTGATTTCTGCCCAATGCTCTAAATGTCAAAGTGAAGAAATTCAACCAAGCGCGGATAAACGGCGAGAGTAACTATGACTCTCTTAAGGTTGCCAAATGCCTCGTCATTTCGGGCCTTTTGGAGTATCACGATTGCTGGCATTTCAGGGCACGGTTTTGGGCGATAGCATTCGTGATTAGCTGAATTTCATAATCCAGCTGGTTATTGATTGATTCCTTGCTTCGGGCCTCATCTCCAACTTTCGGGCTGACGATTCCTGAATGTTTGCGGGCGGTTTTTTGCTCGATGCTTGCTGGAATTAATCAAAGGTATGTTTAATTTCAGTTCCCTAATGTTAATTGATCGATTTTGTGATTCGTGCCTCATCTCCAAAGTTCGGGCCATCGATTATTGAAGGTTTATGAGCGGATTTCAGTTTGGTTCCTCCTGGAATTAGTTGGAGGTAAGCTTAATTTTAGTTTTCAGCTAGTAATTACTGGTTTCAACCATTCGGGCCCTCAAGAACAGATTCGGGCATTGCTGTTTTTTGTATTTTTTGGGTGAATAAGCTACTGTTCTTGGTTCCTGATTCTACTCAGATTCGTATATGTGAAAATAAGCAAGACATAACAATAAAGGTGCAAGTAACATCGATGTATTATATTATGTTCTCAAATAGAGTAACTTTACAAGGTCTATCCGAGTATTACAGGATACCGTTTACTACAAGCTAAACAAAAGAAATCCGATCAACTAGTCCGTGTGATAATGCTTACAAATGCGTGTCTTATGTCATTAAATGTACTGTGTATATATAGGTGTATGATGGGGCTAGGTGATCCTTCCACACCGGAGTATGCCTCGGCCCATGTCATCAACAGAGGATCCGTTGACCCGACTTGATAGGTTGGGAGTTTCTCATATGATTTTTTATGAAAAACGTATTCCGATGGAATCCTTGGCCAAGGTATCCGATGACTTTATGAAAGTAGCTCATATATAAAGGTTAAGTCGAAGGGAATAGTTTCGAGACCAGAATCCATAAGAGTCATGCATAGCATGTAATACAAAGAAGCAACTTCGTGTTCATGTCATTGAAACAGTTGTTTAAATCTTGCATTTGTCTATCTATAAACCGAATTGAATATCTCAACTTTGTAATGGTGTTCGATGGTCAAGGATAAGTAAGGAATTAGGATTTTTAGTGGGTAAAGTTTTTAAGTAGGTTGGATGAAATGAATTTTGTGCCTTTTTTACCCAATATTTATTATAAATGAATACTACTATAATTATCTTTTTTAGGGAGTCTATAGACCCCCCTAGCCCCTAAGTAGATCCGCACTTGGTTGTAAGTATTTAACTTTCTTTTTAATGCTTTAATCAAATTAGGTATCTAACAAAAACTATTATTTTTGTTTGCCTTTGTTTTGGCAGCCCAAGAAGCTTAATCTCACTTAAACGAAGAAGCTCACCAAGTGCAGTGTTTGCTTAACGTTTGGACATAACATAACTCAATGCCCTAATCCAGCTGCAAAGATGTGGAAAACTTAGACAAACATGGATCATACCTTGATATATGTATTTCCAATTGTAATAATTTCCATATATTTATTATGTTTTTTGATATTTTTATTCTTTTAGATTTGATGACTTTCTTTGTTTTTGCAGAGGCAAGTGGATACAATATCTGAATTCATACAACCACTGCCTAAACCACCAGCTGCAAGCTCAGTTGATATTGGTGGAGTTTCAGTGAAGAGATCATTCCAATATGGTAACACTCAAGAGTTTGAATGAGGCTGCTCAGTCAAAGAAATTAGCAAATGAGGATGAAGGTCAACAATCTACCAATAAGAAAAAAGGCAAAAGTCCAAAAAATAAACCTCACTGGAAGTGGTTTATATTTTTTGGATGGATGTTTTATTTTGGCTTTAGGAGATGTAATATTGATATTATTATGAATCCTTTAGATTATGTATGGCTTAAGGATTAGTTTTGGGTATGAACATGTACCGTTCTAAAGTTGATGGATACGTGCAACTCTAGGGGAGTGTTGTGCATGAGTCTTTTTGATTGTTTAAAGTAAGTGTTACATAGGAAATAAACAAATAAAACAGAAATATGAATGCAAACAACACAACAAAAGAATGTCAAGCTTTTGAAATGGTATTCAAAATGCTGCTAAAATGTGTGTATAATGGAGGGGAAATGGTTTTTGGCAAGTCAAAAAACAGAATTCTAGTGCCAAAATGCTTGGGGCTTAATTGATACAAAAGAGTTTTATGAGGGACTAAAGTGTAACACTATAAGTTAATAGGTTCCTGCCAAAATAGCCTTATCAATAAACTGACGAAATGCCCTAAAAAATATTCATGTGCATGTCACGTGTTATCGGAACCATCTGACAAGGATTAAAGTGAAACACATATTTCATAGTAGGGGCTAAAGTGAAACAAATAATTCATAGTAGGGACTAAAGCGGGAAAAAAACATAAAAGAGATCACTCCGTAAAAAATTAATGATATGAGGGATCAAAAGTTTTATTTACCCTTATATCAATCACTATATCAGAAAAGTTATTCGAACAAACACTATATCGGAAAAGTTATTCGAATCTATTTCATTGGAATTAAAGTACAAAGATAAACTAGTTATAAAAAGTAGCATTAAATTAGATAAATACCCACACAAGTGAAAACTTTAGCCAACGTACTACTGTCTTATAGGAGATAAAGTTGCCTCTGCTTTGTACAAAATTTGCTTAATACATACATAACATTAACCTGCTAGAGTGTACAAACTACCAAGCAAAATGAGATTATTTTAGATCAGAGTTGAAACTTGAAAGTTAAATTTAAAAATATTCTGATGTCGATTATATACATGCAGTAAATCAAACTTGAAGTCTTGAACATAATTATCAATAGAATTAATTATTATATATATTTCAAAATGAGGGAATTGCACTTTTCATACTAAATTTTTGGTACCTTTATACATTTCATACTATATCTATCAAAATGACATATTTGATATCAAAATTGACCAATATTTTTCACATTTAATTTGTCCGTTAATTTTTGGATGAAAAATGTCACGTGCGTGGAACATGTTAGTTAAGTAAAAAAAAAAAAAAAGAGGGGAAATATAATTATCTAAAAATTGGATAGGTATATTTTAATTATCCCACCTTCTTCCTCCCTAAAACCCTAAACTAAACCTAAAACCTAAATCTTCAAACTCTAATTACTCCTTTAATACTTAACCAATTTGCTATTAATTCTTGAACCAATAGAACTCTATGATCGTTGGCAACATTTTCCATGAGTAATTGCAGCGGTCGTCGACGGTGGAGCTCCGCCAAAGAAGGTGCATTTTTTTGCGAAAAAATGTGCAATTACCACATGAGAAATGTTGCCCACGATCATAGGGTTCTATTGGTTCAAGAATTAAGCAAATTGGTTGAGTAATGAATGAATAATTAATCATTGAATATTCGGGTCTTTTGACCTACGTGATTTGAAATTAGAACTCAAAATTCGAACAAATTACTCAACGGATTGAAGAGATCTTTACATGTATGAGTTCTCCACGACAGTAGGAACAAAAACCCTCAACCGATTTCGACCAACGGCCACCGGAAGCCGACGGCCATATGGGAAGAAGAAGGCGAAAATTACAAATACCCCGACCAATTTTTAGATAATTGCATTCCCCCCCCCCCCCCCTTGACTTAATGGACATGTGCCACGCATGTGACATTTTTCGTACTAAAATTAATGGTCAAACCAAATGTGAAAAATGTTGGTCAATTTTGGTATCAGAAGTGTCATTTTGAAAGGTATGGTATGAAATGTGTAAATGTACTAAAAGTTTGGTATGAAAAATGCAATTCCCTCATTTCAAAACTATTAAAGTTTGTCCGATTTTTCATTAGAGTAAAATGCAAAACATCCTCTGTGATTTTCCTAAATGATAAAAAACCCTCTAAATTATTTTTATTAGCACAAATTCCCATGCATGTGTTAATAGTTTATTAGGAAAAATTCATACATTGATATTTTATTAGTGAAAAACACTAGTTTTAACATTAAGAGTTGACCACAGGGGATTATTGTTGTATTTTTAAGAGAATAAGGGGGTTATCGTCAATTTTTAAGTTCACATGGGGTTAAACTTAATATTTTTAAGTGAGCAGTTGTGTTTTTACATTTAGTTCCAAAGAAAAAAAATAACATGTAGGGTTATAATTAGAGGCGAAGCCACACCCGTGTATATGGGTTTAATTTAATTATTTAATTTCCTAATTTAAAAATATTAAATTCTTTAATATTGCATATTAAAAAAGAAATGTGTTCAGGGATATAGATATTGACTTAGTCGTGGATGAAGTTAATGTTATGAAAAAAGCAAAGCACGACTTATAAATTATAATGACCAAGTAAAAATTGAAATATGAATATATCTCATGCTCATTTATCCCATGTTATATACTTCATATAGATTTGTAATCATCTTACTGAATTAATTAATTATATTAATTATTATTAAAACTATTGACAATATTTATTTCCACAATAACTATTTAATTATAATCATATTACAAAAAATAATATTTTTATGACTTAATCTCAACCCCCTCAATATAAAATCCTAGCTTTGCCCCTAGATATAATTGTCACTTTCCTTGTAAATCATGAAGAATATTCATTCTTAGTGGCCTAAGAGGGAGTTAAATATCTTTGATTTATTAACACTCGGAAAGTGTTGCTAATAAAAATAATATATCAGATTTTCTGTCGATTGGAAAGATGCATCGGGTACTCTTTTCATTTTACTTTTTCTCATTTTGATCTTTCAAACCAAATATCACAAGTAGATTTCACTAATTCAACGGCAAACACAATAATTTCCTACATATACTACATGTAATTATAGGACAATACATGAGAATTATAAAATGCCTTATCTAATTTGAGGGATAGATGTTTATTAATCATACATCGATCATCGAAAAAAACTCGCCATTGAGGTCATAGTCTAGTGGCAAAAGTTGAGGTTGCAAGACCAATAGGGCACGAGGTCTTGGGTTCAACTCTCATTAATGTGAATATTTATCTAGTTTATTAATACTGATAGTCTTGATAATTTATTTATCATTGTATTTTAAAAGGGATTTAGTAGATTTATGATACAATGGGTGGTGTAATGATATAGTTTATTATTTCAAGAACCATAACTGTTTATACCATAAATAATTTTTATGCTTATGAGGCCAATAATGGCCCGACAGAGGATAATTGGCTCGACAAATAATATGCACAATTTAATTAATTAAGAAGGCCAATTGAATTAAAAGCCCAGTCATTGAATTAAAGAGGCCCAGTCGCGAGAAATGGCCCAAAGATTGGCCCCATTTATATGATTAATTAAATTAATGACACAATTAATTTAATTAAGAAAGATAATGGCCACGTAATTAAAGTGGGGAAAAAATAATAGATAAGGATTAAGAGTTAACCATCTCCCAAAATATCTCAAAAGTAGTTACACACATGCTGGAGATAGAAAATATAGCGGATTTGAAGAGCTCAACCATCAGCAAACCATCAAAGGAACATGGAGAACAAACATGACAAATAACTGCCAAAGTAGTGGGAATCATGCCGAAAGTGGAAGAAGTGGACATTCATCAGGAGAAATATCCATCATGAGGCCTATAAATATCAAGAGGCTGGCACATTCAAGGGGCACCCTCAATCAATCAAACAAATCAGTCTTCACTGAATCGGGCATCATGCCTACCTCAAGTCAGCAACGCTGCTTCTCCAAAGTTAGCAACGCCGCTCCTTTCAGCAAGCCACAAGTCATGACTCCCTGAAGTTCAGCAACGCCGCCTCTCGAAGAAAGCCGCAAGCTGCTTCCGCAGTCAGCAAAGTCGCTCCTCAAAGCAAGCCGCTTTTTTCAGCTAGCCGCAAGCTGCAAAACCTCATGTGAATACCCACGTACTGACATGATTTATTTGTCAAGTAGCCACCTACCTGATGAATTTGTTGTCTGGTAGCCATCTGCCTGAAGACTATCTGGCGAGTGGCCACCTACTGGTTAGGAGCCCGATTGGTAGCCACCTGCCAAGGTTGGGCGATCCATCGATGGTATCCACCTGCCGTCAATGTTACTTTCACGTCAACGTGATAAGTACTGCATATCAACTCATATGGCGGTTCACCTGCCAATCAAAGAGTCATTCTTCACGAACTAAAGAATCTATCAGCTCGCTTGGCGCGGTGATGCCAATATAGGAGTTTTATTACAACTTTACATATTCTTTCATGTTTGTAAATCAGGGAAATGTATTGGGCTAGATTTCGTGTATTTCATCTATCAACTCTATGTTTATCGAATTATTTTGCCTTCATCACCTGATTTCATTTACGAATATGTTGTCGTCAAGTGATTTTAATATGTCTTTGATGTTAAATTGTTAATTTGTTAGTTTAGGATTTAAATTAAATTGATTAAGTTGACATGTTTTAGATTGCTCGATAATTAATGTTTCTGCAAATCCCTTGATATATCGAGTGAACCACTGATTGGCTATAAAATTTGGCAGTCCAATAAAGATTATCATGAATTGTTAAGTCTTGCGGCCAGGCAGGCATGTAAGGGGTAGAGTTTACCTACTCTGCCACAATCAATTGGTTAGAAGTCAGAGCATTGTCAGGACATTGATTTATATTTCATATTCGTCATATAATGTCCATTTTAAACTGTTATGTTTGCACGCACAGACATTGGCACGCCCCGCACTTATTTCATTTTGCATCGAGCCAATTGCACGTCGAGGCAAGCCAGATAAAAATTAGAGCAAATAATATTTTGGCACGCCCGGTGGGACTTGATAATCTTTTTTGCCAGAAAATTTTTATTGCGTACTAATCAACTGATATTTTGCTATTATCAGATGTTTCCACCGATAACGTGAAAGAAACGATCGAATTTAACAAGGACACAATCCGACCTCACGAACTTTCTGACATCAGAGGACTTAACTGCAGTCCCGATATCGATGGACGGAATAGAGAAAGTAGGAGAATTGTCATAAGAGGTTCGGAAATTTGTGAAAGACCTCGAAGCAAAACAAGGGGAATGGTCGAATGTAATTAGCAAATTTGAGAACATGCTCGGCACGACCACTGCTGCCAGTCAGGCCAGTACTGAGGCAAGTAATACTATAAATACTTCCCTGACACGTCTGGAAGCCAAACTAGTCGTACTGGCTGATAGCATCAATGCATTAGCCAATGGGATGCATAGCTTGCAAGCAACCAACCAACCCTAATGGATCGACTAAAACTGCCATTGACAAAGGCAAGGCACCCGCAATCCACATTGCAGAATCTCGACAGCGGAACGAACAGCCATACATGCAGAACAGTGGGCAGAACAATACACCTGACAGAAAAGGAAGCACTTCAAGAAATAGGTCTTATCGTCCGGACTCGGGGGGCAGACCCGAGGATGAAAGAGGAGAAAACATTGGGTATGTCCAGAACGGACATCAATTCACCTCCCCATACCACGATCAAGTAACGGGAGCCATCGAGGGACATGACGATTTACTAACAATCAACCAGGCTCAGGAAATGTTCATGAAAAAATAGGATGCCGTGATAGCCCGATACAACAAGCCACATCCAGAATATATCGATCAGGTACCATTTCCGCTTTCAGGACACCTAATTTCACTTTATTTTCAGGAGAAGGGCCACAATCTGCAACCGAGCATCTGGCCCGATTCTCGTCGGAGTTTGGTAACCTAAACAACGATCTGAAGTTGAAGTTGTTCCCGAATTCCCTGACGGGGATGGCGTTCCACTGGTACGCCAACCTAAAACCCGGTTCGATAGCTGATTGGGCATCAATGGAAAGGTTGTTCGTGACGAACCACTATCAGGCCCCATTAGAAGTTTCAGTAATTGAACTATCCAATATGAAGCAATTGTCAGGGCAGTGTGTAGAAGATTATATGAAGAAGTTCATCAGGGCCAGGGGGTTTTGTGCTATCCCACTACCAGAGAAGGAATGTGTCAAAATTGCAATACATGGAATGCATTTTGAACTAAGAAAGATAATGATGGCATAGTATCATGAGGATCTATTCGAATTAACAGACCATGTTGTAAGATATGAGAGGGTGTTGAGAGATGAAAACATCTGACAGCCTAGAAACAACTACTATCAAGTAGGCATGGCAGATTCTAACGACCAGTCATTACGTCTGGTGGTGGAATCATCTAGCATCGAGATCGGATTAGCTGAAGTCATATGTCCAAAGAACACTATTTGTCAAGAGTTGACTAAACCGAACGAGCCACAACCAACTATCAAAGTGCCCAAAAGCTTGATAAGGAGGCATGCCGAGAACAAGTCTGACAGGGAAATGCGTTATTCTTTCGACGTGTCCAAAACAGAGGCTATCTTCGATCAGCTATTGGCGGACAAGATCCTGAGGCTTAAAGGAAACCATGTGATGCCATTGCCGATGAAGATTGCAGGTAAAACGTATTGTAAATACCATGACGTATGGACTCATTTCACGAACGATTGTCTTGTGTTTAGATGGATGGTGCAGGATAATGTTGACAAAGGTATCTTAAAGTTTGCCCCTGGCATGAAGATTACTAAACTGATTACGGTTGATACCAATCCGGTTCAGCAGAATGAGATCAGGATAAACATGGTAAACGTGATTGACACAGAAGGAAAAAATACGGGACAGGCTAATAACAAGTGCACGCAACAACCGATGTCAACCCCCCAGTCCTACAGGTAGGATTATGTGCTCGATGTCATCTGGAGGTAGAAATGCTCATGAATCATGGGGTTTATAATCCGTACGTGCATTGGCCAAATCCTTCACATGGGCCATACCTGTATCAAGCAACACCACCGTCAATACCAGCCCCGATGCAGGCTACATCATCTGCAACAGAGCCGCGTCGAGACAATGATGCGCCCGGGGGGCATCAACGATCAAAAGAAGGTTTTGATCAGCATTACAGGTCCAGGAAAAGGTCACCGGTGAGGTACCCCAACTCATTCAGGAGCCAGAACTATAGGCAATCAGTGAGAATGATACCCACCAGTACTTTCAGGCCACGTACTATCAGAACACCGTCGAACGCTCAGGTGGAAAAATGTGTACCTGTAGGCACCCCAAATTCCCAGGAAATCAGAGACCGGACCAGATGACTATAACACAATATCGGCGATTTCTCCGACACATGAAGGAAATCTAAATGGCAAAAGGGAAAGCCCCGACGAAGCCGCAGATCGAAAACCCACAGTTTATGGAAATGACTCTCAAACAGGAAACTACTGAGGCCAAGGCCATTACCCAAATTGCCACCTTCAAGTGGGAATCTTCAGGGAAGGTAAAATATGAAACAATCCCAGAGTTGGACCTCGATCTCGACGAGGCTGAAGACATAAGGGCTAAGTTCGACGAGATCGACAGGGAATTTGAAGCCAAGAAGAACAAGGTTGAGACAGATGTCGATATCAAGGAATAAGAGAAATAATTGGAGAAGATCAATACGAGTCAACCGTCAGACAGTTCGGCCATCATGGAGTGCAATGTGGTTAGTTCATTTCCCTCTGATTTCAGTACGCAAGAAAGGCTGATGTGTACCACTGATACATCAAATAAGGTTTTGGGACGAAGGCGTACCTGTGGTTCAGATGGTGGAAGAACTGGAAATAATATCAGTGCATGGAAATCAAAGAACATAATGGGGCAAAAAGGTGGAAAATATCTTCCAAAAACCACCATCGTTTATGGCCAGACACATCAGGCCATTGTATATATCTGGACACATCGATGGTAAGCCTATTGATAGGATGCTGGTTGACAACAGAGCAACCGTCTATGTAATGCCGACAGCAACTATGTACAGGCTGGGAAAGGTAAGTGAAGACCTGATGGAGTCAAAAGTAATAGTGAGCAACTTCACAGGAGGAAAAACAGACACTTCGGGCATTTTGCCTGTCGAGATAAAAGTCGGCAAAACTACCTTGAAAATTGCCTTATTTCTGGTAAATGCTACTACATCATACAATGTCTTGTTGGGAAGAGATTGGATTCACTCCGCTTTGTGTATACAATCTTCTTTACATCAATGCCTGCTGATTTGGGGGGATGCAATGGAACCAGAAATCATCATGGCCGACAATCAACCGTTTACTGCAAAGATCAATGCGGTCGAAGCAGCATACTATCGGGACGATATTGGACCGTATAGGTTCATCGATCAAGATAAATACGGACGCCTGATGGAGGTTACGTCTGTAGAAGACTGACGGAGCTAGAGATGAAGTGTCTCGCTAAGGAGTTAAGTCGGCCTTGTGATGTCAATGAGGACAGGCCGTAGGGGGAAATGATTCAGTCCCCATGAGTTACACGACCAGCAAAATGCCAACAACCACTCAGGCCGAATGCTTGGAGATCGATGAAATTGTCATTATCAGCCCTGAACAAGAGGTATGTAACGATTTAATAAATTTCGGATTTATGTAGCCGAATGCTGTACAGGGGACATTATTTCTGAGGAAGAATGCTCAATAACAGACAATGAAGAAATTCAATTGGAAGAATTGGGAACAACGCCAGCCAAGCTCGATGACATCAAGATCCAAGTACAAGACCCGGTCATCGAGATAGAATTGGGCACCGAAGAAGACCACAGGCCAACCTACATCAGTGCCCTGTTGGATGATGATCAGAAAGGAAAATTAATCAAGGTGTTAAAGGAGTTCAAGGACTGCTTTGCTTGGAATTATGATGAGATGCCAAGACTAAGCAGGGACTTAGTTGAGCATAGGATTCCGATACTCAAAGTCTATTTGCCTCGAAAGCAGCCCCTCCGAAGAATATCGGAAGAAGTATGCACCTGATTAGAGAAGAGATCGAAAAGTTCCTGAAGGCCAATTTCATAGAAGTGGCCCGATATCCGGAGTGGGTCACAAACGTGGTACCTGTGATGAAGAAAATTGGTAATATTAGAATATGCATTGATTTTAGGGATTTAATTCTTGCATCTCCAAAGGATGAATACCCGATGCCAATGGCAGATATGTTGACTGATGCCGCCGCTGGCAACATGTTTCTAACAGTTGTTGATGGCAGTGCAGGGTACAATCATATATTTGTGGTCGTTGATGATGTGCCTAAGCTGGCTTTTCAATGTCCATGAGGAATAGGCACCTTTTCATGGAAGGTGATGCCATTCAGGTTGAAAAACGCAAGGGCAACGTACCAACGGGCCATGAATTGTATTTTCAGTGAGTATATCGATGACTTTGTCAAAATCTATATCGATGATATAGTAATCAAATCATCCAGTATATGTGGACACATGGACCATCTGGCAAAAGCATTTTCCAAAATGAGGAAACATAAGCTAAAACTTAACCCTCTGAAATGTGTCTTCGCAGTAGCATCAACCAATTTTCTTAGCTTCTTAGTGCATCGGAAGGGGATCGAAATAGATAAGAATAAGTCAAAGGCTATCCTGACAGCCAAAGCACCATCAACAAAAAAGGAACTCCAGCAATTTCTCGGGAAAGTTAACTTTTTGAGGAGATTGATATCGAACCTAGCTGGAAAGACCAAAATTTTTTCACCACTGTTGAGATTAAAAGACAAGGAGGAGTTCTGTTGGCAGACAGAACATGAGCAAACCTTCCAGGAGATAAAGGATAAACTAACAACTCCGCCTGTGATGATGCCACCGAGAATTCTTGTGAAACTACTCATTTTATAAGATTTCAGACAAAGAAAGGTGAAAAAAGGTTCGCTAAGTATACAAATAAAAAAGTTGTGATTATGGAGGCAGGCTTTAATATCAGAGATAAGAGTCAACCAGGGTACATGGCTATTGAGAAGAGAGGCTGGACTAAATTTTGCTCACCTCCTAAAAAGGTAGGATGCAGGGGAATGGTCCAAGAGTTTTATGTTAACTTCAATCAAATGGATACTAAGAATCAAAGTGTAAAATTTAGGGGAATTGATGTCCCTATATCGGAAAAATTGATTAACACATATTACGGTCTGGAAAACTATGAAGGAAATCATGATGAATATACGACCTTTTTCGAAATTGATATAGACTTGGAAACGGTCACCAAAGAAATTTGTGAAGGCCAGCCCATGTGGACATTAAATTCAAATGGAAAGCCAACAAGTTTCGCACTTGGGCATCTCAAAAGGGATCATGTAATTCGTGGTTCAAGTTTGTGCTTTCTAGGCTCTTGCCGAAAAAGCAAATCAGCCACGTGACTATAGATAGAGCTCTTCTAGTTTATTGCATAGTTACAGGTAAGAAAATAAATGTGGGCTAGATGATTTTCAGTAGTATGAAGCAGGTGGCAACTAGTAATACTGTTAGTTTGTGGTTCCCATCTCTTATTACTGACTATGCATGACTGTTGGTGTTCACAAAGATGAAAACGAGAGCGAGATTAACTTGAAGATGCACATCGAGTTGCCGAAAGTTTTGAACGAGGACAACAAGGACAATTATGAAGAGTTGTTTCAGCAACTTGAAAAATCACAAGCTAGACTTGAGAACTATATTTTGGAATCTCGATCAATAATTCAGAAGATGAACGAGGATGCGGCTAATTATAATCTGGCCACACATGCCTCTACTCTAGATTATCTGAGCATGCAAAGGCCAGAGTTTCACAAATTTATGCTGACCTCTCGGAGCATGCACATGACACATTTAATGCTGAAAACTACTACATCGACTCAGACTTTCTCAATTCAGGTATTCGCATATTCATATTCAGCCTTTTTTTGTTTTTATTAATTATACTCAGCATTTTCTACTATTCTTTTTATGATTTTGGATTTCAATTTTTTGTTTCAATAAGAATTTGATGCGCCCATGGGAAATCGCATCGACGAACCATATGTATCTGCCCCATTGGAAAAGAATCCAACAAAAGATGTCACTTCCCCAGAGATACATGCAACTAGGGCTGTGCATTCGGTAATACCGAACCGAACCGTTTTTCGGTATATCGATACATTCGGTAATCTGAAAACCCTTACCGTTTGTCAAACCGAAAATTTCGGTTCGGTTCGGTAATTTACCGATTCGGTACGGTTCGGTATGATTCGTTACAAAAAAACCGAAAAATTGGGTTCTTCAAATTTTCTGAAAAAATTTTGGCTTTTTTTTTCAATTTGTTGGGCCTTAAGTGATGAATTATTGCTCAAGTGTTGTTCGGATAAATGTTGCAGAGCCATTTCTTGTGATAGATGGTTCATAAACGCCATTTAATTTAATACTATTAGTAATTTAGTACTATATATCTTCAGTTCTTCACTACAAAATAAATAAATTCTTACATTTTTTTCATGTTGATCATGATACTATTAGAGAAATTCAATCAAAAAACTTTAAATTATTGTCACTGAATGATAATGAGAACCCAAAGTGGCAAAGTCCCAAACGACTTACTTTTAACAAAAACATTGAACTAAATTCATACGAAAAATCTTTAGTCCTAAAACCATTAACAAATAACAAGCTTAAAACCATCAACATAAACATATAATCTTAAATTCATACAAATCATTCAAGATAAAAATTATAAATCTCCAAAGTCTTAAAACCAAATTCAAGCATAACTTAAAGTCCTAAATCATTAACTCTTGTGGATCATTCCCAATTTCTTCAACTTCACCAAGTCATCAAGACACCAACCTTCAATGATTTAATCAAACAATGAATAAGAGGCATAATTAAAAAAAAGAAAGGTAATGTGAAACAAGAAGAGTATATCTAAATCACTTCTTCATCACTTTGATAGCTATATGATCACATATTAACCGACTCTTCACTAACTAACGAACGTGTCGCATCTACATGAAAAAAAATGAGATGATTAGCATCATTATGTCAACACTAGTGAAGTAGTGATTAAACTAAATAAATGTAATAGCTACATAACAATAAATGTACTTTGATAAATATTACTAATGAGTTCAGCTTCGCTTGTCTCCTCCAAAAAGCCAATGGGTGCTTGACGAATCCAATCTTGCCCACAAATCAAAGCTTGAACGGTCTTTGGTGCCAATGAAGCACGATAATCGTCAATGACACGACCTCCAGTGCTAAAGGCCGACTCCGAAGCAACTGTAGATATAGGCATGGCAAATACATGGTGTGCCAATGACGATTACACGGAATATACTGGAGTGTGCACTTTCCACCAATCCATAAGATCAAATTGAGGAGAATCTTGCTCTATTTGCTGGCAAAGATATTTTTCCAATTCATTTTGATCATTCATCCCGATCTCGGACAACATTCTTTGATATTGCTTTCTTGCAGCCCTCTTATTATGTCTCTCTCGTTCAGCCGCACTAGTTGCAGTTTCACCCATCAACGTGCTTGTGCTACTTCCACCTCCATTTGAACTTGAAGAAACTGACACATTGGGCATAGACATCTTATACTCATTAAACAATTCAATCAACCAGCAATTTTTGACCCTTCATCATTACCATACATGTTTTTCATAACATGGCTCACATAACTAAATTTGTTATGTGGGTCAAGCATAACCGCAACATACAATATCAAGTTCATTTTTTCGTTGTCCCCCCAGTACTTATCAAATTTGAGTTTCATTCGTCCTGCTATTTCTGTCAACTGAATATTATCAGAATTCATCCAATCTTTGATCACTTTATCTACATCACTAATTTCATCAACAAAAGTGTTTGAGGTCACGTACAAAGAACCTGAAATTTGAAGTGTGAGATCATAGAAGTGTTGTAGAATTTTCACCATATTTTCAACTACAAGCCAATCATCTCGATTGGGTAAACCAATTCTTCCATAAGTTCCAGTCGCACAAAAATCTGCACGAAGTTCAGCATCACACAATTCATACCTTTCAAAGACGCGTTGAAAATCAAAGCCGTCTCTAACATCAAATACACAGAATTCCATCTTGTCGGAACATCTAAGCACAAAGATTTCTTGCTTTCAATTCTTTCTTCAACTTGAAAAGCTTCAAATTTGGACAACCGAGCCGGTGATTGCCTAACATACCTTACCAAATTACGAACCCGTTCCACTAACTCATTCACATCTTTTAATCCATTTCTAACAACAAGATTAATTATATGAGCCACACATCTCATATGCAAGAATTTACTCCCCAAAAGTGTCGTCTATCAAAAGTTATTGTGAATACATGGGTAATACCCCAATCACTCAAGCATTTCTCAATTAACAAACCGACTTCATCACCTTTATGACTAGAGCATGGGACGAAGTTAAGAATTCTTTTATGCAACTTCCAATTATCATCTATAAAGTGTGCAATCAAACACATGTAGTTAAGTTTTTAGTTGGAGGTCGTCCATGTGTCGGTAGTAAGTGAAATTCTCTGTACATTTTTTTTAAAGTACTCTTTCAATTTAGCCTTTTCATCAAGATACATCTTAAAACAATCCCTAGCAGCCGTAGTTCTTGAAGGAATAATAAATTGGGGACATGCAATCGACATAAAATACCTAAAACCTTCTTTTTCTATAGTTCTAAAAGGATTCTCATCAACAATAAGGAAGACATTCATAGCTTTTCGAATAGCTTCCTGATCAAATTTCAACAACGAAAACACCTCTCTATAGTCCCCTTCACCTCCAACCCCAGTCACACTATGACAAAAACTATGAATCGTATGACTATCCATTCTACTATTAACAAGATTATCTGGATGCTTCTTACATATCTTCATGTGATTGTTCATTCCCGACGTACCATTTCTTCCGGACTCGCATGCATAGTTTTTTTCGCAATAGTTACATTGAGCAATCACTTTCCCATTCTTTGTGTATTCATGAAAGTGTTGCCAACATCTACCTCTTTTCTTACTAATCTTCTTCTTTGCTTAAGAAAATAAAGCCCAAACTCAAAATCAATTTCAAGGAAAAGAAGATTCACATCTGGTTTGACTTCGACCCACCCAAAAAGAATAAACAAACACAGTCTTAGGCATAAGAGATGTTGACGACGTCGACAAGTCTACAATCCCTCTCTTGAAACAAAATATGCACTGGAGCTTTCAAATGACGTTGAAGAACGACAAAGCCCTATTAAAATCTCAGAGTCAGAGGCTGTTTCTGTTACATGCCAAAAACGTGGAAAGGAGAATACGCTTTCTTAAAGAGGGGTGTTTTCGTTATTTTGCAGAAAGTCAGGGATGTTTTAGTAATTTGGCAGGAAGTTCAGATTTATATAAATAGGCTACAGGCAGTGGATAGAAGGGGAGTTGAAAAATGTTCAGTTAGTGTCTTCTTCCCCAACCTTCTCTCTGTATTTCCCTCATTTTGTGTGAGTTGGTTTGATCTTGTCCATCTCCATTTCATGTCTATGGAGATCACAATTTCAGATTGATTGTGTCCGGTTGATTAGGTTCAATCCTACGTGATCCTTACTATTTTCATTGTAATTCATACTTTAGTTTGTAATTGAAGTTTAGATTTCCTTTGATCTATGGCTTCTTATTATGGTACGCATCAGTGGTATCAGAGCCGTCGATCCTCGGCGGCTCACCAGAAAATCGAAAAAGAGATTGAAATGGAAACAAACAGATCAGATTTTCCTCCGCCTTGCCGTCATGATAAATTGCCAGAAACTTTTGATGAGAAATTGAGTTTGGCGTTGAAGATGATTGATGAATTGATTGAAAGAAATAAGAAGTCATCTCAGAAAATGATTGACAATCAATTCAGGCAGAGAAATCACTCCGATGTCTCATCGAATCATGTTTCTACTGATCCTCGAAAATTTGGTTGTGAAGAAGCTTCGATCGAGGAATCTTCACTGTCAGCAAACGGTGAAGAATCGCATCCGTTCGTTGAGGCAGGTGCAATTCTGGATTTTCAGGTATCTCTTCAAACTAAGAACTCCAAATCGTATAAGAAATACAAACATTATAGTGCGGTTGAGTTAGACGATCGGAGAGATATTATGCCTTTGGTGTGATGAAATATTCTTTATAGGACATGAATGTTTCAAGAAGAAATTGTATGTTTATGAAATTGATATTGATGAGGATTTAGCTGTGAGTGAAAACAGTCTTGTGGAACCATCAATAGATGTGAAACTAGTGGAAGAAGAAGTATCTCATTGTGATGAACATTTGGTTGAGGATTGTGTACAAAATAATCCTATTTTGTTGGGCAAGTTCATGGCTGAGGAAAAAGGTGAAAATGAGGAAATGAGTGAAGTGTTAGGTAAAGATTATAAGGCAGAAAAGTTGGAGTTACAGGTGTTTGATAAAATTTTTGAGAAGTATACATTTGAAAATATAGCTGAAAATTGTGTGGCTTATACTATATGTGCCGAAAATGAGAAGTTGGGAACATTAGGGGTTGCACTTAAACGTTTGACTGTATCGCTGACCTCAAAAACAAAATGGTTATATGATGAAGGAAGTGGAAATTTAAGGGATACCGTGGTCGCGGATCAGCTACTAAAACGTATTGGTGCGCTGTTTAGTCGTTTGTCAATACTAGAGGGGTTTAATCAATCGTGGATAGCTTGGCCGGAGCAGCCTGTACCTCCGCCAGAACCACCACCAAGGTTTACATCCACCTTGGATTGCAACAAGTCAGTTACCTCGAAAGTCTATAAAAGGCGGACTATAGTGCTCCTGCCTTTTGCATAAGATTCAATAACAATGGAAAGGTATTCTGGGGTTGTTCGTGTTCAATCCCTGCTGCTGGAAATTGTACTCCGTTGTTGAAGACTCCGCTGCCACTCAGCTTTTTATACCACAGTTGTTGGCTTATTTACTCCGCTGTTGAAGAATCGGCTGCCACTCAGCTGTTTTACCACCCAACTGCTGAATATTCTGATGTTACTCAGCTGCCTACTAAGATGTTATAGTACACATCTGATGTAAATGTGTATGTATCAATAAGCATATTCCGTGGAATTAGGGAGATGAGAATTAGTGCAGCCACATGAATTTGGATAATGTGCTTGGCATTCTAGTTCATGTCCTTGAGGACAAGGACCATTTTATGGGGGCGGATTTGTTACATGCCAAAAACGTGGAAAGGATAATACGCTTTCTTAAAGAGGGGTGTTTTCGTTATTTTGCAGAAAGTCAGGGATGTTTTAGTAATTTGGCAGGAAGTTCAGATTTATATAAATAGGCTACAGGCAGTGGATAGAAGGGGAGTTGAAAAATGTTCAGTTAGTGTCTTCTTCCCCAACCTTCTCTCTGTATTTCCCTCATTTTGTGTGAGTTGGTTTGATCTTGTCCATCTCCATTTCATGTCTATGGAGATCACAATTTCAGATTGATTGTGTCCGGTTGATTAGGTTCAATCCTACGCGATCCTTACTATTTTCATTGTAATTCATACTTTAGTTTGTAATTGAAGTTTAGATTTCCTTTGATCTATGGCTTCTTATTATGGTACGCATCAGTTTCGAAGTCTAGAAAGGCTGAAGATGGGAATGGACTGAAGGTAGAAAATATACAATGGAATTAAATCAAGAACTGCTTATCACAATTAAATCTTCAATTAGGCTCTGAGGAAGGGGATAGAGTGACAGATTCTTCATCAGAAAATAAAGACAGACTAGGGAATCACATAAGTTATCCTCTTCCATTAATTATGAGAAGAAAGTTGGGAGGAGAAGGAAGAACTCAATATCTCAATGAAATTTCTCTCATGGAATTTGAGAGGGAGTGGCTCCCCTCTTAAAAGAAGGTCCATTAAGGAGGTCATTTGTAAATTTAACCCAGATATCGTGGTGCTGCAAGAAACAAAAAGAGAAAACATGGATAGAAGATTTATTGGAAGTCTGCGGAATCAAGATTCAAAGAGTGGCTAATTCTAGCTTATGTAGGTCGATCAGGTGGAATTGTGATAATTTGGGATTCTAGAACTATTAATGTAGTGGATTCATTAATAGGTGAATTCTCGGTTTTAATTATTAATTAGAAGGGAAAATGGGCTATTGTGGTGGTTTTCAGGTTTATTTGGGCCGAGCAGTTACCATACAAGAGACCGCTTTTGGGATGAACTTGCAGGATTAAGTAGTATTTGTGGACCAAATTGGTGCTTAGGTGGGGATTTCAATGTGGTCAGGAATGTACATGAAAAACTTAATAGCAGTTCTAACACAAGGAGTATGAAGATGTTCGACGCGTTGATTGGGGAATTAAATCTGAGGGATCCGTCGTTACTCAACGGTCAATACACTTGCTCTAACCTCGGAGATGAAGTAAAATACTGTAGACTTGACAGATTCCTTTTCACCAATAATTGGGTTGTTTTGTTCCCGTTTGTTAGGCAGCTCTTGGAGGTTAGACCGGTGTCAGACCATCATCCAATAGTACTTGACATGATGAAGCCAAATTGGGGGCCTGCACCTTTCAGATTTGATAATATTTGGCTTAAACACAAGGACTTCAGATCTAAATTTGGAAGGTGGTGGACAAAAGCAATGCTATAGGATGGGAAGGTTTTAAGTTTATGAATCGGCTGAAGAACGTCAAAGTCAAAGTTCGAGAATGGAGCAGAGAGATATATGGGGAACGAAGCTGAAGGAAATCAGGCCTAGAAAAGAAGATCAAAGAGCTGGACCACCTAGAAGCTACAGGTGGGTGGAATGTAGCTTTGAAAGAAGAAAGGGTCAAAGCAAAGTTGTATCGGCATCAGATTCTTTTGGATGAAGAGCAGGCTTTGAGAATTAAGTCCAAATGCAAATGGGCAAAGGAAGGGGATGCTAACAACAAGCTTTTTCATAGTTTGATGAATGGAAGAAAAGCCAAGAATGCCATAACAAAGCTAGAAAGAGCCGATGGAACAGTGTTGACGAATGAAGGCGAGATAGAGGAAATAGCCACATTTTATAGTGAGCTATATAGGTCAGCAAGAAGACCTTTCTTCAAAATAATGGGGTTGTCTTGGAGTCCAATTACGGTTGATTTCAGTAGCTGGCTGGAAAGACCATTTGAAGAGAAAGAAATTAGAAAAGTTGTCTTTGAGTGTGATGGTGATAAAGCGTCTGGTCCAGACGGGTTCACAATGGCGGTTTTCCAAGAGAATTGGGATTTGGTGAAAAAGGATGTCCTAAAAGCATTTAAAGAGTTTGAACAAAATGGAATCATTAACGGAATTACCAATGAAACCTACATATGCTTAATCCCTAAAAGGTTTAACTCTTGTAAATTTAGAGATTTCCGGCCTATCAGTCTGATCACATGCCTCTATAAGATGATATCAAAAGTATTGTCATCGAGAATAAAAGAAATGCTTGGGGAAACAATATCCGAAGCTGAAGGAGCTTTTGTAGCTGGGAGACAAATTATTGACGATATAGTTGTAGCTAATGAAGTAGTGGAAGAGTATAGCAACAAGAGAAAGAAATGAGTTGTTTCTAAACTAGACTTTGAGAAGGCGTATGACTATGTTGAATGGAACTTTTTAGACTTTGTCTTGCAACAAAAAACTTTTGGACTAACGTGGAGAAAATGGATTAAAGGCTGTTTAAACAATGTATCTTACTCAGTTATAAATGGGAGGCCGAGAAGAAAGTTCAAAGGCACTAGAGGATTGAGACAAGGAGATCCCCTCTCTCCTTTTCTTTTTACTTGTGTTGTTGATGCCTTGAGTAGACTCATCGATCATGCAAAAGAAAGAAGCTTTGTAAAAGGTTTTGTGATTGGTAAAGAAAAGGTCGAGTTAACGCACTTACAATTTGCAAAAGATACTTTACTATTTTTGGAAGCTGATGACTTGAATTTAAAGAACATGTTGAGTATCTTGGAGTATTTTGTGCAATTTCTGGGCTGAAAAGTAACATGGAGAAAAGTCAATTGTTGGGATTGAATGTTGATGAGGAATGGGTTCAGCGGGAAGCTTCTAATTTCAGATATATGGTGGGTTCTTGGCCCTTGAAATACTTGGGATTACCTTTAGGTGATAATCCTAGAAAATCTTTATTTTGGGAGCCCATGGTCGATAAGGTGAGGAAACGACTTGAAGGTTGGAAGAATGCATACTTATCTCGCGGGGGAAGGTTAACTTTAATCCAATCTATTCTATCCTCTTTGACAACTTACTACATGTCTATCTTCAAAGCGCCAATTTCTGTATTGGAGAATGTAAAAAAATTGATGAGGATTTTCTTGTGGGAAGGTGGGGATTTGAACGGTGATGAACATTTAGTTTCATGGGAAATTGTGTGCAGACCCAAAAGTAAAGGTGGATTGGGCATTGTGAATCTGAAAGAAAGAAATACAGCCCTTCTAATGAAATGGCTTTGGAGATTCTCTTTAGAAGAGGATAGATTATGGCATAGAATTATCATAAGCAAGTTTGGTTTGATGGATAATGGATGGGATTCGAAACTGGGAACTAACAAATCATCAAGATGCCCATGGAAAAGTATTTCAGCGCTTCACAGTGATTATATTAACTTAGTTAAGTTCAAGGTTGGTAGCGGGAAAAGATAGATTTTGGAAAGAGAAATGGCTGGGGACTTTGCTTTAGAACATCAGTTTCCTTTGCTAGCAAGAATCTCAAATAAAAGGGATGGTCGTATAGATGAATTTGCGGAGTCTATTGAAGGATTAGGAGGTACAAATTGAAATTTTCATTATAGACGAAATTTGAACGAGCCCGAGGCACAAGAACTGGTGATTCTAATCACTCTATTGGAGAACAAATCAGTGATAAGGACGATTGAAGATAGAAGAATTTGGTTGTGTAACGGTTCTGAATTGTTCACTTGCAAATCAGCATTCGAACATCTGATCTATAGAAACAAAATACAAAATACTTCATGGGCAGAATCATTATGAGTGCTACAGTACCTTCTAAAGTAAAGGTTTTTCTTGGTTAGTGCTTCAAAACTGGGTGAATGTGTCTACAGTAATGCAAAGAAAGAGGCTCTATCTTTCCTTATCGCCAAACTGGTGTGTTTTATGTAAGAAAAATGATGAGTCCGTGGATCATCTTTTCTTCCAATGTGAATTCACCTCACTTTTGTGGCTGAAATTGAGGGATATTTTCAACATCATGTGGATAACTTCACCACACTGTTCAGATATTATTACTTCACAAATTCAAGGAGGAAAGAAAAGAAGTGTGCTGTGGAAAACAGTAGTACTATCTTTATGGTGGAACGTTTGGCTTGAAAGGAATGAAATAATTTTTGAAGAGAAGGAGCACGATGTTGAAGAGTTATGGGAGAGGATAAGATTTTGGACATCAGTATGGTTGTTTAATTCTAAACATTTTAGAGGCATCCCCTTTTTTTATGTTACTCTCGGATTGGACGGCCTTGTAGTTTAGATCGTTTCTATGTTGTCTCGTTGTTTTTCCTATAACTGAGCCATGTTATACCTTCTAGTGCAACCTCTGCACTACCCCTTGTACTTTACCTTTATTAAACAATTGGTGTTGTTTAAAAAAAATGAACTTTCTAGAAACTTCAAGCAAAATATTTCATGATTTAACAATTGAATACTCCTTTTCCTTTGATAGTATTGTCCTTCCCTTTAAAAACAATCGACAATGATAAATCGATTCAGTGATATAAACATAAGTGTATTCATTTTCATGAATTGGACGATTCGTTATGACTTTTTGTTTTATTTATTTCTTTTATATTCAAAACACAACTTGCACTCAAGCGAAAGTATGCACGCGAGGACGCTTGCGAGGGTGGCTAGTGTGCAAAATACTAATCTATTCAGTACTCTACATAAGCTCGTTGATAGAAAGTCGTTCGAGCTCTATTCTTTTACCAATCAACCAAGCTCGCACATAATATCAAGTTTGATATAAAATTCAAACTAAACTTGAACAATATAGGCTTTGTATAGAAATATTTTAGCTGAGTTTGGTTCACTCAAACGAACCAAACCCCAAGTTTCATCCCAAATCAAAATCTACACCAACTTGAGCCTATAAAGTTATTGATTTGATATTTACCAACAAAATTTCTCCTCCAAACCTCAACAATCAAACTTCAATTCAAATCACATCTAAAATTTTCAAAGCCCACTAATTATTGTTTATTAATAATAATATAATATTATAATATTTTTCTATCTCAATATTCCACAAAAACCATTATTGATATCGAAATCGAATTTCAAAAAATTTACCAAAAAACAAAGACGAAACTCAATCAAACTACATTCATAATAACTTCATAGGTTATTCGACACCATTCAATTAGTTTTAGTCCCTGCTGTAAGCTAAACCCTATAAAATGACCAAAAAGCCCATCTGACCCACTCACGTGCTCAAGTTTCTGACCGCCCACTTATTCAGCTAACCATAGATGGACACGTGTCCTACACCAATTTCGAGCCATCTGTCAAACCATAATCACAATCATTTTAAGAATCAAAATCTCACATATCTTCAAGAATTAGTATTCACATTTCTTTTTTCCATTTCCCTATTTCTCGTCCCACCTACACCAAAGCCCAAAATCTAAACGATCCTTTACTTCTTCACTTGGGTAAAATCATTTTATCAACAAGAACTGATCTACGACGTCGTACACAAGAATTGAATTTCCACCGCATGACTCTTCTCTATCTTTCTCTCTTTCTGTGTTCACTGTCTCTCTAATGGAGACTCTGCAAATCTCGCAATCGAGAAATCTTGGCCACAAATCAGTAAAAGATACAATTTTTAAGCCATGTAGTGTTGTTGGTCAAGTGGGTTTTGCTTCATTTTTGTCAAGGAAGATAAAAATTCAATCTTTTTGCGTGGAGAGCAAATTATATAAAAATAGAAGGGATTTGATTTGCAGAAGTAGTAGTAGTGCTCAAGATAAGGAGAAACAGGAGGGTATTTTTTTGGGAACTGAAAGAGATAGTTCTGGCTCCATTGTTGGGTTCAATTTGGTTCCTCATTCTGGTAAATTAAATAATTCTGTTTTATTATAATTTTTATTTTATTTTTAAGATTTTTTATTCAATTTTGTGTGCTTTAGTTGTATTAGTATTGTCGTGACTTTTTGCAATTTGAGGAAACTCAAGCTCACATTTATATTGAATAGTACAATTGCTCACTTTCTTAGAATCTTATGAATAGTGACTCAATTTTAGTGTATGTACCTTTTCTGATTTCGATTATCACTGTAGAGATTTGATATTAGATTTAAGGAAGAGTTTATTAGTATATCATTGTGATGAAGGGAATTTGGAGTACTTTTTTATGTTCCTTCATAAGGACGAAAATACGAAAATCTATGTTTTCGGTTAATCATTTTTATACAATTTTCTTAGTTTAGTGTTGTTTACATCATTATAAAATTTCACTATTGCTACAAATCCATTCTTCATAGATTTAAGAAACCAAAAAGATAAAGAGACGAGATTTTGTCATTAGACCTGCATTCACTTGTGAGGTAGCAAATCTTTATCAAAGAAAAACAAATAACTTTCGAGTACAAAAACGAAAACATAAATTGAGAATTTGTCACAATTTTTTTTTAATTTATAATTATGTCAAGAATCGAGTTAATTATTTGTTTACGTTGTTTAAAATTGTCTGGGAATCTTTTGTTTCTTTAGCAACAACTGATGGAACAATCTTGGAAACTCAACAAAATGTGGTTAATGGAGAACAAGAGCTGTCTGAAGACATTGAAACACGAGAAGAAGCTTCAATTAGGACAACCCACAATATTGTGTTTGTAACTTCCGAGGCAGCTCCATATTCAAAGACAGGAGGCTTGGGAGATGTTTGTGGCTCTTTACCTATTTCACTTGCTGCACGTGGCCATCGTGTAATGGTCGTCTCTCCTAGGTATTTGGCTGGAAGTCCAAATGATAAGAAATTCGCAAATGCAGTGGAAATGGAAACGCGGACAAAGATCTATTGCTTTGGCGGTGTCCAAGAAGTTGTATTCTTCCATGAATATAGAGCCGGAGTTGATTGGGTAAAAGATTTGAACTTTCTCTAGTCACAAATTGTTTATAAAGGTCTCTCACGGCTGTTAAAAAGAAAAACAGAAGAAGGGTAAAAGGCGCGGAGAAAAATTATACATATGCATCTATACGATTGCACTAGAAAAGGCAAAATTGCATTTTTAGACCCATTCGATTCTGCACTTTTGGTCCGATATCATAGTCTCTATTTGTACTTTTGCTCATAAAGAACTGTCTCAGTTTCACACTTGGTCAACATTGGATGGGAGTGACCAAAAGTGCGAAATATTCAGAAATTTGGGACAAAATTTGCAATTTTGTAGAACACGGGATTAGAAGTGTTGAGAGTCCAGTCATTTGTGACTAAAAATGCAATTTTGCCACTAAAAGTTATATATCATATGATATCTTGCTTAATTTGTCGTTGTGTATCCTACAATGACATATGTGTCTCTAATTTAGAAAGGTGTCTCACAGCTGTTAGAGAGCAAAATATTATACATATGCATCTAAACGGTTAAACTAGAAAAGGCAAAATTGCATTTTTAATGTCATTCGATTCTGTACTTTTGATCCTAATTGCATTTTTAGTGTCATTCGATTCTGTACTTTTGATCCTATGTGCTTCTTTTCCATCCATTTTTTGCAATTTTGGCCCATTTTGTAAAAGGCGGGATCAGAACTGCTGAGAGTCCAGTCATGCGGGACTAAAAATTCAATTTTGCCATGATATTTTTTTTTTTTGTCATGTATCCTACAATGACATTTTTGTTTCCAAATTTTTAGGTATTTGTTGACCACCCTTCGTATCACCGACCTGGAACTCCATATGGCGATTCTTTTGGTGCTTTTGGTGATAATCAGGTAAATGTTTGATTTTTCCTTGGTGAAGAAATTAGTTAGTTAAAATAATGGCAAATTTCGTAATTTCCCGCTTTTTTTTTGGCTAACAGTTCCGGTTCACTTTGCTTTGTCACGCGGCCTGTGAAGCTCCTTTAGTGCTTCCGCTTGGAGGGTATACTTACGGAGAAAAATGCCTATTTCTTGCTAATGATTGGCATGCTGGTCTTGTACCTGTGTATGTCACTAATTTTATGGCTTCATGAATATGATCTTGATTGTTTTGCGTGTTTTTGAAACTCGACATAAGTAGCGATATTATGGTTCCAAAATTTCAGACTATTAGCAGCCAAGTACCGTCCTTTTGGCGTATATAAGGATGCTAGAAGTGTCATCGTAATACATAATCTTGCCCATCAGGTAAGTTCCTTCTTTTCTGAGTTTAGTTTAGGTAGTTTCTTTTTTTTCTCCTCTCTTTCTCCAATTCTAGTATGATTTGTGAATTTCTACTGTGGATAGCCGAACGTTACGGTTTTCAAGCTTTAGTTGGTTTTCTTATCAAACTTGATATAGTTTTTGAACTTGGTTTGGAAGCTCAAACAAACTCTAATCGAGCAGAACACTAGTCGAGCTCGAATAGCTTGATAATTTTTACTTATATTTTAACTTACGGGGTCGAGTTAGAACCGAGCTTCAAAATCTATCTAACAATAGACTTTGTTCAAACCGAGTTCAAACGAGCTTTTGCTGTTGAATGTTGAGTAGTTTATTTTGATTTTAATATTCGTACTAGTAAACATTTTACTGCAAACACTTGAACTCATTTTTTATTTTCACATGATGAAAAGATTAATAATGATGTATGTTGTATTCAAGGGAGTGGAACCTGCAGTGACATATAAGAATTTGGGATTGCCTCCTGGGTGGTATAAGGCACTCGAATGGGTATTTCCCACTTGGGCGAGGACCCACGCTCTCGACCCTGGAGAAGCCGTCAACATTTTGAAATCTGCAATTGTTACTTCAGACAGGATAGTGACAGTTAGCCAGGTATTATAATAGTATAAATTATGTGATTTTTGCAAATGTTTCTTATTTTATCAAATGTAAGATGTCACTTGGTTTATGGAAGAGAATTACAAGCATTCAATTTTTTGCAAGAAATTATTGGATTTTGGATAATAAAACATTAGGTAAAATATTTGTGTTGCATCAAATGATGATGGAATTTTTCTTTAATATTTGTCCATTTTCAATTTTCCCCAATAATATCAATTTTTCTTTGTTTTTTTAATATTCTCATTAAACTGGTGCAGGGTTATTCAATGGAAGTAACTACACCTGAGGGTGGATATGGGTTACATGATCTATTAAGCAGTCGAAAATCCGTTCTAACAGGTAAGTGCAAATATTCGTCCTCTCAATATTCAACTAGCTTATGTTTTGAAACATCTTGTTTCCGTTGAAGCACACTTGGAATCGGTTAATCAATCTCGATTCTATTTTATCTATTTTTTTTTTTGTGTATTTAATAACAATTTTGCGTATTATTAAATATTGAACGCAAAATAACATCTTATGCACCATCGGGAGTCCTTTGATGTTTTGGTTTTGCTCAAAGATAATGTATGTGTTTGTAGGAATCACAAATGGGATCGATGCCAACGAATGGAACCCGTCTACTGACGAGCTTATTCCTTCTCATTACTCTATCGATGACCTCTCTGGAAAGGTTGGTAAACATTTTTTGAAAAAACTAATACGTATTTGTCGTCTTTTCCGAAAAGCTTGAATTTTTTAATAAAAACGAACCAAACAAGGCCTTTGTTTTTTGCTTCTAAACATTCTCATGAGTTTAATTGTAAAAAATGGTGCAGGTTGAGTGCAAGATTGCATTGCAGAAAGAACTTGGCCTTCCAATTCGACCCGATTGTCCTCTGGTTAGAACATCCTTTTTTCATGCTTTTGATCATATAATACAAGGACTGAATAGTATTTTTGCTTCTGAAATGGTTCTAAAGGTTTATTTTTATTGCAGATTGGCTTTATTGGGAGACTCGACTATCAGAAAGGAGTAGACATCATCCTTTCATCGATGCCTGATCTTATGAATGATGATGTCCAATTCGTAAGTCCTATTCCACTATGTAATTTTCTTCAGAGACAAATTTCCATTTAGGTTGCGACTTTTGGAATGTGAGTATATTATTTAATTTGTTTCAGGTTATGCTTGGATCGGGAGAGAAACAATATGAAGATTGGATGAGACACTTGGAGTCCACTTACAAAACAAAGTTTCGGGGTTGGGTCGGATTCAATGTTCCGATTTCTCATAAAATTACAGCAGGGTAAATCAAAGAGTTAGATTTTTGTTATCCAATGGGAAAATTGCACTTTGCCCCCCTTACCTTTAAGCCGATTTGCGCTTTATACCCCTAACCGTTTTGCATTTGCACTTGCCATCTTAATTTTTAGAATTGTTGTTCAACAACTTTTGGCTGTTCGTCATTAGGCACATAACAATCATGTAAAAGATCAGATTTTTACCCCCTATGTCGTGCTTTACTTCCTAATCTTTCCATTGTTTAACACTTAACTTCCCTAACAACCATTGTTGAACGGCAAAATATTGTAAAATGCAAAAACTTTGAAAGATGAGGGGCAATTGTAAATAAAGTGCAAAATAGGAAGGCAAAATGTGATTTTGGCACATGTATTGATGAGTGTAATTTTGCAGATGTGACATATTATTAATGCCTTCGAGATTTGAACCGTGTGGTCTAAACCAGTTGTATGCAATGAAATACGGGACTATTCCTGTCGTTCATAGCACCGGTGGCCTTAGAGTGAGATCATTTACCTTAATTTTCAGGGGGCTTCTTTTTTATTATTCGGGATTATTTTCTAACACGGTCTTTTCGATTATTTAGGATACAGTATTGAATTTCAATCCATATGCCAATGAAGGACGTGGTGAAGGTACAGGGTATGTATCTATCTCTTCTTAAGCTTTTCCGAGTAATTGCCAGAATACACTCCCGTGTTCGTTATACTTAGCAAATATTTCCTCGTGTATGCACATGCCATTAATCGTTACTGATAATTCATTTTTTCTTGCAAAATGATCTCTAAATATTCATATTGTGTTGTCAATACATGTCAAGTCTCTTTGAAAAATATCACATGACTTAATAACAAAAAGTTGAAGTATATATATAATTATTTTAACACGTAAAAAATCGATAATCAATTATCTATTTTTTTAATAAAATCACAATTTTATCTAATAATTATTTATACTTCGTATTTAATATTTATAGAACTTTATCAGATTTTAACATATGTTATGGGTTAATTAGCTCTATTTCCAATAACGCAAGGGTGTAATTTGCAAATAACTCTACATTTTTATTATGCTTAAAAATAATCAATCACTTGGAATTTTTAACAGGTGGGCTTTTTCTCCTCTCTCAAATGAAAGTTTACTTGGCGTAAGTTCCCACATCGTATTCTCGTATTGTTTTGCTTTGTCTTTCCTTATAATTTGCAGATTTTAAAAAATGTCGTATTTTACAGGCTATACGAATAGCTGTTTTGACATACAAAGAGCACAAATCTTCTTGGGAAGGATTAATGAAGAGGGGAATGGAGAGAAACTCTTCATGGGACAATGCTGCTACTGAATACGAACAAGTTTTCGAGTGGGCATTTATCGACCCCCCTTATGCCGGTTGAAGAAGACTGGAGATAAGAAAATATTGCACAATTTTTGGTAAATTTGCAGCAGACAAGCGAGCCTACGTACGAGGATAATCTTGGTACAATGTACGATGATGCATACAATTCTTTTGTTAGTTTAAGACGAGGTTATGTACGAGGATAATCTTGGTACAAAGTAGGAGTTTTGTCACTGTGGATTTTCCTATGATAAACAACCTTTCTATATCCTTCAATCTTTGATTTGGCTTTTGCTGTGTATGACTAGTGCTGAAATCATCTCTTGGTTGATTTCATATTGTCACATTTATCATAATACAGGGGTATACTGTCACATTATCATAACACAGGGGTAAAGTGTCACATATAAAAATGTTAGGGGGGTATTGTGAAATTTTTATAAAATTATAATGGGGGAAAGTGCTATTTTTCAATTTGCAAGGAGGTTATGAATATTATGAATATCAAATTGTCATTAAGACAAGTATATGAGAGGAGAGGAGATAATATGACATGATTGGAGATTTGTTTATAGAGTTATTTGCAAATTACACCTATGTGTTAGTTCGTTTTATTAGTTGTAAATGAAAAATATAATTTCATTCTAAAGAGAAAACAAATATCAATCTATTTTTAAGTTATGTTTCTGAAAAATTGTATAATATTTGTAAGGACAACATAAGATTGAGTTAGAAGTATGTTTACAAGAAGAAAAAAAATTGATGATGGTCAATTTGAAAAATAGCAATTTATTCCCCCATAAAAAATTTAATTTGGAGGAGCAGTTTTTCTACAATTGGATGGTGTAACTCATTAGTCGAAATTGAGAGTGGGCATGAAAAATATTTTTGTAACATGAGTGAAGGGTAAAATACAATATTTATCATAACACAGAGGGTAAAAATCCTCATTTATTATAACACAAGGGGGTAAAATCACATTTGTAATAACATATGGGTAAAGTGTCACGTATAAGAGGGGTAATTTATTAATTTGTATTTTCTTTAAGTTTAAAAATATCAGGAAGGTGATGTGAAAAATAATTTTTTTAAAATTACAAAAAGATAAATTAAACATTAAACATGTCACAAGAAGATACATTGTCATTAACTCATAAAGATAACATATAATGTGGTTGTCTTCGTACAAGAGGTAAATAATTTTTTGTTTATAAGACAATTTGGATAAAATTACATTTTTGGTACCGAATTTTATGTTAATTTCTACTTTTGGTACCAAACAAATGCAGGTCAACACATTTGGTACCATAACTTAATAAATTGTTCCACATTTGGTATTGTCGTTTACTAAATTTGAAAATCACCGTCAAATTGGTGACATGGTAGTTAAATCAATTTTAATTATTGCAAAATTAGTGTCATAACTTATACTAGCTGACAATTCTATTGAAATATTTTTGTTGCCAATCCGAAATATTATAGGGTAGAATTGTCAGCTAGTATAATGAGGTTGGGTTCTAATCGAGACGCGTCTATTGTTGGTTGAAAACTATTTCCAAACCCCCTGGGCTTGGTTCAACCTAAGCCTTAGAGAATTTCTGAAAAGGTTCTCTGTAAAGGGTAAAACCTATAATCTAGTCCAAGTATATATTAGTTATTCATAAAGGGCCCAATTTGTCTAATTCCTAACCCAAGATTTGTTTGTCTAAATATTTAATTTTTAAATCACTTCTCGGAATTATTTAAATGAATCAAGTTTATCTAATTATCCAATTAATTTAAACCATTCTGTTGAACTCCATTGTAATTACAAAAACTAACAAGTTCTGAAACAAATTATATGGCCAACGAGGTTGTAGCCCTAGCGCTAAGAGGTTATGTACTTATGTGTTTAACTATCACTAATGTGAGTTTTTTTTTTTTTTTTTTTTTTTTTTTGTTATTTAGTTGTACTCCAATAAATTTATGATGTGATGATGTATAATTCGTATCTCTAAAAAAACTACAAATTATATGATATTTTTTGTAATCAATGTACAATTAACGGAATCATATCTCCTACTTTCGTATGAGGAGAGAATGGTAAACAGTAATTTATGAAAGTATTGATGCAATATTCTTTTATTTACACTGATTAAGGGGTAAATTGGATTTTGACCAAATTGGTTTTGAAGATTAAGTTTGGCCCAGCGGTGGGAGCTCTTAAAAGCACTTCTAGACCTCCATTGTGATTTTTGAAGTGTTTGGCCCCAATTATAGAAATTGTTTTTAGTCAATCGTGATTTTAATGGTGTTTGGCCCCTAATATCATAATCGCTTTTGAGATCTCCAGAAACTAAAAATCAACTTATTTCAGAAGCTACTAAAGTGTTACTTTTGCAAAAGCTATTATCCAAAAGCAATTATTTTATACTTGAATTTTATCATAATCAATCATTGCCAAAATCCATTTTAGTAAAAATTAATTCTCATATAATTGATTTTTGAATCGCTAGGCCAAACTCAAGTTGTTAACAACTATCGCGATTAGGGTTTTTGTTTTGCTTTAACCATGTTGAGATTTTATCCGTATAATTTTTTTTTTCTTTAAGTGTGAACACATCGTTTTATAATACCCTTGGACCAAAAAATAAAAATGAATTGAATCATTGATTAATATGACAATGTTAGGATTATACTATGAATATTTTTAGGGCATATTGCATATTACCTTTTATCGTAAACAAATTTTAATTTTGTTCATGGTGTATCTCTATTTATTAACAACATGTCAAACACAGCTTGAACCGGATTTCAAAAGCATTCGAATAGTTGATTTATTTGCCACTAATATATATATATATATATATATATATATATTGAAAGAAAAAAAATAATCTTTTATATTCTTAACCTTAGATATTATAGAATTGAAACAATTAGTTTCTTAGTATATACAAGCATTTTAAATTTTAACTAATAAAGAAAACACCATTCAATACAATTCTTTTATTAATTAAAGCCCAACCCGTTTAACAATTAAACCTCTAATTGGCCGTGCAGATTTATTTGTTTTCTTGATAAACCCTAGCGGCGGTACATTGCATTGCAAAAAGTGGGAAGCTTGTTTAGTTTTACAAAAGTCAAAGATGGAGGAAGAGATGCAAATAGAGAAGCAAAGATCAAAGGAGATCAAAGTTAAGCATGAAGGAGGTGGATTTTTACCGGAGGATATAGTAAGGGAGATACTATCAAGATTGCCCGTGAAGAGTCTTTTAAGGTATATGTCTGTTTCGAGGCACTGGAAATCTCTAATCTCCCATAATTCATTCAAGAAACTACACCGTCAAAAAATCCTAAACAATAATAATCCCCCGTTACTGCTAGTTTTGCTGCGTCATTCTTATCAAAATGCATTTGTTCTAACCACCTTCAATCTCAATGGAAAAGTAATCCAAGAATGGAGTCTTCCTATTTCGTCAACATCATATATATATATGCTTCCCTTTCCATCACAATCTAAGTTTGTGTGCTTTTCCAACGGTGAGAGATTCTACTTGTGTAATCCCAGCACTCGACGAATTTTCCACTTGCCTGATCTTCCTTTTGGTCCCTTGATATATGGAATATCTTATGCTGTAGTTTTGCTTATATTCCATCCAAAGATGAATACATAATCTTGCACTTAGTCAAATTAGATATCAACCGTTGCAGTTGGAAGGCGCTCATTATATCCATATCCAATGACGATGATCAGCTACATTACAATTCTTGGAGATCCGTTGATGCCACATCTATAGGCCATCTCGGGTTTGACCACTTCGGGTTCGGGGTTTTTGTTTGTGGGGCTTTCTATTGGATGGTGTATGATAATGAGGTTAATGAATATGTCATCCACTCATTTAACATGGAGAATGAAGGTTTTTCTTTTATTGGGATGCCCTATGATTTTCACTTGAATAGTGTTCATCAATCACTTCTGGAAATTAAGGAAAAACTTTATATCATGACTTCATTATATCTCCCTCAAACCTTGAAGTTGTGGATGCTATCTGATGTTAAAAATCAGTTATGGACTCAAATTTGGAGCATTAATTTACAAAACATTCCCCCCTGGCATGATGAGTTCTTTGAGATAATTGTAATTATTTACAGGCGGAAATACCTCAGTAATTACAACGAAACATACGAGTACATCTCAAGAGATACGTATCGGGGTGTGCGAATTTTGGGCTTGGGAATTCACATGAGCATTTTATCCCTTTAAATACATAGAAGAAATCCTTAGTATTCCAGACTCGTCTAAAGTAGACGTATCTTCAAGTCTTTAGGACCAAAAATTAACATATTATTATGTACCTTAGTACTTGTTATTATGTTTTCCAGTGACGTCCACTAATAGTTTTTTGCTTCAATTAATCTTAAATTGTTCCATTTCTCAGTTTTCCCTTTGTCCTTTCAACTATTATTATATATCCTTATAATAAGAGGGCTTTTAGACAAAATATGTCGATACTAATAATTTTATGCGATTGAAACATAAATAACACTTTCTCTGTTTCTAAATTTTCACTCATTTTTAAAATTTTTGAATGTTAGCAAACCAAACTTTCTTTCTTAAAATTATAATTTTTTTGGGTTTTTAGTAATTTAAATCTATGTGATATGTTTAATGGGCAATTTACGTCCATGTGAAATAAAAATAGGCAATTTAACTTCTTGTGAAATGAAATAACGAGCAATTTACCTCCTTGTGAAATGAAATAATGAACAATTTACTTCTCTGTGATATGAATTGATGAGCAATTTAGTGGGAGGCAATGTGCTTCTTTTTAAAAAACACATAGAGGTATTTTGCCCTTTTATTTATCACAAGGAGTTAAATTACCTATTTAGAATAACACAGGGAGTTAATTTGCTATTCACTCTTATTTTTCTCAAGATTATTCTATCATATAAAATAGTAATTTGACACCTCAAATTCAAGACATGAAAACGTTCTACTTCTATTCACTCTTATATAGAACTTCGTTCAATAAGTAAAGGGAGCAAATTTTGGACCATAATTAAAAATCTAAGTGTTTGAATTAGTATAATCTTTAATTTTTAAACTCAAATATATTTCAATTGAACTTGGTTTCATTTTTTAACCAACAACCTTGAAAAACTTTAATTGAATGAACGTCTACTTTGTCTTTTTTTGACTTATGAAATTGAAATCGAACCTTCAAAAGTAATCGATCAATAAGCATAGATATTAAAATTGATGTATTTGCCACACATATGTGGCTTCAAATTAACTTTCTTATCTTAACAATTAGCATATTCAATTATAAAATGAAAACAACTAGATACTCCCTCCATCCCTATTTTTTTTATCCCTTTTTTACGCGGAGTTTAGGGTAAAAGTTAAAAAGGTGTAACTTTTGAGTAGTTTTACATATATACCCTTAAAAATAGTGATTGGAAGTTAGTGATATCAAATCATTACTTTGTGTGAGAAATTTTTTTGAGAAATATAAATTCATATATAAAAATGGAGTTTTATTTTAGAACATCCCAAAAAAAGAAATAGTGGTGAAAATTTGGGGACAAAGGAAATATTTATTACTTACTCGAATATTATTTTTTTTCTCTGAAAATGTTATGTTATTTTTCCCTTTAAATAACCCAACCCATACAACAAAGAAGAACTAACCCTCCAATCAATCAACAGTGCAGATGGCAGATGAGATGGCTCTTTAATTTAGTGGTGGTAATATGGGTCATGACCCATGGATTAGTCATAACCGGCTCAACTCGAAATAATCCAACCTATATTTCTTTTATGTTTTATGAAATTGAATCATTATTTTGAAAATTGGATTGGACCGGTCAGTTCAACCGGTTCAACTGCGAACAGGTAGTCTGTCCGATTTAGAATTACTTCCAAAACCAGTGCGAATCGAAAAGCCGGTATACCAGTCAAAACCTGTTGGATTTCGTCGAACTTAAGAATCGGTTGATCGGAAAAACTGTCTATTAGTTTTATTTTTATTTTTTAAACTTTTGTTTGATTTAAATAAGTTAAATGACATTGTTGAAGCTAGAAGTTTAACTCCTCAAGGGAAAAAATAACTATTGATAGCCACTTTTGTTTTTTGTCAGTATTGGTAGACACTTGAGCTATGCAAGTTTTGTTAAGTATTTGTTATATATATGCTCTTTATAATAAAATCAAAACAGTAACTCTTTAGTTGAACTTTTTATGATAGTTAACTTTCAAATGCACTATTTTTTAATCATCAACGAATGATTAGTAGTATCTTTATTACAATAACACGAAATTTGATTAAGGTTTTTTTTTTTTTTTTTTTTTTTAAGGTGTATATCCTTTGAAAACCAAAGAAGTTTTTTCTTTCTTCAACTATATTTTAAAAATCAAGTAAAGCTACACTTACATACATTTTTGTATGTTCTAAACTATTAATCTCTGCTTTTCTTTTCTTTTTTAACATATATTGCTATGTATAATTATTCCGTGTTATATTAAACTTTCATTGTAATAGACATTGTGACACCCCACCTGAGAGCATCCTTCTTTCTGATGAGGTGTTACCCGTCTGCGTCTTGTCTTTCTCTAACAAAAAGTTGCAGGAACGATCTAAAGAGTAAAAACGAACAGAGCCATATACTAATTTATGAAATTACCTCATTCAAATGAGGATGCCCAGAACCGTGGTCCGATCAAGTTTCCTTAGTCGTCCTTACTGAATGTCATTGTTTAAGAAATTACATCATCTAAACAAAACAACATAGCTCATCCTAAGGAAATAGAATACAAGAAAATAAATATGGTGAGTCTCAAATGACTCAGTGAGAGTATGAGCACAATAATAGTCAAAGAAATGGTGAATGAAATATAAACGAATTTAAGATCAACATCTAAAAAGTATGAGTACTACATATAAACCAATATACGAGCATGACAGAGATAGAAGGTAATGATTCAGTTCAAATGAAAATTTAGAATGGAACGACTTACATGTATAATTAAGTAAATGAACAAAGTTATTATATATATGAGCACGTATATCATATAAAATGTCACATTGTATATATAGATATATATTCATCTAGGAGCGACCTCGGAACTTGACTTGTATGCTTGTAACTTTTAAGCTCATAACTTGTAACTTGTAAGCTTGTAACTTTTGAGCTTGTAGCTTGCAACTTGTAATTGGTTTACGGGCTCGATATGTGGAGGAGAATTCATAGTCAAGTAAAAGCAAGGATATAAACTTTCAGTATCAATTTCCACAAGGTTTGAGATAACATGTATAAGAGTTCAGGTCATATTAGAAGCACAATAAAATGCTAGAATTCAGCTGAATAGGAAACTCAATAGGATACGTGGAAATCAATTGAATACGAAATCCAATAAGAGGATGAGAATTCAATTGAGGCAGAATTTCCATGATACAATGAGAAGCCGTTCAAATTAAACACCGACTTGATAAAGAAAAGCCATCATATTTAAATCAAATGAGTTAACAAGAAGGCAAACGAATCAAAGCTTCATTAAGATAATAAGAAAACATTCAAATTTAAAGTCTTAATAAGAATTGAAATAGCTGAAGGATATTTCGATTATTGAACAATCAATTCAAAAGGCTGATCCAGAGGATATGGTTAAGAGTGGTGTATATAACCAAATTGCGAATTAGAACGAATTAAGCCTAAGAAATAGAACTCAATCCAAAAGAAGTTACTATGATCATGAAGCCGGCATGAACGAATGACACATATAATCAGAATACGAATTTCGATGCAATCATAGTCAAGTAATAACCAAACAACATGAGTCAAGCAGAAATTGATTATTTTACAATAAAAGAAAAGATATAAGATAACAACATGCATATTCAATTTCCTCGTGGCGTCGTGCCAAAAGTGTAAGAAGAAACGGATAGAACCCTCACCTGACGTCCAAATGGAAGCGAGCTAACCAAGAAACTAAAACCCATTGAAAGCAAGTTTACCATCATCACCTATTTGCATTCATAATAAATCGATATCCTACTAGTCGTATTAGTAATTCAATTTATTAATCATATCTAAGTAATGGTTTTCAAAATTCAAATTAATTGATTGTTCCATGATGTTAAATGGAAAAGAAGAAATTGATGAAGAAACGAAGAAAAGGGAAATTCAAGGTGGAGAAGAAACCTAATTTCCTAAATTGATTTAATTGGGTTACAGTATACACGCGGGTTGTAAATTAAGCTGACTTATTTTATTTATATATTTATCTTATTTACCCTTGTAGTTAGTTAGAAGATTAGTTATAAATAGAGGTGTGTAGCTTGTACAGAAGACACAATTTTTCATTCATTATTTTGCTCTGTAAATTCATACAATCAATATACATAGCAGTTTACATTTTTCTCTATATTCTGATCTTCCATTAATGAATATTATAAAGAATTAGTATTAACATGGTATCAGTAGTATTTTTATTCCTCCGCCGCAATCCAGTCTCTTTTTCAATCTGTTCTTCTTCATCCAGTTCATGTTCTTCCGATTCAAGATTCTGGTAATATTTCTTCCATTTTCATTCCTATATATCCATCTCTTGATTCTGTTCTTCATCTATTTCCACAATTCTGAAATCAAGAAATTCACCATCTTCTTGCATTCATATCATCATTTACATCTCTATTCAACTTCTTCTCTTATCTAAACAAATCAAGTCTCAGAATAATCACCCTAAAAAAACACACAATCAAATTCCAGAAATCAAGAAACAACACCTTTACCATCATCTTTTCTCCCTTTTTACCCACAAACAATCTCTTATCTTTCTTCATCTCCTTTTCTTGATCGTCATCTCTTCTTGAACTATGTCTTCATCTGGAACACCTTCAGATTCTGTCTCTCCTTCCATCACTTCCACACGATCCAGGGCCCAGAATGAAGATCCATCCAGTCCTTATTATCTGCATCCAGTAGATGGACCTGGGATTAGTTTGGTTTATGAAAAATTGACAGAACACAACTATCAAACATGGAGTATTGCTATGGTTCTTTCACTCACAGTCAAGAATAAGTTGGGATTTGTTGATGGTACTTCACTGCCACCAACAGATGACCCAATCATTGCCAATTATTGGGAAATAAACAACAAATTGATCATTACATGGATACTCAATTCTCTGTCTAAGGAAATACATCACACTATTCTTTACCATACATCTGCAATGGCCATTTGGAATGAACTCAAACAACGTTTCCAACATGCCTCTGGCCCTAGACTTTTTCAGTTAAGACGAGATCTCATGTCACTTCAACAACAAAACCTTTCTGTCACTGCATATTTTTCCAGATTAAAAGTTTTATGGGATGAAATTACCAATTTTAGACCCAAATGCACTTGTGGGAAATTAGATGAGTACTTTGAGAATGAATATCTTATGACTTTCCTAATGGGTTTACAAGAATCATTATCACACACAAGAAGCCAACTGCTATTAATGGACCCTTTACCATAAGTTCCAAAGGCATATTCACTAGTCACTTAAGAAGAAACTCAGAGGGCTCTTCAAACCTACCACAAACCACTGGATAACATGAATTCCCTAGCCTTTTTTGCCAAAACAGGGCCCTCATATCCTACTCCTAGACCAAACCACAACAATCAACCCTCTTTTACTCCAACCAGGCCACCAAATAACTCCTACAGACCACCATTTCCTCCTGGTAGACCACCATACAGACCCAATAGGCCTTTTTGTTCCCACTGCCAAATGCCTGGGCATACAGTGGAAACTTGTTTCAAAATACACGGTTTTCCCCTGGGTACAGGCCCCCTAATCCAAGGCCTCCACACCAATCTTTCTCAAGGGTAAACACCATCAAAACTGACCATCCCACAGAGGGACCAATCAAGCAAAATCTACAGGACTTTTTCCACACTTTAAATCCAGAACAATTTCAACAACTTTCTCATTTATTCTCCACTCAAGTGAATGGTAATCATCCTACTTCCCAGACAACTGCATCTACTTCCAGCTCTTTCAATATCACTACACATACAGGTACATGTTCTTCCTTTAATTCTTTAGATATTTGATCTTTGGTCAATAGTTGGGTTCTAGATTCTGGTGCCACCAGCCACATATGCAATAATCTCAAATATTTTACTTCTATACAGCATGCTTTCAATACATCTATTACTTTACCTAATCACTCTATTCTTCCTGTGTACTTTAAGGGATCTGTTTTACTGGATGAACACCTACTTCTCACTGATGTTCTATTTGTTCCTAACTTTAAATTTAATCTTCTCTCAGTTGGTTCACTGTTAAGTTCTTTTCAATTAAGCATTACATTTACATCTGATTGTTTTACTATTCAGGATCTCAAATCTCAGAAGATGATTGGCAAGGGTGACTTCTCCCATGGACTCTACATTTTACATCCCCACTCTTTAGCTCATTCTACACAAATTTGTAATTCTGTTTCTTTAGAAACTTGGCATCATAGATTAGGACACATTTCTCATGATAGATTAATATCCATTAAAAATACTTTAGGTTTGCATTCTATTTCTTCTATCAAACAACCTTGTGATATATGTTCTTTGGCAAAACAGAAATGCTTGCCTTATAATTCTAGTACTCCTGTTTCTCATAATGCTTTTGACTTAATGCACTATGATGTTTGGGGACCCTATAAGGTTCAATCTCACAATGGTTTTAAATATTTTCTAACTTTGGTTGATGACTTTAGTAGATTCACCTGGATTTTTTTATTACAGCATAAATCTGATGTTGCACATGTTATTCCTAGGTTTATTTCTATGATCAAAACTCAATTTAACTCTTCTATTAAAGTCTTTAGGAGTGATAATGCTAAGGAACTTATTTTTTCTGATTTATTTTCTAAATTGGGAATTTTACACCAATTTTCTTGTGTAGAAACACCACAGCAAAATGCTGTGGTGGAGAGAAAACATCAGCATATTTTAAATATATCTAGATCCTTATTGTTCCAATCCAAGTTACCAATTCAGTACTGGAATGAGTGTGTCTTAACAATTGTTTATATTATGAATAGAATTCCTTCCCCTATATTACAAAACCATTCTCCTTTTTATAAACTGTTCCATAAAGATTTTGATTATTCTTTCCTTAGGGTGTTTGGTTGTCTTGCATTTGCATCAACATTGAAAAACAATAGAACTAAATTTGACCCTAGAGCTAGAAAATGTGCATTTATTGGTTACTCTCCTGGCATAAAAGGATATAAACTCCTTGATCTTAGCACTACTGAGGTTTTTTTTTCTAGGAATGTAGTTTTTCATGAAACTACATTTTCTTTTCATAACTCTACTTTATATGAGGAATTCACTAAAGACACTTCTTTAGTTACTCCTATTGCCAATAATTCACCCTTCTATTTTGATGACCTCACTATGGATCCCTCTACTAATATTTCAGTTTTACCCACTACAGATGCTGATATTCCTACCGCTCAGCCTATTAATCATCCTACTGAACTTAGAAAATCTTCAAGACAACATAGGCCAACTACTTACTTGCAAGACTATCACTGCAATAATTTGATTCTATCTTCCAAACCTAGATACCCTATCTCTTCTGTTTTAGATTACTCTAACATCTCCAAATCTCATAATCAGTTTATCTCCAATATCACTAGCATCACTGAACCCAATACTTATAAGCAAGCCATCAAAAGCCCTGAATGGATATCAGCCATTAAGACAGAATTACAAGCACTAGACAGCAACAAAACATGGTCTATTGTATCTCTTCCTCCTAACAAATACCCAATTGGTTGTAAGTGGATCTTTAAGATAAAAAGGAAGTCTGATGGCAGTGTAGAAAGATACAAGGCCAGGTTAGTGGCACAGGGGTTCACACAGCAAGAAGGCATTGACTATAGTGCTACATTTTCCCCTGTGGCTAAATTAGTCACAGTTAAAATCCTATTGGCTTTAGCTATGTCTAAAAATTGGGACTTACATCAATTAGACATAACGAATATTTTTCTTAAAGGGGACCTAAAAGAAGTTTATATGCAATTACCTAAGGGTTATATTCCTACATCATCTCACAATTCAGGTTCATCAGAAAATTTGGTTTGCAAATTACATAAGTCAATTTATGGCATAAAGCAAGCAAGTAGGCAATGGAATCACAAATTAACAGAAGTTCTTTCAACTATGGGTTTTTCTCAATCCAGGTCTGATTATTCCATTTACGACTTGTAAAGATTCAAATTTTGTTGCTATTTTAGTTTATGTAGATGACATAATAGTGGCAGGTCCTAATACTGATCTTATCTATTCAACTAAACAACAGTTAAGTACTTTTTTCAAACTGAGAGATTTAGGCAAATTAAAATATTTCTTGGGCATAGAATTAGCATATGCTAAACAGGGTTTAATCATTTCTCAAAGAAATTATGCACTACAACTATTACAGGATACTGGATACCTTGCCAGTAAACTTGTACTTGTTCCTATGGATCCTAAAAATAAACTTAGAAATAATGACTCTGATCTTCTACTTGATGCCTCTCCCTATAGAAGGTTGGTAGGGAGACTTATTACCTTACTATCACTAGGCCAGACATATCATTTGCTGTCCATAAGTTGAGCCAGTTTCTTGCTAAACCTACAACCTCACATTTAACAGCAATACATCATCTACTAAGATACATTAAGGCTACTCCTGGACAAGGTCTGTTTTATGCTAGAAATTCTAATTGTTCATTAACTGGTTTTTGTGATTCTGACTGGGGCTCCTGCCTTGATTCCAGAAAATCTACTACCGGTTATTGCACCTACTTAGGAAATTCCTTAATCTCGTGAAAATCTAAAAGACAACCTACGGTCTCTAAGTCATCAGCAGAAGCTGAATTTCGTGCACTTGCATCAATTACCAGCGAAATTATATGGATTAATCAGTTATTAAACGACTTACAAATCAATCCAGCTGCAGCTCCACTTGTCTACTGTGATAATGCTTCTGCTCTTCATCTCGCACAAAACCCAGTATTCCATGAGCGATCCAAGCACATTGAAATCGATTTGTACTTCGTTCGTGATCATCTTACGCGGAAATCTCTGAAATTGGTTTCTATTTCTTCTTCAAATCAACTCGCGGACATCCTCACTAAACCTCTTCCACGGCCGCAATTTTCAAATATATTATCCAAGATGGGTGTACGAAATGTCTACACACCATCTTGTGGGGGGTGTTAAATGGAAAAGAAGAAATTGATGAAGAAATTCATCATACGAAGAAAAGAGAAATTCAAGGTGGAGAAGAAACCTAATTTCCTAAATTGATTTAATTGGGTTACAGTATACACGCGGGTTGTAAATTAAGCTGACTTATTTTATTTATATATTTATTTATTTACCCTTGTAGTTAGTTAGAAGATTAGTTATAAATAGAGGTGTGTAGCTTGTACAGAAGACACAATTTTTCATTCATTATTTTGCTCTGTAAATTCATACAATCAATATACATAGCAGTTTACATTTTTCTCTATATTCTGATCTTCCATTAATGAATATTTTTTCATCAGTTTATTCAACAATTACAAAGTGACAGTAGGTACCCATTTCATAGCTATTAACTAATTTATACCCAATTTGCAATAATCAAAATGAAACACCTTAATTAGTCTATAATAACAATAATACAAGCATAATCTAATTATCACCTTCAAGTCTACTCCCATGAAGTGCTCTGTTTCAGCCATCAAGTAGGGGTAAAATTATCATCTAATTATTTTCTCTTAATTTTGGTGCAAATAGGTTGCTCTTTCCAAGATGGTCGAATTTTGGTTGTCAAATTACAAGAATTTGTTGAATTTTGTCAAGGTTCATCATTTAGCTAACAATATAGATACATATAGGGCTGAAAATCAAACCAAGTTATTTGATACTTGGCTCGAGCTCGTTCGATAAAAGCTCATTTGAGCTCGGTTCGTCAAACAAATCAAACAAGCTTGAACATGATTTCTTGTTTGATAAGTTTTAAAGCTCGGCTCGATAAGCTAAATATTAAAAAAATAAATGTAAACTACCAAGCTACTCGACTCGAGCTTGTTCGATAAAAGCTCGTTTGAGCTCCGTTCGTTAAGAAATCAAACAAAGCTCAAACACAAAATTTCAAGCTCAATAAAATTCAAACCAAGCTTGAACAATGTGTCATTCAATACTACTCGACTCCTTTACACCCCTAGATACATATATATGTTACTGAATCTATGTGTGCGTGTGTTTAATGGGTATAAAGTGGAGAAGAACATAACTTGGGTTTATATAGAGTGAATAGCAAATTAACTCCCTGTGATATTTTAAATAGGCAATTTAACTCCCTGTGATAAATAAAAGGGCAAAATACCTCCCTGTGATATTCTAAATAGGCAATTTAACTCCCTGTGATAAGAAAAATGACAAGATACCTCCCTGTGTTTTTATAAAAGAAGCACATTGCCTCCCTCTAAATTGCTCATTAATTAATTCATATCACAGGGAGTTAAATTGCTCATTATTTCATTTCATAGGGAGGTAAATTGCCTATTTTTACATCACAATGAGGTAAATTGTCCATTATTTCATTTCACAGGGAGTTAAATTGTCTGTTTATATTTCACAAGGAGGTAAATTGCCCATTAGACATATCACAGGGAGTTAACTTGCAAAAACACCGTTTTATATAGGTAGATGTTTTCCAAGAACCTCTTGCACTTTTGTTTTATGGTGATTGAACCTATAGGCTTAATCTCCTGAATTTTATTAAGTCCATGAGACTTTGAGTTTGATCAATTGACCCCAAATTATATATACTCTTCTCAATTAAGCTCAAATTTATTTGAAGTATCAAAATAAAATTTACTATTTAGTTAATTATAGATTTCCGAGGTGTTACAGATAGTCTAGAGAAAGTATATAATGTAATTATACTTAAACTGGATTAATTGAAGATTGATTCGTGTATGTTTTCATATCTTTTAGGATATAATTAAATTGTTATGAACATATTTTTTTGAGTCAATAACATAATATATATATATTTTAAAAATCAATTTATTATGAGCAAATTCAAATATATCATATAAATTGTTATGAGCATATTTAAATATAAAATGATAACAAATAGGTTTTTAGTATATATGTACAAGCATTTATACACTATTTGTAAAAGGTATATTATAAAATTATAATAAGGCAAAATTGCAGAAACGTCACAATCTAATTAGCGATTTAAGGTTTTCGTCCCAAACTATATCACCTCACCAAATTTCGTCCCGTAATTTAATATTTTTTCAGAATATCATCCCACCGTTAATTATGAGACGAAAATTACCGTTAAGTGTCATGCTGGCATCACACTTCTCTTGACGTGATAAATTTTAGCATGAACAATTATACAAGATTGCATAATTCGTCCCAAACTAATTATAAATTTGGTTTTTCTTCCCAAACTATATCAACTCGCTGGATTCCGTCCCGTGATTTACCATTTTGTATGAATTTAGTCTCATTACTAAATTTATAATTTAATGAAAATGACGGTTCAATTTTTTTCTTTTTTCCGGAGAAAGATAGTATTGATTTTCGAAACTCCCGTGCACTTTTGAGAAGAAAAAAAACTAATGTTAATTCATTAGGAAAATATTGTGCGTTCTTTTTTAGTATTAATAAATAATAAATATTAAAGAATTTATACATATGCATACCGTAAATCAATAGTTTCATAAAACTTTTCTTTAATTAAAAGAACTATCAAACTCACATAGCGTACACACCACATATATTGCATAAGTTGCCCTATTTTAATAACACTAATGAAATTGATTGTTATGGCAAAATAAGATCACAAGTTACATCATATTTTACCAAATGCATGACAAAAATAGGCAATGAAATTCATCACGGATTGAACGGTCATTTTCATTAAATTAAAAATTTAGTAGTGAGACTAATAATGCAAAATGGTAAATTACGGAACGAAATTCGACAATTTGATATAGTTCGGGACGAAAATCCAAAATTTGTAATTAGTTTGGGACTAATTCTGCATTCTTGTTATATTTGTCCATGCTAAAATTTGTCACGTCAGGACACGTGTGCTGCCAATATGTCACTTAACGGTAGTTTCCGTCTCATAATTAACAGTGAGATATTCCAAAAAAGTATTTTTGGCCTAGAGGTTCGAAAATCAATTATAGGAGAATTAAGTTTACTAAAATGGATTTTGACAATAACTTATCTTAATAAAAATTAATTATAAAATAATTAATTTTGTACAATAGTTTATGCAGAAGTAACACATTATGAACTTCTAAAATAAGTCAATTTTTTGCTTCTAGAGATCCCAAAAGTGATTATGACATTGGAGGCCCTACACCATGAAATTACGATTGACCAAAAGTAATTTTTAAAATTAGGGTCAAACACTTTAAAAATCACAATATAGATCCAGAAATGCTCCCACCGCTGGGCCAAAATCACCCTAAATTACGGGATGAAATTCGATAAGGTGATCTAGTTTGAAATTTAAAATTGCTAATTAATTTGGGACATTTTCTGCAAATTTTTTAATTAATTTGAAACTATTTCTGCAAATTTGCCTTATAATAACGACAACCAAACTTAAAAAGAAAGAAAATCAACTAAAAGTTCCATGAAAGAATTTCTTTTATTAATTATAATAAAGCCCAACACGTTTAACAATTAATCCTCTAATTGGCGTGCAAGTTTATTTGTTTTCTCGAACAACCCTAGCGGCGGTACATTGCCCTGCTACCTTCAACCAATAATAATTGGGATTATTGCATTTTTGGTGCCACAACTATAGCCCACTGGTATTTTTACCCCGTAACTTTTCGGGCTGACACATTTGGTGCCACAACTTCAACATCAATGGCAATTTTGGTGCCAATTGAGGCCCAATTTTGAAATTGGCCCAAAATTCCCCCATGTACGGGCCATGTGACATGAAAATTGAGGATTTTGACCATTCAACACCTTTTTCATGAATAAAAAATTCCACCCACCAAGAATTAGGCTACTTAGATGTTTTTATTTGGGAAGAATAAGAAAGTGGGTAACAATTTAATTAAGGGAATGTTTGGTGAATTTTATAGGAAAAGTTAGGATTTTGAATTTTGGTATTTCTTTTTTAATGAAAAAGACGTTGAATGGTCGAAATCCCCATTTTTCGTGTCACATGGCCCGCATATGGGGGAATTTCGGGCCAACTTTGAAATTGGGCCTCATTGGCACCAAAATTGCCACTGACGTTGAAGTTGTGGCACCAAATGTGCCAGCCCGTAATGTTACGGGGTAAAAACGCCAGTGGGCTATAGTTGTGGCACCAAAAATGCATTAATCCCAATAATAATTCTAGGTTTTACTTTTCATATAGTTTACACAAGTCAAAGATGGAGACAGAGATGCAAATAGAGAAGCAAAGATCAAAAGATACCAAAGTTGAGAATCAAGAAGGTGGGTTTTTGCTGGATGATATAGTGAAAAGTCTTTTAAGGTGGGTTTCGAAATATTGAAAATCTCTAATCTCCCATAATTCATTTAAAAAATTACATCATCAAAAAATCCTAAACAATAATAATTCCCCATTAATGCTAGTTTTGCATTATTGTTATAATAAAAAGTTATATGTCCTAACCACCTTCAATCTCCACGGAAGATTAATCCAACAATGGAGTGTTCCTATAACTTCTTCGTGCTTATATCTTAATATGCTTCCGTTTCCGTCCCAGTCTAAGTTGGTGTGCTTTCACAATAGTGAGAAAAACTATTTGTATAATCCCAGCACTCGACAAGTCTTCAGCTTGCCCGATCCTCCTTTAGTCCCTTACCATGTAATGTAGCGAATTCTTGCATGTGGTTTTGCTTATGTTCCGTCCAAAGATGAATATGTAATCGTGCACTTAGTGGATATCACAAGTATGAGCAACTGGATTTGTAAGATCCTCACTATATCCATCTTAGGATTGGTCTCCCATTCGGGGTTTTTGTTTGTGGGGCTTTCTATTTGATGATGTTTGATTATGAGGTTAATAAATATGTCATCCTCTCCTTTAACATGGAGAACGAAGGTTTTTCTACTATTGAGTTGCCCTATGATTTTGAAGGAAAATTCTTACATAGACCAGGTCTATGAGCTTAGTGGTAGACCTTGTGGTTGTAAATGCGCCACATAATACATTTTGATGATGTCATGCTCTCACAATGTATGATGTGGTGCATTTACAATCACAAGGTCTATGAAAAGCTCATAGACCAGGTCTATGCAAGAATGTTCCGATTTTGAAAATGACTTATTTCGTTTTCATCAGTCACTTTTGGAAATCAAGGAAGAACTTTGTATCATGACTTTATTACACCACCCCCTAACCTTAAAACTTTGGATTCTATCCGATGTTAAGAACCAGTTATGGATTCAAAGTTGGAGCATTAATTTACAACGCAATCCCTTCAGGCATGCACTCGTAGACACAAAAGTAACCATTTTACAGGCGAGAATACCTCGAGAATTACAGCGAATTAAATGACAATATCCCAATTGAAGTGGGGTATCCGAGAGTGGAAATTTTGGGTCTGCGAATTCACACGAGCATCTTCTCACTTTAAATACGTAGAAGGAATCCTTTTTCACTCTGCGTAATTAGAACTAGAAATTAATTTTCTAAATTTTATGTTGCATTGCCTGATATTATATATAACATCTTATTATGTATTAGATGATATTTCGGACAAAGATTTAACTAAACTATGTTTGTTCCTCTTACTATTGGATTACTATCGGCGTGCAAAGATAATATTCATGAAATCGAAAATATGACTAAAAAAATAATTATGTTTTTGGTTCGATGCGAATACATGACCTTTAAGTTTTTTAGCCTAAACTTTGTAATCACGACAAGATAATATAAGATAGGATGCTCTAAGGTGACTCTCAGCCGTTGAGAGTCATCTTAGTTGTTTGTAAATTTGTCCTTGTACGAACTCTGCCCCCATCCTGTACGAACCTAACTTAAAATGATTAAATACCAAAATACCATTTTCCTTTAAAAAAATCAAAACAAAAAACCTGAATCTAATTCCCAAATCCCGCCGTCAACACCCACCCTTTCCCAGGCCGTCGGAACGGCCAGCCAGGAATCGAAGTTTCGAGGCCTCTGACTTATCTCCATCACCTATTACATTAATTCACTACCCATTTCACACACACAATCACATACTTTTCCGTCATTTCTCAGTCCATTTTTTGGTAATTTTGGTTTCATTAGATATGGGTTTTTCATTTGTTTTTAATTTTCAAGTTTTCCATCTCAAAATCTTTACTTTTCCTGCTCTTTTTTGTGGGTTTCCATAGTTTATGTCAAATTTCATTTTGATTTTGATTTAATTGTCCAAGTTGAACATTGAATCCTAAAAGCTACTCTTTAAATATACAGAGGATGGGTGGAAAAAAAAGATGAAATGTTCATATTACTCCAAGTATAAATTTACAACTAATTAACCTACTAATAGATGATTATTGTTGCACAGGAAAACAGAATCAAAGCAAAATATCACTTCCATTTGAATTATGAATAATTTCGCCGCCAAAGACTTTTCACCGGTGAAGGTTGAAGAAGATGCCCGAATTACTTTTTTTTTGTTTTTTATATTTTATTATATAAACTCATTTTTAGAAAATAGGGACAATTGTTGTAGATAAATATTTAAATTATAGGGAAATTGTATTTTTTTAAGTTAAACATGTTCAATTTAATTTTATATTTATAAATAAATAAATTAAGATTAGATTTAATTTTGGTAAAAAATAATGTCAAACGGAGAATCTACGCATGTAGTAACATAATCCCTCCATAAATCGTAACTTGGTCAAATTTGATGATTTTGATAAAAAAAAAAAAAAAAAATCTCCAGCAGGGAACCTACACGTATAGTAACATTAACCCCTCTGTAAATCCTAACATGGTGAATTTTGTTGATTTTGATAAAAAAAAAATCTCAAATGGAGAACCTACACGTATAGTAACATTAACCCCTCCGTAAATCGTAACTTGGTGAAATTTGTTGATTTTGGTAAAAAAGAATCTCGAACGGAGAACCTACACGTATAGCAACATTAGCCCCTCCGTAAATCGTAACTTGGTGAAATTGGTTGATTTTGGTAAAAAATAATCCCGAACGGAGAACCTACACATATACTAACATTAACCCCTCCGTAAATCGTAACTTGGTGAAATTTGTTGATTTTGGTAAAAAAAATAATTCCGAACGGAGAACCTATACGTATAGTAACCTAGGTTGCACGGATACTCCGAAATTATACACCGTGCAGTATCGTATGCATACTGCATACTCGGAAACTCGGATACTCGTATGATACCTGTGAAATACTCCACCGTGGCGTTTTCAATAATAAGAAAATAAAAAATAAAAAGGATACCGTATCGGATACACATGAAGGCGTATCGAAAACACCCGGAATACTTAAGAGCATGTATTTCTACAAATAATTTCTAGATTATGTTTATTATCAAAGTGATCTACATAAAACGCTTGAAATTATGTAAAGGGTCAAAGACTTTGCATATGGTATTAATGTTATGATTTTACTTGAACATTTATATAAGAGGGAGATAGCATTATTCATTTTAAAATGGAATAAAAAGTGAACTAAATATATATTACATAATATTTATTATACATTTTTAAAATAATGTTTTCTTATTATAATATATTTTTAAATATACACACACATACTTTAGCCGTATCGTATTCTATAAATTTTAAAAATCCGTATCGTCGTATTATAGTAACATAGATAGTAACATGAACCCCTCCATAAATCGTAACTTGAAATTTGTTGATTTTGATAAAAATAATCCCGAACGGAGAACCTACACGTATGGTAACATTAACTCCTCCGTAAAATTATAGTAACAATAATCGTAACTTGGTAAAATTTGTTGATTTTGGTCAAAAAGAATCCCGAACGGAGAACCTACACAAATAGTAACATTAATCCATCTGTAAATCGTAACTTGGTGAAATTTGTTGATTTTGGTAAAAAAGAATCCCGAACGGAGAACCTACACAAATAGTAACATTAATCCTTTTGTTAATCGTAACTGGGTGAAATTTGTTGATTTTGGTCAAAAAGAATCCCTAACGGAGAACCTACACAAATAGTAACATTAATCCCTCCGTAAATCATAACTTGGTGAAATTTGTTGATTTTGGTCAAAAAGAATCCCGAACGGAGAACCTACACGTATAGTAACATTAACCCCTCCATAAATCGTAACTTGGTGAAATTTGTTGATTTTAGTAAAAAAAAAAATCTCAAACGGATAATATATACGTATAGTAACATTAACCCGTTAGAGATGCATCTTGGTCTAACTTGATGTGAAATGTGATACTTAAAAAAATACATGAATATGGTTAATTAAAAAGATGCATTTTCTTTATAAAAATGAGTTCAATTTATATAAACAAATTAAAGAAAAAAGATAATTTTTCCAAAAAAAAAAATTAATTTACCATCTTCGTCAACTTTTAAATTTATTAAGTTTATTAAGAATTTTACCACATTATTTATTAAGTTTTAATATCATTCACTATATTCTAAATGAGTTGAGTTTATATAATTAAATCTATTTAAAATATAAATTCCAAAAAAAAAAAGACCATCTTCTCCGCGTCACCGGTGAAGCTTCCTTCTCCACTGATTTTAGCAGGTAATTGGACTTTGGAAACATTATTTGAAGTGGGATTTCCTTCTCGTTGAAGATTAACAACTTGACCTTGTTTTTAAATGGTTAATTTCTCTTCAATTTTTGAATTTTTTTACCATCTTTAATATTGATTATATAATTAAATTAAATTAAAAAAAAAGTCGTCTTCAACCTGGGCCGTTCTGGTCGCCACCGGAATGGCCAGGTGTGTGAGGCGGTGGTTTTGTGTGTGAGGAGGTGCCGTGTGTTTAGGAAGAAGAGAGAGAAATGTAAAATTAAATGAGAGGGGTAAAATGGAAATAAAAAAGACTTATTATGGGTGTTTTTGTCAATTTATTATGTACATGATAAATTGCTAGATTCATACACACATACACACCGGAAAATTCTTGCATAGACCTGCTCTATGAGTTTTTCATAGACTTTGTGATTGTAAATACACTATATCATACATTGTGAGAGCATACACACCATACACCAAAAGTAGGCATAAAATGCCGTGCCTCTTGAATGGGCAAGAGTCACTATAGACCGTCCCATATAAGATAGTTAATTAAGTATCAGATCTACCAAATCGAACAAGTGATAGGTCAAGATCATGTTATTTATTGGGAATTTAAGAGGGGAGAACAAACATATATCAAACGATTAATTTCATTTTTCTTTTTGTTATCATGAAATTTTTCATCAAAATGGGTAGCCCTTACTCGGTCAACGAACTCATATTCATGCTAGGACTTATTACAAGCAAATGAGGGAAAAACACTTTTGATACCAAACTTTAGTTCAAAAAACACATTTGGTATCAAACTTTTTCAAAAAATACATTTCATACCATGATTCACACAATCTTAACAAATTTAATTTTGTCGTCAATTTTCAGACGAAATTTAGCACTTTTCGTTCATGTGTGGATCTTTAAAACTCGTGCATGTTCTCCATCCCATTGTCAATTTAACGGGCACATGAGCGACACGTTAAATTACTTAGTAAAGATTCCTATTGTTGGAAGGTGTTTGTGTAATTTTATTAAAAAATATAAATAATGATGGCATAATATTACATTACATTTATAATTTCCTAAAAAGAAAAGAAAAGAAAAGAAAAGAAAAGAATATAGTTTTTAAAAGGCCGGTGGGAAAAGCTTTATTCTTTCTCTCCCCCTTTTCCGATGGCTCAAGCTACCTCCCCTTACCCTAATAATCTTTCCCCAATTTCATGCCCTAATTAACTCAAACACACATTCTCTTTCAATTAAAATTTCTTCAATACATTATTCAATTGACGAATTTTCCGTGATTACGGTTCGGATTTAATGCAATGATTTCGGATCCGAGTTTGATCCACTTCGCCTGCATTGCAAAAGGCACCACCGTTCTAGCAGAATTCAACTCCAAAGACGCCGCACTCGGCTCAATCGCCGTAAAATGCCTGGCCAAAACGCCGCCGTTCCATTCCATTTTCACCCACACCGTCCGATCAAGGACCTACACTTTCCTGATCGAAGAAATCTTCGTTTATTTCGCTATATTCGATGAGAAATTGGAAAAGTCCGAGGGTTTAGGTTTTCTCAAAGGCGTTAGGGATGCGTTTTGGGTGGTGTCGTTTAAAGGGGAAAAGAAATTGGAGAAATTGAGCTCTCATTGTTTTCAGGGTGAATTCAATCCGGTTTTTCATCAGTTGTTGGGTCCGGGTTTGGATCATATGGAGGGGATTGGGTCGCCGGTAGGGCAGAGAATGGGTCAAAGTGGGATCTTGCAATATGGGCAGGGTCCAATTAGGGGTAGGCACTTAAAATCTAATAATGGGGAAAATGGGTTCATGAAGATGAAGAATAGGTTGCTTGGGGAATTCAATATTGGAAGGAAAAATGATGAAAATGGAGGAAATGGGGTCGGGTTGAGTCGCGAGTTTATGCAAAAGAACGGAGGGTTGTATTCACCAGAACTGATGGGGCATCAAAAGGCAAAGAAAATTTGGAAGAAGCAAGTCTTGGTGGTATTGACGCTCGATTTGATTGTTTGCACCGCTTTGTTTGGTATTTGGTTGTGGGTTTGCAATGGGTTTAAATGCATAGCCAATTGAATCAAATTTGCAAATAGCGTAAATTGCTATTGAGGAAACCTTGATGGTAATGTTGCTTTTACAGAAACAATGATTGTATTTAATAGAATAGGGATAAGTTAATACATATGTGTTGTTCTTATTGTTTCTTTTATATACATTTGTTGTTTGGATGATTTGAAATTGTGTATACATATGCATCTTTATAGGCTACATATGCAAAGTTGATGAACTTGTGATGAATGCAAATATAGTGGTTACTTTGTTAGAGTTGTTCTTTTGGTTTTTTTATCTATAGTTGATCTCGAGAGGTAATGATATTACGCTCACACGATCTTTCATTTCTTGATTTTTTATTTCTTAATTCTTCACTGTCGAGATTTCAAGATACGTGTTTTTGATAAAACTGTAAGCTCAATTAACATGGACCGTGTTATCGAGCTCGTTCTAGTTGCTTTTCCCTCTTTTTTGATAAAATAAGAAAGTGTCTTCTTTGTTGTCTTTTCAGCGGTTTAATTGATGCATTGTTTACATCGTCTGTGAATTGGATTCTCTTGTTTTCTAGTTTTTAAGAATGAAAACAGCCTGATCAGTGTTAATAGACTTTTTATGAGAGGTGGAGATTTTGTTGTATCATTGTTTTGACATTACATTGCAAATATTGGTTCATTTTGCACTTTGTCTGTCCAGAATTTGTTGAATGAAACTTAAGAGGATTATATAAATGACTGTAATATTTGTCTGATTACTTATAATTGTGGTAAAAACGACATCCGCAGCAAAAGATGCTCGTTCCAGCTATCTGGTCCTTATGTTAAATTGCTTGTTTGTCTTGGCCTACTCATTTTTCTCAGATTTTCATTATTCAGAAAAATCGCATGAATAGTTATCGTTTGCTTAACGTTTTACTTGAAAATCTAACATTTCATCCTTGATAGTATGTACGATATACGCATGACAATCATTTGATGTTTTTATTGCGCAAGTTATCAAGATGCTTCATTCTGAAGTTTGATGTTTCCCATTTTCAACTCTCTTTTGAAAGTTGCAATGTTTCTTCTAACACTTTTGGTTTGCTTGTCATTTTGATATGTAATTCTTTCACATAATGCATTAGGGTTATTATTTGCAATGAAGTGAATATTTTGGTAAAGAAGCACTTGGTCTGTATTTAGTTAAATGTTTTATTTTTTATTTTAATTTTCCAAGGATTTTAATCTCTTTTGAATCGCCTCGGACTTATAAAGTGAAAACCTCTCCCAACAGGAATTCAAGCTTGAGCCACTACTTTGTAATGACTAATCCCTTTCATTAGACCAACCACCTGCTGATTTTAGGTGATTTTTCAAACACAGTAATCGTTACCGTACAAAAATTAGAAGCTGAAGGTGTGCTTCTTCTAGGTTTTTTTAAAACACCCCCTTAGTACGCTTTGTGCTTATGAGCCGTGCTCGTCTAAAAACTTAGAATGAACTCGGCCTAAAGTTCCCAAAATCACTTTTAGATGTCAAATCATTGTGTCTCATAATCACTCTGGAGGTCTCAATTGCAAAAAAGAAAAAAGGAAAAAGAAAAAAGAAAAAAAATTATTTCATTAATTAACTCGGGAACGATTAGTCTATGATCAAACGACCGGGAAGAAATATTTGAATTTGATGAAATTTTAGTTTTAACCTTCACCTGCAAGAGCTTCTGCACAAAAATAAGCACTGAAATCTACTAAAAGTTACTTTTTACATGATGAATTTCATAACAATACATATCACACCATTGCAACTCAAATGAAATTAAATGAAACACCCGAATGAGCGAAAACAATTGTTTCATACGATGAATCGTATTACTGTTTTAAGGATCAGATGCCTATCACTTGTCAAAGCCAAACGAATAATCAACTATAGATTCAACTTACATAAGATTCAATTGTAGGATTCTATCAATTGAAAAAATGATAATAAGGTATGTTCAAATGTAGCCCCAACTCTCCAATAAATTAACCACTATACTAATAAACAACATCTACTATACAGTGGAATACTTCACTGATGCAACAAAAATTGGAACTGCAACACAAATCAAATGGAAACAAATGCAATCATAGAAGTTACTAAGTTGGAAACAAACGTATGGCGGGAATACCGGGAATTGGTATGCGGGTATTAGCCACATGGGGTGAGCTTCTTGTTGCCTGCACCACGAGGGTTGTCATCTTTCCAGTCGTCCCAGGCTCTTGCCTTATCTTGGGCAGCATCATCATCCTCGTCCTCGTCATCCTCGCCTGGCCTCAACTTTTTATTATCATTATGCCAAGATGAATTAGATTCTTCAATAAACTTGGCAGTATTCTCTTGCCATTTATTCATAATCTCCATCTCCTTTAAACCAGCTTCTTCTATGCTCATTGTTGGTAATCTATCAAATGAATACAATATTTTAGCGAATTGGTAATCTTTCAATGTAAATATTGTTTAGTACGTAGGATTATTTGCAAAATACACATATGTATTAGTTCTAAATGGCAAATACACAAATACCCCCTTGAGTTTATACCCCCCACCCCACCCGCTGCAATCAATGATTTATTCTTTATAATAAACTTTTCAAAATGTCTATATTACGCTATCAATGCATAAAAATTTGTTTGGATAGTCGCGTCTTTTTAAGAACAAAAACGATACAAATATTTTACTGACTTAACATTCAAAGAATTATCATTTGTTTCTCTATCAGAATTAGGTCATATATTTATCCAATTGGTTTCTACCAATATATAGAAATAAACAAATATATTTAGTACCTATAGATGGAAAATTGCATATATCATTTAATATTGACATGTGCTATGGAGTATATTGCTACATTATTATGAACACATGGGAGTATTTGCTAATAAAAATTGCTAATCAGAACTAACTCAAGGGTGAATTTGCAAATTAACCATTATTAATGTTTTTATGTTCAGTTTTATTACCTATAGTGAGGCTGGAAAACCTGAGCTGCGATTCTTTCCCTCTCACTTGTTGGGTTTTGACTTACAAGACTTGTTGGTCCAAATATCATGGGTTGGTGCTTGTGTTCATGAAACTGTGAAACATCCGCTCTCCCTTCTATAACATCTTGCGCAAAAGTAGCACATGTGATTGGAGCTGCGGGTTTTGTATAGCGAGCCCTTGAGGCAGCACTACGATGCCAGGCTTCTGCTTTCTTAGTACGCTCATCAAGAATGGACTGTGAAAATTCTTCATCCCCTTCCTGTAGAATAGTAATATCACTAAGTACATCCATACATATGTACATGTGCGTGAAGATTGAGCATGGTGACATATAAAGTAGCAAAGTGCAGTATGATGCTGCCAAGTTTTCATAGTAATAAAGCTGACAATGAATGCACTGAAAATGTAAGTACGGAATTTAGAGGGTAAGAACATTAATGATGACAAATTTTAGCATATTTTGATTGGTACTTGCTCCTTTGGTGCTGCAACCAAATATTCTAATATTTTTAGGTCTAGGCCTCAAGAAGTGGTGTTTATTGATGTGGCTGTAGATGCACATGCAATCATGCAGGATAGGGTAACATAAGCTATGTGGATTTAACATGTTTGTGGAATTCTCATATTTAGTAAGTGAAATACAATACATTAACGTACTGAGCAATTCTAAAACAGAAAAAGAAAAACCGTACTGGAGCAGGCAAATAAAACACAACAAAGATAACCTTAACAACTTGAAAAAATGGAGCATCACAAAGTTATCATAAATTTAACAGTTGACTGTTGATACCTGTGATAGTCTTTCCTTAATAGCAACCAGCATCTCTTCCTCTTTCTTCAACATTTCCAACAGATCAAATGCCTGCAAGACACAAATAGGTAAAGTTAAATATTCATACTCATGGTGGTAACTTAGCTTTTTTATTAAAATAATAAAATCGTAAAGATGCTCAAATTTCAGACCAACCTTGCAAAGTGCCAAGGAGATGGTGGTCAGCCATGCCTGCAGATAAACAATAATCATTATTCAGAATATCTATAGACTGGCATGTAGGGCAGTAGAAGGGATAAGGGCACAGACTAACAACAAATGAATGAGAGGTATAATCTCAAATTGACAGAGTGATTGCAATAATTCCATGCATCATTTTAATGATTTTGAGACAACTGCGGATAAGTATGCATTTTAACAAACAAGTACAAGTTGCAAACTTTTTACCTTCACCATCATATAAAACAACTATAATCATTTTGGTTCAATTAATCTAATAACAATCAATTTAAAATCATGTCAGTAAATTACACAAGCATGAAGCGTGCAACATTTAGTGAGATCCAGGGAACAGACAGCAATACTCGGGAAATGTAATAACTATCTTATTAAGAGAGCTCACCTCCCTTTCCTCTTCTCCATCATCTTCCTCCAAATCTTCTTCCCCTGCCTCAACTGGAGAAGATAATGCGGCTGCTCTAGTTGAGCGGCCACGACGCTCTCTCCGTTCCTTTATTTCAAGCAATTTTGACTCAGCAGCTTTTTGGCGCTTGAACCGAGCAATCTGAAGTAACTTACTATAATTAGATACAGCTCCAAAAAGTATTCAGCTAAATGGCAAAAAATGAAATTTACTGATAAGCTTATAAAAAATTTGTAGACACAGAATGTGGGAACCTAAATTGACATGCCTAATTACCTTCTTAGCTCTCTGATCAGCAAATGTATTAGCAGTAGCTTGTATAGATTCCAATTCCTCTTTTGATAAAAACTCCATGGCTTCACAAAATGAGATAAATTCCTAGTGCAATGGGAAATCAAAGATGCATAAAATATAAGTTCTACATTATATCAAGTACATGATCCACTGTGAAGAAAAATCAGAAAGGTAAACAATATTCAAAGTCCGTGAACACGTCTTCATAAGAAACTAGTACCTTTAACTTGGCCTGTGAAGCTTTAAGAATTTGAATCCTATCCTCTTGAGCAATTTTCTCTGTTAGCTCGCCTAGATAATATGGAACCTGTATTGAACACGCGGGATACAAAGAATTTGCGGCGGTTAGCTACGTTTACATAATTTTCATTAGTTCTAAAACAGAAATAACAACATTCTTCAAGATAGAGCCTTAGCCCGTAATATACCAATCACATTTCAGGTCAAATTAACTAGAGAAATACCATAAAATCAAGCAAGAAAAAATTTCACAAGAATTTGATAACTTTCAAAAGTTAAAAGATACAACGAATACAAATACAAATAAAATTGAAAACTATGATTCTATCGTGGATATTTACAATTCTTTCTCATTCATTTTTGGTCCTCCCTTGCATTTTATTTGATCATCAATCAAGCAGAGCATAAAAAAACACAGTAAAACCAAAACTTATTCAAATATCAGTTGCCAAATAAAATTATACTAAATAGCACTAAATATTACACAAACTGAAAAAATTAATCATAATAAATCAAACACAAATCACAAACCAAACTCACAAGAATATATTTCAGATTGGAAGTACTGATATCCTCCTTAGTCTCGTTCGCCGAAAATAGCCCTAACTTTCCAATCATGTCTTCGCATTTCCTCAAAAACTCGCAACCTTTGCTAACAGCATCCTATAAAATCAATTTACAAACCTAACACCAATCAAAATCTAAACAAAAACACACGTAATTCATGATAAACGGTAAACGAAAGAAAAAATAATTAAAAATTAACCTGATCGACAGAAGAATCGGAGGCGGCCTGGTGAATTTGACGAGCCTGTTCGAAAACAACTGGAAGTGACATCTCCTCCATATTTAATTTCACTGTAAAATTTGAAGTATGGATTCGGAGATGGTTCGAGAAAATCAAATCGTGCGCTACCAGCGTATGTTAGAGAGTGTTCTGGAGATTAGTTTTTTGTGCGAGCGGGTTTAGCAAGCAACAATATAATTATACAATTATATACAACTTTCTTATGGACTCAAATTCAGGATTAAACCGGATCCATGAGATCCAATTCGACGTCCGAATAAGGCCCACTAATATTGGGCTCGGCCCATCCCTTAATGGATCCGAACATGATCAAAGTTATCTGCAATTCACCGGGGTCCGAATCCAACATTTTGTTGATCCGGAACCGGAGTCTCCTCACAATATGGGCAACTGTTTTTATGAGCCTATTTGTTTAGGTTTTTGCTCGGTTTTACTTTTCGGAAAAAATTATTCTAGTGATTTGAATATCGGGTTTTGTGGTTTTGAAAAAGTAAAAACTTCATCCAGAGGAAATATATATATATATACATATAATAGATGTTAAATTATTGTATTTATATGTTTAAGGTTTATTAGGTTTGAATATATAATTAAGTTGAATCATGAGTTTCACGGAACCTATGCTCAAAATTCAATGGAAGGGTTTTGATCGAGTTTCATAAAAATCGCAAAACTGAACCGTATATGCCTTATATGTTCCTTGAAAATTTATTCTTTTCATAATTCTTTTACCCGGCGATGTTTCTGAAAAATGAAAAGGATAGTAATAGTTTTTGAATTAGTTTTGGAAATATATTATTATTATTACAAATATTATAAATATGTTATTCATATTTTTTCAATCGAGATCAATAAATAGAATTAATCCAACTGCTAAATTACATAGAGTTTTTATTTTCCAAGAATTTTCTTTATATTTGTTTAATTTTTAATTTTTCTTAGAGCTTCAAGAAAGTTTCCAAAGCTTTTCTTTTATCTAAAAGCCCAAAACACTGGCAAAAGTTGAGACTAAGACCAATAAGGTAAGAGGTTTTCTGTTCGGACTTTCATTAATGTGGTATTTATTTTTTTAATTTAATACTAATTTTGATAATTTAATTATCTTTGTACTTTGATTTTAGCCACGTCAGCTACTACAGAATCCGAGGGTGAATCTTGACATATGGAATAGAGAAAGAAATAGATGTGGTCACTATTCTTCCTCCATTCATTTTTCAACTTAATTAATTTGCAATTAGGCCAATAATTTTCAAGATTTGTTAAGCTTTAGTTAAACAAAATTCCTTCTTTACAGGTTTCAGCAAAGGGAACAATTCAAAAGTCATTATTATGTGTATCAAAAGCTTATCAATCATAAATAAAATAATCTCTCTGGCCCATCAAAATCTGGTTTCTTGGGTGGCCTCATAAGTACTTTATTATATGCAAATAAGATTGATAATATTTTTTAAATCTATAAACTTTAAAAATCCTTCAATTTTGTAAACACTTATAAATTAAATGATATAAAAAAGTTGAAATGATTACATGGTAGTCAAAACCCGGGGTAACAATCCCCCCCTCGACAATTGCTTTCATTGGGAATTGAACTCGTGACCTTGATTCTGATATTGTTTGTAGGATCAGACGCTATCAGTTGTTCCAAAACTAATTGGTATCAGGAAATGTGCATATCCTAGCATTATATATAATGTATTCACACACAAGCGCCCATTAATCGACTGTAACTTGACTCTGGCCTCCGTCATGGGATAATTGCTTCCAAAACCCTGGCCAACAAGATTCAATTTGAAAAATATATATTATACAAAATTAAATTGATTGTAACACAACAAACATTTTTTATTTCGATATTTAAGTTTTAAATCTGATTTAATTCATTTTAAGACGTGTTGGACAAATTATGTGAAAATCTATCTCAACAAGAATTCAAATTTGAATTCGCCACGTGCACTCATCTACATTTATTGTACAAGATAAGTGGTTATATGATGATGTTGATTTATTTCTTGATTCTATATACTATATTGCATTGCTTGGTTAGCAATTAAATGTACCTAAAAGTTTGAACAAGAGTTGGACCATGGACCATCAACAGTTAAGTACATTCAATGAATTGATGTGGTTTAGATTACACACACAAAAAAATTACAAGAGTTATATAAATCGTATGGTAAGACATTAACAATCGAGGTAATAATTAGTTTGGATTTAGTTTCTTATACATAGTTTATAAATGCGGTTTAAACTTTATTGATATACTAAAAAGTGAAAAAAAAATATGTATAGATTTCAAATAATCCAAATACTAACAGGTGATTGGTCTATTGGAAAAAATACTACTGGAATTCCTATTGAAAAATATTTTCGTATAATATGTATGACCCGAATTGAAAAAAATTAAACCATTAAAAAATTAAAAAAATAAATTCAAACATTTGAGTTTGACCCGAATATCTAATTACAAAGTTTTTATATTCGCTTCATTTACAAATTAGATCAAATATATATACACAATCTCAAACTCAATAAAAAAACAAAAAAGCCTAAATTACCATATTTGAACAATACAACTCAACTCAATCGTCTTATTTACGGTACTCCTCATATTCTACTCACTATATTTACGAGGAAAAAATACTTTTGATGTCAAACTTTAGTCCAAAAAACACATTTGGTACCAAGCTTTTCGAAAAAACACATTTCATACCATGATTCAAAATCTCTTGACACATTTAGTTTTGACGTCAATTTTTGGACGGAATTCAACACGTGCCGCTCAAGTGCCCGTTAAGTTGACAATGGGAAGGAAAACAAGCACGAGTTTTAAAGACCCACAATTATTAACTTAATGTGCATGTGCTGAATTCCGTCCGAAAATTGATCAAGAAAACTAAATGTGTCAAGACGATGTGAATCCTGGTATGACATGTGTTTTTTCAAAAAACTTAGTATCAAATATATTTTTTAAACTAAAATTTGATGTCAAAGTATTTTTCCCTCCAATATTTACACTTGTAATCGAGAAAATTAATTTTTCTTCTATGTTAAAATTGGAAATCGCATTCATACTTTGACGTTGATAAATAATCAATTAAAGTTGAAATGTCAAATCCATAATTATTGGGGACAGAAACATATACTGATATTGTGGTCCATGCAAATTTAATTCAGTTGTAATTCTTCTGATGCATAAGAAAACAATTAATTCTTAAATAAATTATTAGAGTAGGTAACACTTGCACTCATTACAAAGAATCATTTTCATGCAGTGCATGACTTACTTTTATTCTACAAATAGTATTCTATTTTAAGGATGTTTTCAGAATTTTCTCGTGAAATTAATTACTGAAAATGTATTTGTTTTCTTTTTCAGAAAAGCTGCGAAACATTAATCCAAATAAAGACATTGGATATATTTTGCATTTACTGGGGTGTGTACGTAGTTGAGTTTCTACCTTAGAAAATTGTGTGAAACGAAATACCTTTTTAAATGAGAAAAATTAAGGATTTGTTTTAATGGCAAAGTTGTGTCCACATATAATAGTCTCATCAAAATTGACTTAATATTATTATTTATGTATATTTATTTATTCATTGTATTTCGCTAGTATATTTAATAGATATTGTGATGTAATGATGTAGGTGTACAGTCATGTTTGTTTGAACTTTGAAGTTTCTGAAATTATATTATACTAAATAATAGACAGTTAGATTGTTGCACAAATTTAAATGGAACACATTTGATCCAAATGATATTTCAATTATTTGGATGAATCAGACAAATTACTCTCTTGCAAGAGCTTTTGTTTGAAAAAAAATGTTGTTGTGATCGAAAACCAAAAATAACTTTTACCATGTTCTAACTTTGGATGTTTTTCGCTTATTTTTTTCAGACTAAAACATGAATCTCACACATTGATGAACATTGTTCTGGTTAAGAGTTACATAACACTTTTCATAAACCTCGAAGCCTATCTAAACGAATATGTGGGTCCATATGGACAGATGTTGACTCGGTTTCACATGTTTTAGTTTCGAAATTGGTTTTAAGTAATTCAACGAACCTTTAAAACAAAGGTTTTGGTTATTTTGGATTTTAAAATTTTAAGATATGATTTATATCGTGTTTGAAAATTGGAGTTTGTACAAATAAGTAAGGTAGCAGTTGTGAAGTCAATGACTACTATATAGTTTGATATATGATATTATATTGTATAGACCTAATGTAAAATTTGAGACAGGTCTGATTTAGTTAGAACTAGATACATATAAGTTTTTCCCTAATTTCGATGAAATTAACTAGACCTCACCCAAAACTAATCCAGTTTGACGGCCAAACCCATTAAACCACACATGAAGCGTATTAGACTTACTTTGTTACTAGGGCTGAAAATCAAACCAAACTATTCGATACTTGACTCGAGCTCGTTTGAGTTCGGCCCGTCACAATAATCAAACAAGCTTGAACATAATTTTTCGTTCAATAACTATTGAAACTCGACTTGATAAACTAAAAATTGTAAACATACATGCAAAATATCAAGCTACTCGATACTCGGCTCGAACTCGTTTGATAAAAGCTCGTTCGAGCTTAGCTTGTTTAACAATCAAACCAAACTCAAACACAAAATTTCGAAGTTCTATAGATCAGTGTGTCGTTCGACGTTACTCAGTTAGTTACACCCTTAACGGATCAGTATCCTAAAAGTTACATTCAATTATAAAGCAAATATATTGCATGGCACCACTTATCATGTGGACAATTTGTGTTCGGCCAAACCCATTTGAGATAAAAAAAAAAAAAAAAAAAAAATGTTTCTTAAAATTATTCTGGCTCCACATTAGAGAATTATAGTTATTATGAGAAAATATTCCGCGCAGTACAAAATTAAATGTCTAATCTAATTTTACTTTTTTGTACAAAATTAATGTTATATTCATGTTGTGGGCCTGTGGGGCTATGGGACAGAAAGCTAGAGATGGACAACCAAGCCAACCTGGAAAGATTACAAATATATATTATTATTATTATTATTACATGTATGAAAAACTTGATACTTTTATAAATTAAAATTAAATTTTTTTCATACATACCTCAATTTTCTAAAATTATTGGTGACAAAATTACAGGAACTCTGCCCAATTGCTCTTCACATTCAAAACCAGAAACTAAAGAATTAAATGATTTTACAAAAAGTGGGGTTTCATCACTGAAAACCATGAAAAAAAAACTCTATTTTTTTCTTTTGATTCTTTGTACCGAAATTCTTTTAACTGAATTTGCAGACTTCCCACGTGTAAAAAGTTCATGCCTTTGGCATTCTCTGACGATTTATAAAGGATAAACTTCAACAACAAACAGATTTTACCAGCTTTTTTTTCTGTTTCTGTTTCTGTTTCTTTTTTTTTTTTGCTACTTGCTTCATTTGGTGGAAAAAGAATTGATTTTTCTTTTTCTTTTCAATTTCCGAAAAGGGTTCTTGTTTTAGTTGAGTTTCATCCAAGAAATTGTGTTTTTATGAACTGATTGAAGAGCATTTGGCCCCCAATTCCTGTAAGTTCACCTTTTTGCATATAAGTTTTCTGTTCTTTCAAGTAAATCTTCATAATTTGTCTCATTTTTTCCAGTTTCATAATCTTTTTTATAGTGTAATTTAGATTACTCAATGTTTCATTTCAATTAAATTAGTATTAGTGTTAAATAATTAGGCCTTGAATCTGTTTGAAAAAATGCTTTTGACATTTCACATTTTAAAAGGCAGATTTTAATTCCATTTCCTAATATGATACTGTTTATAGAATACATTAAAAGGGTGACTCAAATTCCTTTATTTCTATATATGAGGAAAAAATTGATAGCTTATGAGAAATTTATTAATATTTCACATTGTATAAGGTAGATTTTAATTCCATTTATTTCTTTGACATTATACAGAGGATGGATGAAAAGGGTATCTCAAATCCCTTCATGTTTACATCAGAGGAGAAAATCGATAGCTTATATCCGATGTTCTTTGGTGTTTCTTGTGCATTTTTCGCTCTAAAACTCTTGCCGGAGCCTGAAGTTTCCGATAATAAATGGTTAGAGGTAAGAAATTTGATTCTTAAAGGAAGTGTTAATCTTTTGGGATTACTTCTTTGGAAAGTTCAAAAAGAAGAGTCCATTAATGACAAATCCGAGCTTCTAAAAGAGATAAAAGAGTTAAAGAAACTAAGAAAAGAAGATGCAAAAGCGAACGCAAAAGTTGTAAGTATAATCTCGGCTAGAGAACAAAGCTGGTTTGATGAGAGAAAGAAGCTAAGACATCAAATTTCTGCTCTTATGAATGGAATAAAAGTTCTTGAAATTAAAAATGAAAAATCCATTTCTGAATTGAATGAAAAATTGAAGGAAAATGAAGGGATTTTCGAGGTTAAGGATAAAACCATCGAGGAATTGGAGAAGAAGAGAAGGGAAATCGAAGAAAAATTAAAGAAAGTAGAGAACTTACATTGTAATGAAATTTCAAAACATAAGACCGCGTTTATTGAGCTTGTATCTAACCAAAGACAGCTTGAAGCCGAGTTGGGTCGAGCCCTTAGGCAAGTCCAGGCAACAAAACACGATCTTGATTCAGTATTTGAGCAGAAAGAACAATTTGTGTTAATGAATCAAAGATTATCAATGGAGATTGTTAAAATGAGCAATGATTTGGAACAAAAGGACCAGATTTTATCAGCCTTGTTGAGGAAATCAAAATTAGATACAGCTGAGAAACAAATGCTTTTAAAGGAAGTGAAATCGTCTAAGGTCAAAAGAAAGGAAGCTGAGTTAGAAACATTGAAGTGGAAGTCCATTTCAGGAACGAAACACGAAAGACATTCTTTAAGAAATATGTTGTCTAAACATGTTAATACAAAGTCAAGGGCTATGATGTCATTAGACGCGGAAACTGAGTACCGTATTGAGTTCGACCAACCTGAGATCCAGAGAGGGGTAGAAGTTTTTCCCATTGTACCCGAGGAATCAAGTAAGATCACATTCTTGATATGAATATATACATTTTTTTGAATGTCTTTTGCAGGAAAAATTGCATTTTTAGTCCCACGGGACTGGATCTTCAGCATATTTGGTCCCGCGCTTTAGAAAGTTGCACTTTAGGTCCCAATATTTTAAAAATGTATTGCTTATTTTGTATTATACACCTGATTTCCATCCAATTTAGGACCAAAAATGCAAAACTCAGACAATCCTATGGGACCAAAAGTGCAAACAAAGAATATTTTACGGGACCAAGAGTACAAAAAAGTGGTAATAGGACCAAAAAGTGCAAAATATTTTGAAAAGTTGGGATTGCTGCTATTTTGTAAAGCGCTAAGGATTTCCAATCATGTGGGACTAAAAATGCAATTTTACCATTTTTTTGCCGGTTTAATTAACCTTAACTTTCCAATTCCAAATTTTAGAGCTAAAAACCGATGTTGGACATTTGGAGAATTGGGTATCCTCAGAAGCAGAAAAGTACAAGATTGCAGTAGAGCAAAGACATGATCACGAAATCGATGCTTTTTCAGAGCAACTTAGGCTAAAAGATGAAAAGTTAGAAGCTTATCGTTGGCGTTTGTTGAGTATGGAACTAGAATCAAAGAGGTTGCATTCATATATCGAAAGAGTCAATCACGACATTACACAGCTTAAGGAAGATAACACGAAATTAGAAAGCATTGTTTTGGATCATGAAGCAGAATTACATTCTTTGAAAGAACAGTTAGTATTGCAGTTTAAACCTCCAAATCTCCAAAAACTGAACTTTAGTCCTTCTATACAAGATCCTGCTGTAGCTCAAGATACTGTGTGGTCGAATGTGAAGGTTATTAAAAGAAAACCAGGGCAGAAAAGGCAAGAAAGTGAAAAGGATATAGTTTTGACACTTGAATATCCTAATAAAGGGATAAACGAAGGGAAAGTTAAACATGTCTCGAAGAAGCCAGATCATTTAAGACAGGAAAGTATTGATTTTGAGGTTGTTTCGAGTGGTGAAACATCGACAATAAAGAAAAGTAATTCTACGATGAAAATGGATATTCATGCTCTTGGCGTTTCATATAAGATCAAGAGACTTAAGCAGCAATTGATCATGCTTGAGAGGTTGACTGGAAAGCAAGAAAGTTGTGAAGCTAAAAACGAAGACGAGAGTATTGGTATGAAGGGATTCTATACACTTACCTCTCTTCTCGACAAACAAGTCGAACGGTATCAATCACTTCAGGGGAAAATTGATGATCTTTGCAAGAGAATGGTATGTTTCCCCTTATTACATACTGTTTGATAGTCAGTCCCATTTTACTTGTGTCTTAGATCAAATGTGGAGAGAGTTGAAGTTTTAGTATCACCGGCGTGCTTTAAAAAATAGCACTTTCGGTCCCAATTTTTAAAAATCTTTATTTTTGACATTTCGTCAGTTTCCCCCTTATCCACCCAATTTGGGACCAACGTGCAAAACAAAAGACACCCTTGCGGTACGAAGACTGCACCAGAAATGATGAAATCTTAAAAAATGGGATCCGAAAGTGCTATTTTTGAAAAACGCAGTAAAAGTTGTAATGTCCAGTCTTGTGTCGCACTACTGAACACTCAACACTTTCACTCCCACATATACAAAAATAACACTTTTAGACCCAAATTTGTCCTCCTTTCCTCATTTTCATCCAATTTGTGACGAAAAGTGCAAAATATAGACTTATCCTATGGAACCAGAAGTGCAAAAATTAGACTGAAACTAAAAATATCAAAGAGTTGGGATCAAAAGTGATATTTTTTTGAAAGTTAGAGACTAAAAGTACCTGAGTGACTGACTAAAAATGCAATTTTGTCGTCATCAAATGTGGGATTCATTTGTTTTTTATTTTTTCTAAATGTAGCATGAGGACAACCTTAATCTAATCTGTGGAGGTTCCAACATTGCGAAAACAAAAGATGAAACGAAAAGACTCGAACGTTTTCTCGAAGAAACGTTTCAACTTCAGAGATATATAGTTGCAACAGGACAAAAATTAATGGAAGTACAAGCTAAGATTGCCACTGGATTTGTTAGTAATGTAGAAGAGATTGAAAACTTCGACATGAAGAGGTTTGCAGATAGTATAAGAACACTCTTCACAGAAGTTCAAAGGGGACTCGAACTCCGAATATCTCGAATTATTGGTGATCTTGGAGGAACTTTGGCTTGTGATGGGATCATACATCTCAAAATGTAGTGGTGTGGAATTGTGAATATTGAGAAGTTTGAGGGCCAATAGGAAAATGTATGATAATATGGTTTGTTAAAATTGGTGCTTGATTTAGAGATTTTATAGTTATTTTTTATAGTAAATTAACTTGTTTTAAATTTATTAGAGGTCATTTATTATAACCACTATTGATTTTTCTTATATATGTATAGATTAACAATTTATATTTAGGCCAGACGCCGGGGCAAATTTTAATTCGAATATGATTTGAGTCCGGTCCAATTGATTAGAATTGTTGGCCAATTAAAGATTTCTATAATTTGAAAAAACGTGAATGTAGACAAAATTGATCCGTATCGTTGAACATCCAATTAGGAAGAAGGCGCCCTCGAGTGACCATCCTTTGGACCATATCCTTAAGGACTGCAGGAGTTTTATTAGGAGGCCGTGGGATATTCAATTTCGACATGTAAGAAGATCTGCCAACTCTGTGGCGGATGCATTGGCTAAGAGTGGACTGTAGACATCAAGCCGGTTTGGACTTAATGAAGTGGGAAGACCCCCGGTTCATATTCGGCAAGTTCTGCTCGATGACTTGGTTTAGTTTTTCTCGTCTTGTCTGACAGAAAAATAACTTATTTTAGATTAGGATAAATGTTAAATATTTTGAGGGTGGAAATTTTAGCGGGTACATATTTATGTCTAAAACGTAACCTCATTACATGACAATATTCCTTTTTCTTCTTTTTTAGAAATACATGACATTATATATTCTCTAGTTATAAATGTGCAAATTTGGGAAGTTATTGCATTTTCTGAACATTACTACTTCAGAATTTGGCTGACCACTTCATAATACTAGATATTAAGTTCTAGCATTTGCTTTTAAATCAGCATATGTTAATATGTTATTACAGTAAATTAATATTTTAATGGATTATAATGCTAATTAATTTTTGTGATGTTAAGGGGACTCATAGCACATGTTATGTTAGGATGAGGTCAAAACAAACACACCTTTACACACTTGCATCCACACATCACACATGATTGTACATAGGTACATGTCTACAAATCCTATAAGTATAAATAAATATATTTAAAAATCTTTCAAATAATTTTGTTTGTTTTGTTTCAAGTAATATATCTCAACAAAATCGAGGTATAAGACCCGAGTATAATTGAAAAACATAAAAAATAAAAGTATATCTCAAATTCACTTTTGAATTGATATTTTCCTAATATAATTTGGTTATTTTGTATAGCATTATGTTTTTCTTGAATATTATCACTTCTATTCCATCCACACGTGCCAATATCCTGAATCATGTATTAATATTCCACTCCCACTTTTTAGGTTTTTCCAACAAGCTAGTAGATTAATTTAAAAAACTTTAACAATTAAATGAATTGACAGCTTAAAATTTCGATCATAAAAGTTGTATACAGCCTCCTAGTGTTAAAAAATTATAAAAATACATTTTTAGTCTCATTGAATTTCATACTACTTTTATTCGTCCTCTTTCAAAAATATCACTTCTGATCCCATTTGTATTTACATGTTTCGTTATTTCCCACTTTTTCATCCATTTTTACAAATTTGGCCCATAGGATAATAAGACTGTCTTTATATTGCACTTTTGGTCTTAATTGGAATTAAAGAGGTGTAAAAGATGAATTTGCAAGTTTTTTTAAGAAAAAAGTTGGAACCAAAATGCTATATTTCAAAGCATTGAACTACACGTGTTAATGTCCAATTCCATTAAACTAAAAATATAATTTATTTGTTTGAGAGAAACCATATATGTACTTAATTTATCCACCAACTCTTCATTTATCAATTTTAATTTGTATACCTTATCTACATAGTATATTTTATTTGACGTTTTATACACCAACCGTCTCAAAACTCTTTTATTTAATTCTTCAACTATAATTACCGTTGAAATTATTTATTAATTTGACAATGGACCAAATACATCTTTAAAGTCTTTTATAGTCATTTAAACATCAATTCAAGTTGGACCATATATTATATCCGTTACTTCCCATTTCTTTACTCGTGAAGTGTTCAACTTAGGAGCCTTCACTCTTTAACTTAGGAGCCTTTTCATCTTTCATCAATTAAGTACCCCCCCCCCCCCCCCCCCAACCCAAAAAAAAATACATATAAATAAACAAACATATACATTTAAAATTTGTAACACCATTTTATTTTATTTTATTATCATATGGATGATCACTATGAACCAAACTCAACACCTAAACTCACTTTATCCAAACTTCCTCACAAACCAATTAGACAACAAACTATACAAATGCTAACGCCACCTCTCCACCCCTCACTTTCAATCCCATTCCAATGGGAAGAGGCGCCCGGAAAACCTAGAGTCGTCGCCTCCTGCACGGTGGCGGCGGTGGCGTCACCGCCTTCCGCCGCCGCTGCAAACTCACCGGCGTTGAAGAACAAGGTGGTGAGGTGTTTGGACTTGCCTCCGAGATTGTTGTCGAACGATGATGCCAAAATTACGATAATGTCCTCACCGACGAATGTGTTGGACGGGCCTTACGTGGGTCGATCGTTGTCGTTGGCGTGCACGTTTTCGTTTCGGAAAGGGCCGGTGATTGGGCTGGAGGGTGGGAGAAAGTTTGGGTCCGGAAGGTGGGGGAGCTTTAAAGAGGAAGAGGAGAAGTTTGGTGGTAGGGGTAGTTTTGACTTTTCAAGTAAGCTTGATGTTTTAAAGGGTGAGAAGAATGTGAAGGTCACGAGAGTTGGAAGGAAGAGGAGCTTCTTTAGTTTGTCTAGCATGAATTCTAACTTGTGGGTGAGTTTCCTTTTGTCTATTTCTATTTTTCAATAACTATATATATGAATTCTAAATTCCATATAAAATAGTTATATTTTTAATCCTACGTGATTGGATACCAACAACTTTTAATAGTGTCAAGCTTTGAAAAATAACAATATCAGTCCCAATTTTTTTACCATTTTTGCAATTTCGTCGTTTGATCTATTTTTCGCATTTTTGATCTCATATGACAATCTTTTTGGTACTTTTTAGTCCCACACAATTGTTTCGCATTTTTTTTTTCTTTTTGAGTTTTTCAAGTGATTTAATCCATTTTGAAGCGTGTCAAATATATTTTATAAGAACCTCTCCTAATATAGATTTGAACTTGGGTCTTCAATTTGGGGTTGCTAATCCCTTTCACTCGACCAATCATCGGCTGATATTGTTTTGCAGTTTTTATCGATGGGGATCACAAAATGTGAAAGTATTTATAGAGTTAGGGATTAAAACATGTTATTCTTTAACGCAAAGGACTACAAATATTGAGTTTCAATCATGTAGGACAAAAAAACAATTTTATATTCCCAAATTATAGCGAACTCAATTTACACGCATTGGCATATTGTATGTGATTTTCATCTAAAGCCTAGAAAATATATTTTTTCCGAAAAAATGATCGGTGTAACATATAATATCTAAAAGGGACGAAAGTTTAATAAACTTTAAACATGAGCCATTATTAAGAGTAAAATAAACCAACTCACATATTCTCAATTAATTATTATAATTATTTTGTGAACTCTTTGAAATTAATTTATTTTACCGAATTTCTAACTGGTGGGTGCATCAATATTCCTATATATGTTGCAGGGTGATATTTATTCAAGCTTTAAGCATGCAGTTTCATGGAGGCGTAAACGGTACAATTAATCAAGAAAGAGACATACGGCTTAATGTGATTTTTTTTTTTTTTTTTTTTTTTGGGCATTTTCAGTTACATCGTTTGAGCTGCCACTCTATATGACTTTATAATTATATTAGAATATTTTCAATCTTATCGTTATAATTTAATCTGAAAAGAAAAGCGCGCAGTTAATAATCGTATGATCAATGAGTATTTTAGATTTTTTTTGCTTAATAATATTAAAAATACATTATAATTTACTAATAAATTTAAGACTTACCAAATTTTATTGCTTCGTACAATCGGAAATCAAGTTTAGGTTGCCAACAATAAGAAATTTCAAAAAAATATGTGAGGAGTCGGCTAGTAGATTGCAAGATTAATTCTGTGCTTGGTAGAAAAATAATTTGGGTAAGATTGATTATGAAATTAATTAATGTTAATTTACATAAATACCCTTATTTTCTTATTTTTGATAATTTATATACCCTTATTTTCTTTCATTTATATTCTTGTCATTATTATTTTTTCACATAGCATGAGGTCAACATGTACATAAGGGGCGCCAAATTGTATGAAACTCAAAATAATCAAAATAATAAAGGTTAAAATGGGCCACTGAATTTGTTGGGTCGGCTGATTATGTAATCTGCCAGCCCATGGCCCTATTAATACCGGGTCGGCCTGATAAGTCAGTATTAAGTCCACCCAACCAAACAATATACTACTATTGAGTTGAGTCTTCCTTGACATATGCTACCAGGAAGTCTCTCAAATGAAAAATCAACTCCACTCAATTTAAACTTGTGTAGTTGTTTATAGTATTTAAAAAAAAAAAAAAACTCTTTAATCAATACACTAATATAAAGTTTTTGGTCCAGGCCGCGGGTATAAAATTAATGTTGATCGATGTTGCTTTCCATTGCGATTGTTCTGCCCTCTTTCTTGTTGTTAGCGAACTCATATTCGAATCCCTGTTGAAAGATGTCCTTACTTAATGTGTCTGACGCGTCTCTAAAAGGATTAAACTCTTGAAAAAAAAATATTTGCATCAATCAAAATTGATGATTTTGTGGATCTTACCGTTGCTAAAACAACCGCCATCAATGAAGCTCTTATCACTACCGATCAAACTTGTTACAAACATATGATATTTAAAGTGCCCCCTTAATTTGTTGCTCATGATCACTAGCTAGCTCCTCTCCGTCGTTCGAATGTGTCAGTTGTGCCGACTGATATACCAAATATCCTCAGTGACATGGCACAGAACATGTAAGATTAGAGACAAGTTGAGGCTGGAACATGCCTGAAATCGATATACACCTGACTGGACTACTGTGATCAGATCCGGTCGATATTGTCTATATACTACATAGTAGATCAAATTACATCAATGCATATGCCTACGAATTATTTTGTGAATGAATATAGGTCTATATAATGACTTAACTCACTACAAGAAATATCGACTTTATACTTCCAAAATACATGCCCAATATGTCGATTTAGACTATATGCATCCAATTATGATCAAATCTACATTATATACATATCGACGTGTATCGAAATGGGTCTTTATCATACAAGATATCTTATTCATATATATCGATGTACATATTAATGTATTGTACATCGATATAAAGCATCTTAGATAGGATCTCCAAATTGACATATGATCATGCCAATCGACATTAGCAGAATCTCAATTCAACCAAACCAATTAGGGCCGACCCAACCCGAAAGATTCGACTACGAAAACTATAAATACCCCGCATTTATTGCTCTAAAAGGGGAGAATTCGAATCACAACTACAATTGCTTCCCTATCTCTTGCTATTCGCCTTAATCTACAATAATACTGATTTTAGCATCGGAGGGTCTACGCCGGATCAACCACCGGCACAACCTGACTAGTTCCTTAGAGCGCAGGGTTAGGTTCCTTAAAGTAGAGTTCATATTGATCTGACCGGTTTGGATACTATATTGTGGAGTGGTAAACAACGTTACGGGGCATATTTTACTTGGAGCAGACACTTAGAAGAAAAAACAATTCATCAGTTGGCGCCGTCTATGGGAACCACTAACCAGTACTCGAGGAGGAATGACGACAAGATCTAAAGCGGCAATGGCAGCAATGGCAAACACCGCAACACAGAAGCGAGAAAGATAAGGAGACAACATAGGAGACGATCAAATCAGCATGCACGATGAGGAAGGAACATTTGTTGGACCTTCGAGACAACCTAAAGGAGTTTACAAATTTACTAGGGAAGAATTGAAGGAGCTGATTGATAGTGCACATCGAGAGTGGGTGAGCATATCCAAACTTCAGGAAGTCGGATGACAGAGGGCTAACTTTCCAGAGCGTCATGCGGGGAAAGCAAATGAACGTCAAGCTATCTCTGAAGAAGTAGACAGTAGACCTAGAGAGCATGTGAATTGACCTGCAGAAAAAAAACAAGAAAGGAGTTGGGGAGTTTTTTGTCGATGTAAATAAACTTGCCTCCCAGGTCAAGTGTTTGACGAGAAGGTTGGAGGACAAAGAGAAAAGAATCGGTGAAAGAGGCCCTGGCCCTCGAACAAACAAAAGGTCCCCCTTTTGCTATGAAATATACTTCGAAAGATTGCAATCTACACAAAGAATACCTATAGGAGTGCCAAGGTACGATGGGAAAGGGGAACCGGAGGAGCACATCGTACAGTTCACACATATCGTACAACAACACGACTTGTTCGATAACTTAGCTGCAAAACTGTTTACCACAACTTTGTCCGAGGTAGCACAAAGATGGTTCGGTAGACTTGAAGGAGGCTCCATCACATCAATCGACCAATTATATGACAAATTTGTTCATCAATTTGCAAGCGGAAAAGCAATCAAATCACCGGCTAATCATCTTTATTCGATCATCCAACAGACTGGAGAGACTTTCAAAACATTTATGCAAAGATTTAACACGAAACTTCTAAAAGTTGAAATGCCAAGAATCGATTTCCTCGTTACTATCGTGTTTCAAAATGCAAAAAAGAGGGATTTCGCCAATACCTTTGTGAGAGAAAACCCTAATACTTACGAAAGACTAATGGATATAGCCAGTCAGTACATGACGCAAGAAGAAATTAATATCATAAAGAGGAAACTTCTTCGGTGTCAATAAAGCAAATGAGCACCATCCCTAATAGGACAATTTTGACAGACAACCTGACTGAAATTTTAGAACAAATGACATAAAGTTTGATCAAAGAAATCAACGAAGGGGTAGATCACCAAACAGAAGGTCAAATGTCTTCATTGCGTTAAGAAATAACCAATCTCAAATTTTGATGGCAATACAAGATTGAAATATATTGAGAAAACCATATCCTCTGGAAGATCAACCTTAGTCGAATAAGTACTATCGATTCCACAAACAAAAATGCCACAATACTAATGATTGCTTCCAACAAAGGGATGAAATCGAAAGGCTGATTTAACTGATTATGTAAAGAGAGATGTTACTGAATTACGCACCACGAAATATCCTAAAAACAAAATTGATCGACAAAGATCGAGATCCTTAGATAAAAGAACACAGGAACAAAAGAACATAAATCAACCCGCTCGGGTGGTGATAAATATGATATCTGGAGGACCGGCAGGAGGAGATATTAAGAATTCAAGGAGAAAAGTTTCAAGATCATTGAAAACAGGACAATTCGACAAAGGGAGCAAGGTATATTCGATTAATTCAATCGCATCAAGGAGCAATAAGATTATTTTTGATGACTCCGATCTGCACAACGATTATCTTTTTCATAACGATCATGACGTACCAGATTGGCCGATGGTCATAACATCAGAAATTGGAAATTGCATCGTGAAGAGGAACCTTGTTGATTTAAGAAGTTACGCTAATATATTATTTCTCGATGCACTCATGCAAATAGAACTAGGAGTAAGTTCATTACAACCAATCAATACACCTTTATTGGGTTTCGGAGGAGCTGAAGTCATACCACTAGGTACATTAACTTTATCAACCACTCTAGGGGATGAAATTAATTGCAGAACAAGAATGATCAAGTATTGGGTAGTAGATTCGCCATGTGCCTACAATGTGATTTTGGGGAGACCAACTTTGAATACTTTTCAAGTTGTCCTTTCAACTTATCATCAAAAGATGAAGTTCCCCACTAGAGAAGGTGTCGGAGAAGTAACACGTGACTCCAAATAAGCTTGGGATTGTTATAATGTTTCTATAGACAGAAAGAAATTTGCACATCATCAAGCGATATCAATGGAAAAGGCTGAAGACCTACATCTGGCCAAGAAGTCAAAAAAAGCGGAAGAAAGTATGGAATCACATCCAGTCGAAGAAGCAACATCAAGAAAAAGGAAATTTGAGACTCCTAGGGTCGAACCAGGCGATGGTTTTAAGGAAATCGAACTAATCCCCTGAGAATCAAGTAAAACGACCAGAATAGGAACATAATTAAGCGAAGGATTGGAAGTATTATTGATACAATTCCTTCGAAAGAATACCAATGTGTTTGCTTGGTCGACCAGTGACTTGCAAGGCATCGATCCTAGTATGATAGTCCACAGACTGAACATAGATCCTTCTGCTCGACCAGCTAGACGAAAGAAACAAAATTTTGGTCCTGAGCGAAACAAAATTATCGAAGAAGAAGTAGACAAACTACTAAAAGTAGGATACGTCGTCGAAATACAGTTTACAGATTGATTGTGAACGTGGTTTTGTCCAAAAAAAGGAAGGAAAATGGAGGATGTTTAACGATTTTACAGATCTAAACAAGCTTTGCCTGAGAGATCCCTATCCACTGCCCATAATCGATATATTGGTCGATTCAACTGCCGGATGTGCAATATTGAGTATGATGGATGTTTTTCAAGGTTTCTATTAGATTTTTATGGCACGGGAAGACCAAGAAAATACAGGTTTTGTTATGAAAAAGGACATATATTGCTTTAAAGTGATGCCATTTGGTTTGAAAAATGCAGGCACCACATACCATAGATTGATTAACAAGATGTTTGAACCACTAATTAGAAAATCGAGGAGGTATAAGTCGACGATATGTTGATAAAAAGCTTGAAAGAATCTGATCATTAATTTGGCCCATATCGAGCAAGCATTCGATATAATGAGGAGATATGGAATGAAATTGAACCCCTCGAAGTGCACCTTTGGCATTCGAGCTGGAAAATTCTTAGGTTATTTGGTGAACGAACGAGGAATTGAATCCGGAGAAAATTCAAGCAGTTCTGGAAATGAAACCACCAAGAACAGCAAAAAAAGTGCAAATACTTATTTTTTGGTTTCGGAAGTCCGAAGTGCAAATACTTGTTGGTAGAATCATTGCTTTAAATCGATTCATATCATGATCAGCGGACAAGAGCCTATCGTTCTTCAAAATACTCAAGAACGTAAAAAAAATTGACTGGACCACTTAATGTAACCTTGCATTCGCAAAACCTATCGCGAACGAAGTTCTATACCTGTAAACAGCTGTATCTGATCAAGCAATAAGCTCGGTGTTGGTAAGGTTGGAAGAGAAGGATCATAAGCATATCTATTATGTAAGCAGAGTGCTACAAAGGCCAGAAAAGAACTACATGGAGATAGAGAAATTTGCACTCGCTCTAATGACTACAGCACGAAAACTCAGACCATACTTCCAATCTCACAAAGTGATCGTCTTGACGAGTCAACCACTAAGACATGTGTTTTCAAAACCTAATGCTTCTGGAAAATTGATCATATGGGATGTCGAATTAGGAGAATATGACGTGAAATTTCAACAAAACACTGCGGTGAAAGCTCAAGTGTTAGCAGATTTCATACTAGAAAATACACCATATGATCTGATAACGCCAGCGGTAACATGGATGCTCCATATCGATGGTTCATCGACATCAACTGGTGGAGGAGCTGGAATTTATTTCCAAGGAACTGATGACATCGAATTAGAGTTTGCTTTGAAACTGGATTTTCTGATAACCAATAACGAAGCAGAATATGAGGCATTGGTGTCTGGATTAAAAATGGCATTCGAGACTGGTATTCGAAAATTGATAGTATACACTAAATAGTAACTGGTCGAGAAAAAATTTAAGGGTTTGTTTGAGGCCAAGGAAAAGTTGATGATTCGTTACTTGGCCCTAGCCCATCATTTAGCATCAAAGTTCAAAAGCTTTCAAATTGAATACATTCCGAGGGAAGAGAATACTAGAGCAAACGCTCTTTCAAAGTTTGGAAATTTGATTGTAAGTATTAAACAAAGAAAGGTCACCTTGATGTTATCTACAAAATCCTCAATTAACGATAAAGTTGAGGATATGACACCCAACATAATGAACATCGAAGAAACAGGGGAAAGCTGGAAAACTGAATTTATCAAGTATTTGACTGATGGAACTCTACCTGAGAATTTGAATGCAGCAAGGCGATTGAAATATTGAGCTCCTCGATATGTACTCCTAAATAGAGATTTGTACAGAAGATCCATTTCTGGACCATTGGTGAAATGTTTGGCTCTTGCTCAAACCAAAATTGTATTAAAAGAAATACATGAAGGATCGTGCGGAAGTCACTCTGAAGGTCGATCTCTAGCTCTAAGAGTATTGAGACAAGGTTACTACTGGTCGGGTCTAGTGAGTGAAACAAATGAGTGTTCTCATAAATGTGTGAAATGTCAATACCATGTGAACATCCCACATCAACCTGCTCGGAATATGGAACCAATATCGATTGCTTGACCATTCGATCAATGGGGATTTGATCTGGTTGGACCACTTCCAATGGCAAAAGGACAAATTCAATATCTGCTAGGAGGCGTTGAATACTTCAGTAAATGGACCGAAGTCGAAGCTCTTGCTACCATTTCGCAGACCCAAATCATCAATTTTTATTGGAAGAATATCGTATATCGATTCGACATGCCAAGGACTATTATATCTGATAATGGAGGTCAATTCGTTGGAGCTAGGGTTAACGCATGTTGTAGCAAGCACGAAATACAACAAAAGTTTACTTCAGTAGGATGCCCACAAACAAATGGACAAACCGAAGTCTCGAATAAAGATATTGTATTACTGTTGATGAAAAGACTTGTAAGAGCAAGTGGTGCATGGCTTGATGAATTGCCTTGGGTGATATGGGCCAATCGAATAAAGAAAATAACAGCTACTGGAGAAACCCTGTTCAATCTGGTATATGGTTCTGATGCTATAGTTCCAACTGAAATACAAGCACCAACAACGAGGATCGAATTATATGGAGAGAAGGCCAATGAAGATCGAAGAAGATACGAAGTCGACAAAGCTGAAGCAAGGAGAGAAAAGGCTCTAACGAAAATTCAAGCCTATAAAACCACATTGACTAAAGCTTACAACAAGAATGTAAGATTGAAAACATTTCAAGTGGGTGATCTGGTATTGAAAAAAATCGAGACATCCAAGGATACTGGTAAACTCGATCCAAGATGGGAAGGACCTTATAAGGTCATCGAAATAGGAAGAAAGTGGGCATGTAAGCTACAAAATTTGGACGGAAAGCCTGTACCAAGAACTTGAAATGTAAGAAACTTAAGAAAGTTCTAAACTTAGGATTTTTCTTGTTAGCGTGGTCATATGTGATCACTTTTTGTACTTTGTACTTATGATCATTTTATCGATCTTCCGTTAGTTTGTACCTCTACGACAACAATCAATGGAACTGAATTATCTTTTCTGCAAGAAACTGTTAGCTTTTATATGCACAGTTGATAGCTTTTCAAAGCATCAAAACTCTCGATAGCTTTCAAAGCATAGAATCCTTACACATATGAAAGTGATAAGTTGAACAGTTGATAGCTTTCAAAGCATCGAATCTTTACACTATGAAAGTGGTAAGTTGAACAGTTGATTGCTTTTCAAAGCATCAAAACTCTCGATAGCTTTCAAAGCATCGAATCCTTCCACTATGAAAGTGGTAAGTCAAACAGTTGATAGCTTTCAAATCGTCAATCCTCTCGACAGTTTTCAAAACATCGAATGAGGTAAAGTGCAATATCAAATAAATGATAGATCAAATTGCTTCAAAAAATAAACGGATTCAAAACTTGATTCGATTCGAATCAGAACTGTCAAATATATGATCAAAATATGATGATATCAAAAAAGTAGATAATAGATTGAATTTAAGTTTTTATGGACATAATCATACTTTTATACGGCAAAATAAATTCTTGTTAATAATCAATCAGCTATTAAAGTTGAAATCAAATTTAAAAAAGAAAAATTATGTTTCAAAGTTATACTTAAATGTTCCATAAACAAAATTGATAAAACTGTAGATCAAAATTCGATACAAGAGAAAATGCTCAATTTGATATTCAAAATATTTTTAAGTACCTCATCAAATTCAGCTTCTTTTTTCCTTCAAATTGATGTAGATTGCTAGATAAATGGGGAATGCTTGGATATGACAATTATATTGGAATCGACGAATTTAACGAAAAACTTATAATTGAAGTTCGATCAAAATATGAAGATCACATTGTATCAATCGAGTGATAAAACGACATTTTGATTTTTTTCATAACATGATAAAAATAGAGTCTTTACATAACCTACTAAAACCAAAGTCAAAATAAGTTCGTATTTAAAACCTACTTCGACGAAAGTGTTCAAATAATTCCAAACAAATTGGAAGGTGCTATTACAAAATAGGTCATCGATAAACATTAATCGATGAAGGGAGCAGTAGCTCGATGCATTACTTCAAGACGTCCAACCACTCCCTAAAAAACGAGCGACATCATTTGTGATTCCGAGGATTGTCCCCAACAAGATTATCCATTTCAAATTGTCAATATGGTCAAACATCTTCATATTTTGAGCATTGTCTCCTCCAATCCCTTGATCAATCATGTGGTCAAGTTGTTCGACCGAGAGCACCTCCTGCTGCTCACCAATCTGCTCGGTAGCTGGGAGTTCAATATGCAACTGCTCTTGATGGACAAGAGGTTGCTCCACTTCAACGTGATGCTCGACAAATCCTTCAGGAGCCCCGAAGTTCATCTCTTCAAGACATATGGATGAAATTCGTTATCCTCGAGATGGGAATCTTCTCCAACGCTCTCCCTTATCACATAAGGCTCGCAATCATCATTTTTCATTGGGTCCAGTGCTTCTTCGTTGAAACGGTCATTTATAAACCAAGTTTTATGCACTGTTTCTAGCCTTTTGCAAAAACATTAAACAACTCGCCTTCATGTCTGACAAAGCATCATAAATAGGTGAACGGTAAAACTCGCGAGCAACCGCTAATTTTTCCCCACGGCTTGGCACGGAGAAATCGACAAGCCTTCAGCTTGACCTCTAGTATAACTTTCCCTGGATTTGAGCCTCAGACGCTCCAATTCAATATTCATGTCCTCAACCTTTTTCTGTATTGTTTCGACCTCATAATTTCGAACCGTCAACGGTCATTTATAAACCAAGTTTTTATGCACAGTTTCTAGCCTTTTGCAAAAACATTAAACAACTCGCCTTCATGTCTGACAAAGCATCATAAATAGGTGAACGGTAAAACTCGCGAGCAACTGCTAATTTTTCCCCACGGCTTGGCACGGAGAAATCGACAAGCCTTCAGCTCGATCTCTAGTATAACTCTCCCTGGATTTGAGCCTCAGACGCTCCAATTCAATATTCATGTCCTCAACCTTTTTCTGTAATGTTTCGACCTCATAATTTCGAACCGTCAATTGTCCAACAATATAAACAAGTTGGTCATCTTTCCTCCGAAGTTCATCTTCAACATTTTTCTTTCTTTTTTCGGCATCCTTAGAACTTTCGGCGTAGGCCTTCGCCAAACTAAATTGCTCTTTCAGTTTTTTCTTCATCTTGTCGATATCTTTTAAAGCTTGCTCAGCAAGAAGGTACCATTGGTACATACATAATCTGGTTTACCTGAAACAAAATGAGGAAATGCTTACACATTTACACTTCGAATCGATATACTTTTCGTTAGATAAAAAAAAATGAAAATCGATATGAACAAGGAGCATGTTGAAATCTGATTGATCAATAAATATATGTGTCGGTATCAACAAGTAAAAGCATATTGAAATATAACTCAAGGAAAAAGAGACGTTTCAAACAAAAGTTGTTATACTAACTAACAATCATATCAATCGATTGACTAACATGTATATCGATCACCTAAGATACCTCGATCACTGAGTATATCAAAACCACCAAGTATTTTGTTGATCAAACGAGTATATGATCAATTACAAGCATATACATCGACTAAACAACGAATAGATTGGTCAACTAACAACGGTAATACATGTCGATCATCTATAAAAACATATGACGATTAAAAAACACTTAACAATCAGATATGTCGATAAATGTTACGCATCGATCAAACAAGATTTTTGAATAAAACTCTAAAAATCGATCTAGCTCTTACAGAAATAAGATAACAAGATCCGCTCTTTAATCCTTGCTTTATCTTCCTCTTCGAAAGCTTGACCTGGTCGTTCTTAAAGATAGTGGCCTTAAAAACCTTGCACGCATCACCTCCAGATTCAGATTCAAGCATGGAAGCCTCAATTGAAACTCCTACAGCACGAGGATGATTAGAATTCATGACGCTTTCAATATCCTCGTCTGATGAAACTTCAACTACAGGTTCTTTGCCAGGTTGACAATTAACCACCTCAGTCTCATCTCGAGAAATCTTACATGCTCGATCCGACTCCAATATCGAAGGATGAGTTTCTCTCGAACGACTACTTCTTTGAGAGACAACAACTTGTGGTGAACGGACGGGAGCAGAAACATGCTCTTGAATCGACTGAGTGGTAATACTTCGAACATATTGCGAACGTGGATTGGCCTGATTCGATTCACCAGCGGTATTATCGATTGCTCGAGGGCGGGGAGCTGGATTCGAACCAACAATTCTTCCACTTCTACGAGCCATTTCCATTATCCTTTTTGCTCTGTTAGCCATGGTTGAAAGGATTGCGTGCACTACAAGATAAAAGCGAACCAATTACACAAATTATAAAGACAACAAACTGCGAACAAGAATGAAGAACAACTTATATCAATTTAGACGCTACCTAATGTGGGATAACTGCTTCGTGGCTTCGACATCGACATACCCCCCAATCAAAGTAAAGACTCTCGAGTCACCTCTTTTGTGTTATATTTACCCTCTCAATATCGATTCAAAAAGTTTTGGTCCCAAGAAGGATTAGGTACATCATCAATTCTTATGGGACCTGTACGCCATTCCCTACGGATATTCCAAACATAACTTTCTGGAGGAGAAACATAGACAAAATGATGTTTCCATTCTTTTCCTTACAAAGACCGGATTTGATCCAAAAAGGATTTCTTATTTTTGGACTTGACGTAATAGAATCCGGTATTCGACTTCGGAGATTCAGTAACAACAAATAAATCATTAAAATTACTAAAGGAAACTGCTTCGCCTAAACCTTTCATTATCAAACAAAAAAACTATAATGTAACCTATCCCATTTGGTACAATCTGGATAGGAGACAACCCCATACTGTTAAAAATATTAGCCACCTCATCTGGTATAGGAAATCGAAGGCCTAATTCAAGGTGATGAACATTGATTGATCTACAATTTTCTAGAGGATTATTCATTCGATCGTCTTTGCTAGGCCCAATTATAGACCAATTACTAGGAAAAGAATAAGTTTTAGACAAAGAAGTAATTGGGGATCTATAAAAACCATGAGGGATATCATAATACTGATAAAAAGTTCGATATATACCCGACGGACCAACTTCCTCAACTCCCTCGACATCGACTTCATAACCAACATCAACATCATCATCAACATCGACTTCATTACCCACATCGACATCAACTTAAACCAAATCGACAGCCACACCTAAAAATTCCTTTGCATCGACGATATCACTATCAGAACTCTCAATAGGAGAATCGCCGGAATCGAGTTCCGTACTCGAACCACTACTATTGCTAATCTCTATCAACGAAATAGACATCTAGTAGACAAAAATAAGGTAGGAATTTTACCCGGAAATCGATCAACAAAGAGCCCTTTCTTCGACACACTTGTTCTACCAAGAGATTCAGTAACAACAAATAAATCATTAAAATTCCCCAACCCTTTTTACATCGACAAACGTATCCTACTAATATAAGAAAAATACATTTTTGACCCCATCTTAGATATATATATATATCGATATTATATAGTTGTATCAAAGATACATTGTTAATGCTGACCTAATGTAATTAAAAAAAAAACCATCAAATTCGATGAATATCTCGTCATAGAATATACAATTACAAGGCTTTGATGTCTAATATCGAAACACTTGAACTTGGGAGACAATTGATATACCAAATATTCTCAGTGAGCACACAACACGTAAGATTAGAGACAAGTTGAGGCTGGAACATGCCTGAAATCGACAAACACCAGACTGGACTACTGTGATCAGATCCGGTCGATATTGTCAATATACTACATTGTGGATCAAATTACATTAAAGCATGTACCTACGAATTATTATGTGAATAAATATAGGTCTATATAATGACTTAACTTTTGAAATACATGCCCAATATGTCGATTTAGACAATATATATCCAATTATGACCAAATCTACGTTATATACATATCGACGTGTATCAAAATGGGTCTTTATCATACAAGATATCATATTCATATATATCGATGTATATATATAATGTATTGTACATAGATATAAAGCATCTTAGATAGGATCTCCAAATTGACATAAGATCATGCCAATCGACGTTAGCAGAATCTCAATTCAACCAAACCAATCAAGGTATACCCGACCCGAAAGATCTGACTCTGAAAACTATAAATATTCCGCATTTATTTCTCTAAAAAGGGAGAATTCAAATCACAACTACAATTACTTTCCCATCTCTTGTTATCCGCCTTAATCTACAATAATACTGACTTTAGCATTGGAAGGTCTACGCCAGATCAACCACTGACACAACCTGACTAGTTCCTTAGAACGCAGGGTTAGATTCCTTAAAGAAGAGTCCAGATCGACCTGACTGGTTTGGATACTATACTGTAGAGTGAAAAATAGCGTTACGTGGCATATTTTACGTGGAGCAGACACTTGCTAGACTTTTGCTTCTCGAATGGCCAAAATGGAGTGTAAAGAAAATTCCAGCATTTGGAAATAAAGTTGTCAACAATCTAGGAAAGTAGGCGAAATCTTGTAATTGGCAAGGTGTATTACACCTTACCCTCATTCCCCTAATGTTTTGTGTGATTCTGGTTGCTAAATTTTTTATGTAACTCTATTTAATGATTAAGCTTTAAGCTTTATTTTACTAAAAAAAAATATGCATGTGAACTTAGTACTTCATGAACAACATTTAAGGCTCCATTTGAACTTTTTTTTTGCCTAATTTCGCAGGTTTTTTTAAATTGGGCCAACACCAATACAAATAATATTTCGGTATATGCTTTGTGAGACACATTTGACAGAGATATCTTATCATTTTCCTTTCCAGAAACAATGAAATATATAGGGTAAATGGGAGCATTTTCAATATACTTCGTACATCAAAACTTAATAAACTTCAAACCTATAAAAGAAGCAATTTGACATTTATCAGGCCATCTCCAACCGAAGCCATTGCCTAATTGCCTTGCCCTCATGCCTTTTCGACCCACCTAAAAAACTCATCTCCAACCGAAGGGCAATTAACATCCATTAATTCAATTTCACAACTTTCCCCACTCTCACTCTCCCTACTCAAACTTATTATAATAATAATAATTATTATTATTATTATTATTTTAATAGTTACACAATCATAAAAATTAAGGCATTCTTAATAATAAGAAAATAAACAACAACTAAACATAATTTAAAGAACAACAACGACTAGCATAATGAATGAAAAACAACAACACTTATTATTAATGCACTTGAACAGAAAGGAAAAACAACAAATAGTAAACACCAACGACTACACATAATTAAAGCACAACAACAAAGATTACAAGAAGTTGGATCATGGGTATCCAGGGCGGGAAGTGAAATTATCATCGCCTAGATTGGTCTCGCCTCCAGACGAATCTTCTCCAAATTGTAAAGACCCTTTTACTTTTCTTGCCTGGAGGATTTGCTTCTTTGTGTCCGTCCAAAATTGTTTTGAAAGCGAAGTCATTTGAGATGTATTCATTGAGAATACTTTCATTACTCTATCTTCCTATTTAGCGCGTATCTCCGCCTCTTTAAGACGCATTATTTTAGAATGTCTTCTTTGGCGTCCTTCCTCTAATGTCAGTTTAAGTCCATAACACTGGTTGAAGCATTTCCTTTTCCCTTGGCTTTTTTTTCTTTCTTCGTACCAATTGGCCTCGAATCAGCCATGGGAGTCCTCTCAGGTGTCACTGATATGTTGTCCTCCGGAATCGGAAAATTAATTTATGGACGATAATACCCTGGTGGGGTGTTGAACCCTTCATTCTCCATCTGCGAGTGGGTATATAGTGGATCCACCCTTGTTTGTGAGTTATTTGGCTGGATAACACTATATACGGGCCAATCTTGACAAATCGCCCAAATGTGAGACAAATGAAACGGCTGGTTCACATTTTGTTGATAGATTTGCATTGTCAAATGATGCTATAAATATCAATAATTATTTGTCAAATATTATGAGAAATTTAATAACATTATTGAGTTTGAACTACTATTATGAAAACATTTACCTCGCCCAATAGGTTATCCCCACTAGCATATTGACGATAAGCTTCGTTCAGTGCTTGGTGCCATTTCGCTAAAAAATTGACTATTCCTTTCTTCCATCGACTGGAGCAAGCCTCAGCGGATCTTTTCTCGTAATATGATCCCTCGGAGATTAGGAATGTTTGCATTGCCTCGACAATTGCTTCCCACATTGCTATTTGTTTAAGGCTTATGCCAGATATGGGATCAGATGAGACTGCATTGAATGCTTTGGTTAAAGCTACATCTTCAGCTATGGACCAATTTGACTTGGGAGCCATTGTTTCAGAAAGAGGCAAGTGTAAAGAGAAGAGTGATTTAGATAGAGTGATTTATTATGAAGGTGTAGAAATTGGTGATTTATGCAGAGGCTTGAGCTTCTCTTAGATAGAGAATTGTGGATGAGTGAAATCTGGAAATAATACACTTGTCATCGTCTCATTGGACGTGTGAATTTCTTCTGAAGATAAGCTTATCGACGATGAATGACGTAAGCGCTTACGTCATATACGTCTTCCGTCCCATTTATTTTGCTCCCTTTGCTACAATACCCGGTCAAACTTTTCAATCTTTTAAGTGACTTATCATACTAAATTATTCACATTTGTGGTGTATTAAACCTTTTAAATATTAATATATATGGTGTCATATGATATTATCAACTTATTAGTAAAATATATTAATTAAATTATTTATTATAATTTAATTAAATTTAGTCAAGTTGACTGGTCAACTGTACCAAGGGATAAAGAAAATTGGGACGGAGAAAGTATATTTTATCAGATAAGGGTGAATATTATTATGTATTTTTGTGGATGGGGTCCACCCCAATTATGATACCATGTGGGATGTCAGTTAATTGATGCTTTGAATTGAAAAGCTTTGCAGAAGAAACGTGATGAAAGAAACTTTGGGTCAGTTATTTTGCTTTGGGCCAGTTATGTCCACCCCAATTATCCATACATGAACAATAATCTTATCTCTATAAGAAATGTGACCAGCCAATGAGACGATGACACGTGGGTGATTTTCAGATTTCACTCATCTGAACATTCTCTATTTAAGATAGGCTCAACCCTTCAGTTAACTCATCTATTTTCTTCACCTTCCGCACAATTCACTCTCTCTAAATCATCAACTTTCATATTTCATATTTTTACACTTTCGTTATACAATGGATTCCGGAGAAGGTTCGGGTAACTACTACCCAAATTTTGGAGAAGATTTGGTAACTACTACCCAAATTTTGGAGAAGGTTCGGGTAACTACTACCCGAATTTTGAACAAGATTCGGTAACTACCACCCGAATTTTGAACAAGGTTCGGATAACTACTACCCGAATTTTGGAGAAAGTTCGATAAATTTGGATGATTATGCAATGTTTAATGAAAATGAAAGAGTGGAGCAACAAGAAGACTTCAAAAAAAGAATTGAAAAGTATCGGCAATATACTCTTCGTAAGAGAGGTGTAGCACTTGTGTGGGGTGGCTCGCAAACTGGACGAGAATATAAACCGAGGAACTGCGAAGAGAAGCACGAATCACTCATGCGCGACTACTTCGTCGAAAGGCCTGTTTATAACGACGAGGACTTTCGAAGGCGTTTTCGCATGAAAAAACCATTGTTCCTCCGTTTGGTTGAAGCTTGCGAGCATGAAAATCCCTATTTTCAACAAAAACGTGATAGGGCGGGAAGTCTAGGGTTCACACCCCTAGTGAAGGTGACGGTCGCCATGCGTATTTTAGCTTACTCAAACCCCGTTGATTCTCTGGATGAACCCTACCATATTGGAGAGTCGACCTTATGTGCAACGTTGCGCCAGTTTTGCAAGACTATCTTGCGGTTATACAAAATGACCTACCTTCGTCAACCGAACATTGATGATATCAAGAGGCTTCTTGAAAGAGCGCAACGACGTGGGTTCCCAGGAATGCTCGGGTCAATTGATTGTATGCATTGGCAATGGAAGAATTGTCCAACGGGATGGCAAGGTGCTTTTTCAGGTAGAACAAGAAAACCTACGATAATTCTTGAAGCAGTGGCTGATGCCGACACTTGGATATGGCATGCCTTCTTTGGTGTGCCCGGATCCCAAAATGACATCACTGTCCTTGGCCGAAGTCCCTTGTTTGATAGCCTCGCGGCTGGAAATTGCCCAAAGGTTAAGTATGAAGTGAATCGCAACAAATACTTCATGGGATACTATCTTGCAGATGGTATATATCCCAATTGGGCGACGTTAGTGCAAGCAATTAGAAATCCTATTAACCCTAAACAAAGATTGTTCACTCAAATGCAAGAGTCCTACAGAAAAGATGTTGAACGAGCCTTCGGAATCCTGCAGGCTCGTTTCGCAATTATTAAACAGCCTGGAAGGGGTTGGGATATAGAAGATTTGCAAGATATAATGTTGAGTTGCATCGTCCTTCACAATATGATTGTGGAGGACGAACGAGACGAATACGCCGACGAGGACTCAGGCGACGATGAGACCGATCTTTATAAATCTCGTAGAGCTCGTGCTAGAATTTACAAGCAATCGGAGAAAAATATCTCTTCAACTGTAGAGATGGAAACAACAAGGTCAAGGAATTTCAACTTGGATGAGTACACGAGGCGTCGTGCCAGTATTCGAAACAAAGATGCCAATGGTCAATTAAGAAAAGATTTAGTCGAACACTTGTGGGCGACTCACGGACTGTAGGGTTAAGATTGTATTTTTTATTTAAGTTGTATTGTGTATTTTTAAGAAAATGAATGATTCTATAAAACCACACAAAATTTAAATCTGAAAAAACTAGTAAAACTTATACAAAACCGTGTTATATAAATGAAAATGAATGATTCTTAAAAAAAATTATTAAAATGAATGCTATATACATAACAGAAAAAATAAATCGAAGACTGTTGCTAATTAAAGAACAAAAGAATTATATGCAAATTAATTAGTATTAAACAAACTTTGTAGTATTGTTCTGTAGCTTTAGTTGATGAGATGAAGAATGTGAACCATAATTATTATTGTTATTATTATTATTACCAACAAGAAATAATTTCAAATTCCTTTGACTTCTCAATGTTCACTGCATGTCCTGCATTTTTTAATAGTTCAGAGGGCTGTTATGCGAGGTACAAAACTTTAAGGTTGCCATCATGATTAAATTGATGGGATTAAAAGGGAATATCAGTGCAAAATCACCCCAATATAAACTGGTAATCAAAACTTGTGAAGCCTAAGTTAACAAATGACAAAAACATTGAAAATGTAAATTTAGTGATGAAGTTGAAACTTATTGAAGGATATCGTTAGGATGTTATATTTCCTTTAGAAGATTTTTTTCCTTCATTGAATATGTAATCTACTAAGTATTCATGTCAATTTCTTTTGCAAATTGTAAAAATTATATTCTATTTTCTCCCTTTTACAATCACTCAGAAGTATTTTGCTGTATTCATTTGTTCAAGTAGAAGTTCTCCATACTTTTGGAGCTTGTATCAATTCCACTGGAAATACCTTGTCCTGCTCTCCCCAAATTATGGGTCTTTGTGGAATTATATTCTACTCCGTAAGTAGATTAAAACGGTATATTGTATGTTCAAATCGGAGTACCGGTGAATGAGAAATTGAAACTCAAAGATCACCATTTGAAATCGAAGAAAATAAATTGAAAAAACTTTCATCCCATATTGAAAGATGAGTAAAAAAATTTGAGGTTTATATATGATTTATCAACTAAGATGTGTAACAACTAGCAACCAAAAGTCTCTTCCCTCGCGCGCGCGCGGGGGCGGGTGGGGGGAGGGGAGATGCAAATCATGGAATGACGTCACACCTCGAACCTTCAAGACTTGTGGGAGCCTGCGGACACGAATGTCGCCCCGAAAAGCTCAATTCGAACAAACCAAAGTTTTGCCATTCTTTGTTCTATTTTTTATTAATACTTCAAAACAGTTTTTTTAATTCATATTCTGCCCCTTACAGTTTCTTTAATTCATATTCTGCCCCTAAAACAATTTTTATTTAATATTCTGTCCCTACACAAAGTTATGAAATTATTTAAACAAAAAAAAAATAAAAAAAGGGGAGCCCAGCGCGTTTCCCAGCTGGCAAGAAGGCGGGCTGCCATTGCCAGCCTGCTTGCCGGGTTGCCTGCCCGAAGTCCCCTGCCCGCCCTGCCCCCTGCCTCGCCCGATTGCCAGCCACCGTCTCCAACCGAACCAAGCCGGCAACCTCCCCTCATGCCCGGTTGCCGGCTCGATTGGAGATGGTCTCACCTATTTTTTTCTCTCTATAAAGACATTGATTTGACACCTATTATTTACTTTTCTCCCTCAAACTCCAACATTAATATATACATTTTTAAGAATCCCAAAACTTAACATCCAGAACCAATCAAAATGATGTTTCAAGTGTTTTACTGAAGTATTCAAATTATTTTTTTCAAATCAAAACTAAATGAAATTGAGCCAATACCTATTCAATTGGAGCCTAAGGGCCTATTTGGATTGTTTTAACTCAGTTTCATTTGGTTTGGTTCCAAAACATGGTTGGGATGATTTTAGTAAACCTTTTGAATTGTGATTTTTTTAAATTGGTATGATTTAGATTGAGTTTGAATATTATAGTTTGATGAGGAGAAAAGATGGTGGTATCAGTGGTATGTGTTAAATCAATGTATTTAATAGGTAATTTGAAGTTTATTAGGTTATGATTTATAATTTGAAACCCCAGTTTCACGAAATTTATTCTCTAATTTGTTTCGGAATGTGGTTAGGGGTGGGCGTTTGGTTCGGGTAACCCAAACTCGACCCGTCCCCTTTTTAATGTACTCGAACGGGATGAGTATTTTTTGGGTTTGGGTTCTCAAACTTGAAAAGTCGTATTTTTTTTATGGGAAAACGGAATGGATTTGGGATTAGCCTCTCCAACCCCGAATACCTGAACCGTCTATATCTTTTTATTATTATTATTATATAATTATACACTTTACTTATATTAATTAACATCATTATTTTATTTTAACCTAATATTTTTTAAATTGTACACTAGTTATTAATGTATTAAGTTTGCCTCAGTTCTAAAAACTCTCATAGTCTCTATGGCTGTACTAGTTTTTCTTCATCCCATCTATGCCACGACATATAATAATTTGTTTTTGTTTTTGTTTTTTTTCCCTACAAAGTAAATTACTACTACTAGTCTATTACATATAAAATTTTGGGTTTTTTTGCACTTTGCACCGAAACTTGGAAAATAAGCACTTTGCACCCCTAAACTATGAACAATTCAACACTTTGCACCCTCTTTTATTTTCTTCAAAAGACATAGGAACAAAATAGGTAATTCTTTTTGGATCTTTGGCACTTTGCATTCCCGAAACACAAGAAATTGGCATTTTGCACCCCGAAAATAGAATTAGCACTTAGCACCCTCGAATTAAGAACAACTCATCAACTTGCACCCCCGAAACACAAGAAATTGACACTTTGAACCCCCTAAACACAAAATTAGCACTTAGCACCTCAAATTAAGAAAAAACTCAACAACTAGCACCCCTCGTTTTTTTCGGCAAAGTTGACCACCAGGGTCAAAAAAATCTAGGGGCAAAATAGGTAATTTATTTTATTTTTTCCTAAATTTTGCAAAATACAATTATGAATACTAGAATATTCATCTGCAAAATCTATTTTAACATATTTCTTTAATTACCAATTTTCAAATGTCCTCAAAATATCCAAAAGAATTCGAAAAGTTTGTGGAAAGTTAATACATAAAATTGACTAAATCATATCACAAAAACAAATTTTAAGATGGAGAGAGAAATGAATATTATATTCTAGTATTCATAATCGTATTTTCAAATTTAAGGAAACAAGAAAATGAATTATCTATTTTGCTCCTAGATTTTTTACCCTGGTGGTCAACTTTTCGGAAAAACGAGAGGGTGCTAGTTGTTGAGTTTTTCTTAATTCGAGGTGCTAAGTGCTAATTTTGTGTTTAGGGGCTTCAAATTGTCCATTTCTCGTGTTTCGGGGGTGCAAATTGATGAGTTGTTCTTAATTCGAGGGTGCTAAGTGCAAATTTTATTTCGGAGGTGCAAAATGCCAATTTCTCGTGTTTCGGGGTGCAAAGTGCCAAAGATCCAAAAATGAATTACTTATTTTGTCCCTATGTTTTTTGAGGAAAATAAAAATAGGGTGCAAAGTGTTGAATTATTCATATTTTGGGGGTGCAAAGTGCTAAATCTATGTTTCGAGGTGCAAAGTGCCTATTTCCCATGTTTTGGGGGTGCTAAGTGCAAAAAACCCACAAAATTTTATACGAAATATTGTGATTTAACTTTGTTAGGTGCGTGAAGAATTGAAGATTAAAAATAACATGGGACACGTAATCCCTTCCCGTTCCATCTCGTAATTAAAAACCCTTGGGAAATCAAAAATAAAAAATTCGGGTACCCGCTTCCAGGTATCCGAATTATTACAGAACGAATTTGGGATGAAATGTGTCAATTTCAAAATTTACTATGCCCATATCTCTAACCCCAAATCCGCCCCGTGCCCACCCTGGTTGACCAGTTTCACGAAGCAGCAAAACCTGACAAAAATCAATCCAAATAGATCTAAAATGTTGTTTACTTCACTTATTTTTTTGATGATTAATGTTTATCACTTAGTTCAATAGTAGTTATGGCAAATAGGGTCACGGCCCATGGGTAATTCAAATTGAATTGGGTCAAAGAACATAGGCAGCTCAGAATAAGTCAACTTTTCAGTATTTTTTTTCTTTTTTATTTTTACTAATTGATTCAATTTAATTAAAATGATTAGGGGATAAATTCGAATCAATCAAATACCAATAAATCAAACAAATAAATTATGCACTTACTAAATTAAATTAAATATTAATCTTTAATGTGCTGCTCCGGTATGCTACATCAATGATTCAAACTTCTTGAATTCTAATATATAATTTAAATAAAACAACTTCCATTGATTTATTGAAAAAATAAAACATTTTCATCAAATATAATACTATACAAATTTTACTTTCCCATGTTTCTTAAACTGTTTCCTTAGTAATTGATTTTTTTTTTACTAACATGCACAAAATAAATGTTGCAATATAACTGGCCTCCGAATTAATGCATTATTATAAATAACATAAAGACATATTATTATTATTTTTAAATTGACAAAATAAGAGAAAATTTAAAGAACCAGAATGAGATATTCTTTCTTCACCCAATTAAAAAATGAAACCCAATAAAAATAAAAACAAATAATAATGGCTAAGCAATTGTAGCCAGCTGCATTGATCTTCTCTTCTTGTAATTGGCCTTGAAGCAAGCTTGCCTCAGTTTCTTTGTTCTTTCAGTCAATTCCATTTCCGGTACAATTTCCAGCAATTTCCTATGTTCCTCTAACATCTCAATCTCATTGGTTAATCCCAATTCCTATTATTAAAAAAAAAAAAAAGACTAATATTTTAATTTCATTTATATATTATTGTTTCGATTATATTTTGAACAACTTACGTACCTTAACATTGTGAATAAGAGACTTCAAGCTCTTGATCTTTCGATGAGGCCATCGCATGATATTTAACTCCCGACATCGTTTCTTCAAAACCGTCAATCCAACGTTCAACTCCTTCGCAGCCCTAGTTATCGGTACATCAAAGTACTTCTGAATCTCCTCTAATTCGAGTGCGCTAGACTTGTACCTCCCGTTTCTTTTCATTTCTACACTTCTAATAGAATTCGAGTATTCTCTTTGATGTTCAATCATATTAGAATCGTACATTACAGTACCAACATTCTGATTGTAATTCTGATCGATAATTTCATTGTTAGACATGACAATTGACTTAGAATCGAAAAAATTAACATCATTTGGAAATGATGGTACGTTGAAATCCCACCAGCCAAAATCATTAGAGATTTCTTCAAAATCATTTAGCTCAATTTGAGAAGAGTTTGCATTCATTTGAGCCAATGGGTATGGTTCGAATTCAAATAAACCAGGTTCACCTAAGTTGAAACCCTCATTATAGGCATAAGGTTGTTCCCATACCCTACGTAAAAAAATTGAACAAAAATTGTGAGTACATACTTGTTCACTACAAAAAAAAAAAAAATGCACAAGATTATTTTCATCAATTAATTTAAGATTTAGTAAGATTAAAAAAAGAAGCAAGAAAATGATTGAAATAAAGAGAATAAAATACTTACCCAAAAGGTGCTTGTTCTTCAAATAATAGGCATCCAAATTCATTTTGATTTTCCAACTTTGAAAGGCTAAGTTCTCTCGAAGCCATTGCAATGCAAATAAAATAAAAGAAAATATAAACTTAGGTAAATTTTCTTTCTCAATTCAAAACTAAGTAAAAAGGATATAAGATGGCGTGTATAAATTGTTGGGGGAGAGAACATCAATAAATATTGGGAAAATATGGATTGAAGTTCGTGCACACGATTATGGGAGTTACGATAAGTAAAATTATGGAGTACAATTAATAATGGTGTATTAATTAGAGAACAATTACCAATTATGACAAAATGGGGGCTGAATCATGATTGTTTGTTATGTTAATTAATCACGTATGTACACGCATACATACACATCCCAAAATAGTATTGTGCATGTATATCCATTTATATAATTTTCTAGTTTTACATTTTAAAATGTTCATTTTTTTTATCAATCCTAATTAGGAGTAATTAATAATTACACAAGTATTTATTCAATTCTATATTATAAAATTTGTATAGATATTTAATCAAACTATTAATCAGTTTCGGATTGGATGAAAATTCATTAGAGTTAAATTTAAGTCATCTGATTAATTTAATCAAACTAAGAACGAAGTAAATAAAACACCAATAAGATGCAACATGTTGGCTCGACCAGTATATTGACACGGTCTATGTTACCATGGAAATGGTAAAATTATTTTTTAGTACTATATAGTATCAAAAAAAAAAAAAATAGTAGGGTAGTTTGCATTTTTGGTACTGAGACACATCGAATTGCAAATTTTATATTATAATTTAACACATGATTGCATATTTTAGGACATTGTAAATTGTTTGAATAAAATTGACAATGTGTGACATGACAATTTGGAGGAAAAAGTCGTGTTTTTCTTATAGTATATTTAGTTGTGCAATTTTATGGAGTTTTGCTTGGACAAGAAAATATAAACCAATCTAAATAATAAACATCAGGTACCAGAAAATGTCGAGTTAACATGATTTTCCCTCCAAAGTGTCGAGTTAACGGCCATATGAGACACATGTATCCAATTTTATCCAAATAATTAATGGATGTATAAAATGTACAATCATGTGTTAAATTATAATAAGAAAAGTACAATTCAATATACCTTAGTATTATAATTATAAATCACCCTATTATATATGGTACTAAACTACTATCTTGCCACAATGGAAATGCAATATTTTGATATAAATTATAAATCTTTTAATAGATAAATTAACTTCATCTAACTAAACAAAAGGTAAAATAATGGCAAGAGTAACTATTAAATTTTACTCCATAGAACGGTCAAAGTGACAAAATTCAAGGTCAATAATTTTTAAACTAGAACACGGTTTTATTTAATTTGATAAACTACCTGTCACTAACTTTAACCAAATTAAATCAAGAAAACTAAAATTACCTCAAATGTCATGGATATGGATAATTCCAAATTTTTGTTTGACTAAACATTCTCCATGCATGACCAGTTCCAAAAATACAGGAGAACATGGAAATTGAGGTTACGTTAATACAATTAAATTAAATAAACTACTAAATAAATGTATATACAACCTGGTTTTTCTAGGGTTTCGTGATAATCATTAATTAGTAAATTATATAGTAAATAAATGGGATTAGCGGCCATTAAATTAAACCCACGTACAATTTATTGTCATATAAATATACGTACAAGTTTGAGTCCCGTGTATTGGGAATGAAACGACGCCGTTATCTTTGAAACCTTAATTACCTCCATTCTTAATTGGCTAGTTCCAATGTGGGAGTTTCTGCTAATTTTTCAAAAATTGTAAGCATATTTAATAAAATAGATTTTTTCATTGTAGCAAGTACAAAATAATACTCCTTGAAACTTGACTCGAGCTTGTTCGACCAAATCTCGTTTGAGTTTGATTCAGTATACTTATTTAACAAGTTTAGATAACATTTTTCGTTTGACAACATTTGAAGCTTGTTCGAGCTCGACTCGATTGATAAGCTGAAAAATTGACAAAACATATGTACATTTGATCAAGCTAGCTACTCAATCTCAATAGATAAAAGCTCATTCGAGTTCAAACACAATTTCAACTCCTATACAAAATTCCATCCAAATTTAAATAAGATGTTGTTCGACACTACTCGACTCATTATACCCCTATAATAATTACTCATTACAAAAGTTTGATGATATAACAATTCTAAGTTGAAAGCCAGATTGTGACTCAAACTCCTAATTAAAAAAAAATCCCCAAAACGTAGCTTTTTTACCTACAAAATCTGAAGATTAATAAGTTGGACAAATACAAAAAAAAAAAAAAAAAAATTTATTTATTTCGATTCAGAGCACAAAAAGAAAAACGGAAAAAGTGAAACCCATTAGGCCATTACTTTGAGTCGTATTAAAATATTTGATTAGCCAATCAGGAGTCCAAACTCATGGCCCATCTATAAGTTCAACAAAATTAAGAGTGTTGTTTTCAAATACCGGTTTTTCATTTAAAAAGATAAAGTCGATCATTCTTAGTATATAAAAAATTTAAAGTTGAAAATCTAAAAAATGTCAACGTTGGTAGAAAATCAAATTACTATTTTAACATTTTTTTAGCAGAAGCGTTTTTCTAAGCAATTGCAGACATATTATATATTTGTACTTATATCTCACTTATATTTTGGGTGATAGTTGTCTTAGGGTGTGTTTGTAAACTCTTTTGTAAATAGCTTGTAAGCTTTTTTTATCTCGAACGAAATAATTTGGTGTTTGAGAAATGTCTTCAGTTTTAGCTTCTCTTAAAATAAGTTATTTTATATAAGCTCATAAGTTGTAAGTTTATCTTGATGTGCTTCTGATTATACTGAACTTAACTCATAATCTTCAACTTCAACTTATTTGCTAGAGTTTGCAAACACACTCTTATACTAATCATCCTCAACACTCGTTCCTATGTGTATAAATTTTTTAAGCACAAAAAATAAGGATTCTTTTTTGGGGATTAAAAGTTAAAAGTAAATTTTATTAATGAATATAATGAGAAAAGTGGAGAAGTTAAAAATCTACATAATTAGAACTTTAAATGTTAAGGGTAAAATTAAAAAATTAAAAAATTGGTGTAGCATTACTTCTTTTTTTATATAACTAGTATTAGTATATTCTCAGCACGCGTTTCTGCATGCTTTAATTTCTCAACACACATTCCCGCGCGCATATAAATTTTTTAAGCACAATAAATAAGGTTTGTTTATGGGAAAAAATATAAATAAATTTAATTTCTATAGAATAAGTTAAGAATCTAGAAAGAAAATAATTAAATTAATTAAAACATTAAGGGAAAAATAGGAATATCAAGAAAATATTACACCATGACATGACTTCTCTTTATAATAGTATATATATATATAGACATAGATTAATATTATTTACGACTATTGATACAATCACTATATTTAAAAATACCATAGAATATTTTGACGGAGAAATATTTTTTCTGACCAAACGTAATGGACATGTTTGTTTGATGTTTGAGAGAGTAGTATGTTTGTGAAACAATCTCGATTTGTGTAATATTGTTTGTTTATGTTTTGGGAGAGTGGTTTGAGAAATAAGGTAGATGTACCTCTTTTGGAAGAGTTTACGTTTTAAGTGTAAGATATGTAAGACTTTTTGTCAAATCATGTTGATATGTGAAATAAGTTGTGTTAAAGCTATATTACTTTATATCACATCAAAGAGTTTGTGTAGACTTTTTTTTATAGATAATAAAATCGTTGTTTGTTTGTCTTTTGAGAAAATATATGAGAAAATTCAGAGATGACAAATTTATTTCAAAAATAGAAAATATGTTTGTCTCGTTTTTCCCAAACACTAAATAATTTTGGGAAATGCGAGACAAGCATGCCCAATGAGTTATAAGCTAATAAAATACTCCCTTTGTCCCGAATTATCTGTCCTTTTAGATAAATTTTTTTGTCCCAAATTGTTTGTCGTTTTAGGATTTCAATACAATATTAATTACATATTTTCTTATTTTTCCCTTAAGAGAGAGTGTGTGTAAAACTTGAATAATAATGTGTAAATAGTTAATGTTGAGATAAATAGAGAATAGGGGTATTTTAGGTATATAATTTTTTTTCCTAAAATTGAGGCTATTTATTAGTTACCTTAATATGTGTGAAAACATGTAAAACGACAGATAATTCGGGACAGAGGGAGTATTACTGTATTAAGTTGTTTGAGAGTTATGTTTTTTTTTCTTGAATTAAATGGTATACGTCATTGTCATATGGGCCGTTTGGTAGGGTGTATGGGATTAAGGTGGATTAGATTGAAGTCGGATTGAATGCTATGTTAAAAATATGTTTGGTAGATTTGATTGAGTCATATTACATTAAAACAATCTACCGTAATATGTTTTGTGGAGTTATGAGTTTAAGCATATATTTTCACTACTTAATTGAACAAAATATGTTAGTTAAGATATATCAATTCATCGAAGCCATTTGTATAATATGTATAAGAGTATGAGTGGACCAATGTTTATTCAATGTTTTAGTTCGAATACCTCCATGTTAATTGTAAATTGATATATATTTTAGTTTGTGATTTATTTATGTAGAATGTGTTTTAATTTTAAGAAGAATTAATGATATTTAATGATATGTTAAAATATGAAATATGTAAATTTGAGGTTATAAGTGACATTTCACCGAATTCATATTCACCCGGATTAACTAATCCACCCATGCATGGGTGGATTATAATCTAGTCTTAATACCGAATCGTAAGGATTTAATCCATTTGACCCGGTATTGGAGCAATGCCATCAAACGTTGTATTAACCTATATTAATATATATAATATGACTTCTATTTGACCCGGTATTGGAGCAATGCCACCAAACGTTGTATTAACCTATACTAACACATATAATATGACGTAATACCCCTATTAATACCAAACGACCCCTTACATTAATCATTGTATTAGGTTTTTTTTTTCTTTTTTGATTTTCCAATGGATTAATTACTTTCAAGTCATGTCACATAAATTAAGTGAGAATTTCTCCCAACATGATTCAAATCTTCGGAAAATTTATTTGAATCTATTCAATAACAACTAACTAAAGTACAAAGATAAATCAACTCAAAATCAATGAAATACTATTATATTAGAGACGGATCACACCGTAAGATTATAAATTAAAATTGGACATCAAATTTTGTCATAAGACTCATATCCTACAATCTCATTGACATATGATCGCTAAGTTGGACCAATTAAACTAATTTCATTTTTTTATATATAAAATTAAGTAAACATTAAATTTCTTAAAGAGTTTTCATGACTAATTAATTTAGAGAAAAAAACAAAAACACCCCCGTGCTTTGTTTAACTCCCAAAAACCCTTCTGTATTATTTTAACTCCAAAAAAATCCCCTGTAATGTCAAATAAGTGCCAAATACACCCCCGAAAAAGAGAGTGTGTTTCAAATCCCAAAATTGCAAGTATTTGTTCATATTTTGGTTTTGATATGACAATTTTACCCCTGACATTGAAAGACAAAAACACCCCCTATGCTTTGTCTAACTCCCAAAAAAACCCCCATGTGTCATTTAAAATCCCCCAAACCCCCATCTGTTTGATTTTAAATACCACACTCAACACAAGTAGTATATACTTAATTTTTCAAAAAGAATAATTAAATTTTAAAAAAACAAATACATAGGGGTAATCTTGACATTCCACCAAAAGTCAAAAATAAAATTATAAGCATATACTACTTGGGTCGAGTGTGGTATTTAAAACCAAACACATGGGAATTTTTTGAAGTTAAAATAACACAGGAAAATTTTTGGGAGTTAAAAAAAGCATAGGGCTTGTTTTTGTCTTTGGCTCATTAATTTAATTTGGTGCACTTTCTCTTTTCCCCTCTTTTTATGGCAATTAGGGTTTATAATAAACCGACTAATTATCAGTTGTGACCCACGAAACAGGCAAATGATTACAAAGAGTTAAGAGCAAATGGAACAACAATGAGTACTCTCACTTCAAATCCAATATCCTTCACATTTTCTTAGCTTGCTTCTTCATAATCGTTTCTCCTCCGCATTTCCAATATCCCACCAACAAAATTAATAGGAAAAGAAAAAGAAAAAGAGAGAACCCATTAACTCTTCGATTTTCTACTGGGATTTTATTGGGTCGATATTTTTTTGCCTTTCTTCAAAAGCTAAATTGTATGGCCAAGTTGAACTGAAAAGTGATTGTGGGGGTGCTTCTGCTTTTCAGCTTTTTGGAAACAGCTTAAATTGTTTGGGAAACTGAAATTTCAGAATTTTGGGAGATAAAGGTGAGTTCTTGAATTAACAGAATCTCAGGAATTTTTCTTTTGATTTTTTGTTGAATTCTGGAGTGTACTTTTTAAATGCTTTTATATTGTAGTTTGGCTTTAGCTTTATTATAGGCAGTAAATTGAATGTTTTTGTGTTAGGGATTTGATTTTTTGGTTAAAAATTTTAAGTAATTGAATTTAATTTTAAGAACTTCATGAATGAATATCCTTTGTGATTAGGGGTGTTATCGAGTCGATGTCAAACGACACACGGTTTAAGATTGGTTTGAATTTTATCGAACTTGAAATTATGTGTTTGAGCTTGGTTGGAGTGTTAAACGAGCCGAGCTCAAACGAGCATTTATCGAACGAGTCGAGCTTCAAAAGTTATCGAACGAAAAAATGATGTTTAAGCTTGTTTGATTAGTGTGACGAACCGAGCTCAAATAAGCTTTTATCGAACGAGTTCAAGTTGAGTATCGAGTAGCTTGGTTCGATTTTCAGCCCTATTTGTGATGAAGAATGAAGAGTGTATTGGTCAAGATTTGCTTATTTTGGAATCTGGAATCCTAGTTCTTTAAATTATGGATTTTTTTTTTCAATTGGGAAAAAGCATTGTACTGGCTCATTCTTTTTTCAAATTTATTCTCTCTTTCTTGAGAAGTCTGTTTGGTTTGCCTTTGACTTATTCTATCTGTCCTATATTTCAGATACAAAGAGGAAAAACATCATATGTGATTTTTAATTGTCACCTTTAATTTTTTATTTTATTTATTATTATTGTTATGCCTTGATAAGAATGAAAAATCTTTTGCAGGATAAAGACTTTGTAGGTACTATTATAGTCACTCCTTCATGGAGACAATGAGTCCTTCAATGCTCTTCTCCGATAGTTTAAAGGTACTTATGAGAAAGAAACGTAGAATTATTTAACATTTTTTTTTGAAATATTTGGTTTAGATTGAATAAAGTGAAATATTATTTAATTTACTTCTTCAGGATTTGAAGAATCTTCGGAAACAATTGTACTCAGCTGCCGAATACTTTGAGCTATCTTATACAAATGATGACCAAAATAATATGTGAGTTATTGTTCCTTATACATTTTGTCTTCTCTTATAAGAATTTATCTCGAATAATTTCGGAATTTGCGGCAGAGTGGTAAATACATTGAAAGATTATGCTATTAAAGCTCTTGTCAATACGGTGGACCATTTGGGGTCCGTGACTTATAAGGTCAATGATTTGTTCGATGAAAAGGTCGATGAAGTTTCCGGAACTGAGCTCCGTGTGTCTTGCATTGAGCAGGTAAATCTCTAGTAAATTTCCTTATTTTTTTTCTATATAACTTACATTCATATCTAGTTGAAGGAAACTAAAATTCTGCCTAATTTTACTAATATGCCACTAAAGTATGTTTTGGACTCTACTATCAAGCAAATTCAAAATCATATTATCGTAATGAAATAACTAATATCACTATTATTATTCTATGTAGTCGATACCAAACGAGTTAATTTGTGTTGAAAAGAATGGATTAAATTAGTGCTTAGAATGAAGTATGTTAAATTCAACTTTTCTAATTGGTGGCAATCGGTTAATATGGATTTCAGAGGAACTATTTTCTAATTTCTCTTTGATAGTATGAGGTCATCGTGTTAGTATTTTTACTATTCTAATGGAATTTCGTGTATTTTCTAGATTATAGTTGTTTTTAACAAAGTTTAATTGGACAATATGTAGGAATCCAATTTTAACTATTATGGTACCAAATTTGCTTATCCTAATTTTTATGTGGTAATCTAGAGACTCCGAACGTGCAATGAGTATATCGACCGTGAAGGCCTTTCTCAGCAGTCACTGGTAATTAACACTCCCAAGTACCATAAGCAATATATCTTGCCAGGTTATTATTCTCAAACTTATTGTAAATTTGGATTAATATTTCAATTTCATATTATTATTATTATTTTTTATGTAAAAGGGTTTCTATCTTGCGTATAGTGGGAGAGACACTGCATCGAGCCGTTCGTGTCAAGTCAAAGTACCAAGGGTGCAGCCTAGAAAATGGAGTTGACTGGCATCAATTTAGGAATGGTATAATATTTTATGTCAATTTTGATGCATTTTATGTATATGTTTAATTGTAAATTTGCTTCTTATGAGCTACATTTATTGCAGCCACACGAGCCACAACTCGAGAAACTCCACCACCTTCTTTGGTCAGGTGAGCTTTATACTACTACTAAATCCATCATTCAGATTTTAGATTTTGAAGTTAGGCAATGTTTGGTTCTTGGATTTTAGTTAGTATAAAGCTAAGGAAAATGTCGAGTTTTTTAGCTATGTTAAAATCTTTGCCAATTAAGTATAACAAAATACCATCCACTGGAAAGTGCTATAAAGGTTACTCCTGATGGCTCAATCGATGTTTCAGTCCTCCTCTGTAAAAACTCTTTTCTTATTTCCTTATTCTTTATTTCGTTTGTAGATTGTTATATGTGTATGTCTTTTTTTATAATTGCTCATTTTTCTGGGTTGATGTACTGTTTTGTTAATTGGAGCAGATTGTTGGATCCCAATTGAGATCTTCGGAATTTGAGCAGACCCATTTGAGATTCTTGGATTCTGTTGGGCAATGTTTGGTTCTTGGATTATAAATAGTAAAACACTTAAGGAAAATGTCGAGTTTTTTCTTTTAATTACAATCGTAGTATCTTTTAGCTACCTTGAAAGGAAAGGAAGGGGTTTGCAATTTGACAATTTACCGATATGGGTTGATAGATTCAAATTTTATCTTTTTCGAACGATCATTGAATTCATTTCGTTTTTCATATTCCTTATCATTTTACTCATAGAATTCCAAAATCCAAGAACCAATTGTAACTTCACTACTAACAAAGATTTTGATCTCATAATTTTTGCAGTAAAGGACGCTCTCCATCTCCTTCACCGAAACTCGCCAAGAAACCCGAGAACTTGTCATTCTCTAGCAATAACAAAGACATGGGTTTGTTACTAACCTCATTTAAATGTTTAAACTTTAAATTCACTTTTTTGGCACGAAATTAATTTAAGCCTTCAAATTTTTGTTGATGAATTAGAAAGGAGATCGGTATCACCAAACCGGTTTCCATTTTTACGTTCGGGTTCTTTCAGTAAGCCAACTACTCCAAAAAGTTCACGTCAGAGCACTCCAAACCGGACCCGGTCAACCACCCCAAACCCTTCCTCAGAAAGACAACCGGTAACTATGAATCATTCTTTACGAGTTAGTTTTCATCGAGTATATTGCTATGTGCTCATTTCTTTGCTTCTTTTGGTTAAATTATGGCAGTATATTTCTGAACCTCGGAAATCAGCTTCAATGCAGATTCATGTTGGAAAAGAAAGTCCCAAAGATATCGGACAAAATCCAAGTAAAAGTAAACGCCTTCTTAAAGCTTTGCTCAGTAGACGTAAACCAAAGAAAGATGATATGCTCTATACTTATTTAGATGAATATTAATGGAAAATCAGAGGAATATTGAGAAGCTGAGTAGTACCATTTTGTTTCTTCTTTAGGCTTTTTTAGCATCTCATTTTCTTAGTTATTTTGACGTAAGTGTAGTTGTTATTTATCAAGAAACATATTGATCAAATATTAATTCTAACATTAATGTTTTTTAGAATCTCAGGAGCTATTGTTGCAGTCGTAATTTGTTCAATAGGGTTGTGAATTTAAATGATTTTTTTTTCGAGTTTGATTGATTGAAATTCATTTGAACTTGATTTGTTTTCGTTTTTGTTGAAAAGATTAATTGCTTCACTACATCTGAATCGATTATATCATTACATATCGATTACACTTTCAAATCTAAGTGAGTATTTAACTAACTAGAATGAAACTAGACCAATATTATGACTTCTGCTAGGATTCGAACTCACGACAAAGTGTTGGGACCATAGCTTTTGTCATTACAAGACAAGGTCCCATCAACACTAGAAATCGATTTATTATACATAACAAATTGAGTTTAAAACAACATTAAAATTGCGATTGTTTTAGAACCTCAATTTAAGGTAGACTATGAAAAAATAAATTCTTATCCAGATCAGATTTGGCCAGCCAAATCCATCCAACTATATGACAAGTGTATTGCACTTGACATGTAGTTACTTTGAGTTCGACCGAACCCAATCTGGGTAAGAATTTTCCAAACTGTATAAGTTAAAACTGACAGTATACAAAAAAAAGATCAAACTACTAAAATTCAGCTGGACTAGTTCACATCCCTAATTGCAGATTAGGACATGTTTTAAACTCTTAATCAATTTACACCAAAAATAAGTTTTCTTTCCTCCTGGAGTTGTAGTGCCTATTCTTCCCAATCTTTTAACCCCTTTTTCCTAAACAAGTCATCAAGAATTGTAGACAGACCTCATGAAATTAAATACTATAACCAAACTATAATCAAGAATTCAAGAGATACAATTGGAATTTGTATAGAATATCATCTAAAGAACAATACAAGAAAAAATCACGAATCACATTCACATAAATCTCGATTAATTATACAATTCTGAAGAAATCATCTAAACTTGTTGAATGTCACAGTGTAATAATCCCTTGACCAAATTCTTCAATAGTCTTGGTTGCAAGTGTAAGAAGCTAAAATTGAAAAAGCACAAACAAAAGATAGGTAGAACGTTTCTCTTAAATAAATATTTCCTAGATAACAAAAAAAAAAAAATCTTACCCAAACCGGATTTGACTTAACCCAATACATCTATATGGAACTTGCAATACACTTGCTTTGGAATTGGATATAACTCCCACAAGAGTGTTCAATCACAAAACAAGTACAATACAATTGTGTGGTGGTTGAATAAGTTTGGTCAAGCAAAATGAATCAAAGTAATGTATGGTGATTCAAAAGTGTCCAGCTCCACAATCCCTTAGAATTTGGACAGTGCACAACTATAATAAATTCAAAACTTTAATAGAATTAATCAAACTCCAATTTAATTCAAGGGAATTTGTGCATACACTATAACTAACTACATACTTGTTTGCATATTTCACCAATCATTCATTTGTTTTTGGACCTTGGAACTAGAGGACTTGCCACCTTTGTCCTTGTAGGTATTTCTACAAGTTATTGCTTTCCTCCTTCCACGGGCTGCCTGAATGGCCCTTTGTCGTTGTTTACTCAGACGCTTTACAAGTTCAGGGTCCTCTTCTTGCCCAGTTTGGCTATGGTCATGGGTAGTAGTAATTTCCTGACCATTAGTTTCATTATTCTCTGAATTATCTTCAATTAGATTATCCTCATCCTGCATAATATGATTTTGATAATAAAGTTAACAAAGCACAAATACGTTTGAGAAAAAAGTAACAGAATTATGGATGCTAATGGATGATCATTCAAGGCAGTTCGAAGCTATGTCAATTGGGTATCATCAAAGATTAATGTAGGACAGCATTATGGAAGGACAATGATGGATATTATCTCTTAGTTCTGGTCCTAAATTCTTGAAATTCATCACATGTGAAGTTTCACATGCAAAATAGAATTAAGAGCATATAAATCAATCCAACATCTAGTACAAAACTAGATAACTAGTCTTAAGATATTGATTGAGACCTAAAACGGGAAGCTACATCAATAAATTTGTATAAATAGTCACCTTGCTAACAAAGCTCAAGGACTCAAAAATCTTGAGACTTGCTTCATTTCTCGTATCACCAATATCTTCTTCATCTGCAGTTCCTACTGACTCAATGTCTGATTCCTTCTCATCATCCCCATCAATAAACTGTGCACAAGACACAAAATAGAAGTCCTTACAACATCCAAAACTTTATGCTATAACATCAATGGCTTTAATATGCCATTAGTTGAGATTAGAGGACAGGATATCTCCAAACTAGAGTGGTAAATATGTATCCGTATATCATGAATAATGCAGACATTAAATATGAATTTCTTTGAAAAACTAAAGCTGGTTGAACAAAGAGGAAAGTGCCTCTAGGATTTCCCATCGTATATAGGACTATTGTTAGAATAAATATATTGTAGGTGACTGCAAATTAGCTTATAAAATTTATATAATTGAGGGTATCAACTGAGGTGTTAACAACCTATGAAAAAAAACTGGCATAAAGCAGTGACATACAAGTGAATGTTGCCAATCAAGGAGAAATTTGAGGAAGAACTGGACTGAGAAGCATGAATGAGAACATGTAGATGCACCACTTTAGAAAATTGAAAATACTAATTATTGGTAACTCTTGAGGGGAATTGGCAATACAAATTCACATATAATGAGATCATAAGAGACGAAATGAGACTTTTAGCTAGCTCTAACATCAGCAAAGGCTCTTTCAGGAGAGTGGCCTATAATTATTTATGTTGCTAACCCAAAATATTGAAATCCAAATTGTAATACAAAAGGCAAACATTATGTTTAATAGATATCCAACAGAGCAAATATTAAAGTCGTACGGTTGTACCTTCTCCATATCAACTTGTTCCTTTTTAGTAAAACCACTTGCTTCAAGTTCCTTGTCCAAACGACCAGAAACTTTCTCTATGTCAGAAAACTGAGGTCGTGAACCTTCATCTGAATCTATCTCTGAATTGTCATCTTCAACTTCAATTTCATGGAAATTAAGGTTGAACCTAGCGGAAATTACCAAAAAGAAGACAAAATAAGCATCATATGTCATAAGAAGGTACAGCCATATGAAAGGATAGATGCTAAAACCACAATGCTGAACTCTAAGCAGAAATTAACTTCAATTTCTAAATAAAAGAATCGTTGTCTCTCTCTCAGTTTTGTGCTCCTTAATGTTTTATTTCCTTTAGCAACAACTACAGTTTACAAGATCATAAAGAACATTTAAGTTCTTTCTTTTGTCCAAACCAAGAATCTGCTGCCTTTACTAGTTTATATGTTAGATCAAAGCCTTTCGCCTTTGAATGCAATCAACTAACCTCTTTCTAAAGAACTTAAAGATGCATTCAACATCACGATCAAAGTACCTGAAAATGAGAAATGTAATGTAAGATCTATATAAAAGGTCAGTAGTGGAGTAGATCATAATCTACATCCTTATGTTTTTAAGAAAAAAGGTGCAGAAGAGGTGGCACATCAGATTATAAATATATCATACATCTTTGCATTCTGATGGGATACCGAGACCATTTGCGGAAAATCAATCATTGTGATCTGCTCATCATCATCAATCTACAAGGACAAGAGAAAGGAGATTACATGACGCAGCACGAAATTATGTATTCAGATGTAACACATATTGGAATACTAGACAATTTAAAATTGGATATCTTATTTCTACTATAATGTCCCATAAAAAAAAATATGTACTATGGAAATATCATAGCAGTGTACCATGATGTTGAATTCATTAAAATCACAATGAATCAATCCATGTTCAGCCATACGGACAACAAGGCCAAGGATTCTTTCAAAAACTGTGTCTGGGTTTTGCAATTGTTTAACCTGCACACTGCATAAAACAGGGTAATAGAAAATAACTTAACCAAAGCATCATCAATGAATAATACATATCTAAGAAGAAGAAGAAAAATGATATAAACAACATTTTTTCTCTTTGATTTGGAGGAAGAAATCAAAGGAAGAAGACACCAAATCATGCATAGCGAAATTACCAATAAATAATAAAGTAAGAATAAAAGAGAAAAAACAATAACTATAATCGCATATATCTCTACCATGAGGCACATAAGCTATTTGAAAACATTGTAAACAGTTTTTATCATAACTGCATTATAGTAACAGTCGATCTAATGATATCTAGTCCATTTATTCTATTCAATTTTAGTTAAACAGATGTAGTGTTGTTGCATCAACACTAAGAAACACCAGAAGATAAGCATATATATTATCTATTTCATATCCTTTCCACTTATAAACAGGAAGACGTTAACATATTTATCTGAAATCACTAAACTATTCCATGATGGTGTTCCAAAACATAACTTTCTAAGGAGTACCAAAACACATTTAGGCATTTAGCTGTTAATACTTACAGAGGATAACCATTGATAAGTGACATGATAACACAATGCCGATTGCAATCCACAGCATGTGGAACAGGAAAGCCATGTTCCTCCAATGCCTGCTCATGAAAAAACCAACAATTAAACAAATCAACCGATACAGACAGCAGAAACTTCTTTCTTTCTCCAACATTGATGATATTGAAAAGAAATCTGTAATAACTAAACCTTCATAAAGGCAAATTCTTTGAGTGCAGCGAGCCGCGACAAGTACAGCCAACTAAAGCTACTACGATGCCTCAAATAATCACGTTTTGACTTGACTGCCCTAAAAGAAGTCCTACCAAGCCTATGTAGCTTCATGGCCAGAATTGTACCATCTTCTGTAGCAACCTCAAATATATCTTGAGAACAGAAACAAAATCAAGAACAAGTTATGGATTTTAAGACTAAAGAAGAATCAAACTTCAAAAAGGGGGCAAGTTGACTATACCATCTTCAGAATATATCTTGAAAACAGAAACAAAATCAAGAACAAGTTATGGATTTTAAGACTAAAGAGAATCAAACTTCAGAAAGGGGGCAAGCTAACTATACCAGACTCCTTTCCAACACCAATTTGACGACCAACAGAAACAAAAACTCCACGATTAACCATTGTCTTAATTGCGAGAAAATCATAACCCAAGTATGTGAGCCGGAAACCATCATCTACACCAAAAATACAAAACAAAACATTCAGAGTTCCATCGCGAATGCACACATATAAGCAGTATAAAAAGTTCAAAAAATCAACTTGACAGCTGATCGCCACCAAGAAAGTTTAAGCAGGCATCTTTATGGGATAGATCTTTGTGATCAACATTACAAATTGAAAACGAAGGACTTATGTTTAGAATATAAAAACTCATGTCCTAAGAAAAGGATCAACTCCCTTTTTCCCACTCCAAGAAAAAACTACAATATATATGAATAAATCCCCATAGGGTAACGACGTAGATTTTTGCTACTCTTGATAAATATAATAGCAGTAATAATAACTGTAAAAACTTCCAACAAATGTTTAATAAACCAATAACACTTAACAGAATAATAGTAAAGAACTAACATTTTGAAGAGTCGTGATGCAAGAGCTTGTGCTTAAGCAAATTCTTCAAAACTTTATAAGTTCCCCCATGCCTACATGTCAATTATTACACAAAACATCACTACAATTACAAAGTTAATACTACTTAAACAAATAAATAAGTTTATGAATAAAAACTCACTTGAGGGACGCTATACGAGCTATCAACTCCGACGGTACAATTTCATGCTAAACACACCAAAATTAGTATATGAGTATTATCTAAAAGATTATTTAAAATAAAAAATACAAATTACAAGTGGAGAAAAAGAAACATACATTGCGCATGCCCATTTCGACGGCGGTGAGAACCCTAAAATCATCTTTGGAGAGATACCGCAGAACGTTCACGTCCAGCTTCATTTTTCACTCAATTATCTGAAAAATAATTATTCTAAAGTCGACGACGGCTAACTGAATGGAGAAGGGAGTAGGATTAGGATTCGGGAGTATAGTTCTGTTTCGAAGATGAGAGTGGGAGTTAGGGTATTTGAGGCAAATTTTTTATTTTAAGGTTGTTTTCAATGCTAATACAATAAACTAGGGCTGAGCGTTCGGTAAAAACCGAACCGAACCGGACCGAACTTCGGTTTTTTTCGGTTCGGTACTTTTCAGGTCGTGGACCGTTTGCCGAACCGAAATTTTCAGTTCGATTCGGTAAAAAACCGAACAAACCGGTTCGGTCAAAAAAACGATTTTTTTTCTTTTTTTCCTTTTGAGATTCCAAAGCGCACCTTATACTGCCAGCTCTATTCCAAAGCCCACCTTATACTGCCAGCTAATTTTCAATTATATCCCCTTAATTTGAAATATAATTATGATTCACTTACTATGAATGTGAAAAGAAGGAAGGAAAATTCCAAACACAGAATAGGAAACCAAAATAATTTCATTTACCCTATCTTACTTTCATCTTTATGGAATTACTTATGAAAAGTAACTTTCCTTTTTGGACATTCGTTCGTCCACCCAACCTTAAATTCAATAGCTGTGACAACGAGTATATGTTGGTATGGGTGGATTTGGAAAATAGCATCTTGGTAATTTCATTTCAAATAAAATTCCTCAATCTAACAGTGGATCAAATAGCAACAGACTTTTCATCAATCAATTTAAATGTTTATCATTGTTTGAGAAAATTAATGAAACAAAGTTATATATATATATATATATATATATCTTTTAAGTAATGATAGACTATGCATATCATTAAAATCAGTAAAAGAGAAACTTGACACTGAAAAATTTCACATCACTACTTTGCACAAGGGAGTATATATACATGAAACAACTTTGCAAAGCTCAAGCCAGAGGTAAAATACACAGAAAATCATACCAATCTTCAAGACTTGGAAAAGGGAATTTAATTTGTTGAACTTGTCTCCTCCTGCTCCTTTGATGTTTTGCTCAACAGAGACAACATAAGGTGCTCATCACCACCTACAAGTAACATAGGTGAATTCAGATTTATTTAATTAGAGCTCCGATTAATATCAATGTATCATATTAGATATATACCTGGGCCGAGATTATATATGGTGCGTGACCACGTTAACTTCTTCTGAGAAAAGAAAACCATGAATTAGAAGTAGCTCATGGCATTGGCAAATATAACTTAAGGTACAAAGTAGTATTGTTTTCTTGAAAATCATATGATCAACTGACATTTAAGCACATCTCCATAAAATTTAGTCAGTCAGGCTAGTATACAAATAAAGTTAAACTTATAGCTTGGGCATCAGTCAATAATGTAACTCTACCAGCATCCACATATTAGACCATTGATAAACTAAACACAAAACAAACTGAAATGTTAGAAAGCTAATAAGCCCAAATGGACACTTGGAGTGTAGGTGGTGTTTAATGTATTTCTTATTCCAGAAATGGTCAAGCTTACAGAAGTCAGAACTTTGTGCATTTAATCAGGTCATATGAAATCATTTAGCATAATTATAATAATGTTTAATCATGTTGTAACAATAAATTTTCTTTCAAATCTTGTTTCTATTGTAAACTAGTATAAGACAGGGGGATAACTTTGGAAAATACACGTTTCCTAATAAGTAAATATTAAGTTAGTTAATTAGTATAACTGCATCTAGTGGCAGACAAGTAACTACATTAGTTCCTAATTAGCAACACAGAGATGGAAGCCTGCAATGATTTAGAGAAAGCATAGCATAGCAAATGGTATAACTATAATAGAAGGTCCAAGTTGGACACCTTTTGAATAACCCTATGACTTCAATATAATCTTAACAAAATCGTCAAGTAACCAAAGAAGAACTATTCACATACTCATTCCTGTAGAATTTAGCATATAACTAAATGATGTAAACAATGACTAACTAAGAAGCAAGAATTAGTACTTGATGTCTTCGGCAATTTTGGGCAGGGGCAGGCCGGGACACGCAAATTCGGGCAGGAGCAGGAGCGGGCTGGTCGCACGAGTTCAGGCAGGACCAGGCGGGATGGGCTGGGCGGCGGGTTTGGGAAGCGCGGGTTCGGTGCAGTGGTGGAAGAGAGAGAGGTGAGAAATTAACACATGAGAGAGAGGAAGAGGGTTGGTGGGAGAGAGATAGAGGAAGAGCGACAGTGGGAGAGGGAGGGAGGAAAATCGGCGGAAGTGGGAGAGAGAGGGAGGAAGGGCGGCGGTGGGAGATGGAGTGAGGAAGATGAAAATGAAATTAGGGTTTTATTTTTTATGCCCAAGTAGTTAATTTAAAAAAAAAAAAAAAATCATTTTTTCTTATTTTCTTTATCTTAAATCATTAAATTCACTATGTTAAAATCTTTGCCAATTAACAAAAGTGATAGGCTTTTTTAGCATCTCATGTTCTTAGTTATTTTGAAGTAAGTGTAGTTGTTATTTATCAAGAAACATATTGATCAAATATTAATGCTAACATTAATGTTTTTTAGAATCTCAGGAGCTATTGTTGCAATCATCATTTGTTCAATAGGGTTGTGAATTTAAATGATTTTTTTTTTCGAGTTTGATTGATTGAAATTCATTTGAACTTGATTTGTTTTCGTTTTTGTTGAAAAGATTAATTACCTCACTCATCTGAATCGATTATATCATTACATATCGATTACACTATCAAATCTAAGTTAGTAAAACACAAATGAATAAATAACTAACTAGAATGAAACTAGACTAATATCACGACTTCTGGTAGGATTCGAACTCAAGACAAAGTGTTGGAACCTTAGCTAATGACAAGGTCCCATCAACACTAGATATCGATTTATTATACATAACAAATTGAGTTTAAAACGACATTAAAATTGCGATTGTTTTAGAACCTCAATTTAAGGTAGACTATGAAAAAATAAATTCTTATCCAGATCAGATTTGGCCAAATCCATCCAACTATATGACAAGTGTATTGCACTTGACATGTAGTTACTTTGAGTTCGAAACTGACAGTATACATAAAAAAACGACAGTATACATAAAAAAGATCAAACTACTAAAATTCAGCTGGACTAGTTCACATCCCTAATTGCAGATTAGGACATGTTTTAATCTCTTAATCAATTTACACCAAAAATAAGTTTTCTTTCCTCCTGGAGTTGTAGTGCCTATTCTTCCCAATCTTTTAACCCCTTTTTCCTAAACAAGTCATCAAGAATTGTAGACAGACCTCATGAAATTAAATACTATAACCAAACTATAATCAAGAATTCAGGAGATACAATTGGAATTTGTATAGAATATCATCTAAAGAACAATACAAGAAAAAATCACGAATCACATTCACATAAATCTCGATTAATTATACAATTCTGAAACAATCATCTAAACTTGTTGAATGTCACAGTGTAATCCCTCCACCAAACTCTTCAATAGTCTTGGTGGCAAGTGTAAGAATATCAACAAATGCGCTATATGATGCACGAAGAAATCTTGCTTCCACTGCCTCAAAATCCCTGTATACAATTAGGTAGATCAAACGGTAAACTTTGATTCAAACTTCTCAACAGAGAATGTATAACGGCTGAGACTTGGACCGGATCAGTTTAGATCCCAAATCTACGTCCATGTAATTTAGTCGGACGTTTCTCAAGAATATAAAAAGTACTGTCAAAGGGTCGGATTCAGACCAAACCAGTCCAGATCCGGATCCATGTGCAAAACCAAAGTATAGCCGGACTCTGAGATTAAAAGATTAGCTCTCAAAATCTCGACCACTATCTCTGTATACGACAAGCTTCTTAAAGCAACATAATTATTCAACTTAACCAAGAGCTCAATCTTTTTTCAATAACAGTGAGCACCAACACTGGAAAGATAAATCTCTTACACATTGAATCATTTACTTTTAAAAAAAATCAGAGCTTTTCGGAAGAGAATGGTATCAATAAGGTATCAAATTAACTTGTATTGTTAGTTGAGAATATGCATAAAATTAAGTTAATGACTCAAAATCTTTAATTATCAAAAAAAAAAAAACAATGAAAATACTAACGCATGTATTGTTAGAATGACAATATAACAACGTTAATATCAATTGTATAAATAAAACATTCTGTATTTCTAATTTTTATGTATATATTATCGGGTTTGGATCTTTGTTAGAGCTTATCAACCTAGCATATTCGCTCCGTGTGAATTGAATTATAGATCTTCTTAATAAGATCAGATCTATCGAATCTTTAATTGGTTAAAGATCCTAACCAATTGGACCAAACTCAGACTAGAATCGGCTTAATCAACAACCCTAAACATAATGCTCGGTTCAACTCCTTTAAAATCAACCAAATTCAAACACAATATCAAACTCAATAAGAAAATCAAACCATGTTTCAATATGTATTGTTCGACTAAGCTCGACTGTAGTTATCCATCCATCATAACAGAAGTCAATAGAAAAGAAGTACTCACACATAGAGCTTCCCATTGGAGACAGACATCTTCCTCTTTACTTTATCTGGTTGTAACTGTTATTGCAATAAAAATACATTATCAAAGAGAATTTATCAAAACATATCACATATACACGAAATAATTCCAATGCAATTACCTCCTTGTCAACAACTAATGCAGAATAAACCATTTGAGCTATTTCATCAGACTCATAATCAACTTCCAAGTTGCTGCAAATATAATTGAAATCAAAAGATAACAATTATTTCATGAAAGCATAAACACCACAATTCCTAGAAAAAATCACTTCTTTTTAATACCCAGATGAATTTAGAACATATAGTGGTTTATTAAAGGTTGAATTTAAACTATAATAAAAAAGGATTAAACATATGTAACAGATTAAGAATTAAGAGCAAAAATTCGATAATTCTTGATATATATTATCTATAAAGGTAAAATCTTTGTTGAATATTGACAAATCATACATTTAGATATCTGTAAATAAATACAAAGGAGGAGATTACCAACGAAAATCCCATTTGGTTGGGGCATTTGTTGTGAATTCAGTAGCTAAAGTTTCTTCCATGTTCTGCTCGCCACAACTTGAGAAGAGGTTGAATAATCAATGGGAAACGGTTTAGGGCAAATATAAATCCGGTTCGGTTCGAGCATTAGATACAATTGAACCGGTTTTTTTTTTATATTTTTGATTTTTTTTTAATGGATATTCGATTTTAAATTTGACTTAATCCCTTCTGATACACATTAGATACATTAAGTCAAAACTTTTTCTCGCGGGATTCGATCCTGAGTTCTCTATGTTAGAGGGATTAATTTTTTTGTATAAATCAATCACTTGTTAATTTTCTTTTTTTTATTATTTTGGGACAAGACTTTTGTCATGGTAGTAAAATGTATAATTATTAGGTTAGCGATATTGTCAAAGCAGATAATGTTGTAACAAAGCAAACTTTAGTAACTCCCTAATTTACCCTTTTAATGAAGGGAGGTAAATGCTAAACTTTTTAGTTTCCATAATACCCATCTTTACTAAGTTGGTAAGTTAATTATTTCAACTAAATTTCTCCCTAATGAATAAACTATTAATTTCTTTTTATCTTTTTATCATATTTGAAAATATATGAATCCACTTCAAAATCTCAATTTTAATGGAAGGTATCTCTCAATTTCCCCGATCTCTTGTTTGCCATTGGCGTCCATGTTCATTTTTCTTTACTTTTCTGCAACATGATAAAGAGATGCAAATCAAGAATATTTGTTCATATTCTATGGATCAATTTCTATTATTTTATTTCCAATTACTTAATTGACGTGTATTTTGAACACATATAAACTAAAATTTTCGTTATTCAACTTGAGTATTAATTATAAGTATCAAACCAAACTTAAACATATGATAATTTTTAAAATTTGATTTAAGCTCAATATATTTAATAATGTGATAATGAATTTGTGTTTGGTTAGATTACTCATTTGAACAAGTCATTTAACAAGTAAACCATACTCAACATAATTTCATCTCGATACGGATAACCGAGTCAAGCTTAATAATATTTTGTTCAATACTAATCGGCTCACTTACACCACTATATGTGTCTTCCCCGTTATTATTACGATCATAAGAAATTTCAAGAACAATCATTGACGCAACAAATATCCAAGTACCTGATGGTTTTTTTATGAACCCAAAGCAAATATTTAAACACCATGCCATAAACATCCAAAAAAAGCATTTGTATCAAGTTCCCCTTCCAAAGCCAATAATCGAATTGTAATGTGAACTATTAGAAACTTAGGAAATACAAACGAATCATTTCAAAAAAATCAAAGAAAAGTATAATACTGTCAATTTCATACAACAAAGGTTGGTTCAAGTGACATGAATCTTAACTTGAAATATCATAAACCGGAGCCTAGTTATTATTATTAGTAAATAACTTTAGTGATGTAGTTTCCTCAAAGTAATAACTCAAGATTGTTTAATTTGTTGTCAAAGATTTCAAGATTTGACAAATTAGTATTATTTCTCTTTCAATCTAAATAACACTAAAAAATTATTGCGGTATATGTATAGGAAAATTGCTTTTTTGGTATCATAGGATAGACCTACTTGCAATTTTAGTACCATTGAATACGAAAATGCAAATTTGGTACAATAGGATATGTTTTCATTGTAACTTTGGTACCAAACCCAATTTCCCCCCAAAGTTAATGATAATTTACCCCCTATGAAATGCATAATGTTCAATTTACCTCCTTGTGGTTTAAAAAAGAGCATTTTATCCCCCTGAAATTTTGTAAAAGTTTCACATCGTCTCCCTGATATTTTTATCCACTTTTATTATGATAATGTGGCATTTTAACCCCTGTGTTATGATAAATGTAGCAATTTATCCCCCTATGTTATAAAATAGTTTGCATGCCTACTCTCAATTTCGGCAAGTGAGTTACACTCTCCGGCTGAAAGGGGAATTGCTTCATTAAAATTTTTACAGGGGGTAAATTGATTTTTTTTTTCAAATTATAGAGGGGTAAATTGAACATTATGCATTTCATAGGGGATAAATTGTCATTAACTTTGGAGAAAAATTGAGTTTGGTACAAAAATGCAATGAAAACATATCCTATTGTACCAAATTTGCATTTTCGTATCCAGTGGTATTAAAAGTGCAAGTTAGCCTATCCTATGGTACCAAAAATACAAGTTAGCCTATCCTATGATACCAAAAAACAAATTTCCCGTATATAATACTTAAATAGACACACTCCTAGTGGAGAAAATATTCAATTTTTTGCAAATTTTCTTTTTCTTATATATTGAAAAATTTCCATCTATATTATGATTATAGATGAACTTGGGTACCTATAAAATACTTTTATGGCATTTAACTCATGCGACGAATAAATACCATCTAAATATACAAGTATTTCTGATAAATAATAACATATTTCACCAAAATACACAATAAAGATAAAACTTGAGTCTGGTTTTGCAAAATTAATAAAATACAACACAATTGCAGTTTTCTACCAATTTATCTTACAGATTTACATACACACGTACATGCATATTTTACAGAAGACAACATACTCACCAGCACAAATTTACTACACTACATATAAACCCCAACCTATATATACATAACAAGAAACCTCTCAACCTAAACACTTACCCTTTTACACATATTTCACATGGTAAATGTATGTATATGTACAAGTACAGTTGCGTCTATAAAGCCGGGAAAAGCCACCCGACTGACCAACCTACAAGCAATCCAGCACCCGCAAGTCCAAGTCCTAGTGCAAAAACAATCGCATATTTGCTTAAATGGAATCTCTGTTTCCCTATCTTCTTCTTTGCACCTCTACGTCGATTCTTCCTTAATGCCATACCTTTGACACGGACCCACGGTAAGAGAGCCGATGATGTAAGAGAATTGAACTGATCTTTGCTCCTAAGGTTAAGGCATAGTGTCTCTAGCTGCAGCATTTGAAGCCACTGCCTATAAGCAAATAAGTAAGAGGCTTGTCTGAAAAAGAGATCTATTACGTGTTCCTTTTCATTGTATGCTTCTTGAGCCAATTTCTCGGCTTCTCTTGCCCGTGTTTGAGAATGGCAGAGTGCCTCTAGCAGCTCCGATCGGGTGAGATCACCGCAGACTGGTTCATGTGTAGCTAATGAATCTAGTTTCAATGTACTAGAACCGTCACCATTGCTGAAAGTAAAGCATAATATATTTTTGAAGCAATGTAGGTTTATGCATAAAATACATGCTATAATGATAGGAACCATAAAATACTTTTTTCTACTTTTCAGTTAATATTGCGTAAAAACTTCACATGTGGTCGTAATATCTTTCTTAAAGTTAGCTGATTATGAAAGACGGTAAAACTGCATTTTTAGTCCCACAAGAATGGACCCTCAACACTTTTTGTCCCAACTTTTTACAGTGTTTTGTACTTGTGGTCCTGTCGCTCCTTTTTCATCTAACCTCTGCAATTTTATCCCATAAGAATAGTTTTGTTTTGCAGTTTTATCCCAACTTGGATGGAGAAGGAGACAATAGGACCAAGAGTGCAAAAACAATTGAAAGGATTAGGACCAAAAGGTCAATTTTTGTTGAACGCGGGACCAAAAGTCTTGAGGGTCCAATCCCATGAGACTAAGAATACAATTTTGCAAAACAAAACAATTTGTAGAGCTTGAGTCTAGATTTCATAACAAATGCACAAGAATATTTACTTTGTTATAAACACTGTCATCTAACTTTTGTTCTAAACTGTAATTTCAAGCAAAACAGGCTTACAGCAATACGTGAAAATGCAAACATACCAAATAGAGCAAAATACCTTATAGTTTCATCTGACCCTTGTATTAGGCAGTCTAGTACTCCTAATGTGCCATGTGATTTATCCACACTTACTGAATCAAGATTTCTACGAGTCTCTTTATTTGGCATTTGTTCTTTAACTTCCTCGGAATTATTAACACAACGCATGGTCTGAGCTTTCGGAAGATCACAATTGCTAACAAACTGAGATGGCCTCTGAGAAGCCAAGGATGCTAAATCATTTGTATCAGCTGCATTCCACCATGGTTCGATATTCTTAAGTCCAATCAAATGTGAATCGAGATCAGAAAAAAGCTTCTTATTTTCCATCTCCTTCTTCATTGGTGTTTTCCGTAATTCATCATCAGTTATAGCCTCAAATTCTCGCAACCAGCTATCTTGATCATTTTTGGCATGTTTATGAGAACACTTCAATGGACTATCTGAAGAAAAAGTAGCATCCTTTTGGGAATAACAAGTATAATATTCCTCAATGAGACGATTTTCCTCACTTGCTTTTGCATTACCACTAGCACTGAAAGATTTTAACTCTGCATCCAACACGTTAAGTTGCTCGTACGAATAACATTTCCCAAGCCCATGATGGTTTAAGTTTAACCACATCGATTCCAAACTTGAAGAATTACATTTACATTGCTTATAATTCTTGACAAAACTATACGATTCATCTACAGTCTGACCAGATTTGCCACTGAATTCTGATTTCAGTTTAGACATTGATTTTGCAAAATCTAAGAATACAATGCAACAGCTAGCACGTTTTTTGTCACGCTACCGTCATTTTCAGCTGCATTAATCCAATAATTCAATAATAAATTACACTCAAAATCATTATTTCGCATATCACAAAATCAGATAAAATTTTCAGTAAATTGATATCACCATAATAATCACCAAAGCTATAAAGCATACCACAAAAAACTAAAATCAAGTTCTATACTTGACCAGTAAGTTATCAAAAATTGAAAAAGATACCAATATATGAAAACCTTCAAAAATCTAATTACACGAATTGTAATCCCTAAAAATTCTGGCTAATACAAAATAAAATTGACACTGCAATCCAATCCTTACAATTTTCCCTAATAACATTTATGTTCTATGTACCACCCAAAAAAAAATCATAAAATCAATTAAAACTAATACACGAAATTACTGAGCCATGATATGAAATTGAAGATATAAAACAAAATCTTACATGTATAGATTCGCAGTATTCGGATAATTGTAGAAAGAAAGGAAGATTTATCTCGCTTAGGATTGAAGTAATGCGAATTCAATCTACATATAAAGTTAGAAGTATTTTACTACTAATTTATTTCCCTGCAGTTTGTACAATTCGCGATCTTCTTCTTGAGCTGAAGTAAATCGCTATTACTTTAACTTTTTCCTAAAAGTCCAAATCAAGTTAGCTGGTAGTCGCACTCCTGGGGCCAACTATCAATCAAACTTAAATATCTTAAATTGCAAAATTTAAAAAATGGTCTTATAACTTTGATATTTATTCATCGTAAAGGCACATTTAGTCCTTTAATTTTTATTAATCTTAATTTTAATCATATGCATAATAAATTGGGTCCTTTAACTTTTAATAAATTTCAATTTTCGTTCTACAGTTACAAATTTGGTCTTACTATCGAGAAAAAAGTTTGTAATCAAAGGACATAAATTAAAACTTATTGAAAGTTAAATGATGATATTATATACCAAAATACATGGACAATTTGTGAATTCAAGATAGAGGGAAAAACACTTTTGATACCAAACTTTAGTCCAAAAAACACATTTGGTAACAAGTTTTTTGAAAAAACACATTTCATACCATGATTCACACAATCTTGACACATTTAGTTTTGCTGTCAATTTTCGGACGAAATTCAGCACGTATCCCTCGTGTGCCCGTTAAATTGACAATGGGAGAGAAAACATGAACTGGTTTTAAAGACCCACAATTGACGGAACATGCTAAATTCCGTCCGAAAATTGACGGCAAAAGTAAATATGTCAAGATTGTGTGAATCATAGTATAAAATGTGTTTTTTCAAAAAGTTTGATATCAAATGTGTTTTTTGGACTAATGTTTGGTATCAAAAGTGTTTTTCCCTCATTCAAGATAAGGTTATATACCAAAATACTCATGTGATCACTTTAATCAAGATATAATTGGGAATTAAAAATTCACACACCACTGTTGACTAGTTTAATCAAAATAACAAATACGATCCCTAAATTACTAAACAATTAACTAATCAGTAAGCCAACAAAATTTGTAGAAATCATATCAGTTGTAGATCCATACATAAAACAAAACAACCCTAACATTCACAAATTTTAAAATATGAAGGAAAAAAACATAAATTCAAAAGATTTAAAATTCATATAAAATCTAAAAGAAGCCATAAGTTTTGAAAATCCATCAATTCAAATGGGGTCTTAGTTTTCACCAGCTAACTAATACGATAATTAGTCCAACTCTCTCCTCCTGTTTGATTTCCTTGTAATTAAAAACCCCAATTAATTGAGTCACATGACCCACATGTAACCTAGTTCGAGAAAATCAAGAATTTCGGGCTGATATGTGACTGTGATTGTCAAATTAATTTACTTAAAGAATTTTATTGTCATTCAAATCTTAAAAGGACTTGTATGCACAATAACTCAAAGAAACAATATCCATAACATAGCTAAACTATACTTATATATACGAGACAATTACCATATAAAATTAATGAAATGATAGTGCCCTGCAAGCCAATATATTTAGCTTGTATTAGGACTATCGTAAACTTTCTCTAGTATAAATGAATTAATACGCTCTTTTGTTTATAGTATGTAAATCAAACAATGACCAACTCATCTCTCGCGAATCACTTAAGCGATTGGATGAAATCCTTGGATCACAATAGACTATGGGACGATTCACTTCAGTATGAGTGCAATCATGAAACAGCCTCTAAGGTCGTGATCTTAAAACATGTTCCAAGTCATAGATTCCGAACCAGACGGGGTATCGAAGGAATCGCAAAGACTTTTACAAATATGCATGATTCACATGGAGTGAATTTGTAGCGTTTCATGAGCAAGGCATTTGATGCCAGTGCATATGAGTAGGTGGTTCGATAGGGGATCGAACGCATCGAACGACCCGAACAGAGAAACCCATTGTGGAAGCGCATGACGCATATCAGTGATGGGATGTTTCTCAAGGCTTATAATAGTGTACGATTTAGTCCTTAGACTTGAGGTGCTAGGGCGAATTCGGAGCATGGGTATACGTACTTTGATCTAGGTACAGGTCACGTAGCCTGACCATAATGTGCCTAAGTTGGGTGCGTATAGTTGTGTACGCGAGTGGTTAGTACCAATATGGGATCTACCGACTCAACGTAGTGTGTTGAGAGAATTTCCTATACATTCTTAGATAATAGATTCCGAGAAACCTATGGCCATAGTTGGTGACGGATTTGGAAAGGGGTTTCCAAATTTAGCAGTCACACTGGAATCATTATCCAGAATTAGAAAGTATAGTTATCGAGATAATTAGAGGTGCCGATTAATTCACACACCCTGGGTCTCGATCGGGAAATTAAGTCGATAGAAGGACCGTATGTACATGGTACTTATAAGAGGTGAGGTTCACTGAGATCAATTCACCTAAAGTTGGGCCTCATGGGCTTGTGGCTAGACATCGACCATGAGGTGTGGGTACTCATGAATTAATAAGAAGATTAATTCTTGAGTGGTTAATTGAAGGTGTTCAATTAATCGGAGCAATTATAAGCTCATTAATTAAATCACGAAAGTCGTGGGCCCGCGGCCAATTGATGGTGAACCTAGAGGGTCACACACAATACAATTGGACTGCAACAAATCATATATGGAAAGTTTGATTTAAAGAGTTAAATCAAAATTGGAGAATTAAAGTGTTAATTCTTAAAGGAGAAAAATATTAATTAGAAGTAGTCTAATTAATTAATGGAGAAGATTTAATTAATTAATTGGATTAATTAATTAAATGGGCTGAATTAATTAAAAGAGTTTAATTAATTGAAAGATGGTTTAGGTCCATTAGGAAACAAATAAAGGCCATAAGTAAATGGGCTTTAAGTTTCTTAGTAGGATTAGAACACATCTAGGTCAAGACTCATTATCTATATAAGGAGCTCAAGACCTCAAAAACCTAAGCCCCAAGACACAAAAATTTCGTGCCCCCTTCTTCTCCATACAAAATCAGCCGCCGCCACCTCTCTTGTTCTTGAGGTTCGGCCGAACCCTGTGAAATTGCACAGGGTTCATGTGATTTCTTCTTCTTACTTCCTTGCTTGATAACCTTTGGATCTTAGTTCTGAGCCTGTGGATCCAAAGGAGTTGCTTCAATCCAGTTGGTGTGGATACCGCTAGAGGCACAACACTTGGGGTGCTTCTCTCGAACCAAAAGTCCTGCAGATCTGAAAGAAGACCCGAGAAAAACCACCACCGTTCCTGTGGTGAGGTAAAATCGCTAAACACCCTATGGATGTTTTGATTTGAATAAAAACTCTTTTCGTATGACTAGATGAATAAATATTCTGCTTGGGTTATTTTAAAATTTTAAAATTCCGCTGCTTTTAACGTTCTGACGTTACTGATAACCCAACAATTAATTAGTCATGTGCATTTCACGTGCGTTTCATGTGCGTTTTACGTGGACTTTTCTAGTTTAAATTAGTTAACATATATAATATGAATGATATGAATTATTATTATCAATGTATATAATTGTATATGTTATTTAATTTACTCACCACATAATTTCTTTGAAAAAAAAAATTGGTTTATTTTCGAGACAAAATTTCACCCTCACAAAAGTGAGGTTGATCTAGTTTGTCTTGGTCGTTTCGAGTTTTCAAGTTCAAAATTTCAAAGCTCTAGCTCTTTGTAAAAATATGTATAGATCATGTTTCTAAAATATGCAAAAAATTAAAACACATTCCAACACAAAATCAAAAATTTCCTGGGCTATTTTAGTTATGGCAATGGTTAATTAATTGATGGAATCCTGTCATCTAAAAAGTTGGAAAATAAATATTGAAAGGACATACTCAAAGGTGTTGGGAGTTTGCCCACGAGCGGAGAAATTGAAGATTCTGTATGTACATTTACTTGTTTGTCAATGAAGATGAAAAATTTATGTCTGAATGAGTTAACATAAACAACATATTAATGCTGCTCTTTGCTGGTATTAGAATATGATTCAACAAATGAACAAAAGCAGCAAACAATTGATACACTGAAGAAATGAAGAAAAATGAAGTTGCGATATATTTTCCCCAATTTCATACATTAGGTCAAAATCTGACCGTTGGCTGTTGTACATAAGAATTCAACTTATTATTAGAATAGGCGTGTTTTTATATTTCCCGATTTTATTTGGTTTCCTCTTCTTAGTCGGTTAAGTAGTTAGTATAAATAAGAGGACTTGTAGTGTAATTAGAAATAGATTCAGACTTACTTTTCTGAAAACTCCTTTTGATAATTCATAGTTGATTTTTCTTTTTCTCCAGTTTTCCATCTCAATCTCTTGTTCAAATTAACATGTCGTATCAATTATCCAAAACTAACATGGTATCAGCAGTTCACTTCATCAAACACCACGGCTTCTAATCTCTGATCATCATCTCCAAATTATCATCTTCAATCACTTCTCCAGAAATTCGGATATCAAATTCAGTCATCATCTGATCTCCAGATCCCAGGCTATTTCTATATCACTCTAATCTCTTTTCTATTTTTTTTCTATCTCTCTTGATTCTTCTTCTTTTCTGTCCAGTTTATACTCTCTTTTTCTCAAGATTCATTCAAGAATCTCTGTTTCTTGATCTCTCTATATCAATCTTTATAATCATGTCCACTGCTTCTGAAGATATTACAACACCACAAAGAACTAGACCACCAATAGAGGACCCATCCAACCCCTAATATTTACATCCGGCTGATGGCCCCGGCTTAAATCTTGTTAACAAACCCTTAACAGAGGACAATTTCCAGTCCTGGAGTAGGGCTATGAAGATGAGCCTTACAGTAAAGAACAAATGGGGTTTTGTGGATGGTTCTATTCCCAAACCCACTAATATTCCAACCCTCATCAACTATTGGGAAAGAAATAATACTATTGTTGTTTCTTGGCTTCTAAATGCAGTTTCTACAGATATTGAATCTATCATTCAATATCATACTTTAGCCACTGATCTTTGGGCAGAATTAACAGAAAGGTTCAAACAAGGAAATGGACCCCGTTTATATCAACTAAGAAGGGACTTACTCAAATTAACACAAGAAAGACAATCTGTCAATAGCTATTATACTATGCTCAAGGTTTTTTGGGATGAAATTCAACACTCTAGGCCTACCTGTACTTGTGGGAAATTAGAGGAATATTTCCAACATGAATACTTGTTTATTTTTCTAATGGGTCTTGATGACTCCCTCTCCCATACCAGAAGCCAAATCTTACTTATGGACCTTTTACCCACTGTCAATAAGGCTCTGGCTCTCATATCACAGGAAGAAAAACATAAATCTCTTCAATTCTCTCCTCCTGGTCTAGATCCTAAAAACTCCATGGCCTTTGCCATAAAACCTTCCACTTTCAATCCACCTCTCAACATCCCAAAACCAACCCCTTTTAGACCATCTTTTTCAAACCAGAGATCTCCTTTTCCAAACACCTTCAGTTCAACAAATCAACCCACCAGACCCATTTACAATCCCAACTACAAAGGCAACAAACCAAGACCCTATTGTACTCATTGTAACATGCAATGACACACTGTGGAAACTTGTTTCAAAATTCATGGTTTCCTTCCTGGTTTTAGGAACAATTCTAAATCAAATCAACCTCAAGCCAACAATCTCAGCACAACTACCATGAACACTACTCCTGGCCTATCTGATTTTGTTCAGACTCTTAGCACTGATCAGTATCAACAACTATCTCAACTATTCTCTTCTCAGTCTATTGGACAATCACCTACTACACCTTCCACTGATTCTACTGTTAATTCTTTCAGCATTCAAAATAATAAAGGTACCTGTCTTTCTGCTTCTCTTCTTCACTTCAAGTTTCCTAGCAATCATTGGATACTTGATTCTGGTGCTTCCCATCATATCTGCACAGATATACATCTTTTTAATTCAATTAGACATGCATCTGATACTAGTATTACATTACCAGATAACACCTCTATTTCTGTATATTTCATTGGCACTGTTCTAATTCATCCTAATATTCTTCTATCTAATGTGTTATATGTTCCATCTTTTAAATTCAATCTTCTTTCTGTTAGTTCTATGTTGCATAATGGATTGCACACTGTTGTTTTTACGCATGATCATTTCTACATACAGGAGACACTCTCATCCAGGATGATTGGACTGGGTAAACTACAACAAGGCTTATACATTCTTGAGGCTCCCGCCTTATCTCATTCTATTTCTGCTTCTTGTAATAAAGCCACCACAATAGATACATGGCATTGTAGGTTAGGACACCCCTCTTATCAGAGGTTACTTTCTCTTAAAGATGTACTCAATCTACCTGATTTTTCAAATAAAACTGATCACTTCTGTGACATTTGCCACTTGCAAAACAAAAAAGATTACCTTTTCCTACTCTTAATAATATGGCTTCTAGTGCTTTTGATTTGGTTCATTGTGACATCTGGGGACCCTTCCATATTCCCTCTTATACTGGTTTTAGATACTTTATTACATTGGTTGATGACTTCACACGGTTTACTTGGGTTTATTTGATTTCCCATAAGCATGAAACCAAAGTTTTTATTCCTAAATTCATTCACATGATACATAATCAATTCAACACAACCATTAAGATTTCCAGGTCAGATAATGCAAAAGAGCAGTTATTTCATTCTTTATTTTCCAATTTAGGCATATTGCATCAGTTTTCCAATGTTCAGACTCCACAACAGAACTCTGTTGTGGAGAGGAAACATCAACACATCTTAAACATTGCTAAATCTTTATTATTTCAATCCAAATTACCTATTGATATGTGGTCTGAATGCATACTCACTGCATTTTATCTTATGAACAGAACTCCATCCCCATTACTCTATCATTCTTGTCCCTACACTTTGTTATATGATAAACCTGTTAACTATGCTTTTTTAAGAAAATTTGGTTGCTTAGCATATGCTTCCACTCTTCATGAACACAGAAAAAAATTTGATCCAAGGACAAGACAATGCACTTTCATTGGTTGTGCCCCTGGCATCAAAGGGTACAAATTATTTGACAATACTACTACTAAAGAGGTGTTCATGTCTAGAGATGTATTCTTTCATGAGGACACTTTTCCTTTTCACTCTCACAAACCAGTATCACCCAACACTACTGTGCTTCCTACTGGTTCACATTTCTCTCCTTTCTTACAAGCAGAATACCCTTTTCTACATACTGAACAAACTACCCCATCCACTCCCCTTCCTTCTGATTCTGTTTCTCCTACTTCTCCTATTTCTCAGCCACCTACACATCAAGATCCTCCATCTGTTCCCATACTAAGAAAGTCTCCTAGGATTGTTAAACCCCCATCTTATCTCACTGATTTCCACTGTAATTCTACTTCTTCATCCAACACAAATTACCCTTTAGCTTCTATCCTCTCCTACAGTAATGTTTCTACCCCCTATAAAGCTTTCCTTGCTAACATATCTTCTGTTTTTGAGCCCACTACATACAAACAAGGTATTAAACATCCAGAATGGGTCCATGCTATTAATGAAGAACTTCAAGCAATGGAAATGAACAACACATGGATTGTCACTACTTTACCCCCATAAAAAATTCCCATTGGCTGCAAATGGGTTTTTAAAGCCAAAAGAAAATCAGATGGTTCCATTGACAGGTTTAAAGCTAGACTTGTTGCCAAGGGGTTTACTCAAACCGAAGGCATTGACTACACTGACACCTTTTCCCCTGTGGTAAAGTTGGTAACTGTAAAAGTGTTGCTTGCTATTTCAGTTGCCAAGAATTGGTTTCTTCACCAACTTGACATTAACAATGCCTTCTTGAATGGAGACCTCACTGAGGAGGTCTACATGGAATTACCACAGGACTACACTCCTCCTACTTCTTCTTCAATAGGTAAACAGGTTTGTAAGTCTATGGACTTAAACAAGCAAGTAGACAGTGGAACACTAAAATCACAACTGTCATACAATCATTGGGATTCACTCAATCATTATCTGACTATTCCTTATACACAAAAGGGTATGGCACTTCTTTCATTGCTTTACTAGTTTATGTTGATGATATTATTCTTGCAAGTCCAAATATGTCTCTGATTTCTTCTATTAAATCTTTACTAAGTCAATTTTTTACCTTAAGGGACTTAGGGCAACTAAAATATTTTTTGGGTTTGGAACTTGCTTATTCTCAATCTGGTTTGGTAGTAACACAAAGACAATACACTCTACAATTGTTAGAAGATACAGGCTATCTTGCTAGTAAGCCCCTGGGTCTGCCTATGGATCCCAACATCAAACTTGCTCATGATCCATCTAATCTATTACCTGATGCTTCTCCATATAGAAGGCTAGTTGGTAGACTTATATATTTGACTTTAACCAGACCAGACATTAGTTTTTCAGTTCATAAATTGAGTCAGTTTCTAGCTAAGACTTTACAATGTCATATGAATGCAGCGCATCACTTATTAAGATATCTAAAGGGTAACCCAGGACAGGGATTACACTACTCACCTAATACTAACATCAATCTTTCTACATTTTGTGATGCAGACTGGGGATCTTGTCTGGATACCAGACAATCTACTACAAGGTTCTGTGTCTTCCTAGGGAATTCCTTGATTTCATGGAAATCTAAGAGACAACATACATTTTCAAGGTCTTCAGCTGAGGCTGAATACCGTTCACTTGCTGCAACTACTAGTGAATTACTATGGCTAGCTCAATTGTTAAAAGATTTAGGTCAACATACCTCTACTCCGGTGCTCTATTGTGATAATACCTCTGCATTACACCTCGCCACCAATCCAGTATTTCACGAACGGCAAAGCATGTGGAGATAGATTGCCACTTTGTCCGTGAGCATGTCTCTCGCCGTCATCTACGTTTGCTCCCAATCAGATCATCTTCGCAACTGGCAAACGTCTTCACCAAATTTCTTCCAAAACAACCATTTCAATTCATCTTATCCAAGATGGGTATAAAAGATCTTTATATGCAATCTTGTGGGGGGCTATTAGAATATGATTCAACAAATGAACAAAAGCAACAAACAATTGATACACTGAAGAAATGAAGAAAAATGAAGCTGCGATATATTTTCCCCAATTTCATAAATTAGGTCAAAATGTGACCGTTGGCTATTGTACATAAGAATTCAACTTATTATTAGAATAGGCGTGTTTTTATATTTCCCGATTTTATTTGGTTTCCTATTCTTAGTCGGTTAAGTAGTTAGTATAAATAAGAGGACTTGTAGTGTAATTAGAAATAGATTCAGACTTACTTTTCTGAAAACTCATTTTGATAATTCATAGTTGATTTTTCTTTTTCTCCAGTTTTCCATCTGAATCTCTTGTTCAAATTAACATGTCGTATCAATTATCCAAAACTAACAGCTGGTCATGACACTTCTAGTGTCTTGATAACAATATTGTGTTATGGAAAACTTTCATTAAACTCCCATCGAAAATTTTGATTTTGTAAAATTACTCATCAAAAGTTTTCATTTTATAAAATTTTCTATTAGATTTCCTTCAAGATATCCCTTAATTCTTTTGTCAAAAATTAAGAGAGTATGTGCTTCACATTCCAATACTGCGATTATCTTTATATTTTCCTAAGATAATCACGAAATCTCCATGTTATGGAAATTCGGGTGAAAATGGTGAACGCTAGTGAAGTTGGTGAAAAAATCAAGTTTGATTATATCGATAGAGAAGTTGGTGAAATTGATGTCATCTTCTTTATTCAAATCTTCGTTTACATCTAAATCCTTGATTTTATCGTTAATAAGAATTTCAAAGACGTTCAATGATATGTTGCCCTTAAAACAAGTAAATAGAGCTCTTAAAATGAAAACTGATATTGTAAGAACTTGTGATTCAATCATATCAATCCAATTAGTTTCTCGAACAAAAAAAAATTATACTATTATGGAATGGACTAAATAATTTCTTATGATCTTAATTTGGAATAAATTTTACTAGATCTCATGACTAAATCAATCATCATTTTATATTTGATTACAATAATTTAAAGCCAAATTTTTTTATTAAAAAATAAATTTCATGAAAAAATAAATTGAGTATCAGTCATAAATTTGCTCTATTTTATGACATAATAAAATTATTTTTATTCTGATTAATAAAAGTTACCCGTGAAATTAACTAATCACGTACAAAATACGTGCAGTTTTCTAATAATAACAAAAGCAGAGGTAAAGGTTGCAAACCTCAATGGAAACTTGCTCTTTTTGTCTATGTATTGCAACTTCTATGACTATAAGTTTCTTCAGAATCTATTTCTTAAAATGTTAATCACAATGCCATATTCAAGAATGAGGAGCTCGTCGACGAAGGAAAAAATCTGTTACATGTTCTTCCAAACAGCTATTTTCCATAGCATGTAACGTCTCCTCATAACTTATAAATTGCTGACATTTTCTCTAACACAAGTTCTGCAGATGGTAAGATTCATTTTCATGCGCCTGGAGAATTCCGAGGCCTTGCTGAGCTTTCGAGGGTGGCTTTGCAAATACTAGACATCCGATCACCACCAAAGATGCTCCTATACTTGGATAATATGATCTTGCTACTCTCGTCTCGATCGTGAAGGCGTTCACGATTGGAGCCACTGACATGAAGTGCAAACCGATAACTTCAGCCAAGGATATCGTCATATTTACTAATTAAGTTTCGATTACAAGATTCATAAATCTGTAAAATTAGATAAGTTAGTCTAATTAGACAAAATTTTTTTTCTCAAAGGTGTTGTACATAATTGATAATTCAGAGACATGTCTCCTGCTTATTATTATTTGCTACTATATTGTAATTCTTAGTTGTTTTGATAACTATTATTTTATTGATAATAGAAAAATGCATGTGCGTTAGCAATATATAATTCATAACATAGTTAACAATTCTTTTATTATACAATGCAATTAACATTTAAAATTAGTTAGTAACGTGCGAAATATGTGCACTTTTCTAGCATATTTCGTAATATATAGCAAAGCCTATTAATTTTTTTTCTTTCTATTTTTACCTAGAATATTTTTAACTCGGCTTATAATGTTCTTAAAATGGTACATCCCACTTTTCCTTCTTTCTCCTGCTCTCTAGCCCGATCCTGGACAAGAATCCAACCCCTTGTATTTGTATAATTTTATATTATTAGTTAATTTATGATCAAGGGGCGAAGATAGAGCATTTTTTTTTTGGGGGGAGGGGGGAGGGGGGGTTAAGGTTTGGTACGAACTTGATATTTTTTTCGATGTTTTGTAATATGACAAGAACTAATCAAGATAAACAAACAAATTGTGCAATACAATAGTTATAGTCTATCTACTTAAATGTCGACAATATATTATCTAAAATAAATTAAATTAAATATGCTAATGAAATAGTTAAAAGGTAGGTGTTAACTTCTCAAAAAATGATAAAAAGAATATAAAAACAACTCAAAGATTTGAACTCCACACCTAATAGAACTAAAGGCCCTATTTGGAAAGGTTTTGACTCGGTTTCGTGGGTCTCAATTTAAAAAAAATAGTTTGGGTGGTTTCAGTGAAACATTTGAAACCCCGTTTGGTTAGGTTTTGGATGTTGGATTTTGTTGTTTTGAAAAAACTGAAACTCCACTTGTATTGGGTTTGGATGTTGGGCTTTGGGGACAAAAGTAGGCGATATGTGTCAAATCAATATTTTTTTTATATAGTTTGGGAAAAAAGTAGGTGGTAGGTGTCAAATCAAAATTTTATAGATTTGAAGAGTTTGGATGTGAAATTCTAAATAGGTTTGTGATGAGTTTCACGAGTCTAATGAAAACTCAGTTGGAAGGATTTTGGCCCGATCTCGCGAAACCAGGCCAAAATCCATGCACATATGCTCTAAGATGACAGTTTCACCAGCCCACACACTCCTTTTTGTTAATTAACAATTAAAAATATGTTAACTTGTACAAATTGATAAAAGGAATACACAAAAAGTTAAGGCCATCTCCACCGACTCGGGGGAGGGGGAGTCGATGGAGAGGTCGGAGATTTACCACTACCCTCTTTTTTTTTTTTTTTTTTTAATTTTTTTCTTTCTTTTCTTTAGGAAACCGTAAATCATCATCAAATTTGCAATTGAATTCAATCAGTAGTATAATTGAAGAAGCAATTTATGAATAAAAGGAAAACAGAATTGATACAAACCATTAATTATTGCAGAAATGAGGAAGAAATTGAAGTAAGGTGCAGATAGAGGAGATAGGGGCAAGGGCGAGACATTTCTTATTTTTCTAGTTCTATACTTCTATTGTGTGCAATTATTCGATGTTTATTTAGCAAATAAGTCAAATTTTGATATTTTAAAAAATTATACATTGGTCCAATCTCTGTGTTAGGTTTATTTTAAATATATATTGGGTTCAATTCAATAAATAGTTGGGAACTTGAGTTCAATGTATAATTTTATAAACTCATAAAGTGTTAATAAGATAATGAATATATTATTTTTTATAAACGATAATAACATCATTACATCAATATTGTAAAATTAGAAATTTCATTCAACTAAAAACAAATAACAACCAAAAACTATTAGTATTAAACTCGAAAAACCCGCAATAATGAATATGTTGTTCCTAAACACAATATGTGTTTCCGTTATTGAAAGTTTTATCTTAAATACTTAAACTGAAATATATAATTGATGCCATTGTTAAATTTCATAGAATAATGTTAAATTTCTTATTATTAATGACAATATTAAATTTATTATAAATCATTATTATTAATTTCATTAAAATAATTATTATTATTAAAAAAAATAAAAAATTATAATAATTATAATTAATTGAGGTGAAGTTGGTGAAATTGATGTCATCTTCTTTATTCAAATCTTCGTTTACATCTAAATCCTTGATTTTATCGTTAATAAGAAATTCAAAGACGTTCAATGATATGTTGCCCTTAAAACATGTAAATAGAGCTCTTAAAATGAAAACTGATATTGTAAGAACTTGTGATTCAATCATATTAATCCAATTAGTTTCTCGAACAAAAAAAAATTATACTATTATGGAATGAACTAAATAATTTCTTATGATCTTAATTTGGAATAAATTTTACTAGATCTCATGACTAAATCAATCATCATTTTATATTTGATTACAATAATTTAAAGCCAAATTTTTTTATTAAAAAATAAATTTCATGAAAAAATAAATTGAGTATCAGTCATAAATTTGCTCTATTTTATGACATAATCAAATTATTTTTATTCTGATTCATAAAAGCTACCCGTGAAATTAACTAATCACGTACAAAATACGTGAAGTTTTCTAATAATAACAAAAGCAGAAGTAAGGGTTGCAAACCTCAATGGAAACTTGCTCTTTTTGTCTATGTATTGCAGCTTCTATGACTATAAGTTTCTTCAGAATCATATTATATTGGTTCACATTCAAGGACTCATCAAATCTATTTCTTAAAATATAGTGCAAACAGATATCTTCAGCCAAGGATATCGTCATATTTACTAGTTAAGTTTCGATGACAAGATTCATAAATCTGTAAAATTAGATAAGTTAGTCTAATTAGACAAAAAAAAATTTCTCAAAGTTGTTGTACATAATTGATAATTTAGAGACACGTCTCCTGCTTATTATTATTTGCTACTATATTGTAATTCTTAGTTGTTTTGATAACTATTATTTTATTGATAATAGAAAAATGCATGTGCCTTAGCAATATATAATTCATAACATAGTTAACAATTCTTTTATTATACGATGCAATTAATATTTAAAATTAGTTCGTAACGTGCGGAATATGTGCACTTTTCTAGCATATTTCGTAATATATAGCAAAGCCTATTAATTTTTTTTCTTTCTATTTTTACCTAGAATATTTTTAATTCGGCTTCTAATGTCCTTAAAATGGTACATTCCCGCTTTTCCTTCTTTCTCCTGCTCTCTAGCCCGACCCTGGACAAGAATCCAACCCCTTGTATTTGTATAATTTTATATTATTAGTTAATTTATGATCAAGGGGCGAAGATAGAGCTTTTTTTTTTGGGGGGGGGGGGGGGAGGGGTGGTACGAACTTGATATTTTTTTTCGATGTTTTGTAATATGACAAGAACTAATCAAGATAAACAAACAAATTGTGCAATACAATAGTTATAGTCTATCTACTTAAGTGTCGACAATATATTATCTAAAATAAATTAAATTCCATAAAATTGATTTTAGAAAAAATAAAATATTTTAGGACTTGAACTTGGGTTCATACACATACTCATTTAGAAAGAACATAACCACTAGACCAAATGCTCTCATATGCTAATGAAATAGTTAAAAGGTAGGTGTTAACTTCTCAAAAAATGATAAAAAGAACACAAACTCAAAGATTTGAACTCCACACCTAATAGAACTAAAGGCCCTATTTGGAAGGGTTTTGGCTCGGTTTCGTGTGTCTCGATTTAAAAAAAATAGTTTGGGTGGTTTCAGTGAAACATTTGAAACCCCGTTGGGTTAAGTTTTGGATGTTGGATGTTGGGCTTTGGGGAAAAAAGTAGGTGGTATGTGTCAAATCAATGTTTTTTTTATTGAGTTTGGAAAAAAAGTAGGTGGTATGTGTCAAATCAAAATTTGATTAAGAGTTGGATGTGAAATTCTAAATAGTTTTGTGATGAGTTTCACGAGTCTAATGAAAACTCATTTGGAAGGAATTTAGCCCGATCTCACGAAACCGGGCCAAAATCTATGGACATATGCTCTAAGATGACACAGTTTCACCAGCCCACACACTCCTTTTTGTTAATTAACAATTAAAAATATGTTAACTTGTACAAATTGATAAAAGGAATACACAAAAAGCTAAGGCCATCTCCATCGCCTCAGGGGAGGGGGAGTCGGTGGAGAGGTCGGAGATTTACCGTTGTCTTCACCGATTCGACGTGGGGGGGGGGGGGGGGGGGTGGTGAGGGGCGGTGGGTGGCCACCTGCCCTCTTTGTTTTTTTGATTTTTTTCTTTCTTTTCTTTAGGAAACCCTAAATCATCATCAAATTTGCAATTGAATTCAATCAGTAGTATAATTGAAGAAGCAATTTATGAATAAAAGGAAAACAGAATTGATACAAACCATTAATTATTGCAGAAATGAGGAAGAATATTGAAGTAAGGTGCAGATAGAGGAGATAGGGGCAAGGGCGAGACATTTCTTATTTTTCTTGTTCTATACTTCTATTGTGTGCAATTATCCAATGTTTATTTAGCAAATAAGTCAAATTTTGATATTTAAAAAATTTATACATTGGTCCAATCTCTGTGTTAGGTTTTTTTAAATATATATTGAGTTCAATTCAATAAATAGTTGGGAACTTGAGTTCAATGTATAATTTTATAAACTCATATTTCAAGTGTTTATGAGATAATGAATATATTATTTTTTTATAAACGATAATGACATCATTGCATCAATATTGTAAAATTAGAAATTTCATTCAACTAAAAACAAATAACAACCAAAAAATATTAGTATTGAACTTGAAAACCCACAATAATGAATATGTTGTTACTAAACACAATATGTGTTTCCATTATTGAAAGTTTTATCTTAAATACTTAAATTGATATTTATAATTGATGCCATTGTTAAATTTCATAGAGTAATGTTAAATTTCTTATTATTAATGACAATATTAAATTTATTATAAATCATTATTATTAATTTCATTACGATAATTATTATTATTAAAAATTATAATAATTATAATTAATTGAGGTGAAGTGAGATCACTCGTGATGACATAAGGGGTTCGAACTCCATACCCCAAAGAACTTAAGAAGGTACTACACCGCTGGGCCACACAATTTTTTTCCCTGCCTATTCATATATAAATATACATAACCGTTTTTTTTTCAGGGGGCCATAAGCCTCGTGAACATAACTAAATTCAAACGCAAATTAGAATACCAAAGTAATAAATTAAATTGCTTGTCTAAATATTCATATTTTTATTCTGAATACTTTCGGGCTTAAATAACGGAAAAATTGCATATTTGTTGTTATACAATATGACACTTTGCAACATTGGTATCACTGGATAAGTAAATGCACATTTAGTGTCATAATTTAAATGTTGGTTGCAATATTCATACCATCATCAAATAATGTGACTAGTATCTCGTATTTTGAAGACAAAATTATCACTTTATAACGTGTTAATGTGAGAAAAATAATATCATTTTTCCTCTAAAAGACGAAATAATGTGATTATTTTTTCTCCAAAAGTGAGGAAAACGTGAATATTTTTCCTTCAAAAGACGAGACACATGGCCAATGTCGTCCATTTCTATTAAATTATTTACGATGTGCATTTACATATCCAGTAGTGCCAAATTTGCAAAGTGTGCTATTGTATAGTACCAAATATGCAAATTTCCCCACTCAGTAGCAATAATGCTTTTTTCCTTTTTGAAATTTTATCTTGAGTTCCAATAATATCAATAAAACTGTTTCTTAATTTTGAGCACAGACAAATCAAATAAATTCAGTCTATTCGATGCATATACATATATACATGATACATGCATAAAATTACAACTCCAGTTGGCTCGGGATCAGGACGTGGCTACTCAGATTTAATTCGAACCCAATCCGGGTCGGGTCAGGGCTCAAGTCAACTTAGTGTGATAGTCTTGGAACCCATTATAGTATCCTGAAAAGACGCTGCTTCTAGTATAAATATATATTAGGGCCTGTTTGGAATAGTTCTGGCCCGGTCTCATGAAATCGGTCCAGAACTCTTGAAATCTATAAACCTCGATTTGGAATCTATCACCTACTTTTTTCACCAATCCACAATATCTAAACCCAATTCAAGTGTAGTTTCAACTTTTTCAAAACCGCAAAACCTAACAAAAGAGGTTTAAAAGGTTTCACCAAACCACCAAAATTATTTTTTTGAAATCGAGACCCGCAAAATCGAGTCAAAACCCTTCCAAATAGGGCGTTAAATAGTCATTTTAAGTGACTAACACATTCTCCTAAATCTTATGTTCTTTTCCTTCTTTCAATTCTATTAACATGGTATCCCAAAATCAAAAAGATTGTTCTTCCCAAACAGAGGTTTTTTTTTTTAACACTACAAAATTCCCATACATATGCTACAAGATTTAAACTAAATAACTAAAAAAACCAGTTTCAATTATAGGCAAAACTTAACACACCATAAATGTAAACCTGTAACGGTAAGGTTCTCCTACCAACGAATCCAACTTTTGGACCATTACATACTTACATATATCCATCAAACTTTTCATCTTTTCCGTCGAAAATATCGAGAAGTTATGTTTTTGAATCAATAGAAAGAAAAATAAGATGTACTTCCGAAAGTCTATATTTACCTTGGAACTTTATGTTTTTCTTAAATTAGTAACTTTATTCATAATTTTTCCTAGTATTTTTCGAAATGTTTTCTAAAAAATTTCGGAAAGTTATTTGAATTTTGAAAGAGTGGTTTGAGAAATAAAGTAGATGTAGGTTTTTTTTGGAAGAGTGAGGTTGTAGGTGTAAGATGTGTAAGATTTTATGTCAAATCATGTTTGTTATGTGAGATAAATGGTGTAAGAGATATGTTACTTTATGTCAAATCATAGTAGAGTTTGTATAAGTTTTGTAGAGATAAGAAAATTGTTGTTTAGTTGGCTTTTGAGAGAGTAGTTTGAGAAAATTGAGAGATGAAAAATTTATTTTAGAAAGTAGAAATATGTTTGTTTGGCATTTCCCAAAAATTAAATTCTTTTGGAAAACACCAAACAAACGTGCCCTTAGTGTCCCATACCCAACTAATGCTTTTAAAAAAGGATTATTCTTCCCAAACAGAGGTTATTTTTTTTTTTCACACTACAAAATTCCCATACATATGCCACAAGATTTAAACTAAAAAAAATTCCCAAAATTCCCATACATAAGCTACAAGATTTAAACTAGAAAATTATGCTATAAATAGTAACAAGGCATGTACTGTAACTCATGGAATCTTGACCACTATATCAATTATAACTCATATCCAGCACATTCAGAGATTTTAATTTCATCAATTCTGCCACATAATCAGAGTGAAACTTAGCCAATTGCGAATCATGTATCTAGTAGATTCATCCGATCCGAACATTTATATATTAATTAGTGCTCCATTATTTTTTATTTACCTTGAAAATTTGAAAAATTACTTTCAATGAAGAGTAGGACTGAGCACGGTTTGGGAAACCGCCCGAACTGAACTGGACCACGAATTCGGGAATATTTGGACCGAATCGGATGGAAAATTTTGATCCAGTAAATGGTCCACGAATTTTCAGGATCGAACTGGCCAGGAACCGAACTTCGGTCCTGCTCGGTCCGAGACTTCAAGGAGTTTAATGTGCCATTGCCAATTGACGGAATATTGGTGAACAAATCCGAAGCCAAATTCAACATTTTCAATTTGCTTGAGTTCAGTACACCATGGAAACCTGTATAAATATATTTAATTATATCAAAATTAAAAAAAATGAAAGAAACTGAATGATCCAAACACTAACCAAAAATAGAACGTCCAAACTCGCATTGATTCCATGGCTAGTTATATATATATATAACAGTTATAACTCAAGTCATGAAGTAGTATATATAGGACAGCTGTGTGTTAGAATATTTTAGGCTTCCAAACATTTTTTTTCCAAGGTCAAAATTCAAATATGATCTTATCTCAACTTTTTTTCCTACCTATTATAAAAAAGGAAAAAGAATGAGGCCACCTAGCTAATTGATGGCTTAGTGATTTTTCTCGAGTGGACCTGTTTGTATATCCTGTCAAGTTTTAGGAATTTAATTGAAGTAAACAATTAATGGGTGGAAAAAAGGTACCGATAATTTCACGGAAAATTTTGTCTCAGTTCCATTTGGTATTTAATTTTCATGGACGAGTATTCTACCTTTTAAATATTTTAATTAATAATTTCTCATTTAAAAAAACTTAAAAAGCATTAAATAATACATAAATATTGAAAATATATCTTTTAGGGGTCCCTTTTCTAACTTCACCAAGGGCCCCGAAATTTTAGGACCGGTTGTGGACCTGTATATATGTCCCTGTCAAGATTTAGGAATTCAATTGGAGTAAATAATTATTGGGGTGAAAAAAAAGTACTGATGATTCTATGGAAAAATTTGCCTCAATTCCACTTGATATTAAATTTCCATGGACGAGCATTCTATCTGGCGACATTAATAGACTTTCTTTTATTTTCTTTGAAAAGAATAAACATGAAAATAATGTATAAGTAGTTCTCTGCCATTTGTTTATATTTCTTTTTATAAAATAAATATTATAGTGTTTGTGTTTTAGTTTATTAAATGTTATGAGATAATTTCTTTTTTCTTGTTATTAGATCATTTGCAAAAATATTTTATGTTTTTGTGCTAAAATCTTTAGAGATTTTCTGCATATGTGTTCGACTATATTACGACACTATTTTTCTAGTGAATTTACTATTGAACATTTTAGTTATAGAGAAAAATATATTAAAATAACTAGTATATAAATATTTTAACTAATAATTTTGCATTTAAAATAAATTGAAAAGCAATAAATAATATATAAAATATTGAAAATGTATCTCCTAGGTGTCCCTTTTCTAAATCCGCCTAGGCCTCCCCAAAAACCTAGGACCGGTCGTGGACCTGTATATATGTCCCTGTCAAGTTTTAGGAATTCAATTGGAGTAAACAATTAATGGGGTGGAAAAAAGGTATCAATGACCTATGGAAAATTTGTCTCAGTCCCACTTGGTATTAAATTTCATGGACGAGTACTCTACCTGCTGACACTAATTGACTTTTTCTTTTTCTTTTTTTTGAAAAAGAATAAGCATGCAAATAATGTATAATTAGCTCTCTGCCATTTGTTTATTTTTCTTTTTATAAAATAAACATTATAGTGTTTGTGTATTAGTTTGTTAAATGTTATGAGATATTTTCTTTTTACTTGTTATTAGATCATTTGAAAAAAATATTTTATGTTTTTCGTGCCAAAATCTTTAGAGATTTTCTGCATATGCGTTCGACCATATTACAACATTATTTTTCTAGTGAATTTACTATTGAACATTTTAGTTATAGAGAAAAATATATTAAAATAACAAGTATATAAATATTTTAATTAATAATTTTGCATTTAAAAAAACTGGAAAAGCAATAAAAATACGTAAAATATTGAAAATGTATCTCTTAGGGGTCCCTTTTCTAATTTCGCCTAGGGCCCCCGAAACCGTTGGACCGACCGTGGCCTGTATACATGTCCATGTCATGTTTTAGGAATTCAATTGGAGTAAACAATTAAGGGGTGGAAAAAAGTCTATGTGAATTTTTGCCTCAGTCCCACTTGGTATTAAATTTCCATGGACGAGTACTCTAACTGATGAGTATATATATTACAATCTCAATATTCCATTGAAATCATTATCCAAATCAAATTTCAATGATTTCGTCGAAACATCCGAAACTACTTATTGAGATCAAACTCAATCAAAATACTTCCATAATAACCCAAAATGGCACGGATCCACTAGACCACACACTCTTTTTTGTTAATGAAACAGTTAAATATTCTACAAAATTGATAAAAGGAATACACGAAATATACATAACCAATTGTTTTCAGGGGGGCATAAAACGAGGCATGGGGAAGCCCCGATTAAGTCTCGTGAGCCCAACTAAATGCAAACACAAACTAGAATACCAAAGTAATAAAGTAAAATTGCTTGTCTAAAAGTTCAGATTTTTATTCTGCATAGTTTCAGACTTAAATTAACGGGGAAAATTACATATTTGGTACTATACTGGACACTTTTAAACATTGGTATCACTTGATACGTAAATGCACATTTAGTACCACAATTTAAATGTTACTTACACAATTCATACCACCGTCAAATAATGTCATCATTATCTCGTATTTTGATGAAAAAATTATCACGTTATAACGAGCTAATATTAGAGAAACGTTATCATTTTTCCACTGAAAGACGTGACAATATGATCATTTTCCCTCAAAAAATGAGGAATACAAGATCATCTTTCCGTCAAAAGACAAGATCACGGCCACGTGCAACTACACATGGCCAATTTCGTCCATTTCCATTAAATTATTTGACCATAGTATGAGCATTGGAACAAATATTTAAATTATAGTACTAAATATGCATTTACATATTCAATGATACCAAGTTTACAAAGTGCCCTATTATATAGTACAAAATATTCAAATTTCTCCTTGAATAACTCCGTAGCAATAATGCTTTTTTCATTTTTGAAATTTTATCTGGAGTTCCAATAATATTTGGGTGGAGTTCAATAATATCCTAATAAAACTGTTTCTTAAATCTGAAATTTTGAGCACATACAAATCCAATAAACTCAGTCTATCCGATGCATACACATATATACAGGATACATACATAAGATTACAACTCCGGTTGGCTCGGGATCAGGACGTGTACTCAGATTTAATTTGGACCCAATCCGGGTCGGGTCAGGGCTCAAGTCAACTTAGTGTGATGATCTTGGAGCCCAGTATAGCATCCTATTATCCTGAAAAGACGCTGCTTCTAGTATAAATATAAGTTAGGGCCTGTTTGGAATGGTTATCGCTCGGTCTCGTGAAATCAAGTCAGAACTCTTGAAATCTATAAAACTTCGATTTGAAATCTATCACCTACTTTTTACATCAATCCCCAAACTATTTAAGTGGGACTTCCCTTCTCTCTTCTTCCTCTAATCGAACAACTGAATTGATCACATCGCCTCTGTCCTTTCCAGAAAAGAAATTTGCTTAAGAACATAAACTAAATAAAAGAGACACTACAAGAAATAGGAGCATCAACCACACATAAAATGTAGTACGTAGCAAATAGCTCAAACTCGTTGCCAAAACTGAACCATCATGGCTTTGCAACGATTTTCGTGTGTGGTTTGTGGAGAAGTGACAAATGTATTCACCACGACTTTTAGTCATAGTGGGAATATTCACCACGACTTTTAGCCATGGTGGAAACATCCATCACGGATGTGAGTCGTGGTGGATGTTTTCACCAATGTTTCAAGTCGTGGTTTGTATTTTGCACAAATGACAAATTAAATGTGGCGGATACATAGTAGTCAATACTCTAATTTCTTGTAGTGAGAGTTAAATACGCGCGTACTACATGTTACCTCTTCGCTCTTGCAATTCGACTGTAATATCTCTTTTCCCAATTAGTATTTCGTCCACACACATGACCAATCCACCTTTAAAAGTTAGTAGGCGAACCAAAGATAAGTTACAAACTTACAATCGATTATTCTAACGAATAAAATTCCAAAATTCTTTAGATGTTTAAAAAAGGAAAAGAATCAATAAATAAGAGAGGGAAAGAGTACACAACTAATTAGATTTAATAGTGTAAAGACCTTGACCCACTTCTGGCCTTGTCAACATTGTTGAGCTCTAGTCCACTAGCCCAAAATGCTTAAGCCCATGTTGACAAGTAGAAGTAGGTCAAGTCTTTATTAATCATTCAAACAATTCATCCACAATCAATGTGGGATTGGGGTGTTACAATCTCCCCAACTCAAATACTCGACGTCCTCGTCGAGTCCAGATCAATAGCCCAAGACCGCCCTCATAGATAACACCACGAAGTCGGCTCTGATACCATTTGTAAAGACCTTGATCCACTTCTGGCCTTGTCAACATTGTTGAGCTCTAGTCCACTAGCCCAAAATGCTTAAGCCCATGTTGACAAGTAGAAGTAGGTCAAGTCTTTATTAACCATTCAAACAATTCATCCACAATCAATGTGGGATTGGGGTGTTACAAATAGTACAGATGATTCTATTCTATGCAATAAAGTTTTAGTTTTGTATAGGTTTCGCATAGTAGCACGAGAAAAATAAACACAAACAAGTTAAGAAGAAAACAAGATTACAATTCGAAAATAACCTTACGTGGAGCAACCGGTGGATGGACTTCTCCTGAGTCCCTTCCATACAAATATCATAAATTTGTTCTTCTGTGGTACAGTTGTACCTGAATACAAGTCTCACCAGACATATCAAATGCCCCGGTTTTACCTTAATTCCGGTGAACTCGTTGTTAATCAGCACACGATCTCAATACGGGTCAGGTCAGGGCTCAAGTCAACTTAGTGTGATGGTCTTGGAGCCCAATATAGTATCTTACTATCCTGAAAAGACCCTGCCTGTTTGGAATGATTATGGCCCAGTTTTGTGAAATCGAGTCAGAATTCTTGAAATCTATAAAACTTCGATTTGGTATCTATCACCTAATTTAAGTGTAGTTTCAATTTTTTTAAAACCGCAAAACCTAACAAAAGGGGTTTCAAAGGTTTCACGGCAAAACCCTTCCAAATAGTGTCTTAGATAGTCATTTTAAGTGACTAACACATTCTCCTAGATCTTATGGTCTTTTCCTTCTTTCAATTCTATTACCATGGTATCCTGAAATCAAAAAGATTGTTCTTCCCAAACAGATTTTTTTTTTTTTACAAAAACCAGTTCCAATTATAGGCAAAACTTAACACACCATAAATGTAAACCTGTAACGGTAAGGTTCTCCTACCAACGAATCCAACGTTTGGACCGTTACATACTTATATATAACCATGAAGGAAAACACCAAAAAGTTCTGTTTTTGAATCAATAGAAACGAAATAAGATGTATTTCTTTATATTTACTTTGGAACTTTCTGTTTTTATTAAATAGTAAATTTATTCATGATTTTTCCTACCGAAACGTTTCCGAAAAGTTTTAGAGAAGTTTCCTATATTTAGCAAACATAAACATACATCGAAAATGAAACTTTGATCTATGTATATATCATCACAAGTCTTCATTCTTGGCGTCCTATAAACAATGCCGGACAATGAACCGGTGAGCCGATTGACCAGTGGTTCTACTGGTTGAACCGGTCAGACCACTGATTGGACCGGATAACGTCAGAATGATATAATAAATATACTTAATTTTTAAGTATATATAATATGCATAAAATTTAAACATTATCCTACAATTGATTAAAAATATACAAAAACCTATAATATATTTAAATTAAACCATATAATATTTATCTAACTTATATCATAACGTTAATATGATACTAATTAGTAAGTTCATATAAATATAATATGATTATATTTATTGAATTAAAAATATAAAAGTGTAAGTTAAAAATACAACAAACTAAGAGTTTAATAAATTTTAAAATATGATTATGTATACAGGTCTAATATTCAAAATCAAATTTGCATAATATATCGATTTGACTTTAAACTTTTGACACTCTTTATCCTAAAATAATATAGTTTGAAAGAAATTTCTTATAGAAATTTTTTTAATAAGAAATTATGTGATAAAACTAAATCTAGTTTTAATTTTCATTGATAATGTGTAAAATATTAATTTGGGTTAATTATAATAATCTAATATATAAATAAATTTGGTTACAAGTTTTCTATAATTTATAAATTTTATACTAAATGTTTAACAAAAATGATGTAGCTCAAATGGTAAGAATGTTATGTATTATTCAAGAGGTTAGGTGTTTAAATCCCTCTTTCTACAAAAGTTTTTAGTTTATTTTTAATATTAAAAAAATTAAAAAATTAAAAAAAAAGAAAAAAAAGGAAAATCAGAACCGGTCCAAAACGGTTCGCCGGTTCACCCGTTTTGGACCGGTTCAGACTGGTTTTTAAGCTCACCAGTTTTAGGGGTTAACTGGACCGAACAGGCCTCCGATTCGCGGTGGAATCGGTCGAACCAGCCTGTCCGGTCTGATTTTAATAACATTGCCTGTAAATACGAGTGAGAAAATGCTTCGAGGTCTGTATACACGAGAGCAATTTCCATTGTGAGGCTAAAATCTGAGAGTAAATTTTAGCAGCTTCCTTTGAGAGATATTGTGAGAAAATTGAGAGCACAATTTTCTTAGTGTAAGTCAGTTGTGAGTATTGAGTGTTTTTGTAAACACTGTGTAGTTATCTCCCTCTTGGCACATTTAGTTTTGCCGTCAATTTTCAGATGGAATTTAGCACGTGCCGTTCACGTGCCCGTTAAGTTGACAATGGTAGGGAAAACAGGCCCGAATTTTAAAGACCCACAATTGTTAACTTAATGAAAACGTGAGCGGCACATGCTGAATTCCATCCGAAAATTTACGGCAAAATTAAATGTGTCAAGAGGGTGTGAATAATAATATGAATTTTATTTTTTCAAAAAACTTGGTACCAAATATTTTTTTGAACTTAAGTTTGGTATCAAACATATTTTTTCCTCTATTATTAATTACATGCATATTAAGAGATAAATATAGCTTAAAACATTAAAAAGAGGATGACATGAAGGCCATGGGAGTTGAATACTGACCCCCTCCATGCCGACAGTGCAAAAGCCCAACCCACATGGGCAAATATTACTATTAATATAATAGATCCAGATTTTTCTTGTGGGGGGAGGTGCTTCGGCCGCCCTCCACAGCCCCTATAGCCGTCCGTCCCTGCTTGCAGCTAGGACTATCAATTGAGTCGGGCTTACCTGAATCCTGATGGCTCGACCAGATTAAAATTGGTTCGAACTCAAATATTTGTGAGTCGGGTCGAGTTTGAGCCATTATATTAAACCCGATCAATTTATGAGCTGAGCTGAGCTTGAGCCTAACACGGCTCAACCCGAATAAAACCGGAACATATAATTGTTTTAAATATTACGATTAATTATTTGTATTGTAGTTATAATTACTAATTACTGTTTTTATTTTGAAACAAGTCAACTTTACAAAAAGTTATAATGTAAACTTACATATATGTTAGTATATCAATTACGTACTGAAGGCCAAAATCCAAAGGAAAAAAGTTTAATAATAAATAAAAATAAAAAAGACAAAAGTTACACAAAAGGTCAATAAATTAGAGTCTTGAGACTTTAAAACTCTACAGTTTGTTCATATAGATCAAACATATCTTAAAAAATATGGGCAAATAACTTGATCTTTCAAGTTAAAACATTATTTAATGATATATACTCGTGTATTAAGTAATAATAGTCTATTCATATGTGTTTCGATAATCTAAATATATTATATGTCAAGCTATTTTTGCCTATATTAACAAACCCGATATAGACCCGAAATCCAAAAAATTACATGGGCCGAGTTTGAGCAATAGAAATCACAAGGCCGATTTACAGTGCGTTTCTTGTTCACCCCATGTGGAAAACTCAAACTTTGGAGGTTTGAAGATTTCTTCCAATTTCAAAAGCCCAATTCTCTCAACCTAGGTAACTAAATTCGCGCGTCGGAGGTTGCTGCGCGCTCTGAATTCGCGCTCTGGAGCGTATTTTGATAATTCGCGAAAAAAGCGCGAACTGATATACACTAATTCGCGAATTTTTCAACCACAAAACGCGCACTACTGTTGTATGATGATCTGTGGCCAATTATAATATGACATGTGGAATTTCTTGCAGTTAAAGTGGCACACTTCACGTGCTTCTCCAGTCCTGCATTAACTTTTCAGCTTTCCTTACATTTTTTGATAGGACATCTCGGCGGAAAGTAAATGTATAGCAAGGGAAGAATCACAAAAGCATTATTATTATATACATACAATAAAATAATACCACTCATCTTTTCTTTAATTTGAATGTTCAATTTCAAATGTCAATTGACTTAATACTCTCCAGAAAGCTAAATTGTACTGTATAACATATTTTTTCATTAATTCTGTTACTTCTAACATATATCTAATAAAAATGAGAATTTCTATGATATAATTCTCACATTTATCATAAATTTTTGTAATTATAATTATAATATCATATTTTTATTATTATAATTAATTTTCAAAGACGCTTTTTCGACGCTCTCGTATGTTATATTTTCAATATTACGCGCTCTCACGCTCTCGCTCCCGCACCCGCTCGGCGACTTAGTTACCTAGCTCTCAACTATTATTCCTACCTATTATAAAAAAAGGAAAAAGAATGAGACCAGCTAGCTAGAGTAGAAGAACTATGATTGAAGGAAAATACTCGGTTGGATATGATGGCTTAGTGATTTTTCTCGAGTGGACCTGTATATATGTCCTTGTCAAGTTTTAAGAATTCAATTAGAGTAAATAATTAATGGGGTGAAAAAAATATATTGATGATTCTATGGAAAAAATTTTGTCAGTCCCAATTGGTATTAAATTTTCATGGACGAGTACTCTACCTGCCGACACTAATTGACTTTCTTTTATTTTCTCTGAAAAATAATAAAATTACAAATAATGTGTAATTAGCTCTCTGCTATTTGTTTATATTTCTTTTTATAAAATAAAAATTATAGTGTTCGTGTATTAATTTATTATGTGTTATGATATATTTTCTTTTTACTTGTTATTAAATCATTTGGAAAAAATTATTTTATGTTTTTTGTGCAAAAATCTTTAGGGATATTCTGTGTATGTGTTCGAATATATTACAACACAATTTTTCTAGTGAATTTTCTATTGAATTCACCATTTTGATCTTAGAGAAATATATATATTAGAATAACTAGTTTATAAATATTTTACTTAATAACTCTGCATTTAAAAAATTCTTGAAATGCAATAACTAATACGAAAAACATTGAAAATGTATATTTTAGGAGTCACTTTTCTAATTTCGCCTAGGGCTCACGAAACCCTAGGCCTGACCTTGGACCTGTATATATGTCCTTGTCAAGTTTTAGAAATTCAATTGGAGTAACAATTAATGGGGTGGAAAAAAAGTACCGATGATTCTATGGAAAATTTTGCCTCAGTCTCACTTGGTATTAAATTTTCATGGACGAGTACCCTACATGCAGACACTAATTGACTTTCTTTTATTTTCTCTAAAAAAAGAATAAACATGCAAATAATGTATAATTAGTTCTCTGCCATTTGTTTATATTTCTTTTTATAAATAAACATTATAATGTTTATATATTAGTTTATTAAATGTTATGAGATATTTTCTTTTTACTTTTTGTTAGATCATTTGGAAAAAAATGTTTAATGTTTTTTGTGCTAAAATCATTAGAGGTTTTCTGCGTATATGTTCGACTAATTGCAACACTATTTTTCTAGTGGATTTACTATTGAATTCACCATTTTAGTTATAGAGAAAATTATATTAAAATAACTAGTATATAAATATTTTAATTAATAATTTTGCATTTAATAAAACTTGAAAAGCAATAAATAATACATAAAATATTGAAAAGTTATCTCTTAGGTGTCCTTTTCCTAATTTTGCCTATGGCCCACAAAACCATAGGACCGGTCGTGGACCTGTATATATGTCCCTGTCAAGTTTTAGGAATTCAATTGGAGTAAACAATTAATGGGGTGAAAAAAAAAATACCGATGATTCTATGGAAAATTTTGTCTCAATCTCACTTGATATTAAATTTCCATTGACGAGTACTTTACCTGCCGACATTAACTGACTTTCACCTGTGATTAAATTGTCATTCATTTTTAAAATACTAATAAGGCATGGGGTGCTATTAAGAATTCCCTGTGAAAACAACCCTACTGAGAAATTGATTGTTATCCAAATACAAGGAATCCAATGATGTAATGCACCCCATTGCCAAATGTTGTGGTATTACACCAGAGAAGTTGTTATGGGACATGTCCAACATTTCCAAAAATTCCATATCCCCAAAGGAAGCAAGAATATTACCTTGACGATAATTAATTGATAGGTTAAGAATAAGCCTTAATTTCTTTCTCTATTGTAACTATCTTGAACAAAATTTGGATTCATGGGAGAAGATAGCTACCTTGTAAGAAGCCGGTTAGATAAAATCCGTTAAAAGATAGGCTCTTTAAAGAGGTCAATCTCCAATAACTGACGAAATCTCTGACCACTATATCGAATATAACTCATATCCAACACATCCAGAGATTTTAATTTCATTAATTATGCCAAATAATCAGAGTGAAACTTAGCCAATCGTGAATCATGTATCTAGTAGATTCATCCGATCCGAACATTTATATATTAATTAGTGCTCCATTATTTTTTATTTACCTTGAAAATTTGAAAATTCCCTTCAATGTTGAGTAGGGCTGAGCACATTTCGGGAAACCGCCCGAACTGAACCGGATCGAATGTTTCGGTCCGAACCGATTACCGAACCGAAAATTCGATCTGGTAATCGGATCTCGTCCCAGAATCGACCCCCTCATATGGGTCGATTTTCGGTAAAATCGATCGGTTTCCCGAACCGAACCGATTGTACTGAAAATTTTAATATTTTTTTTCCATAATCATATCCATAACCCATAAATTCATAATCCATATCCAAAGTTTGTTTGGATCGAACCGGACCGAATTTGATTGAAGTGGACCAAACCGTTAAATTTGGTGGTAAAAAATTAGTTTAATTTAGAATTTGGGAATATTTGGACCGAACCGAATAAAAAATTTCAATCCGATAAACGGTCCACGAATTTCCCTGACCGAACCGGCCAGGAACCGAACTTCGATCCTATTCGGTCTGGTTCGGACCGAATGCTCACCCCTAGACTTCAAGGATTTTAATGAGCCATTGCCAATGGACGGGATATCGGTGAACAAATCCGAAGCCAAATCCAACATTTTCAATTTGCTTGAGTTCAGTACACCATGGAAACGTGTATACATATATTTAATTATATCAATTGGCAAGCAATAAATGTATCTCTTAGGTGTTATTTTTCTAGTTTTGCCTAGGCCCCCCAAAACCATAGGATCGGCCGTGGGCATGTATATATGTCCCTTAGGAATTCAATTGGAGTAAACAATTAATGGGTTGGAAAAAAAGTACCGATGACTTGTGGAAAATTTTGTCTCAGTCCCACTTGGTATTAAACTTCCATGGATGAGTACTCTACCTGCCGGCACTAATTGACTTTCTTTTATTTTCTCTGAAAAAAGAATAAACATGCAAATAATGTATAATTAGCTCTCTAACATTTGTTATATTTCTTTTTGTAAAATAAACATTATAGTGTTTGTTAAATGTTATGAGATATTTTCTTTTTACTTGTTATTAGATCATTTGAAAAAATGTTCTAAAATTTTTGTGCCAAAATCTTTAGATATTTTCTGCATATGCGTTTGACTATATTACAACACTATTTTTCTAGTGAATTTACTATTGTACATTTTAGTTATAGGGAAAAATATATTAAAATAACTAGTATATAAATATTTTAATTAATAATTTTGCATGTAAAATAACTTGAAAAGCAATAAATAATACATAAAATATTGATAATGTATCTCTTAGGTGTCCTTTTTCTAAATCCGCCTAGGCCTCCCCGAAACCCTAGGACAGGTCGTGGACCTGTATATATGTCCCTGTCAAGTTTTAGGAATTCAATTGGAGTAAATAATTAATGGGGTGGGAAAAAGGTATCCATGACCTATGGAAAATTTTGTCTTAGTCCCACTTGGTATTAAATTTCCATGGACGAGTACTCTACATGCGGACACTAATTGACTTTTTCCTTTTTTTTTCTTTGAAAAAGAATAAGCATGCAAATAATGTATAATTAGCTCTCTGTCATTTGTTTATATTTATTTTTATAAAATAAACATTATAGTGTTTGTGTATTAGTTTATTAAATGTTATGAGATATTTTCTTTTTACTTGTTATTAGATCATTTGGCTCATTTGGAAAAAATGTTTTATGTTTTTTTGTGCTAAAATCTTTAGAGATTTTCTCCATATGTGTTGGACTATATTACAACATAATTTTTCTAGTGAATTTACTTTTGAATTCACCATTTTAGGTATAAAGAAAATTATATGAAAATAACTAGTATATAAATATTTTAATTAATAATTTGCATCTAAACAAACTTGAAAAGCAATAAATAATACATAAAATATTGAAAATGTATCTCTTAGGGGATCCTTTCCGAATTTCACCTAGGCCCCCCGAAACCCTAGGATCCACCGTGGACCTATATATATGTCCTTGTCAAGTTTCAGGAATTCAATTGGAGTAAACAATTAATTATGTGGAAAAAAGATATCGATGACCTACGGAAAATTTTACCTCAGTCTCACTTGGTATTAAATTTTCATGGACGAATGCTCTACCTGCCGACACTAATTGACTTTTTTTTTTCTCTGAAAAAGAATAAACATGCAAATAATATCTAATTAGCTATCTGCCATTTGTTTATATTTCTTTTTATAAAATAAACATTATAGTTTTTGTGTATTAGTTTATTAAATGTTATGAGATATTTTTTTTACTTGTTATTAGATCATTTGGAAAAAATATTTTATGTTTTCTGTGCTAAAATCTATATAGATTCTCTGCATATGTGTTCGACTATATTACAACACTATTTTTCTAGTGAATTTACTATTGAATTCACTATTTTAGTTATAGAGAAAAATATATTAAAATATCTATTATATAAATATTTTAATTAATAATTTTGCATTTGAAAAAACTTGAAAAGCAATAAATAATACATAAAATATTAAAATGTATCTCTTAGGTGTCCCTTTTCTAATTTCGCCTAGGGCCCCCGAAACCCTAGGACCGGCCGTTGACCTGTATATATGTCCCTATCCAGTTTTAGGAATTCAATTGGAGTAAACAATTAATGGGGCGGATTAAAAGTTACCGATGATTTCTATGGAAAATTTTGCATCAGTCCCACTTGGTATTAAATTTTCATGGACGTGTACTCTACATGCCGACACTAATTGACTTTCTTTTATTTTTCCTGAACAAGAATAAACATGCAAATAATCTATAATTAGTCTACTGCCATTTATTTATATTCCTTTTACAAAATAAACATTGTAGTATTTGTGTATTAGTTTATTAAAAGTTATGAGAAATTTTCTTTTTACTTGTTATTAGATCATTTGGAAAAAATAATTTATGTTTTTTGTGCTAAAATCTTTAGAGATTTTCTGCATATGTGTTCGACTATATTACAACACTATTTTTCTAGTGAATTTACTATTGAATTCACCATTTTAGTTATAGAGTTAAATATATTAAAATAACTATTATATAACTATTGTAATTAATAATTTTGCATTTAAAATAGCTTGAAAAGCAATAAATAATACATAAAATATTGAAAATGTATCTCTTAGGGGTCCCTTTTTCTAATTTCGTGTAGGGCCCTCATACCAATGACCTGTATATATGTCCCAGTCAAGTTTTAGGAATTCAATTGGAGTAAACATTTAATCGGGTAGAAAAAAGTACCCATGATTCTATGATTTTTTTTGTCTCAGTCCAACTTGGTATTAAATTTTAGAGAATTGCACTTGTGGTATCATATTATATATCGATTCTCACTTGTGGTAACATAAAAATTGAATTTGGTACCACAATTTGAGAAATCGAATACTTTTGATACCGCCGTTAAAAATGATCGTTAAGTCCCGACGTGACAGTTAAGTCTTATTGTAAAATTGATGTTATTACTTATGTTGACTGATAATTCTACCCCATAAACATTTCAGGTTGGCAAAAAAAACTCCACATCTTCAACTTTACTGACGATTTTAGTCCTCATTGTTGTCGAATTTTAAAATTGGCTCGAATAAAACACATGCGGACCAATTTGGAGGACTATTCTACCCTATAATATTTCATGTTGGCAAAATAACCCCACATCTTCAAATTTATTGATGATTTTAGTCCACATTGTTGGTCAGTTTTCAATTGGGTTGAAATTCACGTGCGGATCAATTAATAAATTTTACTTATTATATTTACATATCTATTTAACTAATTTGGTTTTATAGACAATATTAATAGATCAAATAATATTTTTAATATAGATCCGAAAAAAAATTAAAAAAAACATATATTTTATTTAAATATAAAATTTATATAATATGATTAAATTATTTAATATTTATTAAAATAATAACGTAAAATATTATTGATAAATATTTATAATTTTTTGAAAGAAATAAAACCAAAAATGCCCATCCCTCCCAACCCGTAAGCACCCCCTCCCCCCAAATCTCAGGTCGTCGTTAGCCTGGGATCGAAGAACCCAGGCCACCGCTACAGATCCCAGGTCGCGGTGGCCTGGGAAGGCTTGGGACCGGCGACCTAGAATTTGGGTGGGTGGGTGGGTGGGTGGGTAGGGGCGGGGGGGAGGCATGGGTTGGGAGGGATGGGAGTTCTTGGGTTATTTTTTTATAAGAATTATAAATATTTATTATTAATATATAACTTTACTATTTTAATAAATATTAATATATATCAATACTATTATATAATTTTAGATTTTGAAAAAAATATGTTTTTCATTTTTTTTGTCGAATTTATATTAAAGTATTATTTGATCTATTAATATTATTTATAAAACAAAATTAGTTAAATAGACATGTAAATATAATAAGTAAAATCTCCAAATTGATCCACGTGTCTTATTCGAGCCAATTTTGAAATTGGGCAACAATGTGGACTAAAATCGTTAGTAAATTTGAAGATGTGGGGTTATCTTGTCAACATGAAATGTTATGGGGTAGAATTGTCCTCCAAATTGGTCCGCACTTGTCTTATTCGAGCCAGTTTTGAAATTAGACATCAATGTGGATTAAAATTGTCAGTAAATTTGAAGATGTGGGGTTAGTTTGCCAATATGTAATATTATGGGGTAGAATTGTCAGTCAACATAAGTAATGACATCAATTTTGTTATGAGACTTAACTGCCACGTCATCACTTAACGGTCATTTTTAACGGCGGTACCAAAATGATTCGATTTCTTAAATTGTGTTACCAAATGTGTCGGCCTCAAATGGTACTACAAGTGAGAATCGTCATATAGCTTGGTACCGCAAGTGTAATTCGATCTATTAAATTTTCATGGAAGAGTACTCTACCTACCGACACTAATGGACTTTCTTTTATTTTCTCTGAAAAAGAATAAACATGCAAATAATGTATAATTAGCTCTTTGTCATTTGTTTATATTTTTTTTATAAAATAAACATTATAGTGTTCGTGTATTAGTTTATTAAATGTTATGAGATATTTTCTTTTTACTTGTTATTAGATCATTTGGAAAAAATATTTTATGTGTTTTGTGCTAAAATCTTTAGACATTTTTTGCATATGTGTTCGACTATATTTCAACACTATTTTCTTGTGAATTTACTATTGAATCCACCATTTTAGTTATAGAGAAAACTATATAAAAATAACTAGTATATAAATATTTTAATTAATAATTTTGCATTTAAAAAAACTTGAAAGCAATAATAATACATAAAATATTGAAAATGTATCTCTTAGGGGTCCCTTTTCTAATTTCTCCTAGGGCCCCCGAAACCCTAGGACCTGCCGTTGACCTGTATATATGTCCCTGTCAAGTTTTAGGAATTCAATTGGAGTAAACAATTAATGGGTTGGAAAAAAGGTACCGATGATTCTATGAAAAATTTGCCTCAGTCCCGCTTGGTATTAAATTTCCATGGACGAGTATTCTACCTGCTGACACTAATTAACTTTCTTTTATTTTCTCTGAAAAACTTTTAAAGTTATTTCTCTTCAAAGAGGTTCCATTTCTCTTCTTTCATCTCTTGGGCCTTTTGGGGCCTTTACGAGATATACTAACTTTCCATTTAAGTTAGACTTTATGTTTGCCTTCAAGAGAATTCGGGCTTGAGAACCATCCTTAGCCCATTGGTGAAACCTATCACCTTTCTTATTCGAAGGATAACTTCTGAAAAAAGGCAGCTTGAGAAGCATTTTTCTTTCAATATTCGTCAAATTGTTGGTTTATTGGCTAATTATTGTGCTAATCTAATGTGCATAAGCATTTTTCTTCAAATTATTTTAGGATAAAATGAACATTATAAAAGTAATGGTATATTAATTTTGGCCATTGTTCTTATCCTTTGTGATGCTTCTAACTAAAGCAACTTTAGAAAATTGCTTGATATTGTTTCTTTATATTTACATTCCATATGATATAGGAACATGGTTCTTGCTACTATTGTGTATCTGACATAAATATGTTGAAACAACTTTTCTTACCAAAGAACTGCAGTTCGTGAAATAACAGTTTCAATTTTTTCAGGATAAGATAGATATTGTCTAGACTCTTTATTTTAAGCAGAATGAAACAAATTGTCACGGCTTAAATGAACTACGCACAAAATCTACACTCTACTTCACATTTGTGCTACCACATAGAAGTATCATAAATATACCATAAACAATCTTTACAGCAAATACATAAAACAAAATGCACTTCGGAACACTTTAGAACATAATAGAGCGATTATATTCAACGAAACAATACACCAACACTGGGCACCACGCGGTGCTTCACCCTAGTATATATATATGTCAAGTTCTTGGCAATTTTTTTTATGGTATTTGGTCTGTCAATGCAGGGGTGGACCTAGACGATTTTTGTAGGGGGGGCCCGAAGATTTTTGGTAACAAAACTTCGATACTTTCTCAATGTTTTCATAAAATGACAAAAATTATCTTAAGTTTAAGTAATACTATTATTTTATTGAAAAAGTAAAAAAAAAAATACTATCAATATTTAAAGAATACGGATTCTTAAGCACTCAAAATAAAAATTTATGACTGAAAATAAATAAATGTTGTTTAACCAAAACATGTAAATGTCGGATGTCCAACTAATATGCGTAATATATGGTTAAAATCATATTTCAATTTATGTAATTTTAGTATAATTATGATCTTATGATTCAATAAAATTTTATCTAGTATGGATTTAGTAACTTGAAGCTTGCATAAAGGCAACATTAATGAGAAACGTCAACTAATGAACATTTTAAAATGGAAAGCTAAATGAACTTGAAGGTGAAAAGAATAAGTAAATATATCAATACATGAAATTATGTTAATCAAATTTGCATAAAACAAAAAATAAACTGCAGAGAAAAATATATTTACCACTTGGCCAAAATGGAGAAAAAAAAATAATCTTCGGAGAAAAAAAATTTACCACTTGACCAAAATGGAGAAAGTATTCACTAGCCGAAAAAGGCAAATTAATTCTCCACAAAGATGAAAAAATCAAGGTTCTGCAGCAAGGAGGTGTCGAACTCCAACTAGTACCTAACCACTTCACTCAATATTATTACTTTTCAATATATCCATATACATAATACAAATAGCAATTTTTATGGGGGGGACCATGGCCACCCCTCCCCCCCCCCCCCCCCCCCCCCCCACCCCACCAGTCCCGCTTGAGGTCCGCCCCTGTGTAAATGCGACTATGGTATAAATGAAATACCCTATATCATGTGTTTGTTGAAGCTTAAGTTGATGTGAACTTTGAAATAATTTAATGCGAAAATACTCCCTATATTTTTTTTTCTAATTGGTAGAAAATTTTGTGTTTTTATATTAGTAAAAAAACATTTGCGTTCAACTCTTAATTTTCAAATTGATAATTTTAGTAGATAAAATATTAATATATACAGGGTTTTATCCTAATAAAATATTAATATAGAAGAGTTTTTGTTAATAAAAGTAACGCAAATGTTTTTGCATCTTACACAAATATAATTGCATGGGTTTTATCCTAATAAAATATTAATATAGAAGAGTTTTTGTTAATAAAAGTAACGCAAATGTTTTTGCATTTTACACAAATATAATTGCATGACAAAGAAAGACTTCAAAAAAACGTTCTTATTTTTGCATAGACGTAAACCTCAGGCACTCTTGAATTAAGACAATTTGATATTTTGTAACCTCAAAAATTAATTATTTTATCTTGCACCCTGTAAACACCTTAATGACTTTATTTTGTACTCTTAATATCTTCAACCATATTAATGTCGTCAGAAAAGCCATTTCCAACTGTCAGCAAAGGCACTTTTCGTGTTGTATATGAAAAAAGTTTCTCTCTTTCCGATTGAACATTCCATTTTTTTGGTTCAATGATTGTTGAACGAGCATGTTAATATTTTTCTCTATTTAAACTTCAAACCAGTATATATGTAACGGAACAATCCATGAATAATTTTCCTAGTTGTGTCACAATCTCTTGAATCATACAATTGAAAGAAGTATGTGAAAAACATGTTTACATACACATCGCATAACCAAAATATGTTTGTAATTTTTTGAGCTACTAGAGGAAGAAACTCTCCTCAAATGCAATGTTTTAAAAAACGGACCGGACATCGAACCAGTAGCCTTACTGGTTACTGGTTGGATCGGTTTAACCGTTTTAATCACTGGTTCAACCGGTATGACCTCATTATGAAATAATAATTTAATTTAAGTTTTAATGTATGTAATAAATCATTTAAAAAATTGTTTCTCATCCAAGAAAATTCAAGTTATTTTCATAATCTAAAAACAAATCATCAAAGTAACTAAAAACAAAACGAACACAAGTAATTATGCAACTTAGAATCCTACATAACATGTTCAAACAAAAATTATCACATCAATATTCAACCATGTATCCAAAACATAGACTTAAATCAAAATAAACACCAAATATCCAAAATTACAACTATGATAACATAATATTAAACCAATAATACAAACTATGATATCTACAACATATCAAAACAATAATTTTATCACTAGTCACCTATAGAAAAGAGAACATATTGGATGAATTTTGTCACCTAAATTATTTTATGAAAAAACATGCAAATACTTGAAATTGGGAAAGAAGAAATGTATAAAAAATCCCTCGTTTTTTTTTCTTTTATTTTTGTTATAAGTGAACCAGTGGTTCAATCGGTTCACTGGTTTTACTGGTTTTTGATCGATTTTTTCCGGTTTGAACTGGGCAGGAGGATAACTGGTTTTAGAGGGTTAACCGGACCGGATTAGCAACTGGTTACCAGTTAAATCGGTCGAACCGGCCGATCCGGTCTGATTTTTAAAACACTGCTCAAATGTCTTCCTATGTAGTCATTTTAGTTACGGTTCAAGACAAAAAAAATATATAAAAATTTAAATAGATAAAAAAATTCTTGGCTCATTCATCGATTAATGGAGAAAAACACGTTTTTAGTAGAACATAAAGAATTTCTTTTTAAATATCAAAGATACCCTTGTTAACCGTTGAAAATGACTTTCCGAATATATTAAGATAGTTGAAAGTGTTGAAAGTGCAAAATTGAGTAATTAAACTCTTTGAGAATACAAAATGAAATAATTAATTTTTGAGGGTGCAAGGTTCTAAACTAACCTAACTATGGGGTGCATAGTAGATTAAACTGCTAACAATAATATAATCAATATTGATTATTTTTCATTATATTGTTTGTTTAATAAGATTTTCCATTAAATGTAAAAAATTATTAAAAAGGAAAATGTATCTCCCTAAAACTCTCTATTCATTTTAGATTCAAAAGAAATGTAAAAAAATATTAAAAGGGAAAACGCATGTAGAGTTTGAGATGATTAAGATACTCTACCTAAACTCTCTATTCATTTCAGATTCGAAACACATACCGTCAAGATGGTATATATATTTTTCTGTAAAATGAAACTTCACTAACATGACTATATGTCGTTTCTCTAATAATCTAAATTGTTATTGACTTCTACCAGTTGGAGGATAAACTATTGCTTGCAATTACTCAGGGTCACGATGCAATTCAAGGTTATGAAGGATTTGGATTCAGACAAGATAGTCAAACTATTTTACACTATTTAAACTTTAGATTGTCCAATTAAGTATTCGTGATTGGATATCTATGTTCAATAACATATATATTTTCACTATTTAACATCTACGTTGAATTATTATATTTTCAAATTGTGAATGGTTTCACCTACACATATATGCATATATATTCCTATACCCATATCCCACACAGAGCATTTGGATGTATAAGCATCCATATGATTTTGATAATTTTGATTTTGACGTTTAATTTTAGACTTATTTTGCTTATTTTTAGAATTCTAACTTTTCAATGTTTGTGAGAATAATCACTCTATTACCAACTTGTTTGGTGATAGTATGAATGATCATACTCAGTGCCGGCCCAAGTGCTAGGCAACTTGGGCCGGTGCCTAGGGCCCCCGGTGTGAAGGGGCCCCAAAACTTTATATATTTAGTGGCCCCCAAATATATATTATTAATAATAAATTATTGTTAAATTATACCAAAATTATAAACTAGCACAACTGGTAAAGTTGTTTATGTTTAACCCTATGACCTGTGTTCAATTCTCCATTCAAACATATCAAATTTACATTATTTAATGTTTCTTTTTTCTTTCTCAAGGTGCATATGATTAATACATATTATTATATAAAATTAACTATTAATATATATTTGACACCTCTTTTTTGTTTTAACAATTGCTTTTGTTTTAACAATTGTTTCTTCCAGTTTTAAGATTTTATACGAAATATACATTTTATGTTATAATTTTCACTAAAAATAAATTTGATAACGTAATTGAAAATGAGTCCTTATTTAGATTAGTAGCTTCTATATACTTTTTTAAAAAGAAATTGTTGATCCTTTTAACACATACTCGATCAAGATCAGAGACTCTTTGTACTCAACAAAACATTATCGATTACAGTTTAAATGAAACTATTTTTTTGAGATATTTATATTTTATTATTTGTGGTTATATTACTCTAATTTGACTTTTTTATTTTCATTTTATCAAAATACTAAAAAAATATTGAGTGCAACCAACAAAAAAATGTTGGCCCCCCAAACCTAAATATTGTTAGTTTTATTTTTTTTTTAATTTACACAATGGGAGGATTGGTCGAAACCCAACACTATCGTATATGTTAATTGTATCTTTTAACTTTTTATTTCTTAATAATTGTTCCTCATTTTTTCTTCTTCCGTAGTAATTATTCTGTTAAATCTTTTTTTTTAAATTAGTTCTAAGTGTTTTTCTTAATTTTTCCTTCTTATTAATCCTAAAAAGAACACAATTTTCTTCAATGTTCTTTATAATATAATTTTAACTTAACTTTATGACAATTATCTGAATCTTTGATGTAACATTGTTATCAATAACTAACATTGATCTTGATAACAAAAAAAAATTAATTTAATGGCGTATACTTGCTGTGAAATTACATTCAATTCATATATACTTATAAATTTAGCTTTCGCTAAAATTATATTTGTAAAATTAAAAATTATAAAAATATATTCACAAGTAAATCAATATAAAATATTGAGTGGATTTGTCATGTAATTATGTATTTGGAATAAAATGTCAATATTTAATATGTATGTGTTCTTTTAAAATTTTGAGTATATTCTTTTTAATAAAATAAGGCCCCGGTTTTAGAATTTGCCTAGGGCCCCCGAATGTCTAGGACCGGCCCTGAATTCATTCATACTCCTATTTATACTAGGAACTTTCCCTAGATGGTTAAAATTAACTTAATCTAATGGCTAAGATTAAAGCTCTAATATAATTTAGCTTATCATGAAGGTTCTAGTGAAAGTCTATACCATTCCTACATTATGTACAAACTTCTACATTTAATGATGTTTTTAGATAGTGTGTAGAATGTCTCGGTAAATCTCTACACTTGTGTAGAACCTTCATCGATGTCTCCATACTTGTTTAGAGCTGATATACCAAGTCTTCGTCCCCTGACGTGGCATTCCACATATGCTTAATATATATATATATATATGTCGACATGGCCTTAAATATAAGTGTTTCATAAGCATGTCGACTACCGTAATTACGCAATCGATAAAGATATCGATGGCCGACATCCTGAGAATTCATAATACAGCACCACTGGGTCAAGTCGAATAAACCATACCCATATTCGAACTCGTACGTCTTGTCACAAACCGACCCGGTAGTTGAAATCCAAAACTATAAATACCCCTCTTTAATGAGAATAGGTACGCATAATCTGAATACTTAACTAAAAACCATATCTCTTGTCCTTAAAGACTGACTTAAGCTTCGGAGGGTTATTGCCGGGTCACCACCGGTGCTAACCTAACGTAGTTATCTTTGATTTCAGGTTAGGATCCCTAAAACTTTAGAGGAGAAGCCTGATTGACCTGCTTATCCTCATATTGATGAATCGTATTTGACTTGACACCTGGACACTAACCATAAACAATCAATATACGAAAGTTACACTCATCAAGAGCCTTCTTGAAGTCTCTCAGAAACTTCTTGTCCTCGATTGGACCAACCTAGCCACTGCTATGGCGGGCACACGTCCTCGTTCCTTCGAGCCACGTTGGCCCCTATGTTGTGTCATTCCCGTTGATGTGAGTCGTCAGTCCCTTTAGTTTTTAGTCAATACATGAAACTAATTTCATTGAGATGTTTTTCGGACATGTATACCAAATTCACACACAAAAATACAAATTATTATTCAAAGTTGGCAATTAACCATTGTTTTAAACCAACAATTCCAACACTTACATCATTAAAATGAAACAAAAACAAGACACATAGAAAGCACACTACAATTATTTAAAAGAACCTTTACTTCTTTTCTCATTAAATCACATAGCCAGATTCATCTTAAACTAGAGCAGGATAGAGTTGAAGCACTTTCTTCCAAGATGGCCTATTGCTTATATCGTCCCACCACGTACTCACGTGTTTTCGATCCCTTATCATATACTCCTTCCCCATTCTTTTCACCATCAAGTACTGAATGAAAGGAATGTGGCTAAGATCCGCCAGGCTAAATGTGTCCCCGGCCAAGTATTTGCTCTTAGACAACCTATCATCGTAGATATCCAACACATGCGCGAGTTTTTCTTCGTTTTCTTTAATGGACTTTGGGTCGGGTGTGATGCCAAATTCCGAGGGGAACAAGAGTCGAACTACCAAGTCGTAAAGTGGTGGTTGAAAATTGTGCGCTTCGACTTCTAGCCATTGCTCCACAAGTCCTTTTTCATCTATAGTTTTGCCAAAAAGTTCAGTTCCTTGTGATTTGTATTTCTCTGCATAGTACCTAACGATTGCCCTGGATTCTTCACCCAAAGTGAACAAAACATTCATTTTATAATGGATATATAATATAAAACAAGTGTGCAATTTGCAAATAACTAAAATTAAAATGTAGTAATATTTAATTTTTCTACCATATAATGTGTAGTCTCCATCTTGAATAACAGGAAGAACCCCAAAAGGCTGCAAATATGCAAAATGACACACTTGATTTATAAGATACCATTTTCCTTGATAAAAAAAATATTTCACAAAAGAAAAAAAGAACACCTGCAATTTGAGATACTCAGGAGTTTTGTTCTCTCCTTTGAAAAGATCAACATCGACAACCTCGAACTCAATCCCTTTCTCGATTAAACAAGCGATCACTCGCTTACCCGAACCGCAATCAGGACCGTAAACCTTCACCACCATTTTTTTTTACTAATTCTTTTTGCCCCCCTTCACTTTTGATGAAACAAGACAACTGGCTCATGGGATTTATATATAGCCCATTCACTAATTTCTCTACCTCATTTTTTGTTGTGACTTAACTAAAATTCACCAACTTTTCGACATATTTATGTCAGGACAAATTACCATTCAAATATTTGTTGTCTTGCTAAATTAGGTGTGATGAACTGTAATTTACTTAATTAGGTGTGTAATTAGATAAAGAAACGACTACAGAAAAGGAAAGTTTTAAATTTTGGTTAATGTTCTAAAATTGGAAAAATAGTTTCAATTTCCAAAAATATATGCATGAATAATTAATATGACTTCAAATCAGTCATCAGGCAATTAACGCACTAGTGATATGTGTGGTGGTGACTAATGACTTTATCCTCTTCTTTTCTTTTCCTATACGATTCCTTTTGCCTTAAATAAATTGATGGGTTAATTAATTAGCACTTAGCCTTCAATTCTCACTTTTATTGCAAATGGGAAATTGTGTTTTCAAATTTTGAATCATTTTATTTGGGGTTTTGTATGTTTGAGCAAGAAAAAGAGTAATTGGTTAAAAAGAAAAGAAAAAAAGCAAGAAGAAGAGCAACAACTGGTGTTTATGTAGCAGAAAACAGGGTCAAAATAATTAATTTATTAAAAGAGAGAAAATAAGGGGCATTCCGAGAATCGAACTCGGGATCTCTCGCACCCAAAGCGAGAATCATACCACTAGACCAAATGCCCGGATATGCTATAAAGAAGTTCTATATATGAATTATTTTATTTAAGGACGTATACTTGTGTTATAATAGTCAATAAAAATTATATTGATTGATTTGATTCAAAACTCTTGATAAATATTTCATGAATAAAATTGCAAATAATAAATAAAAACGGTAATAAAATCTAGAGAGTGTCACTTCATGTACATGCACAGCAATGTTGATTGCTATATTATATGTCAACTTACTAAAAGCTCTTAGGTTTATTTTTGTTTTACACTAATGTTGACCAGAACACAATTATAATACTTAAAGATATAGTCTAAAGATATAGAGCATGTTTGTTTGGCGTTTCCCAGAATTTTTTCGTGTTTGGGATATGTCAAACAAACATATTTTCTATTTTCCGAAATAAATTTTTCATCCATTAATTTTCTCAAACCCTCTCTCAAAAGCCAAACAAACAACAATTTTCTTATCTCTAAATAAAACTTATATAAACTCTACTTTGATTTGACATAAAGTAACCTATCTCTTACACAATTTATCTCACATAACAAACATGATTTGACATAAAGTCTTACACGTCTTACACCTACAACCCAACTCTTCCAAAAAAACCTACACATACTTTATTTCTCAAACCACTCTCTCAAAACCCAAACAAACAACATTACGCAAATCGAGATTATTTCACAAACCTCCACTACTCTCCCAAACTACTTTCCCAAACGCCAGACAAACAGGCCCATAGTCTGTACTTGATAGCAATCATGTAATAAAATTAAAAATGTTATTTGATGCAAACGGGGAATTGTATTTCATATGATTATTTGGTACTCTATGGAAAAAATTGTTCAATCGCATAAATAATAAATGTATTGCGATTTTCACATAATTTAAGTGGATAAACTACATAACATATATATTGATCTGCTTCTCCAGGAACGGGCTCAATATTGTGGTAGCATCGCCCTTTGTAACGATCAAGGTTTGTAAGTCATCGGTCCACACAGTTGTCCATGTACCAGTAGAAGATTCGGCAGCTACCGCAGTCCCTGCTTCTTCAGGCGGAACTCCAAGTTGAGGAGTTACTCGGAATGCTACCAAGATATCAGTATATTTGGTTTCGTATTCAGGAGTATAATAAGTCAATTTGTACTCTTTAACACCCGCTTTAAATCCGACACTTGCTTTAGTCTCTGATTGTGGTGACATAAATCCCTCCCTACAACTCATTAAATAAGAATTTTGACAACAACAAGGTCTACTCGACACGAATTAATTAGGCGTTAATGAAACTATTTCTATAGGAATCTTTCACAAACTTCCCAACTATTACTAATATTATCAACTATTCAGAATGTTTGATTATTAGACTATGGTATTTGATTTACCAAACTCATTATTATTGTATACTCTTTCATATATATAGCGCAACCCCATTTTTCCTTTTGACCTTTTATGATCAATGATAACCCTATCAACCGCCATCGACTTCAAAGATGCCTACTAAAACCTTTTTCAAATATAAAAGTTCAGTATTTTCTCACGAATCGGCGAATTTGACAGGACCCTTTTTTGTACAGAATAATAAGTAACGGGTCAAGTTTCATAAATTGGATCGAGAATATGAAATATTCTATATAAAAATGTGGGAGATAAAACAGATGCAGGCAGGGGCGGATCTATGCCTTAGCTTGGGGGGGCCAGGATTTTTGAAATTTGGTTTTATATAAGAATAGCTATATATACGTGTATATATGTTAGGGGGTGTAATCAAGCCGAGTAATGTCGAACGACACATTGTTCAAGCTTGGTTTGAATTTTATCGAGCTTGAATTTTTGTGTTTGAGTTTGGTTTGATTATTAAACGAGCCGAGCTCAAACGAACTTTTATCGAAGGAGCTCGAGCGCGCAGAGTATCGAGTAGCTTGATATTTTACATGTATTTGATCAATTTTTAGCCTATCGAGTCGAGCTCGAGCCGAGTTTTAAATATCACACGGAAAATGATGTTCAAGCTTGTTTGATTTGTGAGACAAATCGAGCTCAAACGAGCTTTTACCGAATGAGCTTTTACCAAACGAGCTCGAGTCGAGTATCAAGTAGCTTGACTTGATTTTCAACCCTAATGTATGTACTACTTTATTTTAATACGCAAATAAATGTAATAGTCCAATTAAATTACATTTGTTGATAAGCATGACCCATTCTTATAAAGCAAAGCAAAAGAAGAATCTAACACCAATTTTCTTTTTCTTTCATAAAATGACTAGATTATCTTTCAGTTATTTATGCTTAGTTGTAGTTGTGAATTGCATTTAATCCGTTTGAAAACTTAAACCTTAAAGTTCAATAGTATTGATAATCATATCAAATACTACGTGTTCTTTTTCAAGGATTTTTATATTAAAAAAAATAAGTAGTTTGAATTACAAATAAAATATTTAATAATAAATAAATTCATGGATCAAAATTTGCATGTTTCTATTAAAAATATTGAAAATTTTTCATTTATGAAATAATGGAAACGGAAATAAGTTGTAATTCAGAAATTATTAGTTTGTCTTGGGACTCTGTTATTATTCGTAAGTTTTTCACAATTTTTTTTAGTATTTCTGAAACGTTTCCGAAAAATTATCAAAAAGTTTCCAATATTTAGTTGACCGAAACATCTCCCCCCCCCCCCCCCCCCCCAATACTCCAATCCTGGAACCCCTGGATGCAGGGTCCTTTGTCTGCTTGGCTAGTCAAGCATGTGATAATTCATAGATCTTTGGGCTTTGATTATCAAAGAATAGAGACTTTACAAATAAATTCCGAGGATTGGGATTCCATTGTTGTCACTTTATATGTATATGGTTACAATTATATACGCTCCCAATGTGCCTATGATGTAGCACCTGGCGGACTGTTAGCTAGTATGTATCATCTTACCAGAATAGAGTATGGTGTGGATCAACCAGAAGAGATATGCATAAAAGTATTTGCTTCGAGGAGGAATCCTAGAATTCCGTCTGTTTTCTGGGTTTGGAAAAGCGTGGATTTTCAAGAATCAGAATCTTATGATATGTTGAGAATCTCTTAAGATAATCATCCGCGCTTGAAACGTATCTTAATGCCTGAAAGTTGGATAGGATGGCCCTAACGTAAGGATTATATTGCCCCCAATTGATATGAAATACAAGATGCTCATTGAATGATAAGAAAGGAATTTCCACTTATCCTATCCTATTTTAGAAATTCAAGGATTGTGCTTTCTGTTCTAGATTAACCAGAATAATTGAAGTCTCATTTCTATTAGGAAATTATGGATAGGCTAACAAAAAGGACAGAATTACGAATTTGTTGGGATTTTTATATTGTATTTGTAAGATACTTTTTTCGTTTAAGCCATATTCGACCTAATGGTACCACAAATCTTTTAAAAAGCGTTTTAAGTGAGTTATTTAAGCTCCACGCCTTAGTTCCTTTGAATTCAAATTGAACCAAATAGAGTGCACTAAGTTCAAATTTTTTTTTGTACAAGTAGTTAGCTTGAAGGAATCAAAGTAATAAGAATGGAGTTTTCTTTGGTGACCTAAGATCTAATTGTAGAAAGAATCAAAAGTGGCGGATAACTTTTTTTTTACCTAGATTCTCGATTACTAATTAAGAAGTCGCGATCAATTCAATAAGATAAAAGGGTGAGTTGTTCCTTTCGTGAAATTCGGCAAATTAAATGATTTTTTTCTTACGTATATAATCAAATTCAAATATAAAAAAGATAGATATAGAATTTTTTATCTCTCTATCTACCAAAAATTGATTTTCAATAAGGAAATGAGTCATATTATAAAAGACAATGTAATAAAGCATGAATTTTTATCTTTCGATAATTTGTAAGATCAATTAATTAAATTATAAAACAAGAACAAAACACAAAGAAATGAAGAAAAATAATCAAGTTGATTATCATACGTATCTTTCATGTAGAAAGACGAATAAGTTCATTTATTTAGATCTACATTCCTTGGACTTATTCTATATACTCACTTAGATATAGAGATACTTATATCTCTACTAAGAATTTTCAAATGGAATTAATTAATAATTACAATTTTGAATTATTATAAATATGAAAGATTAAAAAATTAATAACAGGTACAATATAGTAAATCGAGCGACCCATTTTATGACAACTTTCAATTTTTCCTCTATTTTTGTGCCTTTAGTAGGCCTAGTCTTTCCGGCACTTGCAATGGCTTATTTATTTCTACATGTTCAAAAACACAAGATTGTTTAGATCTAAGGGAACCTAATCTCAGCCATTTTTTTGTTTTTAACTTCGACTTGTAGCATAAAACATATATTTATTTCGGGAAATATAGGGTATAACATGCGATTTTCGCCGAACAGAAAGGAAAAAGCTCTTATGCATGCAGAAAATGATCTATGTGTAAATGAATTCTAGCTAGTTTCAAATAGAGCAGCATCGTTGGATGCCTAAAATGTGTAAAGTTGGTGGATCTATATGTATATGATCAATATATATATTGGGATCATATGAAGGGTATGTTGTTATTTTAGATCTAACCAATTTGATGAATTACTCCTACCTAAAGGTTCACATCAAACTAGTGATAGTTGATGAGTGTTCATTCGAAAACAAAAAAAGTAAAGTTAAAATAATTTGGGATATTCTCTGAATTCCAATAAAATGCAATCAAATCAAGTATGAATTGGCGATCCGAACATATACGGATAGAACTTATAACGGATTCTCGAATACTAAGTAATTTTTTATGGGCCCTTATCGTTTTGTTAGGTTCATTAGGATTCTTATTGGTTGGAACTTCCAGTTATCTTGGTAGAAATAAGATATCTTTTTTTCCGTCTCAGCAAATCATTTTTTTCCACAAGGGATTGTGATGTCTTTCAACAGGATCGCGGGTCTCTTTAATAGTTCCTATTTTTGGTGCACAATTTCCTGGAATGTAGGTAGTGGTTATGATCGATTCGATCGAAAGGAAAGAATAGTGTCTATTTCTCGTTGGGGATTTCTTGGAAAAAATCGTTTCGCATATTCCTCCAACTCCTTATAAAAGATATTCAATCCGTTAGAACAGAAGTTAAAGAGGGTATTTATGCTCGTCGTGTCCTTTATATAGACATCAGAGGCCGGGGGACTATTCCGTTGACCCGTACTGATTAGAATTTGACTCCACGAGAAATTGAATAAAAAGCAGCGGAATTGACTTATTTCTTGCGTGTACCAATTGAAGTCTTTTAAGAAAAGGAACTGGACTGAAGAACAATGCTTTCTCAGCAAGAGGGAAAAATGCAAGAATCCCGTTTCTTTAAAACATAACTTAACTCAAGTTTCGTCAAAATGTTCAGTCGAGCCAAAGCCGACGTATATGGCAGAACCATAAAACAAAAGTCTTTATTTTATGCATATCCAAATCCATGATCCATGGAACTCAATTCAAACAAATAACAAATCGAACGACTAGATTCAATTCATCTCATATACAAACGATTTTGAAAGAAAGAAATTTCTCCTTTTTTAATTAAGGTCAATATTTGTTGGAAGTGATACTTTAGATGCAAAAGATGCAAATAAATCATATCTTGTAAATTATATTTCGATTTTGTCAATCGAACTTTTTTATCCTTTCTTTTCTGTTCCTTACTAACTAGTAATGGTTTTTCTTAATAATGATAACTGGCCCACTTCTGTCTTGTTTTGCCTCTCGTTTTTTCTATCATCATAATATTTTTCTCTCAATTATTATATTCTTGGCTACGGGTAATCTTGACATTTTTTCGAAATATTGGTTTGGCTATTTTTTTGATAGAAAATGAGTTCTTTCGTCTCAAAATTTCAATGATATTCATTCCTTAAAGTACTTCTTTCGGTCATCCATCGAAAGGAAACACATGTTTGGAGTTTGATGAATTGAGATATTTCAAAACAATATTTTTTGATGATTTCTTTAGGAGTTTTAGTCTATTTCTATATTCTTTCTAGATATTCAAACAAAATCACCAATCAAATAATTCATAGGTTTGGTGCCTTGTCTAGAACTCATGTGTGAAATAAATATTTCATCACATAAAGTCGACAAATGAAGTGGGTTAATTAGCAAGTAACAGATGAAAAATGTCAAAAAAGAAAGCATTCACTCCTCTTTTGTATCTTACGTCTGTAGTATTTTTGCCCTGGTGGATTTCTCTCTCATTTACTAAAAGTATGGAATCTTGGGTTACTAATTGGTCGAATACTGGTCAATCCGAAATTTTATTGAATAATATTCAAGAAAAAAGTATTCTAGAAAAATTAATAGAATTAGAGGAAATCCTCTTCTTGGACTAAATGATGAAGGAACTCGGAGACACATCAAGAAAAGCTTCCTATAAGAATGCATTACGAAACGATCCAATTAATCAAGATACACAATGAGGATCGTATGTTGGCGGTTTTAAAACAATTCAGAACAATAATGCAAAAGAAACCAATTTCGTACAAACCAATTTGGAAAGCAAAGGAAAGTACAATTAGTAAAGAACAGAAAAGATAAACAATCTTATCATACAATTCTGTATAGTAACAGAATTGATCCAACCAAATAGCAGAAAGAAGACTGCTTGCCTTGAAGAAATTATCGACCCACCTTGGTGCAATTGGGTAACTCGAAACTCCTTCCACTATAATTTGACTCCAGAAACTTAATCACTGCACAATGGTAGAAGTTTCACCTCGAAAAACACTCAGAACCAACCCAGATTTCTAATGAAATATGTAGAGAGATTTTAGAGAACACTGTATTTGTTGTGTTGGTGTGTTTTTCCGGAAATGAAGAACACTCATATTTATAGCTGCTGGGGAGACATTTGAAATTAAAAACTGCTCAATTAATCAGAATAAAACGGCAGCAATGAATATAAAACATTTCACTTAATTCTGTAACGGAAAACGTTACTTTTTTCAATTCAATTTTCTTTTAACTGAAATTTAAAAAAAAAACTTTTTAAATTCAAAATTCAAATTTTCTCCAAAAAGATAAGTCTGAGACTGAGACAATTCGCCCAAACGCCCGAGCCGAGCGGGCGGGCAGCGGCGGTGCTCGTGTGGTATACCCATATGACCATCTTTGTAAACACTTATATCAAGTCTTCACACTTAAGTTCATATATACTAGTACACACTACTTTATAAAATCAATGTGGGACAAGTGAAGAGTTTTCATCTCTTCAACTTCCTAACAAGGCTTTTATAACTTGCACTTGTCTATTAGTCTGAAAATCAATGTGGGACAAACACACATAACATATCTTTTTTAACTTTGTCTTTTCCACTATATATATATATATATATATATATTTCTAATTTAACTATGGATTTCAACCAAGAATTTTGGTACTTATCCAACATAAATTACAACATCGTATTCATATGATTTTGCACTTATGGACAAATATGTTCACTTTTGTTATTCTAAGCGGTTATTCTATTTTAGACAAGGAAGAACTTGTTATTCTTAACTCTTGGGCTCAGGAATTCCTCTATAACTTAAGTGATACATTAAAAGCTTTTTTGATTCTTTTACTAACCGATTTATGTATAGGATTTCATTCAACACACGGTTGGGAACTAATGATTGGTTCTGTGTACAAAGATTTTGGGTTTGTTCATAAAGATCAAATTATATCAGGTCTTGTTTCCAATTTTCCAGTTATCTGGATACTCTTTTTAAATATGGGATTTTCCGTCATTTAAATTGTGTATCTCCGTCAGTTGTAGTTATTTATCATTCAATGAATGATTGATAAATGATCCACCGATATTAATCTAATCCAATTAGAATGTTTCTTACTTTCTAGTTCTACATAAAAATTAATAACTTTATATCCGGGGGGATTTTCATCCTATACTAAGTATTCCAGTAAAATTATTCCAGTAAATAAATAGCAGAACAGAATCGTGGATAGGGAACTATACTAGTGACCTATCCAATTTATTGTAAAAAATTTCGGATCAATGATTAGACCATGCCCAAACTCAGGTCCCGACCCATCTATCCAAACGCAATAAAAAAATCACTTACAAAATATGACACCTACCACCTATTTTTTTCTATATTAAAAGTCAATGTTTGACACTTACCACCTATTTTTCAACCCGAAACTTCAACATCTAAACTCAATCCAAGTGTTCCAAAGGTTTCGCTAGAACCTCAACTGAACCAACACAAATCCATATGGACCCTAAGTTGTGCAAGGAATTTATCTACGGAAAACTGCACTATTCTTTACTTTCAAGCTATTTTGTAATTTACACTCTATGTTTCGTCTTTGCACATGCAATTTTAAAGGGTCACATCCCAACTTTTGGTAGTTTAGCATTTAGAACATTAATTGCTTTGCAAGACTATGAGGCAGTATTTTAATTTTGAAAAGAACAGCAAGCTAGAAAGATGGATAACCAAGAGCATCAATAAATAAATAAATTAAATTGCTCAATACCTCAACCATCAATCTTAAAAGTTTTGTACATCAATTGGTTGGTCATGTCGTGCCACCTCTAGAGCTTGTTCAAAGCATCAAGTTGGATCATAGGCGGTCCGGTTGACCCAGACCCAATAAATACCTTCTTTAAATTAATTTCCTAGACTTGGATCTGGACTCATTGTAGACCCAATCATGAGATTAAGTCTGGACCCGAACCCGAACTAGACCCGGCCTGAACCCAATCTGATCCGACCCGACCCGACCCGACCCGATCGAAACCGACTAACCCTTTTTTTTTTTTGCATTAGACTTGGATGAGACTCTAGAATTCAGCTGCTAATACATAACCATCAAGTTGGACAAGAATCCAACCCCTTGTATTTGTATAATTTTATACTATTAGTTGATTTATGATCAGGGGCGAAGCTAGGGGATTTTATTTGGGGGATAAACTGATAAATTGTGCAGTAAATAGTTATAGTCCAATTATAAATATATATATATATAGTATAGTCTATCTACTTAAATGTCGACAATATAATATCTAAAATAAATTAAATTCCATAAAATTGATTTTTGAAAAAATAGAACATTTTAGGACTTGACATTGGGTTCATATACATCCTCATTTAGAAAGAACATAACTAGGGGTGTAAACGAGCCGAGTAGTATCGAACGACAATTTATTCGAGTTTGGTTTAAATTTTATCGAGCTTCAAATTTTGTGTTTGAGTTTGGTTTAATTTCTTATCGAACCGAGCTCAAACGAGCTTTTATTGAACGAACTCGAGCCGAGTATTGAGTAGCTTGGTATTTTACATGTACTTTTTCAATATTTAGCTTCTCGAGTCGAGCTTCAAAACTTATCAAATGAAAAATTATTTTCAAGCTTATTTGATTTGTTTGACGTACCGAGCTCAAACGAGTTTTTATCGAACGAATTCAAGCCGATTATCGAATAATTTGGTTTTATTTTCATCCCTAAACATAACCACTAGACCAAAGGCTCTCATATGCTAATGAAATAGTTAAATATTCCCTTTGTCCCAATTTTTTTACTCCATTATTAATAGATAGAAAAACTTCTCAAAAACTGATAAAAGGAATACAAAAACAACTCAAGGAATCGAACTCCAGACCTCAAGGCTGTATATGGATCTAGTTTGCCTTGGTTTGGTTTCACTCAAACCGGGTCAAACCCCATCAAGTAAAGAGTTTGAAGAGGTCTCAGGCGAAACTCCAAGTTTCAGACAAATCGAAACCTACACAATTCTACTTGAGACCTATAAAGTCATTGATTTGACATATGTCATCTATTTTTTACATATAAAGTTATTGATTTGATATCTACCACCTACTTTTCTCCTCCAAACCCCAACAACCAAACCTCAATCCAAGTCATATCTCAAAGTTTCAATATCCGCTAACTATTATTTAATAATATTTTAAAATTTTAATATTCCATTGAAACCATTATCTAAATCGAGCCGAAACCTCTGAAACCAATTATTAAGACCAAACCAAGACCAAACTCAGTCGAACTACTTCCATATAAAGTGTTTCAAACTCCATAGTGAGGGGGTAAACTGTACATGGCTAAAACACTGACCACTGGCAATTTCATTTTATAAATAAATAATAAAAGGTATACATAAATCTAAATTGGAGTTCGTTTTTCTGAAACCAATATACTGAAGTTCGATTTTAAAGTTGTTAAACATACATTCAATATTGTCATGTTTCTTTAAAATGTCCGAAGTAGAATTTTTTTATATAAATAAATTTCATTCATACTTAATAAAATGGTGTAACAATAATAATAAAAAAAAAGGGAACATTCATCACAACAAACATTAGGAATTAGGATGAATTAAAGAAAACGAAATACAAGTGGACCAATCCGACCAACCGGAGTTAAATGTCTACGCGGCAAGGTTGTGGATGGCAAATTTGAGTTTCGAAGCGAGAACTTGAACTTCTATTTGGGTCAACAAGCTCAAAATTTTTAGATTTCAATATTGAGTCCCCGAGGTAACCAATCCGAACTTTAAAATGTATTATATACACATGGTTAGGATGTATTCGATTAACTGTTTCAATTTTAATTTTCTTTTAAAATGTATATATTGAATATATAACCCTACATATTTCTAGAAATCCAAGTATCAAAATAAATTCAAATGAGCATTGAGGTTGTAGTTCGTTGGTGAGGCTGAAGCTTCGTAATCAAAAGTTCTTGAGTTCAATTCTCACTTGTTTGGATTTTGTTATTATAGTTTAATACTAGTGGTTGATGGGTAGTTAATTTTCCTTGCAATTTGATTGTACTCAAATAAATTTCTAAATTGATGATTCGTATTAAAAAAATAATTCAAATGGATTATTACGCTTTTAACATTATAAATAAATAAATATACCTTAAAAGAGCTAACTATTTCCCGAAAGTTTCAATCCTCAAAACGAATAATTTACCTACAGATTTTAATTTTATGCTCAAGTTTGTATAAATATTGTTTACAAGAAATTTGAATGTAAATTAAAATATTGTCTAATAATTATATTATGGACTACTACCATAAAATTTAAACAATATTATACACTAACCAAAAAAATGATCTAGAGCAGTTTGATCGCATTCATCTACCTATAATACTACTGCAGACATATCCAGTAATTGATCTATGAGTGTAATTCAATCATAAAGTAAAATTACCCGAATTTTTTCCTGTTTTCATATGTTCAGTTCAATTGTTCCACAGATTACAGCATCTACTGCAGAAAATGTGAGCACCAAGAAAAAAATCAATTAACAATAACTTCGAAAAATGGAAAGAAAATGAGCAGATATATCCCCAGTAGATACTGTGTAACATGTATAAGAAATCATCCATTTAGCTATACCAATCCAGAAATATAATTCCAAAAGTAAAGACAAACAGAAAAAGTAAAAGAAAAGTTCTACTACTGCTATTCCGTTGAATGGCTTGCGATAACTCTTTATTACCAAGCTCTACATTCATTGTTGCTTCAACTGCCTGTCAAATCCAAATACTCGTAATAAACACTGAAACACGAGGTTTTCGAGGATGCACGTGGAATTCGAGGATGATCTTCTTAAGATGATGATATTATAATGATGAACAGCCTTTCCTTTGTTTCATTTTCTAAAGACTACAACATTGCAATGCTTTCTTCTCATTTTGAACACAATTAATTAAGAGATTCACGCATGCAACTAGCAATGCTTATAGGCTAAATCACACTTGTGATCCCCCAAGTATAGAGTGTTTTACACTTATATCCCTCTTACCAAAGAACTTACACTTAAGTCCCTCTTATATAAAAAATGTTACACTTATCACTTTTCCGGCGAAAATGCAATCACGTGTAAATTGGGCCCAAAAAGTGATTGAAATTTGGGTGCAACACATTTTAGGGACTTAAGTGTAAATTCTTTGGCAAGAGGAATATAAGTATAAAACACTTTATACTTAAGGGACCATAAATGTGATTTAGCCATGCTTATACTTTCAAAAGTTGGAATGAAAAATTTGAATGAACTTATTTTACTTTAGACTGACCTGTTCATATAAATACTCTATCTGTTGAGCCTGTTGTAAAACATGTGTGGACATGAGATGGTTGAGAGCAGACATTTCAACCATCTTTGTCTCAGTTTCTTGAACAGCATCTAACATGCTGGCCAACTCTACCTGCATCAATATTGCATGTATGAGAAAAATAATACTAGTATTTACTATAAACAATGAAAATAATTTCTTATGCGTTGTATACAAAATTTTGTACTAGTTATTATACCTGGAGGGCGCGGGTATCATCATCTAACATCTGTTGCTGAAACCTTACTGGCTGTGCTTGAATTTCATCACTTTGCCTGACATCTAAAGTGTCTTCTTTTATAGGGTCTATATTCGCAGAACTAGAGCTCTCGCGATCATTAGCTTTAGAAGTTCGCTTCATTTTTCTTCTTGGTGTTACCCGGTTAATAGCATCTTGGAAATGTAAAGCTCTAAGCTTATCAAATTGTGACGTCACAGAATGAAGCTTTTCACTTAAAATCAGAACCTGTGAATTATGTCGCATGAATTGAAGAGAGATAGAACTCTGGACTATAATATTGTGTTACATCTTTGACATGGATATTTGTTCATATCTAATAGTGGGGAAAGGAATCAAGAGGTAAAATGACATTTTTTGTCACACGACTGCCTAAAATGACATTGACAGGACATTATTTCATGACAACTCTTCTGACTCTAGACATTATATAAAATTCAGGAGTTCCAATATATTAATCATTTTGCATAAACTACCAAAGAATCAACAACTAAGTTTTACCAAAAAAATTAATTGCCTGCATTCTTGCAATGAACAAATGAAGTCAAGACTAAAAGCTAAAGAACTGTTATTAGTCTGCAAACTCAATAATGCCAACAAAATATTTATATATGTCAAAAAACTAGGACAAATTAATCATACCACTCCATGCTTATGTGCTATAGTATCAGCATTCGAATTGGAACGCTGGACACCGAGCCATCCCTTTGAATTTGCTTCCTCATCAGTTATACTATTTTTAAGAACATCTATTTGCTCCTTGCATGCTTTTATGAAGACTGTAACCTGCATAAAACAGAATTGATGAAGAATATGCAGGAAAACTGATTTTTTTTTTTATTTTGATTTAAAAAAAATCAGTAGACTCTGCAAATCTTCAATTAATGTCAGCTTCTCTGACATAATCTCAAACTCTCCCAAATATTATTTTTGGACATGATGTTGGGCAAATATTTAAGCAACCAATTGCTCCACTTCAAACCTTAGCCTCTAATGGCTTATAGAAGTGCTCCACACAAGGCTAAAAGATTTACATAAGTACACATTAAAGAGAAAGAGGATGTGATACATGAAATGCATGAGAGTTATGTGGCACATATTCCAGTAGAGGATCATATGTCTGAAAAAAATGGAGGCTATTTGCAAGTTGCACCAAGATGCCGAAAGAGAATTTCCACCATAATCCCGGAGCGGCAGAAGATATGAGAGTGAAAGTGCTCAAAAAATTCATCATTGGCCTTGGTGTGGATCACTTCCTCCAAAATTTGGGTGCTATTGTGGGGGCTGACTCAATTTGGGAATGTTGAGATCCATATGTTGACGAGGTTAACTTTCTCCATATGATTGCAGGGACAAAATAGTCGGACAGCTCAACAACGATAGCATATCAGAAGTTGGCTTTACCTTCATTAAGGGGCGGCCCGCGATTATACATTGCTCATCGAACCGCCAATTGAACCAAAAATATAAAAAATCGGCCATTATAGTTCACGCCAAATGCAAATATAAAGTAAAATTTGCCAGTAGATTCTACAAATTAATTTTCCACGTAGTAACATATGTATAACTTTTTCAAAGGTTCATTGAGCAAGAACTTGAGGTTTTAGGACAAATATTATGTGACAAGACACAACATCGACACAAGCTTGTAGAACACTGTGTAAGTTTCTGCATGTCCTACAACATATTAGTAAGAATCTTGATGAAATTAGTTATCATTAAAAAACAGCAAACAATATCTTATGTTTAGGTAAAGTAAAGAAAATAAACAGAAAGAATTAGAAGATATCTTACTTCATGTTCAATGCTATCTCTCTCTTGTTCAGTGGTGCGGTGTAAATCTATATAATCCTTCTTATGCTTCACCAGGAACTGTTCCAAAGCTCCAATGCTTTCAAGCTGGGCATGACATAATACAAAATGAGCCATATGCATTGAAATATACATTGATAAATTATTTTAGAAGCACTAATCCTAGAATTGTTCGCGTGCTATCAAAATAAGCATACTGTTGTTAAAGCAGCTTTGGTAAAAGATGACCTTTCCCAACTTTTATGCATGATAAATGAAGCCATCATGGCCGCCGTTTTGGACTGCCAAAAAAATCCCAAGTCAGAGAGCAATAAGCCATTATTCATTTGTAAAATACATTAATGAAGAGCCAGTTAGGAAACCAGTTGGTCTCTTGATCTGTGATTTGTTTCTATAGAAAAACCCTTAACCTATTAGACTAGATCTAACAATGACGAACTTATAAACGTAAATTCTCAATCTCAGATTCTTAGCTCATGGCAGTTGTAACTGCAAAGTTCAAATACCTCTCCTTATCTGGGCTTGCCTTGAAACTCTCTACTCCGTATATCTAAGAAGAAATGCCCCAACATACATCGTCAATTTAAAAAACACAACAAAAGTTCTTTAAGTAAAAGTCATTTTCACCTTGCACTTTCACTTGCGCAAATGGTTATTTTAATTTTAAATCCTAAAATGCCGTTGAGCGTTTTCTTTAGAGACATAGGTGCGTTGAAATTTCTCCTTTTAAGCATGATGGTGAATCTGAAGATGGTAACTCCACTGCCATTTAGCCTCAATGCCACTTTCAACTACTCAAATTTCTCTATTTTTATTTGGGTTTTTTTAGATTTTTTTTTTTTTTGGAGAAATTGTCCTTTTGAAACTATGCTGCTTCGAGAGTGATGTTGGTGGATATGGGATCTCTTAAAATAAACAACTTATCATTTCTGATGATGAAGAAAGGTTAAAATCTTGTATTAATAATTTGGCTTGCATCATATATGGGTTCTGCTTGTGCTAACTCAACTGAAAATGTAGTGCTTGGAAATTAAGGGAGAACAATTCAGCATAAATCAAGTATTTTATGATTCTTATTTAATTAAAAACAATAAATAACTTTTTTCAACAAAGGACTTCAAAATAAATTACAACTCTATTAAGTATGGAAAAAGAAAAAAGAACCATGTTAACTGGTTGGCAACATGAAAAGCATAAAGAATAAACATTGCCTTATATTCTCTCTCCAATATGAAGGTTGTCCTACTGGATAGATGTGTCAGGGTACATGAGTATCATCCTGTCTTCTATAAACAGAGTCGGGGCACAACATTTAGGTGTCCATGGATATTCTGTACTGTATTCAGCATTAAGGAGGCATTATATCAGGGTTAATGTGCCTAATGCGTCCAATGCGAGAGATCTAATATAATGTACAAGATTCCACATATGGTCAGTAGCCTGGAAGTTTCATAGGGTCACTAGAAATGTTTGATGACTTTATGTGTCTCTCAGTAATGCTTTGATCATTGCATCAGATAGGAAATGACAGTGCAGTTGTCATTCATTATAATTTCAAACAATCTTTTGGAAAGCAGTTTCGAATTTTAGCTCACGATTTTGCAGAGACGAGAGTGAAATGAATTAACTGAGAAATATCATTTTGTGACAATCAATTCAGAGATGCTTCCAGACTTGCAGCTATCTTGATTAGCTTAAGGTTTTCAATATGGTTTATAATTATACATACAAAGTAAATACAATGTATCACCAGAGGCCAAAAAATGCTTGAATAAATCAGATTTGCAGGAGGGCACGAAATCTATTAATTTAGTCAATATACTCAAATCATTTATTGAAATGATTTTCGATATTGAAAAAAAATATGTTTTCCTATTATATTAACCGTTGTTAGTAACTCAAACAAAAACGCAATGGCGGTTCATATGAAATGGTCATGACCCGAAAAAACAAGATGCTTAGAAAGACCATGGTCTTCACCCTGTAAAAAGCATATTCTTATGTCTCAGAACAAGAAATCAATCAACAGTGTCTTAGGCCATCCTAGTATATAATGCTACTTAATTTTCATCACTATAATTTCCAGAAAAACACACCCAATATGGTAGGATTATGAATTAGATGAAGAAAAACTAAGTTTCAAAAGTTGAACATGAAGGCATCTCCACAATTTTGACAGGATAAAATATCATAGAACAACCGAACAAAACCATAATACATAGAATATAACAAAATACACACAAACCAAACCTCATTATATCCCAAATTGATAGCTGCTCTTCGTGCTGCATCTTTGAAATCCTCAGTTCTATCTCTAACTTTTGCCATGACCTTTTACAAATTGGGGAAAATGAAAAGGTACAAAAAACCTTCGGTGAGTTTTCTTCAATCACCTAAAAAGGATTACCACAACACAATTTAGGCGAAATTCAGAACATTTAGTCAATTTTTTGAGCCAATGGAAATATAAACATCACTTAATTAGAAATGAGAATTCATAATTAATGGATCAGAATTTCGAATCTTTCTACTGCAATTGAGTATAAGAAAAAGAAAAATTAGGTATTTATTAAAAAAAAATCATCATACATAGACACGCGCGGTGATTTTTCACCGGCGATGTTGAATTTTGCCGTCCGCCTCTCCCAGAAAAATTGAAGATGCAGTAGAAACTTTTCTTCGCTTTGACAGCAAGTTACCAATTTTTAAAATTAAAAATTGAAAATTGAGAATGGATTAAATCCATGAACCCAACTGCAGTAGGACTGTAGGAATGAGTCAAACCCCTTTTTTTCTTCTTTAATATTAAATAAATATATTAAAAATGGTTAATTTCAAGTACCTCACCGGTAATATTACATATTCCACTTACCTCCCTTATAATATTTAAAATTTCACGTACCTCCCATATTATTAAACCTTCATTTACCTCCGTAGCACTATTTAAACATTCATTACCCCCTCCGTTTTAATCATTTAATTTTCCTAAAAACGTGATGGGACAATCCCAGAGAACAAAAACAAGTAGAGCCCAACCTGAAACTAGATTAGAGGGTGGGTACGAGGCGGGTTTGGAATGGATTTAGGACTAGAGATATGGGTATAACGAATTTCGAGACTGATCTTGTCGCCCAAAACTCGTCCTGTAATAATTTGGATACCCGCGTTCGTGTGCCCGAACGATTACGGAAAATGACGGATCTGGACTGGAGGCTCTTTCTTTTGATAAAATAGTGCCTTGTTATCTTCTACTTTCATAGTGCCACCTCATGTGAGGAGCTGATCGCATCGATGCGTACAACCGTTTTAATCTAGGAATTATGGGCAAGTAATGCATCCTTTTATAAGGAACATTCTTCTTCTTTCTTGTTCCCTTATTTGGGTTGTAACGTGCTTCACCACAAAATCTACAGTTGGTTAACCATTCATATTCTTTGTAATACAGCATGCAACCTTTTTTACAACAATCAATTTTAAATGAAGTTAAACCCAACTCACCAACTTCTTTGCTTCATAGAAACTTACAGGAACACAATTTTCTTGAGGAACTGATGTTTTAAGCATATCATACATACTGTTAAAACACCCTTGTGACAAGTTGTAGTCAGATTTTAATGACATCATCCGTAAAACCAATGACAACTAGGTTTGAGTGTCACAACCCTCCCATAAAGGTCGTTGAGTAGCATCATGTGTGTTGTAAAAGTGTTGAGCTTCTACATTCGGACGATTCTCTAAATTGAAATCATCCCCTTCATATTCAGTATCTTCAGTACCATATAGACAGCCCCTCATAGCATCAAGTACAATATTTTCGTATCGGTTGTATCCCTCGTCATGCCAAAATTGAGTATTACTACTCGAAGCTCCAGTACTATTATTATACAGATTATGTGGCTCAATCTCTCCATGTGAGGTCCAATACCAATAATTAGGCATAAATCCTTTCCTTAACAAATCTAGTTCCACGAGTTCGGGATCCATATATTTACAATTTTTATGTACATTGCAAGGTCACCTAATTTCTTTATCTTCTAAATATCGATGTTGAGATTTTGCATGTTGAATAAAACTTTTAAGTTAAAAATAAATAAAGTTGATTTTTTGAAGACCAAAGATTAATCAATGTAGTCAAAAGTCTAGCACAAGTATTTTAGTTGTCTCTTCGTTTTACTAAGTCCTAAAGTTTTCTACTGATTGTTAGAGTCTTCTACTATGCATTATAAAATAGAGTCTTTTGTATTTTGAAAGTTCAAGTAATAAAGAGTTAATTCTCCTCTTGTATCCAACAAAGTATTACTTCACATAATATTATTAGTTGCTTAATTCAATTTCCAGAAGTTGTTTTTCTTTCCTTTAAATTGGTTTGTGATCTTGGGCTAGTGAATACATTTCACTACTGATACTTCACAGATAAAACTCCATTGTTAAGTTTCTATTGACCAAAACTCTGTTATACATCCAACCACGTTGAATTTGAATAATTATCCATCTTCTACAAAAATAAATAATTAATTAGTCATTTAAATTTTAGTAAACTCCCAGATAATTTATACATCCAAACACAAGATATTTTATGAATCTCCCAGGAACATAAATACATCACACATTTTATGGATCACCAAGAGGAAACATATATTTTATGGAATATCAAATAAGCAAATAATTCACAAATAAACAAAACATTAAGACTTATTGTGTAACTAGTTTATTCACTTATAAGACTTTAAGGAGTTTATGGGTGGTGGAGGGGGCCGCCACCGTCGTCCATGGAAGATTTAAGCAATATAATATGTGAGGGGAATTTTTGTAAATAGACCTTACCTCAGGGGTATTCCTAATTTACCCAATATAAATATGCTTCTTTTAATCGGATTCAAATTCATTATAAACAATTGAACTCTGATCGGGTCCTAAGCAAATTCAATTCGTATTTGCCCGTTGACAACCATGAACTTTTAGTAACATATATTGGGCTGAACTTCTGTACCTTGTTTTTGAACTTTTAGAAAATATAGGCCCAAATATGTATTGGGCCGAAACTTTCCCACAAAGCCCACTACTCAACCCATTCAATAATTAATGGATTAAATTTAAATCCAGCATTCACAGCTTAACTCATATCAACTATTTTAATGGCTTCCGTCTTTTCTTCCTCAACTTCTCCAACTCTCAGGTAAATTCTCAGTTGTACTTACACCTATAGATACAGGAATGTTTAAAATATGCTGTAATTTTTATGTACTTTATCAATTTTGCTTCGTGCACTTACTATTCTCGGAGTTGATGAACAATCACATAAACAGTAAATTCCGCTTGCATTAGAGGAAAAATTGTGTGCAATTGAGGAAAATATCGATAAATAATAGAATATATTATTTTGAACATATACTTAGAATGTAAATGAATTGAGAGTTTAAATATTGGGAAAAGGTTTTAAGATTGTACATTGGCAAAAAGGTATGTCATATAGTAGCTAATCTTTCTATATTTATTGTTAATTTGATTTTTGAATTTGTTCATGTTTGAATCGTATTTCAGGATTAGTCAAATGGATCTGAATAATCAATTAAACCACTTCCAGTTGCAGCAAAGGTGTATGTATTGTTGTGCCGATATAAGTGTTTCGTTTCCAAAATGCAGTTTTTCTAGACGGCACTTTGTTAGAAGTTTTCCGGTAGCTTGGTCATTAGAAGTCAGTGGCGTACATGGTCAACGACGCGTAACTTCAAGTCTTTCGGGTCCAACCAATTCCGAGAGGTATAAGCTTAATTAGAACTGTTGCTTGTAGTGGTGAGAGGTGATATATTATACTGATTGATTTGTGTTTGCGTTAACTGTTTTTGATAACTTTTGGTGTTTTAGATGTTCGATGTTGATGATGTAGATGTTTGATACATAAGCTACCACTAATAATAGAATGCTAACATCAAATGTGAAACTAGTTTCATTCCTTTATCGGGAGAAACCTTCTTGTTACATGGAAGAAGCATTAAATGATTGAAAACGTGAAAAAATCTCCTTTTTCTTGTAATGTTTTAAATATTTTACACGTTTGCTGCAGTTCTGTTTTTTCCCCCCCAAGATGTTACCTTAATGAAAAACTATTTTATGGGTTCCATGCTCGAGTTTAACTAGCAAGTGCATATCTTAACAGGTCCAATATATTTGATGACAACTCAATGAATCCATCGGCCAACAGTACTAATGATCTTGAAAGGCAGCTTGGGGATTTCTTTAATGAAATCAAGGTTATGATAAAAATGGGAAAGGAAGATGATGCCGTTAATTTACTTAAGGCAAATTATGTAGCAGTTAAGGAACAAGTAGATTCAGGTGCTCAAGGCATAGAAGAAGCTGCTGTTTTGGATGTGATAGCTTTGGGTTACATGGTCCTTGGAGACTTAAGGGCCGTTGGATCCCTAATGGATATGGTAATTTAATTTGCAACATGCACTTTATTTTATGCATTTGGCAAGGGTTTTCATTTTTTGATACCATAAGTACTGTTAAGTCCTTCTGCTGATTTATGAAAAAACCATATTCTCATAATTCTCGACTAGAAATTAAATATAACCAAGGTAAACCTTTCTTATCAAAAGTGAAAAACTTAGGCCTAAAATTAAGATACATTTTGAGAAAATTGACCTTCCATCAGAGGAAGCGAGTGAAAGGCTATCACAAAGATTCTCGTAGAATCGAGAATGAAGTTTTCATTCTGACATGTACATTTCATTTCGTGATGCATCCAATTTTCAAAAACAAATCTCAAGTGTGCCGAATTTTCATATTCTCCAATGAACTGTCAGTCAATTCTAACAGTTATATGGTTCGCAGTTATACAATTCCAGAGGATGATCCATAATTGGCTCAATCACGTATATTAGAAGGGGACAATAATGTGATTATAACAATGATATTAGTAATACTATATCTTAATTAATATTTATAAAAAATTAACATCTGAAAATTTATGTAATTGGTTGAAAGATATATTTACTTGTTTCAACTCATTATGTTCTGCCCTAGCTCTCTTTCTGAGGACACTTGCAACATTTTAGGATATAATATGTTCTTTGTAATTGCACGCACTCTTATAATTATCGTGTTCACCTGTTGTCTTGTTGAATGTAATTCCAGTTATACAAGATTGTGAATGGGATAAAGGATGAGGAGCTGCTTCTTGATTCGATACTCATGCATATGGGTAGTATGTATGCCAAGTTGGAAAAGTATGAGACGTCCATTTCTTTCTACAGAAGATCCTTAAAAATTATGGAAGGAAAATACGGTAGGTTGCTTTTCTTAGTGTTTCTTAATAGGAAACATCGAATTGTTAGTTTTCATCATTCGGCAGAAAAAACTATGTTAAATTTGCTGGAAGTGTTTTAATTACATGAAACTATCATATTTGATTTTCCCTGTAGGAAATAAGAGCTCATTACTTTGTACACCATTGCTAGGATTAGCAAAAGTTTTGGGTACTAGATGAAAAGCCGCTGAGGCGATAGAAACATACCAGCGAGTTATTACACAATCAGAATATAGCAGTGCCGGGGAAGGTGAAGAATTGGTGGTGCCATTATGTGCACTAGGCGATCTTTTAATGAAAGAGGGAAGAGCTTCAGATGCTGAAAAACCATTCATCAGGTTACTACATTTTATCATGCAATAATTGTGTTGCATTGAGCTTTGGTTTCTGATGATTGATAAACATCTTTCTTATTTTGGCTCAGAGTACTGGACATCTATATGAGGTCATATGGAGAAAAATATGGAAGAGTTGGAATGGCTATGTGTTCTTTGGCCAAGGTGAAATGTGCCAAAGGTGAACTAACAAGTGACTATTTATTTCATATAGTAATTGTTATAGTATTTGCTCATATCAAAATAAAACAGAATAAGTAAATTCGATGAACAATCTTTCTTATGAAGCCATTCTTTGGTTTAATATACATTCCTATGAGTTGAAACCTAGAGTTATCATGTTCCCTCCTTGCTTAACATTTCCCACATAGTTTTCTTGGAAGATAATTCTAATTCTAATTCTAATAAAGTATTTCTTAATCTTAAATTGGGTCGTTTTGATTTTTATATTAATTTATCCCTTCTTGGCCTTCTGCAGGAAATGTAAATGAGGCCATTGATCTATACAAGAACGCCATTCAGATCCTCGAGGAGTCAAAATATGTGGCATTGGATGACAAAGTGATGGAGAAGATGCGAATAGACTTGGCTGAATTACTCCATGTAGTGGGCAGGTAGGAGTGTCCATTGAGACAGTATTATATGAATTGAGTTCTATTTATCTTGGGAAGCTTTTCACTTATCATTTTTCTGTTTTGTTTTATTTTGTTTATCGAATCCTTCGCTAAGTATGTAATTATCTTGGATGGCATAAATTCCTTAAGGTGAAGCAAGTAAACATATTGCCCCTCAGTAGTTAGGTACAATTACACATATTATGCCATGTATAGACAACTTGTTCATGTTTACTGTCACAATCTAGAAGCTATATTTGTTTCTATGTAGTTATCACAATTTTGGTTGCTTTCAGAGGAGAAGAAGGTCGAGCCCTGCTAGAAGAATGCTTGTTTAATATCTGAGAAATTTAACGGAAAAGATCATCCCAACCTAGTACCTCACCTTGCAAATCTTGCAACCTCTTATTCGCGCTCTAAAAATTTCGTTGAAGCTGAGCGGTTGCTAAGGATAAGCTTACAAATAGTAATGGAGACTATGCCCCCTGATGATCCATCCATTACGTTTCCCATGTTACATTTAGCAGTTGTTCTGTACAATCTACACCGTGATGAAGAAGCAGAAAGACTTACTCTAGATGTTTTACGTATACGTGAGAAGTCATTTGGAAAGGAATCTTTACCAGTTGGTAAGCCATTAATAATCTCTATACTGTTGATTGAGTAACCTGGATTATGGAAAAACTGCATTTCTTGTCACACAACACTCGGCACTTTAAGTCCCGCGACATTAGAAATAGCACTTTTGGTCCATCTTTTAATTTCTTTTTGCACATTTCGTCCTTTTCCCTTTTGCCATCTGAGTTGGATCGGAAGTGCAAAACACACAGTCATGTGCAACTTTTAGTGTAAAACAGAGATTGTCCTATGTCCTATCGAGCCAAAAGTGCAGAATATGTTATTTTTTGAAGAGCTGGAAGGAACAAAAAATGATATTTTTTGAGGTGCGGGGCTAAAAGAGTTGAATATCCAGTCCTGGGACTGAAAATGCATGTTGCCTCTGGATTGTACATCTTAATGCTTCCCCTTTGGGATAATAAAGTTTACCGTTAGATTCTTTTGCCTATAGTTATTTTTCTTGCTTACACAATTTTTTCACAAATGCCTCATCATATTTGTTTGACATTTTTGGTTTCATGAACTGATTTTACCAGGGGAGGCTCTTGATTGTTTGGTGTCCATTCAGTCCCGAGTAGAGAAGGACGACACTGAGTTGGTGGAGCTGCTGAAGAAAATTTTAAAAATCCAGGACAAATCTTTTGGCCCCGAAAGTGAGGAGGTTATGGAAACTCTAAAGAAAATTGTACATTATTTGGACAAAATGGGGATGAAAAATGAAAAATATCCTCTTCAGAAAAGACTGTCTGTGCTGAAAAACAAACGCAAACAGATGGTTATGTATTAGCAGCTGAATTCTAGAGTTTTATCCAACTTGATGCTTTGAACAAGCTCTAGAGGTGGCACAACATGACCAACCAACTGATGTAAAACGGATTGATGGTTGAGGTATTGAGCAATTTAAATTTATTTATTTGTTAATACTCTTTCTAGCTTGCTGTTCTTTTCTAAATGCAAAACTACCAAAAGTTGGGAATGTGACACTTCAAAAGTGCATCTACAAAGACAAAACATATAGACTAAATTACAAAATAGCCTGAAAGTAAAGAATAATGCAGTTTTCTGTAGATAGATTCCTCACACAACTTAGGGTATATGGATTTGTGTTGGTTTGGTCGCTTGTTTTTGGTTTCAGAAATATTTTTTAGTGGTTTCAGCGAAACCTTTGGAACAATTGGATGGGGTTTGGATGTTAGAGTTTGGGGTGAAAAATAGGTGGTAAGTGTCAAAATCATTAACTTTTAATAGGGAAAAAATAGGTGGTGTAGATGTCATATTTTTGTAAGTGAATTTCTTTTTGGGTTTGGATAGATGGGTCGGACTTGGGTTTGGGCCGTTTCTGGAGTGGACTCAGTCGATATCGATTTTGGTCCGTTTCTATGTTTCCTTTTACTTCGACTTACACATTGTTCTCTTAATAGAAAAATGTGAGACTCCTCGTCCTTTTCACCGTAAGTACTATTTTAATTAACTCAACCCTAGTTGTTTTACCAAATAAGTAAAAGTGCATCCATATGTCAACTATTCTCCATATGTTTCATTTAATTCTAGAATTTTTTTAAATTTCTAGATAAGCATTTATCTGATCTTTTTTCCCTGCCAATAAACTGTTTCATAGGGAAGACATACAGCAAAAAATGAGCTCTACGCATTTTCTCACTCGTATTTACAGGGCGCCAAGAATGAAGACTTATGATGATATATAAATAATAAATGGTCCAAACGTCAAATTCGTTGGTAGGTGAACCTTACAGGCTTACAACAATTTATGTTGTGTTAAGTTTTGCCTATAATTGGAACAAATTTTTGTAGTTATTTAGTTTAAATCTTGTAGTATATGTGTGGAAATTTGTAGTGTCAAAAAAAAAAAAAAAAGATCCTCTGTTTGGGAAGAACAATCTTTTTGGTTTCAGGATACCATGTTAATAGAATTGAAAGAAGGAAAGATCATCAAATTTAGGAGATGTGTTAGTCACTTAAAATGACTTACTAATGCCCTATTTGGAAGGATTTTGGTTCGGTTTCGCAGGTCATGGTTTCAAAAAAATGGATTGGGTGGTTTTGGTGAAACCTTTGAAATCCCATTTGATTAGGTTTTGCGGTTTTAAAAAAATTGAAACTCCACTTTGATTTGGATTCGGATGTTGAGGTTCGGTGAAAAAAGTAGGTGGTTAGATTTCAAATCTAGATTTTATAGGTTTCAAGAGTTTTGGCTCGGTTTTGTGAGACCGAGCCAGAACCATTCCAAACAGGCCCTAACTTATATTTATACTAGAAGCAGCGTCTTTTCAGGATACTATACTTGGCTCCAAGACCATCAACTTAGCCAACCGGAGTTGTAATTTTATGTATGTATCATGTATGTATGTAAATGCATCGGATAGACCGAGTTTATTGGATTTGTCTGTGCTCAAAATTTCAGATTTAAGAAATAGTTTTATTAGGTTATTATTGAACTCGACCCAAATATTATTGTAACTCAAGTTGAAGCTCGACTCGATAAGCTAAAAATTAAAAAAATACATGTAAAATATCAAGTTACTCGATACTCGACTCGAGCTCGATCGATAAAAGTTTGTTTGAGCTCAACTCGTTAAGAAATCAAACCAAGCTCAAACTCAATTTCAAATTCAATAAAATTCAAACTAAGCTTGAACAATATAATGTGTCGTTCGATATTATTCGGCTCGTTTATACCCCTATTCATAATAAAAATCTGAACTTTTAGACAAGCAATTTTACTTTATTACTATTGTATTCTAATTTTGTTTTTGAATTTAGTTCTGCTCAGGAGACTTGTTAATTAGGACTTTCCCAAGCCTTGTATGATTGAATTCAATGATCTTAAATCATCATCATCATCATCTGCAGTACTAATTTTATTCATGATTGCACTTGTACTCCACACAATGTTTCCGATTGTATAAGGTGGCATAGGAGGTGAGCTTCTTTCCCTTAAGTTGACAGCCATTGACAAAGCATAAGATCTTGGAATATTATCACAATTATTACTATCTATAGAGCGAGCTTTAGAAGAAGCCGCCATGACACATTTCCAAATAAGCCCTGTTACAGCCATTACACGGCTTGAGGAGACCCCTGCTTTCTTTTTCAGTGTCGCGATAGATGAACCAGAAAATACAAATATTGCTATTTTATTCTTTCTCGAAAGCATAGGGAAAAAGAGCATTGTCGCATCTGCAGGTAAAGTGGGATTGGAGGAAAATATTGATGGTGAAATTATAAATTAGAATGTATATTAATATTAATTTTATTTTCTGAACACGAGCCAAGTTCACGGGTTGTGGCTGCCCATGCCTTGACAAACGTTGCGTGTGAAAAGCCGTCGATAATCTTGTGTGATGTGTATAAGCCGATAGCAATGCCACCACAACCAAATACAGTTACTTGAATCATAACTAGATAAGTTTTTGAGGACAATTCATGAATTGAATTAGGATAAAATGGAAGTAACCTATTTATCAGACAAAAAGTTACTTGCTTCGGCTTCTACATAATAGACCCTATTATCGTTACAATCAATATGGCGATTATCCTTAACTTTACCCGCAAGTGGTTGAAATCCTTAACCGATAAACACATTACATGATGACTTATCTTAATGAAAATCGAAACTTGACCAAACTCAATTAATGAGACAGAACCAGCAACATAATTCATAAAACCAAAACCAAATTAAAAGAATTTATTGGGTTTTGATTTGGAGAAATGGTCAACAATCCTGCCAACATAAACTCAGTTGTCACGTTCGCCAACTTTAAATTTTGTTCTGTAACTAACTTGAGCTTGCCAATATCTTAATTAATAGATTGGAAAATCGTACCATGTATAACTAGCTAAATAGAACTTCGTACCATGTATAACTAGCCTTTCAACTTGACCTAAATGAATGGTGAGCAAGCTAGCTAATTAATAGAAATTCTACAAAATCTTCTTTAGCCTAAACAAATAATGTACAACTTATTATTAGATTTTTGTACAATGGCATTCACCTTCATCTTCTTAGAACTGGAAGTTGTTCCTTTCTTCATTTCAGGAGGTAAATTAAATGGTTCAAATTTTGTTGTGACAGGGAACCTTAAGTCATTAAAGGTAGACTCACTCACCTCACCTCATCCAATCCAATAACCACGCTTCTTGTCTCTGCCTCATCCGCGTCTGTAATTCCCAAATATTTGATACTTTGAAAGATTGATCAAGTTACATTACACAACATTTTCATATTATGAGTTATTAAGAAAGACATAGGTCTTACGACAAAAACTTCACCATCGCCATGGGTAATGTTTTTTTCCTATCACCTCTAATTAGCAAAAGAGGTTACCTTTAACTGCTCATAACAATTTTTCAAATGAAGCTATTGATTTGATACATTGTGATATATGGGATCACTACAATGTCACTTCACACATTGATCACAAATATTTTGCAACCATAGTGGATTATATTTCTACGTTTAATTATTGGGCATAAATCTATTAATATTGGTGATGTTATACCTAAACTCCTGAATATGGATGGTTACTCAGTTTAATGGAAAAGTGAAAACCTGATAATGCTCATGAATTGGCTTTAACAAGGTTGTTTGCTTCATATTTGAATTTATTGGATATTCAGATTCTGACCTTGCTGTCTGCAAAATTGATAGGAAGAGTACTACAGGTACATGTCAATTTTTAGGCAGTCGTCTGATCTCATGGATGAGTAAGAAACAGACTTCAGTATCCATATCTACTGCTGAAGCTGAATACATTGCTGCTGGAGCAAGTTGTGCACAGATACTTTGGTTGAAACATCAACTAGAAGATTATAATCTTAAAATCAGTGGAATCCCTATCTACTGTGACAATACAAGTGCAATCTCACTTACTCAGAATACAACAAGTCATTCTAGGACTAAGCATACTGAGATCAAACATCACTTCATAAGAGATCATGTTGAGAAAGGAAATGTCATTATTGAGTACGTTCGTAAGATAATCAGATAGCTGACATTTTGACCAAACCATTAAGTGATGCAAGATTTTCTACTCTAAGAGTTGAATTAGGCTCGTAGAATTTGGATTCATAAGCTGAGGGGGAATCTATCAGAAGACTATGGATCATCAGATGAGTAATCTGATAACAAGTGGTATCCTTCAAGAAGACTGACTTTCAACAGACTAGTTGACTGATAGATTCTTGAACTCAGGGGGAACGTGGAAGACGAGCGGTACTCCTGATTAGAAGATGAAATATTCAATGACAGTTAGTTAAAGTTGTTTTATCAGAAGATTTGTTCTTAATTCTTGAAGACCTGAAGATTATTTATCTTGCTGGATTGACAAACAGCAAAGGAAGATCACTAGATATTGGCTTTCACTAGTGATATATTGTATCAGACAAGTCATCTGTCAGATAAGTAAAATTCTACTCATCGAATTATTTATAAGAGTAATGTGTTAAAAATGTTTTATCTAAAAACACGCTTTTATAAATAGAAGACTAGGAACGTTTCGTTTTCCCGCCTAGTCTGACATAATTAATAATATTTGAAATCCGTAATTATCGTACACACAATGTAACAGACGCTGAAAGATCTAACGGTTGGCGGATATCACGGAAACAGAAAATCCCCTAACCATATAAATCCAGATCTGATCAGCGACTAAACTTACGCACTCAAATATTCAAATTCTCAAGAAGTTACTAACTCTCCATTTTCTTGCGAGCAATTTTCTCTACATTTTTTGTTCACTCAACCAGAAAAATGGCCGGGGCTGAAGGTAGATTCCTAAACTACGAAGTGTACCACGCTAATGGTACAAAGGTGATGAAGAATTTAATGGAAAAACTTAAGGCTACTTCGTTGGTTGTTGTGTTGGAAGCACACGAAACAATGGTATTTCCAGGAGATGTAGCGGGGTTTTATAAGAACGTAAAGAAAGATCTTGACAGTTTGACTATGAAATCAACTATTGGTGGAAAGAAGATTTACATCTCTCCTACCGTGCTGAATGCTATCTATGGTTTGACGAACGAAGGAGATGACGTCTCAACCTTGGGGAAACCTAAAGAAGAGGAATTCTGGCTAATAGCTGCTAAGAGTGGAGAAAAACTGACCGGGTCAATCAAGAAGACTCAGCTCAAGGATGAATATCAGAGGTTAGCTGATATTATCGCAAAAATTCTGGAGTGCTCAACTAGTGCTTTAGATGGACTGCCAAAGAGATGCTATCATACTATGATATGCATTTACTATGGGTTGAAGGTGAACTGGGCTGTTCACATGTTCAAAATTTTGGCTATGAAGAAGACTGGGCACGTAATTCTTAGTCACCTGCTAATGGCACTTGGATGTCCACTTGGAGCTGGAAAAGTGGTACATAAGTTGAAAGAGCTCAAGGTGTATGAGCCAGTGAAAGTTGTGGCCAAATCAGAATGAACTCCTGAGGAAAAGCAACAGAAGAGAAAAGCTGTTGAAGTAACAGTCCCTGCTAAGCCTGCTGATAAGGCTAAAAAGAACAAAGTAGAGTTCAAGGCTGCTGAGCCTGCAGGTCAAATAGCAATCCCTGCTGTTGAAGCTAGACCAGTTGACAGCCTTACTGCTGATGAAATATCTCTAAAATCGCTAAGGAAATAGATGAGATGACTCTTGATGCATCTCCAGAACGGACTGAATTAGAGGAGATACCATTAGCTAAAAGGACAAGGAGCTCAAAGAAATGTCCTACTGCTATAAAGCAACAACAAGGAAAAGAATAGTTCTACAAGAAGCTAATATTTCTTTATCTGAGAAAGTAAGGGAGGATCACCACTCTGCTGAGAGACCAGCATAATCAGCAAAGGAATCTGGTACTGCCCATCAGATGACAGTTGAGGTATCCGCACCACAAGTTGATCAGACTGCTGTTCCAATAGCTCAGTTTGCTGAAACCCCTGCCGCAAGAAGAAAAAAGACAGGTAAAGCCAAGATTTCTTATGCTCACAAAAAGAAAAGAGAAGAGGCTGAGCAAAGAAAAAAGAATGAAGCTGAGCTTAAAGCTGCTTTAGAGGCAAGTAAGTCAGAAGCTACTCTTAAACAATTAACTGATGAAGAGTTAGCTGCCAACGAAGCTAAAGACTTGGCCAAAGCTCTTGAAGCTAGTAAAACTGACGCTTACGGCCCTAGACATGGTGGTGGGATCGTGATAGAGAAACCAAAGGAATATGGTTTCGTTATGCCTAGACCTACAATTGTAAAAAGAAAACGAAAAGAGGTGAAGCACGCTTTAGAGATTGTACAAAGTGATCCAAAAGTTTTCTCTCGTTTCCAATCAGAATTAGAAAGGTAAAATAACCTGCTGCATAACAAGAGTACTCTTCTGGCTGAGAAAATCAGATATAACAGATAGAGAGAGTACCATCTTGTGAATTCGAAGGAGGAAATCCTCGCCTGGAAGGAGTTTGCTGAAGAAGAACAGTGGGTACTCAACTGGCTGCAAACTACCTCCATCACACAGGCTTTGGATTCAGATTACTTCTATGACATGGTTCACAATTACATGAAGAAGATTGTCAAAGAAGAATAAACAAAGTTAAAGCAGACTATCCCGAAAAAGATAAGGAAAGCAGATGATGCTGGGGATTGAGCTGTAAAGCTAGCAGTTTGTGTGACCTTGGATATGTGGACTCAAAGATCAAGATTTGAGAAGGGAAGCTCTAGTGATCTACCATCTCTGCCAAGTCTTCAACACATAAGGACATTTCAAGAATCAACTCAACAGACTACATCAACATTTGTTCCTGCTACTTTTATACATCATAAAATTGTTGTGTCTGCTGATGGGTTTGATCTTATGCATGTTACATATGAAGGACCAGACCAGTCAAAAGTTGCTGTAAAAAATTCATCAGTGGAGATTAATCTTGAAGATGCTCAAGTCCCACTTGATGTAGTACCACAAGAAACGAAGCCGCTTGCCATTAAATGAGAAGCTCCAGAAAATTAGCAAAGTGCTAGTCCTACCAGAAATACAAACGCATTTCAATCAATACTTCTGGATTCCATGAAGGTTTTGATTGAGTCTACGCTGAAGGAAATGGAGGATAGAAATAAGGAAAATATGAGAAAATTTGAAGAGATGGCCTCAACCTTGCTTCAAAGCACTGTTGCAAACCTGCCTAAGCTTGCTGATCCTACCCCTCTGATCCAAGAATAGCTGAACAACATCAAATCTGAAGTTTAAACAATAAAGGAAGATGTTTAGAAGTTTGGGAAAAGGGTTTCTATTTCCTAGTTGTCTATGATTAGGAGATGATTGTTGTTATTTTCTTTTTGGAATAATGATTGTGGATTATTATTCTCCGGATTTATATGTATTTATGTTATTGTTTGATTAATTATGTGTTGATGTTGGGTTATGTTTGATTTGTTGGGTTTATTGTTTTATCGCACTATTGGCCAATGATTGTAGTAGATTATTGTTTAAGTACTTTGATTCGCCGTAAGCGTATAATCGGGCTTAAATCTACCTTGAATGCATCCTAGGTATAGGACTTTGAAGGTTAGGCGAGTGACGATTTTTGGATTGAAGATGAAGAAGTGAAGGGAGGTTTTGATGATTTCCAAAAGTCATCAGCTAAGTAATGGAAGCTTAGCAACCTCTAGGAAATTCAATCTGAGAAAACAAGTAAAATCAGAAGGATTGAATTTTGGTCCAGAAGACTACTGATCTAATGCTGAGTTCGGAATCAGACTGGTGAATTTCAGCAGAGTCAAATCAGATGAGTTCGATTTGAATCAGCAGAGTGTTCATCAGAAGAGCAGATTCGATCAGCAGAGTAGAAGCGATCAGAAAGTCATTCCAACGGTAATAAATGCACTCGGTGTAATAAATGTTATAAGAGAAGGGTATTAAAGTCCAATGATTGAAGAGAAACCTCGGATCAGCAAGGTGCATTTAATGCGACGTGACAGAAAGTACAGCTGAACTGTACTATGAACAGTTGCAGAAGCCGTTTTGAAACAAGGACTAGTACTCGAGGAAAATCTGAAGATCTGTCATTTCTCAACGGGCAGAATTCAAATCCTCAAGTATAAATAGATCTGAATTCAAGAGTTAGAGACACACAACAACTGAGAGAAAATCAAAGCAATATCTTCTAAGTCTCAAAACTGAAGTACAGATCACCATCAGCCGAGTCATTTGTTGACAAAGCCGAGTTGAGGAAACAAAGCCAAAATATAAATCTGAGTGTTTTCTGTAATAGAGAACGTTGTGAAAAGTGTAGATTCATCTAAGTGAGTGATCTAGCTTCAGAGAGTAGGATTTCTTTGTGACTTCTTACTACGAACTTGTGGCTTTTCATTTGTTGAATTGCGCAAGCAGAGTATACTGTAAACTGTATGATTATAGTATAACCCAAGATCTAAGTGACTTGGAAGAGTGGACCAAAAGACATTCTTGTTGTTGGATGAAGATGAAGACTTTGAAGTGAAGGGAGGTTTTGATGATTTCCAAAGTCATCAGCTAAGTGGAAGCTTAGTACAAACCTTAGAAAATATTTGACCAAGGAAGAAGTATTTCAGACAAGTCAAATATGGTCCAGAAGACTACTGATCTGTTGCTGAAGAAGTAATCAGACTGGTGGACTATCAGCCGACTCAAATCAGATTAGTTCAAGTTTGGGATCAGCCGAGTACTCATCAGACGAGTGACTTCGATCAGCAGAGTGGAAGTGGATCAGAAGTTATTGCAACGGTAATAAATGCACTTGGTGTAATAAATGCTGAAGAGGAAGGGTATTTATGACAAATGATTGAAGAGAAACCTCGTATCAGCTTGGTGCATTTAATGCGCATTAAATGCGAAGCGACAGAAAGTACAGCAGAGTGTACAGTGTTCAGTCGCAACAGCCGTTCTGCAGAAAAGGACCAGTACTCGAGGATTTGACAACTGGCGATCTCTCAACGGGCAGATTTTCAAATCCTCAGTATAAATAGCTTAGTTCGTGAGTTGAAGAAGAAGAACAACACAGAGACAACACGCATTGAGAGCAAAAATCTGAAGCAGAATTCTTCTAAGTCTCAAACTCAAGAACAAAGCACTCATCAGCCTAGTCATCTGTTGACGAAGCAGAAAAGAGAGAAACCAGAATATACTTAAAAATCTGAGTGATTTTGTTAGGATTGTGTTGTGAGAAGTAGATATCAACCTTTGTGAGCGATATTACTTCAGAGGATAGGAGTTTCTTTGTGATTTCCTATTGTGAACTTACGGCCACTTCATTTGTTGTTTGGCGTAAGAAGTGTATACTGTAATCTGTGTGATTTAGTATAACCCAAGATCTAAGTGACTTGGAAGAGTGGACTAACGGATTTACATCCATATAACCACTATAAAAATCCTTTGTGTTTTTAACTTGCATTAATTTCTGCATATTTCAAGAAGCATATTTAAAACACTTAAAGGTTAACTACTGGAAAAGTTTTAAAAAAGAGTTTGTTTAAAACTGGGGATAAAACTTTTTCTAAGTTAAGAAAACTACTTGTGAAAAACACTTGACAAATCCGCTGCAAGTTAGTTACTTTAAACTCTGATTTTGATAAAATCAGCTGAGTAAAATCAGAAGGGTGGTCTACTTCGCTGTTCAAAGCTTTGTGCAAGATCAGCTTAGTCTGCTTACTGTTCTCGATCAGCTTAGTCTGCTGAACAGAAAAGTTAGAGATTTTAAAAGGTAGATTTTTAAAGAGGTTTATTCACCCCCCCCCCCCCCCCCCCTCTAGACCTCATCTGACCACTTGGGACCAACAAGTGGTATCAGAGCAGGTGGTTCATCTGAATCATTTGCCTGATCAACGAGCTTGATCCTTAAGTGTTTTTCAAAAGTTTTCAAAAGTTTTCAAAAGAACATTTTTTTTGAAAAACAAAACTTTTTGAAAATGGATTGCATTAGCCTTGTTCCCCACATAGGCGGTATGAGCTTTGAGGACTGGAAGATACGCATGGAAATTTTCCTTGCTGCTTACAACGATAATATGTACAGATGCATAACAAAAGGTCCGATAAGAATCACTAAAACAATCAAGGTTGATGGCGTCGATACTGTCGTTGATAAAGATGAAGAAGAGATGACACCTGATGAAATCAAGTTGAAAAACCTTGATAAAGTTGGAATCTTCATCATGACTAAAGCCCTGGACAATGAAAGGTTTGACTATGTCAAACACTGTAAAACATCAAAAGAGATGTGGGACAAAGTCAGGGATATGAGTGAAGGAAATGAAGCCATCAAGGAACACAATCTAAGTGTTGCCATGGAGAAGTTTGAGAACTTCAGAATGAAGCCTGGAGAAACCATTGAACAAATGAGTTCAAGGTTTACTAAAGTGCTGAACAACGTGTTAAAGCTGGGTAAGACGTTCACAGACAAAGAGATTACTCTCAAAGTCCTGAAGGCGCTACCACCCAAGTTCAACATGAAGATCACAGCTATGGAAGAATCTAGGGATCTGGGGAAGATCTCTCTGACGGAGCTGTTTTCTGTACTCAAGGCGTACGAGTATAAAATGCCAAGGATGGGAATAGAAGAGACCTCAACTTCTGGCCCCACTGCTGCACTGGTCGCTGCAGAAAGAACAAGAAGATCGTCTGGAAAAAGCAGAGGAGAGGACTCATCTGATGAGGCCCCAGTACTAAGCATATTGAGATCAAACATCACTTCATCAGAGACCATGTTGAAAAAGGAAATGTTATTATTGAATATGTTCAAACAGATAATCAGATCGCTGACATTTTCACCAAACCACTGAATGAAGCAAGATTTTCCACTCTAAGAGCGGAATTGGGCTTGTTAAAATTGGATTCATAAGCTGAGGGGGAACCTATCAGAAGACAGGTTTCAACAGCTGACTAATCTGATATCAACAAGTGTTACACTTCAAGAAGACTGACTCTCAACAGACTAGTTGACTGATGAATTCTTGAACTCAGGGGGAACGTGTAAGACTAGCGGTACCCTTGTTTTAAAGATGAAATCTTCAATGACAGTTAGTTGAAGTTGTTTTAATCAGAAGATTTGTTCTTAATTCTTGAAGATTTGAAGATTAATTATCTTGCTGGATTGACAAACAGCAAAGGAAGATCACTAGACATTGGCTTTCACTAGTGATATATTGTATCAGACAAGTCATAAATCAGATAAGTACTCTACTCATCTGTTTCTATTTATGTCAGCTTATATTTAAGGTGTTGTATTAAAAACGTTTTATCAAAAGCACGCTTTTATAAGTAACAGACAAGTGGCGTTTCAAATTCCCGCCATCTGCCATATTAAATGCTATTTTGAAATCCGCGTATCTTGATCGCACGATCTGCTTTTACAGTGACTAATCTAACGGTTACCACTTTTCACGGAAACCGACAAGAATTAACATCTATAAATCCAGATCTGATCAGCTGACTGAGCTTTTACGCACCCCAAATATTTCAAAAGCATTCAGAGCATTTTTGCATCCATTCAACTGCAAATCTACTCTCGTTTTTCTTCAATCTCTTTCAGGAAAATGGGTTCTAAGGTAAATGCAAAGGAAGCTGCTGCTGAAGGTATGTTCTTGAACTACCTAACGTATCATGCGACTGGCACACCGTTGATGAAAGAAATTCTGGAGAAATTCAAAGCGGCAACGCTGGTTAAATTCATGGAGGCCCACGAAGACATGATTTTCAAGGACGAGGTCTTTGAATTTTATGGTTCCAAAGACGATGTTGACTTCGACAAACTGGAGATTAAAGCCAAAATTGGGGGCAAAGCTATTTGCGTAACCCCAAAATTGCTAAATGAGATGTACGGACTCTCCATTGAAGGGTCTACTGACATTGCAAACCTAGCTGAACCGTTTGAGTCAGATTTCTGGAATCTGGTCTCAAAGAAAAATCAAGTGCTATCTGGAAGTATCAAAAAGAATCAGCTGAAGGATGAGTTTCAGCGAATGGCAGACTTGGTTGCCAAAGTCCTCGAGAACTGCACATTCTCTTTGGACAGCGTACCAATGAAGAGGTTTCATACTATGATAGCCATTTACTATGGGTTGAAGGTAATTGGGCTAACTTCATCTGGTATGTGATTGCTGATCACAAAGTCCATGGTCTGACTCTGCACAGGATTTTCATTAGTCATCTGTTGGTAAGTCTGAGATGTGCTGTGACTAATGGAAAGGAAATTCATAAGGCGAAGGAATTAAAGATCTATGATAAAGTGAAATCGAAAGAGCCTGCTGCTGTGCCTGAGAAAAAGCAACAGAAAAGAAAGGCTTCTGAGCCTACTGTGCCTGCTGATAAAGGCAAGAAGAGCACGACAGCTGTTCAAACAGCAAAGCCTGCTGTTGAAGCCAGAACAGTTGTGCCTAAAAGAAAGGATGCTGCTGATTTGATTGTTGCTGAAACAGTCAAGGAAATCGATGAGATGTCAGTTGGAACATCCTCTGATAAGACAATCTCAGCGGAGTTACCGACTGAGAATTTGGCTAAAAGAACAAGAAGTGCTATGAAAGATACTGCCACATCTGCTCCTGTTCTCCATACAAAGAAAACCATCAGAAAGAGGATGACGTTTATTGATGAAGAAAAGGAACTTTCTGAAGTGGTTAGACAAAGCCCTCAATCTGCTTAGAGGCCTGTTGAATCAGTGAAGGAATCTGCTGAGAAGAAATCAGCTGATCGAGTGAAACAGATTCCTACACCAACAGCTGAGGTTGCTAAACCTCAAGAGGATCCTGAAGTACAGATCCTTGAGCCAATTGCTGCTGCACCTGTAGCAGTTGCTTTACCAGAAACAACAGCTGCGGCACCAGTTGTTGAATCAAGAAATGCCAGAAGAAAGAGAACTGGCAAAGCAAAAGTATCAGCTTATCACAAGAAGAAGCGTGAGGAAGCTGAGCAGAGAAAACGTGATGAAGCTGAGCTGAAGAGAGCTCTTGAAGCAAGTAAAAAGGACGCTGATGTCAAGAAAATGACAGAAGCTGAGTTGGCTGCCAAGGAAGAAGCAGACTTGGCAAAGGCCTTAGAAGAGAGCAAGAAGGATGCTTATGGACCAAGGAGGTCTGGAGGCATCAGGAAGGAGACTTCGTGCTACCTAGGGCTGCACCAATTAAGAAGAAAAAGAAGGAAGTCCGAAGAGCAATAGAAATTGTTCAGAGTGACTCTACTGCCTTCAAAAGATTCGAAGCTGAGCTGGAAAGGCTTAACCAGCTGTTTCAATCAAGGACTACTTTTCTCCCTGAAAAGATTAGATACAATCAATGGAGAGAGTATAGATTGAATAAATCAGAGGAGGAGATTCAAGCCTGGAAGGAGTTTGCCACTGAAGGGAGATGGGTTCTAAACTGGCTGCAAACAACTTCAGTTGCCAAGGCTTTGGACTCTGATTTTGCAAGGGACAGACTACATGACTTTGCAAAAGTCATTGTAAGTCAGGAAGCGACTGCCATCAAGGATTCTATTCCAAAGAAGCCAAGTCCTACTGATGACAGAATTGATAGAGCAGTCAAGATTGCTGTTTACACAACATTGGAAAAGTGGGCTGAAAGATCAAGATTTGAACCAGGTACATCAAGTACAATGCCCAAGTTACCAAGTTTGCAGCAAATCTGTTATGGCTCGGATATTAGTACTTATCAAGAGAAGCTGAAGATCAAACAGACTACTTCACCATTTGTACCAGCTGACTTGATACATCAGAAGACTGTTGTGTCTGCTGATGGTAATGAAGTTATTCATATATCTGATGAGCCTGAAAATGAAGAACCAAGGAAAGACAAACAAGCTGTGGAAATCAATCTTAATACATCTGTGACACTGCCTGCTACTGTCAAAGAGGAAATTCCTTTAGCTTTGGAGTGGAAAGCTGAAGAAAATCCTGTTCTTCATGATGCCCCTGTTCAACAGGATGATGAACCTGCTGAATCATCACCCATTGCTCCTATTGCTGACTTGCATTCTTCACTGATGGAGTCATTGCAGCTGCTGATTGAGAATTCTATGAAGGAGATGGAGATGAGAAACCAGCTGCTCATTAAGCAAATGCAGGAAGAGACTGCAAGAATGGTCAAGGATGCCATTGAAGATTTTCCTCTGCCACCAGACAACTCCTTAATGCTAACTCAGAGCATATTGAATATGAGCAGAAGTATTGAAGATGTGAAGGCTGATGTAGGTCACCTCCACACTGCTCTTCAAAGGAATGAAACTGACATTGCAAGGGTTGTTAGGGTCATGACACAAGTTGGTGAAGCAGAATCTGAGAAGAATGTTGCTTTAATGCAAGAGATTACAAACGTCACCAACAAAGCACAAACTGAACTGTCAACACTTCAGCTGAATGTTGACTGTCTGAATGACCAATCTGGTGAGTTAAAGACTAATCAACTTCGTTTGGAAGAGAATCAACTTCGCATGGAAACTACTCTAAATCATCACTGTGCTGAGCAAAGAGTCATGGATACAAACATCAAGAAGCTTTGTGCTGCTGTCAACATAACTCCTGATCAACTCAACCCTGCTGATGCTGACAAAAAGGGGGAAGAGGAATCAGCTAAGTTAGCTGTTGATGTTGCTGTAACTAGTCAAGTACGAGACCAACGGGCTGCTGCTGGAAAGCCAAAAGAAGATGAAGTACTTGAAAAGGAAGCTGAAGATGGAGCTGATGATAAAGTAGAGCCCAAGGATGTAGGTAAAACTGACAAGGAGTTAGCTGCCTCTAAGTACTCTGCTGAAGAACAGCTTAATCCAGACGTTAAATATAAGAGGATTGAAGACATCAGAAAAAGATTTGAAGCTGAAGAAAGAAGAGAAAAATTAAAAGGTCTTGCTGATATTTTCTCAAGTGGTGAAGATGAAGAGAGCAGTGAAGAAGTTGATGAGGAAGAAGAAGAAGAAGAAGATGAAGAAGCTGAGGACTAGACTAGATTACTAGACTAGGTCATCTGTTGGAATTTTTGTAACCAGCTTTCTTCACTTGTAATTTTTCACTTAAAGTCTATTTTGCTTGTAACTTGCACTGTAATTTTCAAATCAATCTATAAAAAGTTCAAGCTTCCAACATATTATTTCTATCTCAGAAATTTTTGAGGACTCAACTTTAGTTTAGGTACAGGTACTTAGCTGAAGTTTTGTCATCATCAAAAAGGGGGAAATTGTTGGATGAAGATGAAGACTTTGAAGTGAAGGGAGGTTTTGATGATTTCCAAAGTCATCAGCTAAGTGGAAGCTTAGTACAAACCTTAGAAAATATTTGACCAAGGAAGAAGTATTTCAGACAAGTCAAATATGGTCCAGAAGACTACTGATCTGTTGCTGAAGAAGTAATCAGACTGGTGGACTATCAGCCGACTCAAATCAGATTAGTTCAAGTTTGGGATCAGCCGAGTACTCATCAGACGAGTGACTTCGATCAGCAGAGTGGAAGTGGATCAGAAGTTATTGCAACGGTAATAAATGCACTTGGTGTAATAAATGCTGAAGAGGAAGGGTATTTATGACAAATGATTGAAGAGAAACCTCGTATCAGCTTGGTGCATTTAATGCGCATTAAATGCGAAGCGACAGAAAGTACAGCAGAGTGTACAGTGTTCAGTCGCAACAGCCGTTCTGCAGAAAAGGACCAGTACTCGAGGATTTGACAACTGGCGATCTCTCAACGGGCAGATTTTCAAATCCTCAGTATAAATAGCTTAGTTCGTGAGTTGAAGAAGAAGAACAACACAGAGACAACACGCATTGAGAGCAAAAATCTGAAGCAGAATTCTTCTAAGTCTCAAACTCAAGAACAAAGCACTCATCAGCCTAGTCATCTGTTGACGAAGCAGAAAAGAGAGAAACCATAATATACTTAAAAATCTGAGTGATTTTGTTAGGATTGTGTTGTGAGAAGTAGATATCAACCTTTGTGAGCGATATTACTTCAGAGGATAGGAGTTTCTTTGTGATTTCCTATTGTGAACTTACGGCCACTTCATTTGTTGTTTGGCGTAAGAAGTGTATACTGTAATCTGTGTGATTTAGTATAACCCAAGATCTAAGTGACTTGGAAGAGTGGACTAAAGGATTTACATCCATATAACCACTATAAATATCCTTTGTGTTTTTAACTTGCATTAATTTCTGCATATTTCAAGAAGCATATTTAAAACACTTAAAGGTTAACTACTGGAAAAGTTTTAAAAAAGAGTTTGTTTAAAACTGGGGATAAAACTTTTTCTAAGTTAAGAAAACTACTTGTGAAAAACACTTGACAAATCCGCTGCAAGTTAGTTACTTTAAACTCTGATTTTGATAAAATCAGCTGAGTAAAATCAGAAGAGTGGTCTACTTCGCTGTTCAAAGCTTTGTGCAAGATCAGCTTAGTCTGCTTACTGTTCTCGATCAGCTTAGTCTGCTGAACAGAAAAGTTAGAGATTTTAAAAGGTAGATTTTTAAAGAGGTCTATTCACCCCCCCCCCCCCCCCCATCTAGACCTCATCTGACCACTTGGGACCAACACTTGTCTATATAACCACTATAAAAATTCTGTGTGTTTGTTTACTAAATTTTTACTTGCATATTTTCAAAAGACTTCAAACATACGAACTAAACAAAAGATTTTAAAAGGAGTTTAAAAACTGGGGTCAAAATCTTTTAAGTAAGAAAACAACTTGTTGAAAAACACTTGATATATCCTCTGCAAACAAGTATTTCAAACTCTGATTATATTTGAATCAGATAAGTTAAATCAGACTAGTGGTCAACTCTACTGATTAAGCTAAGTGCGCAATCAGTGAAGTAGTCTCACGAGTTCTTGATCAGCTTACTATGCTGATAAGAAAAGTTAGAGAAATTTTTGAAAGTTTTCAGAGGTCTATTCACACCCCCCCCCCCCCCTCTCCCCCCCTCTCTAGACCTCATTTGACCACTTGGGACCAACATATTTCAACCTAGAAAATTTTGGTCCGTGTTTGTATAATGGGTTCGTTCGTATATGCATAAAATAACATAGATTCTCTTTATTCGGGGTATTTGGCTTAGTCTTTGGTCCCGGGTAGCGGTACGCCTTAGAGTCCTCTATTGGATTCGGACTTTTCTTAGAGTATCGTATGACAACGATGTTCGTGAGTGATCCGGAGACGGAGAGTTTGGGTAGATTGGTAGAGTTAAGTGAAACCGACAGGGAGACTTAACTAATTAGAACTCACAAACAACAACTAAACCTAGGATTGTTTACATAGCTAACCTAACAACCGCATGATTTATCCGCTTTAATTGATTGCTTATGAATCCTCCTTACCGCATAATTAACTCCCTCATTTACTTGCTTTCCTAGTTAGATTTACTTTTCGTGTTAGTAGTTGTTAAATAAAATCACCCTTATCTTATATTCGGGTTGGATTTTGTATCAAGCCTTCTTAGATGAAATAAGTCGTCGATTGATTCGTTTATTCTCACATTTTACCCATTCGTTGGAAGATGATACTCGGTATGTACTTATCGTTTTATATTACTTGCGACACGTATACTTGCGTACGTACACTGTGACACTTGATTTGTCTAGGTATCTATTGTGTGTGTTTACATTGTATAGCATCGAGTTCACGTGCAATAACTATCAAATTTTTCATGCCATTGTTTAGGAGCTTGTTTAAGGCCATAAAGAGATCGAACAAGTTTACATACTTTGTTCTCTTTGCCTTTAACAATGAAACCCTATGGTTGCTCCATATATATTTCCTCATTTAATTCTCCATTGATGAAAGTCGTTTTAACATCCATTTGATGTATCTCAAGATTATAAATAGCTGCTAAAGCTATTAATGCTCTAATGGATGTTATCCTAGTCACTGGTGAATAGGTGTCAAAGAAGTCTATTCCCTTCTTTTGACAGTAACCTTTGGCTACTAATCTAGCCTTATATTTATCAACTGATCCATCAGGTTTTAGTTTCTTTTCAAATACTCATTTACATCTAATTGGCTTACTTTCCTTGGGAAGATTAGCCAACTCCCAAGTATTATTACTTAGAATGGACTGTAGTGTCTATTGCCTCTTTCCAATAAGAGGCATCAAGAATAGACATGGCTTCAGAATATATTTTGGGATCATCCTCTAACATATAAGTTAAGAAATTTGGTCTGAAGGATTTAGCAATTTTAGCTTGCTTGCTCCTTTGGGGCTCGTCAGCAACCTCATTACTGATTTGAGAATCCTTTTCCTTAGAGATTGATTGACCAATGATCAGCAACCTCGTTGCTAATTTGAGAATTATCATCCTTAGAAATTAATTCATATGGTCTCTTATGAGAAGTAACGTTCGAGTTCTTCTTATGTGGAAATACATTCTCGAAATATGTAGCATCACATGATTCAATTATAGTATTCACTTGTATGTTGCTTACTTCAGATTTGAACACTAGAAATCTGTAAGTGCTACTATTTTTCGCATGACCTATATAGTAGCAATCCACGATTTTTGGACCAATTTTTAGTCCAACCTTTTCTTTCTTATGTTTTGGTACCGCTACCTTTGCCAAGCACCCCCACACTTTGAGGTATTTATAGCTTGGTTGTCTACCTTTCCATAACTCATACGGAATGGTATCATTTTTCTTGTGCGGAACTCTATTTAATATATGGTTAGCCATAAGAGAGCTTTCCCCCACAAGTTCTTAGGTAAACCCGAATTTAGAAGTAATACATTAATCATATCCCTTAAAGTTTGGTTTTTCCTTTCGGCTACTCCATTAGATTGAGGTGAGTATGGTGTCGTTGTTTGGTGAATTATCCCTGAATTGGCACACAAGTGTGCAAAGGGATATTCGTATTCACCACCTCTATCAGATCTGAGAATTTTTATCTTCTTATTTAACTGATTTTCCACTTCAGCTTTGTATCTTACAAAAGCATTTATTGCTTCTTTTTTCTTACTCAATAAGTAAACGTAGCAATAACGTGTACAATCATCAATAAATGCGATAAAGTACTTTTTCCCTCCTCGAGTTGGAGTTGACTTGAGATTGCACAAGTCTGTGTGAATTAGCTCTAATGGTTGTGAGCTCCTTTCCACTAAAGGGAAAGGTTGTTTCGCAAACTTTGCCTCAGCGCAAATTTCACACTTATAAGATTTATCAATGTCAAATTTAAGAATTAATGCTAAGTTTGCTAATTTTTTCATTTTTCTAAAATTAATGTGACCTAGTATATCATGCCAAAGTAAAGTGGACTCAAGCAAGTAAGCAGGATAACTATTATTATTAATAAACTCGTCGTTTTTGCCAATAACGGCTACATTAGCCATAAATAGACCATCACACAAATATCCTTTGCCTACATACATATCCCCTTTGGTCAGCACAAATTTATCTGACTCAAACGCTAATCTAAAACCTTTCTTACTTAGGACATAATCAGAAATTAATTTTTTCCTAATATCCGAAACATGAAGAACTTCATTGAGAGTAACATCTTTTCCTGAGGTAAATTTGAGAACCACATCCTCCACGGAGTGAGCATCATTTCCCATGTACAACTTTTCCTCATGATCAAACTTCTTGTATGAAGTTGACATGTTTTTGTCATAGCAAATGTGATGGGTAGCTCCAGTATCCACACACCAGCCTTTGGTTTCACTTGTCAGGAATGCTTCAGCAACTGCAGATAAGTGCATGTTATCGATGTCAGATAGAGCTAGGTTAATGCTAACATTTGCTTCATCCTTTGGCTGAGCACGGCTACGACAATCCTTCGCAAGGTGTCCATTCTTTCCACATGTGAAGCAAGCTCCATTGAACTTTCGCTTCTTGTTACTCTTTTGTCCTTCGTTGGAGGTATTGGCTTTACGCTTCTTGCTTTTCTTTGAGCCATCTACGACATGAACCTTAACCCCCCAGGACTGAGGCATAGCCACATAGTTACTGCCGCCCTTGTCAGTACACCGATTATTCTCTTCGGCTTTCAGATATTTTGTAAGATCTTGTAGATTCCACTTTGCAACAGATTTCTTGTGCCTCAAGTGATGCTTGAACCCCGTCCAACCAGGAGGAAGCTTGCCAATGATGCAAGCAACCAAGTAGGACTCGATAAGTTCATGCCCTTCGGCCAAGATATCATGAATCATCATCTAAAGTTCTTCCACTTGCTCATTCACAGTCTTGCTGTCAACCATTCGATAAAATTGGAATTTATCCACCACAAATTTTCTGTAGCCTGCATGTTCAGTCCTAAACTTTTTGGCTAAACTTTCCCACAAGAGTTTACTAGTCTTTAAGGGACTATAAATCTTGTACAAAGATTCATCCGAAAATCTAAGGATAGAATTTCGGCACATAAAATCCGAGTGATTCCAAGCTTTGATCACAGTGCCATTTCCTCGAGTTCCTCTGGAGTCGCTCCCTTCTTTGGTTTAGGTACCTCCACAGTGAGAAACCTAGCCATGCTCAAGGATGTGATGTAGAAGTACTTCTTATCTTGCCACGTCCAAAATCAGTCTCTTTGAACTTAAATGGTGGTACTGCCGGCGCAGCAGCAACCTTTGGTGTTTCAACCACTGCACTGTTTGTTGCCATCTACACAGATGAATTAAACAAATTAATTATTGTCTTAAGATTGTTATAAATGTTTAAAACAGTCTGTGTATATAAAATATTATAAAATACTTTATATTTCTAAGTACTATAATTAAAAACTATAGTAAATTATTCTCACAGAATAATTATTTATAATTAACTCTAATTATAACTTTACCCGGAGTAGAGCATAAACCTAAAAAGATGAAAGAGACCCAATCAGGAACAAGAAAATCCCATCGTGATTTTGATTGAATCTCGATGAAATAATACATCAATGAGAAGTTAATTCAATAAGTTTATTGACTTTTTTCATTATAAGGAAGAAAGAAAAATTATAAGTAAGAAAGAAAAATTATAAGTAAGAAAGAAAAGAAGTCAAAATTCGGCTTTATTGAAAAATAGAATGCTTTTTCCTTTCTTTTGTTCTTCTCTTTTTTTTCTTCACTTTTTGTTTGTTCCTCTGTATACTCTACACTTTTTAATGCGTCCTTTTTCCCCACCCAATTTCTAAAAATTGGTTTAATCAACCCGAAAATATTAAAAGAAAAAAGAGTGGATTGTTTTATTCTGTCCAAAAAAAGAGGGGAATGCACATTTCCTTGAAACAATTCCCAATTGTCCAAGTCACTTCTTTTTTGTCCAAGTTGCTTTTCTTTTTGTCTAACTCACTTCCTTTTTTCTGTGTGAGTTTCGGGAATATCCCCATTCATAGGCCGAGATGTACATCTATGAATTGAAAGGTCCGAATGATCAACTCTGCAATCAGTTGTTAGAATCAATAGGTCTTCAAATTGTTCATTTGAAAAAATGGAAACCCTTCTTATTGGATGATCATGATACTTCCCGAAAATCGAAATTCTTGATCAATGGAGGAACAATATTACCCTTTTTGTTCAATAAGATACCAAAGTGGATATTCCATACTAGAATAGTTTATTCTCGCAGAAAAAACAAAATCAAATTTAATAACAGCGCACTTACTGAAATAATTATGAACGACTGAGGCTTGTTAATGCAATGTCCTTAAGACAATATTTATGGGCTGTCAAAGGTGCAACAGTTCGTCCCTGTAGTCTCCCAAGATACACAGTCGGATATTTGTTTCTTTGCACAAAGAACAAGTCCACAGCGAACTTTAACAAACAGAAATATTTGAACAATATTTAAGAGAAGAATAGAGAGAGAAAGAATAGGATTCTGCTTTAGATTGCTAGAAAACGGGATGAGAGAATTTGCCAGATTCTCCCTCTATTTATAGCAGCAGAAAAGGTATTGCTGGAGGGACATGCCTGTTCAGATTAAACCAGTAACACTGGTTCGGTCCGAACAGGTGCAACCGGTATTCGATTCAAACCGAACCGGTACAATCAATTCAAAAATGGCGCGCGAATTTAAAAAAACGGGTTAGTCACGCGTATATAATTCGGGTCAATCGGATCTGCCACGCGGATCTAATTTGTCTGGATTTAATAATTGGGCTTTTAAGTTTTTGGCCAAAATATTAATTAGATTTTGTCCAAAAAGATAATATTTTGTTGAAGCCCAATCCCAATCTCAAATCCAAATCCAAATCTGAGCCCGGACTGGACCGTGCCATGCCGAGCCGAGCCGACGGCGCGCGCGCGTGTGTGGTGAAACCATGGTCATGGGATAGATTGTCAGTAGCTCAAATTTTAATTAGTAAGCAATTTTCCAGAATAGAACTTTGCCTCCCACTTAGTCCTTTGCCGATCAAACAACCCAAGAATCTAGAAAGAATAAGCAAGATTAGGACTCCCCAAGTAAATATGAAACTCTTTGTTGATTTCGTTATTAGGCTTGAAATAAAAAGATAGAGCAAATTCGTGCTGATAACTTGCTATAAAATTAAATAAAAAAGTGCAAGAAAACTAAAATGTAAATGTAAAGTAGGGAGAGAAATGTTTATCATTCTTATTCATGTTATTAGTTGTTACATACACTTCTTAATACATCAATACATGGTTAAAAGACGTCCCTTCATATGGACATCCATTACATAATAAGGTTCATAACAGTAAGAATTTTAAAATAATTATTTAAAAGTAATTATGCTGTGAAATCATAAATAAATTATCAATTAGCCCTTCTGAATCGCGAATGTTTTAATTACAGTACAATCTATATTAAGGCTATCAATGGGGGATTTCAATTTGGATCCGTTCGAATCCGGTCCGATTTATTAGGATAATTGTCCGATTAGAGATTCGATGGACTTGATCTGATTATAAAGATCCGTAATCCAAAACACATGGAGCGAATATGGATTTAGGGCGATCCGATCCGTAAAACACTACAAAAAAAGGGTCTTAAGCAACGCCATGATTCCAACGGAAATAAAAACTGTTACTATTAGTAACGAACTTATAACAAAATACCAACAGAAACGATGTTCCATCAATAGTAGCGACAAATTACCAACAAAATATCAAAAAAAATATTTTTCGTAGTTATATTGTTGTTAAGTTGTAGGAAAAATTGATCCATAGCGATGGAATCATTCCATTGGAATATAATTCGTCACTATATTTTTAGTCACTTACAAATTTGTAACTAAACAATGACGGAAACGATGTTCCATCAATAATAGCGACATATTATCAACTAAATATCTAAACAAAGTAGTTTTCGTAGGTATTCCGTTGTCAAGTTGTAAGAAATATTGATCAAGAGTGACGTAATCATTATGATGGAAAATATTCCGTAGCTATTTTTTAGTCACTTACAGATTTACAACTGAACAATGACGAAAACGATGTTCCATCAATAATAGCGATAAATTACTAACTAAATTTCTAAACAAAATATTTTTTGTAGGTATTCCGTTGTTAAGTTGTAAGAGATATTGTTCCATAGCGACGAAATCATTCCAATGGAAAATAATCCGTCGCTATTTTTAAGTCAGTTACAGATTTGCAACTGAACAACGACTGAAATAAAAGAAAATTATGTTCTTACAAAAATAAAGACAAATTACCAAAGCATATAAAATGAAAAGAATATGTCTAGAAATTATGTTGTTAAACTGTCACAACTACAAACTAACAACGATGGCATAACTCCAACAGAAAAAATGGCTACTCTTAGTAACAAATTTATAATGAATACTAACAGAATTAAATATAAAATGTCCTCATTTGGTTGCGACAAATTACTAACGAAACATCATGATATTTTCTTTTGTTGTTGTAGGAATTTGGTTATTAAGTGGTAGGAAAAAATGTTTCATACGACAAAATCTTTATTAGTAACGAATGTATTATGGTCTTTTAACATTTTATTTTTATAAAATATAATTTAAGACATGGAGAAAATACAAAATTATTATAATTTATATAAAATAATTCTGATACAAAATCCGTTGCAATGTAACCAATTGGCGATATGATAACACAACAAATTTAAGGCGATGGAATTATGTTAGTAATATTCCAACAGAATTACCAACAAAAAATTGTAGCAAACACATAGCATTTTCCAACAAAATGACCAACAAAAAATATATTGTCGCTATATTCACTAACGGAAAATTATTCCGTCACTCCATTTACCTATGGGGCCTTCACACACGGAATATCCAATGAAAAAAATCCGTTGCTACGCTTGAATACCAACGGAAATCGAGGCTTCACCAACGAAAATTTTCGATACTGAAAACCCCTTTTCTTGTAGTGAAAGATATGTATCCAATAAAAAATAAAAAGAATGATATATATATATATATATATATATATATATATATATATAATGTTTTATAAAAGTAAGTATCATTAATGATATTTCACTGTCAATTTAAGAAGAGAGTAATTTATAATTCGTTTATAAATCTATTTAAACCAATATTTTCATCTAAAAATATGAATATTAGTAAAGGATGTTAAATGAAAATTTTATTGGTCGGAAAAAGATCCGATATCCGGTCGAATCCGATCAAGATCCATTGGATCCAAAAATGTAGATCCGAATACAATTCGAACAAGATTCGAATCTGATATAAATAGAGCCGAATCTGGACGAGCCTGATCCGACCAAAATCCGACCCATTGACAACCCTAATTTATATGTTGCCTGGTAAGTTTGTAACAAAATTACGTATGTCTTTTGCGTTTTAGTTTCCTTTTCTTTGTTAAGTAATATACAAGCATTGATATAAATTGGGTTAATGCAAAATAGATTTGTGAACAAGAATAGCACAAGTAAAAACATTAGCGGAATAGAACCACTTCTAGTATTGTCGAGATCTCACTTCACAAGACTATGAGTTGCTCTATTCTTGCATCTTAGAATTTTATTATAAAAGTGCCATATTGTACAAGTCTTGCATTCGATTCCCACAAAAAAATGTTGGTTTTTGCCCTATTGTCATATTAATCTCATCAATTGATAGTTGTTCATTTATTATAATTTTTTGTCATAGTAATCTTCAAATGTAATCAATCGATATTATGATGTAATAATATAATTTGTCATTTTACGATGTGAGAAGATGTTCACATTTGAGAAGGGCACTTTGAATGTTGCCTTTCTCAAGCAAAAACCTTTGAGCAAGGTGATAATTTCTGCACGATTAGCAGTCATACGGTGGTTTTATAAATGAAAAAGCAAACTCAACTGGAAATTTATTTTTTTTGGTACCACATGATAGACCATCTTGCAACTTTGGTACCACTGAACAAGAAAATGCAAGTTTGATACAACAATTTATTGTTTATACCTAAAAAAAATTTCATGATTATCAGGCCAATAATGGCCCGACAAGAAGTCACCGGCTCGATAATCAGAAGAGTGGTGAATAGGGCTGTGCAATTTTCGGTAAACCGGTCGAACCGGACCGATACCAAAAATTCGGTACGTACCGATTACCGAACCAAAATTTCGGTTCGGTATTCGGTACAAAGCCAATTACCGACCCAACATTGCTTTCGATTTTTGGTAATACCGATCGGTTTACCGAACCGAACCAGTATACCGAATTTTTTTTCTTTTTTTTTTTAATATCCTAGTTCCTAAATTCGTGATTGTAAATTGACTAATTCCTAATTTCATTCTTTCTCTTTTACGGGAAAGAAAAGAAGCCATATTCTCCAGTCCCCATTTTCCAATTCAAATCAATCCTAGCAACCACCCCCAGCCACGCCGCCGCACCAGCCACGCCGCCTCACCCACGTCGCCACACCACCCACCGCCGCACAGCTGTCCGCCGCAACAGAAGACACAATTATTTCAAGGTTTGTACCTAAAGATATACAATTATTCTTTTAGCATCTTTTCCAATTCAATGAATCTAACTCATATACTATGTTAATTCTAAACTAAAATCAGCTTATGGAGATTATGAGTTTAATTTGTTTTCTCTCTCCCTCTCCTGGAAAGACGTAAGGAATAAACTCATCGAATCAAACTTTAGATATGAGTGAGTATCCGTGTAGTTCACATTGAATAGGAATATGATTCAAGAATTTCAGATAATGTTGAGAGTTTTATTTTGAATCTACTTCATCAAAAATATATTTTCCTATTGATAAGCCAGCCAAGTTATAATTTTCACAAATGTTATTATGTAGGTTGTTCATAATAATGACTTTGTTTGGTTATTCTATTCAATGATTATCTAGATTACCTTAGTTCCATCAGGACTTGGTTAATTACTATGTCCTTCTGTTTATTTTTTATAGAAACTTAGAGAAGAAGACGTTTTTTGCTATTACTGACTTTTTTCATAAACTGATAAGCCTTATAAATAGGCTGTACAATACTATAAAACTGAAACGCTAGGAATAACTTCTATCCACTAACCCATGATCTCTAATATTTATCTGACTAATAAACTACTTAATAATAAGTCTACTCATCACAAGTAGGAGATAAGTTTGACACTATTTAAATACAAAATAAATCCTAACAAACTCTCCTTAAACTAAAAGCTTTCAAGCTTCAGTTAACTTCAACTTCTTGAGTTCTTCCAAGCTGCATATGCCTAGCAATCTTCTCAATTTTTGGAATGAATAAGTATTAAGTGATTTGGTAAATATATCAACCATCTTCACTTCTACAAAACTTCAAATCAATTATTCCATCATTGTTGAGGTCTCTCAAGAAATAAAACTTCACGTCAATATGCTTACTTCTTCCATGTAGCACAGGATTCTTGGAGAGTTTGATTGATGATGTATTGTCACAATAAACTGTAGTAGCTCATTCTTGCTTGAACTGCAACTCTTCAAGTATTCTCCTCAACCAAATAGCTTGACAAGCACAAGCTATAGCAGCAACAAATTCAGCTTCAGTGCTTGACAAAGTGACAATTGGTTGCTTCTTAGATGACCATGAAATAACACCTGTTCCAAACATAAATGCAAAGCCAAAAGTGCTCTTTCTATCATCTCAATCTCCTGCATAATCACTATCAGTAAAACCAACCAAATCTGATTTTTCTCCTTTCCTGTAAAACAGCCAAAAATCTCTAGTTCCTTGTAAGTAGCGAAGGATTCTCTTGGCAGCCAACAAATGTATTTCTGTTGGATTCTCCATATACCTACTAATCAAGTTCACAGCATACATAATGTCTGGCCTTGTGGCGGTTAGATACATCAAACTACCAACAATTTGCTTGTAAATTGTGCTGTCAACCTTCTTTCCTTCACCCTTTTTGCATAACTTCAAGTTAAATTCAGTTGGAGTACTTGCAAGATTACAATCATTCATTTGAAACCTCTCCAAAATTTCTCCCACATATTTCTTTTGAGAAATAAAAATTCCATCACCAGATTGCATCACTTCTATGCCAAGAAAATAAGATCATTGATTTTTTGAATTCTATAAACATGTCATCACAATTTCCGGTAAAAATAACATCATCTACATACAAGCAGACAATTAACATTTTACCTTTATCTCCAATTTTCACAAAGAGTGTGTGCTCATATGGGCACTTTTGAAAACTTGCCTTCAAAAAATAAGTCTCAATGCGACTATACCAAGCTCGAGGAGCTTGTTTTAGTCCGTAAAGAGCTTTCTTCAATCTGTACATTTATGTTCATCTCCAATCTTAACATAACCAGGGGGTTGTTCTACAAATACCTGTTCCTCCAAGTGCCCATGCAAAAATGCTGATTTGACGTCTTGTTGGAAAATAGACCAAGAATTTTGCGCTGCCAAAGCAACCACTAATCTGATTGTGTCATGTCTTGCAACAGGGGCAAAAACTTCTGTGTAGTCAATCCGGTATTCTTGCTTGTATCCTTTAGCCACCAAGCGCGCCTTATGTTTATCAACTTCGCCATTCTCCTTCAGTTTTGTTTTGAAGACCCACTTGACACCAATTGTTTTATGCCCTTTTGGAAGATCGGACAGCTCCCAATTATTATTCCTCTCAATAGCGTCAATTTCATCATCCATTGCTTTCTTTCATTTTTCTTCTTTGACAACATTCTCAAAATTTGTAGGATCACAATCCAAAAATAAAGCAAAGTGAGTAATTAAATATTCCATTCCAGTTACCTCATGGTCTTCCATCCATGCAGGCTTATTTCTAACTCGATGAAGAGATTGAGTTGTTTCTTCATTAACTTCTGCAGCCGGTGGAGTAATTTCAGCAGCTGGAGACAAATTTCCAGCAGCTGGTAGAGTTGCATTTGATAAACTTTCGGGCACAAAAGGTGCTAAAATTTGCTCATTTTCAGCAACATTGTCAAAGAGAACTTGAATAGGATGCTCCCTATCCCAATCCCAAGTACTTTTTTCATCAAAAACAACATCCCTACGGATCAAAATCTTCTTTGTTACTGGATTATACAATTTATATGCTTTAGATGCTTCACTTACACCAAGAACGATATACTTTTCAGCCTTATCATCAAGTTTTTTTGTTTTTTGATTTGGGACATGAGCATATGCAATGCAACCAAAAATTCTAAAGTAATCCACATCTGGTCTTCTTCCACTCCAAGCCTCTTCCGGTGTCATGTTCTGAACAGTAAAAGTAGGACTTCTATTCAAAACATGAATGCTCCAATTTACTGCTCCGGCCAAAAAGTTTTCGGAATATTTCCTCTTGCCAACAAGCTTCTCACCATATTTAGAATGGTTCTGTTTTTCCACTCCGAAACACCATTTTGTTGTGGTGTATATGAAGTCGTAAGCTCTTTTCGGATGCCATGATCTTCACAAAAACTTCAAATTTATTTGAGCAATATTCACCACCACGATCTGTTCGCAGCGTCTTAATGGTCTTTTTCGATTCATTTTCCACACGAGCCTTGAAGATTCTAAATACATTAAATGCTTCAGATTTTTCTTGCAAGAAATAAACCCATGTTTTTTTAGAAAAATCATCAATGAAGGTAATTAGGTATCTTTTACCTCCATTAGAACTTGGTTTAATTGGGCCGCAAATATCTGAATGCACAAGTTCTAAAACTTCCTTTGCTCTCCACGACTTCCCTTTTGGAAATTGAGAACGATGTTGTTTGCCAACAACACATTCTTCACATACTCGGGAAGGAATAGTAATATGAGGTAGACCTATCACCATATTTTTCTGTTAGAGAGAGTCTTCAATCCACCAAAACTCAAATGGCCATAACGAAAATGCCACAACCATGAAGAATCTTTCACATCAGCTATTAAACAAGATTGAACACTCTCAATCTTCAACGGAAACAATATGTTTGAACTCATTTTCACAACAGCAATAACCCCTCCATTAGGATCATAAATCTTACAAATACCTTGATGAATAGTGATGACATTGTTGGGATTTTATGGGTATGATTGTCAAATACAACGTTGCGGAATATAAAAATTTTCAATTTTTCATACACCAATTCCCAAGAACACTTATTAGCACATATGAATAAGGTTGAATACAATTTAGCAACAAATTACTAAATTAAAAGATGGTAAATCGAATTTACCTCACCACAGGCAAGGTGGTGGTTTCTCCGGTCTTCTCTTTTCTCGTTCACTGAGCACCCCAAAAGTTGTGCCTCCAGAGATTAGTCCACACCAGATGGATGGAATGACACCTTCAATTCTTAGGCTTAGAAATGGAAGAGAAGGTTTTGTCAATGGCAGATCTAGATCTAGATCTAGATCCAAAACTAGGTGAAAGAGAGAGCAAGAGGGAGAAGGGGGGCGGCCAAGCTTGAGGGGGCGGCTAGGTCAGATTTTTCACTTAGGGTTTTGAGTCTCCACTTAGACTCCTTTATATAGCCACCTTCAAGGCCCCTTTGTGTGCAAGACTTAGTATGGGCCATTAATTAAATTGGCCCATGTCTTGCATTAATTTAATTAAACCATTTAATTAAATTAACCCAATTAATCCAATTAATTTTCTCCCACTTTAATTAACTCTTTAATTAATATTTAATTAATTAGACTATCTAATTAATTATTTCTCTCTCAGAATTAACTCTTTAATTCTTTTATTTGATTTAACTCTTTAAATCAAACCTTTCCTTAATTGACTGTCACTGTCCAACTGTATTGTGTCTGACCCTCTAGGTTCACCATCAATTGGCGTGATTTTATTTAATTAATTGCTCTGATCAATAAACTACTTTTAATTGACCACTCCAGAATTAATCTCCCATTAATTCAGGAGTACCCACACCTCATGGTCGATGTCTAGCCACAAGCCCATGAGGCCCAACTTCAGGTGAATTGACATTAGTGAACCTCACCTCTTATAAGTACCATGTACATACGGTCCCTCTAACGACTAATTTCCCGATCGAGACCTAGGGTGTGTGAATTAGTCAGCACCTCTAATTATCTCGATTCTGTACTTTCTAATTCTGGATAATGATTCCAGTGTGACTACTAAATTTGGAAACCCCTTTCCAAATCCGTCACTGACCATGGCCATGGATTTCTCGGAATCTATTATCTAAGAACGTACAGGAAATTCCCTCATTCATTACAATGAGTCGGTAGATCCCATCTTGATGCTAACCACCCGCGTATACGACTGTACGTACCCAATGTAGACGCACAATGGTCAGGCTACGTGACCGGCTCCTAAATCAAAGCACGCACACCCGTATACCGAATTCGCCCTAGCACCTCAAGTCTAAGGACTAAATCGTACACTGTTATAAGTCCTGAGAAACATCCCATCACTGATATGTTATACGCACTTCCACAATGGGTTTCTCTGTTCGGGTCGTTCGATGCGTTCGATCCCCTATCGAACCACCTAGTCATATGCACTGACATCAAATGTCTTCTTCATGAAACTCCACAAATTCACTCCATGTGAATCATGCATAATCCTACAAGTCTTGACGATTCCTTCGATACCCCGTCTCGACAGGAATCTATGACTTGGAACACTTTTGAAATCACGACCTTAGAGACTGTTTCATGATTGCACTCAATACTGAAGTGAATCGTCCCATAGTCATGAGTGATCTCAGGGTTTCAACCAATCGCTTAAATGTGTTCGCGAGAGATGAAGTTGGCCATTAGTTTATCTTATGAAATCAATAAACTTTGCGTATTAATTAATAAATCAAAGATTCATTCAAGATAAAATAGTCCTATTACAAGCTATTGAGTTAGCTTGCTGGGCACTATCCTATCAGACATAACCTTTTTCTTGCAATTGACCAGCACTTAACAAATTATTTTTCAAGTCAGGAACATAAAGCACATTTGAAATTGTTTCCACAAAACCATTATTGGTTCTTATCTTAATATCACCCTTCCCCATCACATTCACAGTAGAAAAATCACCAAAACGAACAATTGAGCGAAAACTTTCATTTAAATAAGAAAAAGAACACTTACTTCCGCTCATGTGATTACTGCAGCCCGCATCTACATACCAAGTATCTTGCTCAAGTTCCTTATCAACTTGGACAGCCATTAACAAGGTTTCTGCCTCCTTGTTTTCAACAAAATTTGACTTCTCTCCCTTGTCATTAGGCAACCTTGTATAACATTCAGACCGATAATGACCAAATTTATGACATCTAAAGCATTCTATCTTAGATTTGTCAAATTGTTGATCCCGTCCTCTACCTTTGCCTTGAAATTGGTCATCGTTGGCCTTGAAATCCTTGTTGCCATCTCTATTGCCTCGATCTTCTGTTCCTCTACCTCTACCTCTTCCTCTATAATTTGAGAAATGAGTGGTAGAAGCCTTCAAAGCTTGCTCCTCTAAATTTGAACTTCTGTTCATCTTTTGGTCATGGACCAATAAGGAGCTATGTAATTCATCAAGAGTTAGTTCATCTATATCCTTTGATTCTTCAATTGAGCAGACCACATAATCAAACTTTGGTGTGAGGGAACGTAATATTTTCTCCACAATAGTGACAACATCCATCTTCTCACCTTGAAAACGCATCTTGTTGCTTATTTCCATTGTTCTCGCACAATACCCGGTGACGGACTCTCCCTCTTTCATTTGCAAAGTCTCAAAATCCCTTCTCAAGGCCTGAAGTTGTGCACGTTTCACTCTGGCGGAGCCTTGATACTTTTTCTTCATGGAATCCCAAATATCCTTGCAAGTTTCTTTGTTAAGAATGATTTCCAAGATGGGACGATCAATTGCTTGAAAGAGATAATTTTTTGCCTTCAAATCCTTTAGCCTTCTGGCCTCCAATTCGGTTTTCTGAACATCCGTCAAAATTGTACCTTGTGTTGGCTCTAAAATTCCAAATTCGACAACTGACCAATACTCCTTAGATCGGAGGAAATTTTCCATTAGCATGCTCCAATGATCATAGTGACCATCAAAGCGTGGAATGGCTGCTTGCACAAAATTAGAATCTGTAGCCATGATGCTGAATTCTCAAATTTAACCTAACTATGGTACCACTGATAGAAACTTAGAGAAGAAGACGTTTTTGCTATTACTACCTTTTTTCATAAACTGATAAGCCTTATAAATAGGTAGTACAATACAAATAAAACTGAAACCCTAGGAATAACTTCTATCCACTAACCCATGATCTCAAATATTTATCTGACTAATAAACTACTTAATAATAAGTCAACTCATCACACGTAGGAGATAAGTTTGACACTATTTAAATACAAAATAAATCCTAACAATTTTCCTATTCTATTCAATGAAATAGTATTTTCCTATTCTATTATGTTCCAAGATAAAATAGGATGTCCACACAAACTTACCCAAGTTAATGTTTTCCTATTCTATTCTGTTCCAATAAACAAACAAAAACATTACCTAGATATTTTGTTTTTTAAGGAGTGTAACTCTGTGTATGTTCCATTTATTTTTAATTTACTTAGTTAAGTACTTAATTTACTTTTATATTTGCCATATATAGAATGTCTTCTTCAGGTTCACGGCGTCCACCTCTTCATCCAACCTATCAAGAACAACAAAATAATCGTCCTATTATGGCTCCTCCTCCAAATCAAACTCCGGGGTCTCAAACTACAATACAAACTTCGAGTCCTACTTCAACTCCGAATTCAGCACCAGTTCCGCCTCCAGAAGTATCTGAAGAACAACAAACTACTAGTAAGAAGAGAGTTAGATGTTGGCAACACTTTCATGAATACACAAAGAATGGGAAAGTGAGGGCTCAATGCAACTATTGCGAAAAAAACTATGCATGCGAGTCTGGAAGAAATGGTACGTCAAGAATGAACAATCACATGAAGGTATGTAAGAAGCATCCAGATAATCTTGTTAATAGTAGAATGGATAGTCATAGTATTCATAGTTTTTGTCATAGTGTGACTGGGGTTAGAGGTGAAGGGGACTATAGAGAGGTGTCTTCGTTGTGGAAATTTGTTCAGGAAGCTGTTTGAAAAGCTATGAATGTCTTCCTTATTGTTGATGAGCATCCTTTTAGAACTACAGAAAAAGAAGGCTTTAGGTATTTTATGTCGATTGCATGTCCCCAATTTATTATCCCTTCAAGAACTACGGCTGCTAGGGATTGTTTTAAGATGTATCTTGATGAAAAGGCTAAATTGAAAGAGTATTTAAAAAAAAAATATACAGAGAATTTCACTTACTACCGACACATGGACAACCTCCAACCAAAAACTTAACTACATGTGTTTGACTGCACACTTTATAGATGATAATTGGAAGTTGCATAAAAGAATTCTTAACTTCATCCCATGCCCTAGTCATAAGGGTGATGAAGTCGGTTTGTTAATTGAGAAATGCTTGAGTGATTGGGGTATTACCCATGTATTCACAATAACTGTTGATAATGCTTCTTCCAATGATACGAGTGTGACATGCTTGAGAAATAGGTTTGTTAGAAAGGGGACGGCACTTTTGGGAGGTAAATTCTTGCATATGAGATGTATGGCTCATATAATTAATCTTGTTGTTAGAGATGGATTAAAAGATGTGAATGAGTCAGTGGAACGGGTTCGTAATTTGGTGAGGTATGTTAGGCAATCACCGGCTCGGTTGTCCAAATTTGAAGCTTTTCAAGTTGAAGAAAGAATTGAAAACAAGAAATCTCTGTGCTTAGATGTTCCGACAAGATGGAATTCTGTGTATTTGATGATAGAGACGGCTTTGATTTTTCAACGCATCTTTGAAAGGTATGAATTGTGTGATGCTGAACTTCGTGCAGATTTTCTTGCGACCGGAACTTATGGAAGAATTGGTTTACCCAATCGAGATGATTGGCTTGTAGTTGAAAAAATGGTCAAAATTCTACAACACTTTTATGATCTCACACTTCGAATTTCAGGTTCTTTGTACGTGACCTCAAACACTTTTCTTGATGAAATTAGTGATGTAGATGAAGTGATCAAAGATTGGATGAATTCTGATGATATTCAGTTGAGAGAAATAGCAGAACGAATGAAACTCAAATTTGATAAGTACTGGGGGGACAACGAAAAAATGAACTTGATATTGTATGTTGCGGTTATGCTTGACCCACGTAATAAATTTAGTTATGTGAACTATGTTATGAATAACATGTATGGTAATGATGAAGGGTCAAAAATTGCTGGTTTGGCGAAGGGTGCTTTGATTGAATTGTTTAATGAGTATAGATGTCTATGCCCGATGTGTCAGTTTCTTCAAGTTCAAATGGAGGTGGAAGTAGCACAAGCATGTTGATGGGTGAAACTGAAACTAGTGCGGCTGAACGAGAGAGACATAATAAGAGGGCTGCAAGAAAGCAATATCAAAGAATGTTGTCCAAGATCGGGATGAATGATCAAAATGAATTGGAAAAATATCTTAGCCAACAAATAGAGCAAGATTCTCCTCAATTTGATCTTATGGAGTGGTGGAAAGTGCACATTCCAGTATATCCTGTGTTATCGTCATTGGCACACCATGTATTTGTCATGCCTATATCTACAGTTGCTTCGGAGTCTGCCTTTAGCACTGGAGGTCGTGTCAATGAAGATTATTGTGCTTCATTGGCACCAAAGACCGCTCAAGCTTTGATTTGTGAGCAAGATTGGATTCGTCAAGCACCCATTGGCTTTTTGGAGGAGGCAAGCGAAGCCGAACTCATTAGTAATATTTATAAAGGTACATTATTGTTATGTAGCTGTTACTTTTATTTAGTTTAATCATTAGTGTAGACATAATGATGCTAATCATCTCATTTTTTTTCATGTAGATGTGACACGTTCGTTAGTTAGTGAAGAGTCGGTTAATATGTGATCATAGAGCTATCGAAGTGATGAAGAAGTGACTTAGGTATACTCTTATTGTTTCACATTACCTTACTTTTATTAATTACGCCTCTTATTCATTGTTTGATTAAATCATTGTAGGTTGGTGACTTCATGACTTGGTGAAGTTGAAGAAATTGGGAATGATCCACAAGAGTTAATGATTTAGGACTTTAAGTTATGCTTGAATTTGGTTTTAAGACTTTATTTATAATTTTTATACTTGAATGATTTGTATGAATTTAAGATGATTTGTTTATGTTGATGGTTTTAAGCTTGTTATTTGTTAATGGTTTTAGGACTAAAGATTTTTCGTATGAATTTAGTTGTTCAATGTTTTTGTTAAAAGTAAGTCGTTTGGGACTTTGCCACTTTGGGTTCTCATTATCATCTAGATTGCTTTTTTGATTGAGTTTTGTTGAGGCATGGTACCTCTCGCTCTTAGTCGCATTTTCAGTGAAAATGAAAGCAGAGAAACTCATTTGTCCAAGTATAAATTCATTTAGAATCTATTTCAGTGACAATAATTTAAAGTTTTTTGGTTGAATTTCTCTAATTAACTAATACCCTACATGCTTATATGTGTGTAAGAATTTCTCTAATAGTATCATGATCATCATGAAGAAAATGTGAGAATTTATTTATTTTGTAGTGAAGATATATAGTATTAAATTACTAATACTATTAAATTAAATGGCGTTTCCGAACCATTTATCACAAGAAATGGCTCTGCAGCATTTATCCGAACAACACTTGAGCGATAATTCATCACTTGAGGCCCAACAAAGTGGTAAAAAAACCAAAATTTTCAGAAAATTTGAAGGCCCAATTTTTCTGTTTTTTTTACCGAATCGGTAAATTACAGAACAGAACCGAACCGGATCGAAATTTTCGGTTTGGCAAACGGTACGGTTTTTCAGATTACCGATTGCACAGCCCACTGGTGAAGCAGATGGGCCGTAGTAACAAACGGGCCTGACAATATTAATTCGGGCAATCCAATTAATTAAGAAGGCCAAAATATTAAAAGACCCAGTTGCTTGATTAAAAGGCCCAGTTGCTTGATTAATGGCCCAGTTGTGAGATATGGCCCAAATGGCTGGCCATAATCAGTTAATAAATAGAATTAATTTAATTAAAGCAGTTATTAAGGGCCATGTGATTGAAGCTGGAAAATAAATAAAGGATAAGGTTAAATCTTAACAAACTCCTAGAATCTCTCAGAATTTGTTACATGGATGCTGAAGGTAACCACTGAAATTGAATACAACATATTTTAGAGAATTCAACTGTCGCAAACCGCCAAAGAAACATGAAGGTTTAAACGTGAAAAACAACTGCCAAGATGTTGAAGATCATGCCTAAAAAAGGAAGGAAGTGGAAGAAGTAGACATTCATCAGGAGAAATAACCGTCAAGAGGCCTATAAATATCAGAAAGATGGTACATTCAACACATAATCAATCAAACAACTCAGTCTTCACTGAATCAGGCACAATGCCTCTCTAAGTCGGCAACGCCGCACCTGAAGCCAGCTGTGAGCTGCAACCTCTCATGTAAGTGCCCACGTACTGACATGATTTGTTTGTCAAGTAGCCACCTACTTGATGAATTTGTTGTCTGGCAGTCATCTGCCTGATAACTATCTGCTGAGTAGCCACCTGCTCGACAGATGTCCTTTTCAGTAACCATCTGCTGGTTAAATACCCGATTGGTAGCCACCTGCCAAGGTTGAGCGATCTATCGATGGTAGCCACCTGCCATCAATGTTACTTTCACATCAACATGATAACTATTGCATATCAGCTCGTATGGCGGTTCCCTGTCAATCAAGGAGTTAATCTTCACAAACAAAAGAATCAGCTCTTTTGGCACGCTTATGCCAGCATAGGAGTTTCATTATGATTTTACATACTCTGTCATGCTTGTAAATCAAGGAAATGTATTAGGCTAGATTTCGTGTATTTCATCTATCAACTCTATGTGTATTTAATATATTGAAGTATTTTGTCTTCATCTCCTGATTTCATTTATGAGTATGTTTTTATCAAGTAATTTTAATATGTCTTTGCTGTTATATTGTTAATCTGTAAATTAAGTTGACATGTTTTAAATTGCTTGATACGCAACTCGATAACTAATTTATCTTTTGATAAAGATTACATAAATTGTTAAGTCATGCGGCCAGTCAGGCATTGAAAAGAATTAGGGGTAGAGTTTGTCTACTCCGCCGCAATCGATTGATTAGAAGTCAGAATCTCGTCAGGACATTGATTTATATTTTATACTCATCATGTTATGTCCATTTTAAATCGTTATGTTTGCACGCACAAACATTGGCACACCCCGCACTTGTTTTATTTCACATCGAGGCAAGCCAGACAAAATTTAGAGCAAATATTAACTCATTGCAACTTTCATACCAAACCCTATTTTCTGGACGGAGACGGATCACGTGCCTTTTTTCCATCCGTCTCCTTCCAAAAAATGGGGCTTGATATGAAAGTTACAATGAAAACTTAAACTGTGGTATCAAATTTATATTTTCATGTCCAATGATATCGAAGTTGCAAGGTGGTCTACCGTGTGCACCAAGAAAACAAGATTCCCCAAACTCAACATTTCCTTAATTATTATGGGTTTGATTTTAATTTAAGAATATGTTTATTTGCAAAAAGATTTAGAGAGTGATATTAGTTTTGGACTCGAAAAGCTATTTGTTCATGTTTGGCGTGTGCGTCACCCAAAAGCTCCTAAAAGCCAGGGTAAGAATTGCTTCTGGCTGCTGAAAGACCTATTTTAAAGAGCAAAAAAACCTTTTACAAACAGTCCCTTAATGTTCTTCCAATTTCCGGCCCACAATTTTTTAAGAATTATAACTTAACGATAAACAATTGCTAAATTTTCAATTTGACAACCAATGAGTCTTATCAATTGTAATTGTTAACACATGCAATACAAAAACTCAAAACATATAGAACTGTGATCAATCAGCCTCAGGCAAAACCCAAAAGAAATGATCAGTGTAAAAGGCCCTACAAAGCCTATAAACCGAGGCATTTAAATCACTGCTAAATTCGACTGATGGCCCTATGTTTCAGCCAAAATCAGTTCTATCTACAAATGTGCTTTCTGACTCGCAATGTATCACAACAAATGCAGTAATAAACTCGGTTTGTCTTGTCCATGGTGAAAACAATACAAGAAAGAGATTTGAATGAATACTTGTTCATAAGGGGCATTCATCTAACTCGGATTATTAGAAGCTGGACCTTCACCTTTTTCTAACTTTGACATTGAGAATCCATTCATCTCCGGCTGGCTTGGGTAAGGACTTCGGTAGGCGGAGGGGCACTTTGTACTCCCCCAAAGCTGATAAAGGACTCGGCAAATGCAAATTTTCAGGTTCAATATGCACTTGAAGCTGCCTTGCAACCTTATTGTTTTTGAAAGGAAAGATAATGGTTAGATTGGTGGAACATCCTTTTAAGAATGGTAAAATTGTATCTCATCGCTTAACCTCAGTACTTCTGCCCCGTATTTTAAAAATTTGCACATTTGGTCCCAATTGTTTAAAAATGTATTGCACGATTTGATCATATCGCCTCTTTTACATACAATTTGAGATTAAAAGTGCAAAACTGAGAAAGCTCTATGGGACCAAAAGGGCAATTTAGACTATTCTAGAGACCAAAAGGGCAAAATTTGGACAGAAAAGGGAGCAATAGGACCTAAAGCGCAAAACATTATAAATAAAAAAGGAACAGAAGTTCAATTTTGTAAAGCACAAGACAAAAAGTGTTGAGGATCAGACTAAAAATGCAAATTTGCTTTTAAATATTGTATGAATGTGAAAACATGATCCATCACAAGATCAATCACTATTGACAAATAATTTTTTGGCAGAAAATGGTGAATAAGAGATAAAAAAGCAGCTTCTGCATCATACAGATAGAAGGGAAAGAGAATGCAAGAGCTATATACCAAGAATATATGTTTTGATTTCCATATCTTCGGTTTCAGAATATTAAGGATGGCTGATGCAACAATGAAATAAGTTCTAAGGAAAAATTTAGAGAAATATCCAATTTTAACTGTAATAAAGATAAGTGGTGCTTAACATAAAGGCTGAAAAGAATAAAATGCAGAATACCATAACAAAATATTGGTTTATCTGTATATTTCAAAAATAAAAGAATAGAATCACACCTCAGCCAATAATTCTTCTTTAGTCACCGGTTCACGCACTTCAAGGCCCTTTCCCTCAATGATGAACTTTCTAATACTCTGAAAGAGGGAAATATATGATAAACATATTGTAATGTACTTGTGTCAAATTAAAGAAAAAAATAAGCATGGTTAAATCAGTTAATGATTAGAATATTGATTAAAAAATGAAGCTTGGAAAACTTCTCCATTAACTTCCCATCTAGTAACTTGACATTCCCAGCCTACCGGTAACACAGAGTACCAAGCATAAAGACAGAACTCATGAAAGACAAACAAAATTTGATATTAACTTTCTATTAAACTTTTCTCACAATCACGACTTGGCACTAAACTAATCAAGGATTACGTGGACCAATGGTACCTTGATAGAATATGGAACTTGTTAACTGTTTAGCAGTAAAGTTCATGACTTATATGAAAGCTGTAAACCTAGAAATCAAGAGTAATTTTTTATCTTTTATTTAGTCATCATGGAGAATAATGCAAGTAGCCGAGTACAGCCATATCAAATAGCAACATAATTGGATTTAACATTACGAAATTGAAATAGAAAAAAAATCCATATAATTTTTAGAAGTAATAATACTCCTACATACCAAAGAAAGAAGAAGTAAACTTCTAAGACATAGCTGGGAAACTTCATATTTGGCCCCCAAAAAAAAAAAAAAAAATTCGAAAGGGTTCAACTGTGAAACACCAACCAGTTTTGCTTTAGCAAGGCGTTTGGCTGCTGCCTCGTACTCTTTTATACCAATATCCGCTTTCTTTGAAACAACTTTAACCTCCTCATCTTCCTTAGGTTTGTAAATCTGATCAAAGCAATTGATGAACAAAGATTACAAAAAATACCATACCATCAACTGCAACTTGAAAAAAAGGGCACCATGAAGTATACAATATGTTAATTCATGCATTAAATAGACGAAATACAATCTATGTAGGAGTAAGAGCAACAAACATTTTTCCAAAGGTGATTATTCATTACACAGGTTCTACTACAAATCAACACAACCCATACATCTCGATTCCCTTTTTAGCAGCGTTAGTAACGTATAATTATCTAAACTTAAATTTGTCATATTAAAATATTTATCGACAGACTAAGTACGAAGTTGTGCAATATCAAATTGTCAAATTTTAATCATAAGATGACCCAATTTGACATCATTACACAGATGAAGTATCAAATAACAATACACAAAAACGATATAGTAGTACATACAATTGCGATCAAATTGACAAAAACACAAATTCATCCTACTATTTAACACGATCAATAAATAATACAACCAAACACGAAACAAATACCTTGCGCTGCTCACGTATGAGGTGTGCAAACTTATCAATATTCGGTACAGCAAGCAATTTCGGCATCAAATGATTCCGAAAATACCCTGGCGCTACCTTCACCGTTTCCCCAGCTTTTCCGAGCTTATCAATAGACTAAATCACCGCGAGGAAAAAATAAACTAATTAAAACACTCATTAACAGAAATAAGATACAAAGTAAAAAAAATATAGGGAAAAGGAAAACCGAGTTACTGACAGTTGTGAGAATAACTTCGAGTTTCCGGTATCGAACACCTTGAACGGCAAATAGCAATGGATGATGCATAGAGCTCCGCCGAAGTGCATTTTTTCCGTATTGTAAGTAAGCCATTTTTTTCCCGGTCGGATTCTAATTATATCAAGCGGAATAAATTTGATGCGCAAAGATAAATAATAATAATCAAACAGAAATAATATTTACATGTCTAATCTAAAATGCAAAAGATTATACTCTTCTCAAATCATATAGTACAAATGTTAGTATTAGCTGAATCAACCTTCTACGAATGAAATGCAATAGTTTTAGATTGTTTCCTTTAAGAAATTTATCAGACGATTCGAACCTTTTCCAGGCCGTGCTCTCTGTAACTAGGTCAGAACTTGGGGGCGCCGCGCCGCCGTGGGGTGGAGTGGGTGGGGGTTACACCTGAGAGTGAGAGACGGTGGCGGGAGCTAGGGCTTGGACTTTACTGATGAATATTGGACTCAGATCTTTACAACATGAAATTAATTTTATTTTTCTCTTTTTGGCCCAAATGATAAACCCAACATCAATTTATTGTATAGTGTCAACAATTATTTAGGCCCAATTAGCGATCATTTTATAAGTGAATCGCACTTTTCGTCCTCTTTATGGGTTAATTTTTGCACATTCGTCATTTTAAAAATTTTCGTAGTAGATTCGTGTCTCTTATCAATATAGTGTAACACATTTGTCCCTCTTAAAATTTTCATAGCAGATGAATCCCTTTCAAATTCAAAATACATCCATTTTCGTCCATTTTAGGATGTATTTTTGAATTTAAGAGGGACGAATGTGTTACACTACATTGATGAGAGGGACGCATTTCCTACGAAAAATTTAAGAAGGACAAATGTGTTACACTACATTGATAAGAGGGACGAATCTGCTACAAAAAAATTAAGATAGACGAATATGCAAAAATTGACCCATAAGGAAGACAAAAATACGATTTACTCTTTCTAAAGTCTAAACCAATTCACAAACAACATAGTTTACGTAATATCTTTTGATCAACGTCATATGATTTGGTTGTTAAATATTAAACACTTTTCAATATTTTTTGGAAGTTTTCAAGAAATATTTGGAAAAATTTTAACTCAAAGAAAAATATTGAAGTATAAACTAAACTATATTTTCTTTTCTGTCAACTCCAAAATAAAAATGTTTTCAGTGCTTTTGGTGGTAATGTATCGAAATTTTGATCCATGACAATGACACTGTAAAGTTGTTTAGTTATACATCCCAAACAAGCATAGAAAATCCGCAAGGGATAAATTGTGGTTACTGCGACAAGTCGTCTAACTTGGTTGAGTTTAGTTAAACGCACTAATCAACATTGAACTTTGTTGTTTAACATCCAACTGCAATCTACCTAATGACACTGTAAATTTATTGAGCTATGCGGTCAGACATGCATAGAAAATCTGTAAAAGAGAAAGTTTTGTTATCTTGACCCGTCGCATGACTTGGTTGAGTTTAATTAGATGCATTACTCGACATTCAAGTTTTAGTTTTCGTTGTGTGATTTTCACAAAACGTTCAGACATGAATGGACTACGACATCACATAACTTTGACCATCGGATGATCTGTAACAATTTTAGACCAAACAAACACAAGATTAGTTTCTTTTACCCCTAAGGCCATCTCCAACCGAAGGGGGGAGGCAGGCAACTCCCCCCTCGTTGGCTGGAGATGGAAAATTTTTGGAGGGCAAGGCGGGGGTCAATTAGGCAGGCAATGGCGCGTCCAAGCCAACCTTTTATTTTATTTTTCTGTTTTAGTTTTAATTTTAAAAAATAATTTAAATGTGTGTAAAAAAATTTAAATTATATTAATTATACATATATGTGTGTAAAAAATTAATTGGTCACCTTTTTTTTAAAATAAAACATATATGTGTGTGTGTAAAAATCCTTAATTTTTTTGTAAAACTTGTGTAAAAAAATGGTCAATTTTATATAATTGGTCACATTCTTTTTTAAAATAAAATAAAATATGTGTGTGTGTAAAAAAATTGGGTGTATTTTGATAAACTACGACTTAGTTTAAAAAAAATATAGTACGAATATAAAAATATGACTTAATTAAACTTATTATTACTACAACTTAATTTAAAAATACAATTTAAAGATCAATTAAACAATTTAACAAATACGATTACAAAGAAACACCTAATTCGAAAATGGCCCATGTGTTGCCCACAAGTGAAACTAAATCTTTTTTCAATTGCTTATTGACTTCTTTATTTCGAATATTGCCACGACGCATCATATATGATTCTAAGTCAATGTTGCGACGACGCATCATATATGATTCTAAGTCAATGTCACATCATATAAAAAATAAGACTTACTTAGAGTTATTATTATTATTATTATTATTTGTAAAACTTGTGTATAAAAATGGTCAATTTTATATAATTGGTCACGTTTTTCTTTTTAAATAAAATAAATATATGTGTGTGTGTGTAAAAAAATTGGGTGTATTTTGATAAACAACGACTTAGTTTTGAAAAATAATATAGAATGAATATAAAAAAATGACTTAATTAAACTTATTATTACTACAACTTAATTTAAAAATACAATTTAAAGATCAATTTAACAACTTAACAAATACGATTACAAAGAAACACCTACTTTGAAAATCGCCCGTGTGTTGCCCACAAGTGTTTGACTAAATCTTTTTGCAATTGCCTATTGACTTCTTTATTTCGAATGTTGCCACGAAGCATCATATATGATTCTAAGTCAATGTTGCAACGACGCATCGTATATGATTCCAAGTCAATATCACAGCATATAAAGAATAAGACTTACTTAGACTTATTATTATATTGTTGTTATTTTTTTATTATTATTATTATTATTATTATTATTGTTATTGTTATTGTTATTGTTATTGTTATTGTTAAGTGGGAGTGAGGAAAGTTTTGTCTGCCTCCTCCCTCGGGTGGAGATGGCCTAAATATAATGGATTGTTGGTTCAGTTGGAGATGACAGACTAGGCAAGACAGATAGGCAAGCAGGAAGACAGACAGGCAGGAGGGGGCAATTGCTTGTTTCAGTGGGAGATGGCCTAATGTAGTTAAGTGGTTTTCTATTAATTCATGTGTTGTTTATACAATAATTTATCACCCAAGACTAATTTGAGTAAATTTGAATTTTTTTTTTTTTTAAATACATATCTAAATGAGAGACAATCCAATGGGAAGTGATAAAAACATTTGAAACAAAAGGACTAAAATTAGAATATTTGAAACGGTTAAATCACCCTAATTCTCCCATAAGTTAAACTTTTTTACCATTTCGTTCCTCATGTCAGAAAATGTACATTTATATCTATCTAACACAATATTTGTTACGACCATCATATTTTCCGCAAAATAACCTCATGAACCAATCACGTTTTAAGAGGGGTAATTGGGACCTAAAATTTCATGTAATGGGTTAGATTGTGAGCTTTGAGTTTGAATTAGTGCAACTCAAGAGATGAAATACCAAACTTTTCCGTCTTAATAGTCATGTGAAGGGTTTTTTGCAAGTTAACTCCCTGTGATATGTCTAATGAGTAATTTACCTCCCTGTGAAATAAAAATAGGCAATTTAACTCCATGTGAAATGAAATAATGAGCAATTTGCCTCCTTGTGATATAAAAAAGGCAATTTACCTCCATGTAAAATGAAATAATGAGCAATTTAACTCCCTGTGATATAAATTAATAAGCAATTTAGAGGAAGGTAATGTGCTTCTTTTAAAAAAACACAGGGAGGTATTTTGCATTTTTCTTATCACATGGAGTTAAGTTGCCTATTTAAGATATCATAGGGAGGTATTTTGCCCTTTTTTTTATCACAGGGAGTTAATTTGCTATTCACTCGTCATGTGAATGACAGATGAGGTCAATTTGATCGAAAAATTGTCGAAATTATGGCCAGTTAACAAGTATTAGTTTAATTTTATAAAAAAAATTAAACATTGGAATTATTAGTGTAAATTAGACTTTTGAAACCAATCCAATAATTTGAGAGAAAATAAAAATTATTATTTAGAATTTACATTTTACAACCATTTAACCATGGTTAACCGCTTGACCTAGATATTAGTCAATCAAATTTATCATACCATGTCAAGTTCAAATTAATCCTATCCAACTTTCTCATTCTCATTTCACACAAAAATGGCTGTATTTTCTCCAACATTCAACGGCATATCAGCTTTCCACTTTTTACCTGTAAATATACTCCTTCTCATTTTCTATTATATTTTCCTTTTTCAATCATGATTATACAATATACATACAATTGCTTCTATAAATGCAGAAAATTGAAGTGAAATCTGAAAACAAATGGCGATTGAGCTGTTCTTTGAAGTCACAGGTTAGAATTTATCTTGTTTTATGAAATTTTATAAATTATTTTGATTAATTTGTACTTAATTCCTTTTTCCTGGCTGTACGATTTGACAGGAAAGCTCTAACTCGCGAAACAAAGGAGGCAGCAACAGGAGAGTGTGGAGGCGGCGACAATTGGTATGATTGTAAACCCTAAAAATGCTTGTGTTGGATTTTTTTTATTTATTTATTTAGTTTTATGAGGATTATAGGGAGCGAAAACCAAATAAAATTTGCAATTACCCTTATCTTATCCATAATGGATTTTTGTCAAGTTACCCGTTGATATTCTTAGTGGGCAATTTGCAATTTATCCCCTTGTGATATAACAATTGGCATATTACCCTCATGTGATATATAATAATGAATCTTGTACATCCTTCCTCGGGGAGGTGTTGCACACATGCTCTATCATGCGATTGTGACTTCATTTGGATGTGAAAAATGATCAATTTAACCCTACATTAACAACATACTCTCTTCACTTTACCCCTTAGATATGATTAATGGACACTTTACCCATTGTGATATTGTCTAATGGGACAATTTAACCCTGTGTAGATGTAAAAACCTAGAGGTTGGAAGTGTGCTTTTATCTTTTTTTTTTACAAAAACACAAGGGTATTTTGTCATTTTATTAATCATAAGGGGGTAAACTGTCTTTTAAGAATAACACAGGGGTAATTTGTTATGCACTCTATCTATGATTGAGAAATTCCCCTAGTTTTCATTTTTTTGTATTTTGAGTGGAAAAATTCCCCTAATTGATATTTATTAATTGGTAAAATTTGCCACTGTTGTTTTTTGAAAGTCAATTAGAAGAAGTTGTGGGTACAAGTTTTATTTGATTTTAAGGATTTCTTTTTGTGTGTGTATAGATGTGAGGCAGAGGGTAAATTTTTCTTCCAATGTTTAGTTGACTGAATAGAGAACAAAGAGTTAATAATTATGTCCACATTCTAGTGTATAATTTACATAAATGATTCTAAGCATTTAAGCTTTTATAATGGTATGTCCATATTCTAGTGTGAATGTAAATGATTTGTTTGGAAATAAGTAAATACTAAAAATGGCTATAAATATATGAATCTGATCTCCTATTTTGAAACCCGGGAAGAAAAAAGTGAAAAATGAGATAACTTAGAATTCAATAGACCCTTGTGTCGTTATGTTTCCATGATACTCATTAAATTTCAGTTATTACATGGCAGATTGTGAAAAAGAGTCAATATTCTTGGGTAACTAATTAGTCCCCAGTTTGAAGATTTGTTAATTTCTGAACTTGTTATATGATCTTTCTATTTCATGTTAATGTCCCTCGGGTTTGATCATCGATAAATCATGTGCGAATCTTGGAGAATGTTGATATGCGACCTTGAATTAATGTTTTGCATGCCTTTTCCTAACTTACTTCACTAAGCTGCAAACTTGCATTTTTAGTCTCACAAAACTGGATTCTTAGCACGTTGTATTTTGATCCCGGTTTTTTATTTTGCACTTTTTGTCCTACACATTACCAAATTGCACTTTTGATCCCAACTTTTAAAAGAATTTGCACTTTTTGTCTCATAGAATTGTTTGTGTTTAGTACTTTTGGTCCCCTTATAACTGTCTCAGTTTTGCTCCTAAATTGGATAGAAAGGAGGCAATGAGACCAAAAGTGCAAAACTTTTTAAAAACTTGTGATCAAAATTACATAATTTTATATAACACAATTCCCCTCCTTAAACTAAGCATGCTTTTATCTTTTCAGTCCAAAAAGGATGATATGTTGGACTACAAACTCGAAAGAGTTCCATTTCTTGAGGAGCAAATGAGGAAGGTAAGAGACACAGGGGAGATCATATCAATGGACATCGAGAGGCTATTATTGTCCGAGGACAACAGGTTCCGTTTTGTGAATGATGTGGCAGCAGAAGCAAAGCAGTACGTAGAGAACAACCGTGATGAGTATGGTTCGAAAAAAGCAATCCTTCACGTCCTTAGCAATCGTATGAATGATGCCGGATTTTATAGGCCTGATGGATACATCGAAGAAGATCCATTCAAGCCGGGTCCTGGATACTTGAGGCAACAATCTTATTAATATATTTTGAGTTTTTATAGGCCTGATGTTTGAAAGGTAACAAATATTTCTAATTGAGATAGAGATACATTCCTTTTTGAGTTTTTCTTGGTGTGAATTGCTTTTAAAGTACAATTATGGTCTTAAATTTTCATAACATTTTGCACTTTTGTTCAATAAAATAGTCTTTGTTTAGCAACTTTTGGTTAATAATATTGGAATGCCCATATCTAAAAAACAAACGTGATTTTTCTGAATGAAATGGCAGCATGGATTGTTTTTTTTTCTTTTTTTGATGGATAGTTTCTTGAGATTTCTTGATTTTAGGCTTTCCAGTGATCTTTGATATGTTGTAGAGTTGAATTTTATTCAAATTTATAAGTACATTTGAATTGTATTAGCCATGCACCCTTTTGATATTGTTATCCTTTTATCTATTAGAAATTGGATGAAATAAATATTTTTCTTGGAAAAAGCAATTCTAGTCCTTTTACTTTGATAGGGACGTGAAAATGGATATTTGTAGTTGTGAAAAGCAATTTACATACTTAATGTTTTTAGTTACCGCAATTTTAGTCCACTTATTCGTTATTTTAGTCCTAAATTCATCAGAATTAAAATTAGTATTCATAAATTGCTACGCAAACAAACAAATTGGGGGTGTTTGTCCCTCTTGTTGTCACGTAGTGGTAATTCACCACGTCACCTTGTTAAATTAGAGGAAAAATAACACCTTATTTTTTCCTATTTCTTTCTCTATCTACTAATTATTAGGTCAAAAATGTTATAATGCCTCAATTTGTTTGTTTATGTGGCAATATATGGGCATTGATGTTAATTCTGGCGAATTTATGACTAAAATTACGGGTAGGAGAACTAAAATTGAAACAACTTAAAATATAACGGACATAAATTGTTTGTCGGTACTAAGACTATACCATTTCCGCGTCCCTACAAAGTTAAAGGACTATTTTTGCGTTTTTTCCCAAACTTTTACCTTCAACGAGTATATACACGAGGGAGAAATCTATTAAATTGGTCGTTCAAGATATTTGGTCTTTACCTAGGCCCAATAAAAAAAAAATGGGATCGCTTCTTACTACAAGAAAATTAAGCTTAAGTGACAAAAAATTAAGTGATAATGTAAAAGTTGTCACTCTTTATATACATTTAGTGATAAAAATAATAATTTTGTCATAATAATAATGGTGACAAGTGCAATAGTGACAATATATGTTTTTTAAGTTGTCACTAATAGCTATTAATGACAAATATATGGTGACTTAAGTTGTCACTATTGACAATTAGCGACACCCTTTAAGTGACAACCTAGTGACAATAAATATTGTCACTATGGTTTAGTGACAACTTTTTGGTTGTCACTTTTGGGGTATCGCTAAATGTCAATAGTGACAACTTTTTTACAATTCTTGTCACTAGTATGTTAATGAAAACAATTTTAGTGATAGTATTTGAGTTCTTGTCACTTAATATATATAAGAAGTGACAACTTTAAAGTTGTCACATAAAATTTTATCACTAAATTTTTTTTTTTTGTAGTGATCTTGTGAACTTGTTGATGTTTTAACCCATATATATACTAATGTAGAAAATCATTTAGAAATTTTTTTATTACCATGAAACTTCGAAGCAGCAATTAAAATTTAATGATGGTTAGGGTTTTTGAACCTTTCTTATACACATTTTTTAAAAGTGAAAAACTCGGGCCCAGTAATGAAATAAAATGGATTGGGGTTGGGGCCATTGTAATCTCAGAATCATGGGTTTTGGGCTTTGTTTATTCAAATTGGGCCATTAGTTGTGTCGAGCGCTGTCAAAGGGGCGGATATGCGGTCCGACTTGTTAGAATCTTTATCGATTGGAGATTCGGTGGATCTGATTCGATTACGAAGATCCGTAATCTGAATTACATGGTGCGAATCGTGTTTAAGATTTGTATCCATCAATAATTAAATAAAATCATAATTTTATTTTTTTGCCTTATTTCATCTAAAAATTTGAAAATCAGTTAAGAAAGTTTGAACATTTGAGCTAAATTAAATGAAATTGTAACATAAACAAGCTTGTTTTAGACAAATATATAGGTGTGAATTTTGAAAGTTGAGATTATATTGTATCCGAGAAGATTCGACATCCAACTGAATCCGAACAAGATTCGACGGACTAGAAAAATCTAAATCCAAACAAGACCCGAGTCCGACATAAATGGAACCGAATATGGGTTGAGATTGATCCAACCAGAATCCAACCGACCCATTAACAGCTAGACCATTCCACAGTAAAAAGAAGACTAATTATTTTGAGGAAGTAAGTAGGGTTGTCATTATATTATGATCGGATAGGTCTAAAGAATATGGGTTCAGCTTGATCCAATCAGAATCCGACTCATTAACAGCTAGACCATTCCACAGTAAAAAAAACTAATTATTTTGAGGAAGTAAGGTTGTCATTGTGTTATGATCGGATAGGTCTGAATCTGGATTCACATTCATTAAATAAAGTAAGCATGGATTTAATATGTTGGTATTCAAATTGAATATGTCTAGACTGGATTCACAATCATCCATTTTGGTTGGTGCAAATTTGGATTTAAGTACGTCGAGATTTTGGGCTTTTTTTTTAAAAATTTAATGTTTAGCATTTTAATTGCTCGAGTCTTTGGTATCTACCCAAACCCAATTTAAAAAATGAGATCACTTATGAATTTGTTGACTAACTTTTTCATGTATTGAAATTTCAGTTATCATAACATTATGTCAAAATGTTAAACAAACAAATAAGAAACCTGTTATCGTCAAAGTTTTAAATAATGTGAAAAAAGATACCAATATTGCTTCAAGTATCTTTAGACCAAATAAATTGGTGGACAATATGATAGCCTTATAAGTTATAGCTATATAGTATGAAGTGGAGGAGTGTAAACGAGTCGAGATGTATCGAGCGATATATTTTTAAAGCTTAATTTGAATTTTATATTGAGCTCAAAATTGTATTTGAGTTTGGTTTGATTTTTTAACGAACTGAGCTCAAACGAGCTCGAGCTGAATATCGAGTAACTTGATATTTTTACATGTGTTTTTCAATTTTTAGCTTATCAAGTTGAGCTCTAATCGAACTTAAAAAATTACCAAATAAGATATTTCAAGCTGGTTTAAGAATCGATCTCAAATGAGTTTTTATCAAACGAACTTGACCCGAATAGATTGGTTTGAAATAGAGAATTCATGAATTATATTGTCTTATTTGTTCCATGTTGGAATAAAACCATAATTTATGAGTTGTTATTAGTTAGTTAATAGTTATTAGACTACCAAAAAAAAAATCTATAGAGCTAGAACAAATATTTCTTCTGTTTTTGGTCAATGCAAGGGACATACGAAAAACTCGATTGTGGTTTACTTGTAAGTTTATTATAAAGTTTTATTATAAACTTCATTAAGTGGTCCTTTGATCTTCCCACTAACCAATGAATATAATCCCACTAACCCATTATCTTGCCGCACTAACTTGAGCATTATGTCGTCATAAAGTAAAAGACTTCACACATACTTAGTGTCTTTGATGGCAATACACTATATATAGGTAAGCCATGTATAAGGTCCCTACACTCAACATTCTTCACTAGAAATACACCATCTAAAGAAGGTTGCTAGAGTGTAGAAGCATCTTATATACAACCGGATTTCTTCCAAACATCAATGGCTGGAGGTATGATGATCCATTCCGCATTTAGTTTTCATATATGCTATTTGGTTAAAAGTGTATATGTATGTTCAAAATATCATTGTGATATTTTATAAAGTCTAACAGTTGGTATCAGAGCAATTGATACTTCTGCCTTGATGTTTACAATTCGTTATCATGACTGATTGATATTAGAAAATCATTGGGAAATCAGAATTCTGTTATAACTGGTTTTTGATTTAATATTTTTGGTTGTCTGTATAATTTGATTTTTATCTTAATCAATTATGTTTGGCAACAACCTGATTATTAAAAGAATATTAAAAGTGGTGTACTAAAGGTTACATCGGTTCATGTATACTGGAGATACAAAACCATATGGTTGACTCTTTGTATTTCGGATTATGAGCATGTACATTTAAAAGGATGAAATAGTTCTGTTGGATAAGGTTTTCTCCACTAAGGTATATTTTTCCTTGTTTCACAAATTGAATCTACAGCTACTATATCAATTTTGGTTATAATTCAACTACTTTTGTCAAATAGATTGAGATATTTATGTCCATATTTATCTTACATGATGTTATGTCGATTTGTACATGAAAATAAAATTATGGATAATAGCTTGAGTTCATATAGTATCCTGATTGGCAATTTAGAGATCGAGAGAACTTGATTCTCAAAATGTTTTCAATTAATTATTGTGGATTTGGTTTCTGGATTTTGGAATTTTTGATTTTCCAACATCTTTCCAGTATATTGATTATTAGGCTGGATATGGTTTAATCACTTAATGAATTGGGCCTAAACTGTCCACTTATTGTAATCATTTTATAAAGGTTAAAATTATTCTTGCATTTAGTTAGTATGTATAAATCAATTATAATTATACATGCTATGTGGAGATGAATAATTTGAAGTTGTAATTTTGTGAAATTACATGTCTTGCATAATCTAATGTTTTTGAATTATGCAATATTTTATGTTTGAGAATTATTAAGTGAACAATTCTTATAAGGCTTAGATTTAATGTCTAGTGATCCATATAATATTGTTTGATTGAGGAGTAGCCACAACATCTTCAATTGAATGAAATTATATATTGAGTTTGTTTATAATGATTACATAAAGAAAAAAAAACATTAATTGTAATTAGTTATACTTAATATAACGAATTTTTATCCCACATGAACTATTTGTTATATTTATATAACTAATTAGGATAAATATCATATTATATTTCCTAATTTACCCACAGGAATTAGGAAAATTGACATAATTTGATAGTTTATCATAAATAATTTAGATGAATATCAACTTGCCTTCATAATAACTGAGTAATTATGGATTGAGTAAGAAATTTGACAATTCCATCATACAGTCTTAGTTGAATCTAACTGAATTAAAATTTCAGTCTACAGGCAAATTTTATGTCACTAGATTCAATTCTTACGTCTTTTGCATTGGTGAAACATGAAATTTTTAAGTTAAACTTCAAATTTGAACATAAACAATTTTAATTTTTATGCAGCATCACTACCTGTTAATTTTGCTGATATCAAATGTGATGTTCCTGAATTGAATGATGATAACTATAAGATTTGGAAGGAGAGTATTCTTCTTCAATTAGGGTGGATGGACATTGATTACGCTATACGGAAGGATGAACCACCTACACTTACTGATGCTAGCACTCAAGCTGAAATTCAACTTTATGAACGCTGGGAGCGATCCAATCGCCTCAGTATGATGTTCATAAAGACAAAAATTTCTGCTAGCATACGTGGTTCAATTGGAGAGTGTGACAATGTTAAAAAGTTACTAAAGGCTATTGATGAGCAATTTGAGTCATCAGATAAAGCTTTAGCCAGCACCCTAATGACTAAGTTATCATCAATGAGGCTCACCGGTACTAGAGGTGTGCATGAGCACATCATGAAGATGAGAGACGTTGCGGCTCAACTAAAGACTCTTGAGGTTGAGATGTCTGATTCTTTCCTTGTGCACTTCATACTGAATTCCCTTCCACAACAATATGGACCTTTTAAGATCTCTTATAACACATATAAAGATAAATGGTCTATCAATGAACTTTTGACCATGTGTGTTCAAGAGGAAGGAAGGTTGTCAATGGAATTTGGAGAAAGTGCATATATGTCAACACAAGGAAAGAGCGAGCAAGCCAAACAAAAGGGGAAGACAACTGATAAGATACCTGCCCAACTTGACATCAAGAAGGAATCTAAGTGTTTCTTTTGTAAAAAGAAGGGACACATGAAGAAGGATTGTGTCAAATATAAGGATTGGCTTGTCAAGAAAGGATTGTCTAAACCAAATGAAGTCAATGGAGAGTGAGCAGTGCATCTCTCCAGACAACAGATGCGCTCACATGCAGAGGCAATTGGAACATGCAAATTAGTTTAAAATTCTGGTTTTGTTTTAAATATGGAAAGAACATTTTATATTCCAAGTTTTTCTAGAAACTTGATTTCTGGTTCAAGACTTGTAACGTTACATAATTCCATTAAGTTTTAAATGCAACTTTTGTTTTGTTTTTTACAAATCTTATCATATTGGAAATAGTACAATTTGTTATGGTCTTTTCCAAATTTAAAGTGCAAGAAAATGATTTTCATGATGCAATGCATGTTCTGGTATTTTGTAAAAGGTTACTAGGATTGTGGAATCAAGAAGCGTCAAACTTCTTGAGAATGACTTGTCAGTGGGAGCGATCAAACATAGAATAATTTGATCATTCCGGATCTTCCACCTTAAGTTATAGATTGGTGTTGTACCGCCAATTGATAAAGTTCCACAAGTTGTTGACAATATTCCTGTAGATCAAGTAGTTCAGAAATTACCAGTTACTTCTGAACATTTAGTTGAACCAAACATCTCCTGAAGATGTTGGTATGACATCAAGAAGATCTACTCGAACTAAGAGGGCAACTATTCCTAGTGATTATGTAGTGTATCTACAAGTTCTGATTATAATGTTGAAGCCGATCCTGAGATTTTTCATGTCATCTGTTACAATAAATAGATGTGAAAAAAAAATGATATGGTGAGCATTTTGTTGTAAATAAATCCATATACGGTTTAAAACAAGCATCCCTTTCGTGGTACTTTAAAATTTCATTGAGTAATTTCTTCATTAGGATTAGATGAAATTTCATGGATTAATTTATATACCATAAGGTTAGTGGGAGTAAAATATAATTTCTTGTTTTGTGCATGGATGATATTTTACTTACAACCAATGTTAAGGGAATGTTACATGAGGTGAATAATTTCTCTCTAAATTTCTTGATGTAAAGATATGGGTGAGACATCATGCGTCTTAGACTATCTTGGATAACCTATATCAATAAAGATTTAGAGAGAATTTAGATGACAGATCTAAATGACATTGAGAGGGAACAAATAAAAAATATTCCATAAAGGCCTGATATCGCATTTGCGATCGGAATGTTGAGTCGATATCAAGTAATCCAGATATAGACCACTAAAGTGGTGATGTACATTTAAGTAATCACAAATTTACATGCTTATGTATAGACGGGCGGTAAATTTGGAAGTAATTTGGTTATCTAGATTCAAAGTTTGTTGGCTATGTTAATTTTCATAGATTAACATCATGATATGTTGGCCGATAAAGTTGTATCATTGACTGATATTTCCACTATAGATGCCGATTTTTCCCGTTTTAAGGCTACTTCATATGGTGTATGGTTAATTAGTTTCATATTGGGTATTAGCATTGTGGATTTCGTGCTATGCCATAAAGAACGTACTCTTTCGATTCAGATTTAGTCTTAATGGCTAAGAATCACAAAGGTAAAAGTCGAACTAATACATCGACATTAAGTACTTAGCCATTAAGAAACGTGTTAAGGATAATTCAGTGGTCATTAAGCACGACAATACTGAATTGATAATTATTGATCATTAGACTAAAGGTATGCAAATATTTAAATTTAAGGATCATATAAAGAAAAAGTAAATGTACGTATAAGGTTTCAGTGAAACTCTTATAAAGTGATGATATTTCTCATATTCAGGTGCCATTAAGTTCATTTGAGAAAATCATCTGGAGGACCTAGAATAAACATAAGGTTTATTCATTAAGAAATGTTGGGCTACTATTGGAGAAATAAAATGCATTGTAATACATGGAAGATAATACTCGTTTTTAGAGGACCTATCGCCATGATTCGTGTATTTTATTTCTATAAGTGTTTATTGGATTTGGATATCATTATTCGGACCAAGTGGGAGAATGTAAGTTTATTATAAAGTTTTATTATAAACTTCATTAAGTGGTCCTTTGATCTTCCCACTAACCAATGAATTTAATCCCACTAACCCATTATCTTGCCCCCACTAACTTGAGCATTATGTGAGTCATAAAGTAAAAGACTTTACACCTACTTAGTGTCTTTGATAGCAATACACTATATATAGGCGAGCCATGTATAAGGTCCCTACACTCAACATTCTTCACTAAAACTACACCATCTAAAGAAGGTTGCTAGAGTTTAGAAGCATCTTATACACAACCGGATTTCTTCCAAACATCAATGGCTGGAGGTATATGATCCATTCCGCATTTAGTTTTCATATATGCTATTTGGTTAAAAGTGTATATGTATGTTCAAAATATCATTGTGATATTTTATAAAGTCTAACATTACTAACTTGAATCCAAGAACCAAACATAGCTTAGTTTCGAAATCTAAAATCTGAATGATGGACTTGCTAGTGTAAAGCTCAACTAGACCAAAGAAGGTGGTGGAGTTTCTCGAGTCGCAGCTCGTATGGCCGAAAAAGAGCAATTTACCCCAATGTAAAAAATTTAAAGGAACAATTACCCCTTCTGCCGGAGAGTGTAACTCACTCGTCAAAATTGAGAGTTGGCAAAAATATTTTTGTAACATAAGAGGATTTAGTGCAACATTTATCATAACACAAGGAGGGAGGTAAATTGCAAAATTTATCATAATGCAGAGGGATAAAGTGCCACATATAAGAGGGGTAATTTTGTGAATTCATATATTTTCTAGGTTTAAAAATGTTAGGTAGGTGGTGTGAAAATTTTATAAGATTATAATGGGGGTAATGTACGATTTTTCAAATTACAGAGAAATAAATTAAATATTATGCAAATTATAGGGGCTAAATTGCCATTAACTGTTTTCACTTGATACGAACGGCTCCATGCAGTGTCTCTTCCACTATAATCAAGATAGAAAGACTTTTTAAATTAAAAAAAAAAAGGGTTGGATTCCTACTTAGTGTCCAATTAAACTTTGTTAGTAATGGAAAAAATACACCAAATTCCATTAGACTACATAGTACAGACCCACTAATTATATTGTTAATAAATCTAGTAAAACCATTAACACGATAATTCCTCGAAAATCCATATTAACCGATTGCCACCAATTAGAAAAGTTGAATTTAACATGCTTCATTCTAAGCACTAATTTAATTCTTCTTTTCAACAACTAATAATGGGAAATTTGTTTTTTGGTACTGATAGGCCACCTTGCAACTTTGATACCATCGGAAATAAAAATGCAATCAATTCACCTCTATGTGATTTGAAAAAGAGCACTTATCCCCTTTATAATTTTATAAAAGTTTTACACCGCCTCCCTGATATTTTTATATGTGACACTTTACCCCCCCTATGTTATGATAATGTGACAGTTTACCCCCTGTGTTATGATTAATGTGGTAATTTACCCCCTGTGTTATAATGTGGCAATTTACCCCCCTATGTTACAAAATAATTCCCATGCCCACTCTCGATTCAGCAAGTGAGTTATACTCTCTGGCTGAAGGGGTAAACTGCTTTTTTAAAATTTTCACAGGAGGGTAAATTGCTCTTTTCAAATCACAAGTGGGGTAAATTAAACATTATGCATTTCACAGGGGTAAATTACCATTAACTCCGAAGAATATTGGGCCTGCTATAAAAGTTCCAACGATAACTTAAGCCGTGATATCAAATTTGCATTTGCGTGACCAATTATACAAAGGTTGCAAAGTGACATATCATGTAGTACTAAAAAAAACAAACTCCCCCCCATTAATAGCTCGTTTGGTAGCTAGCAATTACATAGAATAATACTGATATTAATTATGTCATTACGATAATATGATTTTGAATTTGTTTGATAGTAGAGTCCAAAACATAGATTAGTGGCGAATTAATAAATTTAGGACGAATTCATCAACTAATTGTGTTGTTGGATCATACATATTATATTATCACAGGGTTGGACTAGTGATAATTAATTTTATTTGCGTTTCGAGAAAATCAGTAGATATGAATGTAAGATATATACAAAAGAATTGGAAATTTAAAAGAGATTTACATTTAATCAACGATTCTTCTAACTTAATTCACTATTTCCGACTTATAGCAATTAAAAAAAAAAAGTTTACCTGCTCAATGCAAGATACACGAAGTTCGGTTCCGGAAATTTTATCAAACATCTGACTTAATGTGTTCGATGCATCTAAAAAAAAATTAAACCCTTAAAAAATGGCAAAAAAAAAAAAAGAAAATTTAATAAATTCATTGACCTTTTAAGTCACGGACCCCAAATGGTCCACCGTACGTATTAACAAGAGGTTTAATAGCATAATCTTTCAGAGGTTTATTCACCCCCCCCACTCCCCTCTAGACCTCATCTGACCACTTGGGACCAACATCGGCTTTGTCAACAGATGACTAAGCTGATGGTGATCTGTACTTGAATTTTTGAGACTTAGAAGATTTTGCTTGCTTGATTTTCTCTCAGTTGTTGTGAATTGCTTCATTGTCTGTAACTCTTGAATTCAGATCAATTTATACTTGAGGATTTGAATTCTGCCCGTTGAGAAATCGACAGATCTTCAAATTTTCCTCGAGTACTGGTCCCTGTTTCAGAACGGCTTCTGCAACTGTTCACTGTACATTTCTCCTGTACTTTCTGTCACGTCGCATTAAATGTACCTTACTGATCCGAGGTTTTTCTTCAATCATTGGACTTTAATACCCTTCTCTTACAGCATTTATTACCGTTGGAATGACTTTCTGATCTCTTCAACTCTACTGATCTAATCTACTCTTCTGATGAACACTCTGCCGATTTAAACCGAACTCATCTGATTTGACTCTGCTGAAATCCACCAGTCTGATTCCGAACTCAGCATCAGATCAGTAGTCTTCTGGACCAAAATTCAACCGTTCTGATTTTACTTGTTTTCTCATATTGAATTTCCCAGAGGTTGCTAAGCTTCCATTACTTAGCTGATGACTTTTGGAAATCATCAAAACCTCCCTTCACTTCTTCATCTTCATCCAACAGAGTCGAGCCAAAGAATCGAGAGCTCCAGGTTGGCCAATTTTGGTAAGCAGAACTGACGATGTGGGATGAACCGAAAGTTGGTTTACGGTGCCTAAGTGTGCGTTAACCTAGAACCCTTAAAGTGTGTTGGTCGATTAAGACAACAAGACGGTGGTCATGGAAATCGAAAGCCGCTAAGGAGTGCGTAACAACTCACCTGCCGAATCAACTAGCCCCCGAAAATGGATGCCACTTAAGCGCGCGACCTATACCCGACTGTCGAGGTAAGTGCCAGACTCCGATGAGTAGGAGGGTGATAACGCCGTGAAAACGTCGTTATTACCTATCTCCTTAAGCCCACAATATCTTGTTTTGATCCGAGTTTTTGTGTGTCTTTGCTTGTTTTCGTGTTTTTTGTGCCTTCGGTCCCTTTGTTTGGCCTTTGTTCGTCTTTCGTGTTTTGTTCGTGTTTTAATTGTGTTTATCTGTGGTTTGCAGGAATCGACGCCTTGAAGCAATTTCGAGAGCATTTATTGCATGGAGAGCAAGTCGCTTTCAACCACGGGGGGCCTAACGGGAAAGAAAGAACAAAAATTGAAGAAAATAGCCCCCTGCCTCACCTCGCCGCGGTGAGGCCCTCTGCCTCAACCTCGCCGCCGTGAGCTTCGATCTCACCGCGGCGAGGTCCTGCACATTTGAAGTCTCGCCGCGGCGAGACCTGCTCTGTTCCTTCCGCGGATTGAAGGTGTTTTCTGTACATTTCCCCTATACCCTTCAATGTAATTTTAAACTTCTTGGGGGACATTTTGACCTTTGTTACTATAGTTTTTGGGGTAACTTAGGCAGTTTTGTGTGGTGGTTACCTTGCTATTAGGGCAAGAAGAAAGAATCCACACAACACACTTTAATTTTCATTCACACTTTCACTACTACTTGGAGCTTGGAAGACCATTGGAGGCAAGAAGAGAAGTTGTTCATCTACTAAGTTTTCCTTGTCTTTAATCTCTTCTCCTAACATTTGTAGTATGAAAATGTTTATAGTTGATGTAATGAATATCACTATTTTTAATATGAGTAGCTAAATCTTTAATTTCTAGGTTCTTATGAAGCCTATGGTTGATCCATGATTGAATGATGAATTAATGGTTGATGCTATACTTGGATGTGTTTGTTAATCTAGTTTGTGCTTTTGTCATCTTGTTGTTAGGCCAACTTTGAGATGAAATAGATTGATTCTTGATTGCTAGACATAGTGGATTGAGGATTAGATTGTGAAACTAGATTGTGATTTGAATTTAGGATAGACATATACCTAGTTCTTTTCATGTTCTTCCAAGGTTTGAGGTTAATGCATCAATTAGGTTTAGTCCTTTTAGACATAAATTGGATTAGTCTAACTTGATAGGTTCGTACGCAAGTCGAAAGATACGTATAAACACTCTTGAATCCTTGAACAACAAGCATAAGTGTAGTTGCAAATTGTTAATGCATTTGGCTTGGATTGACCTAGGTGACATAGAAACCTAGGAACTTTTATCATTAGAATCAAACTAGTACTGTTTAAGTGCTTTATCCACCATTACTTCACTTTAGTTGATTATCAAACCCCTATTTTACCAGCTATAACTCACATGAATCCAAGTAGAAGAAATAAGATAGTATTAGGTAATTAATCGAACAATTCCTCGTGGGTTCGGCACCCCTTATCACTTTATTACTTGTAACGACTGTATACTTGGGCGGTTACGTACTAGTATTTGGAACGTAACAAGTTTTTGGCGCCGTTGCCGGGGATTTGTAACGATTAGTTGCCAATTTATAATCTTGTATACCTTAGCTTGGATTTGTTTCTTACTTTGTGTTTTTGTTTTCATCGGTACCTTTCTCTTAGTGTATGCCAAGAGCTTCGACACTACCTCTTGCTCTCGTTGATCCGGAGATCGAGAGGACCTTTAGAAAGCGAAGAAGAAAAAGGAAAAGGGTAAAATTTACCTATGGAGAATCAATGAGTCAATCCGGGTATGGGGAACCCAATACAAATTGCTCCCCAACCGCCAAACAATAGGAATCGTCCTATTAATGAATATGGAACACCTAAGTTGGATGAGCTCGGTTCTAGTATTGTCATGCCTACCATTACGGCACCTAACTTTGAACTAAAGCCGGTAATGTTCAACATTCTAAACGCTGCAGGTCAATTTGGAGGTCATCCTAGTGAAGACCCTCATGCTCACTTGAAGAAATTTATGATGATCAGCGATTCATTCATCATTGCGGGCGTAACGAAAGATGCTTTAAGGTTGATGTTATTTCCATACTCATTGTGAGACGACGGAAAGGATTGGTTGGATTCTCTACAGTCCAACTCCATAATTTCTTGGGATGATCTAACTGAAAAGTTCTTGAGGAAGTTCTTCCCTCCCCCGAAGACTACTAAATTGAGGAATGATATTCTAGCATTTCGACAGTTAGATCAAGAGTCATTGTATGAGGCTTGGGAGAGATTCAAAGAGCTATTGAAGAAATGTCAACACCATGCCACAGCCGAATGGATTCTAATGCAAACTTTCTACAATGGGTTGCATGGATCCACCAGAGCTTTAGTAGATGCAACCGCGGGTGGTGCTATATTGGCCAAGTCTTATAATGAAGCTTTTGTAATTCTTGATACCATGGCCTATAAAAATCACTCATGGATATCCGAGAGATCAACTTCTACTAAATCTACTCCCGGAAAACTTGAATTGGATGCAATTACGGCATTGAGTGCTCAAATGGCGACTTTGAGCAATAAAGTGGTAAACTTGGCCAAAAGCCGGAAGTAGTCCAACAAGTACAAACCATGCCGCCTAGTTGTGTAACGTGTGGAGGAGCTCATGCTTATGAGATGTGTCCCGGAAATCCCGAGGCAGTGAATTACCTTGGGAATAACTACCGAAACAATCAAGGACACCATTCATACCAAAACAACTATGTCCCTCATTGGCAAAAACATCCAAACTTCTTTTGGAGCAATCCAAATAATAGCCAACAACAACCATATCAAGGAAACCATCAATCCTCCGCACCTCCCGGGTTTCAAGAAAGACAAAAGCAACCCGTTGAATCAAAACCCTCATGGGAGGATGCATTTGGTGAATTCATGAAACATACCACCAAATATATGGTTAACAATGACTCGAAGTTGCAAGAAGTCTTCAAACACCAACAAGAACACTCGGTTGCATTGAGAAACCTTCAAACTCAAATGGGGCAAGTCTCACAAGCTTTAAGTGTGAGACCTCAAGGGGCTTTGCCAAGTACAACTGAGTCACCTCATCAAGGATCGAATGAACATATCAAGGCTATTTCCTTGAGGAATGGAAAACGGTATGAAGGTCCGGCTATGCCTAATGAAAATTCAATGGAAGCCGAGGATACTCAACAAGGAAATATAGATTCATTGGCTAATGAGGTGGAGTCGGAAAAAGAGGTACCTAAAGAACCAATTATTTCGACACCAATTCCGACAAGCAAGCCAACTCCTCCGTTCCCTCAAAGGTTTCAAAAGAAGAAGGACGAGAAACAATTTGAAAAGTTCTTGACTATTTTGAAACAATTGCACATCAACATTCCTTTAGTGGAGGCAATTGAGCAAATGCCTAAGTATGTCAAGTTTATGAAGGATGTGCTTTCAAAGAAAAGAAGATTGGGAGAATTTGAAACGGTTGCACTAACTGAGGAATGTAGTGCTATTTTACAAAATAAATTACCCCCAAAGCTCAAAGATCCGGGGAGTTTCACTATCTCGTGTACTATTGGTGATCAATATTTTGGAAAAGCTCTTTGTGATTTAGGAGCTAGTATCAATCTAATGCCTAAATCTATTTTTCAGAAACTTGGAATCGGAGAAGTACGACCTACTACGGTCTCTTTGCAACTCGCCGACCGTTCTATCACTTACCCGGAAGGTAAAATCGACGATGTCTTGGTAAGAGTTGATAAGTTCATATTTCCCGTTGATTTTATTGTTCTTGATTATGAGGCGGATGTCAATATACCTATCATTCTTGGAAGACCATTTTTAGCAACAGGTAGGGCTTTGATTGATGTACAAAAAGGAGAACTTACCATGAGAGTGCAGGACGAAGAAGTGAAATTCAATGTTTCTAATGCCATGAGATACCCGGACGATGAGGAAGAATGTTCTTCCATTTGTATGGTTGACTCATTGGTGGCCAATACGTTTGAGGAGAATAACTATGAGGATTTGATTGAAGGGGCTATATTGAACAAACTTGATGAAGAGATTGAGGAAATGGCTCAAATCATATGACAATTGGAGGCCAACTCGGTTGGGGAAAACTTTAGAAAGAGATTCGAAACTCTTGATCTACCGCTGTCAAGTCCCACACCACTGAAATCGTCCATTGAGGAGCCACCAATCTTGGAATTGAAACCACTTCCACCTCACTTGAATTATGCTTACTTGGGTGATTCTTCCACTTTGCCGGTTATTATTGCGGCGGACTTGACGGAGACTCAAAGAGAGAAATTATTGAGAGTTCTCAAGAGTTACAAGAAAGCCATTGGGTGGACTATTGCCGACATCAAAGGAATTAGTCCCGCGTTTTGTATGCACAAAAATCAATTTGGAGGATAATTTCAAAGGGTCCGTTGAACATCAAAGAAGATTGAATCCTATCATGAAGGAGGTCGTCAAGAAAGAGATAATCAAATGGTTTGATTCCGGAATCATTTTTCCCATCTCCGATAGCAAATGGGTGAGCCCGGTGCAATGTGTTCCAAAGAAGAGTGGAATGACGGTGATAACCAACGAAAATAATGAATTGATACATTCTAGAACGGTCATCGGGTGGAGAGTATGCATGGATTATCGGAAATTGAACCAATATACGAAGAAAGATCACTTTCCATTGCCTTTTATCGATCAAATGTTGGATAGATTTTCGGGAAGAGCTTTCTATTGTTTTTTGGATGGATACTCGGGATTCAACCAAATTGTCATCGCTCCCGCCGATCAAGAGAAAACAACTTTCACCTGCCCATACGGGACCTTTGCTTTTAGAAGAATGCCTTTCGGCTTATGCAACGCTCCAGCTACTTTTCAAAGGTGTATGATGGCTATTTTCACCGATATGATCGAGAAATTTTTTGAAGTCTTTATGGATGACTTTTCTATCTTTGGGGACTCGTTTGATGAATGTTTGGGTAATTTAGAAAAAGTACTTCAAAGGTGTGAAGAAACAAACTTGGTTTTGAATTGGGAGAAAGGCCATTTCATGGTGAAAGAAGGCATTGTTTTGGGTCACAAAATTTCGAGCAAATGGATCGAGGTTGATAGAGCTAAAATCGAAACGATCGAGATACTACCTCCGCCCACGTCCGTGAAAGGAATTCGGAGTTTTCTGGGGCATGCGGGCTTTATAGGAGATTTATCAAAGACTTCTCACAGATATCTAAGCCTTTATGCAATCTATTGGAGAAAGACATTCCGTTTGTCTTCACTGATCAATGCATGCAAGCTATCGTGACTTTGAAGCAAATGTTGATCTCAGCACCAATTGTAATAGCACTGGATTGGAGTTTACCTTTTGAAATAATGTGTGATGCAAGTGACATAGCGGTTGGAGCTGTTTTGGGACAAAGGAAAAGCAAGATTTTCCATTCAATCTACTATGCTAGCAAGACGTTGATTGACGCCCAAATGAATTACACAGTTACTGAAAAGGAGCTTTTGGCGGTTGTATTTGCTTTCGATAAATTTTGATCTTATTTGGTTGGCACTAAAATGATAGTCTACACGGACCATTCGGCCATTAGATACTTGATGGTGAAGAAAGATGCTAAACCCCGACTAATCCGTTGGATCTTATTGCTTCAAGAATTTGATTTGGAGATTAAGGATAGGAAGGGGTCCGAAAATCAAGTCGCCGATCACTTATCAAGGCTTGAAAATGCAAAAGTAAGGAGGATCCCGAGCTTATCAATGAGGCTTTCCCGGATGAACAACTCTTTTCCATCGCACCATCTCAGACTCCATGATATGCCGATTATGTCAATTATCTGGTATGTGGTTTACTACCCCCTGATTTTACTTATCAACAAAAGAAAAGGTTTTTACATTATGTTGAGAGTTTTATATGGGATGAGCCGTTTCTTTTTAAGATTTGTGCAGACAGGATCATTAGGAGGTGCATTCCCGAGGAGGAAACACATGACATCCTAAAAGAGTGCCACGCCGCACCATATGGAGGACATTTCAAAGAAGATCGTACGGCCGCAAAAAGTGTTGCAATCGGGGTTCTATTGGCCGAGCATATTCAAAGATGCTCACATTTTCGTGTCTCAATGTGATCGATGTCAAAGAGTAGGGAACATTACCCAAAGGAATGAAATGCCATTAACCACCATGCTTGAAGTGGAATTGTTTGATGTTTGGGGGATAGACTTCATGGGACCATTCGTGCCTTCAAACGGGAATCAATACATTTTGGTAGCAGTGGATTATGTGTCCAAATGGGTCGAAGCAAGTGCTTTTCCGAACGGATGATTCGAAGGTAGTCATGAATTTCATTAAGAAGAACATCTTCAATCGGTTTGGTACCCCAAGAGCGATCATCAGTGATGGCGGTTCTCATTTTTGTAACCGATGGCTTAATGCTCTTCTGACAAAGTATGGGGTGAAACACAAAGTGACAACCGCCTATCACCCACAAGCAAATGGGCAAGCAGAGATATCAAATCGTGAGATTAAAAGTATCTTGGAGAAAACGGTATCTCCTACTCGAAAGGATTGGTCACAGAGACTCGACGACACTCTATGGGCGTATTGCACCGCTTACAAGACGCCAATCGGAATGTCTCCTTATAAGCTTGTGTTTGGAAAATCTTGTCATCTACCGTTAGAAATGGAGCACAAAGCTTATTGGGCTATCAAGAAGCTAAATTTGGATGCAAGTTCAGCCGGTGAGAAACGGTTGTTTCAATTAAACGAACTTGATGAATTCCGGTTTGATGCTTATGAAAATGCTAAGCTCTATAAGGAAAGAATGAAAAAGTGGCACGATCGACGTTTGGTGGAAAAGAAATTCGAACTCGGTCAACAAGTGTTACTCTTCAATTCGAGGCTTCGATTATTTCCCGGGAAACTCAAGTCTCGTTGGTCGGGACCTTTTCAAGTTATCGAAGCATTCCCCTACGGAGCCGTGGAAATTTCCGATCCTACAACCGGAGACAAGTTCAAAGTGAATGGACAACGCCTCAAACACTATTGGGGCGGAGAAATTGAAAGAAATAAGACCTCCGTTGTCTTGCAATGAAGTCATTATGAATGTATCCAAGTCGAGCTCACGACTATAAACAAGCGCTTCTTGGGAGGCAACCCAAGCCTATTGCTTTACTTTTAGTTGTTTGGTGCTGGTGTTTTGTGTTGTTTTTGTTTTTGTTTTCGCGTGTTGTGTTGTAGGTGAATGAGTGTGCAAGAAAGATCGAGGATTAACAAGCACAATTGAGTGAGATCGGGCGAGAAAGATGTGGATTGCAAATGAACAAGGTGAGAATTTGAATAAATTTCATAAAATGAGGAGCAAACCCTCTGCCCAACTCTCGCCGCGGCGAGCTGTTGGCAGAAACCTCACCGCGCCGCGGCGAGAAGTTGGCAGAGAGTTTGCTAACTCTCTGCCTATGTCTCACCGCGGCGAGGCTTGCATACGCAGAATCAGGGCATACGTCTCGCCGCGACGAGGTCTGCTAAATAAGTTCAATTTGTTCAAATTTTCAAATCACTCTCACCACTCAAATCCCTCTCTTCCGAAATTCCCTCCTCCACTCCACATCAATCCATACCAATTCCATCTCCTACCTTCAAATTCGTCCTATAATCACATTCATTATCACCTTATCATCACCCACACATCAAATTCCAACTCCAAACCTCCACAATTAAACCCAATAATCAAAGATTACCTAAATTTCACTAAAAATCCCAAGGTTTTCAAATCTCCAATTATTGCCGAATTTTGTTGCAAGTTGAGGTAAGGATGGCTTAACTCTACTAATTGGTGTTGTTTGTTGTTGGTTGGATTAGATTGATACGGATTATTACTTGAAAGAGGTTATTTTCACTCACGCGCGCCAAATGTTCGATCAATTGTTCGTGCGAAAATTTAGATCTCTTTTCTCGCATTGTATTGTGGTGTTGAGTTTATATTTGTTTGTTGAAGTTGTGGTGTGGTTGTGACGTAAGTTTGGGGGAAGTTAGTGCAAGTGTGATTTCACAAAGAAGGAGCGAGTTCGAATATGAAAAAATCGAAAAGTGCTAGTTCTAGAGATCCTCCTAGGAAGAAAGAGACGCAAAGGGGAAGAAAAAAGTGGTCGAGGAGGAGTACGACACCTATAGATTTTTATCTAAGTCGGCCTCGGATGCATACACGACGGATAAGGGTTGGTCATTTGTTACCGAAAGATCTGTGACCTACGAGAGGGAGGCCTTTCCGTACATGTATGAGCAAATTGAAGCAAGATGTTGGACCGAATTCTTGAAACGACCATCTCGTGAAACTTTCACCGGCGAAATTGTTAGGGAATTTTATGCTAACGCCGGTTGGAATAGCGAAGACGACACCACTACTATGAGGGGCAAGGAAATCAAGTTCGACTCGGAAACTATCAATGCCTACTACGGGATCGAATGACCCGCAAATCAAAGTGATGAACTCTACGATTAATTCGACAACCGAAGGAGAACTATGGACCAGATGAGAGAGTTCATCATTATACCAGGAACTATTGTCCGGGGCCTTCCGAAAGTTTCTCACAACCGCTTGACCCCGGAAGCGAAGGCATGGTCTATGGTTTTGCTAGCTCACTTCCATCCGGCCAAATACAATATGACTTATGGTGAGGATCGCATTTCTCTGCTTTATGCACTCACCCGGGGGCTTACATGCACTCAATGTGGGTCGGATTATAAATGAGGTGCTTGAGGAAACAATTTCGAGAAAGAAATCTAATATCAGAAGCTTCGTGTTTCCGCATCTCATTGACGGCTTATGTAGAAATGCCGGGGTCGATTTTGGGGAGATTAGCAAAGAAACTAAGTTGACCGGCTCGATTAATACCCTAACCCTCTGCAAGACATTGAAGCTAGACTACAAGAGTGGTTACACCGGTAAAGTCTACACGTTCGCTGGGGTTGATCAAGAAGATCAAGAGGGTCAAGACGGTCACGAGGAAGAGCAAGTTGAAGTGCAACCAAGAATGCCAAGAATAAGGGAACCGACAGATATCCGGGATGAAGTGCATGATTTGGCTCGGTTTGTTTATGCAACGAGTGACCGCCAAGACATGGTTTACCGTGCGCTACTCGGGGATGATAGGTTCAATGCCCTTCAACTACCCGCACTTCCTAGACGGATAAATCTACCCCCGCAACCGCAAGAAGATCAAGCGGATGAGATGCACATCGATGAAGAGGAGGAGCGTGCCCGTGATGCACGAAACCAGTAAAGACGGGAGCCACCACGGGATGCTTGTGCTATATGATCCATATAAAAGGGACGTTACATTTATATTTATGTAGTCCCGTCGGTTTATTTTGAGCTAAAATGTTTTATTTTTATCTCCGTCTTGTATTGGTATTGTTTTTAAGCTTTTGGAGACTTTGACAATGATACTGGCTTGTTTAGATTTCTATTTTGTGCATGTGGAATTATTAGAGCCGTGCTCGCTCATTTATCGCTTTATTTTGTGTTGTTTTGCTATCGTTTTTGTTGTGTTCTTGTTTTTATCGTGTCGACCCATTATCCGTCAATCTCAATTCATACAATGGGGACATTGTGCGTTTTAAGTTTGGGTAGGGGGGGGAGTAAGGTCGCTTGTGTGCATGCTAGGTCGACCCGCCGAAATTTTTCAAATTCATGTTATTCTTTCATCATGCTCTTCAAAGTTTGAACACATTGGCTATAGCTAAGATTTATTTAAAGTGGATAATGAACTTTAGTGATAATAGGATCTAAGACTCCTTTGTCGTAACTTAGAGTCTCTCCAATACTTAGAACGAAAATCTAAATGTGAAAAGAGCAAAAATGGCCTAAGTTTGGGGGGAGTGAACCCTTTTCAAGAATGAAAAACCTTTGAATATCTAGCTCTTAAAAGAAACGAGTAGAGAAGTTGCTAAAATGTATGCACTTCTATGTGAGAAAAGAAAGGCTAAGCCTTCAACTGATGAAATTCATGGCTCGTTTTTGTAATTACTCTATTTCGTTGTAATAGTGCAAACTTTTTAATAGAAAATCTTTGTATGCACAAAAGACGAAAAAGGAATGGTGCTAGTAGCCCACAAGAGAAAAAAAAATGTATAGAAGCACAAGCAATGATCACCATTAGTGCTAGTATCGTATTGTAATATCATTGTAAAGCACAAAGTGATATGTTATCATTGTAAATCAAAAGAAAAGCAAAGTATGGTGAGAAAAGAGTTAGGAGCTAAAATTGTCAATTAATTCAAGAATAGGGACAATACTCTTAAAATGCCTACAACTTAGTTTCATGATGTGATTTGAGCATTGAGTTTGAAATCTACGGTTAGGAGAGATTCTTTGTCAAACCTCAGGAATTCAAGCAAATAGAACCGATGATTTTGATCTATTGGGACGTATTCACCTAAGATAAAATCTAGCCGAAGCCATCACACACGCACGTGGAGCTTGTTTAAAGAATAATTTGAAAGTGTTAAGTTTTGACATTTTGAGCTTATGCATGCGCGCTTTGTTCGTGTTTTGTTTTCTTTGCTCGGGGACGAGCAAGTGTTTAAGTTTGGGGGTGTTGATAACGCCGTGAAAATGTCGTTATTACCTATCTCCTTAAGCCCAAAATATCTTGTTTTGATCTGAGTTTCTGTGTGTCTTTGCTTGTTTTCGTGTTTTTTGTGCCTTCGGACCCTTTGTTTGGCCTTTGTTCGTCTTTCGTGTTTTGTTCGTGTTTTAATTGTGTTTATCAGTGGTTTGCAGGAATCGACGCCTTGAAGCAACTTCGAGAGCATTTATTGCATGGAGAGCAAGTCGCTTTCAACCACGGGGGGCCTAACGGAAAAGAAAGAACAAAAATTGAAGAAAATAGCCCCCTGCCTCACCTCGCCATGGTGAGGCCCTCTGCCTCAACCTCACCGCCGCGAGCTTCGATCTCCCTGCGGCGAGGTCCTGCACATTTGAAGTCTCGCCGCGGCGAGACCTGCTCTGTTCCTTCCGCGGATTGAAGGTGTTTTTTGTACATTTCCCCTATACCCTTCAATGTAATTTTAAACTTCTTGGGGGACATTTTGGCCTTTGTTACTATAGTTTTTGGGGTAACTTAGGAAATTTTGTGTGGTGGTTACCTTGCTATTAGGGCAAGAAGAAAGAATCCACACAACACACTTTAATTTTCATTCACACTTTTACTACTACTTGGAGCTTGGAAGACCATTGGAGGCAAGAAGAGAAGTTGTTCATCTACTAAGTTTTCCTTGTCTTTAATCTCTTCTCCCAACATATGTAGTATGGAAATGTTTACTGTTGATGTAATGAATATCTCTATTTTTAATATGAGTAGCTAAATCTTTAATTTCTAGGTTCTTATGAAGCCTATGGTTGATCCATGATTGAATGATGAATTAATGGTTGATGCTATACTTGGATGTGTTTGTTAATCTAGTTTGTGCTTTTGTCATCTTGTTGTTAGGCCAACTTTGAGATGAAATGGATTGATTCTTGATTGCTAGACATAGTGGATTGAGGATTAGATTGTGAAACTAGATTGTGATTTGAATTTAGGATAGACATATACCTAGTTCTTTTCATGTTCTTCCAAGGTTTGAGGTTAATGCATCAATTAGGTTTAGTCCTTTTAGATATAAATTGGATTAGTCTAACTTGATAGGTTCGTACGCAAGTCGAAAGATACGTATAAACACTCTTGAATCCTTGAACAACAAGCATAAGTGTAGTTGTCAATTGTTAATGCATTTGGCTTGGATTGACCTAGGTGACATAGAAACCTAGGAACTTTTATCATTAGAATCAAACAAGTATTGTTTAAGTGCTTTATCCAGCATTACTTCATTTTAGTTGATTATCAAACCCCTATCTTACCAACTATAACTCACATGAATCCAAGTAGAAGTAATAAGATAGTATTAGGTAATTAATCGAACAATTTCTCGTGGGTTCGACACCCCTTATCACTTTATTACTTGTAACGACTGTATACTTGCGCGGTTTACGTACTAGTATTTGGAACGTAACAGAGGGCACGACGGTCGTTGCAAAACCCTGGGTGCGAGTTCGGGCGGAGCCGCCGTCGGTGCGGATCTTGGTGGTAGTAGCAAATATTCAAATGAGAACTTTGAAAGTCGAAGAGGAGAAATGTTCCATGTGGACGGCACTTGCACATGGGTTAGTCAATCCTAAGGATCCGGGGAAGCCCGACAGACAGCATGTTTAGCACATTGTAACAGACCGCCCCTATGTTGGCCAAGGAATGACCTAGACAAAGTTTTTCCACACTTGGAGGTTCTAGATTCTTCTACCACTTTATACTTAGAATAATTCTTACATGTAGAAGAGTAGAAAGATCCACATACTTGTACATAGTTCTATACTTTGTAGCTTGTTGCAGAATGGTCTGGAGGATCAATCTCAACCGTTAGATCGAATTGATCACCACCATCCATTTAAGGAGATGGAAGTATAAATAGGGGTTCTTACTTCATTTGTAATCATCCAAGTTTGAGTGAATATTTAAGCATTCTAAGTTTTCTCTCAATTTCTCTTGTGTACTTTCTCCACTTCTCACTCTCTCACATGTTCAAGATTAAGGCTGACTTTGTCAATTCCGCAAGGGGCGTTTCAGGGATAGGTGTCGCACGATACTTGAAAGAGTCAAGTCCATGACAGTGTGCTCTGAAAGAAAAACCCTTAACCAGGACGCGGTGACTGGGGGCCTCGGGAAGAGTTATCTTTTATGTTTAACAACTTGCCCACCCTAGAATCGGGTCAGCCGAAGGTAAAGTCCAGCGGCTGGAAGAGCAACGCACGTTGCATGGTGTCTGGTACGCCCCCGATGGCCCTTGTAATTGAGCCAAAATACCCTCTCCGACCCATTAGTTAAAGAAATGCATCACCCTTAACATTTTTCGTCTAAGAAGTACTTATATAGGGGATGATGATTATATATTAGAGTTTTTTCTTCCGATGGATGTGGGAAAGAGTAAAGAACAAGAAATATAGCTTAATGACATCTCGGATACTATGGGGAAGCATTGCCGGACTTTGTGGACAACTTTGGTTGAAGAATTACTAAGGCAAACGGATTCTGAGGTACCCGAAAATGTTTTTGAGTTAAATATTGCGGAAATTAAAGCCGATGGTCCACCCGAGCAGGTACTTCTAAATAGAGTATTTAAGAAACTTGTATCCTTGCTTTTATTAGTTTATTATCCTTTTTTGGGGGGTTTTCCAAGATTATTCAGGTCTTAGACCCGACTTAATCCCATTCGAGGTTTTGGTTTTTATAGTTTATTGTCCTCTTCTATAAATAGAGAATTATATGAAACTATTCTAAATGTTTCTTGAAATATATTTTGTAGACAATGGTTGGATCAAGTAGACAGATGGAGAAGAAATGGAGCACAAACGAGAAGCATGTTAGTTTAGATGTTTTCAACAATATTTCTCTGGGACCCTTAAGGATACTGCAAAAAGCCTTGATGGTGAGTCATCGTTATTTTAGGTTTATATTATTAGTAGTTTAAAAACTTTTAAATGAGGCCTTGAATTGAGTTTTTCATTTTTATAGTATGCCCAACTACTCTGAAAATGATATGTAGACAACATGGAATCTTGAGATGGCCTTCTCGCAAGATAAATAAGGTCAACCGTTCTTTGAAGAAAATACAAAGTGTACTCAATTCAGTTCAAGGTGAGGAAAGAGGATTGAAATTCGATCCAACCACATGTGGGCTCGTAGCTAATGGCACCATTATTAAAGAATTTGACGACAACAAAAGTTTCCTCTTCCCCGGTACATACCATTTTGTGGGAATTGGAAAATCATCACCCTCAACTTCTTGCATTGACTTTGAGTCTATCAATATTGTGGATATGAAAGAAGAGTGTCTTTTAAACGAAAACCGAGTGACCGGACTAAATGTTTTTCGAATAAACAATTCAAATTAAGAGTGTAAATTCAAATCTGTTTTCACGGAAAGTGGTTATGAGTCCCGATTGGCTGGATTAGATACAGGACCTTCCGTGCCACCTAGTCTAAATACCGTGCCTTGGACATCTTCTCGAAAAGTCCTGTAGATTATAGTAGTATGAAACCAAGGCTTCTGAGACTCATTTAGCTCGATGCTCGAGTTCGAATGTTGCTATTGATGGGGATGATGGACCCGTTGAACATAGCCAGGTCACTTCCTCAGGCACAACCGAATCATCAAATGGGTCTAGGTCCGGGTCACTTATGGGTGGAAGTACATTGAGTTCAGGGAGTTTTGGCCAAAAAACACCTACAAAGATAATTGACAGTGGTAGTAATATTACCGCCAAAGCTATTCATAAAGAAGATATGATTCGGTTCAAATTCGATCCTTGTACTAGATGTTATGAATTATATGAAGAAGTTGCATAGAGGTTCAAACGGCAGATGGATCAATTCCAACTCAAATACCTTGATGATGAAGGGAATGGGTAATGTTGGTAAGTGTTCGGACTTGAATGAATGTCGTGATATACTGAATTTTCAGGGAACTCGTACAGTGAGGTTCATGGTTCTTGATTTGCCTAGTGCCACGACAAGTTCGGGTATCGTTTCACTGGCTAATCATGCACGATTCAGATTGGACGTTTTCATTTACTTGGGGATCATTCGGTATTGGTTTACATACAAGAGGAGCGGATTTGTGTGTTGTATATTGAACTATTACTTGTGGTGTACATAAATAATTTGAAAGGGTTATGAATTTTGGAGGATAGGAAGTAGAACCAATATTACAGTAGCGTTCTTCTTATTTCGTTTTCAAACAATATAAATATGAAGCTTTAGAATATAAAATATTTTTGATGGTTGATTCAAGTGATTTTCCTTAGCTGATGTTGTTCTATTGATTTTCTGCTCATTGTCTTATTAGAGAAACGTGAGTGCACTTTCCTTTATTTTTTAACCTTTAGTGCATAAGATATGAATTGTATTTAGTATCAAAAATTGATAAATGATGCATCAAAGGATAACTTGCCAAGTGTCATGGCATAAGATTGTAAACAAGTTGAAATCGAACAAGATATTGTTTCAGTTTAATTTGATTATTATTTCATTTAATTTCAAATTATATTTGATATTGGTTTAATTTTTATACTAATTGAGTTGAAATGAACCTTTAGTCGAGTCGCACAAAAGTAGTTTGATATATATTTTGTTAAAAGTTTAGTTTATCTAGTGGAGCTGAAATCAAGTTAATTTGAAATATCATCAAACTATGAAAGTTTGTTCAAGGGTGATTTATTATATATAAAGAATCGAACTACACACATATTCTAATCAAATTGATTTTTCAAGTAAATTATTTACACTTCATGTCTCTATTATTTCAACCTTAAGTTCCATATGCTTGGTAATTCAAGTATTTCTTCTTTATAAAATTTTGTCATATTAACCTTTTTTCTCACTTGCAACTAGCCAAATCTTGAGGTCGCACAAGAGGTCCTTAGCCCGCATCGACACCTATTTTGCTGGGTGTACCATCTAATCTATGTAACGATCCGGATTTATAAACTCTGCTCTGGGTCTAGCCCAGAGTGACCCCAAAGAAAAATACAGTATCATTAACAAACTTTAAAAAGCTAAAGTAGTGGATCAATCCATCCCAATCCTAACTCCATCCTCACTTGACCCAATTTAATAACTTTTTAACTTAGCTACAAAAAACTTGATCCACTCTACTCGATCCATCTCGACCCAACCTTTCTAGTTACCACCATAGTCAAAATCGTATACACGAAGAACAAGCTCAAAATTGAACTTAAAATTACACAGTTCACTCTAGTCTAATGAAAAGATGATGAAATATTAAGTCCAAATGGAAAATTATTGTTGTGTCTCAACCATCAATGTTACTTGATCAGTTGTAACATCTTTATGTTTGATATCTCTCTTATATATTTCCTGCAAGCCGGCTGCTTTGGTCTTTTATCTTTCATATATATGACATACTTAATTTCTTTATATATATCCTGTAAAATTTAGTCATGTATATATATGTCCATAAATTAAATAATAAGTATATTTTTTCATTACTCGACACACGAGCTCTGTTTCGCGTTGAATGGCACACATCAAAGCTTTCCTCTTTGTGAGTAAGAAATAGGGTTCTTCTCTGAGTCGCGTGGATAAAAAATGGATCTATGATTTCAAGTCCACTCGTTGATTTCAAGAAAACCGAATCAATTGGCTTTTGCCCAGGATGCCTCCAACTCGAGATTTTGATTCTTAGAACTGGCCAGCAAATGGATATTAATCCATCTATCAGCTGCGTCTTCTTTAGGGAATGAAGAGGGACTCGTTTCATAGGTAGCAAGGATAGCAAGAAGGGGTTCAATTAAGGCTGCTGGTGAGGTATTTATTCCAACTAGCGAGGAAAGGCTTCATTTTGGTCCTGTAGAATGAATGTGAAAAGTAGAATCCTCATAATCGTATGATTCAGATACCTGACGAAATGAACAAATCGTATGAATTCCCCCCGGTTTGAACTTCAATAGATGTGCCTCCTATAGATGCCTCATCCTCCCTCTTAGCTTCTTCATCGCTCGCATTCGCAGTCGAACTATTACTCGTCCTCGAGTAATGACAAAAACTCAAACAACAACACAAACATTTGCAATCATGCATCCCAAGTCAAACCACTAACCCTCAATTTTAAAACGTTATGCATTCCATCATGTAGTTCATGCGTGTGTATGTGTATACATAAAACGAGAATGTCAGAATCACCTAGATCACTATAGCTTCGAAATCAGTGAACCTAATTGCATGAATTCCTTAATTGCCAACATATTCTCTATTTTCTTAGATTATCATACTAATTACTAAGTTCTAGCAAAGCTTTCAGTCGAAGTTATGGAATCTTTAAGGTTTGAACTTTTACTTAGCACTTTGTTCATTATTTAGCATAACTTAAGTATATTTAGCACCACTCACACTCATAACTCGTTCTAAAGAAGCAGTCAACATAGATGAGTGCAGAATAGTTAAGTCGATGCACCCATAATCGTTCATCTTATCGCATTCAAGTTAGAGGACTGCAAGTATAAGTATCAAGAGATGAGGTCTTTCAGGTCTCATACAAGTGAGGTTATTTTCTTTGAATTTAACTTATAGTTTTTCAATTATTTGCTTCATTTGGTTCTTGTTAAAGTTGTCCTTCCCCCCAAACTTAGGCAAAACTATCACTTAGATCCTTAGCATTTTAACCCTCGAATCTAGAGATCAGGTAAGCAAGAAAGGATTTCTTAAGCTCTATTCTAGTCTATAATTCTCTAACGTCATCCTAAATCCTCGATTATGCATTCGTGCTTAGAATATTGCAGGAAAAACATTCAAAAATAAATAAAATTTCAAAAAAATTGGTCGGAGTCGATCTAGCATTCACAACGTAAATGCGACCTCCCCCCAAACTTAACCTAACCAGTGTCCCCGCTGCGACTCAAAGAGGTAAAAAGAGGTCGACACAGACAAACAAACACGAACAAACAAAAACAAACACATAATTCATCAATGTAAAGGAGAGTTGGAGAAAGAATACGTCCCTGACATTAGAGTGCACTCATTGCTCGTGATTCAGGATGAACGGAGGTGAAGAGTGGTGGCGCGATGGAGGAAGATGGTGCATGAAGGAGATAGTGGTGGAGGAGATGAGCGTGTGTGCTTTCTCAAAATAATTTTTTTTTTTTTTTTTTTTTTTTTTGCAAAAGAGGCCATGGCTTGAAACCATTTGAACCATGGCCTGAGGCTGCTGGAATTTTTTAGTTTTCTTGTTAGACAAAACAGGTAACGACTTAAAATCGATTGAGCTATGGCCTAAAAATTCTGGATTTCTTATTGCTTTCGTAAGTTGCGGCTCTTGCTCCCTGTTTTGCAATTCTTTTTGCCAAAATACCAATTCTCTCCAAAATATTGATGCATCTACACACAAAACAAACACCAAAAAACTAAACACGCAACAAGACACAAAACACAAACAATACAAAAAAGAAAATTTAAAACTTGGGTTGCCTCCCAAGAAGCGCTTAGTTTTAAGTCTTTAGCTCGACTTTGATACTTCCCTTTTTAAGGTGGCCAATAATCGAATAGGACCCCGTCCGGATCAAGTATGAGTCCGGGCCTTTTTGCTTTCTTTGTTGTCCCAAAAAATGGTATTTCCCTTGTAAGCTCAATTGGGACAAATTTGAACCTCGTATCGAATCGGAAAACTCTATCCCCAGGCTCAAATCTCTTGTAATCTTTACCAACATTTATCCAAGTTGCACTTTGAGAAGGGGTGTGTATGTTGTAGTTCGTTTTGTCCTCAACCCTTCCCTTTTGCGTATCTCTTATTAATATCTCATCGACACCAACATAAAAGCTACCCTCTTTTGAATCATAAATGGGAGGTATGACAAACTCAATTGTATTCTCCTCTATCTCCATTAAATCTATCAAAGTCGATAAGTTGACGAGTTCTAAGTCACCCTTGATTTCTTCTTCACCAGAATGGTTGAAATACATTTTTTCCGCATCCAGGATCTCCTTATTATGAAGAACATCGAAACTTGTCAATTCATTGCTCTGTGGTTGCTCTGAATCACTCTCAATAATAACAAAATTTGTCTCGCTCGACTCAGTATCTGATAATATCGAACAATCATCTTCATTCGAGAGCGAGTCTTGAGGTGGATTATCCATCCTTAAATATTTGCGTGTTGCTTCTACAATCGAAGATAGCTCCTCAATTTTAGCTGCGATCTTTTCCGCTTCCTGGCGATGTATGTACATTATATCTATATAATGGTTGAATGTTTCTATACATGAAGGACTAGGTTCTGTTGGTGGTGGCTGAGAATACTCTTGGTAGCTTGGAGGTATCAACGAGTTGGTCATCATGAAGTTTGTGTATTTATCACTAACCTAATCATCTCTCCATGGAACATTTGGGTTAGTCCCCCACCCAGAATTGTAGTTGTTGGGGTGAAGATGACCATATGGACTACCCTGAAATTGATCCATGTATAACCATGAACCGGGATTCAGTGGGCACAAATCGTACGAGTGTCCACCTGCATAATACACACAAATCGTTCATTCATTAAGCCAATGATAACTGTTATTTGCCATACCAAATGAAGAGAACGAAAAAAAGAAAACTAACTAGGAACCAACCAAATGAAAATTCAAAAATAAAAATTGGCAAATAAATGTTGCAAGTCCCCGACAATGGCACCAAAAACTTGCTGCGGATTTTACATATGCAAATAAATGCAAGTGCACATATCGAACAAGTAAAGTATAAGAGTATCGTCTCCACAGGGACTTGACTAAATATCTACCAAATTTCAATTCCTAATTTACTTTTAATATGGTTCCAAATTCAAATATACTTTGGGATTTAAATTACTAGATTAACTAAATTAGCTATCTAACTAAAGTACTTGGATTGAGTTCGAATAGTGAGAAGAGAGACCTAGGGTTATAATCAACTATGTTAACTATCGATTGCTTAATTGAGATTTCCGTAGTTATTATGGTGACAAGAGTGCTACCCGAGGATTCAAGTATTTTCCTACGTATCTTTCGAATTACGTAAGAACCTAATGTATTATTCAAATCGACTCTATTCCTAGGTGATTCGTAAATAAAACAAATCATTAAACACAAACCTCATGTAATGGGTATAAACTCCTTAAGTATATTCATATCATGAGGGTCTTTTACTATTCAATTCCTATATAATCCTAATCTCCCTTTTCCAAGTTCAAAAGGAATATTAAATCTAACAACTAGGTGGCCAATCAAGTTGCAAGCCTAGAGAACGAAATTAAATCAAACACAAGAATTCTCCCTAACTATGAATAATCCAATAAAAATAATCAAAGTAACATAGTTTCATAAAAAAAACCCTAGATCATAAAGAATTAGTTCATGATAAATATATAAATAAAAATAATAAAGAAAAAAAATCTGAGTTAATGTTTTATAGACAAAACGATGAATTCGAGATAAAGATCTTCAATATTGCGTTCTTCTTGCTTTGGTGATCTTCAGGACTTCTCTCTTTTCTTCTTCAATCTTTTTTCAAGTAGATCTTTGATGTTCTTGGTGTATTCTATGAGAAAAGTATGTTTAAAGCTGATCAAAGATGTGTAATTTCGTGACCTAGAAGTCCTTACATAGATTTACCAAGTTGAGTCCTAGTAGGAGACTTTGGGCCCAAGTTTTCCCCTAAACTCCCGCTGAAAATCGCGTCCAGCTTGCGGGACTATTTTGCAAGTGGTTTAACTTTCTGTAAGTGGTTTAACTTTCAGCTCACAACTCCAAATCAAGATCCGTAAAATCTCTAGCGTAGCTAACTCTCTCCTCTATAACATAATATAATTCAGCTTAATTGGATCTCCTGTGAGAGAGTTATGGTCCTTGGATTGCATAGCAACATTTCTGATCGTTTTTCCTTCTTCGTTGCACTACTTGACTTTGTTGGATCTTTTCTTTGTTGTTCTTCGCTTCCAATCATGTCATTTGATCCAAATTAGCTTAGGCCCAAAATATGAACACGATATATAAGAAAATACCTCAATTTAGGCACAAAACAATCAAATCAATGACTCGAGCGAACAAAACACAAAACTAACTAAAATTGCCTGAGATTCTACCAAAACTCGAATAAAATTAATCGAGCAAGTAAAGGAAATAGACTTGATAACACTGTTTTCACAGTGTTATCACACGTCTAGCATGACATTCAAATTAAATACTCCAAGTTGGACAAAATATAAATACAGGCCAAGAATCAAATTTTTCAATCATTTTTCCGTAAATGATCTTGAACCCATTTATTTTGAGATTTCAACAATTCTTCGAGAGTATATGAAGTATTAGTAAATCATATATAAATCTGTTTATATCAACCGCATCATTTAGGCCAAATTTACGAGCATGATGAACTAAAGGATATTCACTTATGTGATATTCCTTCACGTCTGGGTGAAAAAAAGGTTGATTCGATTGAAGATATTTTCTGACTATACCTTGTCCTTCTTCTAAATAATGTCCTGAACACACGTGCACAAATCCTTGCATTAATTGTTCATTCGAATAACAATTTGTATCTTCAATACATAGTACGAGTTTGTCGTTTAGGCTCGATTTGGATCCTCTAATGTGTAATTTTGTGTCGGTTTTATTACAAGGTATCAATGTTAATGCTAGGGGGAGCCGATGTTTTGGCAAATGACACGTAAAACATTGGTTATTTCGGATAAAGTTGATCTTTGATTCTTTGAGAGATTCTGAAAAGAGTTGGTGGTAGGATTAGATTAAAGTTGGATATTATGATAATTACGGAATTGAGATAAACTGAATTGGAATTTTGATTAATACCTGGAATTGGAGTCGAGGTGGTCGAGTGCTCCTTAAATCAGCAGCCTGAGAGATAGGTATAAGATGATTTCAAAGTGAAATTGAAATGAATAGCATCCAAAAGAAATTAATTGATATCAGTTCTCCCAAACATATCCTACATTGGATGATTGTCCTGTAAATTTTATTCAAATTATAACATTTTAGTATATCAACATAACACTTTATATATGATATATAGTTTCAAAATCTTTCTTATTACATCTCATGTTCTATTTATTCCCTTATTTTCCTCATCGAAAATCAAACGTATTCAATCACATAAGAAGTAGTATAGTCTTAAAATGGATAAGAAAAACATGAATAAAAGTTAAGAAAACGAACCTTTAGTGCACGGGAAACATTTTCTATCTCCGAATCAAAATTTGGTTTCTCCTTTTGTAGTAACCAGTTCTAACACGGCACAACACGACCCTTCAACCAAATCATCAAAACTCGGTAAAGCAAGTGATCCATGTACTTGGTGATCCGCACCATACTGTACCCTAAAAAATTCAGCTTTATTATAACACATAACATTTGATGTCCACTCTGGAATCTTTGAAGTGAACACACTGCCCGGAAGGCCCGGAAGTGAACCAATTCTCGATTCTACACAAAAGTAAACGTTCTAGAAACTTCTCGATAACCAGAAAGATTTTGGTCGAGTAAATAAGGTTGTTTGGAAGTACTTAAGATATAATGATCTCCATTTTTCGGTCGTACTCATAACCGCATCAGGTCTCCAAGGTGAACAACCTCTAGTCGATGGAACAACATAGGCAAGGAAAGTCGGAAAAATGGATATGTAACCTCGGGAAAGGGATTGACTCAAAGGGATGGGCACAAGGGTCCCAGTCCCAAACTTGTCGGATGTTAGCGGACTTCTCGAGCTACTCCGCGATGAGAGCGGGTCGCTGTGTGTCGGCCGGGGGACGGCTCCTTCGGGGGCCTTCCCCGAGCACCGAACATGCAAATAAGAACTGGTACGGACAAGGGGAATCCGATTATTTAATTAAAATAAAGCATTTTGATGGTCCCTACGGATGCTAACGCAATGTGATTTTTGCCCAGTGCTCAGAATATCAACGTGAGAAAATTCAAGCAAGCGCGAGTAAATGGCGGGATTAACTATGACTCTCTTAAGGTAGCCAAATGCCTCATCAGTGCCACCCCACTTTGTGCGCTTGATGGATTACAGGGGGTGCCCCTCCTGGAACTGCTTATGTGGTTGATTTTGTTACTGCATCTGTGGAAAAAACTATCCATGATGAGAATGTTCCTGTGGATGATAATGTGTTGCCTAATAATGGCCATGTATGTCATATGGAACCTTTGAAAATGTAGGAATAATTCTAAGCACCACAATAAGGATCATCATGTTTCTAATGTTATTAGTAGGTCTATTTATGAAGTTAAGTCCTTGTTCTTGACTTCAAAAATTATATCTACTAATTGGAAATGGGACCATTTTATCCTTAGATCACGGGGCATTCATGTGACACTTAAAAAGGAGGCAAAATCTTTGATTGTTAAATGGAATTCCTTCCCTCCCTCCTCCAGGTTTGATGAAGCTGAACACTGATGGTTGCTCTAGGGAGGGGAGTTTAGGGGGTATTATTAGAGATTTTTCTAGTGATATGGTTTTGGGGTTTATGATTTCATTGGCACATGTACTAATAATGAGGCTAAAATGAAAGCTCTTCTTAGGGGATTTGAGTTGTGTGATAGTCTTGGTTTGAATAATATACAGGTGGAAGTTGACTCCCAAACACTGTGCACTATCATACCAGGTAAAAATCAGGTTCACTGAAAGTTGGTTAATGTGCTTTTTAAAATCAAAAATATTTTGACCAAACTGGAATCCTCTTTGAATCACATCTTTAGAGAAGCTAACAAAGTGCCAGATTACTTGGCTAATCTAGGATGTGATTCAAAAGAATCATTTGTTTTCCATCCTGGGGAAGGGGATAGAAAACTTAAGGAGCTTAATTGTGTGACAAGTTTGGTATACCTTCTTTTAGCCACACCAAATAGCCTTTCTCTACCTCCAAAATGACATTAATGGTTTGAGTTGTATTAGCTCCTTACAGTGATTAAACTGGTTTGGACCAACCTTTTCACTTAGGGATATGACATTTAGTTGCATTAATTCTGCACTTTACAGCTTCAAATCCCATTTTGCATGATAGGAAACCACTTTTCACTGATTGGATGCATCCCTGATCCATTGATTTTTCTACCATTTGGTCTGCCTTGCTTTCAGTATTTGGCTCTCTTGTTTTATTGCTTACACACCTTGCCATCTCATATGGCTTGATAGTCCATTCATCTCACATGTTTGGGCTTACTTTTGTCTGAGCCAGATAATTGTTCCCACAAATTCACTACTTGCAAATTGGCCTTTCTTTGCACTTGCACACACTTTGATATGTGGCTCTATGTTTGGTTGGATGTTGTGGCTTTATGTGGTGTGATTTTGGTTTACATTGTTTAAGCTTGCTTGTGCATACTTAACACTCATGGGAATACCTTTAATTGCATTATCATTGCACTTTACACTTATATATATCATTTTGCTCGATAGGCACCCTTGGTTTTGGGTCCTAAGTGGTAAAAATGGTCTTGGGGGGGGGGGGGGGGGGGTGAATAGACATTTTCAAAACTTTTATTTTGTTACTCAAGGAATTACTTATGTAAACAATTTACTCAGCTGTTCGTTGAGACATACTTGTGAAGACTCTTCTGATGGCATTTAGCTGACAGCTTTTGATTCACTTAACTGTTCTTGGTTCAGCAGAGTGATTGTCTTTGTAAAATTAGAGCTCTTGAGTTTTGGTGCAGCGGAACAAACAGTTGAATCAATCAAATATTGTGCACTATATCAATATTTTGTAAAATAAAATATTTTGATCTTTTGTAAATCTGTTTTAAGTCTTTTAAATCAAACCTTGACATATGACTAGTCTGTTCGTGAGATATGCAAATGTAAATGCAGGATAGTAAAAGACACGAGATTTATAGTGGTTCAAGAGTGGCGTAATCCCTTTAGTCCACTCTTCTTCCTTAACACGTTGGAATGCAATGCGCTAATCTCTTAGACTAATATAACACTTAGCGTTTACAACTTCTACGCTCAAGTGGAACTTTTACTCTTAGTAAAAATCACATAATATTCAAACTGCTTGAGTTTAATCCCTTCTTAGCCCACGGCTACATCTAATTTCTCTTAGAAACTAACTCTCGAATAAAACCTTGTTGTATGCTAAAACTCTCGGTTTTTCTTCAACAATTAAGTTGCTCTTAGCAGAACAACTTAGTGGTTTCTCTCAATTTGTTCTTGAATGATTTTCTTCTGATAAGATTTGTAAGATTGCAAAATTTATTGTCTTTATTCAAATTGAGTTATATTTATAAGGGTGGCTGAGATTGAGGCCGTTGAATCTTTCCTTAATTCTAGGAATGCCCTTATCTTCTTTTCACCCACTTCAAACGACTATATTTTCAGGCACTGCACTGTGGTATGTATGACCTGTCAGGTGCATTTTATGAACCCTGTTTTCCGAGGTATTCACCTGTCTTCTTCAACACATGAATTGACTTGGTTGATCCTCTGATGTAGACACTTGGCAGATTGTCTTCCGTTTGAGTCATCTACTGACTTAGCTCCTATGCTAGTCAGTTGTTTAGTACTTAGCTGATCAGAATGACTCGATTGTTTGTCTCAGTTGAAGTACTTGCATGTTCCTTTGTGAAGTCTTTACTCTGCTGGCGTTTTCTGACTTAGTTGTCTTCACTTGAACATGGTTGTTGATGAATATTTTCTCTGTTAATCAATCAAAACCAAATTGATTAGCATATTCAAACTTTCTTTGAATACGATACTTAATATTTACTCAGTATTCAGTCGTCTGAATTTTGTCAACCTAGCTGTTTCATTTCATGGGCAAGAAAAACATAGCCCTTTTTGACACCCTGTTATCTAAGATTAAAGCTAATCTAACTGGTTGGGAGACCAAGTCCCTTTCCCCTGGTGATAAACTCACTCTATTAAAGAGTGTCCATACTTCCATCCCTCTTTATATTATCATTCCTTAGTATGCATTTCATGATCTTATTGGCTTGCATATAGGTACTCTTCGATCTAAGTGGTCAGCACTCACCCCCTCTCCCCGGGCCTTTTTCCCTCTATCACTTGATCTGATTCTTTTACTGAGGTTAGCCTTCCATTTTTCGCATATTTAAGTCATCTCACATGTCTTAACCTCTTCACTCACCACTTCTCAATTTGCCTCCTATGCACAACACAAACAGAGTCAGTTTTGTGTCACAAGGGATGCACTTGCTTATGCAAACATGTTCACTCAGAGAGATCCATTTAGTTGCATGTGCATATTTCACCTTGTAACCCTTTTGCATACTAGGCAACCATTATTTTTATTTTGGATATGCTTCCTGGTCTACTGACAATTCTACCATTTGGTCTGCTCCTGCTTACTGTGTTTGGCCTTCAATTTTTTGCATAAAAGGCTTGTCATCTCACATGATTTGGCTTTAAATACATCAGATTTTGGCCAAACAATAGATTCCACTCACTCACCATTTCTACATGGCCATACTAAATACTTGCACACGATGATTCTAATTCTGCATAATTATTGTGGTTGTTTTGCTTTAGTTGATGTTTTGATCTTATGTTTGTTTTGGAGGTGCTACTGTTGGATAATTGTGGATGTTTCTTGGACTGACGATGTTTTTGTTGCTGCCCCATAATGTTTTGGATGTATGTTCTTTGTACCTGGCTTATGTGGATAGTGTCCATCTGATAGGCGTGGAGGCTTAGTTGTTTGTTGACCTCTGTTTGGTCTCTTTCCTATTTAGCTTTTTTCGGTCCCTGCGTGGACTTTACTGCCAGCGTGTTGGCTTCTTTTGATTTGCCTTGCATGGCTGTATTGGCCTTTTCAGGCTTGTATCTTTGTTTTGTTGCTGGTGTTTCTGTTTGTATATTGGCCAAACTTTTAGGCCTTGACCTTTGTTTGTTTGTGGGGGTTGGTCCCTTTTTGTTTCTGTTATCGAGGGTCAAATAAAATGTGAGTTCTCCCCTCACTCTATTAAATCTAATTAATGACGCGCATTAACTATAAGCCAATAGAAGAGTCATCTATAGTGCCATGTTGGATTTTCCTAAGAGGCTTCAACAACCACTTTATCACCGATAAACCTTATATGAAATTTGTCTTTGAATTGGTAAGCCACTCAGGACAGATGAAGCCACAACTAATAGGTCAAATTTATTTGGGGCCAGGGTGTGTATTGAAATAGACTTGATGGAAGAACCTATCTTTGAGATTTCACTTGGTTTGTGTGAGAATGGGAACTGCATATACCAGAAGGTCATATATGAAAAGAGGTCCCAGTATTGTTTTGCCTGCAAAGTCACAGGCTACCTGACAAACTCTTACCCTCAGTCCAAAAGGAGGGAAAATGAGAATGCAGATCAGAGTACGGAAAAAGAAAAGATTCCTCCAGATGGCACTAAGGGACCCAACTCCAATACCCAGGCTTCACTACAAGCCTCTGATCCTAGTACCAGCAAGAAAGTCAATAGAAGGCAGAGGGCTAAGAGAAATAAACCCCATGCTGCCACATATACTGAAGGTGATAACATGAGTCAAACGGGTAATAGGCAACTCAGGTACCTTGCTAAACCTCTTAATACTAACACAAGCACTCAAGTTGCCCTTAACTTTGGCATAGGTGCACATAGACCAGCTATGACTGGCTCTAAATTAGTGTCAAATGTTGGTACTAGTAATGTGTCTGAAGGATTGAATGTTACTTCTTTGAATGCTAAAACTGTTCATAATGTTAATGCTTTGCCTGCCACTATGAATGGTTCTACTGTTCAAATTGTGAATGTGCCAAATGTGGAAATTGTGCCTTCAGTTGGGAATGTTAACATGCCTAGTGGTGAAAATGTGTATTCATGGGTATGTGGAGAAAGGGAGTAAAAGTATCACAGCAACACAGTCTGATATTGAATTGAATTCAGTAGAAAGAGATAAGGGTATTCCTGAAATTGTAGGATCTTCAACGGCCAGAATTGTAAGTCCCCCTATAAATATCATTCAGTTTAAAGTGCAGAACTCAACCTAAGCACAATCAAAGCAATCAAGTGAGAGCATTCATATTCAATCTGTCAAAACCACTAAGCTGTTCTAAGAGACCAGTTTAAAAGAGTTGAAGAAAAACTTGTGAAGTTTTGAGAGCAACTGAGAGTTGTTCTGTGAGTTTATATCTGAGAGATTTAAACTTCATTAGTGAACTAAGAGCTTAGAGAATTTCTAAGAGAAATTTCTCCATTTATGTTGGTCCCAAGTGGTCAGCTGAGGTCTAGAGGGGGGGAGAGGGGGTGAATAGACCTCTTTTCTTTCTCAAAGTTTCTCCAACTTTTCTTATTAGCAGAGTAAGCTGATCGAACTGGTGAGACTATTTTGCTGATTTCGCACTTGGCTTAAACAGCGAAGTTGACCACTCATCTGATTTACTTATCTGTTTCAATTTTTATCAGATATTAAAACTTGTATGCAGCGGATTTGTCAAGTGTTTTTCAAAGAAGTTATTTGTCTTACTTAAAAGATTTTATCCCCAGTTTTAAACTCCTTTTTTAAAATCTTTTAGTTTGCTCAAGTGTTTGTATGCTTTTGAAATATGCAAGTAAAAATACAAGTAATCAAACACAGAGAATTTTTATAGTGGTTATATAGACAAGAATGTCTTTTAGTCCACTCTTCCAAATCACGAAGATTTTGGGTTATACTAGAAACACTAAGTAACCTAGTACACTCTTCTTCGGCTTTTACAACAAATGATAAAGCCACAAGTTCGATATATGAGATCACAAAGAAAACATATACTATGAAGTTATATCACTCACAAAGATGGATATACACTTCGCACAACACTCACAAATTACATAAATCACTCAGATTTTGTTTAGCTTTGTTTCTTCAACTCGGCTTTGTCAACAGATGACTCGGCTGATGGTGATCTGTTTTTGATACTTAGAAGATTTTGATCTTTGAATGCTCTCTCGGTTGTTGTGTTCTTCACTTTTCTAACTCTTGAATTCAGATATATTTATACTCGTGAACTTGAATTTATGTCCGTTGAAGTAAGACAGATTTTCAAATCTTCCTCGAGCAGTGGTCCTTGTTTCAGAACGACTTCTGCAACTGTTCACTGTACAGTTCTGCTGTACTTTCTGTCAAGTTGCATTTAATGCACCTTGTTGATCCGAGGTTTCTCTTCAATCATTTGTCTTTAATACCCTTTTCTTACAACATTTATTACATCAAGTGCATTTATTACTGTTTTAATAACTTCATGATCACTTCCACTCTGGTGATCGAATCCACTCTGCTGATTCAAATCAAACACATCTGATTTGACTCTGCTGAAATCCAACAGTCTGATTCCGTACTCAGCATCAGATCAGTAGTCTTCTGGACCACAATTCAACCCTTCTGATTTTACTTGTCTTCTCAAATTGAATTTTCAGAAGCTTGCTAAGCTTCTATTACTTAGCTGGTGACTTTCGGAAATCATCAAAACCTCCATTCACTTCTTCATCTTCATCCAACAATTTCCCCCTTTTTGATGATGACAAAACTTCAGCTAAGTACCTGTAACTAAACTAAAGTTAATTCTTCGCACAAAATTTCTGAGATAGAAATTGAGTTGGAATTTGTAATCTTTTATTGATTTTGAACTTGTTACATCAGATTACAGGAATTGAAAAAGTTATAATTTTTTTTTTACAAAGTGATAAAGAGAAGTAAATTAGTCTTCTTCTTCTTTTTCTTCTTCTTCATCATCATCTTCACTTTCACCACTAGAGAAAGTTAGAACTAGTTTCTTGGCTTTGTCAGCAGCCTCAATTCTAGCTCTTATTTCCTCTATTATTTTTTTTCTTTCTGAATGGATCTAGCTATTCTTCAGCAGAATCCTTAGAAGCAGCAATTCTTTTGTCTTCCTTTGCCGCATTCTTGGGTTCTTCTTCTTCAACTTTATCATCAACATTTTCAGTAGCTTCAGCAGTCTGTTCAGCTTCATCAGCAGCCTTAGTATCTTCAGCAGGCTTATTTTTTGCCTTTTCAGAACTTTGAACTACTTCAGTAGCTTCAGCAGTAACATTCTTCTTGTTAGCAGATTCCTCTTCCCCCTTTTTGTCATCATCAGCAGGGTCGAGATTCTCATCTTGAACATGAGTAATATTGACTGCATTGCATAGCAATCTGATGTTGTGATCCATTGCAGACAGTTGTAGTGCTTGTTGCTTTTGATTAACCATCGGTACCGAAGCTTGATCATTCAGATAGTCCAGGTTGTGATGGAGAGTTGTAACCTTTGCACCTATCTCATTTGTACTTTCACAGAAGCCTTGAATTAGATTTGTTGTCTTTTCTTCACTAGACTCTGTAGCATTCACAAATGCTTGGTTAATCATCCAGTCAGCCTTATTCTTCTGAATGGTTTCACTGATTTGTTGAATATCAGCTTTCATACCACTAACTTGATTAGTCAAGGTAACTAAGCCTTCTTTCAACAACGCAAAACTATCAGTAAGCCTTCTTTGAACAAGTCTGGAAGTAGCTTCTTCAAATTTTTGCAGCAGTTCCTTGTTCTTTTCCTCCATCTCCTTCATTGTATTTTCAATCAATGTCTTCATGGACTCCATGATTGTTGATTGAACACTTTCAGTTGAGGTGGTGGGGATGGCACTTCTTTCTTTTGTAGGAGTAGCTTCAGCTTTCCAGGTAATAGCTAAAGGCTCCTTTTCAGTGATGACTGCATCCAGTGGAACTTGAGGTTCAGCAATGTGTAGTTCCTCAAATGAGTCCTTCACTTCTTGGTTTAGATCAGCACAAAAATCTGTAACATGAATAAAATCAACATCATCAGTAGACATGACTGTTTTATGATGAATAAAATCTGCAGGTACAAATGGCGAAGTCGTCTGATGTAAGTTGACAGGTTATTTGTATTTGTTGATTTCTGAACCAAAAGCAATGTGTTGTAGACTTGGTAAGTTTGGTAGATCACTTGATGTTCCTTGTCCGTATCTCGATCTTTCCACCCATTTATCCAAGGTTACGCAAACTGCTATCTTTACATCTCTTTCTGCTAAGTCTTCACCTCTCTTGGGTCTATTTGGCATTGATTCTCGCAGTTCTGTAGATTTTTTCTGTACAATGAGCTTCACGTACTCATGTACTCTATCATGAAAGAAATCAGAGTCCAAAGCTTGTTGAATGTCATTGGTTTGCAGCCAATTCAGCACACAACATTCTTCAGCAGCAGCCTTATTCCAGGCTCTGAATTCTTCACATGTTTTGTTCAACCTGTAGTTCCTCCAGCGATTATATCTGATCTTTTCTACTAGGAACATACTCTTTGTCTGCAAAAGTGTGTTGTACCTTTCCAATTCTTCCTCAAACCTTGCAAAAATAGTAGGGTCACTATTCACTATCTCAAGTGCCCTTTTTACTTCTTTATTTTTCTTTGGCACAGGTTCAGGACGAGGTAAAACAAACTTTGCTTCCTTGGGATCACCAATAACTATACCACCGCTTCTTTTTAGGCCATGAGCATCTACCTTGCTCGCCTCACGAGCTTTTGCTAAGTCTGCTGCTTCTTTAGAAGCTAACTCTGCATCAGTCAAGTTCTTGACTTCTGCTTCAGCTTTGCTGGCTTCAAAAGCTGACTTTAGTTCACCTTCATCTTTCTTTCTTTGCTCTGCCTCCTCTCGCTTTTTCTTGTGGTATCTTGGTATCCTAGCCTTACCAGTTCTCTTCCTTTTGGCGGCTGGTGTTTCAGCAGACTTGTCAGTAGACTTGTATGTTGGAACAATAGTCTGATCAGCTTGAGGTGCAGATACCTCAGCTGTTGTTTGATTTGCAGTATCAGACTCCTTCATTTATTCTCCTGGTCTCTTAGCAGATTGAGGATCTTCCCTTACTTGCTAAGAAAAAAGTTACATGATGTTCTGCTAAGATTATCCTTCTTCTGGCAGTTGACTTTGTGTGAACAAGTTTTGTAGCAGCAGTATCTTTGATTGCAATTCTTGTTCTTTTTGAAATGTTTTCATCAGGTGCTCCTTCTGAAACAGTTCTTTCAGGAGAGTCCTCTAAAGGCATTGCATCAATATCCCTGGCAACTTCAGAGATAATGTCATCATCAGCATCAGCTTTTCTGTCTTCAACAACAGGGTTATCTACAGTTTGAACAGCAGGCTCAACAGCCTTAACTTCAGCCTTTGTTTTCTTACCCTTAACAGCAGGCTCCTTAGCTTCAATAGCCTTTCTTTTCTACTGTTTCTTCTCAGGCGTTACTTTCTGTTTGGTTTCTGCTTTGATGGCTTCATAAACCTTAACTTTTTTCGCTCTATGAATGACTTTCCCATCAGTCATTTCACAGCCTAAGCTCATCAGCAGATGACTTAAGAAGATCCTATGGTGATAGTGTTTTGTCACCTTGTGATCTGCTATCACATAGAACACATAAACAGCCCAGTTTACTTTCATTCCATAGTAAACTGCCATCATTGAGTGCATCCTCCTTTTAGGTAATCCATCAAGTGCACTGGTGCAATTTTCAATGATTTTGGCAAACAAATCAGCCATCCTTTGAAATTCGTCAATCATTTGAGTCTTCTTGACTGAACCGGTAAGAATTTCACCCTTCTTAGCAGCGATCTTCCAAAAATCCTTTTCTAAAGGAATAGCCAACACTGATAAATCAGTAGCTCCTTCATTTGTCATGCCATACTTTTCACTTAACACAACAGGAGTGATACATATATCCTTCCCTCCAACTTTGGCTTTGATTTCCAGTTTCTCGATGTCAATCTTTGCACTAGCATAGAATTCATCAACCTCTGGACTGAACACCATTACTTCATATGATTCCATGTAGTTCACAAGTGATGAGGCTTTGAATTTTACCATAATCTCCTTCATGAGTTTCGTACCAGTAGCATGATACATCTCATAATTAAGATACCTTCCTTTAGCATTTGCAGCAGCTTTGGAACCCATGATATCTGTGGAAATTAGTGTAGAGTGCAAGAGAAATCTCACTAGAAAACTGAGAAGATTAGTAGTTCTTGCGAGTTAGAAATTTTTGAGGTGCGTAAAGTCACTCTTCTGATCAGATCTGGATTTACAGGGTTGAGAAATTTTTGGTTTTCGTGTTATCCGCCAACCGTTAGATCTGAATCTGTCAGTTACAATCGTGTGTGCGACAATTACGGATTTCAAAAATTATAAATTATGTCAGACTAGGCGGGAAAACGAAACGTCCCTAGTCCTTTACTTATAAAAGCGTGTTTTAGATAAAGCGTTTTTAACACAGTACTCTTATAAATAATCAGATGAGTAGAATTTTACTTATTTGACAGATGACTTGTCTGATACAATATATCACTAGTGAAAGCCGATAGCTAGTGATCTTCCTTTGCTGTTTATCAATCCAGCAAGATAAATAATCTTCAGGTCTTCAAGAATTAAGAACAAATCTTCTGATAAAGCAACTCTAACTAACTGTCATTGAAGATTTCATCTTTTAATCATAAGTACCGCTCGTCCTACACGTTCCCCCTGAGTTCAAGATTCTATCGGTCAACTAGTCTGTTGAAAGTCAGTTCTTGAAGAATATATTTGTCAATATCAGATTAGTCAGCTGATGAAGCTTAGTATTTTGATAGGTTCCCCCTCAGCTTATGAATCCAAATTTAACAAGCGTAATTCCACTCTTAGAGTAGAAAATCTTGAATCACTTAATGGTCTGGTGAAAATGTTTGATCTCAATAAGCTTAGTCCTATGATGACTTGTTGTATTTTGAGTAAGTGAGATTGCACTTGTATTGTCACAGTAAATAGGGATTCCACTGATTTTGATATTGTAATCTTCTAGTTGATGTTTCAACCAAAGTATCTGTGCACAACATGCTCCAGCGGCAATGTATTCAGCTTCAGTAGTAGATATGGATACTGAAGTATGTTTCTTACTCATCCATGAGATCAGACGACTGCCTAAAAATTGACAAGTACCTGTAGTACTCTTCCTAGCAATTTTGCAGCAAGCAAGGTCAGAATATGAATATCCAATAAGTTCAAATCCTGATTCCCTTGGATACCACAATCCCAATTCTTGAGTGCCTTTGAGATACCTTAATATCCTTTTAGCAGCTAAGAGATGAGATTCCTTTGGATATGATTGAAATCTCGCACAAACCCCAATAGAGTACATAATATATGGTCTGCTGGCAGTGAGGTACAACAGTGACCCAATTATGCCTCTATATTTGGTGATGTCCACTGATTTTCCATCTTCATCCTTGTCAAGGCGAAGTCCAGTAGACATTGGAATAGCAACATATGAACTAGTTTCCATACCAAATTTCTTGAACAGATCTTTTGTGTACTTTGCTTGATTAATAAATATGCCATCAGGCAGCTGTTTCACTTGTAATCCAAGAAAGTAATTAAGTTCTCCCATCATGCTCATTTCAAACTTATTCTACATCAGCTTAGAGAACTTCTCACACATCTGTTTCTTAGTTGAACCAAAAATAATATCGTCCACATATATTTGAACTAGCAATATATGATTATCCCATTCAATAGTAAACAAGTGGATCACCAATCACAAGATCAGGTGGGTGATCTCTGAGCCATATAAGATCATGTTGCAAATCTGGATGTTGTCCTCTTGATTGATCTTGCAACACTACTGTTGGAGTCTCAGTAGTAGTCTGTTGAACAGTCTCTGGTCTGTCAGTTGTTTGCAACTCCTCTGTTAGACAATCAGTAGACTGATATTGAACAGCACTTGAGTTATCATTTTTGTTGAGATCAGGTAGTATGATGGGTACATATTCTTCTTTTCTTTCCATGGTCAATTTCCGAAGATCTGTAGATAAATCAGGATTAGTACTTTGATTCTTTTCAGAAGATTGATTAGGTTCATCAAATACTACATGAATTGATTCTTCTACAAGTAAAGTCCTTTTGTTAAATACTATGTAGGCTTTACTAACAGTAGAGTAACCTACAAAAACAGCTTCATCAGCCTTTTCTGCAAAGCCAGTAAGGTGATTTTTCCCATTATTCAAAACAAAACATTTACCACCAAATATTCTAAGATAATGAATATTAGGCTTCCTGCTATTCCAAAGTTCATAAGGTGTCTTGTTCTAACTCTTGTTGATCATGCATCTGTTCTGGGTGTAGCAGGCTGTATTTGTGGCTTCTGCCCAAAATCTTTGAGGCAGTTTTGCTTCAGCTATCATTGTTCTGGTAGATACATTCAGAGTTATGTTTCTCCTTTCATCAACTCCATTCTGTTGTGGGGTTCATGACTGATTCCTCTGGAATTACAATACTCTTCTAAAATAGATTTTGTAAACTCAGTGCCCCTGTCTGATCTGTTCTTTAATATTTTTAAGCTCTTTTCATTCTGGATCAGCTCCATCAGATTAGTAAGATGTTCCTTGGTTTCACTTTTCTTTTTCATGAATATCACCCAAGTAAATCTTGAATAGTCATCCACAACAGCTAGGCAGTACTTCTTTCCACCATTGCTGATAGGATCAATAGGTCCAAACAAGTCCATATGTAGTAGCTCCAAAATTCTGGTTGAAGGTTGGTGTTTCTTGCTTTTGAAAGTTGATTTAACTTGTTTACCCTTCTGATATGTGTCAAAGAGCTTTTCTTTGCTCATGACTATCTTTGGAATTCCTTCTACCAAATCATTCTTGATTAATCTGTTGATGATCTTGAAATTCAAATGATTTATTCTTTCGTGCCGTAGTAACTCCACTTGGTGTAGAGGCCCCCAAACAAACATTAGAATTCTTATCCACAGAATTCCAGTCAACTATGTAGATATTTCCTTGTCGTCTTACAGATAAGATAACCTTCTTTGTTCCAATTTGCTCCATGTAGCACTTATCTCATGAGAAGATAACTGAAAATCTTTTGTCACAAAATTGACTTATGCTAAGCAGATTGTACTTTAGGCCTTTAACATATGAGATGTCAGATATCTCAATGTTTCCTTTGATAAGATTTCCACACGCAACAATCTTGCCTTCTTTGCTGTCTCCAAAAGTAACATTTGGACCGTCTATGGCAGCATCATCAGTCAGTTCATGTATGTCACCACACATGTGCCTCAAATATCCACTGTCCAAGTACAATTTCTTCTCTACTTTACTCCTACTCCTAATCCTAACCTACAAAACAAAATAAAATTGTTTTTAGTACCCTTTATTGAGAGGGTCCTGGCGGATTAGTGTCACATTTGACAACCCAAGATTTGGAAACCTTAGGCTTCTTAGGTTCAGTAGAGTTTGGTGGTGATTTCTTTACTCTTGAATCATCATAAGTTTCAGTGTGCATATGTTCATGATAATTATTATGATGAGAGTAATGCTCATAAGCAGGGTACGGTGCATGATAAGCAGGGTAAGCATGCATTGGATGATGAGCAGGATATGCAGCATAGTAAGGAGGATAATGAGGTGCAGCATAATATGATGAATAAGCAGGTTGCACATATTAAGACTCATTTCCATATCAAGCATTATCATTTCTATGATTTATTTGCTTCTTAGGTTTAGTTCTTACTTGCCCATTAACAGACGACTTAGACTTGTTACTAGTCTGATTGTTTTTGCTCTTATCAGCAGACTTCTTAGGACTACTCTGATGTTTAGCTTTACTAGTCTGTTTTTCAATTTTAGGCTCTTTACCGTTTTTAGCCTTTGGAGATTTCTTCTCCTTTTTCTCTTTTTCTAGTGAAGTAGGTTAAGTTTTCTGAACATATAAGATGACCTTACTGTTATCAGCAGATATAAATTTTTCAGTACGGTTCAATTCTAAACTTTCTTTTACTAAAGGCAGTTTTTGTTCACTAGTTGAGTTCACTGATGCAACATACGACTTATCATGAGTGGATATTATCTTTTCAAGTTCCATGATTTTTCCTTTGTAAACTTCACATTCCACTTTCAGGGATTCATTCTCATGCTCAGGTTGTTTATACTCAGCTGTTTCTTGCGGTTTTTCAACGTTAAGTTTCAGTAGAGAATTTTGTTTTTTCAGCACAGTCATCTCTTCCTTAAGCTTTGCAAATGCATCAACAACGTTTGGGTTGTTTTTCATCATTTGTTCAAATGAACTAAATAGCTCATTTTCATTTTCAGAGAGAGTTACCTCATTGTCAGAATCCTATGATTCTTTGGCCACGTGACAGAGTAGTGCCGGTGTCTCTTCTTCAGCAGAGTCATATTCTAATGTCTCCGAGTCTGAGTCAGACGATTAGATGGCTGCTATCTTTTCAGCTTCAGCCAACAATACTTTGCTCTTTTGATGTCTCCTCTCTTTCTTTACTTCTGTATACTTCTCAGCTTTAGGATATGGGCAGTCCTTGATGAAGTGTCCCAATTTCTTGCAGTTATAGCACATTAGTTTGGATTTATAATTATCCTTACTTTCATGAGAATAAGAGGTAGGGTTAGAAGTAGTAGCATTGTTGTATTTGTTCTTCATTTTTCTTTTGTAGAACTTCTTGAATCCATTCAATAACAACGCAACGTCTTCCGCAGTGTACTCCATGGTCTCATCAGATGAGTCCATCTGCTCTGTTCGGCCTGCTGATCTTCTTGATTTTTTTGCAGCAACTAAGGCAGCAGTGGAATTTGAAGTTGATGTCTCTTCTATTCCCATCCTAGGCAGTTTATACTCATATGCCTTGAGTACAGAAAACAGCTCCTTCAGAGAGATCTTCTCCAGATCCCTTGATTCTTCCATGGATGTGATCTTCATGTTGAACTTGGGAGGTAGCGCCTTTAAAACTTTGATTGTGATCTCTTTATAAGTAAAGGTCTTTCCCAAATTTAACACGTCATTTAGCGTCCTTGTAAACCTTGAATCCATTTGGTCAATGGTTTCTCCAGACTTCATTTTGATGTTTTCCAACTTCTCAAGGGCTATGCTTAAGTTGTGCTCTTTAATGGCATCATTCCCTTCGCTCATATCGCGAACTTTATCCCACATCTCTTTTGAAGTTTTGCAGTGTTTGACTTTGTCAAACCTGTCATTATCGAGGGCTCTTGTCATTATAAATATTCCAACCTTGTCAAGATTTCTCAGCTTTATTTCTTCAGTTGTCATCTCTTCAGGTTCTTTGTCAACAACCACCTCCTGGTCATTAACTTTGATTGTGTTTGGTGATTCTGATTGGACCTTTGGTTATGCATCTATACATATTGTCAATGTAAGCAGCAAGGAAAATTTCCATGCGGATTTTCCAGTCCTCAAAACTCATCCCGCCAATGTGGGGTACATGGCTAATACAATCCATTTTCAAAAGATTTTATTTGTCAAAAATATGCTCTTTTGAAAATCTTTGAAAAACACACCTTGGATCAAGCTCGTTGATCAGTCAGATGATTCAGTTGAACCACTTGCTCTGATACCACTTGTTGGTCCCATGTGGTCAGTTGAGGTCTACGGGGGGGTGAATAGACCTCTTTTCTTTCTCAATGTTTCTCCAACTTTTCTTATCAGCAGAGTAAGCTGATCAAACTGGTGAGACTACTTTGCTGATTGCGCAGTTAGCTTAAACAGCGAAATTGACCACTCGTCTGATTTGCATATCTGTTTCAGTTTAAATCAGAGTGTGAAACTTGTATGCAGCAGATTTGTCAAGTGTTTTTCAAACAAGTTATTTTCTTACTTAAAATATTTTATCCCCAGTTTTAAACTCCTTTTTAAAATCTTTTAGGTTGCTCAAGTGTTTGTATGCTTTTGAAATATGCAAGTAAAATTGCAAGTAATCAAACACAGAGAATTTTTATAGTGGTTATATAGAAAAGAATGTCTTTTAGTCAACTCTTCCAAATCACGAAGATTTTGGGTACTAGAAACACTAAGTAACCTAGTACACTCTTCTTGTGCTTTTACAACAAATGATAAAGCCACAATTTCGCTATAGGAGATCACAAAGAAAACCTATACTATGAAATTATATCACTCACAAAGATGGATATACACTTCGCACAACACTCACAATTTACAGAAATCACTCAGATTTTGTTTTAGCTTTGTTTCTTCAACTCGGCTTTGTCAACAGATGACTCGGCTGATGGTGATCTGTTTTTGAGTTTTTGAGACTTAGAAGATTTTGATCTTTGAATGCTCTCTCAGTTGTTGTGTTCTTCACTTGTCTAACTCTTGAATTCAGATCTATTTATACTCGTGAATTTGAATTTATGCCCGTTGAAGTAAGACAGATTTTCAGATCTTCCTCGACCAGTTGTCCTTGTTTCAGAATGGCTTCTGCAACTGTTAACTGTACAATTTTGCTGTACTTTTTGTCAAGTCGCATTTAATGCACCTTGCTGATCCGAGGTTTCTCTTCAATCATTTGTCTTTAATACCCTATTCTTACAGCATTTATTACATCAAGTGCATTTCTTACCATAACTTCCTGATCACTTCCACTCTGTTGATCGAATCCATTCTGCTGATGAACACTCTGCTGATTCAAATTGAACACATCTGATTTGACTCTGCTGAAGTCCACCAGTCTGATTCTGTACTCAACATTAGATCAATAGTCTTCTGGACAAAAGTTCAACCTTTCTGATTTTACTTGTCTTCTCAGATTAAATTTTCAGAGGCTTGCTAAGCTTCCATTACTTAGCTCATGACTTTTGGAAATCATCAAAACATCCCTTCACTTCTTCATCTTCATCCAACAATTTACATTCGTGTAAAGGTTCCGCTTGAGCTTAGAATTTGTAAAAGCTAAGTGTTGTATAGAACTTTTAGTGCATTGTATTCAAACATATTAAGGAAGAAGAGTGGATTAGAGGGATTACACCACCCTTGAACCACTATAAATTATGTGTTCTTTAAATTTCTGCATTTACGTTTACATTCCATACGAATATACTAGTCATCTGTCAGGTTTGAGTTTTAAAGGACTCAAAGAATTTTCAAAGAGAAAAACTATTTTGTGTTAACAAAATATTGTTCAAGTAAAACGTTAGATTAAAACTCATTTTATTCCGCTGCATACTCACAAACTCTGATTTGATTAACTGTTTTGTACTAACTGAACTAAGAACATCAAAGTAGTTATTCATCTATGAGCCAAGTGTGGATAGCTGAGTGATTATCCATCTGTTTAAAGAACAGTCGAGTACACTGCACATCATAAATTTTATTTTGTGAAAGATTTGAAAAGTTTTAAAATCCTCTTCCCCAACCCCCACCCCCCCACCCCCCACCCCCTCTAGACCCTTTTGACCACTTAGGACCGACATGATTTATCAGTCTTCCACTCTCAAGTTCCGTTTAAAGAATTCTTTGATAACCGTATACTTGCTTCATGCCTGCTTTGGGTCTCAATCCGTTGAGTTTGTAGTGAATTGCATGAATTCATCTTCATTCACTTGTGATCACATTGTAATCGGTTGATCGTATTGAAATCTCATTTCTACATCGAAACTCCCTAATAGAATGTTGTTTCCATTAAAATTCTTGAATCGTATTTCAAATATCGTCTCTAAATCAAGGATCTCATAAACGTTATTATTATTGAGATCAAATGATCGTATTTGGAATCTCGCTTCTAGTTTCATTTTGATTTTTAATCACATTGTATCGTAATCGATCGAATCATATTTGGAATCTCACTCTACATTGAAACTTCGTTCAATTGATAATCCTTGTTCATTTGAGATTCCTAAAATGACAAAATATTATAATCTTGAACGTATTGGTAATCATTAAATGATTGATCGATCCAAAGGGCATGCCCTTGAGTAATTATATCAATGGGCACGGGGTTGTACAAATCGCGACATTCAGCATTTTCCCACGGCCGCGGGGCTAGGTGTCCCGCAACCGCGGGAGTTTGGTCCTGCTTTGCCGTACTTCCTTGCAAGTAACATATCTTCTAAGTACAAACTCCAATTACGGATCCGTGAACTCCATAGCGTAGCTAACTTCCTCCTCTACATCATACTAAAATTCCAGCTTCATTGGACCATTCATCAAATATTTATGCTTGTTGGAGTGAGCAGTTATCAACGACTATTACACCACTTACTCCGATTTTTTCTCCTTTTGATCGGCATCCTTCGGGGTCTTCTTCGGTCATTGCGCTGTAATTCTTAGGTCCTACACAAGCCAAGGAAATAAACAACACAACAACGAAAACATGATACGAAGAAACAGAAAATAAGAAAAAAAAACACCCAAAAAAACACGAAAGCTTAAGGACAAACAATACTTTTGAGCTTGATAGTGCCAGTAATAATGTCGTTTTCACAACATTATCAAATCCCTATTGTGAGTTGAATTCACATGCTTTCAGATCCTAATTTATGTCGTTTCTGAGAATGTTGGGATTGATTCGATTCATTTTAGGTAGTTTTGCATATCATGGACGAATTGGTTTGATTTTAGATAGTGTTGATATTTTACTCTAAATGTGCAGGCTTTTAGGTGAATTTCTGAATGCAGTGAAGATTTCATGAATTTGTGGAATGAGGGCGAACAAATAAAAAGTCAATGAGATGATTTGGAGCAATGAAAGTTCAAGGAAAGATCCAAAGAAGTCAAGTAGTGCAAGAACAATGAAGAAATAATTTGCCAAAGATATTACTACGTATTAAAAGGATCATACCACTTACATGAAAGATCCAATGAATCTAAATTTTGGATATGTTATAGAGGAGTGAGTTATCTACGTTACTGACTTTACGGATCCGAATTTGGAGATCGGATAATAAATATATGCATGTCGCAATAATGTCGCGCAGACCACTGACGCCGCCATTTTTCATGACTGCCACAACGGAATCCTTGGGCAGTGAGTTTCCGCCACCTCTATGATCGCCACAGCTGTCACGCCTTGAACAATCCAAAAATTTGCGTTTTTGCTGAATTTGAGTTGTAAACTTCCGCCAGTCATTCTCCTAACCTAAATGAACCTCCCAGACACTTTCCTACACAATTTCCACCTCTTTAAACACCTATAAAAGGTCTCTATAGCACACATCGAAAGACACAACCTTTTACCACCACTCTTCATCACTTTTAAAGAAACACCAGAGAGAGATAGAGATTTTAGTGAAATCCCAAGTATGGTGGAGGAAGTTTTGTGGACAACCAAAGACGGATGGAAACCTTTCTGAAGTTTGACAAATTGAAGAAGGCGTAGTTGCAGAGCTATTTTGTAAAGGAGTTTTACATCATAGTTGTAGAAGTTTTCAGATTTGTCTATGAATATGAAGTTATGTATCATTACAATAATGTTTGTTTATATTTCCATTATGAATAGTTAAATATAGTCATTAGGGCTACGAAATTATTGAACTATGTATTGGATTATTATCTTTGAGTTTATATGGATAATTATGTTTGGCGTAACATGTATGATTCCTTAAACTTATCTCGTCTATGCAGTTTATGCGTGAATAACCACCGTAACCCTATCTGGTGTAGGGATTAGATATGTGTAGGTTATTGTTACTGTCTGTGGGTTACAATGTAATCTCTTGAGGACTAGGTACGGTCTGGATATATTTATTCGATGATCCCATACACCTTTAGGTTAGGATTTAGTAATCCTTTGTTCTATCTATCAGGAAGATGCATTAGTGCAGTAGTACGTGTAGCGACTTGGAGTGTTTTGACTGAGATTTGGTTGTAATTCGCTTACCGGGGTAACATATTAATTGAATCCTTGGGTAACATAATAATTAGGTTAAATGCATATAATCAAGTTAGTAATTTAATCATAGTGAAGTAAAATCCTATGCCTTCAACTACTGATCTAATCTCTCGATTATCTGCTCTTGGTTAGTTAGTTAGTTTAGTTAATGGTTTAATTAATTGCTCTTGCATCCTTAGTTTAGTTAATTGCTTTGAAACAACAATCATCTATGTTACTTGTTTACTTGCACTCTTGATGCGTTAATTCGACTTAAGATAGGAATAAGAATTAATGATTTCTTTAGTCAAGTCCACGTGGGTACAATATTCGATCTTAAGATCAATTTTTTACTTATCGACACGTGCACTTGCGTAAATTGTCTTGCGTAGTTACGAAGACAACATCTCCTCGAAAGTACCCAATTGGATTCAGCCCCACCCACCCCCCTCCCCACGGTACCCCCGCACACATAGAGTTGGAGGTTTGCTATGTCGAGGTTGAATCGGCATGAGTTCGGACATGGCTAAACATTATCGCAAGGTAGCGCCCTGATTATTGAAGGAATTTATTTTTCAGATCATATTATAAGGTAAGTATATAGTAGCAGAAATATAAAATAACATCATAAGCACTATATATATGGCTTCTTTTATCATAATAATAATTATGTTATTCCAAGAAAATTCATTAATAATGTCTAGCTTAAACAGTCCAAAACTTTAATGAAACTTCCATGTAATAAACTTAATCAGCAATTAGAATGCTAATTAAACTTAATTAAGTCATGGTGTTTTGCCACCTCCTCCTTTCTTCCCTCTAGGATCATGCTTGGGATTATGAATTGCATAGTCATAATCCAACACCGTGTCCAATCCCATAAGCTTTCTTGAATATTTTAGGACATTTCCCTGTTATAAACATTAATCCAACACTAAAATAATTGTACAATTTGTTTCAAAATGTTATTGCAAAATAACAAAAATAAAACCTTATAGTTAGATATCTTCTAATGTTACCTAAAAGATTGCATATTTAGTGTCACATCATTGATCTCTCAAGACTTTTGGTCCAACATTTTATAAAATACTTTTGGTCACCTTGTCTTCTTTAGGACCAAAATGCTAAATAGAAACTATCATATGGACCAAAAAAAATATAAAATAAATCAAGAAATTGGTATCAAAAGTGCATATTTGTAAACTGCAGGTATAAATAAATTGGGAACAAAAGTACAATTTTGTAAAGTACGGAATCAAATGTAATGAGGTCCTGTACTTTACAAAATTGTACTTTTGGTCCCAACTTATTTATACCTTCACTTTACAAAATGCACTTTTAATATGATGAGGTCCAGTCTTATGAGACTAAAAATCCAATTTATGTTTGGTTTTATTTTATTGCAAAAGAACATGTTATATACTAATTACCTTATGTGGCAAAAGGACAGGGTTTAAATCAACTCCATAGCCCTCAATTGTGCCTAAAAATGGGATCAAAGAACTAAGATTATATTTTTTTTTTCACTTTTTAATAAATTGTACTAATAAATGCAAATTTGAGAATTACTCACCTGTATATTGACACATAAATATCAAGAGAAAAACTAGAATAGAAGCATTTGTTCTTGGATTCATGGCTGTTTTGATATATGTATTTAGCCTTAGTTGAATTTAAACCATGGTATTTGATATTTAAAGGGAGAATGGGGAGCTTTTATAAGAAGAAAGTGGCCATGAAAGATGATGCTTCTAGTGCAATCCACCCACCCAATATCTCATAAAAATGATATGATGAAATGCATTACTAAAATATAAGTCAACTTCACAATATGTACATGCTGCATCAAAATAGAAGTCAAATACTAACATGTGATTGATCTACTGGAAATGACTGATCACTACAAAGTAGCAAATCCAGGTTCGAATTTTTGTTGGAAGAAATTCCCCCTTAACGTGTCCGACATGCATCAATAATGATTAAATACTTCAAAAATAAAAAAATAAAAAATAAAAGCCAAATAGTACATATATGTATGTGGACATGAATTTTGTTTAAGTCAACCTTTGCATGGCTCAAAGCACTTGCTAATTTTCAGTTTGGCTTTTAATTTTCACTTTTCACCATTCACCTTATTATAAGTCATCCTGCTTTTCTGTCGATTTTTCTAATTTGAACTCATTAGTTGTGCCAACAATTAAATAAAAAATTTCACTAAAAGTTGCACATTAGATTACTATTCTCTGTGTGAGTTCAAATTTTCAATTTAATCTTTCAAAAATTTAAAGTAACAACTCTTTAGACAGAAACATACCAGATAATTCTGTAACCAAGGATTTCAGGGCATGGGCGGACCTTGGCGACTTTTAATGGGGGCCAAAGTTCTTTTTTTAAGCAAACTCGATATTTTTTAATGTTTTAATGAAATGACAAAAACTAAAAGTATCAAAATTAAACGTTTCAAGTGTTTTGAAATGATCTATAATATATATTTATCATTATAAAATACACAATTAACCGAAATGTACCATTAATATTTAAATTATCATGCATTTAAAACATTATCCTATATTTAATTCTAACACAAAGGTTATACTAGTATATATATATAATGCATATCATATTCATTATCATATAACAAATACTATATGTTAAAATTAATTTCAAATTTGTCAATGGTAACATATTTGTTTAAATTAAAGAAATTACTATCTTTTTGGACCCAACCGAAAATTAGCCTATTTGAGTTATGCATTTGACTACATAACATCAAAAAAAATTGAATATCCATAAATAAAATAAAAATAAAAATAAAAAAGTGTAATGACTGTATAATATCTAGAAGAAATTGAATTTCCACAAAAAATATGACTATATAATTAATGTCCAAAAAAAAAGTTGAATTTCATGAATAAATACGAGTATATATTTTCTTAAAAAAGATGAATTCTATGAATAAATACGAGTATAATGTCCAAAAGAAATTCGAATTTTCATAAAAAAAAATAAGGAGTGAAATTAAAATTCCATAAATAAATATGACTATATTATAATGTCCAAATAAATTTGAATTTATATCAAAACATTTTATAGCAAACAAATAATGTGCCTATTAAGGATAGAACTTGGGGGGATTATTGCATATTTTGTGCCACAACTATAGCTCACTAGCGTTTCTACCACATTACTTTTCGGGCTGGCACATTTGGTGCCACAACTTCAACATCACTGTCATTTCTACCCCATTAAAAAAATAATAATTTCCATCCACTAAGAATTAGGCTACTTGGATGTTTTATTTGGGGGAAAAAGAAGAAGGCGGGTAACAATTTAATTAAAGGAATGTTTGGTGAATTTTATAGGAAAAGTTAGGATTTTGAATTTTGGTATTTTTTTTTAATGAAAAAGACGTTGAATTGTCAAAATCCCCATTTTTCATGTTACATGGCCCACACATGGGGGAATTTCGGGCAATTTTGAGATTGGGCCTCAATTGACACCAAAATTGCCAATAATATTGAAATTGTGGCACTAAATTTGACAGCCTGAAAAGTTAATATGCGATAATTGTGGTATCAAAAATGCAATAATCCCGAACTTGGGACATCACCAAACCTTAATGAGATCCTAAGTCCTAACCACTATACCAATTGATTTTCTCTATATATACTTGCATATTCATATATATAGAATTGTTTTTCCTTGGGGAACCATACCCCCGTCCCCAAGGGGGTCCGCCCTGTTTGAGGTTGAGTAAGATAAATATTAATGAAGAGGAAATTGTACTTTTTATGTCAAACTTTCATTTTATATATTTGATATCATATTTTTTTGAAAAAACACATTTAATATTATGATTTCACCTACTCGACACATTTTCTTTCTTCGTCAAATTTTGGACGGAAAACGCTATAACTCCTTCGTTATAAGGCCAAATTTTGTGTTGTTTATATGGATGGAAAGCTCTTGACGAGATATATCTGACGGTACAGGTTTCAATTCATAAAACGCAACAAACAATCCACAATTTAACAAAGTTTCGGGATATTAATCAAAATTAAATCATATCTCATAATCTACAAGAAATTCTGCCACAAAAATTTTCAGGTTTGATATAGGGTACATGAGCATTCCATTTTAGTGACTTAACGGTTGTTTTTGTCCAAAATTTATGGAGAAAGGAAATGTATCGAGGGGGATAAAATAATTGTATTAAATATTTTTTTTCAAAAAGGATGATACCAAAAGTATAAAGTAGATGAAAGTTCTGTATGAAAAGTTCAATTTCCTCTGTTAATGAAAAATTCACATATCGTCGTGAAGAGTAGTCATGCCTCAAATCAACATTTCACAGCATTGAGGGACTCCTATGTTCACTCCCATAAGGGTTGCTAATACTAACGTTGATTTCTCTTTTTTTATTATAAAAAAAGAAATTTCAAGTCGTCGCACATATTAATTCACTCTCTTAATAAAATATTCGCTCTTACCAATGTGCAAATCAATTTTATAGAGAATATATATGCTATGAGTTTTATAGAGAATATATATGCTATGATAATATTACAATTTCTTCATCTTATGGAAAGAAAGAAAAAAGGAACTAAACTTGGTGCAAGAGGTGAGTTATGAATCATGAATTATTTGATCATGTACTTTGGCCATGTGAACTATATGAAATGAACCTAAGATTTTTGAACTCTTTAAACTTTTAGTGCAATTTGACTTGTCAATTTTACCAAATTCCATCTTTAACCCATGGTGCTTCTGATCCTCATATTTTTTAGATGAATAAATTTCGGAAGAGACAGAAATGGACAGTGGCCTACCAAATAAATCAATGTGAATGAACAGTTATCCTTGTGTTGAATTTTTTTGAGAGACATTAGTGGTGGCACTATCAAAAGGTAGACATGTACAACAACATAGACAACATAAATTGAAGGATTTTTTTTTTATGTTTTTTTAGAATGCATCAACAATCAGTAATTACATCAGAAATTATTTCAATAAACCCTCAAGTATAAAAAATTATAAATAATAAATCACTACCAAACACTAGTATTAAACTAATGGAAAAATCACATTAATGAGAGTTGAACCCAAGACTTTTGGTCCTAGGACCTCAGCTTAATTGAAGGATTATTTGTAATAATATTAGTATTATGTGTACGTTCTAATAATGTAAAAAAAAAAAATTTGTTATATTTATTTATTGACGGATATTCATCGTATTAATAGAAAAATAGGTAATCCTTAACACATGCATGCTAAATACAATGAATTATTTAATTACTCCGAAATCATCATTGTAAAGACTTTAATTAGTTGGGAGAAAATTGATAATATTTTGACTCCATGTTTTTTTTGGATGTTGGAAAGAATAATAAAAAATAAATAAAAACAAGACAATTGATAATTTATTTAATTTATTTTTAGCTTAAAAACAAATACTATACGACTAAATTGCATTCACAACACAATATAGACTTTTTAAAGGTTATTATTATTCACGAGAAAGAAAATGGAACATTGGTGGGGTATCGTGCGTACGTGATACTTAATAGTAGAGGGATCTCATTACTACATCTACATGAACACGATGAGATTTATAATTGTGCTAATTAAGATAACATATGGTTGTCTTTACTAATAAAATACATGCAGGTTGTATTTTGTAATAAACTCCAAATAGAGGCTACAAAAACCCTAAAAAATATATGTTACTAATGTATATGAGTTTGTATAATATTTTATGATAATAGTAGATTAATACAGGGTTAGATGAATCTAATGAATTGAACTGAAAAGGTGTTTTGTGTCAAATATTTAATAATACGAGGATTCTATGCAATAACCATTACAATTTTCAGATGAGAGTTATGTGCATGTTTTCCTTAAGACGATAGGTGATTCATACATTTTACCTATTAATGCCGAAATGAGCATCAACGAGTGATTAGTCTAGTGAAAATGACTAGTCTGAGAAGGCAAACCAACTTTCTCGTTACAGGCTCAATGTCTTTCGTACCTTGGTGTTTCCATCTACCAAGAACTAGGCTACTTGGATATTTTTATTTGGGGATTAAGGAGTTGGGGAAGAAGAAGAAGAAGAAGGCGGGTACCAGTATAATAGGTTAAGGGAATGTTTGATAAATTTTATAGGAAAAGTTATGATTTTTTATTTTTTTTATTTTTTATTTTTATGAATAATGAGTTGAATGGTCAAAATTTTCAATTTTCATGTCACATGGCTCGCACGTGGGGGGTAGTTCAGCCCAATTTTGAAACTGGACCTCAATTAGCACCGAAATTGCCACTAATGTTGAAGTTATGCCATCAAATGTGTCAGTTCGAAAAGTTATAGGATAGAAACGTCAGTGGGCTATAGTTGTGGCACCATAAATGCAATAATACCCTATTTAAAAAGAGATGAAATATTGAGGAGAATGAGACTATGACCAAATTTAATTCAAAGAAATCACCAACAAAAAATGATGAGGAGTAAAGGAAAAAAGATGCACGTCGGCCACTAATTGATCACAGTGACTGCACCTAAGGTTTGAACATCTGGATTAGATTGTGTGATGCGATGGTTATGATAGTGCATTCATAATAAAATGAAATCCTTATGACCCGTTTGTTTACTCGGGTGGATTTTTATTTTATTTTTATTTTTAGGAAAAAAATGTTGAATTATCAAAATTCCCAATTTTCATATCACATGATTAGCACGTAGGTAGAGTTCAGGCCAATTTTAAAATGGGGCCTCAATTAGCACCGAAATTGTCACTGTCGTTGAAGTTGTGGCACTAAATGTGCCAGCCGGAAAAGTTACAGGTAGAACCGTCAGTGGGCCATAGTTGTGACACAAAAAATGCAATAATCTCCTATTTAAAAAGAGGTGAAATTTTTAGGAGAATGAGACGATGACCGAATTTAATTCAAAGAAATCAACCCCCCCGGTCAGCTGGAGACGGAACTCCTCCTGAGGGCAGGCAGGCAGCTCTTGGACGCGCTCGAATTGCGGTCACCCTTTAATTGTTTTTTTTTAGTTTTATTCATAAAAAATAATTTATGTGTATGTAAAAATTATGGTAAAAATTCTAAAATTTTTGTAATACATGTGTAAAAAAAATGGTCAATTTATTTCATTGGTCAAATTTTTTATTTTAATATATATATATATATATATGTGTGTGTGCAAAAAATTGTAAAATTTTTGTATAACTTGTGTATAAAAAATGGTAAATTTTATTTTACTGGTCACGTGTATTTTTTAAAATAAAAAATATATATTATTATTATTATTGTAATTATTAAGTGAGAGTGGAGAAAATTTGAAATTGGATTGTTGATTCGGTTGGAGATGATAGACTCAGTAAGGCAGAGAGGTAGACAAAAGGAAGGAGTTGTCTGCTTCGACTGGAGATGCCATAACATAAATTTATGTACGATGGTACGGATGCGCTGGTTACTAGTTTTTTTTTAAAACTATTCAGTTTCGTAATATATACGTTTCACGCACTTTTTTTCAGAATAAATACATTGTACTCGCTTGAGTCCGTAAAATTTCTCTCTATACTTTTGTTGATTTAATTAATTTTCCAAGCTTGAATGTCGGGTTTAGAGAGTTTCGTGAATTAATAAAAAGGCTACCATGCCAATGTAATAGATCAAACCCTCTGTCACGTTTTTTGGAATTATACTTAATAATTTAATTAGTGATAGGTGTCTTGTTGGTCCCAATGTTGTTATAACGAGGTCTAGAGGGTGGGGTGAATAGACCTTTAATCTTAAAAACTTTTATTTCTTTTCCTATAAGATGAGTTCGCTTATTAGCAGTGTAAGACGACTAAGTTGTTCTTGCACTCAGCTTATCAGCAAAGTAGACTACTTAGCTGATTCAGCTTATCAAACTTATATAATCAGAGTTTCAAATAATGATGCAGCGGATAATGTAAGTGTGTTTTTTTTCAAACAATGTTCTCAACTCAACTTAATCTTTTCAAAACATAAATAGAGTTTTATCCCAAGTTAGAAATTCCTCAATTTAAAAGACTCTTCTTTAAAACGATTTACTTAGTTTATGAAATATGCAATGCAAGACAAGTAAAGTAAATCACACAATGAATTTTTATAGTTGTTCGGCAGGAACAAATCATCTTAGTCTACTCTTCTAAATCACAAAAATTTAGGTTATACTAGAAACACAAAGTAACCAGTACAAAACTTAAGCTTTTACAACACATGATAAGCCTCAAGTAGAACACTCAGTCCCCAAGTAATTCACTCAGAAAAACCTACTCTAATGCACTCAGCTAAAGAACCATTAAGTTTCACAACACAAGTTAAGCTTTAAGTAAGAACACTCAGTTCACTCACGGAAAATCACTCAGATGATCCAGCTCCGAAGTTATATCTTCTCACACAGATCGGATATACACTCTTTACAACTCTCAGTTGAATATCACTCATATATTGAGGTTGTTTGTTCTTTTTCTTCAATACTTTGCTTCGTCAAGACATGACTCTGCGTAGTGATCAAACGACTCAACTGATGGATTCTTGCTCTAAAGATGAAATCTTGAATTGTACAAATCTCTCTTCAATCTTCGGTCCTCGATCTATTTATACTCTTGAATTTGAAATTCTGCCCGTTGAAGATATGCGAAATTACATTTTAAACCTGAGCAACGGTCTTCTTCTTGACGACAGCTTTTGCAGACTGTTCAATTTACACTCTGCTTTACGGATCTGATCACTGTGTCAGTTGCATTTAATGCACTAAACTTGTTACCGTTGGAGACCTTTCTGACCGACTTTACTTAGCTGATGTGAGCACTCTGCTGATAATTAATCTGCTGACTCAAGACTGAACACATCCATCTTGACTCTGCTGATGGTAACTAGTATGATCTTCACTGATCTGAGATTCCCACTAAACTGATTCTGGTCACTTAGCTTCTAGACCGTGAGAGAGGTTTACTAAGTTTTTTATTTTTTAGTTGATGACTTCCCTTTTATCATTTTTGTCATCTTCAAAACCTTCTACTCAATTCTAACTTAATCAACTCAACTGATAAAATCACTTTGCTGTTCTTTTGAGTTAATAAATTAAATACTTTCAAGTACAGTCAAGATAGATTCATTAATATATAAGTGTGATAGAACACAAGTATGATAGAAGATGCTTTGACGTCAAACTCCACTAATTTGTTTGATACAAAAAGTAGAAATTGACATAAAACTTGATACCAAAAATAAAATTCTAATAATATATAGAACACAAATAAGTTGCCTTAGATTTATTGGTCGTTAAGATTATACTTATTTGTTTCTTAGGTTTTGGCAAGTAAAATTAAAATAAATAGAAAAAATGAGAGCTCAAATTTGAATTTGACATGAAATAATATCTTGATATTTCCTTATTGCTATATAAATGAGTTTGAATCATGTAAAAAATCGTTACCGTGAAATGTGAGTGCTACAAGAACGAACTTTGAAGCTGAGAAGATGGGTGCAAAAAGACAACAATTAATGTTTCAATCGTTAAAAAGAGTGCACTGAATAGCAGTTGAGGTCACTAAATCACTGTTCAATTGACACACACTGTTAGTTTGGAATGCTGATCAGAAAATTATTATTCTTATTTGCTTTTATTTTTGTGAAAATTGAACATTTTCTTAATAATTAGGGCCAACATTGTAATCCTACTTGGGTTTTTTTTTCTTCTTCTTTGTTTGGCTAAATGATGTCGTAGCCCGTTGGTAAAACGAGTTCCAAGAACCAATAGGTTATAGGTTCAATTCACACTAATGTGGATTTTTTAATTGTTTAATACTATTATTTGTGATTAATTTTCTGTATAATTTGATTGTAATTCAATAGATTTCTGATTTAGTGATGTCTATGTAAAGATATTAATGTAATGATCATTTCTCTAAAAACAAAAAATTGACTTATTTTTCTTAAGAGAAAAAGGTGGAGAAATGGTTCTTTGTGTAGAGGTTGGGCAGTTCACAATCTGAGTCGAAACGAAACCCATCCACAAATGAAATTAGAATGTGTCCCGTGCTATACACGTGATGTATTAAAAAAAATTGGTCTACGGTAAACATCGATTGTTCTTAATCATTACTGATTTGATGCGAATGTTTTAATAAGATAAATTATAACACTGTTTCTAAAATAAAATTATAAAATATGCTAAATATCATGAAAATCTTGATAAAACTATAATCTGGATAAAACTATTCAACCAAACTTTTAAGGATATTCAACCATAGAGTTTAAAACAATGCAACTAAAAATTGTTTAAAACTTATAAAATATTCTCTATCTTTTTTTTTTTTTTGAGAGAATAAAATATTCTCTATTGATATTATCTTAAGTAAATAATTAAATATCTTCAATCTTCCGAATGTCGCCTACTTCGAATGTATATCCCTCTGCATATAAAAGTAATTTAACTAGCTTTCTAAATCTATTTTTGCATCGAATGGTGTTAATTTCAGCTTTTTCGATATAATAAAGTTAATCATCATTTATTTGTTAAGATTTCAAGTTTATAGAAAGATTTCAATCTCTAATACTATGTGTTTGTATCATTTACATTTTACACTATAAGAGATAGGATGTTTCAATTGATTTTAATGTTGATAGAAGGAAATGAGTTAATTATATATCTCCTCCGATGAACTACGAAATTGTATTCTTAATTTGAATCTATACATTTAGTTGGCAAAATAAGAAAGTAAATGGAAATGATATTTTTTTTTTTTTTTTTTGAGGAAACATCCAAACCGGGTAAAGATTGCATTAATGATCAGTATCGTCAAGTACAAAATCAACAATAAACTCAGGAAGCTCTAACAAAGGGGAAGAAATATCAAGAGCAACTCTAGTTAAGGTATGAGTTACTGAATTACTATCCCTTAACACATGGGAACAGGAAAACGACACAAAATTCGAGGCCAGAAGTTTAATATCATCTATAATAGGGCCAATGGTATTTTTGGAATACTATGAACATCGGATACCTTCAATAACAGATTTACAATCTCCTTCAAGAATGAAATGACTCCAATTATGTCTAATACCAAACTCCACCCCTTTTATTGCTGCAATTGGTTTGGCTTCCTCGGGTAATAATGGAATCGCAATAGTCTGCACCATCCAAGCCACACATTGCCCAGAGCATCTCAAGCCATAATGCCAAAACTGCACCTTTTTCCCGGTATATCAAGTGCAGCATCGACATTGACTTTGATAAACTGTTCTTGAGGCGGCTACCAAAGTGATGGATATCGGTAAGGAGATGAGGAATTGGATTAAAGATATGAGTAAAGCAACGAACATGACGATCAAAAAAATATGTAGCTCGATTCCACACTTGCAATGGGTCCCAATCTTTCGATTCCCACACCATTTGATTTCTAGAAAACCATATAAACCAACAAGTAGTCATAAAAAGCCCAAACTCCTTACGATCACATATTTCCCTAACTTCATCAAGCCAACCACACACATTTTGCGCAGAAGTTTCATACGTAGAACAAGGGAAAGAAGAAACATCCCATACCACTCTTGCAAAAGAGCATTTAAGTAGGCAATGTAGCGAGTCTTCGGACGTTCCTAAACACCACGGAAAGTCATCCACGCCAATTGCACGACGATGTCTAGGAGCCTGTCGGACTGGGAGAGAACTAGAGCATATTGTCCAAGTGAACATTTTAACCTTCGGCGGAGCATCAATCTTCAAAATCCATTCCCAAACTTTATCTGAAATCGTACTTGTACCCCCTCCATTCATTTCGGCATTTATAGGAATTTTCATTTTGCACGCCATATAGTATGCTGATTTAACCGAGAACACACATTTCTTTTCATAATGCCAAATTTGTACATCCGGATTAATTTGATTTCCAAGTGGGATTTGGAAAATAAGATCAGCTTCATTCTGCCAAAAAATGTTATTAATAAGGTCCACATTCCAACCACAAGTATCCATATTTATCAGCTCATGCACACGAGCATAAAATTGAAGAAACCGAATGGGTGAACTTACTCATAAAATGACTTCCTTGGGCAGCCAACGGTCCATTCATATTCTAATATTAAGGACGTTTCCAACCCTCCATCTTAACTCAGCCTTTACAATGTAATTAGCACCGAAAATCCCCCTCCACGTAATTGACGGATTAGACCCCAAAGGAGCATCAAGAATAGAACAATTTGGAAAGTACTCGCCTTCAGCACTTGACTAAACATGCTATTGGATTATAATAAATTCTCCAATACTGTTTTGCTAAAAGGGTTGAATTGAAAGCTTCAAGATCCTGAAATCCAAGTCCGCCATCTCTTTTACTAACGCACATCGACGACCTCCAGTTAAGCCAATGAAGTTTATTCGCTTCCTTTTCATTCCACCAGAAATTTGCAATAAGTGATTCAATTTCCTTAATTAGATAAGCCGGAAATCTAAAGCAACTCATAAGATATGATGGTATAGCCTGAATTACTGCTTTTATAAGAATATCTTTCCCCACCTTAGACAAAATTTTCTCCTTCCACCCATGCAATTTCTTCCAAACACAGTCTTTGATATAAGCAAAAACCTCTCTTTTAGATCGACCAACAGCCAACGGAAGCCCCAAATACTTATCAAATTTTTCCTCTTGATGCAGTGGAAGAATATGAATAATCGTATCAATAGTCGCTTGGGGAGTATTTCTGCTAAACACCACACTTGACTTTTCAATATTAATGCTTTGGCCTGAAGCTCGAGTGTAAGTGTCCAGCACAGTCTGAATCCGTGTAGCTGCAGTCAGTGTTGCTTAGCATAAAATCAATGTGTCATCAGCAAAAAAGTAAGCGTGATATTGATGGAGCCGATTGGCGTATTGATACCCCCACAATATCATCATGCCGCTCCTCCTGCGATAACAAGGAACTCAAACCCTATGCACAAAACAACAGTGAGTACGGGGAAAGGGGGTCCCCTTGACGGATGCCCCTCTCCGGTTTGACAAAACCAATTTGATTTCCGTTAACCATAAACGAATAAGAAACTGATTTTACAAAAGACATGACTAATCTAACAAACTCATAATGAAAGCCTAATCGGATCAAACTTCCTTGAGAAAATTCCACTCTCCCCTATCATAGGCTTTACTCATGTCCAGTTTAATGGCCATATGACCAATTTCACCAGAACTTTTCTTTTTCATATGATCAGTTAATTCGTAGGCTAAGAGAACATTATCAATAATTTGACGTAATTTGACGACCAGGAACAAAAGCAGATTGGAAATCATTGTTGGAATTCGAAGGATACGAATCCCTAATTCTTACTCGGAATCTCCATGGATCACCCGCAAGAATTCAAACGCCATTTTGACCGAACACCGTGGTTAAATCACCGACTTCTTCATCTTCAAAACCTCACGTTTTGTTGCTCCCGGTGGAGACTAAATCACATACAGACGTAGCCTAAATTCCACGATCTAAATACCAAAAATAGTATGATAATATGTACCCATAAATGACCCGAAAATATACCCAATTATGTTCCTCATAAATACATACATATATGTATAATATATATATATATATATATGGAGATGAAACGAAGAAGTTTTTGCTTCTCTGTTCTTGGGGAGTAAAGGGACGAAAGTCCTTGGACTTTATGTCCAATTTGCAGATTGATGGGGAAGCCGTGTGCTTCCCCTCTCTTTATCATCATGGGGAGTTAACCCCACTTAATGGGTGGTTAACTCCTTAATGGGGAAGTGGTTAATAAACCATTTCCTCCAAATCCCCATTTAATTAAATGGACCGGGTAGGGTCGGGTCGGGTCGGGTCGGGTCCGAAATGGGCGGACCCGTTTCAATCTAATATCTCCCACTCGCACATGAGGGCTATACCCGAGTCTAAAGTGACTATGGCAACATATACATCAATTCATATAGGTAAATAGATCGTGCGACCGGCGAGCTAAAGAGCATTAAGAGTTGTACACCTGTTAGGGTTATACAACAACTCTTTCTCACAAAACATGAGGACATTAGAACTCGCTGCACCCCAAACATCTTTTTTACTAACTGAAGTATCTCTGATCCCCCAATGATAAAAGAGCATACTTCACTTCATCACTCACATGTATCCACAATCATGTCCCAAACACTTAAGTTTGACATATTGGCTGCGCAGCTTTGAATACAGGTAGCGTGTGTTAGCTATAAGAAGTCTTCATTTCCTACTAGAATCTTTCGATCTTACTTCAGCTGCTTTCCTAGACACGTACCGCATCACCGTAAGATTCATGGTTATTAGTAGCGTGCTAAAGTAGCAACACCTAGGTAAAATCTCGAGAAACAGTCTAAAGTCTTAAGGGTACACATTGAGATTTTTACAAACCTCTAGGTCTCACACAATGAGTGAGCAGGGATCTTTCACTCATTTCCCAATGGTCACAAAGCACACGTGGTATGAAACACGTGCTATTGTGCCTTACTTCATTCTATGAAGTCTATGTCATTTCATTAGCACATTACAGATCTTGGTCTAAGTGATCATCTACACTTAACCTGAATTTTCTCTTTAGTCCTCAAAAACAACAAAGTTGAGACAAATTCACATCTGGCCATTAGACAAGTTCAATGGATAGTGGGAATCCATTTTCGATTACTTATGTTCATTATAGTAATCTTATCTTAATTGATCAATCAATCGACATTCGTATCTTGTACTCATACAAGATTGTCTATTCTCAATGATTACTATAGTCACCATAGTAATCTAAATTGATTTTTAATTAAGGCGATACTAATTTTATCTTGCGCTCTTTACAAGAATAAAATTATCTCATCTCTGCACATACTCAATGTCAGAGGCGATTGCTCGTGTGAGAGAGCCAATCTCTACTTGTCCGACATTCTACGACATTGAATATATGCTTTTCAAATCATGTACAAAATCATTCCAATGTCTCAAAAATTATGGGATTGATCTTATGAACTTCCAAGTTCATTTAGATCAGAGATCTACGTAATTCTAGAGACTATTACACAACCCACAAGAAAAATCTCTAGTTCTGGGCTTAGTACAAAACTTGCCATGATATTGTACGTAGACAACTAAATGCAAAGTTCTCATTGAATTTTGCTTATGATATCTCCAAAAAACATTCAATTGTGTAAATATTTGGTCTGACAATAACAATATTTATATTGTAATGTACGATGGTGCTTTAGACATAACATACCATCACAGTCCGTACTGCTTACATTTGTAACGATCACAAATGCCTCAAGACCAAATATTTAGTTATACTGCATATCCTTGTGCTACAAATTTCATAATTTGTGTGCACATAGATACATATGTTTGCTTTTTACCACATCGATAGCTAGTAAAAGTTCCTTAGCATCTAAGGAAACAAATGCAATATTTTAAAGGTTGTCAGTAACCTTTTTATTGAAGTCCAAAATCATACTTATGATTTGACTTAGAATTATAGACCAGATCCATGGCATAACATAAATTAGAGTAGGTAATTGGTTACGAACCAATTGATATTCTAATAAGATTGGATTCAGTGATCTAGACTTTTCATTCAAAGAACACATTTCAAGTTTCAGAAAATTTACCTCTTACTATAGAAGTACTGGTAAATACAAAAATCCACTTTTAAGAATTATTCCATTAGTCCGCTGACCACGAAAATAATTCAATGAATTTCTTCACCAAATTTCTACCTTTAATTCCTCAATTCAAAATTGGGGATAACCATTTTAAAAAATGGTCTTTTCATATTCCAGGTCTAATATATATTCACTATAGTAAGTCAGAGGTAATAAACTTTGTGTCTCTTTGAAAATAACCAAATTTGAAACTTGGTTCGATTGTACAGGCTAGTATTAAGTTTTCTTCCATTTCGTAATGTGTCTCACTCGTGAGACAATTGAACATCTTCTCTGTATTTGAAATAAGCTACGGTTCATGTGTGGTCCTTTCATTTGAATGAATCCAGTAAAACATAAATTGTTCCCACTCGAAAATAGGAAGCAATTTGGATAATCACATCCAAGTGATATATCAAATAAATGACTACTCTTTGAACCGATTTACACAAACAAATTTAAATACTCTAAGACCAGTTCATCTAGTAAATACATCTATAAAGATTATATTTTCCGATTTAATAGCAAGTACACTTTCACCTCATTATTCATTCAAGAATACAATGCATTTTAGACTTTATATATCCCCAAAAGATATATTAATTTTTCATGTGATCATATTTCTTAAATACATTAGAAACTTAGTCAAGACAAACTCAACTATCTGATCACTTTGTCTAAAATAGCTAAGGTCAAACCAACATCTAACCTTGGCTTGTGTAAAGTGAAAGTTACTGAAGTTGAAAGTCGTCTTGTTATGCATTAAAAGTTAACAAAAAAGGAATATTCCCTCAAGGAAATAAAATGTTAACTTAAGATGCAATGAATCTCATTTCCAAAACTCAAGTTAATTCCCTTAACACAATTATATAAGTAATAGTGTTAGAAATAACTAATTTCGGATAATTTCATTACATGGATCACCAAAATGATCGTATAGATATTCGTATCCCTAATCTAGTATCAGAACCCATGTTCCTCGATACATTTGATTCCTTTAAGAAAATTTCAAAACACTGACGTGTTTTAATTTCACAAGAGATCAAATCAAAACAATCAAGATACACCATATCTTCATAAATGTAATGAAAGAATGAATTAACCCAACCTTCACTCAAATTAAATCACTAGAGTTAATTATAATGGAAGTTTAACTCTAACGGCCTTACAAAAATAGTTTGAGTGTCTTGTTTCCGTTACGGAACGAAATAAAGGAAAACAATTTTACAGAGTTGACTTCGAAAAGTCTTCTCAATGGGTTAGTGTTTCCACTTGCCCAATATGACCTAAGCAAATATGTCTTCAAGATATTTAATGTTTGCATTGTTTCAATGTCTCGTGTTGACAGTGCAACGATAATCATTAATGTAACTGAAACGTTAGGTCAATGTTTGACACTCCGAACTATTGCTAAAAGTCTAGTATCACACTAAGTATCACCCCAAAAGTGATAATGGTCAAGTCAATATTAAATTCAAGTAAAAATCTAATGTAAGAAGAATAAATTCAAAAGTCAAGTTTAGATTTCAAAGGTACTCCAATGTACCCTAATAAACTTGATAGGGACGTGAACACTTTTAGTTATTAATTACTAAAGCTACAGTCCACATAGGACAAGATTAGTAACATATTGTTCTAGAAAACAAACAATGACTACATAAGTGCTATTAAGTGCTATCTTTTCAACTTCATCCATAAACGAGTGAAAAGAACTAACCACATGGAAGTTATAGCACTTTTAGTCCCACACCGTTTTGGATTTCCATAATCCAGTGGTTTGTATTCTTCTAATTAGAATTATCTTCAGTCTCCTTTCGTTCATTTTGCCTCTAAAATTAAGTTTTAGCTCTTGAAGCTTAATCTTTATTAAATCAGATAGTCACGCAGACTTCAGCTTTTGGTCTCAAAACCACCAAATAACTAATTGAGAAGCACAACGAAATAATTAACATTTGAAAAAATCTCTTCACAGTTATGTGAATTAACATGACCTTTGAATGGTCTTTCAAATGGATCGAGACTGATTTAACTTGAATTAGTAACTCAATAGAGAAAAATTATGACTAATTGACTTTAATCTATCATTAAGTTTGACTGCATCCTTCCAAGTATCAACATACTAAGCAAGAGAGTTATTGATGGTCAAACTTTAAAGTCAATTGCGTTTACCTTGTTAGAGTTGTATTCTCATACTACTCTTTTAGGTGAACTTCATACGAGGTCATAATTACAAGACTTATCAGAACAGTTAAAGCAGCGGAATCATCTCAAATGACGTCCGATAAATCTTTGGTCTCTTTCCCGAGTAATAAGACCACAACAGGTCTTTAAAGACTTGATAGATGCTTTCTACAACATCATCCTATCCTACTCACAAACTGAATCTATAGAGACAAAATGTTACAACATTTGTCAATGAGTACTCGTACAATACTCATTTACCTAAGATTAAATGCCATGATCCGTCGATTAATGAGATATCATAATCGCCCATCTATATCTAAATTTCGTACACAACAAATCAAACTTGGTTTGAATCCCATAAGGTACAGCATCGAAAGTTCACGCAATGTTCCCAATCATCTCCCATAACCAAATGTTCATCATCACTCATTTAATTCCCTGTACGAAATTAAATAGTTCTAGGTGGGAATTATTCAAATTCTACCAACCTCGAACTCCCACTTAAATACATATTTCTAAGTACTTTAGAGGGTTAAACGTGTATATTTCACAAGAACACGTCATGTACCATATATAAGGAGATATGTATGCATCAAACACATTAATGCGACGACACAAACGAAGAGTCATGTTTACATAAACACAATCATTTGTCAATCGATAATCTCCTTAGAATATTCTAATGACCAAGTCTTAGGAGACAAATGCTGACAAGATTCGTCTTAACTTATTATAGTTCTTTCCCGTGATGGAGATAAATCTCGAAGATATGGGAACGTTTAGAACTTTGAGGGTAGCGATAGAATAAATCATCAAATTATTCATTTTACCCTTTAATTCAAATAAGACTAACTGAATTCCGAATTCAGTAAGTTGTTTTCCAACATATCGGATAAACGACATATTCATTCCATTAAAATGAAAATTAATCCTTCGGTGTTTTTCTTTTAGATCTCAGCTAAAGAAGTGTCTCAATTCCATCAACTTTCACCGTTTTAGGTTCATTACCGTAAAACTCGATAAGTGTGCAAAACACTTTCATTAGAATTTTTAACTTTTGCAACATACAACAATTGCAAAATAGGTTTAGATTCTTTAGTGATAGTCGCCCTCCCACTAGGTCCGACATGCATCGCAATTTCAAAAATGAGTTAAATATTTTATCGTGCTTAAAAGCCAATTTGAAATATTATTAATTCTTTTCATAAAGAATATTCTCATTCAAAAGCTAAAAATTGTCCATAAGCACATGTCCTAATTTCACAAAAATCTTTAAATAAAAAATCTTCAAGTTTACAAAGAAAAATTAGGACGACAATTTTCTAAGTGTTCCAACACTTTCATCGGTGGTCCCATATTTTAAAATAATTTCAGAGTTTCCCAAAATAAATTTCATAAATTTTCTTGATCCAAAATATTTTTAAACCATTTTCTTCATGCAATGAAAATTGAAATTGATAGGTGGGAGTTGCCAAACACTCCCACTTGCTAGATATTTCCTCTGAAATATTTTTCAAACTTTCACAAAAAAAATTTAGAATTTTTCAAAAGTCGAAAAAATAATTGTCCACAAATTTTCAAATAGTTTCAAGGCATGAAAATCAAGAAAATATTTTAACACTCTGAAAAATTAATTTAATTCACCAAAAAATCAGAAATAAAATTCTGAGCATGTAGGAATTTTTCCGACCAAAACCGGTCACCGGAAGACACTTCACGCGCCACCATCATGTGTGGGCATGTGCGGCGCATGTGGCAGCACGACTCAGTAGAGGCTGCTGACATGGCAGTTGCAGAGTGGCTGATTGGGCTGCTGGCATGGGCAGTAGTCCATGCGCGTGAGGTGGCGCGTGCAAGTCACCCACCGCCTTGCCTTCGTTTTTCGGCGACGTCCTTCAGGCTTCCCCTAGGTTTTTGGGTCTTCTGATTCCAATGGTGAACTCCGTTTTTCAATTTGACCACCGGAAATGCATGTTTGGGCAACGGACAGCAAGGGCGAGAGTGGGTAAGTGAATAGATCACTATTCATGATCTTCTCCAACAAGAAGAAATTTACTATTTCGAACCTAACTTCATTTGGCCATAACTCCTTCGTTACAAGGCCAAAATCAGTGATCTTTATATGGTTGAAAAGCTCTTGACGAGAGCTTTCTAATGGTATAAATTTCCATTCCCAAAACGCAATAGATTATTCCCAGAAAATTATCAAATTTTCGGGTATTTAATCAAAATAAATTCATATCTCCAAATCCGCAAGGAATAACATCATAAAAAATTCCAGATATGATATTCAACATATAAGCATGCTATCATAAAATTTTTGGAGCAAAATATGAAAAATTACGAAAATCACCATTAAAGCTCAAGCAAGAACTCAAAATCGGGTTTCCTGATTTTTGAACAAATTATCACCCAACATGCTCAATAAACATTCCAAAAATCTCTGTATCATATATTAACAACACAAGCATGTTGATTTCAGAATTTAAAGGCATGATACATACAATTAAAAAAGTGCCATAATGTAATTAACTATTCAGAAAATATTCCGAAAACGGTTAACATGTGAGATTGGGCCGATTGTCTCAATTGCAAAAAACAGACGGCTTCTGTTTAATTGAGAATGTGGGGAAACAAGAGTTCTCCACAAAACAGAATATAAAAGCATGATTACAACTTCAAATCAAGCAAGAATCATTCGGGTTCAACATAATTGCATTTTCAAAAACGAAATCATGCAATTTTCAGAATGTAAAGGCATAATTTATAACAATATAAAAATCATGCCATTCAAGAGCAAGCATATAATCATACGGATTTCAACAAAAATTTCATATCCAAAAAAAAAATGAAATTAAAGTCAGAAATTAACCAACAATGGCTCTGATACCAATGTTGGAATTCGAAGGATACGAATCCCGAATTCTTACTCGGAATCTCCATGGATCACCCGCAAGAATTCAAACGCCATTTTGACCGAACACCGTGGTTAAATCACCGACTTCTTCATCTTCGAAACCTCACGTTTTGCTGCTCCCGGTGGAGACTAAATCACATACAGACGTAGCCTAAATTCCACGATCTAAATACCAAAAATAGTATGATAATATGTGCCCATAAATGACCCTAAAATATACCCAATTATGTTCCTCATAAATACATACATATATGTATAATATATATATATATAAGCGTATATATATATATATATATGGAGATGAAACAAAGAAGCTTTTGCTTCTCTGTTCTTGGGGAGTAAAGGGACGAAAGTCCTTGGACTTTCTGTCCAATTTGCAGATTGATGGGGAAGCCGTGTGCTTCCCCTCTCTTTATCATCATGGGGAGTTAACCCCCACTTAATGGGTGGTTAACTCCTTAATGGGAAGTGGTTAATAAACCATTCCCTCCAAATCCCCATTTAATTAAATGGACCGGGTCGGGTCGGGTTAGTCCGAAATGGATGGACCCGTTTCAATCCAATAATCATATATAACAGAATTCATCACATGTTTTAACCTATTAGCAATAGTTTTAGAGGCAATCTTAAAGATAGCATTGCACAGACTAATGGGCGGAAATGAGAAACCAACTCAAGATTTTTGCACTTAGGGATCAAAACAATAGTAGTGAAATTCCAGTCCTCACAGCAAGAGCCATTATTCAAGAAATCAAGCACGAAACAAGTAACATCATTCATGACCAACAACATGCCAATTGAAATGGATTTTGTAACATTCGGATACTTTTCCGTATTATGAAAAATATTAAATTTGCATGAAGATCTTCTTCCTTCAAAGAAAAAAGAGAAAAAAGAATTTCAATTCAATGGATTTTGTAACATTCAGATGCTTTCTGGTATTATGAAAAATATTAAATTTGCATAAAGATTTTCTTCCTTCAAAGAAAAAAGAGAATTCAAAGATTTCAATTCAAAAAAGGTTTCTTCTGCCGGGACACGAACTCGGGGCATAAGAAATTGTGCCGAAATTGTTCGGCCTGTTTGGATCAATTTTGGTCCAAGTGTTTCGCCTATGAAACGGGCCAAAATTTATCACTTTGGTGTTTGGGCAAAATTCCCACGAAACACGAATTTTAATTAGTGGCCCAAACAACTTGAAATATGCCATATGTGCAGACTGCAGATGTATAATTAATGAGAGCAGAGGTACAGAGGAGAGAGAGAGCGTACACAAGCCGTTCTCTCTCCTCTCCATATTTTTTAATTTCAAAAGCACATATGTAAATAGAATTATAGAACCATTATGTATATTATTATATACTATAAATTAATCGTTAGATTCATTATGGTTATTACTATCCTTATATATACAAAATTAAATTTCTCTACAGCCCCCTTTTCTTTTTTTTAATCGCTAATAGTTATATAAAACTTGCAAGAGTGACCTAGTTGGTGGAGCAAGTGAGCGCGGTATCTATGACCCGTGTTCGAATCCACTTGCCAACACTTTTTAGGTCGAGCTCTTCACACCTGGTTTGCCTAGTGCGATTTACATCTGTTATGTGGTTTGCGCCTTATTACATAAGGGCGATGTTTATCTTGTGCACTTCGCTGGCTGCAGGATCCCTTGTTAACAAAAAAAAAATAGTTATATAAAAATGAAAATTTTATGTATGACTATTTTAGTTTTTGAATATTATGTAGAAAAATGTAATATTTACTACTTAATTATAAACTTAAATTCAATCACTATTAATTAATACATCAATATTACAAAAATATTAGTAGTATATTAGTTATCATCTCAACCAAAAACCTATCATAATAATACATCTTAATAATTATACTATATTACTATCATATCTCAACACCATAAAAGTCATTGTTGTGACATATGTTATCAATTTTTCACTCTCAAACATCAACATCAAAATCATTTCTAAACCATATCTCAACTTTTCAAAATTTACATTCTATTATTTAACTAATATTTTATCATCTCAATATTTCAAAACATCAACATCAACATCAAATCGTATTTCAAATATTTTGCCAAAACCACCGATATAATTTTTAAACATCTGTTTGCTATAAATTTGACACCGAATGCCTCGATGTGCAAATGGCTCGATATGATGTGTAATGAGTGCGGGCGTGCCAATGTTTGTGCGTGCAAACATAACGATATAAAATTGGACATGTCGATATCAATGTAAACTATAATGTAATGTCCTGATAAGGACATATTGATATCAATGTAAACTATAATGTAATGTCCTGATAAGGACATATTGATATCAATGTAAAATGCCCTGATAAGGCTGACTTCTAATCAATTGATTGCGGCAGAGTAGGCAAACACTACCCCTAGTTCTTTTCCATGCCTGCCTGGCCGTAGGACTTAAATAATTTATGATAACCTTTCTGATGTGCCAAAGTTTCACAGCCAATCGATGGCCTACTCAATACATCAATGCATTTACAAATCAGCAATTGAGTTGATAATCAATCAGTTTAATTTATATCAGCTTGACTAACATATTGATCATGCCTCAATGAAAATCACTCGACGTAAAACATGCTTTAATAAAATCAAGAGATATGGGCCAAATACTTCTATTAATTGAATTGTAAAAGAAACATATGAGTCTTAGCCTACAATGAGTTCCCTGATTTACAAACATTACAAAGCATGCAAAACGATAAATTAGTCTCCTGTGTCGGCATATGTTTGCCAAATGAGTTGATGACTACAATAAGTTCTGAAAAAATACTCCTTGATTGGCAGGTAGACCCACCAAATGAGCTGATGATATGTGATAGTGCAGCTTGTTGACAGAAAGTAACACTGATGACAGAGAACCATCATCAATGGGTCGCCCAACCTTGGCAGATGGCTACCAATCGGGCTCCTAACCAACGGGTGGCCGCTGGAAAGGGCATCAATTGAGCAGATGGCTACTTGACAGCGGACTCATCAGGCAGATGGCTACTTGACGAGGTTGCCATGTAATTACGTGGGCACTTACATGACGTTGCAGCGTGCTATTTTGCTTGATATCGAATGGTTTCGCTCGAGACAGCTTCGCTGACGGCGGAAGCAGCTTTGCGGCTTACTTTGAGCGGCGGTGCTAGACTTCAGGCGGCCATGTCCTGCTGGTTGCTGAGGATTGACGATTGATGTCAAGGAATTGGCAGTGCTGACTGACTGACAGAAGCAGCGGATGCTGGACTTCCGGAGAGGCGTTGAGCCGATTTCAGTGTAGACTGAGTTGATTGATTGATTGAGTTGTGTGTCGTCTATGGCTGTCTTTCTGTATTTATAGCTGATGCCGAAAACTGATCGGCTGATCCCACTATCCCCACTACTTTTATTGCTTCCACTACTCCCACTTTCTCCACTACTTTGGAGGTTGCTTCTTCCTTCTTCTTCCTTGTTCAATTTTCGTGTATATGGCGGTTATGAAAGAAAACGTGTGCTGCCAGTTTGATTTGAATTACACTCCTTAGTCCCATAACCAATTTTGAGATAAATGAGGAAGTGGTTGAGTTCTAGTTTATCTCTTTTGGTTAGAGAGATTTATGTGGCCACTACTTAATTAATTGGCCTTATCTTTTTAATTAGCCATTTAATTAAATGGCTATCATCTAATTAAATTTCGCATGGGCCATTCAGATTACTGGGCCGATTTCATCGGCTGGGCCATGGGTCGTTCTGGATCGGTTGGGAGTGATTGGGCCTATGCGATAATTGTAATTAATTATTTAACTAACTACTTAATGGCCTTATTAATTGTATGGGCCGATTGCTTATGCTTGGCCCAGTTAACTAATTAACTAATTAACTTAGCTAATTAACCTATAATAGCCAAAATCATCTATTGGGCTCATTGGGCTTGTCCGTTTTTAACCATAACTTGGTTTTATTAATTAATCGACTCTGGCCCATAAATTAATTAATTTGTTCATTAATTAATTTACACCTAGCCAAAATTGATTAATTATAAACTTGGGCCGTATCTCTAATTAGGCTTGTGACCCGTTTAATTTCGGTCGGATTGACTTCCGGATCAGGGTGGGTCTGATCCTGATCCAATTCTCTTGGCTCCACGTATTGGGTTCGGCCCATCATCACGTTATTACTCCTCGATTTATCGAGGGTGATTTTTTGGGTACAAACAACATCAAAACAGAGCCAAAACTGATCAATGGGGCCTCAACGTTTGTCATACGGCTATGTTTGTAAATAAGGCATTTATGTATTTATATTATTTATAATAATATGCCTCGTATGGTCAGGACAACCAATCATGTTTGTCTTGATTGAGCAAGGGACTAATTTAAACAATTGATACAATTTTCTTTTTTTAGTATTTCAATGTTTTACTTGGTGGTTGGAGAGATTCTTCCAATTTGCGTGAAATTTGAAAACAATACTTGGGGGTTTAAATGGTAATAAAAATTGCCATTGAAATTAGGGCTGAAAATCAAATCAAACTACTCTATACTCGACTCGAGCTCGTTCGATAAAAGCTCATTTGAGCTCAGTTCATCACACTAATCAACCAAGCTTGAACATCATTTTTCGTTCGATAACTTTTGAAGTTCGGCTCGAGCTAGACTCGATAAGCTAAAAATTGAAAAACTACATGTAAAATATCAAGCTACTCGGTTTTCGGCTTGAGCTCGTTCGATAAAAGCTCGTTTGAGCTCGGCTCGATTTAAAATCAAACCAAGCTCAAAGACAAAATTTCAAGCTCGATAAAAATTAAACCAAGCTTGAACAGTGTGTCGTTCGACACTACTCGGCTCGATTACACCCCTAATTGGAATTTGAAAAATTCAGAATTTAATTGGATATATGTATAAGTTGGAATGTTGGATATTATGTTCTACGTGAAATGACTTGCGATATTGTCAGAGCAATATTTGTTGTTTTCAGATCAATATTAAAAATATGACGAATTTACCCTTAGTTATTACATTATGGGGAGTACTCAACCGTCAACACTCTTTTGAGCTTTCTTTATTCACATTTTCCCAAATTCTGCAAAATCAATTAATCAAACACAGAGTTTGAAATAAAGCCAACAAGAAAAGGAGATAAAACAAATTAAGGGACCATTCTTAACTGGTTCTCAAGTTCTCATTTGTACGGTTGTGTAAATTTTCGTTTTTATGCAAATTTAATAATCACGAAATCATATAAACTTTTAATAACACAATATGAAAATTTAACATAAATATAATTTAAAAGAATTGTAAAAACGATTGGCCGATGAGAGTCACGCCACTAGATGCTCGTCCTAAGAAAGTGATTGCCTCCCCTCGTGCAGGTATTGGTGGTTGATCACAATCCCAAGATAAAACCCATATGGCGTCGCCGCGTCCTTATTTGTGAGCACGTTCACAGGAAGACAAAGAACCAGACCTTATCTCTAAGACCCTTGAACAATATATGAAAATATTTTAGTGGATGCAACTAGTTAGTAAGTGTGTGTTCCTATGACCCTATGACACACCTATATATAGTGTTCATGAGACCTTATTGATCAAAAACATTTAAAATCATATAATGGCACATTGAGGGGAATTATTGCATTTTATGTCACCATAAATTTTGACTACACTTAGTGTTGATGATTTTCATTTGAGGAAACCATAATAGCGCAAGCGCCTTGGATTAGTCTATGGTGCCGAGCCCAGACAGCCCGGGGCTGCCAAGATCGGCAGGCCAGGATGCCAAGGATGCCCAGCCCAGGCCGCCCATGATGCCCAGGCTGCCGAGCCCAGGATGCCCTGGACTGCTGAGCTCGGCAGGCAAGGCCCCCCAGGATGCCCAGGGCTGCCGAGCTCATGCGCCCAGGGCCTCCCAGGCAGCTGAGCTCGTGCGCCCAGGGCCACCCAGGCTGCCGAGCCTGTTCGCCCATGGCCTCCCAGGCTGCCGAACCCAGGATGCCCAGGGCTGCCGAGCTCGTGCGCCCATGGCCTCCCAGGCTGCCGATCCCGTGCGCCCAGGGCGTCCCAGGCTGTCGAGCTCAGGCCGCCCAGGATGCCCAGGGCTGCCGAACTCGTGCGCCCATGATGCCTAGGCTGCCGAGCCCTGGCCACCCCGGGCTCCTGGGGCTCCCTTGGCTAAATTTCAATACATCACACACACAGTATTGACATCAGTCTTAGTTCGCGAGTTAGAGCGTTAATGGCCGTGCGCTCGAATATTGATTCTCGTGAGAGTTTCTAGGGTCATCCCAAACCCATAGCCACGGCCCCATGACAACTCTCACTTAGGTGAAACCTCCAAGGATATGTCTGACCTATACCCTGCGGAATTCCCGCCTTGATCTCATTAAATGTTAAACCCAATCGTAACATCACACCGTACGACACTATCACCATAGGAATGGGAAGGAGGTGCTCTCCTATAAATTAGTGTTAAATGAGTCACGCATTACAGGTTGTTCCTACCCAATGAACCTTCTTCATAGGGGTTCCAATCACAAAGATTGGATTACTCCCAGATGTGACTCCCTTATGGGCTTACACTCATCCCCTCGATGATTTAAGATATAACCTTTATAGCTAATCCTGAGATAAATTTCCACCTCTTTCACATTTTCCTTCAATTGGTCATGTACGATCTACATCGCATCAGGACTTCTCAATATTTATCTTTGTCTCGTATACGTGGTGCACGTGCCCTTGTTACAAAATTAACTGCACAAAGAAATTTGTCAATAGATTAACAACATTAACATCACCACTTCCTTTTTTTATTTAGAGATTTACACTTTGCTTCTAGCAAAAATTTAATTCTCCCTTCAATAACAATAGTTTCTATCTGAACTTTCATAAATCTCGAAGGATATTCCTTTCACTAGCTAATTCTCAATATTGACTTTTCAAGTAGTTATGAGATTCATGATGAACCATATAAATTGTCTTAATTAGACAAATAAGTTTCACACAATATAAAAGCTATTTTAATCGGAGCTTTGTATACACATGATAAGATTCACCTATCAATTAACCCCCACATTTCACATTATCATAATAAGATCAAGAAAATTAATTATTTAATACAATAAACAAACTCAATTCCTTATTTTTACAAATCAAGACAATCCAATATCCGAGGGTCTATTTGGATGGGTTTTGGCTCGGTTTCGCTGGCCTCGGTTTAAAAAGAATGGTTTGGGTGGTTTCGATGAAACCTTTGAGACCTCATTTGGATGGGCTTTGGCTGTTGGGTTTTGTGGTTTGAATAAGTTGAAACCCCACTTGGATTGGGTTTGGATGTTGGGGTTTAGGGGAAAAAGTAGGTGGTAGATGTCAAATCAATGTCTTTTTTAGTAAGATTTTGGGAAAAAAGTAGGTGGTAGGTGTCAAATCAATGTATTATAGGTTTGAAAAGTTTGAGTGTGAGATTCTGAATAGGTTTTTGATGATTTTATGGGTTTGACAAAAACTCATTTGAAAAAGTTTTGACTCTGTCTCGCGAAACCAGGCCAAAACCCATCCACATACACCCTGAAATCAATTTGATCAATTTTCAATGGACACAAAAGGTCATAGCTCAAAACTTAAATATAAAAGTTCTCAGTGTTGTGATTCGAGAAAGGCATACCACAACAATAATGTAGATGGCACTTGCGCAGCACTTCGCATTAGGAAGAGGCATTCAAATAGCTAGTAATATATAAATATCCAAATTTAAGAATTGTAACTCTTTCTTTTCATTTTTCATAGTCCAGCATCATGCAATATAGCACCAAATGGTATCATATTTCCCTTTTCCTTATATGTTCTTATATGAGAAGCTAACCAATAGAGTTATAATGTAGAAATATAACGAATTTGGTACATGAACACTTGAAGCTTATTTTAGAAAAGGTTTTCATGCTCAAATACACAAGAGCTGAAGATAAATTTATCATACCTTATGTAGTTGCTTTACAGCCTCCAACCAATGTATTGGCCTAATAGGAGCATTCTTTTCCACAATTAATGTGTAACTTAAATAACAACTACAAGATTTACAAAAATAAGAAAATAATGGCAATTATTTTTCTTTCTAAAAGCAATCAATTATTGCTAGTAAAGTCCTTGTAAGACAATTTCTCTATCTTTTGAAATTATAATTACGTTTTGTTTTAATATATTGGAATAACCAATAAAACATAAACCTGTAGCTATAGGTTTAAAGTTCTTTAGGATTTGAGATGCTAAAACATTTTCTTAATATAAAATAATCTACTTTTTCTCTCGAGCCAGTAGATTCATGAATGTTCACACAAGATCAGACTTTAACTCATTAAAGATAAGATCAAATCGGTCAATTTAGTAGAAATCATAACAAATTAGTTGCATATTGCCATATTGTTACATCATAATAGGGGATGGTAACTCAACCATGATATAATAACGCACATTAGATTATTTTATAACTAGGATCAGTTACAATTAGCAAAAAATCATAGTACGTAATAAAGAATAATTATTCATAACCTCACTATAATTGAAGGTGAAATAAATTTATCTTTACATCGATCTTACAAATTTGAATCATATAGCATGTTTCTGGTTTTGCAAGTATTAGAATTCACCACATGGATTGGGCTAAGTCCATTTATACGGCTTGGGCCTAATTCAACCTAAAAAACTAGCTTATAAGGTGAGGATTACCCAAGACCTTATAAAGTGGATTTAACTATTGTTTTCAACCAATATGGGATATTTAGTCTCAATACTCCCCCTTCATGTGTGGGCGGGCTGAATGTGTGGGAGAAACAAGCCCAACACGTGACATATGACAGCCCAACCTTGTGAATTTGCGACATGTGGGTGAAGACCCAACACATGAATAAAGACAATCCGGGCCTTTGTTAACCGGAGGAATAATGAATCTCCAAGCCTTGAATAACTGGAGGATTAATGACTACCCAGGCCTTTGTTATCTGGGTGAAGTGTGTGGGTAGATATTGAAGCCCATCATGCGTACAAGGAGGAGCCTATCACGGAATGAGGTGACCCACTTTAACCCGGGGCTCTGATACCATATTGGAATTCACCACATGGATTGGGCTAAGTCCATTTACATGGCTTGGGCCTAACTCAACCTCAAAAGCTAGCTTATAAGGTGAGTATTGCCCAAGATCTTATAAAGTGGACTTAACTATTGTTTTCAACTCAATAGCAAGGTCTTTAGAAATAATCAAATCCCAATTTCCTTAAGTAATTGGAACGCATGATTAAATCATTACAAAACGAAACGCATGATTAAATCATTTTAAGACATGAAATGAAACTCCAAGTCATTAATGTCAGGCATTTAATTCCCAACTGGTATTAATTAATTACACCAATTTTCTTCCATCACCTATAGAAAACATCGATATAATTAATTTCCATAATTCCCACATCATGATCAAATTAGGCACGTGTCTAAATTGTCACAAAATTATTGCATTCATGGTCAAGTACAATTTTCACGTTTTCTAATATAATAGTCAAATAGTAAATTAGTAACATCAATTTATGCAAGGAATTAATAGAACAACTTAAATAAATTAGTCTAACCTTTTTCCCTGGTCATATTGACGAAAGATTGAAGGAAATTCATACCGTAATATGTCCTCAAAATTCATACCATTCTGTAGCTTTTACATCTTCTTCTCATTTATTTTTATAATTATTCAATTTCAATAAATTTTTAAGAAATGCCACGCTTCTTTTCGGTAAAAACTTTAATTAATTGTATGAAGTCAAGTAATAATTATTTCCCTCAGTTCAATTTTTTTCAAATGAATTGAACTTATCAACGATATGCTAAACAAACAAATGCCACGCTACTTGGACTAAATTCCCAATTCCCAAATTATACATCAGACTTATGACTTCGACTTTGAAAATTGCAGTCAATTCCTTCACTTTTTTTTCTTTTATAAATCAATTAAATCAAACATTAAATTCACATAAATCATCATAAAAAGCCGTTTCATGTAACTCCTATAATGTAAGTTAATGAGTTTGTATGAAAATCATGTTAAAATCAATTGCTTAAAACAACACACTAAGCTAGCTAAGCAAAGTAATTGAAATCACATAAGACCACTTCTAAATGAAATAGGAAATCATTCAAAATCATAATTTCACAATTAGATATTTAACAATATCAACTAAACATTTAAACTATTACTATTAGTTTACCTTATTTGTTATAAAATTAAAACATATTCATGTAGAGCCTGTCAATCCAGATTTGCAGTCATTTATCTTTTAAATCTCTTCACTCCTAATTATCTTGTAATAAGTATTCCAAGCAATACGAAAATTGAAAATGCATCATTAACTAAATATCGATCTTAACACAATAATAATCAGATTGGTCATATATACCAAGTGATTAAATTGATTATATATGATCTACACCATGGAAACACATCAACAGTTACATATCACCTTTGAATTAAATCAAAGATTTTAAAGCAACTTGAATTATAAATCATAACTGACTTCATCGTAGTTTTCAACGAATTTCATACCTCATGAAATGGCCTTAAAAAAGGGAAAATTGCTTTTTTTGTACCATAGGATGGGCTAACTTGCACTTTTTGTACTACTGGATACGAAAATGCAAATTTGGTACCAAACCCAATTTTTCTACAAAGTTAATGACAATTTACCCCATATGAAATGCATAATGTTCAATTTACCCTCTATAATTTGGAAAAAATCAATTTACCCCTTGTAAAAAATTTAATGAAGCAATTTACCCCCTTCAGCCGGAGAGTGTAACTCATTTGCCAAAATTGAAAGTAGGCATGAAAATTATTTTATAACATAGGGGGATAAATTGCCACATTTATCTTAACACAGGGGGTAAAATGCCACATTATCATAATAAAAATGGATAAAGTGCCTCCTATAAAAATATCAGGGAGGCGATGTGAAACTTTTACAAAATTTCAGGGGGTAAAATGCTCTTTTTTAAACCACGAGGGGTAAATTGAACATTGTGCTTTTCATAGGGGTTAAATTATCATTAACTTCGGGGAAAAATTGGGTTTGGTACTAAAGTTGCAATGAAAACATATCCTATGGTACCAAATTTGCATTTTCATATCCAATGGTACCAAAATTGCAAGTAGATATATCCTATGGTACCAAAAAAATAATTTTCCCCAAAATATCCTCCTGTGACATGCCAAAACCTTTTGCAGTGAAATCTTCTGATGATTTGCATAATTTCTCCAAATATCTCATTAAACAAATCACAAATCGATCACTTTCTTAGATTGTTGTGTAAACTTTCGTTTTTATGCAAATTTAATAATCACAAAATCATATAAATATTTAGTAAATATGAAAATTTAACAGAAACATAATTTAAAAGAATAGTAAAAACAACTGGCCCGATGAAAGTCACGCCACTAGACGCTCGTCCTAAGAAAGTGATTGTCTCCCCTAGTGCAGGTATTGGAGGATGATCACAATCCCAAGATAAAACCCATATGGCGTCCTCACATGTGAGCACGTTCATAAGAAGACAAAGAATCAAACCTTATTTCTAATACCCATGAACAATATATGAAAATATTTTAGTGAATGCAGCTAGTTAGTGAGTGTTTCTATAACCCTAGGACACATATATATATATAGTGTACATGAGACCTTATTGGTCAAAAACATATAAAGCCATTTAATGTCACATTGAGGGAATTATTGCATTTTATGTCACCATAAATTTTGACTGTTACAAAAGTTTTAAAACTTTTAAAAATTCCAATATGTACCATATAAGAGAGAGGACATTAAACCGATTTGAAAATAGAAGTTGACTTGGAGATTTTAGAGCATAAATAAATAATGTGATATTTCAGTCATTTTGGACTTGATTAACTTGTTTAATCATTTAATTCATGAAATAATACCAATAGATATTCAAATAGATATTCAGTTCTCCTTTCTTCTGGGAAAATAATTCTTATATATCTTGTGTTAGATGATGAGCCAGAATTGCGAGTGATGGGTTACCTTCTGATCGAGGAAGACATTAATGTAAACCCGAACAATCAATTAACATAGGCCCAATATTAAATTGGAGTGGAAAGATGAGTGGAGTTTGAATATTAGCTGTGTCTCACTCTCATGGCAACACTCAGGGGAGAGAATTGGGATCGGATCCTCCATATTGACACCTCTAATATGAACACACATAAAAACATAAATATACTTCATCTAAAATGTCTGATGACGTTGTAGGTAGTTTCGACATTTCAAATGAGAACTTTGAAACTTTGAAGGCCGAAGAGGGTAAAGGTTCCATGTGAAGGGCACTTGCACATGGGTTAGTCGATCCTAGAGGTCCGGGGAAGCCCGACATACAGTGTGTTCAACACGTTGTAACGACAACCCATATGTTGGCCCAACTAACCCATCATATGGCCCAGTTGGCCAATGAATGACCTAGACAAAGATTTTCCACACTTGGAGGTTCTAGATTCTTCTACCACTTTATACTTAGAATAATTCTTACATGTAGAAGATTAGTCTAGAAGGATCCACACACTTGTACATAGTTTTATACTTTGTAGCTTGTTGTAGAATTGTCTAGAGGATCAATCTCAATCGTTAGATCGGATTGATCACCACCGTCCATTTAAGGAGGTGGAAGTATAAATAGGGGTTCTTAGTTCATTTGTAATCATCCAAGTTTAAGTGAATATGAAAGCATTCTAAGTTTTCTCTCAAGTTCTCTTGTGTACTTTCTCCACTCCTCACTTTCTTACTTGTTCAAGATTTAGGCTGACTTAGTCAATTCAGCAAGGGACGGGAACGATCGCAAGGGACGTTTTGGGGCTAGGTGCCGCACGAGACTTGAAAGTGTCAAGTCCGTGACAGCGTGCTCTGAAAGGGAATCTGGTTAAAGTTCCTGAACCGGGACGCGGTGGCTAACGGCAACGTTATAGAGTTCGGAGATGTCGATGGGGGTCTCGGGAAGAGTTATCTTTTCTGTTTAACAGTCTGTCCCACCCTGGAATCAGCTCAGCCGGAGGTAGGGTCCATCAGTTGGAAGAGCACCGCACGTCGCGTGGTGTTCGATGCACCCCCGACGGCCCTTGAAAATCCGGACGACCGAGTGTCGCCTGCGCTCGGTTGTACTCATAACTGTATCAGGTCTCCAAGGTGAACATCCTCTGGTCGATGGAACAATGTAGGCAAGAGAAGTCGGCTAAATGGATGCGTAACCTAGGGAAAAGGATTGGCTCTGAGGGCTAAGCAAGGGGGCCCCTGTACCGAACCCATCTATTGTCGACAGACTGCTCGAGCTACTCCAGCAATGAGAGCATGTCGTCGCGTGTCGGCTGGAGGATGAACCGGGAATGGCTCCTTCCGGGGCCTTTCCCGGGCATCGAACAACCAACTCAGAGCTGGTACAGACAAAGGGAATCCGACTATTTAATTAAAATAAAGCAATGTGATGGTCCCTGTTGAATCTAACACAATGTGTTTTCTGCCCAGTGCTCTGAATGTCAGAGTGAAGAAATTATACCAATGGCTGGAGTAACTATGACTCTCTTAAGGTAGCCAAATGCCTCGTCATCCAATTAGTGACGCGCAAATTCTTGTTGCATTTGGTTTGTCTCATCACCGCGCATCTTTCTGTTGAAGCAATTTCTGGTTTCCTGGTCTGGTTCGCGCGATTGAAGTTTTGCCCCAGTTCCTAGGGTTCACGGAGATCGTTTGATTTCGGTGGAATTGCTTGAAAATTGGTTCGTAGAGTTCATCCAGGGGTCTAGTTCGTCACTTTTCTCGGTTCAATTTCACGTTTAAGTGAGTGGTTGTAGGGATTGATTGAATTGGGGCTGCGGGTTTGCGATCCCCAATTTCTAGGGTTCGCGAATTCTTTCATTTCAAGTCAATTTCTTGCAATTACGTTCGTTATTCTTCATCTGAGGTTGGATTAGTGCTGTTAATTGTTTCAATTTCACGTTCCTTTGTGCGATTGTGGTTAATTGAAGATTGGGCAATAAGGGTTCGCGATCCCTAATTTTAAATCTGCGATTGGGGCTTGTTTGCTGGCTGTTCCTGAGCTTGTCCTGTTCGCATTTGTCCCAATCTCAATTTCCCTTCGTCAATTTGGGGAAATCGTGATTCGGGATTGGTCTCTTGCTACGGGCTGTGAAGAACAACAACGGGCTGTCAAGAACTACTTCGGGCCTGCTTGAATTTCGCGCTTGCTGGGTTTTCTGGGTTCGTTTTTGGGCTGATTGCATCGTGCGTTGCTGTTTCCAATTGTTAATTGCGGAATTCTTTGCACCAGGCCTTAATTGCGGACAAGAACTACTTCGGACCTGTTGGAAATTTGCGTTTGTTGGGTTTTCTGGGGGCTGTTTGTTGTTTTCTGGTTCTTAGTAGTTGAGATAAGTTTGTTTATCATTGTTATTAATTGGGAGACAGTTGCTGGGATTGAAGTGAGGTTATTTCATTTTTTGCTTCGAATTTTTATTCAATACGTTGTGAACTGTTTTTCCTCTATTCTTGCGATTTGTTCTTCCTGTTTGCTGCTATTTTGCCCTTTGTTTGTCTTCTGTTTCAGGTGTATTTACGTGTATTTGCGGTTTCTTTAAGTGGTGTAAGTTCTATTGAGGTTTGGAGTGGTTTTGAAGTTATTTTGCTAACTTTTTAGTGCACGGGTGAAACAGTTTTGCCTGCTGTTTGGTGGCTATTTTGCTGCTGTTTGGCCTCTGGATTGGGCTGCTTTTACTGTTTTTTGTGTGCTTGGGTGTTGGTGTGACTGTTTCTGGGTGGTAGTGATCATTCATCATATTTTGGTCTTCGGTTTTGAGGGTGTTTTGCTGCCATTTGGGTTCAGTTTGCTGCTGTTTATTGTGGTTTTCGTTTGATTGAACTAGTGTAGTTTACTTCCTACTTTGATCATGGCTACGGTTAATGGGATCCAGATGAATCAGGCATCTTTTACTAAGTTCTCTGATGTGTTGAAGGGTACTAAACCAGTTGTTAATGGTGAAAACAAGTCTAACTCTCCCCCTGCTGGAGGTGGTTTTGTGTTGAACTCCGATCCTAGAAGTAGGAATAAGTCCTTGGTTGAGATTGCTAAGAAACCTATCTCTGAGAGGTTGATTGCTCCCAAGCCTTTTCTATAGCTGAATGGGAAGCCATATATTCAGTTTACTAAAGCTGAGATTGAGAGGGTCACTAAGCCCTATGAGTTCTTGTTAGTGGGGAGATTTAGCCATTTTGGTTTGGAATGTACATGGGATTGGGAACCCTAAATCCCAATTAAATGTTAAGAAAATTAAAAAGGCTAATAAAATTAAGATTCTTGTTGTTATTGAGCCTATGGTTTCTTTGGATGACATGAATTTTAAGAAGATCTTTAAATTTGATTATGTTGTTAGTAATTCTAATAATAAGGTGTGGGTGTTCTTTGATAGGAGTTACTTGGTTACTGTTATTGAGGATCATCCCCAAATTTTGCATGTTTCTTTTTCCTCTCCCCTGCTCCCTAAAGTTGTCTTCTTTACTTGTGTGTATGTGATAACTCTGTGAAAATAGAGTTATCGCGTGTACTTTTCAGACTAAAATGAGTGTTTTTCATAAGTATTTGTGAGTCGTTTGGAATTTTAGTGCATATTTCATTTATTAGAGTCGATTCACAAGTTTAATCTATTTTTTAGAATAATCCTTGAGTTTGACACTAATTCGATATGTTTTCTTGTAGGAAATAAATCGAGCCAACGAAGTCCAAATTCAATTGAGGTCCAGGAATTGTTGAAGGTGTCAATGATACAATGAAATGAAGGCAGGGGCTGAAAATGCAAATAGAGCCCAATCTTGACAAAGTTGAACACTTATGCGGCAGGTTCAAGCTATTCAATTGTAGTAGTGGGCTGGCCCATTTAAGTTGTACATGTTTTGAAGGCTTAATGGAGAATAAGAAAAAAGAGAAGAAGCCCAATTATGGACAGAGTCCTACTACACGTAGGAAAAGAAAGAAGAAAAAGACTGAAACCCATATCAGTTTGAAGAGGAATTTAACAGAGGAGGAACGTACAGAGGACAGCCATCACGCGACAGAGAAAAGAGAAGAAGGATTGGCATCACACTTTGGCTATTTTTCCTTTACTTTGATTTAGAGAAAACCATGAACTCTTTTCTATTTGATTTCATTGTTTTTATTATTATGAACTAATTCCGTTTAGTCTAGTGTTTTTACGGATCCATGTTTATCGAATAATGTTTTGTTTTCTTTTCTAGTTTTAATTTAGTGATTTTCGATTTCTACATATCGATATTCGTTTATCTAATTTCGTGCTAATTACTTTCAAATTGATTGATCACCTATTTGATTGTTTACTTTTTCTTGATTGAACCTGGGAAGGGAATATTGAGAATAGAAGAGAAATTAGGTAGTGGGTTGCTTGTTAGTATAGGAATATACCCGACACTCCCATATCCAAATTAGGTTATAAGATTTATGCATGTGATTAATTAGACTAACTTAGGAATAAGATTAGTAAGTTAATTGCATAGGTTCTTTAGTGATTCGGAAGACACTTAAGGATAGAAGTGAGCCCTAGGATAGCGAATAAGAATCACTAGTTAAAATTAGGAAGTTAATCGGCATTAGGAGAATAACATTGGTGAAGTTTAAACTCTAGACCCTTTTCTCATTGATTTTCTTCTTAACATTTTATTGCCATCTTTAGATTAGTTATTTATTAGTTTTAGTAGTTAGCAAAACAACCAACAATAATATTTCATCTTCGTTGAATTAGAATAAGAATTAAAGTAGTGAACTTGGTAGAAATTTAGTTTCAAGTCCTCGTGGGTTCGACACTCTATTTACTCTTTATTACTTTTGCGATACGTGCACTTGCGTTTAATTGCGTGTGTAAAATCCGCAACATGTTTTTGGCGCCGTTGCCGGGGACTTTGATAATTGATAATTTATCAAGTTTCAACTTTTATTTTTGTTTTAATTCAATTATTCTAACGTTTCAATTTTTCTTTGCAGGTACTCATACCTAGTTTATGTGCAGAGATAAAATATCTGATCTAGTAGATTTTGATCCAGAAATCGAGAGAACTTTCAGACAACGAAGAGCGATAAACAAGAAAGGAGAAAAATATGATCTAATGGATAATCAACCTGGAGTTCATCCTTTACAAAATGAAAATCGAGTGAATCACCAGTTAGTCAATCCGCCAATGGGTCCACACAACCCCGCCGAGATAGAAAGACCCATTAATGAATACATAACACCAATCTTGGGCGTTCTAGATTCAAGCATTGTCAGACCAGATATTGAAGCAGATCACTTTGAAGTGAAACCGGTAATGCTGAATCTGATAAACTCCTCTGCTATATTTTTGGGGTTGGCTACGGAAGATCCTCATGCCCATTTGAAGAATTTTATGGAAATTTGCGATTCATTCAAATTGAATGGTGTTACAGCTGATCAACTAAGAATGAAACTATTCTCTTTTTCCTTAAGGGATCGAGCTCGAGTCTGGCTAAACTCAATGCCACCTAATTCCATCATATCTTGGACTGATCTAACTGAAAAATTCCTGAGGAAATATTTTCCACCCACCAAGAGTGCGAAAGTTCGAATGGATATTCACTCATTCCAACAAACAGAGGGAGAGTCACTCTATGATGCATGGGAAAGGTTCAAAGGGCTAATGACACAGTGTCCACAACATGGAATTCTTGGTTGGCAACTGATACATATCTTCTACACTGGATTAGGGGGACAAATCAGGACCATTCTTGATGCAGCAGCAGGAGGGACATTTTTGGGAAAGACATATACAGATGCCTACGATGTGTTAGAAAGAATGACCTACAACAATTACCAATGGGCATCAGAACGCTCATCAGGAAAACTTCCACCTGGAAAATTTGAGTTGGATACAATGACATCAATGCAAGCACAATTAGCAGCGTTAAACAGGAAGATTGATGGGTTAAGTGTGAGTAAACATGGAGCGAACTCGTTTCAAGCTCAACCAGTGAATATGATCCATAATCCAGAGGTTTTCTGTATCATTTGTGGTGGAGAGCATCCATATGAAAACTGCCCCTCAAATTCTGAATCAGCATGCTATGTGGGAAATAATCGAAACAACCAAGGGTATAATCCTTACTCTAACAGCTATAATCCCGGGTAGCGAAACCATCCTAACGTTTCATGGAGCAATAATCAGCACGCTGGACAGGGCTCAAACAATGCCAAAAATCAGCAAATCTCACCAGGCTTTCAGGGTCAACAAAAACAATCACCAGTGGACAACAAACCACCGTTAGAAGAGGTGCTTACGTAGTTCATGAGCCAGACAACGCAGTACATGAGCCAGACAACTGCATCTATTCGAAACCTAGAAACCCAAATGGCTCAGTTAGCTCAAGATAAACAGCACAGGCCTGCTGGCTCACTCCCAAGCGACACTGAAAACCCAAGGGCTAATCATAATGAAGACTACAAAGCAATCACTCTGAGAAATGGTAGAGAACTCGTCGAGCCCAGCAGATCACAAGCTCAAGTTAAGGATCCCAGGGAAGTTCAAGACAAATCTGAGGACTCTAAAATACTAAACAAAGAGAATGAGGTGGAAACTGAGAGTGAGAAGAGAGATTTAACAACTCTACCGGAATTGAAGCCTCCACCACCATTCCCTCAGAGATTTCAACAACAAAAGAAGAATGTTCAATTCAGAAAATTCCTTGATATTTTGAAACAACTTCACATCAACATTCTGTTGGTTGAAGCATTCGAGCAGATGCCAAATTACGTCAAATTCATGAAGGATGTACTGTCAAGAAAGCGGAGATTAGGAGAATTCGAGACAGTGGCTCTCACAGAAGAATGCAGCGTAATTTTGAAAAATAAGCTTCCTCCTAAACTCAAGGATCCTGGTAGTTTTACCATTCCATGTAACATTGGCGATAAGTACGTAGGAAAAGCATTATGCGACTTAGGGGCCAGCATCAATCTAATGCCAAAATCTGTCTTTCAAAAGTTGGAAATTGGGGAAGCAAGGCCAACCACGGTAACTCTTCAGTTAGCAGATCGTTCCATTACATACCCCGAAGGAAAAATTGAGGACGTTCTGGTAAAAGTAGATAAGTTTATCTTCCCAGTTGATTTTATTGTGTTAGACTACGAGGCAGATTCGAATGTACCCATCATTTTGGGTAGACCTTTCTTAGCCAGTGGAAGGGCATTAATTGACGTGCAGAAGGGTGAATTAACCATGAGGGTGCAAGACGAGAAGGTTACATTTAACGTGTTTCAAGCTATGAAACACCCTGATGACGAGGAGGAATGCTCATCAATATGTGTGATCGACTCATTAGTCGCTAAGACTTTTGAGAAGACTAGGTATCGAGATCCGTTGGAAGCGGCATTAATGTTGGATTCTGAGGAGATAGATGATAAAGAAACTATGAAAAGTGTGGCATTTTTACAAGCGAATTCGAGAGTCAGCAACCCAATCAAGAAAGTTGAAAGTTTGGAAATGCCAACCTGCAAGCCTCATAAGCCGTCAATCGAAGAACCACCCTCGTTGGATTTGAAACCACTGCCGGCACATTTACAATATGAATACTTGGGAGAATCATCCACATTGCCAGTGATCATCTCTGCAAATCTTTCCGAAAACCAAAGGGAGAAATTACTGAGAGTCCTTCGGAGTCATATACGAGCCATTGGGTGGACCATTGCAGACATTAAGGGGATTAGTCCTGCATTTTGCATGCATAAAATCTTACTTGATGATGAGACAAAGGGATCAGTTGAACATCAAAGAAGGCTAAATCCAATCATGAAAGAGGTAGTCAAGAAAGAAATCATCAAGTGGTTGGATTCAGGAATTATCTTCCCTATTTCCGATAGTGCATGGGTTAGTCCAGTTCAGTGTGTTCCGAAGAAAGGGGGTATGACAGTGGTGAAGAATCAAAACAATGAGTTAATCCCTTCGAGAACTGTCACAGGTTGGCGAGTGTGTATGGACTACCGAAAACTGAACAAAGCAACAAGAAAAGATCACTTCCCGTTACCATTCATTGATCAGATGTTATATAGACTCGCAGGAAGGGCTTATTTTTGTTTTCTAGATGGATTTTCGGGATATAATCAGATTTTCATCGCACCAGCTGATCAAGAGAAAACTACTTGCACATGCCCCTATGGAACATTTGCTTTTAGACGCATGCCTTTTGGATTATGCAATGCACCTGCCACGTTTCAGCGATGCATGATGGCAATTTTCACTGATATGATAGAGAAATTTCTCGAAGTATTCATGGATGATTTTTCTGTGTTTGGGGATTCGTATGATGAGTGTTTAGATAACTTGGCCAAGGTCTTGCGTAGATGTGAAGAGACAAACTTAGTACTAAACTGGGAAAAGTGCCACTTCATGGTTCAAGGGAATAGTTTTGGGACACAAGGTATCAAGCAAAGGCATTGAGGTGGACAAAGCAAAGATAGAGACAATAGAGAAACTCCCTCCTCCTACTTCAGTCAAGGGAATCCGTAGTTTCTTGGGACACGCCGGGTTCTATCGACGTTTCATTAAGGATTTCTCTAAAATCTCTAAACCTTTATGTAATTTGCTTGAAAAAGATGCTAAGTTTATTTTTGATGATTTGTGTATGCAGGCTTTCCTGACATTGAAGGAAAAGTTGGTGACAGCCCCAATAATAGTAGCTCCAGATTGGAATCTACCATTTGAAGTAATGTGTGACGCAAGCGATGTCGCCCTTGGAGCTGTACTGGGACAGAAAAGGAACAAGATCTTTCACTCGATATACTACGCAAGTAAAACCCTCACTGATGCTCAATTGAATTACACCGTGACTGAAAAATAGTTGTTGGCTGTAGTGTTTGCTTTTGACAAGTTCCGAGCGTATCTGGTAGGAACAAAGGTTATAGTATATACAGACCACTCTGCAATCAGATATTTGATTGAGAAAAAAGATGCTAAGCCGAGGCTAATTCGATGGGTACTCTTGTTGCAAGAATTTGATCTCGAAATAAAGGATAGAAAAGGAACTGAGAATCAAGTAGCTGATCACTTGTCTAGATTGGAGGGAAGAAACAAAGAGGCAGACTCGATTCTGATCAATGAAGTCTTTCCAGATGAACAATTGTTTGCGGTAAATCAACCTAAACTTCCATGGTATGCAGATTACGTCAACTATCTAGTAAGTGGTCTACTTCCTCCCGACTTCAATTTCCAGCAAAAGAAGAGATTTCTACATTATGCGAAGAACTTTATTTGGGATGAACCATACTTGTTTAAGAAAGTGGGGTTCTTTTTGTGGAGAACCAGCCCCGTATTACTCCGACCTGGTTTATGAATTCTACGCGAACTTTCCCCTCCACAAGGATGATGGCGAACACAATGATGACACTTGCTTTGTGAGGGGGAAATATGTACCATTCGACGCTAAGTCGATCAATGAGTATTACGAGTTGGACGATATCCCGAATGATGAATACAAACAACTTTGTGAGAATGAGATAGATCATTCGTTGGTTATCAAAGTATTGACATGTGGACGAGGGGCAAAACATAAGTCCATCAACCAAAAGACCATTACATCCACAATTTTTTCGAGGGAAGCTAAGACATGGCTCACTTTTATTGCATCTCGACTCAAGCCATCAGGGAATACCACATAACTCTCGCACCAAACAAGCCTTCTGCTATTTAGCATCCTAGTCGGAAAAAGTGTTGATGTCGGACAATTTATATACGAGCAGATAAAGAAAAATGCAAGGGCACCGAAGAGCTTGTGGTTCCCTAGTCTCATCTCTTGGCTATGTTGCAATGCTAAGGTCCCGATTCTTGAGCATGACAAATTGAAACAACCACCTATGCCAATTAATGTCACAAGCATCTTCATCAAGATGACAGTCCCACCGGGTGCGAAAGACGATCCATGGGTAACGAACTACTACTCTGAATTAGTGGAAAACGGCGAAGGAGGACCTCTTTCTACAGAGAATGAACAAGAAGCACCCACTGAGTCAGCTCCTCCATCGTTTGAGGAACCTACTACTTCGTCTACCAATGCTACAAATAATCTTTGGAATCAAGTGAAGCATAATGGGGAGTGCTTGCGGATCATATATGAGTGCATGATTCACGGTTTTCGAGCCATCGATGTGGACACATCTTCTTTCCCACAACTCCCGCCACCACCAGATGAGATACATGACGACGAGTGAAAATCAAGCTGAAATCAGGGACGTTCTTTAGTTGCTTTATTTTATCTTTGTGTTCAGCTTTATTCGATCTTTTTTCTTATTTTCCTTATTTTCATCAGTGGGGACACTGTTTATATTTAGTTTGGGGGAGGTCGCATTTACTTCATGCATGCTAGGTCGACGTCGGATAATTTTTTTTGAAATTTTATGTGTTTTTGACTGTTTTTCCTGCACATTCTAAGCACTAATGCATAATCGAGGATTTAGGATGAAGTTAGTGAATTATAGTCTAGAATAGAGCTTAAGAAATCCTTTCTTGCCTACATGATCTCTAGATTCGAGGGTTAAAATGCTAAGGGTCTAAGTGATAGTTTTGCCTAAGTTTGGGGGGAAGGATAACTTTAACAAGAACCAAGTGAAGCAAATAGTTGAAAAACTATAAGTAAATTCAAAGAAAATAACCTCACTTGTATGAGACCTGAAAAACCTCATCGCTTGAGACTTATACTTGCACTCCTCTAACTTGACTGCGATAAGATGAACGATATATGGGTGCATCGACTTAACTATTCTGCACTCCTCTATTTTGACTGCTTCTTTAGAACGAGTTATGAGTGTGAGTGGTGCTAAACATACTTAAGTTGTGCTAAATAAAGAAAAAAATTGCTGAGTGAAAGTTCGAACTTAAAGGATTCCATAACTTCGACTGAAAGCTTGCTAGAACTTAGTAATTGGTACGATAACCTATGAAAATAGAGAATTTGCTTGGCAAGTTAGGAATTCATGCAATTAGGCTCAATGATTTCGAAGCTATATGGATCTAAGTGATTCCGACATTCTCGTATTATGTAGACACACACACACGCAGGAATTACATGATAGAGTGCATAACGTTTTGAAATTATTGGTTTGTAGTTTGACTTTGAATGCATGATGATAAATGTTTGAAGTTGGTTGGCGTTTTTGTTAGAATTATTGTCATTACTCGAGGACGAGCAACAGTTTAAGTTTGGGGGTGTGATAACACTGTGAAAATAGAGTTATCGCGTGTACTTTTCAGACTAAAATGAGTGTTTGTCATAAGTATTTGTGAGTCGTTTGGGATTTTAGTGCATATTTCATTTATTAGAGTCGATTCACAAGTTTAATCAATTTTTGAGAATAATCCTTGAGTTTGACACTAATTCGATATGTTTTCTTGTAGGAAATAAATCGAGCCAACGAAGTCCAAATTCAATTGAGGTCCAGGAATTGTTGAAGGTGTCAATGATACAAAGAAATGAAGGCAGGGGCTGAAAATGCAAATAGAGCCCAATCTTGACAAAGTTGAACACTTATGCGGCAGGTTCAAGCTATTCAATTGTAGTAGTGGGCTGGCCCATTTAAGTTGTACATGTTTTGAAGGCTTAATGGAGAATAAGAAAAAAGAGAAGAAGCCCAATTATGGACAGAGTCCTACTACACGTAGGAAAAGAAAGAAGAAAAAGACTGAAACCCATATCAGTTTGAAGAGGAATTTAACAGAGGAGGAACGTACAGAGGACAGCCATCACGCGACAGAGAAAAGAGAAGAAGGATTGGCATCACACTTTGGCTATTTTTCCTTTACTTTGATTTAGAGAAAACCATGAACTCTTTTCTATTTGATTTCATTGTTTTTATTATTATGAACTAATTCCGTTTAGTCTAGTGTTTTTACGGATCCATGTTTATCGAATAATGTTTTGTTTGCTTTTCTAGTTTTAATTTAGTGATTTTCGATTTCTACATATCGATATTCGTTTATCTAATTTCGTGCTAATTACTTTCAAATTGATTGATCACCTATTTGATTGTTTACTTTTTCTTGATTGAACCTGGGAAGGGAATATTGAGAATAGAAGAGAAATTAGGTAGTGGGTTGCTTGTTAGTATAGGAATATACCCGACACTCCCATATCCAAATTAGGTTATAAGATTTATGCATGTGATTAATTAGACTAACTTAGGAATAAGATTAGTAAGTTAATTGCATAGGTTCTTTAGTGATTCGGAAGACACTTAAGGATAGAAGTGAGCCCTAGGATAGCGAATAAGAATCACTAGTTAAAATTAGGAAGTTAATCGACATTAGGAGAATAACATTGGTGAAGTTTAAACTCTAGACCCTTTTCTCATTGATTTTCTTCTTAACATTTTATTGCCATCTTTAGATTAGTTATTTATTAGTTTTAGTAGTTAGCAAAACAACCAACAATAATATTTCATCTTTGTTGGATTAGAATAAGAATTAAAGTAGTGAACTTGGTAGAAATTTAGTTTCAAGTCCTCGTGGGTTCGACACTCTATTTACTCTTTATTACTTTTGCGATACGTGCACTTGCGTTTAATTGCGTGTGTAAAATCCGCAACAGTATGCATTGCATCAGAGAAGTCATAGGAGAGATTTGTGGGGTGGGCTTAGGAGGAATTTCACTAGTGAGCCTTGGCTTGTTGTAGGGGATTTTAATATAATCTTATATCCTTCTTAGAAGAAGGGGGGGCTGCACCTCATCTTGGTTCTATAGGGGACTTTTCTGATTGCCTTCTTGACTGCTCTCTGTCTGATTTAGACTCCATAGGATCCAAGTTTACTTGGTACAGGAACTTTGTTTGGCAGAAGTTAGATAGATGTTTAGCCAATCCTGCTTTGCATGAGATGTTTGATTCCATTGTTGCTAATTTCCTCCCTAGGATGCATTCAGATCATTCTCCTATGCTAATTAATTTTCAATTTAAGCATATCCCAGTGATTACACCTTTCAGATACTTAAGTGCTTGGGCCCTTCATTCTGGGTTTTTGCAGGTGGTTAAGGATTGTTGGGATGTTAACACTGATCTTTATGGTATACTTAATTTGAAAGTTAAGCTGCATAGGATGAAGCAAATATTGCGGTGGTTGAACAAGTCTATTTTTGGTAACATTTTTGAGAGACTTAATAGTTCCACCACTGCTGTCAAAGCTGCTCGGGAAAGATTTGATGATGATCCTAGTGAGGAAAATTTGATTGAGTTAAACAGGCTAAATGCTCTACATACCCTCTCCTTGAAAATGGAGGAGGAGTATTGGAGACAAAAAGCCAAGATTAAATGGGCTAGGGAGGGTGAGAGAAACACTAAGTTTTTTCATAACCTTGCTAAGAGAAGAAAAGGGTAATCTGTTATTCATAGAATTAAGGATGGGAATGGGAATTGAGTCGCTGATTGTAATCTGATTAGGTCTTCAGCTGCTGAGTACTTTGAAAATGTGTTGTCTACTGTTGAGCCTAATCTTGTGGTAGTCTTGATTTGATTCCTTCTGTCCTTGATCAATGTGATAATGTTGCTTTGACTGCTCCCCCTTCCCTTGATGAAGTGAAAGCTGCTGTCTTCAGCATTGCTCCCGAGAGTGTTGTTGGACCTGATGGCTTCAGCTCTCACTTTTATCAAACCTGTTGGGATATTGTCAAGAAGGATCTACTGCTGTAGTAGATTTCTTCTCTGGCTCCTCTCTTCCCAAAAGCATCACTGCTACAACAATTGTGCTTCTTCCAAAAGTACAAAATGTTGTTAGCTGGTCTGAGTTTCGGCCTATTAGTCTTTGTAATGTCTCTTGTAAGATTTTTACAAAGATTTTGAATGATAGGCTTGTGAGTGTGCTGCCCAGACTTATTTCTGAAAATCAATCTGGTTTTATGCAGGATAGACTTATTGCTGATAATATTTTGCTTGCAAAAGAACTGGTACATGAGATTAATCATACTGGGGCTAAAGGTGGTAATATGATTATCAAACTTGATATGGCTAAAGCTTATGATAGAGTCCATTGGCCTTTTTTGTTTGCTGTGCTTAGGAAGTTTGGTTTTTCTGATCACTTTATAGCCCTTATTAGATGCACTGTTGAACATACTTACTCATCTGTGCTTGTTAATGGTCAGCCTTCTGGCTTCTTTAGGTCTAGGAGAGGGGTTAGGCATGGAGATCCCATTTCTCCCACTTTGTTTATCTTGGCTTCTGAGTTTTTGAGTAGGGGTCTTAATAAGTTGTTTCTTGATCATTCTGATATCCAGTATTTTACTAATGGGGGTTTTTGTGTGTCTCACTTGGCCTATGCGGATGATTGCATAATTTTTGCAAAGTCCACATATAAGTCTATTACTAAGATCATGAGCTTTCTTGATTACTACTCTAGGGTGTCTGGTCAGGCTGTCAACCCGCAAAAGAGTAAGATTATTGTTGGGAAGGGTTATCATAGGAGAGCTCGGGCCCATATTAAAACCATTTCTGGTTTTACTATGGATAGTCTTCCTTTATAGTACCTTGGTGCCTCTTTGTTTAAAGGGAAGAAAAACATGGCACTTTTTGACCCCTTACTGGCTAAAATTAGATCTCATCTGACTGGTTGGGAGACTAAGTCCCTTTCCCTTGGGGGTAAGCTTGTGCTTTTGAAGAGTGTGCTCACTTCTATTCCCACTTATACTTTACAGGTCATCCTTCCTTCCACTAGTTTGTTAGTTGAGCTTGAGAGGCTTTTCGAAGTCCCGCCATTTCTACACTGCTTTGAATGCCAGATATAAATCTCAAGTGTGGAAGCGTATGTGTAAGGTTAGACACTTGTTTTCTGAGAATTTCTTATGGGGGTTAAGAAATGGGCATATATCTTTCTGGCATGATCATTGGATCAGTAATAGGCCTTTAAAATATTTGCCTATTCCTAATCTTCCAGTTGATAATCTTAGAGTGTGTGATTTCTTTGTGCATGACGATTGGAATGTGGACCTTCTTCATTCCTGCCTGCCTGCTGATGTTGTGAGTAATATTGTCTTGTTGCATATTGACCTGAATGAACATGAGGTGATTACTTGGAAGCACACTCCTGATGGTTTGTTCAACATTAAGAGTGCTTGGAACTTCACTAGACTTAAGAAGCTAGTAGATTTGTTAATGAAACATGTGTGCAACTCTCTTGTCATGCCTTCTGTTTCTATTTTCATTTGGAGGCTTTTGAACAATTGGATCCCTGTGGATAGTGTTATGCAATCCAGAGGGATTCAGTTAGCATCAAAATGCCTGTGTTGTTTTGATATTGAGAATATTCAACATGTTTTTATCAATGGATCTGTGGCTTCCCAAGTTTGGGAGTATTTTGCTAATCTGTTTGGTGTAAAGAAGGTTTTGACTGATAATCCCAGGTTTTTGTTGTCTGCTTGGGTTAATTCCTCTACTTTCTGTGGTCCAGGGCATTTAAGGTCTGTTGTGGCTATTTATGTCCTTTGGAACCTATGGAAGTGTAGGAATAATTTCAAACATCATAACAAGAAACACCCTGCTTTGAATATTATCAATAGGTCAATTTATGAGGTTGAGTCTTTGTACTTAACTTAAAAAATTAGACCTAGTAATTAGAAGAGAGATTTAAGTATTCTTAGATCTTAGGGTATCAATGTCAAACCTCCTTTAGACCGTAAATGTATTGTGGTTAACTGGTTTCTTCCTCCTTCTGGGTTTGTGAAGCTGAATACAAATGGTTGTTCAAGGGGTAATCCAGGGGTTGGGAGCTTGGGTGGGATTGTGAGGGATGCTAATGGGAAGATGGTGTTTAGCTTTTGTGATTTTATTGGGCATTGTACAAACACTGAGTTAGAGATGAGGGCTTTAATCAGGGGGTTGGAACTTTGTGATTCTTTTGGGTGTTCCAATGTACTGGTTGAGGTGGACTCTCAGGTTCTGTGTTCGCTCTTGAAAGGTAAAAAGCAGGTACACTGAAAACTTGTGAATCATTTGTTTAAGGCTCAAAAACTTTTGCAAAAACTTGGTTCTTTAGTGAATCATATCTACAGGGAAGCTAATCAGGTTGCTGATTACTTAGCCAACCTGGGATGTGATTCACAAGAATCATACATTTTCCATCCTGGTGCGGGGGATAGGAAATTACAGGGTCTTATTTGGTGTGACAGATTTCAGATGCCTTCTTTTAGACACACCAAATAAACCCTATCTACCTCTATACGATATTGATGTCCAGGGTAGTTTATCAGACTGTTCCGATACACTATCAGGGGGGTGTTCTTTAGCTGCATTTCATATAGAGTAATTATCCTATATGTGCATGTAGGTATTCTTTGTTTTATTTCGCCCGCACCCCTGAACTTTCCTTTGCTATCACTTTAGCTATCCTTGTTCTTGCGTGATTCAACCATCTCTCATGGCTTTATCAATATTAGCTAACTTACAGGCTCCAGTTCACTCACCATTTCTACATTGTGCCTCCTATGCACTACACACACTTGTTGTGTCTGGGTCACAGTGTGTAAGTTGGTCTGCACTGACTTACTCACTCAGGGACAACCTTTAGATGCATCTCATTGCACTTTACAGCATATATTCCATTTTGCATGCTAGAAAGCCCTTATTTTACTTTCTAGATGAGTTCCCTGTTCCAATGGCAATTCCACCATTTGGTTACCCTTGCTTCCAGTACCTGGCAGTCAATTTTTGCATGTAGGTCTGGTCATCTTATATGACTGGACAAGTTCATTCATCTCACATGTGTGGACTTCACTTATCTATTCTGCCAGGTAATTGATCTCAGTAAATCACCACTTCTATACTAAACCATGCCTTCGCACTTTTCACACACTGTTTTATGATGGTTGTTGTTGTGTTGAGGTGTTGGTGTTGTTGGTTTCCTTGGAGATTTCCTTGTATATGGTGATCCCTTTGGTTGAGTTTTCTTTCAGGGACTTCATCTCAGGGGTTGGAGTTGTGGTGGTGTTTTTTGGCATTATGGTCGCCATTCTGTAGCTTTGAGTACTGTGTGGTTGTGTTGTGATTGATGAGGGGTAAATGCTAGTGGCTTTCGTCAGGGCTCAAAGGTGGCTATATTGTGGAGGCTGATGGAAGAAGTTGCTACTTTTGTTTAGGAGATATTACCCTTGCGTGGGTATTTTGGCCAGTTTGTTGGTTATATTTTATTTGTACCCATGCGTGGGTTTCTCCCAGTATGTGGGCATTTATCTCGATTTTTAGATACTTTTGCCCCTGTGTGGGTATTATGCCAGCATGTTGGCTGTTCATTTTTCTTTTTAGCTTTGTTGTGTAGGTTTATCTCTTTGTCTTTTTTGTTTAAGGGGTTGGTCCCTTCTGTCCCGTACACTTTTCTAGGGTTATATAAATTGTGAGTTCCCCCTCATGTTATTAAATCCAATTAGTGACGCGCAACGCAACCCTAAAAATTAAAACGCTCTCCTAGTGTGTGCGATTCAAAAACTCCACCGCCGCCATGAATATTTCTTGTGATGATGGATAGCTCTTGATTTAATTTCAGTTGGGTGCTTCACGTTTACATCTTTACAATATGTTTTCATCACTTTTTCATTGTTTAATTTTGTTCTCTTTTCATTCGCGGTTTTACTTATTTAATATTAAAAAACTGATTCATCTTTTAGCGATAGATTCATCTCATTAGTGGAGAGTTGATTTAATTTCACCTGCTTGCTATTCTTTCTCACTAATCTTGGGTTTGCAATTTTAATTACTTTCAGTTGCTTACTATTTAATTCAAATGATTGCAGATGTTTTAATTAATTGCTTTCGTTTCATCACCTACGAAGACAATTTTGCAATACAGGTCGCGATAAGGAAATTTGTTTTGGCAGAATTGGTTTCTGCGATCGGGCCTAGAAGAACTTCTTCGGGCTCATTGATTTCGGGTGATTTTGCGATTCCTTCCAGTTCTTTGGTGGATGTACTTTGTGCCTGGTTCATCAATATCTGGTCCCTATTGCCAATTGAACGTTTCTGAAATTCGGACCCTCAAGAACAAATTCGAGCCGTTGATTTCTGCGAATTTGGGCTAGGTTTTTTGCTTGGCTATTCCTTGAATCTTCTGGAGGTGAGGGTATTGACTTGGTATAACCGTAATTGTTCTTCAATCGGTGGAATTTTGCTTTTCGGGCTTGCAATTGAATTCGGGCTCGTGGATTTCTCTTGATTTCTGGGTGATATTGGAATTGATTCTGGTTCTTTGGTGGTTGATTTACGTTAACTGGCTGCTCGTTTACTGTTGAGTTAGTCATGACTTTTGTAGGTATTGTTGAGAGTTTGTATATTAAATGTCTTGTTTACACTTAAAAGTGCTAGGAATTTATTTAGAAATAAACGGCCAATTTATAATTTAATGAAACATGTATGGAATTCAATGATCACACCTTCTGTATATGTGTTTCTATGGAGATTGCTTAATAACTGGATCCATGTTGATTAAGTTATGCAACCTAGGGGTATTCAGATGGCATCCCAGTGTCAGTGCTGCAAAGTTATGCAAACTGGGAGCTCGCAGACGATCCAAATGCAATCCCGCATCGACGGATGTCACGACCAGTGGTGTATGAACCCTCAACTTGCGTGCAATAGTGCCACGCTTAGTAGCTTGATGTGGAATCGTGTCTACGCAATGGCGCTAAAGAATTTTCGACCGCGACCCAAGGTCAGGCGGAACTACCCACTGAGTTTAATCATATGAATAAGCGGAGGAAAATAAATTTACAATGATATCTCTAATAACGACGAGCGGACCGGGAATAGCTTTATTTGAGAATCGGGTGGCTTCACCGTCCGAATTGTAGTCTGGAGAAGCGTCCTCAGCAACGAACCGGGCCCAAGTCCCCTGGAAAGAGGCATTGGAGACTGAGAAAGTCCCGTCGTGCTCGGACCCTGTCGCACCACGAGGCGCTATCGGTGAGTCGGGTTGTTTGGGAATGCAGCCTCAATCGGGCAAGAGACCGATAGCGAACAAGTACCGCGATGCATCACGGTTGGATGTGGAATAATGCAAGCCGGTCCACCGATCGACTCGGGGAGTGGATTGAGGCGGCGGCAAAAGCCCGAGTAGTCAATATGCTCGAGGAATGCCAATGCCCCGATCGTGGAGGACGACGCGCACCTCTGGCATGCTTCGGCAACTGCGTGCTCCCAGCGCTGGCCAGCGGGCTCCCTATCTTGAAACACAGACCAAGAATTCTGACATGTGTGCGAGCCAACGAGTGCGTAAACCGGTAAGACGCAAGGAAGCTGACTGGCGCGATCCCCCTGAGGGGAGCAACGCTAATTGACCTTGATTTTCTGAGAAGGGTTCAAGTGAGCATACCTATCGAGACCCGAAAGATGGTGAACAATTCATTAGCGGGGGGAAGCCAGAGGAAACTCTGTTGGAGTCCCGCAGCGATACTAACGTGCAAATCATTCGTCTGACTTGGGTGTAGGAGCGAAAAACTAATCAAACCATCTAGTAGTTGGTTCCCTTCGAAGTTTCCTCAGGATAGCTGGAGCTCGAGTGCGAGTTCTATCAGGTAAAACCAATGATTAGAGGCATCTTGGTTGCAACGCCCTCGACCTATTCTCAAATATTAAATAGGTAGGACAGCGCGGCTGCTTCATTGAGTCGAGCCAAAGAATCGAGGGCTCCAGGTTGGCCAATTTTAGTAAGCAGAACTGACGATGCGGGACGAACTGAAAGTTGGGTTATGGTGCCTAACTGTGCTTTAACCTAGAACCCTTAAAGTGTGTTGATCGATTAAGACAGCAAGATGGTGGTCATGGAAGTCAAAATCCGCTAAGGAGTGTGTAACAACTCACCTGCCGAATCAACTAGCCCCAAAAATGGATGGCGCTTAAGCGCGTGACCTATACCCGGCCGTCGGGGCAAGTGCCAGACTCCGATAAGTAGGAGGACACGGCGGTCGCTGCCAAACCCTGGGTATGAGCCCGGGTGGAGCTGCTGTCGGTGCGGATCTTGGTGGTAGTAGCAAATATTCAAATGAGAACTTTGAAGGCCGAAGAGGGGAAATGTTCCATGTGAACGGCACTTGCACATGGGTTAGTCAATCCTAAGGATCGGGGGAAGCCCGACAGACAGCATGTTTAGCACATTGTAACGGACCGCCCCTATGTTGGCCTAGGAATGACCTAGACAAAGCTTTTCTACACTTGGAGGTTCTAGATTCTTCTACCACTTTATACTTAGAATAATTCTTACATGTAGAAGAGCAGAAGGATCCACATACTTGTACATAGTTCTATACTTTGTAGCTTGTTTTAGAATGGTCTGGAGGTTCAATCTCAACCGTTAGATCGAATTGATCAGCACCATCCATTTAAGGAGGTGGAAGTATAAATAGGGGTTCTGACTTCATTTGTAATCATCCCAAGTTTGAGTGAATATTTAATCATTCCAAGTTTTCTCTCAATTTCTCTTGTGTACTTTCTCCACTTCTCACTTTCTCACTTGTTCAAAATTTAGGCTGACTTTGTCAATTCTGCAAAGGGCGTTTCGGGGCTAGGTGCTGCACCATACTTGAAAGAGTCAAGTCTGTGACAACGTGCTCTGAAAGGGAATCTGGTTAAAATTCCTGAACCAGGACGCGGCGGCTGGTGGCAACGTTAGGGAGTCTGAAGACGTCGACGGGGGCCTCGGAAAAAGTTATCTTTTATGTTTAACAACCTGCCCACCCTAGAATCGGCTTAGCCGGAGGTAAAGTCCAGCGGTTGGAAGAGCAACGTCGTGTGGTGTCTGGTGCGCCCCCGACGACCCTTGTAATTGAGCCAAAATACCCTATTCGACCCATTCTTTAAAGAAATGCATTGCTCTTAACATTTTTTCGGCTAAGAAGTACTTATACAGGGGACGATGATTATATACTAGAGTTTTTTCTTCCGATGGATGTGGGAGAGAGTAAAGACCAAGAAATATTGCTTAATGACATTGCCGGACTTTGAGGACAGTTTTGGTTGCCGGACTTTGAGGACAATTTTGGTTGAAGAATTACTAGGGCAAACGGATTTTGAGGTACCCGAAAATGTTTTTGAGTTAAATATTGCAGAAATTAAAGTCGATGGTCCACCTGAGCAGGTACTTCTAAATAGAGTATTTAAGAAACTTGTATCCTTGCTTTTGTTAGTTTATTTTTCTTTTTTGGGGGTTTTCCAAGAGTATTCAGGTCTTAGACCCGACTTAATCCCATTCGAGGTTTTATAGTTTATTGTCCTCTTCTATAAATAGAGAATTATATGAAACTATTCTAAATGTTTCTTGAAATATATTTTGTAGACAATGGTTGGATCAAGTAGACAGATGGAGAAGAAACGGAGCACAAGCGAGAAGCATGTTAGTTTAAATGTTCTTCAACAATATTTCACTGGGAGCCTTAAGGATACTGCAAAAAACCTTGGTGGTGAGTCATCGTTCTTGTAAGTTTATATTATTAGTAATATGTAGACAACATGGAATCTCGAGATGGCCTTCTCGCAAGATAAATAAGGTCAACTGTTATTTGAAGAAAATACAAAGTGTGCTCAATTCAGTTCAAGGTATGGAAGGAGGATTGAAATTTGATCCAACCACAGGAGGGCTCGTAGCTAATGGCACCATAATAAAGAATTTGACGACAACAAAAGTTTCCTCTTCCCCGGTAAAAACCATTTTGTGGGAATTGGAAAATCATCACCCTCAACTTCTTGCATGGACTTTGAGTCTACCAATATTGTGGATATGAAAGAAGAGTGTCTTTTAAACGAAAACCGAGTGACCGGACTAAATGCTCTTCGCATAAACACTTCAAATGAAGAGTGTAAATTCAAATCTCTTTTCACGGAAAGTGGTGATGAGTCCCGATTGGCTGGATTAGATACGGGACCTTCCGTGCCACCTAGTCTAAATACAGTGCCTTGGACGTCTTCTTCGAAGAGTCTTGTAGATTCTTTCCTAGATATATGGTGGGGATGACGGGCCCGTTGAACATAGCCAGGTCACTTCCTCAGGCACAACCGACTCATCAAATGGGTCCAGGTCCGGGTCACTTATGGGTGGAAGTACATCGAGTTCTAGGAGTTTTGGCCAAATAACACCTACAAAGATAATTGACAGTGGCAGTAAAATTACCGCCAAAGCTATTTATAAAGAAGATATGTTTCGGTTGAAATTCGATCCTTGTGCTAGATGTTATGAATTATATGAAGAAGTTGCAAAGAGGTTCAAACTGCAGATGGATCAATTCCAACTCAAATACCTTCATAATGAAGAGGAATGGGTAATGTTGGTAAATGATTCGGATTTGAATGAATGTCTTGATATACTGAATTTCCAGGGAACTCGTACCGTGAGGTTGATGGTTCGTTATTTGCCTAGTGCCACGACAAGTTCAGGTATCGTTTTCACTGGCTAATCATGCACGATTCTGATTGGACGTTTTAATTCACGTGGGGGGATCATTTGGTATTGGTTTACATACAAGAGGAGCGAAGTTGTGTGTTGTATATTGAACTATTACTTGTGGTGTAAATAATTTGAAAAGGTTATGAATTTCGGATGATAGAAAGTAGAACCAATATTACAGTAGCGTTTTTCTTTTTTCGTTTTCAAATAGTATAAATATGATGCTTTAGAATGTAAAATATTTTTGGTGGTTGATTCAAGTGATTTTCCTTAGCTGATGTTGTTCTATTGATTTTCTGCTCATTGTCCTATTAGATAAATGTTGGTTAATATTGGAGAAGGTTTTGAAGATGACAAAATGGCTAAAATGGTTAAAAGATTAAAATGGAAGTCATCAACTGAGAACTGAAAAGCTTAGTGAAACCTATCTCACGGTCTGGAAGCTATGTGACCGAATCAGCAAAGTGGAATATCAGATCAGTAAGATCAGATTGGTTATCATCACCTGAGTCAAGATAAATGTGTTCATTCTTAAATCAGCAGAGTAGCCATCAGCAGAGTGATCATTCAGCAGAGTGATCATCAGCAGAGTGAAGTCGGTCAATAAGCTCATCAACGGTAACAAGCTGAGTGCATTAAATGCGACTGACATAAAGTAGATATCATTACAGCAGAGTGTACAGTGAAAAGTCTGCAAAAACTGCCGTTAGAAAGAAGATCGTTGCTCAGGATTAAAATTTCGCCTATCTTCAACGGGCGGAATTTCAAATCCGCGAGTATAAATTGACCAGAGACTGAAGATTGAAAAGAGACTTGCACAATTCAAGATCACAGCTTTCGTTGAAGGACAAAGATCAAACGTTGTTTGTCTAAGTGACTTTCAACTGAGAATAGAAGGAGTGTGTATATCCATCTTTGTGAAGTGATATGACTGCTTAGTGTAGGTCTTCTAAGTGATTTCCTCTACTGAAAAGAGCGAGCTTAATCTGTGTGATTTTCCGAGAGTGAACAGAGAGTTCTTACTTATGGCTTATCATTTGTTGTAAAGCATAAGTGTTCTAGTTGATGAGTGCTTTAGAATAGGTTTTTCTAAGTGATCTACCTGAGAGCTGAGTGTTCTACTTGAGACTTGTCATTTGTTGTAAAAGCTCAAGTACTAGTTACTTTGTGTTTCTAGTGGAACCTAAATCTGTGTGATTTAGAAGAATGGACTAAAAGACTTTGTGTCTATATAACCACTATAAAAATTCATGTGTTTGATTACTTATTCTTAACTTGCATATCTTCATAAGTAAACAAACGGTTTTAAAAGAACAATCTTTTAAATTGAGGAATTTACAAACTGGGGTAAAACCTTTGAAAGATAAGCTTGATTGAAAAATACACTTATACAAATCTGTTGCATACAAGTTTTGGAACTCTGATTTCATTTGAAACAGATAAGTTAAATCAGACTAGTGGTCGACCCTGCTGAATCAACTAAGTGCAAAATCAGAAGAGTAGTCTCATAAGTCCACATCAGCTTAATCTGCTGATAAGAAAAGTTAGAGAATTTTTAAAAGGTAATGAGATCTATTCACCCCCCCCCCCCCCCCCCCTTCTAGACCTCATCTGACCACTTTGGGACCAACAAATGGTATCAAAGCAGATTGGTTCATATGATCTTCTGCCTGATCAAACGAATTTGATCCTTGGTGTGTTTTTCAAATTTTTCAAAAAGTGCATATTTTGAAAAATCAAAACTTTTTGAAAAATGGAGTGCATAAGCAATGTTCCTCACATTTGCCTTATGAACTTTGAAGATTGGAAAATCAGAATGGAAATCCTTCTTGCTGCTTATAATGATAACATGTTTACATGTATTACACGAGGACCATTCAGCTTCAAGAAGACTGTGAAGGTTGCTGACCAGCCTGATCAGATTGTTGACAAAGAGCTGGATGAGCTGACTCCCGAAGAAATCAAGTTAGTAAATCTTGACAAAAAGGCTAAGTTCTTCATGTTCAAATCTCTAGATGAAGACAGATTCCAGAAGATCAAACATTTCCAAACAGCTAAGGAAATGTGGGATAAAGTCTGTGAGCTAAGCGAAGGAACGATGCTATCAAAGAACATAAGCTTAGTGTGGCTCTTGAGGAGTTTGAAAATTTTAAAATGAAGTCCGGTGAAACGATTGATCAAATGGATACCAGATTTACCAAAACTCTAAACGAAGTTCTAAGACTTGGTAAAGAATTTTCAGACAAGGAGATCACCATGAAGGTTCTCAAGGCTCTTCCACCTAAATTCAATATGAAGGTGACAGCCATGGAAGAATCAAGGGACTTAGGAAAGATTTCTCATTCCGAACTGTTCTCATCCCTCAAAGCGTATGAGTTTAAGATGGCAAGAATGGGATTAGATGTGTCAACCAATTCAGACCCTACTGCTGCACTTATCGCGTCAGACAAGCCAAGAAAATCAGCAGACAAGTCAAAACAGAAGACTCTTCTAAATTCAGAAAAAGCATACACTGCTGACGACGTTACCCTTCTTCTGAATGACTTCAAGAAGTTGTATAAAAAGAAAATGAAGTTAAAATATGAAAATGCTATTTCATCTTCTTCTGATCATTTTCAGGAAAACAGGGATTCCTTAAAAGCAAAACTAAGAGACAACAATGACAAGGAGTATGGACTCTTGATCAAAGATCATCCACACTCATCATCTAAGAAGTTTGCTGAAAAGAAAAGTGTGCCAAAAAGGAGCGTAAGCTTAGGAAGCTTAGAGCAAAGCAAAGTTAGCTGATGCAGCAAAGCTAATAAACTCCGGCATATCTTATTCAGACAACTAGTCGACTGATAAAGAATTTGAAGAATCTGATGATTCTGAAACTGAGGTAACTTCTAATGTAAATTAAATGCACTATTTGAATTGTTGAACAAATGATAATTATAAATTCAAATATTGTTGGTGCATTTGCCAAGCTTAAGGAAGAGATGACTCTGCTGAAAAGAGCAAAACAGAGCACTGAAATTTCATGTTGAAAAACCTCTAGAATCAACTGACTACAAATAGCTTGAGCATGACAATGAAACTCTAAAAGCTGAGTATGCAATTCGTATAGAAAATACAATTGAAGTTAAAATAAGTAATGGCATCATTCTCTAAAAAGAAATCAGAGGCTAAAAAGAAGAAGTCTACTGATGCTCAAAAGGTTAGAAAACCTAGTAAGCTACCTTAGACCAATCATACTAGTAAAACTCATCAGCCGAGTAAGCTGAAATATGCTGCTGATAGGAGTAAAATTAAAAATGTTAAGTCTGCTAAATCTATGGAGAGTTATTAGAAAACTCAGGTAAGAAACTGAGGCAAAAATAAAATAATTGGCAAGAATTTGAATCACATTATGATAATTGTCATTATGACATACACTATGCTTATTCATATTATCATGCTGATCATGTTCACTGTGCTGACTGCCATCCTCATTATATAATGCATGCTTATCACTTACTTCATGCATCTTACCTTGCTTATGAGCATTGTTTCTATCATGAGCACTACTTCATGATGAAACTAAAGTCACTAGATCATCACATGTCAAAGGTTATACTAACCCTGTTGGACCCAACAAATAAGGGGTACCAAAAACAATCATATTTTTATAGGTAAAACACATGTGAGATGAGAAAGATGAGTTGACTGTCCTTGCAAATTTCAACAAGTTCAACAAGTGATCTTACCAACAAGTGTGTACCAACAAATGGTATCAACAAGCTGCTTATATCAAATTGTTACAAACCATCAAGTGATATCAGACAAGTGAGTGGTATCAGACAAATGGTGTCAGACAATTGATATACGTCAACAAGTGGTAGACGCTACATTTGGAGATTTCAAGGAAGACAAAATTGTTGGAAAGATGAAACTTATCAAAGGATAACAAGTGGTATAGAAACCAACAGAAACCAACAAGTGGTATAGTCAGCCATATGACATTAGTCTTTCAGCTCTCAAGAGTTGAAATTGGGTTTGTTGATTTTGAATTCATAATTTGAGGGGGAACATATCAGAAGACTACCTCTAAACAACTTACTGGAATTCAACGGCGGAGTGTTTGTCAAGACTGACTCTCATCAGACTACTTGACTACAGACTCTTGAACTCAGGGGGAACGTGTACAACTAGTGGTACTCCTGACTAGAGATGAAGTTCTCAATAAGTCAAATGAAGCTATCAGAAGACTGCTTCTCATCAGCCGACTAGAACTCAACAGCCAAGTAATATTCAAGAATATACTACAACAAGTGGTATTAACAAGTGTTATCACCCCAACAAGTGGTATAAGCTGACTAATCTGATATCAACAAGTGGTATCAATTCTTGAAGATAGGGGGAATATTTATTCTAGCTGGAGTGATAAACAACAAAGAAGACTACTGTATGTTAGCTCATTAACATCTAACTAACCCGAACAACTAAGTTTTCACCTACTTGTCTTCAGCATACGAAGTTTGCAGTTTTATAAAGAAAAAAAAATAGAAGAAAGATATGCACTAAGTATTAGTATTGATGACAAAAAGGGGGAAGGAAGAAATGCAACTAAGAACCCTTTAAACGGAAGAAAATCAAAAAGGAAAAGTAACCAAATCGGTTTTTGAAAGTTTCATCAGATCAAACGGTTTCCATCTCAGAGTATGAAGACTAAAACAAAAACTTGGAAGACGTTCTTAGTTGAAGGTTTTGTCATCATCAAAAAAGGGGAAATTGTTGGTCAATATTGGAGAAGGTTTTGAAGATGACAAAAAGGTCGAAATGGTTAAAAAGATTAAAATGGAAGTCATCAACTAAGAACTGAAAAGCTTAGTGAAACCTATCTCACAGTCTGGAAGCTATGTGACCGAATCAGCAAAGTGGGATATCAGATCAGTAAGATCAGATTGGTTATCATCAGCTGAGTCAAGATAGATGTGTTCATTCTTAAATCAGCAGAGTAGCCATCAGCAGAGTGATCATTCAGCAGAGTGATCATCAGCAGAGTAATCCCATCAGTCGAGTGAAGTCGGTCAGTAAGCTCATCAACGGTAACAAGCTGAGTGCATTAAATGCGACTGACATAAAGTAGATATCCGTACAGCAGAGTGTACAGTGAAAAGTCTTCAAAAGCTGCCGTCAGAAAGAAGACCGTTGCTCAAGATTTAAATGTAATTTTGCCTATCTTCAACGGGGCAGAATTTCAAATCCGCGAGTGTAAATAGACCAGAGACTGAAGATTGAAAAGAGACTTGCACAATTCAAGATCACATCTTTAGAGCAAGATCCATCAGTTGAGTCGTCTGATCATAAGTGAAGTCATCTGTTGACGAAGCTTTTCGTTGAAGAACAAAGATCAAACGTTGTCTGTCTAAGTGACTTTCAACTGAGAATAGAAGGAGTGTATATCCATCTTTGTGAAGTGATATAACTTCTTAGTGTAGGTCTTCTGAGTGATTTCCTATACTGAAAAGAGCGAGGTTAATCTGTGTGATTTTCCGAGAGTGAACAGAGAGTTCTTACTTATGGCTTATCATTTGTTGTAAAGCATAAGTGTTCTAGTTGCTGAGTGCTTTAGAATAGGCTTTTCTAAGTGATTTACCTGAGAGTTGAGTGTTCTACTTGAGGCTTGTCATTTGTTGTAAAAGCTCAAGTATTAGTTACTTTGTGTTTCTAGTGGAACCTAAATATGTGTGATTTAGAAGAGTGGACTAAAAGACTTTGTGTCTATATAACCACTATAAAAATTCCTTTGTTTGATTACTTGTTCTTAACTTGCATATCTTCATAAGTAAACAAACGGTTTTAAAAGAACAATCTTTTAAATTGTGGAATTTACAAACTGGGGTAAAACCTTTGAAAGATAAGCTTGTTTAAAAAATACACTTATACAAATCCGCTACATACAAGTTTTGAAACTCTGATTTAATTTGAAACAGATAAGTTAAATCAGACTAGTGGTCGACCCTGCTGAATCAGCTAAGTGCAAAATCAACAGAGTAGTCTCATAAGTCCAGATCAGCTTAGTCTGCTGATATGAAAAGTTAGAGAATTTTTAAAAGGTAATGTGGTCTATTCACCCCCCCACCCTCTAGACCTCATCTGACCACTTTGGGACCAACAAGAAACGTGAGTGCACTTTCCTTCATTTTTTAACTTTTTGTGCGTAAGATATGAATTTTTTTTAGTATAAAAAATTGATAAATGATGCATCAAAGGATAACTTGCCAAGTGTCTTGGCATAAGATTGTAAACTAGTTGAAATCGAACTAGATATTATTTCAGTTTAATTTGATTATTTCATTTAATTTCAAATTATATTTGATATTGGTTTAATTGTTATACTAATTGAGTTCAAATGAACTTTTAGTCGAGTCGTACAAAAGTAGTTTGATATATATTTTGTTAAAAGTTTAGTTTATCTAGTGGAGCTAAAATCAAATTAATTTGAAATATCATCAAACAATGAAAGTTTGTTCAAGGATGATTTAGTATGTATAAAGAATCGAACTACACATATATTCTAATCAAATTGATTTTTCAAGTAAATTATTTACACTTCATGTCTCTATTATTTCAACCTTAAGTTCCATATGCTTGGTAATTCAAGAATTTCTTCTTTATAAAATTTTGTCATATTAGCCTTCTTTCTCCCTCGCAACTAGCCAAATCTTGAGGTTGCACAAGAGGTCCTTAGCCCGCCTCGACACCCATTTTGCGGGGTGTACCATCTAACTATGTTACGATCCCGATTTATAAACTCTACTCTGGGTCTAGCCTAGAGTGACCCGAAAGAAAAATACAGATAGCATTAACAAACTTTAAAAAGCTAAAGTTATGGATCAATCCATCCCAATCCTAACTCCATCCTCACTTGACCCAATTTAATAACTTTTTACCTTAGCTACAACAAACTTGATCCACGCTACTCGATCCATCTCAACCCAACCTTTCTAGTTACCAACCATAGTCAAAATCGTATACACGAAGAACAAGATAAAAATTGAACTTAAAATTACACAGTTCACTCTAGTCTAATGGAAAGATGATCAAAGATTAAGTCCAAATGGAAAATCATTGTTGTGTCTCAACCACCAATGTTACTTGATCAGTTGTAACATTTTTATGTTTGATATCTCTCTTATATATTTCTTGCAGGCCGGTTGCTTTGCTCTTTTATCTTTTTCATCTTCCATATATATGACATACTTAATTTCTTTATATCATGTATAATTTAGTCAAGTATATTTATGTCCATAAATTGAATAATAAGAAAAAAAATATTTTTTCATTACTCGACACATTTAGTGCTAATTTTATCAGATTTATTCATTAATTATCTTTTGGGTTCTACATAGCGAAATATTATCTTAATCTTCCAGGACAAAAAACGCATTTATAGTCCTTTTGACGCACTTTATTATCCCTACACTGTTGTTCCATAAAAAGTTCATATATAGTTGGCTATAGTTGCATAGGTTTACAAAACTAGCAAAAATTATAGATTCTATATTAAGAATTGAAAATTTACATGAACACAAATTTGATAACGTGTATGACCCAAAACTTATTAGCGATGATCAGAGGACTAAACGTTTATGACTGGCCATAATATATAGCTAAGACATTAAGCTTAAAATATAAACGATCGAGTTCATCTAATAAAATCAAGAAGACTCTTAATTTTTTGCTTGGACATATATAACTAGTGGGTAGATGCTGATGAATTTTGCTTGGACAAATTTCTAGTCAGCTTACTCCTATGGGTGCATTCTTCACACACCCTACACATGAATATTTTGATTATCGATATTTTAAGCATCTCACACTACATCTTGAATTTGATGAGGACATTATCAAATTTGTGGGATGAAATGCAAAAAAAAATATATATATTTGGACTGCTATTTATAACCAAAATATGTGGCCAACCGTAATATCGGGGAAAATGCAAGATACTCCCCTGTGTTATGCTAAACCTGCAAGAAACTACCCTGTGAAAATTTTATTGCACCAAACTTCCTTGTGTTTTCAAAAACCCGGCAAAAAACACCCAATTTGTAAAAAATAGGTCGTTTTGGATCGACATATTTCAATAAATAATTTTAAAAATATACCACGTGAAGTTATAGGGATCAACTTGAAGTATTTTAAAAATGGTTTCTTGAAATATGTCGATCCAAAACGACCTATTTTTAACAAATTGGGTGTTTTTTGCAAGGTTTTTGAAAACACAAGGAAGTTTGGCGCAATAAAATTTTCACAGGGTAGTTTCTTGCAGGTTTAGCATAACACAAGGGAGTATTTTGCATTTATCCCCGTAATATCCAACGGTCATTTTAAAAAATATGACAGTTGGCTATAAGTAACTCCCTGAAGTTATCGTAATCTTTCAAATACACCCCATGTGGTATAATATTATTACATAGACCCCCCATGTGGGTATATTTAGCCAGGGGTAAATTTGCAAAATCAAATTTTTTTTTGCTGACGTCATCAAATTCCGTCTGTTTTCAACTCCGTAAGGGGTTTCTTGTAATATGCCCAAACCTGAGTGGTGTCCCTGTAATTTTTGAAACAACAGGGGATTTCTTGTAATATGTCCAAACCTGAGGGGTTCTGAGTGTAAATCACCCTTAATAATATTGTTGATGTTGACTTCAAATTGAGAAGAAGTAACTTCGTTAGATCCACAACTATCCTTCTCTTCAATTAATCCAGCACCTGCATCCATCAATCTTTTCTTGGCTACCAGTACTGGTTTTTCGGTATTATAAATATCCACAACTATCTCATCTTCCATCATCGACTCATTTTCCGGCTGTCTGGCAGCCATCCATCGTTCCAACCAGTTCCAACCCATGTTCGTTTCATCACTGTTGGTCATGCTTTGTTTCTTTTTTGAGCATATTCTTAGCTAAAAAGTTGAAAAATTAAATATTGTGAAATGGTTGATTATGCTAAAAATAAGTATTCTCAAATTAATTTAATAAAAATGTTATTTATATCGACTCTATATATTTATCACTCAAAATTATAAGCGAAGTAGAAAAATAATTGCAAATTAAATTAACATGTAAAAAGTTTTGGATCTAAAAACTTCGGAAAAGTAAATTTTGTACATGTCAAAAGCAATTTTATACTATGAAAAATTTTATTCAAATTTCAAAGCTAGTGGTGTTTTCTTGACATACATACCTGTTGTGAGAAAGCATATGCTAAAGCTCTCTCGCGCCTTGTTGCTGCTTCCAATCTATTATGAATTCTCATTTTCGATTTGGTACTACTTACTGTGCTATCATCCCAATCGTCCTGCATATGTTAAAAATAGACGTCATACTTCCCAAAAAAGAAAGAGTTGGTAATTAGAAAAATAAACTCGCGCCTCGAAATGGATTAAACCCTTGGAGGAAAAATCAAAATTATTGCAGAGTTGCCATAATTTTTATCTTGTGATAGAAATATGGCCCGTGACCCATGGGTGGACCCTACCAGCCCAGTTTTAGTTCTCTCTTTTTTATTGGGATAGAATTAAGTTAAAATTAGTGAGGGTGAAAACTAGATTTGACCGGGTCAAATAATAAGCCATACTAAAATAATAGCACCAAACCCCCTCACCCGATCTCTAATTTGATCCGATTCCTATTTGCAACAAGTGTTTTATTGACCCAACCTATCTAGATTCATTAATTATAAATGCTTACCTGTAATTTCAAGACTTGGGGTCGAGCTCTATTTCGCGTTGAATGGCACACATCAAAGCTTTCCTCCTTGTGAGTAAGAAATAGGGTTCTTCTCTGAGTCGCGTGGATAAAAAATGGATCTATGATTTCAAGTCCACTCGTTGATTTCGAGAAAACCGAATCAATTGGCTTTTGCCCAGGATGCCTCCAACTCGAGATTTTGATTCATAGAACCGGCCAGCAAATGGATATTAATCCATCTATCAGCTACGTCTTCTTTAGTGAATGAAAGATCTCATTTAATAGGTAGCAAGGATAGCAAGAAGGGGTTCAATGAAGGCTGCTGGTGAGGTATTTATTCCAACTAGCGAGGAAAGGCCTCATTTTGGTCCTGTAGAATGAATGTGAAAAGCAGAATCCTCATAATCGTATGATTCAGATACCTGACGAAATGAACATATCGGATGAATTCCCCCCAGTTTGAACTTCAATAGATGTGCCTCCTATAGACGCCTCATCCTCCCACTTAGCTTCTTCATCGCTCGTATTCGCAGTCAAACTATTACTCGTCCTCGAGTAATGTCAAAAACTCAAACAACGACACGAGCATTTACAATCATGCATCCCAAGACAAACCACTAACCCTCAATTTCAAAACGCTATGCATTCTATCATGTAGTTCATGCGTGTGTATGTATACATAAAACGATAATGTCAGAATCACCTAGATCACTATAGCTTCGAAATCATTGAACCTAATTGCATGAATTCCTAAATTGCCAAACATATTCTCTATTTTCTTAGGTTTATCATACTAATTACTAAGTTCTAGCAAAGCTTTCAGTCGAAGTTATGGAATCCTTAAGGTTTGAACTTTTACTTAGCACTTTGTTCATTATTTAGCATAACTTAAATATATTTAACACCACTCACACTCATAACTCGTTCTAAAGAAGCAGTCAACATAGAGGAGTGCAGAATAGTTAAGTCGATGCACCCATAATCGTTCATCTTATCGCAGTCAAGTTGGAGGAGTGCAAATATAAGTATCAAGCGATGAGGTCTTTCAGGTCTCATACAAGTGAGGTTATTTTCTTTGAATTTAAATTATAGTTTTTCAATTATTTTCTTCATTTGGTTCTTGTTAAAGTTATCCTTCCCCCCAAACTTAGGCAAAACTCTTACTTAGATCCTTAGCATTTTAACCCTCGAATCTAGAGATCAGGTAAGCAAGAAAGGATTTCTTAAGCTCTATTCTAGACTATAATTCTCTAACGTCATCCTAAATCCTCGATTATGCATTCATGCTTAGAATATTGCAGGAAAAACATTCAAAAATAAATAAAATTTCAAAAAAATTGGTCGGAGTCGATCTAGCATGCACAACGTAAATGCGACCTCCCCCCAAACTTAACCTAACCAGTACCCCCGCTGCGACTCAAAGAGGTAAAAAGAGGTCGACACAGACAAACAAACACGAACAAACAAAACAAACACATAATTCATCAATGTAAAGGAGAGTTGGAGAAAGAATGCGTCCCTGACATTAGAGTGCGCTCATTGCTCGTGATTTAGGATGAACGGAGGTGAAGAATGGTGGTGCGATGGAGGAACATGGTGCATGAAAGAGATAGTGGTGGAGGAGATGAGCGAGCGTGTGTGCTTTCACAAAATCATGTTTTTTTTTTTTTTTTTTTTTTTTTTTTTTTTTGTTGCAAAAGAGGCCATGGCTTGAAACCATTTGAGCCTTGGCCTGAGGCTGCTGGAATTTTTTAGTTTTCTTGTTAGACAAAACAGGTCGCGGCTTAAAATCGTTTGAGCTATGGCCTAAAAATTCTGGATTTCTTATTGCTTTTGTAAGTTGCGGCTCTTGCTCCCTGTTTTGCAATTCTTTTTGCCACAATACCAATTCTCTCCAAAATATTGATGCATCTGCACACAAAACAAACACCAAAAAACTAAACATGCAACAAGACCCAAAACACAAACAAAACGAAAAAGAAAATTTAAAACTTGGGTTGCCTCCCAAGAAGCGCTTAGTTTTAAGTCTTTAGCTCGACTTTGATACTTCCCTTTTTAAGGTGGCCAGTAATCGAATAGGACCCCGCCCGGATCAAGTATGAGTTCGGGCCTTTTTGCTTTCTTTGTTGTCCCAAAAATTTGTATTTCCCTTGTAAGCTCAATTGGGACAAATTTGAACCTCGTATCGAATTGGAAAACTCTATCCCCAGGCTCAAATCTCTTGTAATCTTTGCCAACACTTATCCAAGTCGTACTTTGAGGAGGGGTGTGTAAGTTGTAGTTCATTTTATCCTAAACCCTTCCCTTTTGCGTAGCTCTTATTAATATCTCATCCACACCAACATAAAAGCTAGCCTCTATTGAATCATAAATGGGAGGTATGACAAACTCAATTGTATTCTCCTCTATCTCCATTAAATATATCAAAGTCGATAAGTTAACGAGTTCGATGTCACCCTTGATTTCTTCTTCCCCAGAATGGTTGAAATATTTTTTTCTACATCCAGGATCTCCTCATTATGAAGAACATCGAAACTTGTCAATTCATTGCACTGTGGTTTCTCTGAATCACTCTCAATAATAAAAGAATTTGTCTTGCTCGGCTCAGTATCTGATAATATCGAACAATCATCTTCATTCGAGAGCGAGTCTTGAGGTGGATTATCCATCCTTAAATATTTGCGTGTTGCTTCTACATTCAAAGATAGCTCCTCAATTTTAGCTGCGATCTTTTTCGCCTCCTGGCAATGTATGTACTTTATATACATATAATGGTTGAATGTTTCTATACATGCAGGACTAGGCTGTTGGTGGTGGCTGAGAATACTCTTGGTAGCTTGGAGGTATAAATGAGTTGGTCATCATGAAGTTTGTGTATTGATCACTACCCTGATCATCGCTCCATGGAACATTTGGGTTAGTCCCCCACCCAGAATTGTAGTTGTTGGGGTGAAGATTCTGACCATACGGACTACCCTGAAATTGATCCATGTATAACCATGAACCGGGATTCAGTGGGCACAAATCTTACGAGTGTCGACCTGCACAATACACACAAATCGTTCAATGATAACTGTTATATGCCATACCAAATGAAGAGAACGAGAAAAAGAAAACTAACTAGGAACCCACCAAAAGAAAAATCAAAAATAAAAATTGGCAAAAAAATGTTGCAAGTCCCTGGCAATGGAACCAAAAACTTGCTGCGGATTTTACATACGCAAATAAATGCAAGTGCACGTATCGAACAAGTAATAAAGAGTAAGTATAAGAGTATCGTCTCCATAGGGACTTGACTAAATATCTACAAAATTTCAATTCCTAATTTACTTTTAATATGGTTCCAAATTCAAATATACTTTTGGATTTAAATTACTAGATTAACTAAATTAGCTAACTAACTAAAGTACTTGGATTGAGTTCGAATAGTGAGAAGAGAGACATAAGGTTATAATCAACTATGTTAATTATCGATTGCTTAATTGAGATTTCCGTAGTTATTATGGTGACAAGAGTGCTATCCGATGATTCAAGTATTTTCCTACGTATATTTCGAATTACTCAAGAACCTATTGTATTATTCAAATCGACTCTATTCCTAGGTGATTCGTAAATAAAACAAAGCATTAAACACAAACCTCATGTAATTGGTATAAACGCCTTAAGTATATTCATATCATGAGGGTCTTTTACTGTTCCATTCATATCTAATCTTAATCTCCCTTTTCCAAGTTCAAAAAGAATATTAAATCTAACAACTAGGTATCCAATCAAGTTGCAAGCATAGAGAACGAAATTAAATCAAACACAAGAATTCTCCCTAACTACGAATAATCCAATAAAATTAATCAAAGTAACATAGTTTCATAAAAAACACTAGATCATATAGAATTAGTTCATGATAAATATATGAAGAAAAATAATAAAGAAAAAAAATCTGAGTTCATGTGGTTTTATAGACAAAACGATGAATTCGAGATACAGATCTTCAATATTGCGTTCTTCTTGCTTGGGTGATCATCAGGACTTCTCTATTTTCTTCTTCAATCTTTCTTCAAGTAGATCTTTGAAGTTCTTGGTGTATTCTATGAGAAAAGTATGTTTAAAACTGATCAAAGATGTGTAATTTCGTGAGATAGAAGTCCTTACATAGATTTACCAGGTTGAGTCCTAGTAGGAGACTTTAGGCCCAAGTTTTCTCCTAAATTCCTGCTGAAAATCTCGTCCAGCTTGGGGGATTGTTTTGCAAGTGGTTTAACTTTTAGCTCATAACTCCAAATCAAGAACCGTAAAATCCCTAGCGTAGCTAACTCTCTCCTCTATAATATACTAGAATTCAGCTTAATTGGATTTCCCGTGAGAGAGTTATGGTCCTTGGAGTGCATAGCAACATTTCTGATAGTTTTTCCTTCTTCGTTGCTGTTGGATGAAGATAAAGACATAGAAGTGAAGGGAGGTTTTGATGATTTCCAAAAGTCATCAGCTAAGTATTGGAAGCTTAGTTCAAACCTTATAATTATTTGACCAAGGAAGAAGATACTTCAGACGAGTCAAATATATGGTCCAGAAGACTACTGATCTGTTGCTGAAGAATGGAATCAGACAGGTGGATTTCAGCAGACTCAAATCAGATAAGTTCAGTTTGGGATCAGCCGAGTGTTCATCAGACGAGTGGATTCGATCAGCAGAGTGGAAGTGATCAGAAGTTTTTGCAACGGTAATAAATGCACCTGGAGTAATAAATGCTGAAAGGAAAGGGTATTAAAGACAAATGATTGAAGAGAAACCTCGGATCAGCAGAGTGCATTAAATGCGAAGTGACAGAAAGTACTGCAGAGTGTACAATGTTCAGTCGCAGGTAGCCGTTTCTGCATAAAGGACCAGTACTCGAGGATTTGAACACCTGTCAATCTTTCAACGGGCAGATTTTCAAATCTCAAGTAGAAATAGTTCAGTTCAAGAGTTGAAGAAGAAGAGACAACACAACTGAGAGCAAATTCGAAGCAGAATTCTTCTAAGTCTCAAACTCAAGAACAGAACACTCATCAGCCGAGTCATTTGTTGACGAACGCTGAATAAAGAGAAAAAGAATATACACATAAATCTGAGTGATTTTGTTAGAAACGTGTTGTGAGAAGCTGTTATCCATCTTTGTGAGTGATAAAGCTTTGTAGTATAGGATTTCTATGTGATTTCCTGTGACGAACTTGTGGCCAGTTCATTTGTTGTTTGGCGCAAGCAGAGTATATTGTAATCTGTGTGATTATAGTATAACCCAAGATCTACGTGGTATTAGAGCAGGTCTATTCACCCCCCCCTCCCCCCTCTAGACCTATTCACCCCCCCCCCCCCCTCTAGACCTCATCTGACCACTTGGGACCAACAAGTGGTATTAGAGCAGGTGGTTCATTTGAATCATTTGCCTGATCAACGAGCTTGATCCTAGAGTGATTTTCAAAGGTTTTCAAAAGTTTTCAAAAGAGCTTCTTTTTTGAAAAATGGACTGTATCAGCCATGTTCTCCACATTGGCGGTATGAGCTTTGAGGATTGGAAAATACGCATGAAAATTTTCTTTGCTGCTTATAATGAAAATATGTACAGGTGCATAACTCAAGGTCCGATAAGAATCACCAAAATAGTCAAAGTTGATGGCCAAGATGTGGTTGTTGATAAGGAACCTGAAGAGATGACAGTTGAGGAAATCAAACTGAAAAATCTTGATAAGGTTGGAATCTTCATCATGACCAAAGCCCTCGACAACGACAGATTTGACAAGGTCAAACACTGTAAAACATCTAAGAAGATGTGGGATAAGGTCCGTGACATGAGTGAAGGGAAGGACTCCATTAAAGAGCACAATCTGAGTATAGCCCTGGAGAAGTTAGAAAACTTCAAAATGAAACCTGGAGAAACCATTGACCAGATGGATTCAAGGTTTACAAAGGTGTTGAACAATGTGTTAAAGTTGGGAAAGACGTTCACAGATAAATAGATCACTGTTAAAGTCTTAAAGGCGCTACCACCCAAGTTCAACATGAAGATCACAGCAATGGAAGAATCAAGGGATCTGGGGAAGATCTCTCTGACGGAGCTGTTTTCTGTACTCAAGGCGTACGAGTATAAAATGCCAAGAATGGGTATAGAAGAAACCTCAACTTCTAGCCCCACTGCTGCCCTGGTTGCTGCAGAAAGATCAAGAAGATCAGCTGGGAAGATAAGAGAAGTGGACTCATCTGATGAGACCACACTGCTCAACAGAAAGGAGTAAACTGCTGGCGATGTTGCATTGCTATTAAATGGGTTCAAAAAGTTCTACAAAAGAAAAATGAAGAACAAATATAACAATGCTTCTACTTCTAAACCTACCTCTTATTCTCATGATAGTAAGGATGATTTTAAATCCAAACTAATATGCTATAACTGCTGGAAATTGGGACACTTCATCAAGGACTGCCCATATCCTAAAGCTGAGAAGTATACTGAGGAGGAAAAGAAAGCGAGGAAAGAGAGGAGACATCAGAAGAGTAAAGTACTGTTGGCTGAAGCTGAAAAGATAGCAGCCATCTACTCGTCTAACTCAGAATCAGGGACATCAAGTGATGACTCTACTGAAGAAGAGACACCTGCACTGCTCTGTCTCATGGCCAAAGAATCAGAGGATTCTGACAATGAGGTAACTCTCACTGAAAATGAAGATGAGCTATTTAGTTCATTTGAGCAAAAGATGAAAAACAACACAGATGTTGTTAATGAGTTTGCAAAGCTTAAGGAAGAGAAGATTGTGCTGAAAAAGCAAAATACTCAACTGAAACTTAATGTTGAAAAATGGAAAGATTCAGCTAAGTATAAAAAGCTTTCGCATGAGTATGAATCTCTGAAAGCAGAATGTGAAGTTTACAAAGGAAAGATCATGGAGCTTGAAAAGATAATATCTAGTCATGATAAGTCGTATGTTGCATCAGTAGACACATCTAATGAACAGAGAACACCTTTAGTAAAAGAGAATTTAGAACTGAACAAGACTGAAAAGTTTATATCTGCTGATAACAGTAATGTTATTTTATATGTTCAGACTGCTAAATCTACTTCACTCGAGATAGAGAAAAAGGAGAAGAAATCTCCTAAGGCTAAAAAGGGTAAAAAGCCTGAAAATGAAAAACAGACTGGTAAAACCAAACAGCAGAGTAGTCCTAAAAAGTCTGCTGATATGAGTAAAACCAATCAGACTAGTAAAACTAAGTCGTCTGTTAAAGAGCAAGTAAAGAGCAAACCTAAAAAGCAAATAAATTATAATAATGATGCTTGGTATGGAAATGAGTCTTATTATGTACAACCTGCTTACTCATCTTATTATGCTGCACCTCATTATCCACCTTATTATGCTGCATATCCTGCTCATCATCTGATGCATGCTTACCCTGCTTATCATGCACCGTACCCTGCTTATGAGCATTATTCACATCATAATGATTATCAACATAATATGCCTGCTGATTATGGTGAAGAAAAAGTTGCTCATGCTCCTGCTAAAACTCAAAAGACTAAGAAGCTTAAGACTTCAACATCTTGGGTTGTCAAAGGTGATACTAATCCACTAGGACCCTCTCAATAAAGGGTACCTAAAACAATTTTATTTTGTTTTGTAGCTTAGGATTAGGAGTAGGAGTAAAGTAGAGAAGAAATGGTACTTGGACAGTGGATGTTCAAGGCACATGTTTGGAGACATACATGAACTGACTGATGTTGCTGCCGTGAATGGTCCAAGAGTCACTTTTGGAGACAACAAATAAGGCAAGATTTTTGCGGTTGGAAAGCTAATCAAAGGAACCATTGAGATATCTGACGTCTCTTATGTTAATGGCCTGAAGTACAATCTGCTAAGCATAAGTCAATTTTGTGACAAGGGATTTTCTGTTATCTTCTCATCAGATAGGTGCTACGTTGAACAAATTGGAACAAAGAAGGTTATCTTATCTGGAAGAAGACAGGGGAATATCTATGTAGTCGACTGGAATTCTGTGAACAAGAATTCTAATGTTTGTTTGGTTGCTTCTACACCAAGTGAAATCAGTTAGCTATGGCACAAAAGAATGAATCATCTGAATTTCAAGACCATAAACAGATTAATAAAGAATGATTTGGTAGAAGGAATTCCAAAGACAGTCATGAGCAAAGATAAGCTCTGTGACGCTTGTCAGAAGGGTAAACAAGTGAAATGCACTTTCAAAAGCAAGCAGCACCAATCTTCAACCAGAATTTTGGAGCTACTACATATGGATCTGTTTGGCCCTATTGATCCTATCAGCAATGGTGGAAAAAAATACTGCCTAGCTGTTGTGGATGATTATTCAAGATTTACTTCGGTGATTTTCATGAAGAAGAAAAGTGAAACCAAGGAACATCTTACTAATCTGATGGAACTGATCCAGAATGAAAAGAGTCAAAGAATATTGAAGATCAGATCAGATAGAGGGACTGAATTTACAAACTCTACTGTTGAGGAGTATTATAACTCCAGAGGAATCAACCATGAGTACTCTGCTGCCAGAACCCCTCAACAAAATGGAGTTGCTGAAAGGAGAAACAGAACTCTAAAGGAAGCTACCAGGACAATCATAGCTGAAGCAAAACTTCCCCAAAGATTCTGGGCAGAAGCCACAAATACAGCCTGCTACACCCAGAACAGATGCATGATCAACAAAAGTCAAAACAAGACACCTTATGAACTGTGGAACAACAGAAAGCCTAATATACACTATCTTTGGATTTTTGGTTGTAAATGTTAAGTTTTGAATAATGGAAAAAATCACCTTACTGCTTTTGCAGAGAAGGATACTCTACTGTTAGTAAAGCTTACGGAGTATTTAACAAAAGAACTTTACTTGTAGAAGAATCTATTCATGTAGTATTTGATGAACCAAACCAATCTTCTGAAAAGAATCAAAATGCTAATCCAGATATGTCTGCTGATTTTCAGAAATTGAGTGTGCAAAGAAAAGAAGAGTATGTACCCATCTTACTACCTGATCTAAACCAAGCTGGTAACTCAAGTGCTGTTCAAAATCAGTCTGCTGATAGTCTAACAGAGGAGTTGCAAACAGTTGACAGACCAGAGCCTGTTCAACAGACTACTACTGAGACTCCAACAGTAGTGTTGCAAGATCAATCAAGAGGACAACATCCAGATTTGCAACCTGATCTCAGATGGCTCAGAGATCACCCACCTGAACTAGTGATTGGTGATCCATTGGATAGAGTGAGAACAAGAAGGTCAACTACAAATGAAACAATGTTTGTAAGTTTTCTTTCACAAATTGAGCCTAAGTTAATTGATGAAGCTCTTAGTGATTCTCACTGGATTGAAGAAATGCAAGAAGAGTTAAATCAATTTGAAAGGAATGAAGTCTGGTACTTAGTTCCCAGACCTAATCATCAAAGGGTAATTGGCACTAAGTGGGTATTCAGAAATAAAATGAATGAAGATGGTATTGTCACCAGAAATAAAGCAAGAATAGTTGCCAAAGGTTACTGCCAGGAAGAAGGCATTGATTTTGCTAAGACATTCGCACCAGTTGCAAGGCTTGAAGCAATCAGATTATTCTTAGCCTATGCTGCTCACAAGAACTTCAATGTCTATCAGATGGATGTGAAGTCTGCTTTTCTCAATGGAGAATTGCAAGAAAAAGTTTATGTTGAACAACCTCCTGGATTTGAATCTTATCAACAGGGAGACAAGGTATATCGTCTGAAGAAAGCTCTTTATAGACTGAAACAGGCTCCAAGAGCATGGTATGATACTTTATCTGATTTTCTTTTAATTAAAGGATTTCGCAAAGGTAAAGTAGATAAGACTTTGTTCACTATTGAATGGGATAATCATATATTGTTAGTTCAAATATATGTGGACGATATTATTTTTGGTTCAACTAACCAACAGATGTTTGAGAAGTTCTCTAAGCTGATGCAGAACAAGTTTGAAATGAGCATGATGGGAGAACTAAATTACTTTCTTGGATTACAAGTCAAACAGCTACCTGATGGTATTTTCATTAATCAAGCAAAGTACACAAAAGATCTGTTTAAGAAATTTGGTATGGAAACTAGCTCATCTGTTAGTGTTCCTATGTCTACTGGACTTCGTCTGGACAAAGATGAAGATGGCAAATCAGTTGACATCACCAAATACATAGGCATAATAGGGTCACTGTTATACTTAACAACTAGCAGACCTGATATTATGTATTCTGTTGGGGTTTGTGCGAGATTTCAATCAAATCCTAAGGAATCTCATCTCTTAGCTGCTAAAAGGATATTAAGGTATCTCAAAGGCACTCAAGAATTGGGATTGTGGTATCCAAGGGAATCAGGATTTGAACTTATTGGATATTCAGATTCTGACCTTGCTGGCTGCAAGATTGATAGGAAGAATACTACAGGTACTTGTCAATTTTTAGGCAGTCGTCTGATCTCATGGATGAGTAAGAAACAGACTTCAATATCCATATCTACTGCTGAAGCTGAATACATTGCTGCTGGAGCATGTTGTGCACATATACATTGGTTGAAGCATCAACTAGAAGATTACAATCTCAAGATCAGTGGAATCCCTATCTATTGTGACAATACAAGTGCAATCTCACTTACTCAGAATACTACTAGTCATTCCAGGACTAAGCATATTGAGATCAAACATCACTTCATCAGAGACAATGTTGAAAAAGGAAATGTTATTATTGAGTATGTTCATACAGATAATCAGACTGTTGACATTTTCACCAAACCATTGAGTGATGCAAAATTTTCTACTCTAAGAGTGGAACTGGGCTTGTTAAAATTGGATTCATAAGCTGAGGGGGAACCTATCAGAAGACTGGGTTCATCAGCTGACTAATATGATAGCAACGAGTGATTTCTATCAAGAAGACTGACTCTCAATAGACTAGTTGACTGATGAATTCTTGAATTTAGGGGGAACGAGTAAGACTAGCGGTACTCCTGTTTTAAAGATGAAATCTTCAATGACAGTTAGTTGAAGTTGTTTTAATCAGAAGATTTGTTCTTAATTCATGAAGACTTGAAGATTATTTATCTTGCTGGATTGACAAACAGCAAAGGAAGATCACTAGATATTGGCTTTCACTAGTGATATATTGTATCAGACAAGTCATCTAACAGATAAGTATTATTTTACTCATCTGTTTACTTATGTCAATTTATAAATAAGTGTTGTATTAAAAACGTTTTATCAGAAAACACGCTTTTATAAATAAGAGACTAGTGGCGTTTCAACTTCCCGCCTAGTCTGACATAATTAATGAATTTTGAAATCCGCGTATCTCGCTCATACGATCTACTTTTTCAGTAACTGATCTAACGGTTGGCTTAAATCACGGAAACCGACATCAAACCAACCCTTATAAATCCAGATCTGATCTGCTGACTGATCTTTTACGCACCTTCAAAATTTTCTAAGTACACAAGAACTTTTTGCATTCATATTTTCTGCAAATTTCTCTCGTTTTCCTTCTAATCTTTATCAGAAAAACAATGACTTCCAAGGACGCAAATGCTAAAGGTAGATTTTTGAACTACCAGACCTACTATGCAACAAGCACTCAACTTATGAAGAAATTCTGGAAAAGTTTAAGGCTGCTTCGCTGGTTAACTTCATGGAGGCCCATGAAGATATGGTGCTCACACCAGAAGTGCTGGAGTTTTACAAGGCGGATGGGAAACCAGATTATGAAAATTTGGAAATAAAGGTCAAGGTTGGGGGATAAGACATCTGTCTGACTCCCAAAGTGTTGAATGAGAAGTATGAGTTATCAATTGAAGGTTCAACTGAACTTTCCACTTTGGCTGAGCCGTTGGAGGCTGATTTCTGGAACATAGCTGCGAAGAAGAATCAAATCCTCTCTGGAAACATAAAGAAGCCCCAGCTGAAGGACGAATTTCAAAGGATGGTAGACCTTCTTGCCAAAATTGTGGAAAATTGCACCTTCTCCCTTGATAGTGTGCCTATGAAGAGGTATCACATGATGATTGCAGTTTACTATGGGCTGAAAGTAAACTGGGCAAGCTACATTTGGTACATTCTTGCTGATCACAAGGAGCATGGTCAAACACTTCATTGAATATTTCTCAGTCATCTACTGATGAGTCTGGGATGCACTATGACAAATGGCAAGAAAATTCACAAGGCTAAGGAGCTGAAAATATATGAAGCTGTAAAGGCTGGGAAATCCAAAGAGCCTGCTGCCGTGCCAGAAAAGAGGCAATCTAAAAGAAAGGCTATTGAGCCTAAGGAGCCTGCTGCTAAGGCAAAGAGGAGTAAGACAACTGCTCCTAAGGCATCTGTTCAAATAGCTAAGCCAGCTGTTCAAGCCAGAACAGAGTCGCCTGCTGAAAAGAATGTTGCTGATGCTGTCGTAGATCAGACACCAAAGGAAATTGAAGATATGGCTTATGGTTCTCCTTCCAGAACCGTTTCTCCTGACAAGCCATTGGAGACTGTTGCTGACAGAACAAGAAGTGCATTAAAAGATACTGCAGCCTCCAGAGTGAGTCATACTAAGACCACTGCCAGGAAGAGGATGACTTTCATTGATTCACCTACTGAATTATCTGAATTAGTAAGGGAAAGTCCTCAATCAGCAGAGAGGCCTGTTGGATCTGAGAAGAGGTCTGCTGTTAAAGAGTCATCTGCTGAACAGACTACTTCTGCCCCAACAACTGAGGTTAATCAACCTCAAGAGAATCCTGAAGTGCAGATCCTCGAACCAATTGTTGTTGCACCAATTGCAACTGCTGCTCCAGAACCATCTGTTGCTCAAGTCACTGAATCCAGAGCTCAAAGAAAGAGAAGAACTGGAAAAGCCAAAGTCTCTGCTGCTCACAAGAAAAAGAGAGAAGAAGCTGAACATAGGAAAAGAGATGAGGCTGAAGTGAAGAAAGCAATTGAGCTGAGCAAAATTGTTGCCCAAACTAAACAGCTGACTGATGCAGAGATAGCCGCCAAAGAGGCAGAAGATTTGGCTAAGGCCTTGGAGGAGAGCAAGAAAGATGCTTATGGACCTAGAAGATCAGAAGACATCGTGATTGGAAAACCCAAGGAAGGGCAATTCGTGCTACCAAAAGCAAAACCAATCAAAAGGAGAAAATCTGAAGTCAGAAGAACTCTTGACATTGTCAAAGGTGACTCTACTGCCTTTGAGAAGTTTGAAGTTGAGCTTGAGAGGCTGAATCAGCAGTTTCAAACAAGAACCACTTTCCTCCCAGAGAAGATAAGATACAACAGATGGAGGGAATACAGGTTGAACAAATCTGAAGTGGAAATCCAAGCATGGAGGGAGTTTGCTGATGAAGGACGTTGGGTTCTAAGTTGGCTGCAGACTACTTCAGTTGCAAAGGCCTTGGATTCAGATTTTGTTCGTGACAGATTACATGACTTTGCAAAAGTCATTGTAAACCAAGAGGCAACTGCTATCAAGGATTATTTGTCAAATAAGCCAGGTCCAACTGATGACCTAGTTGATAGAGCAGTTAAATTGCTGTGTACACAACCTTGGAGAAATGGGTACAAAGATCGAGATATGAACCTGGAACATCCAGTGATATGCCTACTCTGCCAAGTTTACAGCAAATTGCCTTTGGCTCAGAGATCAGTACATTTCAAGAACAGCTGAGTGTCCAACAGTCTACATCACCATTTGTTCCAGCTAACCTGATTCATCATAAGACTATTGTGTCTACTGATGGTGCTGATGTCATTCACATAGCTGATGAAGAACTAAAGAAAGACAAGCATGCTGGGCAGATCAACCATGATACATCCAAGTCACTGCTTGCTGCTATCAAAGAAGAAGTTCCTTTAGCTATTGAGTGGAAAGCTGAAGAAACTGAAGTTCTTCATGAAGCTCATGTTCAACAGGAAGAACCTGCTGAAGCATCAACCTCCTTGCCTACTGCTGACTTTCATTCATCACTGATGGAGTCAATGCAGCTGCTAATTGATAATGCCATGAAGGAAATGGAAGAAAGGAACAAGTTGATGTTAAAGCAAGTACAGGAGGCTACTGCAAAAATTGTGCAGAATGCCATAGAGAACTTTCCTCTACCTCCAGACAATTCCTTAGCACTGACTCAGTGCATCTTAAGCATGAACATAAATATTGAAGATGTGAAGGCTGATGTAAGTCACCTGCACACTGCTCTTCAAAGATACGAGTCTGATATTTCTGGAATTGCAAAGGTCATGAAAGAGGTTGGTGAAGCTGAGATTGAGAAGAATGTTGCTCTTATGCAAGAATTCACAAATGTCACCAACAAAGCGCAAAATGAATTATCAACACTTCAGTTGAATGTTGATTATCTGAATGACCAAGCTGGAGATATGAAGACTACTCAACTTCAAATGAAAGCTACTCAACACCATCACTCTGATCAACTCCGAGTTGTGGATCAGAACATCAGAAAGCTGTGTGCTGCTGTCAACGTCTCTCCTGATCAACTCTACCCTGCTGCTGATGACAAAAAGGGGGAAGAGGAGTCAGCTAAAAAGAGTGTTGCCACTGCAACGGTTCAAGTACCAGAGCAAAGAGCTGCTGCTAAAAAGAGTGTTGCCACTGCAACGGTTCAAGTACCAGAGAAAAGAGTTGCTGCTGAAAAGCCTATTGAAGATGAAGTACTTGAAGAGGAAGCTGATGATGAGGAAGCTGTTTTAGAAGAGCCCAAGGATGTAGCTAAAACTGACAAAGAGTTGGCTGCTTCCAAAGACTCCGCTGAAGAACAGCTAGATCCATTCAGGAAAACCAGCATGATTCAAGAAATTAGAAAAAGAGTCGAAGTTGCAAATAGAAACTTGACTAATGCTGATCTGTTTTCCAGTGGAGAAGAAGAAGATGATGAAGATGAGGAACTTGAAGAAGAGGAAGAACAGGAAGATAATGAAGAAGCTGGAAACTAGACTAGAGTTTCTAGACTAGGTTTTTAAATTGAAAATTTGTATATCAGCTTACTTTATTTGTAATTTTACTTAAGTCCATTTTCTTGTAAACTTGTATTGTAATATCATTGAATATCTATAAAAGTCAAGTTTCCAACACATTATTTCTATCTCAGAAATTTTTGAGGACTTAAATTTAGTTTTAGGTACAGGTACTTAGCTGAAGTTTTGTCATCATCAAAAAGGGGGAAATTGTTGGATGAAGATGAAGACTTAGAAGTGAAGGGAGGTTTTGATGATTTCCAAAAGTCATCAGCTAAGTATTGGAAGCTTAGTTCAAACCTTATAATTATTTAACCAAGGAAGAAGATACTTCAGACGAGTCAAATATATGGTCCAGAAGACTACTGATCTGTTGCTGAAGAATGGAATCAGACTGGTGGATTTCAGCAGACTCAAATCAGATAAGTTCAGTTTGGGATCAGCCGAGTGTTCATCAGACGAGTGGATTCGATCAGCAGAGTGGAAGTGATCAGAAGTTTTTGCAACGGTAATAAATGCACCTGAAGTAATAAATGCTAAAAGGAAAGGGTATTACAGAAAAATGATTGAAGAGAAACCTCGGATCAGCAGAGTGCATTAAATGCGAAGTGACAGAAAGTACTGCAGAGTGTACAGTGTTCAGTCGCAGGTAGCCGTTTCTGCAGAAAGGACCAGTACTCGAGGATTTAAACACCTGTCGATCTCTCAACGGGCCGATTTTCAAATCTCAAGTATAAATAGTTCAGTTCAAGAGTTGAAGAAGAAGAGACAACACAACTGAGAGCAAATTCGAAGCAGAATTCTTCTAAGTCTCAAACTCAAGAACAGAACACTCATTAGCCAAGTCATTTGTTGACGAACGCAGAATAGAGAGAAAAAGAATATACACATAAATTTTAGTGATTTTGTTAGAAACGTGTTGTGAGAAGCTGTTATCCATCTTTGTGAGTGATAAAGCTTTGTAGTATAGGATTTCTAAGTGATTTCCTGTGACGAACTTGTGGCTAGTTCATTTGTTGTTTGGCGCAAGCAGAGTATATTGTAATCTGTGTGATTATAGTATAACCCAAGATCTACGTGACTTGGAAGAGTGGACTAAAGGATTTTTATGTATATAACCACTATAAAAATTCTGGTGTTTATACTTGCATTATTTTCTTGCATATTTTCAAAAAGCATATTAAACACTTAAGTTAACTGTTGAAAAGATTTTAAAAGGAGTTTGCAAAATCTGGGGATAAAACCTTTTCTAAGTTAAGAAAACTACTTGTGAAAAACACTTGACAAATCCGCTGCAAGTAAGTTATTTTAAAACTCTGATTTTCTCAAAATCAGATAAGTAAAATCAGAAGAGTGGTCAACTCTGTTGTTCAAAGTTTTGTGCTAGATCAACTTAGTCTACTTACGAATCTTGATCAGCTTAGTCTGCTGACATAAAAAGTTAGAGAATTTTAAAGGTAAAATTTTTAGAGGTCTATTCACCCCCCCCCCCCCCCCCCCCACATTTCTAGACCTCATCTGACCACTTGGGTCCAACAGTTGCACAACTTGACTTTGTCTGATCTTTTCTTTGTTGTTCTTCGCTTCCAATCATGTCATTTGATCCAAATTAGCTTAGGCCTAAAATATGAACACAATATATAAGAAAATACCTCAATTCAGGCACAAAACAATCAAACCAATGACTCGAGCGAACAAAACACAAAACTCACTAAAATTGCCTGTTTTCACTGTTTTCACAGTGTTATCACACGCCTAGCATGAAATTCAAATTAAAAACTCCAAGTTGGACAAAATATAAATACAGGTCAAGAATCAAATTTTCCAATCATTTTTCCATAAATGATCTTGAACCCATTTATTTTGAGATTTCAACAATTCTTAGAGAGTATATGAAGTATTAGTAAATCATATATAAATCTGTTTATAGCAACCGCATCATTTAGGCCAAATTTACGAGCAAGATGAACTAAAGGATATTCACTTATGTGATATTCCTTCACGTCTGGGTGAAAAAAAGGTTGATTCGATTGAAGATCTTTTCCGACTATACCTTGTCCTTATTCTAAATAATGTCCAGAACACGCGTGCACAAATCCTTGTATTAATTGTTCATTCGAATAACAAGTTGTATCTTCAATACATAATACGAGTTTGTCGTTTGGGCTCGATTTGGATCCTCTAATGTGTAATTTTGTGTCGATTTTATTACAAGGTATCCATGTTAATGCTGGGGGGAGCCGATGTTTTGGCAAATGACACGTAAAACATTGGTTATTTCGTATAAAGCTGATCTTTGATTCTTTGAGAGATTCTGAAAAGAGTTGGTGGTAGGATTAGATTAAAGTTGGATATTACAATAATTAGGGAATTGAGATAAACTGAATTGGAATTTTGATTAATACCTGGAATTGGAGTCGAGGTGGTCGAGTGCTCCTTAAATCAGCAGCCTGAGAGATAGGTATAAGATGATTTCAAAGTGAAATTGAAATGAAAAGCATCCAAAAGAAATTAATTGATATGAGTTCTCCCAAACATATCCTACATTGGATGATTGTCCTGTAAATTATATTCAAATTTTAACATTTTAGTATATCAACATAACACTTCATATATGATATATAGTTTCAAAATCTTTCTTATTACATCTCATGTTTCTATATATTCCATTATTTTCCTCATCGTAAATCAAACGTATTCAATCACATAAGAAGTAGCATAGTCTTAAAATGGATAAGAAAAACATGAATAAAAGTTAAGAAAATGAACCTTTAGTGCACGGGAAACATTTTCCATCTCCGAATCAAAATTTGGTTTCCCATTTTGTAGTAACCAGTTCTAACACAGCACAACACGACCCTTCAACCGAACCATCAAAACTCGGTAAAGCAAGTGATCCACGTACTTGGTGATCCTTACCATACTGTACCCACAAAAATTCAGCTTTATTATAATACATAACATTTGATGTCCACTCTGGAATCTTTGAAGTGAACACACTGCCCGGAAGGCCGGAAAGTGAACCCGGTCTCGATTCTACATGAAAAGTAAATGTTCTAGAAACTTCTCGATAACCAGAAAGAGTTTGGTCAAGTAAATAAGGTTGTTTGGAAGTACTTAAGATATAATGATCTCTATTTTTCGGTCGTACTAATAACCGCATCAGGTCTCCAAGGTGAACAGCCTATGGTCGATAGAAGAATATAGGCAAGAGAAGTCGGCAAAATGGATATGTAACCTCGGGAAAGGGATTGACTCTAAGGGGTGGGCACAACGGTCCCAGTCCCAAACTTGTCAGATGTTAGCGGACTGCTCGAGCTGCTCCGCGATGAGAGCGGGTTGCTGTGTGTTGGCCGGGGGACGGCTCCTTCGGGGGCCTTCCCCGAGCACCGAACATGCAAATCAGAACTGGTACGGACAAGGGGAATCCGATAATTTATTGCGATGGTCCATACGGATGCTAACACAATGTGATTTTTGCCCAGTGCTCAGAATATCAACGTGAGTGATTACGCCCAAACTTCTCGAAACAAAGCGATCGATGTAGAATAGATTGGGCGGTCGTATCCACGAGGAGATGACTAAAACAAGCTAAAAAAGTTAGTAGACAAAGTAGCTTTTAGAGATAAATAAACAAACTAAATTAACGAAGTGATTTGATTTTAAGAAAACTTAAAAAAAGTGAATTTTTGGTTGTTGAAAAATACGATAATTAAAACGGTAAGGTGTCAAGAATCCCTTGTATGCTTCGTTCACTTATTTGGATTGATTCATAAAAGTACTCAATTGAAAGTTTCACATCCCAAACAATCAATTGGAAGATAAAGAATTGAAAAACACATGATTTCTAATGTATTTGAGTAAATAATTTCTTGCTTTTAGAATTGGCACAAAATATCATCTTATGAGAAATCGAAAACATACTATATACCAAGGCATATTGCATTAAAAGACTACCCATAAAACGAATGACTTATATCAATATAATTATATCATAAAGATTATCACATAAAAAGAGCTTGACTAGATTTATATGAAAATTTATAAAACAATTGTATTAACATAAGAGTTGATGAAAATAGTTGAAGAAGAGTAAATTACTCAAATTTATAAAACTTACAAAACCTTGAAGAACTGAATCCAAATAAGATCACTACGCATATAAGTTCATCTCTAACCTCACCAAAGAAACTCTAGCCTAATTTGCTAATCATTATCACACGTTCTAGAGAGAAAATATGATAATGATTTGAGAGAAAATTGTAACTAAGACTAAGAATTGTGTGTTCCAAGATGTGTAATTCTAGGACTATATATAGGTGTTAAGGATGCCTAATTAAAGTAGGAGAATGTTTAGGAGGTAGAAATTGAGTAGGAAGATATTTAGGAGGCATAATCCTCGTGTGGAAAGGACTTAGGAAAGTTTCCTAATCACTTTAGGACAAAAATCGCGTTTCCCGCGGGATGGTAAATTCTGATCTGCGCGACATATTTGAAAAATACATATCTTTGTGCTCCGAACTCCAAATCCAGATCCGTAAAGTCTGTAGCATAGCTAACTCATTCTCTATGACATATCCGAAATTCAGCTTCATAGGAGTTTCCTTACGAGAGTTATAGTCCTTGGAATGAGCAGCAATATTTCTGGCGGATTCCTTATTTGTTTTTCTTGCACTACTTGACTTCCTTGCAGCTTTTCTTGCTTCAACTCATGCCTTTGGTACTTGTACAATTTGAGAAAGCTAAATATTCCGGGGTTCATATTTTATTTTCCTATAAAAACAAATCAAAACTCAATATTTTCTAATCGCAATAATTTCTAATAATTTCATGAAAATATCAAATTAACACTTGATTTATTTGGAAAATTAGAACAATTTAAGTGCATTTTCAAGCACCAATCACAACCCCCAACCAGCTTATTGCTAGTCTCTAGCAATCCAAGCGCAAATAAGATATAAGCATGATGAACAAAACTGAGAAGAAATAAGATAAACTATCCTAGTACTTCAATCAAAGAGTTAGTCAAAGTTCACAATCGCTATCAAGATTAGTTCGATCATAACTCCCAAAATGTGTGTGTGTGAATACTAAGCCAAAACCTTCATACCACAAACCACAATACACATAGTTTTCGAAAAAATTACCAAGTAAAGTATCAACTCCATTTCCTCACGGGTAAAGTGTTTAAATTTTTAGGACAACGATTTCACTCATGGAGTTGGAAAACAGATAGTCACTCAAAGAAATAGCCATATTTTTACGGACAAGCATACAAACAAACATTGATCCAAAGATAGGAAACATAACTATCTAGAGGTCACATTCTTTCATAATATAGCTTCAGGATTTCAATTGGTCAATACATACTATGGAGCCATATAAAGATTCGTCTTCTATAATGACGAAAACTAAGAATTTTGTTTTTTTTTCACTTTTTTTTTTTTCATGGCTCATGAAGACATTTTACTCTTGACCAATATCATCCATCTCTTTTATTTTTCTTTAAGAATGTTACTCTAAATAGCAATGAACCAATTCAAAAGAGCAATATAAGTTCATAAGTTGTTTTCTCAACCTCTCCACTCACTCACAAAAGATGTGTGAGTATAAAAAAATCTTTAACTTGGAAAATTTCTAGGCTATATGCATCGAACATCCATTTTACCACAAGCTTAGTAATGTGCAAAAAAATTATTTCGGAAGCTACTTTCTAGTAATAAAGATAGAAAAAGTGACTAAGACTTTACACTATGAAATCATACCTAAATAGCAAATCTAGCATCTCAAATCAATCCATCCATACATACATTATAGCCCATTTTCAAGAGAATCGCTAATATAAAAGCAATAACTAGTCTTTCTTTAAAATCATTTTTTCTTTTCTTTCAGAAATCTACCACCCCCAACCTAAATATGACAGTGTCCTCATTGTCACTATAATATGAATGCAGAGAATACAAGAGACAAATGACTACTTGAATGCAAGTTAAGCTAGAGATGATCGTATAAACACACAAACGGAAGAAAAAAAAAAAAAAAAAAAAAAAAAACTATAGTACATAATGGAAAGATAGAACCTGATCAATGGTAGATAGGAGCCGCAAGTGCAATCTCCTCACGTTCATCTACCCTCTCCACAATTTGCTTTAATCGTTGGCCATTCACACGAAAAAGTCTCCCATCTTTAGGATTTTCGACTTCTATGGAACCATTGGGAAAGACTTGTTTTACCACAAACGGACCAGTCCATCTTGATCTCAACTTTCCAGGGTGGAGATGTAAACGGGAATCATATAGGAATACGCGTTGGTTTGGCTCAAAGTTCTTTCTAAGGATTTGTTTGTCATGAGCGACTTTCAGTTTAGCTTTGTAGATCCTTGAGTTGTCATAAGCATCGTTCCTTAATTCTTCTATTTTTGACAATTGTAAGTTCCTTTGAAGACCTGCAGCATTCAAATCAAAGTTAAGTGATTTAACTGCCCAATAAGCTTTATGTTCTAACTCTACAGGTAAATGACAAGCTTTTCCATAAACAATGCGATAAGGGGACATCCCTAGAATAGTCTTGTAAGCAATACGGTATGCCCAAAGTGCATCAGAAAATCGTAAAGACCAATCCTTGCGGTTTTGGTTAACCGTTTTCTCCAGAATTTGCTTAACTTCCCTATTTGCTAACTCAGCTTGCCCATTGGTTTGCGGATGATATGCATTGGAAACCTTGTGAATAACACCATACCTGCGCATCAAAGCTTCAAAAGAACGGTTACAAAAATGTGTACCTTGATCACTAATAATAACTCGTGGTGTACCATACCTAGCTAACACATTTTCCTTTAAGAATTTTACTACTGTAGTGTTATCATTCTTACGACATGGTACAGCCTCTACCCATTTTGACACATAATCAACAGCAAGAAGAATATATAGATAACCATAAGAAGAAGGAAAAGGACCCATAAAATCAATACCCCAACAATCAAAAATCTCAATAACAAGAATTGGGTTAAGGGGCATCATGTGGCGTCGAGTCAACGCTCCCAACTTTTGGCATCTATCACAAGAACGACAAAAATGATTAGTATCTTTGAACAAACTTGGCCAATAAAGACCACATTGTAAAATTTTAGCAGCTGTCTTTTTCATAGAAAAATGACCACCACAAGCCTCGGAATGACAAAAGTTCAAGACACTATTTACCTCAGTCTCAGGAATGCACCTTCTCATGATTTGGTCGGGGCAATATTTATACAAATAAGGATCATCCCAATAAAAATTTCTTACCTCGATCAAGAACTTACGCTTATCTTGTGCAGTCCAGCTTGATGGAAGTTCACCAGAAACCAAGTAGTTAACAATATTAGCATACCATGGCAATTGATCTACATTGAACAGTTGTTCATCGGGAAAGTCATCTCGAATTGGGGGATCTTTTGTAGAATCAATGAACTCCAAACGAGATAGATGATCCGCGACAACATTCTCGACACCCTTCTTATCTTTAATTGTTAGATCAAATTCCTGCAACAAAACAATCCACCTAATTAAACGAGCCTTAGCATCCTTCTTGGAAAAAAGATATTTAAGAGCTGCATGGTCAGTATAAACAGTAATAGGTGAACCAATAAGATAAGATCGGAATTTTTCCATGGCAAAGACGACTGCTAGTAGTTCCTTTTCAGTAGTAGAGTAGTTCTGTTGAGCACTATTTAAGGTCCTACTAGCATAATAGATAACAAATGGTTTTCCTTCCCTACGTTGTCCTAAAACGGCTCCAAGAGCATGATCACTAGCGTCACACATGATTTCGAAAGGTAAGTTCCAATCTGGTGATTGTATGATGGATGCGGTAGTGAGCTTTTGGACAAGTGTTTTGAAAGCTTTTTCACACTCGGGAGTCCAGTCAAACCTAGCATCTTTGGCTAAAAGGTTACATAGGGGACGAGATATAGAAGAAAAATTTTGTATGAACCTCCTATAAAAACCAGCATGTCCAAGGAATGACCTAACATCTTTCACAGTTTTAGGTATATGCAGATTAGCAATTATCTCAATTTTTGCTTTGTCAACCTCTATTCCTTTTTTAGACACTATATGACCTAAAACAATCCCAGATGAAACCATGAAGTGACATTTCTCCCAGTTCAGAACGAGACCTTTTTCTTCACACCTGCTCAAAACAGCTTTCAAGTTAAGTAAACAAGAATCAAAAGAGTCTCCAAAAAGGGGTTATATCATCCATAAACACTTCCATGAATTTTTCAACCATATCTGAAAATATGCTCATCATACAACGTTGGAAAGTAGCAGGTGCATTACATAAACCAAATGGCATTCTACGAAATGCAAAAGTACCAAAAGGACATGTAAATGTTGTCTTTTCTTGATCTTCTAAAGCTATTTCAATTTGATAATATCCAGAATATCTATCAAGAAAGCAATAAAACAGATGACCAGCTATACGTTCTAATATTTGGTCGATAAAAGGAAGTGGAAAGTGATCTTTTCGTGTTGCAGAGTTTAATTTTCTATAGTCAATGCACATACGCCACCCAGTTACAACTCTAGTGGGAATAGGATGCCCTTCTTCATTTTCTACAACTGTAACTCCAGATTTCTTTGGTACTACTTGTGTAGGACTAACCCATTGACTATCAGATATAGGAAAGATGATGCCTACATCTAATAATTTCAAGACCTCTTTTTTCACTACTTCTTTCATGATGGGGTTTAATCTTCTTTGAGGATCTCTACGTGGGTTAGCACTATCTTCTAAATGAATCTTATGTGAACAAATTAAGGGACTAATACCTTTAATATCAGCTATCGACCAACCTAGTGCAGACTTATGTTCTTTCAACAGATTTATGAGTTTCTTATCTTGCTCGACACTAACTTTAGACGAAATTATAACAGGAAAGGTATCACCTGAACCCAAGAATGCGTATTTCAGTCCTTCTGGTAGTTGAGATAACTCGACTTTTGGTGCCTCAAAGGAAGATGCTTTTGGTTTTGTTCTTTCTTTTGGTAGCTCCTCAAAGCGTGGTTTCCAAACACTTCTTTCATTTACCCCTGTGTCATTAACCAAATTAGATGAATTAATATTATTAACAGAGGTAATCGAATCATCAAAATCAGAATCACAAAGGAGATAGTGTAAGGATTCAGAATTTTCCCTTTCGAATGTTTCAGACACCAATGAATCTATCATATAAGTATGGTGACACTCATCTTCACCTTGTAGTTGCTTCCCAACATGGAATACATTGACTTCCAGTGTCATATTACCAAATGTAAGCTTCATAAGACCATTCCTACAATTGATGAGAGCATTTCCTGTAGCAAGGAAAGGTCTACCTAGGATCAGTGGTATCTTAGACTCCATATTGACCACAGATTGAGTATCCAAGACCAAGAAATCAACAGGATAATAGAATTTGTCAATTTGAAGTAAAACATCCTCTACTATTCCCTTGGGTCTACGAATGGTTCGGTCAGCTAGTTGCAAAATAACAGATGTAGGCTTGATCTCTCCAAGGCCAAGTTGCAAGTAAATTGAGTATGGCATAAGGTTTACACTTGCTCCAAGGTCTAATAAAGCTTGACTAAACTCATGTGGACCAATCTGACAGGTTATCGTGGGACACCCAGGATCTTTATATTTAGGTGGTACCTTTTGCTCAATCACTGCACTTATTTGCTCAGTCAAAAATGCGGTTTTCTTGACATTGTGTTTTCTTTTCACAGTACAAAGATCCTTAATCACCTTGGCACATGAAGGTACCTGTCTGATAACATGTAACAAAGGCAAATTAATTTTGACTTGTTTCAAATGTTCAAGTATTTCACCGTGATTTTCTTGTATTTTTCCCAATTTCAGTGCTTGAGGGAAAGGAACATGGACCAAGGTTTTCTGCTCAACTTCCTTAGGGGGGTCGTTTGGCGGACTAGATAAAGTTGGTTCCTCTATGACCTTACCACTACGAGTGGTGATGGCATTGATATCTTTGATGTTATGGGATTCGGAAGACTCCATCTTATTTTGCCCCTTAGGATTAGACTGTGGTTTTGAAGGGAACTTGCCTTGTTCCTGTATAGTAAGAGCACTAGTTAGCTTACCAATTTGATTTTTTATCTCTTTGTTCTCTTTCACAATCTGAGTTATTACGACTTCTACCTTTTGATTAGTCTTACTTTGTGCCTCAATAAATGCTTGAAGTGTGTCCTCTAAAGGATTCCTATTTTGGTGAGCATTATTTTGAGGTGCAGGGTAAGTTCTAGGTGCTTGTCCCTCAGATTTCCAACTAAAGTTAGGGTGATTTCTCCAACCAGGATTGTACGTCTCAGAATAAGGTGAAAAAGGTTTACTATATGTTCCTAAGGCATTACATTGTTCTTCGTAAACCTCTCTCATCTCACCAAGCGTAGGACATACTTGAGCTAAATGATCTACCCCACCACAAATGAAACAACTATCTTGTGACTCTACCTTTGCAACTTGTTGAGGTTTTTGACTATCTTTTGTTTCTAAAGCTTTTAATTTTTTATTCAATGCTTCAACTTGTGCTTTAAGGTTGTCTTCTTCCTTAAGATAGTAAATTCCACTAGTTTTTGTTCTACTATTACCATCAGTAGTACTAGGTCCAGTCCAGGTGTGAGCTTTTTCGGCTATGTCATTTAGGTAATCTATGGCTTCATCAGGATCCTTTTCAAGAAACTCCCCATTACACATCATTTCAATAAATTGACGCTCCCTAGATGTAAGTCCCTCATAGAAATAACTAACAAGACGCCAATTTTCAAACCCATGGTGCGGACACATATTCAACAATTCTTTGAACCTCTCACAAGCTTGGTATAAAGTTTCATTATCTTTTTGGGAAAAGGTAGAGATTTGTCTCTTAAGGTTGTTGGTCTTATGTTGGGGAAAGTATTTGTTGAAAAAGGCTTCGGTCATTTCTGCCCATGTACCTATAGATCTAGGTCTCAAAGAGTACAACCAGCTTTTTGCTTTGTCTTTTAGCGAGAAAGGAAAGAATTTCAATCTAATTGACTCTACGACATTGGGTTGACTATTAAAAGTGGCGATGACCTCCCCGAATTCTCTAATGTGTAGGTAAGGATTCTCACTATCCATGCCATGAAAGGTTGGTAAGAGTTGGATCATTCCTGGTTTGAAATCTATTTGCGGATTATTTGCGGGAAACATGATGCATGAGGGGGTGGCTGTGCGATTTGGGTGTAGGTATTCTCTTAAGGAACGTGCAGGGTTGTTTTCAAGTTGGTCCATTGTGGTAGGTGTATCAATTAACGCAATACTTGACCAAGATTCACTTAAATTTTGAGAAGTTGTATTGATTCCCTCAGTGTTTTCCCTAAGTTCTTTCTTTAACCTACGCAAAGTTTTCTCATTTTCTGGATCGTACTGCAGTTCACCTTGATTAGAAGATCGAGTTACAAACATAAAAACAAAACTCTTTTTTTTTTTTTTTTTTTTTTTTTTAAATTTTTTTTTTTTTAAATAAAAACTAATCAATAGAAATAGTACGAAACTTTCTACAATTACCTAATAGAACAAAAATTGAATAAAATAAAGTTTACTTACCTCGTTAGCTAAATAACTACTTATGATGCTTACTTGTTGCACCTCCCCGGCAACGGCGCCAAAATTTGATTACGCCCAAACTTGTCGAAACAAAGCGATCGATGTAGAATAGATTGGGCGGTCGTATCCACGAGGAGATGACTAAAACAAGCTAAAAAAGTTAGTAGACAAAGTAGCTTTTAGAGATAAATAAACAAACAAAATTAACGAAGTGATTTGATTTTAAGAAAACTTAAAGAAAAGTGAATTTTTGGTTGTTGAAAAATACGATAATTAAAACGGTAAGGTGTCAAGAATCCCTTATATGCTTCGTTCACTTATTTGGATTGATTCATAAAATTACTCAATCGAAAGTTTCACATCCCAAACAATCAATTGGAAGATAAAGAATTGAAAAACACATGATTTCTAATGTATTTGAGTAAATAATTTCTTGCTTTTAGAATTGGCACAAAATATCATCTTATGAGAAATCGAAAACATACTATATACCAAGGCATATTGCATTAAAAGACTACCCATAAAACGAATGACTTATATCAATATAATTATATCATAAAGATTCTCACATAAAAAGAGCTTGACTAGATTTATATGAAAATTTATAAAACAATTGTATTAACATAAGAGTTGATGAAAATAGTTGAAGAAGAGTAAATTACTCAAATTTATAAAACTTACAAAACCTTGAAGAATTGAATCCAAATAAGATCACTACACATATAAGTTCATCTCTAACCACCAAAGAAACTCTAGCCTAATTTGCTAATCATTATCACACGTTCTAGAGAGAAAATATGATAATGATTTGAGAGAAAATTGTAACTAAGACTAAGAATTGTGTGTTCCAAGATGTATAATTCTAGGACTATATATAGGTGTTAAGGAGGCCTAATTCAAGTAGGAGAATGTTTAGGAGGTAGAAATTGAGTAGGAAGATGTTTAGGAGGCATAATCCTCGTGTGGAAAGGACTTAGGCAAGTTTCCTAATCACTTTAGGACAAAAATCGCGTTTCCCGCGGGATGGTAAATTCTGATCTGCGCGACATATTTGAAAAATACATATCTTTGTGCTCCGAACTCTAAATCCAGATCCGTAAAGTCTGTAGCATAGCTAACTCCTTCCTATATGACATATCCGAAATTCAGCTTCATAGGAGTTTCCTTAAGAGAGTTATAGTCCTTGGAATGAGCAGCAATATTTCTGGCAGATTCCTTATTTGTTTTTCTTGCACTACTTGACTTCCTTGCATCTTTTCTTGCTTCAACTCATGCCTTTGGTACTTGTACAATTTGAGAAAGCTAAATATTCCGAGGTTCATATTTTATTTTCCTATAAAAACAAATCAAAACTCAATATTTTCTAATCGCAATAATTTCTAATAATTTCATGAAAATATCAAATTAACACTTGAATTATTTGGAAAATTAGAACAATTTAAGTGCATTTTCAAGCACCAATCAGTGAGGAAATTCACGAAAGCGCGAGTAAATGGCGGGATTAACTATGACTCTCTTAAGGTAGCCAAATGCCTCATCAGTGCCACCCCACTTTGTTCGCTTGATGGATTACAGGGGGTGCCCCTCCTGGAACTTCTTATGTGGTTGATTTTGTTAATGCATCTGTGGAAAAAACTATCCACGATGAGGATGTTCCTGTTGATGATAATGTGTTGCCTAATAATGGCCATGTATGTCATGTGGAACCTTTGAAAATGTAGGAATAACTCTAAGCACCACAATAAGGATCATCATGTTTCTAATGTTATTAGTAGGTCTATTTCTGAAGTTAAGTCCTTGTTCTTGACTTCAAAAATTATATCTACTAATTGGAAAGGGGATCATTTTAACCTTAGATCATGGGGCATTCATGTGACACTTAAAAATGAGGCAAAATCTTTGATTGTTAAATGGAATTCACCCCCTCCTCCCCCCCCCCCCCCCCCCCCCCCCACGGTTTGGTGAAGCTTAACACTGATGGTAGCTCTAGGGGTAATCCTAGGGAGGGGAGTATAGGGGGTATTATTAGAGATTTTTCTAGTGATATGGTTTTTGGGGTTTTATGATTTCATTGGCACGTGTACTAATAATGAGGCTGAAATGAAAGCTCTTCTTAGGGGATTTGAGTTGTGTGATAGTCTTGGTTTGAATAATATACAGGTGGAAGTTGACTCCCAAACATTGTGCACTATCATACCAAGTAAAAATCAGGTTCACTGAAAGTTGGTTAATGTGCTTTTTAAAATCAAAGATATTTACCCAAGGTGGTTGGGCCAAGTGGTAGTGACTTGCGACCCCCAGAGGCGAGACTCAAGTTCGAATCCTACTGGAGGCATCACACTGGGGAGGACTTATACCCTTTGCACTCTTCGGTCCGAACTGTAAATTCACAGTCTTGTAGATCAAAAAAAAAAATCAAAAATATTTTGACAAAACTGGAATCCTCGTTGAATCACATCTTTAGAGAAGCTAACAAAGTGGCAGATTACTTGGCTAATCTAGGATGTGATTCAAAAGAATCATTTGTTTTCCATCCTGGGGAGGGGGATAGAAAAATTAAGGAGCTTGATTGGTGTGACAAGTTTGTTATACCTTCTTTTAGCCACACCAAATAGCCTTTCTCTACCTCCAAAATGAAAACATTGAGATAACTGACGTCTCTTATGTTAATGGCCTGAAGTACAATCTGCTAAGCATAAGTCAATTTTGTGACAAGGGATTTTCTGTAATGTTTTCATCAGATAGGTGCTATGTTGAACAAATTGGAACAAAGAAGGTTATCTTATCTGGAAGAAAACAGGGAAATATTTATGTAGTCGACTGGAATTCTGTAGACAGGAATTCTAATGTTTGTTTGGTGGCTTCTACACCAAGTGAAATCAGTTGGCTTTGACACAAAAGAATGAATCATTTGAATTTCAAGACCATAAACAGATTAATAAAGAATGATTTGGTAGAAGGAATTCCAAAGACAGTCATGAGCAAATATAAGCTCTGTGACGATTGTCAGAAGGGTAAACAAGTGAAATCCACTTTCAAAAGCAAGAAGCACCAATCTTCAACCAGAATTTTGGAGCTACTACATATGGATCTGTTTGGCCCTATTGATCCTATCAGCAATGGTGGAAAGAAATACTGCCTAGCTGTTGTGGATGATTATTCAAGATTTACTTGGGTGATTTTCATGAAGAAGAAAAGTGAAACCAAGGAACATCTTACTAATCTGATGGAACTGATCCAGAATGAAAAGAGTCAAAGAATATTGAAGATCAGATCAGATAGAGGGACTGAATTTACAAACTCTACTGTTGAAGAGTATTGTAACTCCAGAGGAATCAATCATGAGTACTCTGCTGCCAGAACCCCTCAACAAAATGGAGTTGCTGAAATGAGAAACATAACTCTAAAGGAAGCTACCAGAACCATGATAGCTGAAGCAAAACTGCCCCAAAGATTCTGGGCAGAAGCCACAAATACAGCATGTTATACCCAGAACAGATGCATGACCAACAAAAGTCAAAACAAGACACCTTATGAACTGTGGAACAACAGAAAGCCTAATATATGCTATCTTAGGATTTTTGGTTGTAAATGTTATGTTTTGAATAATGGGAAAAATCACCTCACTGCTTTTGCAGAGAAGGCTGACGAAGCTGTCTTTGTAGGATACTCTACTGTTAGTAAAGCTTACAGAGTCTTTAACCAAAGAACTTTACTTGTAGAAGAATCTATTCATGTAGTATTTGATGAACCAAACCAATCTTCTGAAAAGAATCAAAGTACTAATCCAGAGTTGTCTGCTGATTTTCAGAAATTGAGTGTGGAAAGAAAAGAAGAGTATGTACCTACCTTACTACCTGATCTAAACCAAGCTGGTAACTCAAGTGCTGTTCAAAATCAGCCTGCTGATCGTCTAACAGAGGAGTTGCAAACAGCTGACAGACCAGAGCCTGTTCAACAGACTACTACTGAGACTCCAACAGTAGTGTTGCAAGATCAATCAAGAGGACAACATCCAGATTTGCAACCTGATCTCAGATGGCTCAGAGATAACCCACCTGAACTAGTGATTGGTGATCCATTGGATAAAGTGAGAACAAGAAGGTCAACTGCAAATGAAACAATGTTTGTAAGTTTTCTTTCACAAATTGAGCCTAAGTTAATTGATGAAGCTCTTAGTGATTCTCACTGGATTGAAGCAATGCAAGAAGAGTTGAATCAATTTGAAAGGAATGAAGTCTGGTACTTAGTTCCCATACCTACTCATCAAAGGGTAATTGAAACTAAGTGGGTATTCAAGAATAAAATGAATGAAGATGGTACTGTTACGAGAAATAAAGCAAGATTAGTTGCCAAAGATTACTGCCAAGAAGAAGGCATTGATTTTGATGAGACATTCGCACCAGTTGCAAGGCTTGAAGCAATCAGATTATTTTTAGCCTATGCTGCTCACAAGAACTTCACTGTCTATCAGATGGATGTGAAGTCTGCTTTTCTCAATGGAGAATTGCAAGAAGAAGTCTATGTTGAACAACCTCCTGGATTTGAAGCTTATCAACAGGGAGACAAAGTATATCGTCTGAAGAAAGCTCTTTATGGACTGAAACAGGCTCCAAGAGCATGGTATGATACTTTATCTGATTTTCTTTTAATTAAAGGATTTCGCAAAGTTAAAGTAGATAAGACTTTGTTCACTATTGAATGGGATAATCATATATTGTTAGTTCAAATATATGTGGACGATATTTTTTTTGGTTCAACTAACCAACAGATGTGTGAAAAGTTCTCTAAGCTGATGCAGAACAAGTTTGAAATGAGCATGATGGGAGAACTAAATTACTTTCTTGGATTACAAGTCAAACAGCTACCTGATGGTATTTTTATTAATCAAGCAAAGTACACAAAAGATCTGTTCAAGAAATTTGGTATGGAAACTAGCTCATATGTTAGTGTTCCTATGTCTACTGGACTTCGTCTGGATAAAGATGAAAATGGCAAATCAGATGACATCACCAAATGCAGAGGCATAATTGGGTCACTGTTATGCTTAACAGCTAGCATACCTGATATTATGTATTCTATTGGGGTTTGTGCGAGATTTCAATCAAATCCTAAGGAATCTCATCTCTTAGCTGCTAAAAGGATATTAAGGTATCTCAAAGACACTCAAGAATTGGGATTGTGGTATCCAAGGGAATGAGGATTTGAACTTATTGGATATTCAGATTCTGACCTTGCTGGCTGCAAAATTGATAGGAAGAGTACTACAAGTACTTGTCAATTTCTAGGCAGTCGTCTGATCTCATGGATGAGTAAGAAACAGACTTCAGTATCCATATCTATTGCTGAAGCTGAATACATTGCTGCTGGAGCATGTTGTGCACAGATACTTTGGTTGAAGCATCAACTAAAAGATTATAATCTCAAGATCAATGGAATCCCTATCTATTGTGACAATACAAGTGCAATCTCACATACTCAGAATACTACTAGTCATTCCAGGACTAAGCATATTGAGATCAAACATCACTTCATCAGAGACCATGTTGAAAAATGAAATGTTATTATTGAGTATGTTCATACAGATAATCAGATCGCTGACATTTTCACCAAACCATTAAGTGATGCAAGATTTTCTACTATAAGAGTGGAACTGGGCTTGTTAAAATTGGATTCATAAGCTGAGGGGGAACCTATCAGAAGACTGGGTTCAACATCTGACTAATCTGATAGCAACAAGTGTTATACTTCAAGAAGACTGACTCTCAACAGACTAATTGACTGATGAATTCTTGAATTCAGGGGGAACATGTAAGACTAGCGGTACTCTTGTTTTAAAGATGAAATCCTCAATGACAGTTAGTTGAAGTTGTTTTAATCTGAAGATTTGTTCTTAATTCTTGAATACTTGAAGATTATTTATCTTGCTGGATTGGCAAACAGCAAAAGAAGATCACTAGATATTGGCTTTCACTAGTGATATTTTGTATCAGACAAGTCATCTGCCAGATAAGTATTATTTTACTCATCTGTTTACTTATGTCAATTTATAAACAGTGTTGTATTAAAAACGTTTTATTAGAAACACGCTTTTATAAGTAACAGACAAGTGGCGTTTCAACTTCCCGCCTAGTCTGACATATTTAATAAATTTTGAAATCCGTGTATCTCGCTCACACGATTCACTTTTTCAGTAACTGATCTAACGGTTGGCACAAATCACGGAAACCGACATCAAACCAACCTTATAAATCCAGATCTGATCAGCTGACTGATCTTTTACGCACCCTCAAAATTTCAAGAGCACAAGAGCTTTTTGCATTCATGTTTTCTGCAAATTTCTCTCGTTTTCCTTCAATCTTTTTCAGAAAAATGACTTCCAAGGACGCAAATGCTGAAGGTAGGTTCTTGAACTACCAGACCTACTATGCTACCAGCACTCCACTGATGAAAGAAATTCTGGAGAAGTTCAAGGGGGCGACTCTGGTTAACTTCATGGAGGATCATGAAGATATGGTGTTCACTCCAGAAGTGTTAGAGTTTTACAAGTCCGACGGGAAACCAGATTATGAAAATCTGGAGATAAAAGCCAAGGTTGGGGGAAGGAACATCTGCATAACCCCCAAGCTGCTGAATGAGAAGTATGGGCTGTCCCTTGAAGGTTCAACTGAGCTTTCAACTCTAGCTGAACATTGCTGCTAAGAAGAAGGATGAAGTCCTGTCTGGGAACATTAAGAATGATGGGGGCTATTTTACACATATAACTGAGTAGAGCTTTCCGAGGAGAGTCAAGATCGATCCGACCTGTGTAGACCACAAGATCGGCTCGACCCGCCCAAGTATATCTGATCGACCTGAAAACCGATCCTGAAGATTTATTGGGCCATGCAGTATTCCTAAGCCAAGCAGGATTCCTAGGCCTTATAGGACTCCTAATCGCGTTAGGATTAGTCAATTAATATAAATACTAAGTTCTACATTGTATAGAGGATCCAGAATTTAACCTATCAATAAGACTACTACTATTTCTCCTCTAATATACTTGTTCTTACGTGATTATATTACTTATTATTGTTCTTGAATTGCACCATCCTGAGTACTTTAACCAAACCCCTAAAATATAAAGGTGTTATCTCAAATAATTTACTGAGATTAAACCTAAAACGAAATTAGGCTAAATCAGTTGGCGCCCACCGAGGGGTCAGGTTAATTACTCGATCAAATATGGCCAATCCAAGAAAAAGCACACGTAACACAGGAAGAAGCACAACTTCTCAGCATCCAAGTGCTGTAGAAGGTCTGCCCGAAAATTCCCAAAGAATTAGCGCTAATAATATGCCGCCTCCCGCAGAACATCAAAATTTAGATCGAGCAGAGGGACATGTTACTTCGGACGTAAACAACAATCATAATAATGAAGAACATCAAACTCCTAGCAGAAGTAGGGCTCCGAACTCACCCGTTCGATCCATCCCTTCCCCCCCCCCGTTACCGGCCGATCAAGAGAAGTTAAGGCAGATAGCTCAACTCGTGAATTCGTTATGTGCTGAAATCACACATGCACCTGGACCAGAAAACGTTGGTCCTAATGTGGCCCCAATTCCACCGACTAGTTTGGTAAACAATATCAGGCGAGTCCGATGAGACAACGACCGAGTTTCGGCTGAAGCAGAAAGCCCAGATGGGGACCAACGATCTCATATATCCCCACCAAACGCCGCAAAAAGCCACCCTGGTCGAAGAGATAATCAGGCAAGATCTAATGCTCGTCCTGAACCTTATCTATCAAGAGAAAAAACGGTTGTCCCGATCGACGATGAAGAGGAGCCCCAAATCATCGATCGACGAGCAACTAGAAGATTCTCTGAGAAAGACATTGAGAGAATGGTGGAGGAGCGAGTGGAACAAATGCTTTTGACTTTGAAACAACCTTGGCCTCGTTCCCGAGAAATCCAGGATAGTATAGCTGCATGTTCCCCATTCTGCCCAGAAATTAGAGAAGCACAAGCTTCTGGGCCTTTACCTGCTCGACTCCCCAGATATGATGGAACTGGTGATCCAACTGATTATATTTTTAGTTTCACAAACATAATGAACTTATACGCTCATTCGGCAGAGTACACGGCGAAATTGATGATCACAACCTTCGAGGGGTTGGCACTGGATTGGTTCGGAAAACAACCACCTAACTCAATATTTAGTTTTAGAGAGTTATGCAACAAACTAGAACAACAGTTTGCTAGTCAGAAAAGACAAAAGCTTCCGATGAGCTATCTGGGAACTATTGTCCAACAAGATGGGGAATCCTTAAGAACTTGGTTAGCAAGGTTCAACGTTGAACTATTGAAGATCGACTCCCCAAATATTGATTATATCATATCTATTCTATTCGATCTGACAAAAAATAGGCACTTCGGCAATGCCTTAAGTCGGAAACAGCCAAGAACCTTCGCAGAAATCATGACGTTGGCCTCCAAGTATATGACTCAAGAAGAGATGAACTCATTCAAAGATAAAAATAAGGGTAAAGCATCCCCTTCAGGGTCTAGGAAACCTGAAAAACCACCGATGCAAAGAGTCGTGGATTACGATCGATTTTCCCGGAGGGGAAACGTATTCCAAAGATTAGAATATAGCAGGAGTAACCCTGAGAAAAGACCTAATGTCTACCTCAGGCCTCGATCTCCAGAGAGGAATGTTGGAGATCGGGTGAGCTATGTAGAGTATACCAAACTAAACGCTCCATGAGAGGATATTTTGGTGATACTAGAAAGAAGTAATCTTATTCCCCCAACAAAATGAATCACACAGGCAAAACCTGGGGCAAAGAACTATGATCTATTTTGTAGATACCATCGAGCTCACGATCATAGGACCGAGGATTGCTATCATTTAAAACAAGAAATTGACAAATTAATTCAACAAGGCAAGTTGAACGAATTTGTGGATAGAAGGGGGCGAAGTAGACAAAGGACGCGGAGTCCGAGAAGGAGGGAAGGGAATAGAAGCCCTCACGAAAGATCTCCTAGCAACCATGCACCGCGTAGAAATGACCTCGATAACGACCATGTCAATGGTACAATACATGTAATCTCTGGTGGTCCTGCTGGGGGTGACAGTCGAAATGCAAGGCGGAAGACCGCTCGATCCCTAGAAAAAGGGATTATCGCTCCTAAGGAGGTATGGGCACTTGAGAATAAGAGCTCTAACAAACAGATAATCAGTTTTGATGAGAGTGAAATCCCTAGAAATTTGAATTGGGACGTTAACGAAGACCACCCTGATTTTCCTATGGTTGTCTCACTGAGAATTTTCGACTTTAACGTTAAAAGAATTCTGATCGACAATGGGAGTTCGACTAACATAATAGCCATCGAAGCTTTGAATCAGATGAACCTGGGAAAGATAACTCTTCAAAGAGTAGCTACGCCACTAATAGGATTTGGAGGATCGGAAATAGTTCCAGCCGGAACTATAAATTTAAGTGTAACCCTTGGGAACAAACCTCATCGAGTGGTAAAAATGATAAAGTTCTTGGTGGTGGAAACACCATTCGCCTATAACGCAATCTTAGGAAGACCGGCATTAAACCAATTCCGAGCAGTCGTTTCAACCTATCACCAGAAGATAAAGTTCCCAACAGTATCTGGGGTCGGCGAAATAGTTAACGATCATTGTATGGCATGGGATTGTTATAATACGGCATTATCTTTGAAAAGGAACGTCGATCCGTTAACACCGTCAAAAAGGAAAACGGTAGGATCTTTAGTGGAAAGATCTCAAGAGCCAGAATTGCCTAGTACGGAAAGGATCGATAAAAAGGGGAAAGAGCTTGTAGATTTGACTTTACGAGCGCCTGAGCATAAAGAAGTAAAACTTATCGAGAATGATTCGACCAAAATCACCAGGATCGGAACAGAATTATCTCGGCAAGGAGAAATCATGTTAATCAACTTCTTAAGAAAGAATATAGACGTGTTTGCTTGGAGCTCGGAGGACATAGTGGGGATTGATCCAAGAATAATAACCCACTCTTTGAAAATTGATGCGAACGCAAAACCGGTCAGGCAGAAGAAGAGGAATCACGGCCCTGTGAAAGACAAAATAATAAAAGTAGAGGTCGAGAGGCTTTTAATGTCTAAGCAGATAAGAGAAATACACTTTACTGAGTGGCTGTGCAATGTCGTACTTGTCTCAAAGGGCGACAAGAAAGATAACAAGTGGAGAATGTGCAACGATTTTACGGACCTAAATAAATTATGTCCAAGAGATCCTTAACCTCTCCCAAGGATCGATCTGTTAGTCGACTCGACAGCTGGTTTTACGATCTTCAGTATGATGGATGCATTCCAAGGTTTCTACAAAATTTTCATGGACGAAAAAGATCAAGAAAAGACTGCCTTCCTTACCGAACATGGAGTATATTGTTTTGTAGTAATGATGTTCGGACTGAGAAACGCCGGAGCAACCTATCAACGATTAGTGAACTTGATGTTCAAAGAACTAATCGGGAAAATAATGGAAGTGTATGTCGATGACATGTTGGTCAAAAGCATGAGCGAGGAAGACCACATCAAACATCTTGATCGTTGTTTTAAAATTTTAAGGAAATATGGAATGAAACTCAACCCTTTGAAATGCACTTTCGGAGTAAGGTCGGGGAAATTCCTAGGTTATCTGGTTCACGAGAGAGGCATCGAAGCAAACCCAGAGAAAATACGTGCTATCACAGAAATGAAGCCTCCAAGAAATATTACCCAAGTGCAAAGCCTGGTAGGGAAAATTGTTGCCCTCAACAGGTTCATATCAAGGTCGGCAGATAAAAGTCTACCATTTTTTCAAACTTTGAGAAAAGCTAAGACCTTCGAATGCACCGAGGCTTGTGACCACGCCTTCGATCAGCTGAAAGAATACTTGACCTCACCACCACTACTCGCCAAACCTACAGAAGGACAGCCTCTTTACATATACATCGCTATCTCCGAGGCGGCAGTAAGCTCGGTTATGGTAAAAATTGAGGGCTCGGAACACAAGCCAGTCTATTATTTGAGTAAATTACTGCAAGGGGCTGAAAAGAACTATTTGGTGATTGAAAATTTTGCTTTGGCTTTGGTGACATCAGCACGAAGATTACGACCCTATTTCCAAACGCACAAAATCATCGTGCTTACCAACCAGCCTTTGAGGCAAATTTTGTCAAAACCTGAAGCCTCGGGAAGATTAATCAAATGGGCCGTAGAGCTGGGACAATATGAGATCGAATATCAACCACGAACGGCAATCAAAGCTCAAGTACTTGCTGACTTCCTCCTAGAAACTCCAAGCCTGTCAGGGACGAGCTCTGAAGTAACATCGGCAAATGATAACAACATTATGATCGTCAATGATCTACCATGGCTTATGCACGTCGATGGTGCATCGAGCAGAGATGGTGGTGGTGCAGGAATTAATTTCCAAGGACCAAATGGTGAGGATATGAATTATGCGATCACTTTAGATTTCATGATAACCAACAACAAAGCAGAGTATGAGGCTCTGATTGCAGGATTGGAAATGGCTATACAAGCCAACATAAAGGTATTAAATGTTTTAACGGATTCCGAGCTAATCCAGAGACAAATTAATGGAATGTATGAGGCAAAGGAATACAACATGATAAAATATTTGGCGAAAGTAAAAGAGTTGACTGGAAAGTTTGATAAGTTTGATATTCAAAACATCCCACGAGAAGAAAATCGATGGGCTGATCAACTATCTAGATTCACAGGAACGAGGGATGGTAAGTCTAAAAGAGTAATCACCTGGTTAATCTCCAAGACACCATCCATTGATCTCGATACTGTCCCTGTAATCGAAGTAATGGACATCGAATTGGCAGCAGACAGCTGGATGACCCCGTTAATCGCCTATTTGAAAGATGGGTCACTGCCTAGCTGTAAAAATGAAGCTAGAAGAATAAGGTATCGAGCACCAAGATATGCCATGGTAGAGGAAAAACTCTATAGACGATCCGTCTCTAGAATTTTATTAAAATGCATTCCCGAGCACCAGATCCAAAGCATCCTCAGCAGTATCCATGAAGGAGAAGCAGGAAATCACAGTAGAGCTCGAGCACTCACACTCAAGTGTTTGAGAACTGGGTACTATTGGCCAACAATGTACGCAGATGCGCAAGATTATGTAAAACATTGTCATTATTGCCAAGTACATTCGAATATAATACATCAACCAGCAGAGACAATGCATTCAATCCCGATCTGTTGGCCTTTCGACCAGTGGGGAATTGATATAGTGGGACCGTTCCCAATCGCCAGGTCAAAAAAGAGCTATGTCCTGGTCGCCGTCGAATATTTCAGCAAATGGATTGAATGTGTAGCCCTAGCTCGGATAACACAGTTTCAGGTTATAAATTTTCTTTGGAAAAATATAGTCTGTCATTTCGGAATCCCGAGGATTTTGATTTCGGACAATGGAACCCAATTTGCTGGAAAACAAGTTCAAGAATGGTGCTCGAAATTTGGGATACAACAAAACTTCACGCCCGTTGGACATCCTCGAGCAAATGGGCAAACTGAAGTGGCAAACCGAGAAATTATCAAATCCCTCGAAAAAAGACTGGACGAAGCTAAAGGAAAATGGTTGGACGAACTTCCTGGTGTCATTTGGGCTAACAGAACTACGGTAAAAGCCTCTACCGGTGAAACACCGTTTAGCTTGGTCTATGGGTCGGAGGCAGTTATCCCTGTTGAAGCACTGGTCCCCAGCCCAAGAATTGAATTATACGATGAAGAATCAAATGATCAACTAAGAAAGGACGAAGTCGATTTAAGTGAGACTTTGAGGGAAAAAGCCAGTCTTCGTTTAGAAGCAGCTAAGTCCAGCATGGAAAAGGCCTACAATCAAATAGTGAGGATACGATCGTTCAAGGAAGGTGATTTGGTACTCAAAAAGGTTGAGGTATCAAAACATGTGGGTAAATTGTAGCAAAATTGGGAAGGTCCATACGTGGTAACCGCGGTCGGCAAAAAGGGATCGTATAAGATAGCCAATATGGATGGAACCCCGTTTCCTCGAACATGGAATGCAGTAAATCTCAGAAGATATTATGGTCGTTAATTTCGAAATAGGAGGTCTTGGAAATTAGACAGGATTTTACAAGAAATTAGCTTGCTTTTCAATTATTAGTCTGTTTTGTTATTTTCCTTTCGAGCATCAAATTTATCTACGATTATAATAAAAGCTTTTGCTTATTTTTTGCATATGTCGCACTCAAAAGACCATTGTCAAAATTCGATCTACAAAGGTTAAAAACCAAAATTGGTACAAAACCTAAGTACAATAAATCTTTGAGTAAAATCGATTGGGTCGGTATAAACTCATCGATCTCCTAACGAATGATCTACAAAAGTTAAAAACCAAGATTGGTACAAAACCTAAATACAATAAATCTTTGAGTAAGACCGATTGGGTCGGTATAAACTCATCGATCTCCTAACGAATGATCTACAAAGGTTAAAAACCAAAGTTGGTAAAAAACCGAAGTACAATAAATCTTTGAGTAAAACCGATTGGGTCGGTATAAACTCATCGATCTCCTAACGAATGATCTACAAAGGTTAAAAACCAAAGTTGGTAAAAAACCTAAGTATAATAAATCTTTGAGTAAAACCGATTGGGTCGGTATTAACTCATCGATCTCCTAACGAACGATCTACATAGGCAAACAGTTGGTAAAAAACATAAAACAAAAGCTTAGAGCAAAACCGATTGGGTCGGTAATAACTCATCATACAAGTAATATACAACCTACGACTGAAATGTCAGCTGATATAATGCAAAATTTTTATTTTTTATTATTACTGATAAAGATATACATCGGAAAGATACAAAAATTTCCCTAACTGATCGACAGCAAATCCTATTACATGATAAAGAAAAATGTTAACAAGGAGGCTTCTGTTTTGTTTATCTCCATACTTTTCTCAGCATTCTTGCTACCAGCTAAACCCGGTCGACGAAGACAACCGCCTTTAAGTTTCGTGATTACGACCACAAAGCTTTGGAATCAGAGAGAGCTTTGTGAGATCATAATTTTACGACGGTCGATGGTGGTCAGCATTCTCGATCATACCTTCTAGTTTTAATGAACTGACCAGCTTTCCACCGACCACGTAACTAATAAATCGGAACCCCACAACACCGACCTTTACCTATTTACATAGGTTGGTCGATTTATGGTTGGCATTCCGATCCATTCCCCTTATTAGGGGTCGGAGACTTCATAGTCTTTGAGAAGCCTCCATTTTCCGATTCCGCCCATACCAAGTCGACGTGATAAATGATTTGTTGGATTTTCGAATTATGTGGACGACCACCATTTTGAAAAAAGAGGAAGTACATTGTTTGAAATTTTTACTTCTGATGGTAAATGAATGAAAGGTAAACGATCCCTTTTATAGATAAAGGGTACAGATCCAACGGTGAAACTCATATCCAATCAACGGCAATAATGTGATATCGGGAATTACGTTACGAAGTCATAACTACAAGCCTTAAATACAGGACTTGAATTAAATGCACTATTAAGTTGGTCAATAAAAGTCATACATTAGATCGGTGTTGACGGTACAAAGACTATCATAGCAGAACTAATATTACATATCAAATATTCCTATCGACGCACTAGCAGTTATACCTACAAAATATCAAAGAAGGAATTTATCTTCAAACACTTCAGAGCTTCCTCGGAACGATCATCTTTTCATCTACTTTGAGAACAGTGACGAGAAACTAATGTTCAGGCATTCTTCCTAGGATCGACATCTCTCATCGTAGGAAGAATACGCGTTTTCACAACTCGACCACCTCGAAAAAGCTGATGCTTTTTCTTTACAAAATAAAATAGGGATCAGAAGGATCTCATGCATGGCATCGTCGACCTGTTAGAAACAAGTTGATTTCGATAAACCAAGAATCCAGCTTTCCTCTGATCTCGACCTCTACCATATGGCGTAATTTATGGTTGACTAATCCCCAGTTACGAGATTCGTCCGACCATCACCATGCCAGATGGAGATTCCATTTTTCCAATTCATCCCATACCAAGTTTGGAATTCATCATTCGTTGAGGTAACACATTTCGGTGGTCGACAATGGTTATACCAATAAAAATTCTTCCTGAACAAATTCATTTTTGAGAGATGGAGAAGCATGGAATTACCTTTTTATAGGCAGGAGGTAAAGGATCCAATGGTGTTGCATTGAGATCCTATCAACGGTCCAGATAAAATACGTTAACAAGTTAATTCACAGCGTCGAATATACGATCGATTATTACTATAGAATCAAAAGTACAAGACCACAGACGAACAAGTCAAAAGTAACTGATTTTATTCGAATTTTTGAGAATCATTACATTTGACAAAAACAGTCGATCAAAAGGACACAAGTACATTCGTTCTCGAAATCTAACTACAGTTGTTACAAATACTAGAATACTAAGCTGCTCCTCGGAATGATTTGCTCCTCCAATCCGACGTACTTCTTACTCTTGGACTCTTGTCACTGCATAGGTGAAGATTGGCAAATATACTTCACCAGACCTTCACAAAATAATCTCCTTCATCGGAGGATGTCCTGATGAAAGATTGCAAAGTATCCGCCTGAGTCGAAGGATATCTAATCCGACTCATACAAAGTATCCTCCTTCGTCGAAGAGAATACCCTGACACAGGGGACACCACCATTTTAATGAACTAACCAGCTCTCTTCTCTCATAAACAGATTTGATTAATATCTCCACCATATTCAGGATACCATAAGTACAAAGTTGGATTTTTATGTCTTTCCAAAAATGACATATTGCTTCTTTCTATTAAGATTCTCCTTGTCAAAGGAGATATTTATATTGCAAAGGAGGTTATCAATTACTGGACAAAGCATACGAATAGTCCTATATCTAAAGTTACGGCACAACTACCTAGGCGACTTTTTCTCTCCCAAGAAAACAGATAACAGTTATGTTTGGTAATCAGATCGAAACAACGTTTTATTCTACATATAAACAATTGAGATAACGAACTGCTCTATTCACGGCAAAAAAGAGTTTGTTATATTACATTTCTCCTACTAAAAAAAAAAAAAAAAAAAAAAATGAAAGACCCTTGTCTACTGTTCGAGAGCATGATCGGGACTCGTCTGATGAGCAAGATAGGTCATCATTTCTTTCGTACGTTGCTTATATCCGAGAGAAAAACCCCTGTCAAACTCTTGTTTTTTCAATTGGAGAAGGTCTTCTTTTTCCTTAGTGAGCTGCTCCTTAACGGACACCAAGCTGCTATTTGCTCGAGCAAGTTCTTCTTTTTCTTTAGAAAGCTTTTCAGTAGCGGCTCGGAGATTCTCGACCTCAGTCATCAGCGATCGATGAGCAGCAGCGATTGTGTTCATCCGTTCAAGAGACTCTTCTCGAGAAAAGTAAGACTCATCATTTTGTATCCCTAGCTGAAGAGCTTTATGCTTGGCCTATCATGGAAAAATAAGAATAAGGAACTTCAAAAGCTAGAAGATAAAAGATCTCTATTGGAACAATAACAAAAGTCCACGTACCATCTCCAAACGCTTGAAAATGGACTGAACAAGACGTAAAGAAGAGTGGTTCTTCAGTTTATCAAGCTCTTTAGGTAAAATTGTACCCATTCCTAGATTCCAAGATACCCCATCAGGCTCGAGGGATGTTGGAATGCATGCATCAAAAGGAACCCCACCAGATCGACTCATCCCAATGTCAGTTATCTCTTCGACCTGCTCCTTAAAAGGACGGTCGTCTAAAAGAGACGGATCGTCCTTGGTATTTTTGAAACCAGAGTGACTGGGACCGGACCCAGTTTTAGATACATCTTGAGAAATAGTGACAGGAGAGATGACTTGTGTATGTTGAGAAGTTGAAACAACAACATTAGAACGTAAAGGGGCAAAGAGAGACTCAGGAATATCTTCCATAGGCCCCCTCATTTGCAAAGTTGGCACAACCTCAGAGGTGGGAGGAGTAATTACAACCTGCTGAGAATCTTCTTGACCTGAGGTTTGATTTGTTGTGGCATCTCGATCGGAAGGGGGACGCTCGTCCATTGTTTGGTCGACAAGAGGAGGAGAAGCATCTCGAGACTCCTCGTTTGTTGATTGGTCGACAAGAGGAGGAGAAGTAGCTCGAGACTCCTCGTTCTGGTAAACCTCCAGAATATTGGGATCAAACAGTGGACTACGGATCGGAGCCCGCGAAGGTCCTGTTGAAGGATCCGTTGTTTCCTTCACCAGAGGGGGAATATTCGTTGGTATTTTTGGAATTCCTCCTAAAGAAGACGACACCGGGTCGGATTGAGGCATGGCTTCTCGAGAAGAAGCTCCTCCCTGGGAGGATGATTGATGCGAACTTTCCGTTCGGGTTTTCTTCTTCGGAGTATCTCGTCGGGATAGACACCGTAGAGATCGTTTTGTAGCTCCAGAAAAAAGATTGGAACTCATGATCAGAAAACCAGAAAATCTTATGAATTATCGAACTTTAAGCTCCGATCTACAACAAGGAAATTTTATATTGCAAGTGGGGACGCGCGGTAAAACTTCAAAGATTTTACCTTTATATATAGTAAAGGAAATGACAATTATGTCCTCAATCCTTGGCGCGCGCAGTAAAATTTCAAATAAATGACAAAATGGATTATCAATTGCGTACTACGATCATCAAAACGACGAAGAATATTTCGAGAAAGACCAATATACCATTAAAAATCATATATATCAACTGAGGGATTTTACATCAACTATAATTACAGATTTTGCAAGATCCACTAAATAAAGTGACAAAAATTACAAGGATCAGAGAAGAAAACAAATGAAATCCTAAAATCTTGAAAACGATCTAAGATGGGGAGATGACTTCCTTCGAGGACAACCTTTCCTCATCTTCTTTCTCTCCTTCATCGGCTTGGCCTCCTTCAACGTCCTCTTCGTTACCATCGTCTTCCTCTTCACCTGCTCGATCTTTCATGACGTCCTCTATTAGCTCAAAGTCAGGTGCGGGCACGGGAAATGGAATTCCGTACTCAGCTACTAAATGGGCTAAAGGATGATCACTATATTCAACGGAAGGCAAGCAATCAGGAGGATAGTCTCGGAGTTTTCGATCCTTTTTGATAGCCATTACCTCGCGATATTCATTGCGCTTATCAGAAATCTGCCCAGACTCGATTAATTGATCGACCCCCTTATAGAATGAGCTCAAGAGCAGACCTCCGATTTTCTGATGAAATATGGCAGTGTGCACTGGAGAATCAAGAAACTCTCGGACAATGGGTTCAACGTCCGGAGATTGGTGCTCGTCTATGACCTTATCTAAATCAGGAGAGCCATCCTCCTTGATCGCAAGTTGAGATCGAAGTGTAACAATCTCTGACTCCAGTTTACTAACCACAGTGGCGTGTGAAACTCGTTGCTCATCCATTTCTCGATTTAGCTGGTCGACCTGCGCCTGGTATCGACTAGTATCCGTCATCATACTGATAATATGAGGATTGTCAGTCTCCAGGTTCTGATTGAGAATAGGGGCAGATTGAGTCTCAGCAGAAGCACGAGAATTATCGACCTGGGCCAGTTGATCTTCAAGCTCCTTAACTCTGGCAGTTAAAATATTGTTGCTCTCTTCAATAAACTTGCATTGTTCTCTATGCAATGCCATATCATACATTGCGGACACCAAAGCATTTCCAGTCTGTGGCAAGAACGAGTTGTCTAAATAAAAAGTAAGGTAAAATGTTGAGATTCGTTGAAAGAACAAACAGAATTATAATATATTACCACTTCGTGGGCATGAGCAGCCCTTGCCAACTGGTCAAGAGGTTTTTTTGTGACTGTCCGCTGTACGTCTTTGACAAAGGTTGAAGATAGGAGAAGTCGAATTGATTTGTCAATAACATTCTCCTTATCGTCGGACAACAAGGAATCCTTCTCGGAATAACCAGCCGCCCTTTTTCCTTGAAGATGACTCTCGACCATGTCAATCAGGGAAGCTTTATGGCTTGTATCTCCGACAGGAGTGAAATACTCTCCTTTTTTGTCATAGTATTGAGTCCTTCTTTTTGCATCAGGACCAGTAGGATTCCGCTCTGGCCAAGTTTTACAGCCCAGGATACCAAATTTATCCCTGAGGTACTTGGGTGGATAACCACGGCCTGGGCGAGAACTTGTCGACGGTATATCCGATGAAGTTTGACCAGTAAGGGGAGGGGCTACTCGGATAGGATCTGCATTCTCGAACGAGTCTTCCTCAATGTCCTCCAGATCCTGGATTTGATCTCTTCTCCTTTTTCTGGACTGTTTCTGCTCTATTGGGACTTTGCCCGACGACTTTTTTTAATTTGAGAGGACAGTTTTTCCAACCACGGAGAAACGACAGTTCTCGACCATGGAAGCTGCGACATAAGATCGATAAACATTAGTGGACGACAAACTTATAGATCCTTTTCTAAGGATAAGATAACTAATAGAAAAATCTTACCTAGGGATCGATCGTCCGATGGGATGGGAAAATCCAAAGAACTCAATCCAGCCTTCCGAAGGAAGATTTCTCCGATCAAATAAGCTGATTGATATTTATTTGATCTCATCTCCTCGATCAAATCGGATGAAAATTGGTCGTCTGGGGCCATCTCACCAGTCACCTTTCGACCACCGTACACCCAAGATTGGTTATATCCCCAGTCATGAGTAAACTCTTCAGTTTCTCCGTTCTCGAGGATACGCACGGTCGGAGCCTTAACAAAAAAGAAGTTCGACTTCCATTCCGTACTGTTGCTCGAAATGGCATTTTCAAGAACGGCGAACCCAGGTCTTTGGCTAATGTAATAATAGCCTCTATTAGAGGAGGTCGAAATGGAAAGTCGAAAAAAGTGAAGAAAATTACGAAATGAGGGTTGCAGGCCTCGTGCGACCATCAGAACAGAGAATGCCAACATAAAGGCTATGGCATTTGGTACAAGTTGGGTCAGAGAGACAAAGAAGGTCTCTAAGAATTGACGAAGGATCGGAGAGAGGGGAAAACGGAGCCCATGTTCGAAATGAGACGTATAAAAAGCTCGACAGTTTGGAGGAGGGGTATTGACTCTCTCCTCGGGGGAAGGAATAATGATATCAAAATTCGACGGGAAATAACGACCGTATTCTCTTTTCAAAGTGGGTAGATCTTCTTCTTTCCATCGAGAAGGAAAGAACTCGACAGGAGCGGAAATTTGAGGTTGGGCAGTTTTTTGATTTTTTGATTTTTTGGATGGCCTAGCCATCATCTCCTCATCTGGAACGATCTCCACCACCAAACTATCAACCTCTTTTTCTTCATAATCTCTGATTTCTTCGGCTTGAACATCGTCTGTTACTTCCTCTTCAGAAGATAGGACTTCAGGATTAGAGGTATTAGGTGGTACTTGTTCTCCTTCATTTTGGATTAAGGAATGGGGATTCTGCGAAGTCGAAGCCATTGGTTCTTGAAGTAACGTGCTCGATGAAGTAAGAAAATAGCAAGATTATCGATTTAAACTTTTACTGCAAGAAGATCTAAATATCTGGGGTAAAAAGTAAAAGATCCCGCTAATTTCGACTATATATATGGGCGGTGAAAAGACGGATCAACCCCTTCGCGTCTCTTCAGCTTCCCGCCAATTATGAAAAGACTTTATGATTGTCTGACACACGTTACCAAAATACGTGTCCCTACCTGGATGGTTCAGATGGATATGCACTCTTTTTCCCTTGTTCGGTTTTTATCCCATAAAGGGTTTTTCCGAACCAGGTTTTTAACGAGGCATATTTCATAAAGAGTGAAAGGACCAAAGCAACAACTATATTTACTTCTACGAGCTCCAGCTACGATTACGCTCGAGAAATGAGGGAGTACTGATGGGGGCTATTTTACACATATAACCGAGTAGAGCTTTCCGAGGAGAGTCAAGATCGATCCGACCTGTGTAGACCACAAGATCGGCTCGACCCGCCCAAGTATATCTGATCAACCTGAAGACCGATCCTGAAGATTTATTGGGCCATGCAGTATTCCTAAGCCAAGCAGGATTCCTAGGCCTTATAGGACTCCTAATCGCGTTAGGATTAGTCAATTAATATAAATACTAAGTTCTACATTGTATAGAGGATCCAGAATTTAACCTTTCAATAAGACTACTACTAGTTCTCCTCTAATATACTTGTTCTTACGTGATTATATTTCTTATTATTGTTCTTGAATTGCACCATCCTGAGTACTTTAACCAAACCCCTAAAATATAAAGTTGTTCTCTCAAATAATTTACTGAGATTAAACCTAAGACGAAATTAGGCTAAATCAAAGAAGCCCCAGCTGAAGGACTAGTTTCATAGGATGGCAGACCTACTTGCCAAAGTTGTGGAGAATTGCACTTTCTCCCTGGACAGTGTGCCCATGAAAAGGTATCACTTGATGATTGCAGTTTACTACGGGCTGAAAGTAAACTGGGCAAGTTATGTTTGGTACATTCTTGCTGACCACAAGGAGCGTGGTCAAACACTTCATAGAATTCTTCTCAGTCATCTGCTGATGAATTTGGGATGTACTATGACAAATGGGAAGGAAATTCACAAGGCCAAGGAGCTGAAAATTTATGAACCGGTAAAGGCTGGAAGATCTAAAGAGCCTGCTGTCATGACAGAAAAGAGGCAATCGAAGAGAAAGTCTACTGAGCCTAAGGAGCCTGCTGTTAAGGCAAAGAAGAGCAAGGTGACTGCTCCTAAGGCATTTGTTCAAACAGCTAAGCCAGCTGTTCAAGCCAGAACAGATTCACCTGTTGTGAAGGATACTGTTGATGCTGTTATAGATCAGACAGTTAAAGAAATTGAAGAAATGGCTTATGGTTCTCCTTCAAGAACCATTTCTGCTGAAAAGCCAGTGGATAATGTTGCTACAAGAACAAGGAGCGCATTGAAAGATACTGCAACCTCCAAGTTGAGTCATACTAAAGCTACCATCAGAAAGAGAATGACCTTTGTTGAATCACCTACTGAACTTTCTGAGTTAGTAAGGGAAAGTCCTCAATCAGCAGAGAGGCCTGTTGAAAAGGAGAACAAGTCTGCTACCAGAGAGTCAGCTGCTGAACAAATCAAACAGACTACTTCTGCCCCAACAGCTGAGGTTAATCAACCTCAAGAGGATCCTGATGTGCAGATCCTCGAACCAATTGCTGTTGCACCTATTGCAACTACTGCTCCAGAACCAACAGCTGAGACACCAGTTGTTGAGTCAAAGGCTGCCAGAAGGAAAAGAACTGGTAAAGCCAAAGTGTCTGCTTATCACAAGAAAAAGCGTGAGGAAGCAGAACAGAGGAAACATGATGAAGCTGAGCTTAAAAGAACTCTTGAAGCAAGCAAAGCAGAAGCTGGAGTCAAAAAGATGACTGAAGCAGAGTTAGCTGCCAAAGAGGATGAAGATTTGGCTAAGGCCTTGGAGGAGAGCAAAAAGGATGCTTATGGACCTAGAAGGTCAGGAGGCATCGTGATAGGAAAACCCAAGGAAGGGCAATTTGTGCTGCCAAGAGCCAAACCAATTAAAAGAAGAAAATTTGAAGTGAGAAGAGCACTTGACATTGTTCAAGGTGACTCTGCTGCCTTTGAGAAGTTTGAAGCTGAGCTAGAAAGGATGAATCAGCTGCTTCAATCAAGAACCACCTTTCTCCCAGAAAAGATAAGATATAACAGATGGAGGGAGTATAGGTTGAACAAATCTGAGGCTGAAATTCAAGCCTGGAGGGAGTTTGCTGATGAAGGACGCTGGGTTCTGAATTGGTTGCAGACTACTTCAGTTGCAAATTTGGACTCAGAATTTGTTATAGACAGATTACATGACTTTCAAGAGTCATTGTAAATCAAGAGGCAACTGCTATCAAGGATTCACTGCCAAACAAGCCAGGTCCAACTGATGACCAAATTGATAGAGCAGTTAAAATCGCTGTGTATACAACTTTGGAGAAATGGGTACAAAGATCAAGATATGAGCCTGGAACATCTAGTGATATGCCTACTCTGCCAAGTTTACAGCGAATTTCCTTTGGCTCAGAGATCAGTACATTTCAAGAACAGCTGAGTGTCCAACAATCTACATCACCATTCGTTCCAGCTGACTTGATTCATCAGAAGACTATTGTGTCAACTGATGGTGCTGATGTCATTCACATTGCTGATGAGCCAGAAGATGAAGAACCAAAGAAAGACAAGCATGATGTGGAGATCAACCTTGATACATACAAGTCACTGCCTGCTGTTGTCAAAGTAGAAGTTCCTTTAGCTATTGAGTGGAAAGCTGAAGAAACTGAAGTTCTTCATGAAGCTCCTGTTCAACAGGAAGAACCTGCTGAAGCATCAACCTCCGTTCCTACTGCTGACTTTCATTCTTCACTGATGGAGTCAATGCAGCTGTTAATTTATAATGCCATGAAGGAAGTGGAAAAGAGGAATCAACTAATGTTGAAGCAAGTGCAAGAGGCTACTGCAAAAATCGTGCAGGATGCCATAGAGAATTTTCCTCTACCTCCAGACAATTCCTTAGCACTGACTCAGAGCATCTTAAGCATGAACATAAATATTGAAGATGTGAAGGCTGATGTGAGTCATCTGCACATTGCTCTTCAAAGGCATGAATCTGATATTGCTGGAATTGCAAGGGTCATGAAAGAAGTTGGTGAAGCTGAGATAGAGAAAAATGTTGCACTCATGCAAGAATTCACAAATGTCACCAACAAAGCGCAAAATGAATTATCAACACTTCAATTGAATGTTGATTATCTGAATGACCAAGCTGGAGATATGAAGATTACTCAACTTCAAATGAAAGCTACTCAACAACTTCATTCTGATCAACTCCAAGTTGTGGATCAAAACATCAGAAAGCTGTGTGCTGCTGTCAACGTCTTTCCTGATCAACTCAACCCTGCTGCTGATGACAAAAATGGGGAAGAGGAGTCAGCTAAAAAGAGTGTTGCCACTACAACTATTCAAGTACCTGAACAAAGAGCTGCTGCTGAAAAGCCTATTGAAGATAAAGTACTTGAAGAGGAATCTGATGATGATGAGAAAGCTGTTGAAGAAGAGCTCGAGGATGTAGCTAAGACTGACAAAGAGTTGGCTGCTTCCAAAGACTCTGCTGAAGAACAGCTAGATCCAGACAGAAAATTCAAAAGATTAGAGGACATCAAAAAGAAGATCGAAGCTTCCTCTAAGAACTTGGAAGTATTTTCCAGTGGAGAAGAAGAAGATGATGAAGATGAGGAACTTGAAGAAGAGGAAGAAGAGGAAGATAATGAAGAAGCTGAAGACTAGACTAGATTTTCTAGACTAGGTTTTTAAATTGAAAATTTGTATATCAGCTTACTTTATTTGTAATTTTCACTTAAGTCCATTTTCTTGTAAACTTGTACTGTAACTTCAAAGAAAATTTATAAAAGTCAAGTTTCCAACACATTATTTCTATCTCAGAAATTTTTGAGGACTTAACTTTAGTTTTAGGTACAGGTACTTAGCTGAAGTTTTGTCATCATCAAAAAGGGGGAAATTGTTGGATGAAGATGAAGACTTAGAAGTGAAGGGAGGTTTTGATGATTTTCAAAAGTCATCAGCTAAGTATTGGAAGCTTAGTTCAAACCTTGAAGATATTTGACCAAGGAAGAAGATACTTCAGACGAGTCAAATATATGGTCCAGAAGACTACTGATCTATTGCTGAAGAATGGAATCATACTGGTGGATTTTCAACAGACTCAAATAAATAAGTTCAGTTTGGGATCAGCCGAGTATGCATCAGACGAGTGATTTCGATCAGCAGAGTAGAAGAGATCAGAAGTTATTGCAACGGTAATAAATGCACTTGGTGTAATAAATGCACTTGGTGTAATAAATGTTGAAGGGAAAGGGTATTAAAGACAAATGATTGAAGAGAAACCTCGGATCAGCAGAGTGCATTAAATGCGAAGTGACAGAAAGTACAGCAGAGTGTACAGTGTTCAGTCGCAGGTAGCCGTTTCTGCAGAAAGGACCAGTACTCGAGGATTTGACACCTGTCAATCTCTCAACGGGCAGATTTTTCAAACCTCATGTATAAATAGTTCAGTTCAAGAGTTGAAGAAGCATATACAACACACCTGAGGACAAATCCGAAGCAGAATTCTTCTAAGACTCAAACTCAAGAACAGAACACTCATCAGCCGAGTCATTTGTTGACGAAGCGGAATAGAGAGATAAAAGACTATACATACAAATCTGAGTGATTTTTTGAGAACGTATTGTGAGAAGCTGTTATCCATCTTTGTGAGTGATAAAGCTTTGTAGTATAGGATTTCTAAGTGATTTCATGTGACGAACTTGTGGCCAGTTCATTTGTTGTTTGGCGCAAGCTGAGTATATTGTAATCTGTGTGATTATAGTATAACCCAAGATCTAAGTGACTTGGAAGAGTGGACTAAAGGATTTTTATCCATATAACCACTATAAAAATTATGTGTGTTTATACTTGCATTATTTCATTGCATAATTTCAAAGAGCATATTTAAACACTTAAGTTAACTATTGAAAAGTTTTTAAAAGGAGTTTGCAAAAACTGGGGATAAAACCTTTTCTAAGTTAAGAAAACTACTTGTGAAAAACACTTGACAAATCCGCTGCAAGTTAGTTATTTTAAAACTCTTGTTTTCTCAAAATCAGCTAAGTAAAATCTGAAGAGTGGTCAACTCTGTTGTTCAAAGCTTTGTGCGAGATCAGCTTAGTCTACTTACGAATCTTCATCAGCTTAGTCTGCTGACAGAAAAAGTTAGAGAATTTTAAAGGTAAAATTTTTAGAGGTCTATTCACACCCCCCCCCCCCCCCCTCTAGACCTCATCTGACCACTTGGGACCAACAAGTGGTATCAGAGCCAAGGTCACGTGTTCGATTCCCAGCAGGAGCAATTGCTGAGGGGGAGATTGTTGGGCACCTAAACTGTGTGTGCGGGTGACAGCAATTGTCCTGTGGCACCCAAACTGAGTGTGCGGGTGGAGTCACAATCGAATATCGTGGGCGCTTGTGTGAATGCACTATAAGGGAAGGGTATGCGCATTTCCTAACACCAATTGGTTTTGGGGCAATTGGTAGCGCCTGAGGACCAACAGATGAGTCCTTCACTTCTTGGTTTAGATCAGCACCAACATCTGTAACATGAATAAAATCAACATCATCAGTAGACACGACTGTTTTATGATAAATAAAATATGCAGGTACAAATGGCGAAGTCGTCTGATGTAAGTTGACAGGTTCTTGGTATTTGCTGATTTTTGAACCAAAAGCAATGTGTTGTAGACTTTGTAGGTTTGGTAGATCACTTGATGTTCCTTGTCCGTATCTCGATCTTTCCACCCATTTATCCAAGGTTACACAAACTGCTATCTTCACAGCTCTTTCTGTTAAGTCTTCACCCTTCTTGGGTCTATTTGGCATTGATTCTCATAGTGCTGTGGATTCTTTCTGTACAATGAGCTTCACGTACTCATGTACTCTATCATGAAACAAATCAAAGTCCAAAGCTTGTTGAATGTCATTCATTGGTTTGCAGCCAATTCAGCACCCAACGTTCTTCAACAGCAGCCTCATTCTAGGTTCTGAATTCTTCACATGTTTTGTTCAACCTGTAGTTCCTCCAGCGATTATATCTGATCTTTTCTGCTAGGAACATACTCTTTGTCTGCAAAAGTGTGTTGTACCTTTCCAATTCTTCCTCAAACCTTGCAAAAATAGTAGGGTCACTATTCACTATCTCAAGTGCCCTTTTTACTTCTTTCTTTTTCTTTGGCACAGGTTCAGGACGAGGTAAAACAAACTTTTCTTCCTTGGGATCACCAATAACTATACCACCGTTTCTTCTTGGGCCATGAGCATCTACCTTGCTCGCCTCAAAATCTTTTGCTAAGTCTGCTGCTTCTTTACCAGATAACTCTGCATCAGTCCAGTTCTTGACTTCTGCTTCAGCTTTGCTAGCTTCAAGAGCTGACTTTAGTTCAGCTTCATCTTTCTTTCTTTGCTCAGCCTCCTCTCGCTTTTTCTTGTGGTATCTTGGTATCCTAGCCTTTCCAGTTCTCTTCCTTCTGGCGGCTGGTGTTTCAACAGACTTGTCTGTTGGAACAGTAGTCTGATCAGCTTGAGGTGCAGATACCCCAGCTGTCGTCTGATCAGCTTGAGGTGCAGATACCCCAGCTGTCGTCTGATTTGCAGTATCGAACTCCTTCACTGATTCTGCTGGTCTCTCAGCATATTGAGGATCTTCCCTTACTTGCTCAGAAAAAGTTACATGATGTTCTGCTAAGATTATCCTTTTTCTGGAAGTTGCCTTTGTGTGAACAAGTTTTGTAGCAGCAATATCTTTGATTGCACTTCTTGTTCTTTTTGAAATGTTTTCATCAGGTGCTCTATCTGAAACAGTTTTTTTAGGAGAGTCCTCTAAAGACATTGCTTCAATATCCCTTCTGTTGAGGGGTTCTGGAAGCAAAATACTCATGACTGATTCCTCTGGAATTACAATACTCTTCAACAGTAGAGTTTGTAAACTCAGTGCCCCTGTCTGATCTGATCTTTAATATTTTTAAGCTCTTTTCATTCTGGATCAGCTCCATCAGATTAGTAAGATGTTCTTTGGTTTCACTTTTCTTTTTCATGAATATCACTCAAGTAAATCTTGATTAGTAATCCACAACAGCTAGGCAGTACTTCTTTCCACCATTGCTGATAGGATCAATAGGTCCAAACAAGTCCATATGTAGTAGCTCCAAAATTCTGGTTGAAGATTGGTGCTTCTTGCTTTTGAAAGTTGATTTAACATGTTTACCCTTCTGACATGCGTCACAGAGCTTGTCTTTGCTCATGACTATGTTTGGAATTCCTTTTACCAAATCATTCTTGATTAATCTATTGATGGTCTTGAAATTGAAATGATACATTCTTTTGTGCCATAGCCAACTAACTTCATTTGGTGTAAAGGCCACCAAACAAACATTAGAATTCTTATCCACAAAATTTTAGTCAACTATGTATATATTTCCTTGTCGTCTTCCAGGTAAGATAACCTTCTTTGTTCCAATTTGCTCCACATAGCACTTATCTGATGAGAAGATAACTGAAAATCCTTTGTCACAAAATTGACTTATGCTCAGCAGATTGTACTTTAGGCCTTTAACATATGAGGCATCAGATATCTCAATGTTTCCTTTGATAAGCTTTCCACACGCAACAATCTTGCCTTCTTTGCTGTCTCCAAAAGTAACATTTGGACCGTATATGGCAGCAGCATCAATCAGTTCATGTATATCACCACACATGTGCCTCGAACATCCACAGTCCAAGTACCAATTCTTCTGTACTTTACTCCTACTCCTAATCCTAACCTACAAAACAAAATAAAATTGTTTTGGGTACCCTTTTTTTAGAGGGTCTTGGCGGATTAGTGCACAAGATTTGGAAACCTTAGGCTTCTTAGGTTCAGTAGAGTTTGGTGGTGATTTCTTTACCCTTGAATCATCATAAGTTTCGGTATGCATATGTTCATGATAATTATTATGATGACAGTAATGCTCATAAGCAGGGTACGGTGCATGATAAGCAGTGTAAGCATGCATCGGATGATGAGCAGGATATGCAGTATAGTAAGGTGGATAATAAGGTGCAGCATAATATGATGAATAAGCAGGTTGCACATAATAAGACTCATTTCCATACCAAACATAATCATTTCTATGATTTATTTGCTTCTTAGGTTTAGTTCTTACTTGCTCATTAACAGACGACTTAGACTTGTTACAAGTCTGATTGTTTTTGCTCTTATCAGCACACTTCTTAGGACTACTCTATTGTTTAGCTTTACTAGTCTGTTTTTCAATTTTAGGCTCTTTACCCTTTTTATCCTTTGGAGATTTCTTATCCTTTTCTCTTTATCTAGTGAAGTAGGTTTAGTTGTCTGAACATATAAGATGACCTTACTGTTATCAGCAGATATAAATTTTTCAGTACGGTTCAGTTCTAAACTTTCTTTTACTAAAGGCAGTTTCGGTTCACTAGTTGAGTTCACTGATGCAACAGACGACTTATTATGAGTGGATATTATCTTTTCAAGTTCCATGATTTTTCCTTTGTAAACTTCACATTCTGCTTTCAGAGATTCATTCTCATGTGCAAGCTGTTTATACTTAGCTGATTCTTACGGTTTTTCAACGTTAAGTTTCAGTAGAGAATTTTGCTTTTTCAGCACAGTCATCTCTTCCTTAAGCTTTACAAATGCATCAACAACGTTTGTGTTGTTTTTCATCAAATAGTTCATTTTCATTTTCAGAGAAAGTTACCTCATTGTAAGAATCCTCTGATTCTTTGGCCATGAGACAGAGCAGTGCTGGTGTCTCTTCTTCAGCAGATTCATCTTCTGATGTCTCCGAGTCTGAGTCAGACGAGTAGATGGCTGCTATTGTTTCAGCTTCATCCAACAATACTTTGCTCTTTTGATGTCTCCTCTCTTTCCTTACTTTCTTTTCTTCCTCTGTATACTTCTCAGCTTTAGGATATGGGCAGTCCTTGATGAAGTGTCCCAATTTCCTGCAGTTATAGCACATTAGTTTGGATTTATAATTATCCTTGCTTTAATGAGAATAAGAGGCAGGGTTAGAAGTAGAAGAATTGTTGTATTTGTTCTTCATTGTTCTTTTGTAGAACTTCTTGAATCCATTTAATAACAACGCAAAGTCTCCAGCAGTGTACTCCTTTTTATTGAGTGTCATGGTCTCATCAGATGAGTCTATCTCCTTTGTTCGGCCTGCTGATCTTCTTGATTTTTCTGCAGCAGCTAAGGCAGAAGTGGGATTTGAAGATGGTGTCTCTTCTATTCCCATCCTAGGCAGTTTATAATCATATGCCTTTAGTACAGAAAATAGCTCCATCAGAGAGATCTTCCCTAGATCCCTTGATTCTTCCATGGCTTTGATCTTCATGTCGAACTTGGGAGGTAGCGCCTTTAAAACTTTGATTGTGATCTCTTTATTAGTAAAGGTCTTTCCCAACTTTAACACGTCATTTAGCGTCCTTGTAAACCTTGAATCCATTTGATCAATGATTTCTCCAGACTTCATTTTGAAGTTTTTCAACTTCTCAAGGGCTATGCTTAAGTTGTGCTCTTTAATGGCATCATTCCCTTCTCTCATTTCACGAACTTTATCCCACATATCTTTTGAAGTTTTGCAGTGTTTGACTTTGTCAAACCTGTCATTATCGAGGGCTCTTGTCATGATAAATATTCCCACCTTGTCAAGATTGCTCAGCTTTATTTCTTCAGATGTCATCTCTTTAGGTTCTTTGTCAACAACCACCTCCTGGTCATTAACTTTGATTGTTTTGGTGATTCTGATTAGACATTTGGTTATGCATCTATACATATTGTCATTGTAAGCAGCAAGAAAAATTTCCATGCGGATTTTCCAGTCCTCAAAACTCATCCCTCCAATTTGGGGTACATGGCTAATACAATCCATTTTCAAAAGATTTTATTTTTCAAAAATATGCTCTTTTGAAAATCTTTGAAAAACACACCTTGGATCAAGCTCTTTGATCAGTCAGATGATTCAGTTGAACCACCTGCTCTGATACCACTTGTTGGTCCCAAGTGGTCAGTTGAGGTCTAGAGTGGGGGGGTGAATAGACTTCTTTTCTTTCTGAAAGTTTCTCCAACTTTTCTTATCAGCAGAGTAAGATGATCGAACTGGTGAGACTACTTTGCTGATTGCGCACTTAGCTTAAACATCGAAGTTGACCACTCGTCTGATTTACTTATCTGTTTCAATTTAAATCAGAGTTTGAATCTTGTATGCAGCGGATTTGTCAAGTGCTTTTCAAACAAGTTATTTTCTTACTTAAAAGATTTTATCCCCAGTTTTAAACTCCTTTTTAAAATCTTTTAGTTTGCTCAAGTGTTTGTATACTTTTGAAACATGCAAGTAAAAATGCAAGTAATCAAACACAGAGAATTTTTATAGTGGTTATATAGACAAGAATGTATTTTAGTCCATTCTTCCAAATCACGAAGATTTTGGGATATACTAGAAACACTAAGTAACCTAGTACACTTTTCTTGTGCGTTTACAACAAATGATAAAGCCACAACTTCGCTATAGGAGATCACAAAGAAAACCTATACTACGAAGTTATATCACTCACAAAGATGGATATACACTTCGCACAACACTCACAATTTACAGAAAGCACTAAGATTTTGTTTTAGCTTTGTTTCTTCAACTCGGCTTTGTCAACAGATGACTCGGCTGATGGTGATCTGTTTTTGAGTTTTTGAGACTTAGAAGATTTTGATCTTTGAATGCTCTCTCAATTGTTGTGTTCTTCACTTGTCTAACTCTTGAATTCAGATCTATTTATACTCGTGAATTTGAATTTTTGTCCGTTGAAGTAAGACAGATTTTCAGATCTTCCTCGAGCAGTGGTCCTTGTTTAAGAACGGCTTCTGCAACTGTTCATTGTACAGTATTGTTGTACTTTCTGTCAAGTCGCATTTAATACACCTTGCTGATCCGAGGTTTCTCTTCAATCATTTGTCTTTAATACCCTCTTTTTACAACATTTATTACATCAAGTGCATTTATTACCGTTGTAATAACTTCCTGATCACTTCCACTCTGCTGATCGAATCCACTCTGCTGATTCAAATTGAACACATCTGATTTGACTCTGCTAAAATCCACCAGTCTGATTCCGTACTCAGCATCAGATCAGTAGTCTTCTGGACCAAAATTCAACCCTTCTGATTTTACTTGTCTTCTCAGATTGAATTTTCAGAGGCTTGCTAAGCTTCCATTACTTAGCTGATGACTTTGGAAATCATCAAAACCTCCCTTCACTTCTTCATCTTCATCCAACAATTTACATTCGTGTAAAGGTTCCGCTTGAGCTTACAATTTGTAAAAGCCAAGTGTTGTATTGAACTTTTAATGCATTGTATTCAAACATATTAAGGAAGAAGAGTACGCTGCACATCTTAAATTTTATTTTGTGAAAGATTTGAAAAGTTTTAAAATCCTCCCCCCCCACCCCCCCTCACCAGGCCCTTTTGACCACTTAGGACCAACAAGATTTATCAGTCTTCCACTCTCAAGCTCCTTTTAAAGAATTCTTTGATAACCGTATACTTGCTTCATACCTACTTTGGGTTTCAATCCGTTGAGTTTGTAGTGAATTGCATGAATTCAACTTCATTCACTTGTGATCACATTGTAATTGGTTGATCGTATTGAAATCTCATTTCTACATCGAAACTCCCTAATAGAATGTTGTTTACATTAAAATTCTTGAATCGTATTTGAAATATCGTCTCTAAATCAAGGCTCTCATAAACGTTATTATTATTGAGATCAAATGATCGTATTTGGAATCTCGCTTCTAGTTTCATTTTGATTTGTAATAACATTGTATCATAATCGATCGAATCATATTTGGAATCTCACTCTACATTGAAACTTCGTTCCATTGATAATCCATGTTCATTTGAGATTCCTAAAATGACAAAATATTATAATCTTGAACGTATTGGTAATCATTAAATGATTGATCGATCCAAAGAGCATGCCCTTGAGTAATTATATCAATGGGCCCGTGGTTGTACAAATCGCGACATTCAGCATTCTCCTGCGGCCGCGGGGCTAGGCATCCCGCAACCGCGGGAGTCTGGTCCTGCTTTGCCGTACTTCCTTGCAAGTAGCATATCTTCTAAGTACAAACTCCAATTATGGGTCCGTGAACTCCATAGCGTAGCTAACTTCCTCCTGTACATCATACTAAAATTTCAGCTTCATTGGACCATTCATCAAATATTTATGCTGGTTGGAGTGAGCAGTTATCTACGACTATTGCACCACTTACTCCGGATTTTTCTCCTTTTGATCGGCATCCTTCGGGTTCTCCTTCGGTCATTGCGCTCTTATTCTTAGGTCCTACACAAGCCACGGAAATAAACGACACAACAACAAAAGCATGACACGGAGAAACACAAAAGAAGAAAAAAAAAACACCCAAAAATACACGAAAGCTTAAGGACAAACAATACTTTTGAGCTTGAGAGTGCCAGTAATAATGTCGTTTTCACAACATTATCAACTCTTTATTGTGAGTTGAATTCATGTGCTTTCAGAGCCTAATTTATGTCGTTTCTGAGAATGTTGGGATTGATTCGAGTCATTTTAGGTAGTTTTGCATATCATGGACGAATTGGTTTGATATTAGATAGTGTTGATATTTTACTCTAAATGTGCAGGCTTTTAGGTGAATTTCTGAAGGCAGTGAAGATTCCCTGAATGTGTGGAATGAGGGCGAGCAAATAAGAAGTCAACGAGATGATTTGGAGCAAAGAAAGTTCAAGGAAAGAAACAAAGAAGTCAAGTAGTGCAAGAACAATGAAGAAATCATTTGCCAAAGATATTACTACGTATTATAAGGATCATACCACTTACATGAAAGATCCAATGAATCTAAATTTTGGATATGTTATAGAGGAGTGAGTTATCTACGTTACTAACTTTACGGATCCGAATTTGGAGATCGGATAATAAATATATGCATGTCGCAATAATGTCGCGCAGACCATTGACGCCGACATTTTTCATGACTGCCGCGACGGAATCCTTGGGCATTGAGTTTCCGCCACCTCTATGATCGCCACAGCGGTCACGCCTTGAACAATCCAAAAATTTGCGTTTTTGCTGAATTTGAGTTGTAAACTTCCGCCAGTCATTCTCCTAACCTAAATGAACCTCCCAGACACTTTCCTACACAATTTCCACTTCTTTAAACACCTATAAAGGTCTCTATGGCACACATCAAAAGACACAACCTTTTACCACCACTCTTCATCACTTTTAGAGAAACACCAGAGAGAGATAGAGATTTTAGTGAAATCCCAAGTACGTTGGAGGAAGTTTTGTGGACAACCAAAGACGGACGGAAACCTTTCTAAAGTTTGACAAATTGAAGAAGGCATAGTTGCAGATCTATTTTGGTCAGGAGTTTTACATCATAGTTGTAGTACTTTTCAGATTTGTCAATGAATATGAAGTTATGTATCTTTACAATAATATTTGTTTATCTTTCCACTATGAATAGTTAAATCTAGTCATTAGGGCTACAAAATTATTGAACTATGTATTGGATTATTATCTTTGAGTTTATATGGATAATTATGTTTGGCGTAACATGTATGATTCCTTAAACTTGTCTCGTCTATGCAATTTATGCGTGAATAACCACCGTAACCCTATCTGGTGTAGGGATTAGATATGTGTAGGTTATTGTTACTGTCTGTGGGTTACAATGTAATCTCTTGAGGACTAGGTACGGTCTGGATATATTCTTTCGACGATCCCATACACCTTTAGGTTAGGATTTAGTAATCCTTAGTTCTATCTATCAGGAAGATGCATTAGTGCAATAGTACGTGTAGCGACTTGGAGTGTTTTGACTGAGATTATGTTCTAATTCGCTTAGCGGGGTAACATAATAATTAGGTTAAATGCTTATAATCAAGTTAGTAATTTATTCATAGTGAAGTAAAACCCTATGCCTTCAACTACTGATCTAATCTCTCGATTCTCTGCTCTTGGTTAGTGAGTTAGTCTAGTTAATCGTTTAATCAATTGCTCTTGCATCCTTAGTTTAGTTAATTGCTTTGAAACAACAATCATCTATGTTACTTGTTTACTTGCACTCTTGATGCGTTTATTCGACTTAAGATAGGAATAAGAATTAGTGATTTCTTTAGTCAAGTCCATGTGGGTACAATATTCGATCTTAAGCTCACTTATTTACTTATCGACACGTGCACTTGCGTAAATTGTCTTAGCGTAGTTACGAAGACAACATCTCCTCGAAAGTACCCAATTGGATTCAGCCCCACCCACCCCCATCCCCACGGTACCCCCGCACACACAGAGTTGGAGGTTTGCTATGTCGAGGTTGAATCGGCATGAGTTCGGACATGGCTAAACGTTATCGCAAGGTAGCGCCCTGATTTTGGAGGCATAAGGTGATATTGAGCCGAGAAGTCGAGAGGCAAAAAAAATAAATGGAATGATTTATTACTTGATCGATATCGTTCCACATCTAAACCAATTCATGTTTTTGTTCTGAAATGATTTTTTTTTCCAGCCTTTCAGATCTTTAGATTGTTGCATCATAAGTTATTCACCTTATTTCTTGATGTTCAATCGTTCAACTTTAATTATTGATCTTTACATCTTAATTTGGAATCGTTATTTTCACAGCCACGATCGTTTATTCATTAAATAGCAAAAATTGTATCCTTGTTACTAATGATTGAATTGATAAAAACAATTAATTTCCTAATGTTTTCACTATCTTTAGTCTTAATTGATTCAAATGCTTCTTTTACAAGACTTATTCCTTTTTTTTATTTTTTCCTTTTTCTCATAGACTGGTTTAGAGTTGGAGTGAATGACTAATGGATCCATGGAATATCACATTCATCTGTTCATAGATCATCTCTCTTAATTATTGAAGGAATTTATTTTTCAGATCATATTATAAGGTAAGTATATAGTAGCAGAAATATAAAATAACATCATAAGCACTATACATATGGCTTGTTTTATCATAATAATAATTATGTTATTCCAAGAAAATTCATTAATAATGTTTAAGCTCCAAAACATTAATGAAACTTCAAATTAAGCAGAAATTAGAATGCTAATTAAACTTAATTAAGTCATGGAGTTTTGCCACCTCCTCCTTTCTTCTCTCTAGGATCATGCTTTGGATTAGTCCATGCAGAGCCATAATCTAACACCGCGTCCAATCCCATAAGCTTTCTTGAATTTTTTAGGACATTTCCCTGTTATAAACATTAATCCAACACTAAAATAATTGTACAATTTGTTTCAAAATGTTATTGTAAAATAACAAAAATAAAACCTTATAGTTAGATATCTTCTAATGTTACCTAAAAGATTGCATATTTAGTGTCACATCATTGATCTCTCAACACTTTTGGTCCAACATTTTATAAAATACTTTTGGTCACCTTGTCTTCTTTGGGACCAAAATGCTAAATAGAAACTATCATATGGACCAAAAAAAATATAAAATATATCAAGAAATTGGTATCAAAAGTGCATTTTTGTAAACTGCAGGTATAATTAAATTGGGAACAAAAGTAAAATTTTGTAAAGTACGGAATCAAATGTGATGAGGTCCTGTACTTTACAAAATTGTACTTTTGGTCCCAACTTATTTATACCTTCACTTTACAAAATGCACTTTTAATATGATGAGGTCCAGTCTTATGAGACTAAAAATCCAATTTATGTTTGGTTTTATTTTATTGCAAAAGAACATGTTATATACTAATTACCTTATGTGGCAAAAGGACAGGGTTTAAATCAACGCCATAGCCCTCAATTGTGCCTGAAAATGGGATCAAAGAACTAAGATTATATTTGTTTTTTCACTTTTTAATAAATTGTACTAATAAATGCAAATTTGAGAATTACTCACCTGTATATTGACACATAAATATCAAGAGAAAAACTAGAATAGAAGCATTTGTTCTTGGATTCATGGCTGTTTTGATATATGTATTTAGCCTCAGTTGAATTTAAACCATGGTATTTGATATTTAAAGGGAGAATGGGGAGCTTTTATAAGAAGAAGTGGCCATGAAAGATGATGCTTCTAGTGCAATCCACCCACCCAATATCTCATAAAAATGATATGATGAAATGCATTACTAAAATATAAGTCAACTTCACAATATGTACATTGTTGCATCAAAATAGAAGTCAAATACTAACATGTGATTGATCTATTGAAAATGACTGATCACTACAAAGTAGCGAATTCATGTTCGAATCTTTATTGGAAGAAATTCCCCCTTGACGTGTCCGACACGCATCAAAATGGATTAAATACTTCAAAAATAAAAAAATAAAAAATAAAAGCGAAATAGTACACATATGTATGTGGACATGAATTTTGTTTAAGTCAACCTTTGCATGGCTCAATGCACTTGCTAATTTTCAGTTTGGCTTTTAATTTTCACTTTTCACCACTCACCTTATTATAAGTCATCCTGCTGTTCTGTCGATTTTTCTAATGTGAACTCATTAGTTGTGCCAACAATTAAATAAAAAATTTCACTAAAAGTTGCACCAATTAGGTGTATTATGATGCACACTAGATTACTATTCTCTGTGTGAGTTCAAATTTTCAATTTAATCTTTCAAAAATTTAAAGTAACAACTCTTCAGACAGAAACATACCAGATAATTCTGTAACCAAGAAAATCGAGAAATTTCGACGGAAACAAATCCGTTGAAATTTTAAGGAAATTTTCGACGGAAAAAAATTCGCCGAAAAAATTCCATCGAAATTCTATATTTTCGCGAAGAAAAAAAGAAAAAAAGAAAAAAAAAACATAAAAAATTTCGACGGAAATTAAGTTCCGTCGAAATTAATTAAGATTTCGACGGAATTTTGTCCGTCGAAATTTTAATAACCGAAAAAAAAATATAATAATTAAAGAAATTTCGACGGAAATTGAATTCCGTCGAAATTAATTAAAATTTCGACAGAATTTAGTTTCCGTCGAAATGTTAATAACAAAAAAATATAATAATTAAAGATATTTTCGACGGAAACTAAATTCCGTCGAAATTTTAAATAATTTCGACGGAATTTTGTCCGTCGAAATGTCAATAACCGAAAAAAAAATATAATAATTAAAGAAATTTCGACGGAATTTCATTTCCGTCGAAATTTCAGATTTCGACGGAAAATCAATTCCGTAGAAATTTTAATTAATTTCGTCGGAATTGTTTCCGTTGAAATTTAAATTTCGACGGAAATGAAATTCCGTCGAAATATTTGTTTAATTTAGGCAGAATCGGAGGAAACCTTTCATTAAGTGTAAAAAAATTGCTTTCTTTCTTCTTCACCCTGCGCCTCTTCCATCTCCCGCCGCTCCCTCCGTCTCCGGGTCCGATCCAGCTGCTCCAGCTCCACCTCTCGCAGCTCCACGCCTCCACCGCGGCTCCGATCCAGCTGCTCCAGCTCCGCCTCTCGCGCACCGCGGCTCCATCTCCAGCTGCTCCAGCTCCACGGCTCCACCGCGGCTCCGAATCTTCTCCCTCTTATACGCCGTTTGACAGATCCAGATTCGTGCCACGCCTCTGGCCAGCTCCGACTCCGGCCCCTACACCACCACAAGTCTCCTTGAACACATTCTAACTAAGGTATAATTGCATTTTAATCCTTCAATTTCGATTTTATAATTGCTATTGTGATATTGTGGAAATTAGGGTTTGAATTAGTAGTTAAATTTTTTCTAATCCTTCAATTTCGGTTTTTTAATTGCTATTGATTTGAATTAGGAGTTTAATTTTTTCCTAACATCAAAGAAAGTGATTAAGTCCATGTTATTGCGATAATTTTTTTTTTGGTTGTTATTGGCATGTTTTCTTTTTTACTGGTAATAATGATTTTGTAAGAATTGGATTAAAAACATCAGCTGTTTTTTCTGGCCTTTTTTTTGTCTTAATGTAAGAATCTTTGCTAAAATGATTTAGTCCTATGGTCAGTTATGTAGTACTTAGTTTTTTGTTTGTGATTGTTATGTAGTACTTGAATTTGTAGTAATTTGAGTTATTTACTTTAATTAGTGATTGTATTTGGATTTGAAATTTCGTACGTAGTTGGATGTTTGATGATTAATTAATGTATGTTTTGAATATTGAATTATGTTTATTAAAATGTTTTTGAATGTTAAATTATTGTTTGTCGAATGTATAATTTAGGTATAATTAATCGGTGCCAAAAAAAAAAAAAAAAAAAAAATTGAAAATTTCAACGGAATTATTTTCGGTCGAAATTTCTGAAATTTCGACGGAAAATAATTCCGTCGAAATTGATGATTTCGACTGAAAATATTTTCCATCGAAATTTCTGTTGAAACTATATCTGTCGAAAATTTCCGTCAAAATTTCCGTCGAAATTTTGATTTCAACGACACTTTTTTCGACGACCCATTTCGGTCGAAATTTTGCTGTTTTCTTGTAGTGGCTTGGCGACTTTTAATGGGGGCCAAAGTTCTTTTTGGTAGTAAACTCGATATTTTTTTGATGTTTTAATGAAATGACAAAAACTAAAAGTATCAAAGTTAAACGTTTCAAGTGTTTTGAAATGATCTATAATATATATTTATCATTATAAAATACACAATTAACCGAAATGTACCATTGATATTTAAATTATCATGCATTTAAAACATTATCCTATATTTAATTCTAACACAAAGGTTATACTAGTATATATATATAATGCATATCATATTCATTATCATATAACAAATACTATATGTTAAAATTAATTTCAAATTTGTCAATATTAGTAAAATGAATGGTAACATATTTGTTTAAATTAAAGAAATTGCTATCTTTTTGGACCCAACCGATAATTAGCCCATTTGAGTTATGCATTTGACTACATAACATCAAAAAAAATTGAATATCCATAAATAAAATAAAAATAAAAAGTGAATATGACTGTATAATTTCTAGAAGAAATTGAATTTCCACAAAAAATATGACTATATAATGTCCAAAAAAAAAGTTGAATTTCATGAATAAATACGAGTATATATTTTCTTAAAAAAGATGAATTCTATGAATAAATACGAGTATAATGTCCAAAAGAAATTCAAATTTTTATAAAAAAATAAGGAGTGAAATTAAATTCCATAAATAAATATGACTATATTATAGTGTCCAAATAAATTTGAATTTATATCAAAACATTTTATAGCAAACAAATAATGTGCCTATTAAGGATAGAACTTGGGGGGATTGCATATTTTGTGCCATAACTATAGCTCACTGGCGTTTCTACCACATTACTTTACGGGCCGGCACATTTGATGCCACAACTTCAACATCAGTGGCAATTTTGGTGCCAATTGAGGCCCACTTTCAAAATTGGTCCGAAATTCCCCCATGTGCAGGCCATGTGACATGAAAATTAGGAAATTTGACCATTCAACGCCTTTTTCATTAAAAAATATTTATTTCCATCCACCAAGAACTAGGCTATTTGGATGTTTTTATTTGGGAAAAAAGAAGAAGGCGGGGTACAATTTAATTAAGGGAATGTTTGGTAAATTTTATAGGAAAAGTTAGGATTTTGAATTTTGGTATTTTTTTTTTTAATGAAAAAGACGTTGAATTGTCAAAAACCCCATTTTTCATGTCACATGGCCCACACATGGGGGGATTTCGGGCCAATTTTGAGATTGTGTCTCAATATTGCCAATGATATTGAAGTTGTGGAACTAAATGTGACAGCCTAAAAATTAAAGTTACGGGGTAGAAACGCCAATAGTCTATAATTGTGGTATCAAAAATGCAATAATCCCAAACTTGGGACATCACCAAACCTTAATGAGATCCTAAGACCTAACCACTATACCAATTGATTTTCTCTATCTATACTTGCATATTCATATATATATATATATATATATATATATATATATATATATATATATATATATATATATATATATATATATATATATATATAATTGTTTTTTCTGGGGGACCATGCCCCCGTCCCCAACGGAGTCCGTCCCTGTTTCAGGTTGAGTAAGATAAATATTAATGAAGAGGAAACTGTACTTTTTATACCAAACTTTCATTTTATACATTTGATATCATACTTTTAAAAAAACACATTTAATACTATGATTTCACCCACTCGACACATTTCCTTTCTCCGTCAAATTTTGGACGGAAAAAGCTATAACTCCTTCGTTACAAGGCCAAATTTTGTGTTGTTTATATGGATGGAAAGCTCTTGACGATATATATCTGACGGTACAAGTTTCAATTCATGAAACGCGATAAACAATCCACTATTTAACAAAGTTTCGGGATATTAATCAAAATTAAATCATATCTCATAATCTACAAGAAATCATGCCACAAAAATCTTCAGGTTTGATATAGGGTACATGAGCATTCTATTTTAGTGACTTAACGGTTGTTTTTGTTCAAAATTTATGGAGAAAGGAAATGTATCGAGGGGGATGAAATAATTGTATTAAATATTTTATTTCAAAAAGGATGGTACCAAATATATAAAGTAGATGAAAATTCTGTATGAAAAGTCAATTTCCTCTGTTAATGAAAAATTCATATATCGTCGTGAAGAGTAGTCATGCCTCAAATCAACATTTCACAGCATTGAGGGACTCCTATGTTCACTCCCATAAACGGTTGCTAATGCTAACGTTGATTCCTCTTTTTTTATTATAAAAAAAGAAATTTCAAGTCGTCGCACATATTAATTCACTCTCTTAATAAAATATTCGCTCTTACCAATGTGCAAATCAGTTTTATAGAGAATATATATGCTATGATAATATTACAATTTCTTCATCTTATGGAAAGAAAAAATAAAGGAACTAAACTTGGTGCAAGAGGTGAGTTATGAATCATGAATTGTTTGATCATGTACTTTGGCCATGTGAACTATATGAAATGAACCTAAGATTTTTTAACTCTTTAAACTTTTAGTGCAATTTGACTTGTCAATTTTACCAAATTCCATCTTTAACCCATGGTGCTTCTGATCCTCATATTTTTTAGATGAATAAATTTCGGAAGAGACAGAAATGGACAGTGGCCTACCAAAGAAATCAATGTGAATGAACAGTTATCCTAGTGTTGAATTTTTTTGAGATACATTAGTGGTGGCACTATCAAAAGGTAGACATGTACAACAACATGACAACATAAATTGAAGGATTTTTTTTTTAAGTTTTTTTAGAATGCATCAACCATCATTAATTATATCATAAATCATTTAAATAAACGCTTAAGTATAAAAAATTATAAATAATAAATCACAACCAAACACTAGTATTAAACTAAAGGAAAAATCACATTAATGAGAGTTGAACCCAAAACTTTTGGTCCTGGGGCCTCAGCTTAATTGAAGGATTATTTGTAATAATATTAGTATTATGTGTTCGTTCTAATAATGTACAATTTTTTTTGTTATATTTATTTATTGACTGATATTCGTCGTATTAATAGAAAAATAGCTAATCCTTAACACATGCATGCTAAATACTATGAATTATTTAATTACTCCCAATTCATCATTCTAAAGACTTTAATTAGTTGGGAGAAAATTGATAATATTTTGACTGCATGTTTTTTTTTGGATGTTGGAAAGAATAATAAAAATAAATAATAACAAGACAATTGATAATTTATTTAATTTATTTTTGGCTTAAAAACAAATACTATACGACTAAATTTCATTCACAACACAATATAGACTTTTTAAAGGTTATTATCTTTCACGAGAAAGAAAATGGAACATTGGTGGGGTGGTTAATCGTGCGTACGTGATACTTAATAGTAGAGGGATCTCATTACTACCTCTACATGAACACGATGAGATTTATAATTGTGCTAATTAAGATAACATATGGTTGTCTTTAATAATAAAATACATATGGAGGTTGTATTTTGTAATAAACTCCAAATAGACGCTACAAATACCCTAACAATATTTGTTACTAATAAATATGATTTTGTATAATATTTGATGATAATAGTAGATTAGATGAATCTAATGAGTTGAACTTAAAAGGTGTTTTGCGTAAAATATTTAATAATATGAGGATCCTAAGCAATAACCATTAATTACAGATAAGAGTTATGTGCATGTTTTCCTTAAGACGATAGGTGATTCATAAATTTTACCTATTAATACCGAAATGAGTATCAACGAGCTGGGAGACTAAATAAATGTTGTGATGTTGTTTTTTTATTTTCAACGTTTAATGTACTGGAATGTTTGGTGTTGAGATTAATATTTTCTGATATCCAAATATGTTACCCTTTTTCGAGTCTTATTCATTCACAACTTGTCTTCGCCATCTATATCTATACTATTTAAAAAGGATTATTGCATTTATGGTGTCATAACTATAGCACACTATTGTTTCTATCCTATAACTTTTCGAGCTGGCATATTTGGTGCCACAACTTCAACATCAATAGCAATTACGGTGCCAATCGAGGCTTAATTTCAAAATTGACCAGAAATCCCCCAACGTGGGGGCCATGAGACATGAAAATTGGGTTTTTTGACTATTCAACGCCTTTTTCATTAAGAAAAAAACCAAAAAATAAAAAAAAATCCCAATTTTTCCTATAAAATTTACCAAACATTCCCTTAACCTATTAAATTGGTATTCGCCTTCTTCCTCATAGTCTGTAATGAAGACTAGAAAGAAGGAAAAAGGCAACCCAATTAAACTGATAAGGCAAACCAACTTTCTCATTCCAGGCTCAATGTCTTTCGAAGCTTGGTGATTCCATCCACCAAGAACTAGGCTACAACTTGGATATTTTTATTTGGGGAAGAAGGAGCTGGGAAGAAGAAGAAGAAGGCAGGTACCAATTTAATAGATTAAGGGAATTTTTGGTGAATTTTATAGAAAAAGTTAAGATTTTGAATTTTAGTATATTTTTTTTAATGAAAAAGCTGTTGAATGATCAAAATCTCCAATTTTCATGTCACATGGCCCGCACATGGAGTAGTTCGGGCCAATTTTGAAATAGAGTCTCAATTAACACCGAAATTGCCACTGATATTGAAGTTGTGGCACTAAATGTGTCAGCCCAAAAAGTTACAGAGTAGAAGCGTCAGTGGGCTATAGTTGTGGTACAAAATACAATAATTCAAAAGAAATGAATTTTGAGAAGAATGAGACGATGACCGAATTTAATTCAAAGAAATCACCAACAAAAAATGATGAGTAAAGGAATAAATATGCACGTCGGCCACTAATTGATCACAGTGGCTGCACCTAAGGTTTGAACATGTGGATTGGATTGTGTGATACGATGGTTATGATTGTGCCAATGTAATAGATCAAACCCTATGGCCTATGTACGTTTTCAAGAATTATACCTAATAATTTAATTAGTGATCGTGTCTCATATTAAATACATACTTTCAAGTAAAATCAAGATAGATTCATTAATAAGTGGGAGAAAACACAAGCATGATAGAAGATGCTTTGACATCAAACTCCACTAATTTGTTTGGTACAAAATGTAAAAATTGATATAAAATTCGATATCAAAAATAAAATTATCACTGATAATATGTCTAGTTTTATATATAGAGTGAATAGCATTTTTGGTCCTCCTTATGGGTTAAATTTTGCATTTTCGTCCCTCTTAAATTTTTTGTGGCAGATTGATCCCTCTTATCAATGTAGTGTATCACATTCGTCCCTCTTATAACACATTCGTCTCTCTTAAATTTTTTTGTAGCAAATTCGTCCCTCTTATCAATGTAGTGTAACACATTAGTCCCTCTTAAATGCAAAATACATCAACTTTCGTCCACTTTAGAATATATTTTGAATTTAAGTGATGTATTTTGTATTTAAGAGGGACTAATGTGTTACACTACATTGATAAGAGGGATGAATTTGCTACAAAAAAATTTAAGAGAGACGAATGTGTTATAAGAGAGACGAATGTGATACACTACATTGGTAAGAGGGATCAATCTGCCACAAAAAAATTTAAGAGGGACGAAAATGCAAAATTTAACCCATAAGGAGGACAAAAAATGCTATTCACTCTATATATAAAACTAGACATATTATCAGTGATAATTTTATTTTTGATATCGAATTTTATATCAATTTTTACATTTTGTACCAAACAAATTAGTGGAGTTTGACGTCAAAGCATCTTCTATCATGGTGCTTCTGATCCTCACTTTTAGTGCAACTTGACTTGTCAATTTTACCAAATTCTATCTTTAATCCATGGTGCTTCTGATCCTCATATTTTTTAGACGAATAAATTTCGGAAGTGACAGAAATGGACAGTGGCCTACCAAAGAAATCAATGTGAATGAACAGTTATCCTAGTGTTGAATTTTTTTGAGATACATTAGTGGTGGCACTATCAAAAGGTAGACATGTACAACAACATGACAACATAAATTGAAGGATTTTTTTTTTATATTTTTTTAGAATGCATCAACCATCATTAATTATATTAGAAATCATTTAAATAAACGCTTAAGTATAAAAAATTATAAATAATAAATCACTACCAAACACTAGTATTAAACTAAAGGAAAAATCACATTAATGAGAGTTGAACCCAAAACTTTTGGTCCTGGGGCCTCAGCTTAATTGAAGGATTATTTGTAATAATATTAGTATTATGTGTTCGTTCTAATAATGTACAATTTTTTTTGTTATATTTATTTATTGACGGATATTCGTCGTATTAATAGAAAAATAGCTAATCCTTAACACATGCATGCTAAATACAATGAATTATTTAATTACTCCCAATTCATCATTGTAAAGACTTTAATTAGTTGGGAGAAAATTGATAATGTTTTGACTGCATGTTTTTTTTGGATGTTGGAAAGAATAATAAAAATAAATAAAAACAAGACAATTGATAATTCATTTAATTTATTTTTAGCTTAAAAACAAATACTATACGACTAAATTGCATTCACAACACAATATAGACTTTTTAAAGGTTATTATTATTCACGAGAAAGAAAATGGAACATTGGTGGGGTGGTTAATCGTGCGTACGTGATACTTAATAGTAGAGGGATCTCATTACTACTAATGAGGGTATCTTCCGTATATTAATTATCTATTGTTAGTGTCCAGGTGTCAAGTTAAATACGACTCATCAATAGGAGGATAATCAGGTCAATCAAGCTTCTCCTCTAATGTTTTTAGGGATCTTAACCTGAAATCAAAGATAACTACGTTAGGCTAATACCGGTGGTGACCCGGTGATAACCCTCCGAAGCTTAAGTCAGCCTTAAGGATAAGAGATATAGTTTAAGTTATGTATTCAGATTGTTCTACTTTTCGTCCCCTCTATTCTCATTAAAGAGGGGTATTTATAGTTTTAGATTCCAACTACCGGGTCGGGTTGTGACAAGACGTATGAGTTCGGATACGGGTACGGAATATTCGACTTGACCCTCTGGTGCTAGGGTATGAATTTTCTCAGGATGTCGGCAATCGATACCCTTATCGATTGCACATTTTTAGTAGCCGACACGCTTATGAAATACATATATTTAAGGCCACGTCAACATTTATATATATACTTTAAGCATATGTTGAATACCACGTCAGGGGACGAAGACATGGTATATCAAGAGTCCCCCAAGTTCATGAGTTCGAGTGTAGCTCGAAGTTAAGAAGTTATGAAGTTTGTTCGAAGTTTTTAGTTGGAAAAAATTCTATGGATTGCCAAGCTTAGTAGATCGAGACTTGGTATATGGTGGTCCCCCAAGTTCATGAGTTTGAGTGTGGCGCGAAGTCATGAAGTTTTGGCGCGCCGTTTGTAAGGGTGTGTTTTAAAAAATTGGACTGAATGCGAATCGTTGCAATGCTTCGGGGGTCAATGTGCTATTTTCCCGTGCGGTTATTTAGTGGTCCTATAAATAGGTCCCACGGCTGTATAGCGGATTTACTCTGCAGTAAATAATTTGGCATACTCGGAACAGAATTCGTTCAAACTGTTTATATTACGCGAAGTATGTCGTCGAGCGATACAGAAGGGGATTTCGGGGATGTCAACAAGGAAGCTCTAAGAGATGTTGTGGGCTTCGTGGAGTCTCGAGAGGGGTCTGGTGAGGCTGAAGATGCAGGTGGGTCTCGGCGATTTTTCACCGAGACTATGTACCATGAATTTGTGGCCGGAGATTATAGGCGGACCCTAGCCGACATGCTAGACGCATTCTCGATTCCCTCTGGTTGGACGATAAGTACGCCAAGTCCCAAACAGAGGATGCATAAGGCTCCAGGTTCGGGAATGGCCATTCATGAGGCTAGCTTAGAAGGTGGATTTCGATTTCCGATTCCCCCCGAGGTGGCAGGAATTATCAATGCTTTAGGCGTTCGTGCAACTCAGATATTGCCAAATGGCATGTCGATCATTATCGCCTTCTGTGTGGTTATGAAGGTTCTCGGGCAAGATGCTTCTTTTGGCAACTTCTGGGCTCTTTTTAAGGTTTCTGAGTGCCCAAAGTCGAACGAAGGATTTTACCAAGTAAAATCTCGGGGAAACAACAATCGATTTTTGTGCTCTTCCAAAAGCTCCCATGGTAAAGGCTGGAAATCTAGATATATTTATGTACATCCTCCGAAGGGCTATAAATGGAACGTCAACTGTCCATGGAGAGTTGGTCCAATCAATCTGAAGAATGTTCCAAAGCCTTCCTGGCATGAAGGCTTCGTCGAGAATCTTCGACGATATAATCTCGACGTGCAGAAGCTGATCGAGGAACCGCGGCTTCGCGCTTGGGTTTATCGTCGTCGCGAAGGAAGCCTGGTGATCCCGAAGATCCGAGCCCGGAGGAAGTACTTCGTGGGGCTATGGTTGTTCCAAAGGGGAAAGAACTACACGACTTGCATCAGCAGAATGCAGCATTTTGGAGTCGTGCTTCTACCTCGAGAATTACTGCGTCGATTTCGAGACCAACTACCAACGTACGTCAAACGCTAAATTCTGATCGCATCATAACTCGTGAGGAGCGTCGACGGGGAAAAATACCGCGAGTTGAAGAGGGTGATGATGTCGAGGGAACGACCGATCCTACGAGCCAAGCAAGCGATAGAGTCTCCGACGAGGAACTTTCAATGTTCGACTGGAGTCTGTCTGATTGGATGTCGTCTGAATTGACTCATCCAGGGGGTTTGGGGCCTGATACGTCGGTGCTCTATTCTGAGTCCTATAATTCTGCGTTCGCAGCGTTCATACATAGCATTTTTAAAAGCGATCAGATTGCACTAACGAAGAAGTCGGTTCAAAAGAACTTGCATACTGCTAGTCGGCTTGGTGTTGGAGTACGTGATATTTTTCCACTTTAGCGTGTTCCTTCTTTGTTTTGTTTATTCTCACATACTGGGTTTGCTCATGCAGATGCTACAATTTCTCTTTCATGGGTATTATCGCGCCGAGTTGGCCGAAGTGGAGTTAAACAAACAAAAAGGGGAGGCTGAGGCAGCTCTACGTGCGAAGGACGAGCAGGTTATCGAACAGAAGAAAGAGTCGGAGGAGGCTCTTCGGGCAAGGGACGAGCAACTTAACGAAGTTGTTAGGCAACTAAGCCTATTATCGATGGAGAATGACAGAATGAAGGCCAGTGACCTCCGTCAAGAAGAAATCGTTTCTCCTGCTCAAAGGTTGGCCATTGCCAAGAAGTTTCTCGAGTCCCCTGTATAAGAGTATATATCCGATGTAAAGATGGGTGCCGAGCTGTTCAAGATGTATGAGAAAGCACTCAGTGAGTGTGCACACAAGGGTTTTCTAAACCCGGATTTCGATCGTTCTGTGATCAGTCCATTTTTGGATGAAGAATGCCGGGTCGAGACTCTCGAGGGAGAAGACGAGGAAGAAGCAATCGCGCGAGGCCACGAGTTTGGTAGTTTGATACCTCCCCCCGCCCCTGAAAATTAATAGATAATAGTTGATCGGAGGTTTGTAAATAGCTAGGGCCCATGTAATTTTTTGGTGAAAATTTTAATGAAAAAATGTTGTTGAAATCCTTTGTTGATGAGTGTATTTTCTATCGATAAGCGAGTAGGTCGTTAGTTCGATTAAATGGGCTTTTTGGGCCGTTTTCTGAATAAAGAGGATGGGCCTCCAATCAATCATCGCGATTGTTCTAAACGGTTTTCAAAAGAATAGTGTGACCGGTCAGTTTCGCGCGCTTTGAGATTTGAACTTCTTATAAATAGGCGTTCGTTATTGTACTGTTCATACCATTCTCAGAAAAATTAAATTTTACTAGTCGGAGCCAGGTTGTCGGAGCTAGGAGCGAGCGGTTTTTTAAGCAAGTATTTTTTCTTGTCGAAGTCTTCTTTCCAAAGTTTCTAGGTATTCTCTTCTCTCCCTTTATTCTATGTCTAGTCGATCTATATCCGTCGGGGACGAGTCGGTTGGGGAGGGAGAGGGATTGTCAGTAGAGTCTATAATGTCGCACTTCGATATCCCTTTCGAAGGGAAACTACATAGCCCTTTATCGGCTGAGTTGTTGAGAGTAGTCGGCTCAGGGACCAAGAGTGTAGTTCGATCTTTACCTATGTCGGATCGACATCGAACTATAAATCATTTTAGTAATATAACAGCGAGTCGTCTGCGTCTTTCGGCTGAAACAATAGCGTCTAAGTATCGATTTCCAACGGTTGGTCCGTCGTCCTTCCGTCCGCTGATCAGAGGATGAATAATCCGCCCGTTAGGTGTAGAACCTTCCACATCGACACGTTGGAGAATGGTCTTCGTTTTCCACTAGCCGATGAATTTGTCGATATCATAAGTGGTCTCGGAATATGTCCGTCCCAATTAGTTCCTAACGCTATAGGGTATATCATAGGGTTTTGCCTTGTTATGAAATTGTTGGGCCAACCGGCTTCCTTTGCCAATTTTTGTGCTCTTTTTAAAGTTAGCGAATCCCCTAAGTTGAATGAGGGTTTTTATTTTATTAAATCGAAACCCAATGTTAGATTCCTCGGGATTTAAAGTCTTCCTACGGGAAGGGTTGGAAAACCAAGTTCATTTATGTTCGTGCTCCCGAGAACTATGTGTGGAGGACGACACGCGAATGGAGGTCGGGTCCCATCTTGTTAGAGGATGTACCCGAGCCTTCATGGGGACCCAACTTTCCTTCGCAGTTGTCGGGGTCTATATACGACACCAACTTACTTCTGCGGGAGCCGATCTTGAGTTTGGGAGGGATGTCGATAGCCCCATTATCTATCGACAGTCCTTCTCTAGGTAGTTTCCATACTTCGTAATTTTTAATTAATTTTTCACTTTGCTTCCACTAATTTATGTTGATGTTGGCAGAATCGGCCGTAGGTGCTACCTTGAGTCGCGCATTGAAGTCGTTGTCGAAAGCGACGAAGCTAGCTAATGTCCCTGCTCGTCCTGTTGTGGCAAACAAGCCTTCGATTCCGAAGCCATCGGGCGCGGCCACGTCGAGCACTTTGCCTCTGCCTCCTGGGGCTAAACGTCCGGCCGAGGCGTCTTCGAGTCCGGACAAGGGAAAAAAGGTTGTTTCGAGTGATGGGGCAGAAGCCGAGGGGCCGGTTTTGAAGAAGTCTAAGTCGAGCGGGGAAACTACACCGCCGAACGCGCCAAGAGTGTGGCGAAGGAGTCTCTCGAATCTATTATCGAGAAGATGAAGCAACGCACTGGGGGCCAAGCCCCTGATTCTCATATGATGAATCCCACTGTGCTGAGTTCTCCACCCAGTCCCGAGGTGTGGGAAAATTTTTGCTCAACTATTTCTGTCCTGGACCAAGCTGCTATGGGACCCATGGACATGAGCGATCTTATCCGAATGGGATCTCGTCTCTTGCTCGGGGTAAGTTGGAATTACTTTTCCTGGGCTTTATATATATATAATTCAATCGTTAAATTTTACTCTTTACCAAGTTTGCAGCTTAACCAAGTACTTTTTCAAGCCGGTTATCGAGTGGAGTCCTCGCGTAAGCGAGCTGATAGGTACAGATCCCTCGGGAAGGAGAAAGAGAAGGAGCTCAAAGAGGTTCAGAAGAAATCTTCTGATCTCGAGCAGAAGGCCTTGTCTGTTGAGGCCGAGATGTCGAAGAAAGATGAGAGAATGTCTTCACTCGAGGCGGAACTGGCCCTTTTGAAAGAAAGTTTTGAGTCCGAGGTTGCTAGGAAGGCGACTGAGAGCTTCGAGAGGGGTCAGCGAGAGGCGTTAGCCCTCCGCCGTGATATCTCGTCTGAAGAAAGGAAGAGCATTGTCCTTGAATTCTTCAACAGCATCGTCTTCCAGGAGCTCGTCGATCGCCAGTCAGGGGTTGAGCTTCACAAAATGTTTGTGAAAGGCTGGAAGCAGTGTCAAGCGTTCGGTTTCCTCAACGATAGCTTTGATGCGAGTCGGCTCAATCCTTATTATGACGAGAATGGAACACTCATAGAGGAGGACCAGTCCGACGAAGAGGGGCAGGCCGAGGCTCATGAATTTGGGTTCCTGCTCGGACTTCAAGCCGAGAAGGATCGTGAGGCAGCCAAGGCTCAACAGGAGGTTCAGGATAAGTCCAAGTCGTCCTCTCACATTGATCAACTTATGCATGAAGGAAAGTTTGGTCCTTCTAAGGATTGACGTCTTGAATTTTGGCCTGCTGACCTACTCTGATTATTTTTGTTTTAGATAGGTTAGCTTTTGTAGTCGATTCACGTCTGGCTGGCGATCCAATTGTAATTTCTTTTTATTTAATGAATCGATTTCTTCTATCGGATTTCTTGACTTGCATTAAAGATGTAATTCCTTTGATTCGACATTTTGTTTTACATGCCTGTCATTCATTAAGTTCCTATGTTATCGAGAAAACGAGGGGGTCCCTCTGTTATCCATAATTACGTATCAGGTGCTGATCTCAAGGGAGTCTGTCGTTTTTGGACCGTTGGATTGGATTCGAGTTTTCTATATATATTATAGGTCGCTCGCAAGTTTGTTTTTTGTACAAAGAAGAGTTTTCTTAATCATGCTTTTGCTTTGCTCTCTGGTAGATTTTTATTTGGGGTCCTTTATGGTTACCCGAAATTGTACTTTGCATATCTTGGTATGGGAGAAATTGGAAAGTTTTCATCTTATCGACGTGCATCGTTGTCATTCGAATTTTCTTTTCATCTCGACTTGACGTGAGTGATAGTCGATCTTGTTGCAAAATTGTGCCTTCATTCCAGCTTTAACATGAAAAACCATTTCAGGTCGACGCATGAGGCAAGTTTCAAGGTAACGATGTAATTGGCGCGAATTAGTTACGTAGTTTGAGTGGTCAGCGCAATTAATGCGGTCAACCCGAGCCATTTATTCGCGATGCTTGAGGACCATTGGATCTGGTCTACGTTGCCTTCCTTGGTAAGCGCAACGGTCGCCACATTCAATGCGTTTGACATGGGCCGTTGATCAGGATTATTCCGGACCGTCCGATCGGATGGTCCATGCCTATAAAAAGGGGAATGGGGTTACCCACATTATTCCGTACTAAAGTATCCAAATATGTATCCTCCGATAGGTCTCTCCATAGATGTTCTCCTAAACTATGTCACTATCAAATCGACGAGGAGTGCTTTCTTTATCTTCGCACCTCCTCGATCTTCTCGACCTCCTGCTTGGAGAAGGATCTTTTGTTTGCTTTGGATTGGGTGGTATCGGTAAAGGGGGTTCCCCGATGCGTTGGCCTCTCCTTTCGATTGGGTGGGATCGATAACAAAGGAGAGGTCAACGTCGGTGCGTCTTGGGATTTCGTCGTTCAGAAACTCTTCACCATACATCTGGACGGCGAAATTCCGAGTTGTCGCCGAAATTCCTGGGCCAGGAGGGAGAAACAAGTTGGCGGCAACCGAGAATAGGGCGGAGGAACTAAAGAGCAAATATTCGATTTGCGACTCCTCTAGCTCGACGCGCAATGGTCCATCCTCATCTTGTTTCGTGTTTCACGATAGGGATGATGGATACTATCAAGAAGCAAGCTGCTATTATTAAACTCCTGGCCCTCGATGGTTCGAAGACTCGAAGACGTGTTTTGGGGTAGTTTACGATCAAGGTTTACAACAAAGTATTCACATTACACCTTGAAAAAGAGGCCTTAATTAACTCGACGTCGGGATCTTTGAAGTCAGACACCACCAGGGCGTTCCACATCACAGTTTAGATTAGGACTGTAATAATATCTCGATAATATTGTAACAATTTCGACATACTTGTATTATTTCCTTATATGAGAAATAAAAATCAGTTTTAGTTATCACTTGTCAACACATTTTATTTTGACGCTTCCGATGTTTGAATTTACTAAGCTTACTAATAGTTGAGGAATTTGAATTTTCTTTAAGCTTATTAATAGCTTGCATCTCGATGCCTCTTCGGCTGTCGAGGAATTTGAAATTACTTAAGCTTATTAATAGCTTGCATCTCGATGCCTCTTCGGCTGTCGAGGAATTTGAAATTACTTAATCTTATTAATAGCTTGCATCTCGATGCCTCTTCGGCTGTCGAGGAATTTGAAATTACTTGAGCTTATTAATAGCTTGCATCTCGATGCCTCTTCGGCTGTCGAGGAATTTGAAATTGCTTGAGCTTATTAATAGCTTGCATCTCGATGCCTCTTCGGCTGTCGAGGAATTTGAAATTGCTTGAGCTTATTAATAGCTTGCATCTCGATGCCTCTTCGGCTGTCGAGGAATTTGAAATTACTTGAGCTTATTAATTAGCTTGCATCTCGATGCTTCTCCCTTCATATTAGATACAAAATAGTCTCGATGCTTCTCCCTTCATATTAGATACAAAATAGTTAGATACACATGATAATTTGAATTATCAAACAAACAAAGCGAGATCTTCAAGCGTAAAATTTTCTAAGGTTTCTTCCGTTCCAGGTTCGATCTACGGGTTTCACCTCCATGGTGGATAGTCGATACGCTCCTTTCTTTCCTATCTCAATCACTTTAAAAGGTCCTTCCCAGTTAGCATCAAGTTTTGCTTTGTTCTTTGACACGTCGACTCTTTTAAGTACGTAGTCTCCTACCTGGAAGAATTTAAGCCTCACGTTCTTATCATATGCTTTCGTCATCGTAGTTTTGTAAGCTTGTATCCTTGTCGAGGCCCTTTCTCGTTTAGCTTCCGTTTGGTCGAGTTCATAGTTCCATTTCTCCGTATTTTTCGTTTGATTATACAATTTGACTCTTGGGGATGGAATTTCGAGTTCAGCTGGGTCAACGGCTTCGGATCCATAAACTAGGCTAAAAGGCGTTTCTCCTGTTGCTGTCTTTTCCTTGGTCCTATTTGCCCAAACCACCCAAGGCAACTCGTCTAGCCAAGCTCCACTAGCCTCTGTCAATCTCTTCTTTAGGAGTCTGACAATCTCTCTATTAGTGACTTCAGTCTGGCCGTTGGTTTGAGGACATCCGACAGAAGTAAAGCGTTGTGTAATTCTGTGTTTTGTACACCAATCCTTTACTCTTTTACCGACGAACTGCCCCCCATTATCCGAGATGAAGGTTCTTGGTAGACCAAACCTGCAAATTATCGACCAGTAGAAGTTGATGATTTGCGTTTGAGTAATTTTCTGTAAGGGTACTACTTCAATCCATTTGCTGAAATATTCGACGGCCACAAGGAGGAACCGTTTCTGTCCTCTTGCTATCGGGAGCGGTCCGACCAAATCAACGCCCCACTGATCAAAAGGCCATGCAATTGAGATTGACTCCATTTTCTGAACTGGTTGATGAGGGATGTTTGCATGATATTGACATCGAGCGCAACACCTTGCATACTCATTGGCATCCTTACTCAAAGTCGGCCAATAGTATCCCAGTCCAGATACCCTGACAGCCAGTGACCTTCCCCTGGAATGGCTTCCGCAGGAACCTTCATGAACCTCCTTAAGTACTTTCATCGACTGCGGCGTCGAGATGCACCTATGCAGTACTCCTGATACAGATCGACGATACAATTCGTCGTTGAGGATAACGTATCGAGGTGCTCTGTACTTGATTCTCCTGGCTTCGTTGTTGTCGACAGGCAGTGTCCCTTTGGATAAATACTCTACCAAGCTAGTTTTCCAGTTGGGCTCTGTATCGTCAAGATTCAACACTTCGAGGCCAAAAGCTTCAATTTGGGTGTCGATGGCTGGTTTAGTGGAGACCAGAAGTGTTATTTTCCTCGTTGTGATACCTTCAATTAGGTTCCCAAATTTGGATAACGCATCCGCTCTCGTGTTCTCAGTTCTTCTTATATATTCCAGCTGGAAGCTGCGGAATTTGGATGCTTGAATTTTGATAAGCTTCAAGTACTTGATCATGGAATCCTCCTTGGCTTCAAACAACCCCTTGAATTGTTTTTCCACTAGCTGGGAATCGGTATATGCGATCAAGTCCTGGATCCCAGCTTCCTTGGCCATCCTGAGGCCTGCTAATATTGTTTCATACTCCGCTTCATTATTGGAGACTTGAAAATCTAGTTTCAGGGCGAACTCCAATTCTTCTTCTTTTGGTCCTTGGAAGAAGATGTCTGCGCCTCCTCATGTTGAAGTTGAAGATCCATCGACATGTAGCATCCATAACTCTATTTTTGCTTCTTCCAGCTGTGTGTTTTCTAGTACGAAATCGGCCAAGACAAGCTTTGATGGAAGTTCTCGGCTTATAGTCGATGTCATATTCGCCCACTTGATCAGTCTTCCGGAGGCGTTTGGTTTCGAAAGAGTTTGTCTTAGAGGTTGATTTGTGAGGATGACGACTCTGTGCGATTGGAAATAAGGACGCAGCTTTCTGGCCGTCGTCACAATGGCTAGGGCGAATTTCTCGATCTCCGAATAATTCTTCTCCGGTCCTTGTAAGACCCTGCTCATGTAATAGATTGGATGACTGATTTTTACCTCCAATCTGACCAAGACTGAGCTAATTGCTTGCTCAGAAACAGCTATGTATAGGTACAAACTTTCGCCATCTTGAGGTTTAGCTAAGAGGGGCGGCGATATTAAGTAAGCTTTAAGTTGTTCAAAGGCTTGGTCACAGTCCTTCGACCATTCGAATTTTTTAGCGTTTCTCATAATCTTGAAGAAAGGGAGGCTTTTGTCGGCGGATTGTGATATGAATCTATTCAGCGCTGTAATTTTTCCGACCAATTTATGTACCTCATTCAGGTTGCGCGGGGCCCTAAGGTCTAAGATTGCTTGGATCTTCTCTGGGTTGGCTTCGATTCCCCTCTCGTTTACTAAATACCCAAGGAACTTTCCTGATCTGACTCCGAAAGTACACTTTGCAGGATTCAATATCATTCCATACTTCCTCATTATGTCGAAAGCCTGTTTGATGTGTTCTAGATGGTCTTTTTCGTCAAGGCTTTTGACTAGCATATCGTCGACGTAGACATCCATGGACTTTCTCTTGGTCTTAGAGGGCCATGAAGATTTGATAGAAGCCTTGGAAGGCATCCATCATACTAAGAATTGCACATCCCGCCGTTGAGTCGACCAGGGAGTCGATTCTTGGGAGTGGGTAGGGATCTCGTGGACATAATTTGTTCAAGTCTGTGAAATCGTTGCACATTCTCCATTTCCCTTCACCTTTAGAAACTAAGACTACGTTGCAAAGCCACTCCGTGAACTGCACTTCGGCTATGTAGTCCGCATCGAGGAGTTTTTTGATTTCTTCTTTAATTATCCTGTTCCTCTCTGGCCGGAAATTTCTCTTCTTCTGCCCTGCAGGTCTTGCAGCCGGGTCAATATTTAACCTGTGTACGATGACCTTAGGGTCAATTCCTTGTAGGTCAGTGGTCGACCATGCAAAGATATCGACATTCTGTCTCACAAAATCGATCAGCTGGGTTTCTAACCCTTCGGAGAGTTGGTTTCCCACTCTTGTCGTCCTAGATGATTCTCCAGGGATTAGCTCAATAGTCTTGTGGCCTTCCGAGGGCTCTATTCTCTCGAACTTCCTTTTTCTAGCGTTTAATTCCTCTTGTTTTTCTTTCGATTTTTCTGTCGAATCTTCGTTGATCACGCAGTCCACGAGGATTGGAGTGACATGTTCGGTTTGAGTCTCCCTATGAGGTTTTTGGGCTGTCGAGAAAGGGGGCGGTACATCTCTTATGCGCTTGTCGAGAGCCACCGTATAACAATCCCAAGCTTCTTTCAAATTTCTCCGTACCTCGCCTACTCCTTTGGAGGTCGGGAACTTCAACTTTTGATGATACGTCGAAATGACTGCTTGAAAGCTGTTCAAGGCCGGTCTTCCTAATATCACATTATAAGCACATGGGGCATCGACCACGAGAAATTTTACCATTCTAATTTTGGAATTATCCTCGTCCCCCATCAATAGCGATAAAGACAGAGTTCCCAAGGGGACGACCTGTGCTCCTCCAAATCCGACCAGGGGTGTAGCTATGGGATTGAACGGCGTGTGGCCGAGATCCATCCTTCTCAATGCATCAAGGAAAAGGATATTAGCTGAGTTGCCCGAATCAATCAGTATCCGTTTGACAGTTCACTGGCTCTTTGGGCCGTTATTACCATTGGACAATCGGGCACATCACTTTCGTCATAGGGGACATATCCTTGCAGCAGGTCTGAGTCGTCGAACCCGATAATCTTACTCGGGGATGAAAATTTTATCGAGAAGATTTCTTTTCGATTGCTTCTCCTTCTCTCCTGAAGAGCTCTAGATACTAATCTTCTAGAGTTCTTACTGTCCCCCCCGCGGGTCCTCCGGAGATCATGTTGACTATCGTTCCGGGTTGAGCTTTCCTCGGCTGATTGTCTCGATTTCCTGGATGTTGATTTCCCCTCCTCTCTGGGGATTTTGATGGTGATCGATCACTCCTTATCCCTGGTTCCGCTCGGCCACCTTTTTCAACTTTAATGTATCCTGCCAAATGTCCTTCGGCGATCAACCTCTCAATCTTGTCTTTCAATTGGTAGCAATCTTCAGTATCATGACCTCTTTGTCTATGAAATCTGCAATATCTTTTCGAGTTTGGGGGCTCCCTTTGTTGGGGAGGTCGTCTTAGGAGGTTTTTGTCTTGTATAGCGAACAAGATCTCAGATCTAGATTTCTTAAGTGGGGTACACTGATCATTATACCTTCGAGGCGATCTCCCAATTTTTTGTCTCCTCGGATCAAAATTCCTTTCTTCTTCGCGAAACTCCCTTTTGTTCCTTTTTTCAACGTACCTGTCGATTGGAACCCTATTGACTAAAGGTTCTTTTTCTTCCATTTTGCTCAAACCGAAAAACGTTCCTCTTAATTTTGTCATCTCCTCCTCGACCATGTACTGGTTGGCCATTTCCATGAGCTTTTCGTACGTCGATGGGTTTTCCCTTACGATTGCACTGGCGAAACCTCGATTCAACGTACTCTGGAACAGGACAGTTATTAAGAAGTCTACTCTTAGCATCTCGACTTTTAATAACTCATTATTAAACCTTCCCATGAAGGTTCTAAATGATTCCTCTGGCAAATGTACTATCGAGTACAAATGATTCGCCGGAGGTCTTACCGCTTTCTTACTTCCAAACTGGCTCATAAATTTATCACACAATTGATCAAAATCAAAAATCGATTTCTCCTCTAGCTTGCCAAACCAAGATTGGGCCATACCCGCGAGCGTCGTCGAGAAAGCCTTCACCGCGACATTATCAGAGATCCCATGCAGCTGCATTTGTAGATTGAACGAGGCTAAGTGTTCCTCGGGATCCTCCGTGCCAAAGTATCTTGGTAACTGAGTTGGTAACCTTTTATCCGATGGAAGCCTTTCGAAGAAGATTTCATCGCAGAAAGGGGATTTTCTCAGACGAGAGTTCGAGACTGGCACCTCATTTTTCTTCTCATGTCGATCCAGTTTTTGGTGGAGCGACCTCACTTCGGAAGCTAACTTACTGACTTCCCTTACTGAGTGTTCCCCCACGTCATCCCTTTCGACATGCCTTTCTTGGCCTTTACGAGCCCTACTAATGGCCTCATTTATTTCTCCTCTTATTCCCAAGCCAGGTGCCGCCGTGGGTGGGAGTTCTCGAGGTAAATTTATCCCCTCTTTCTCATTCTCCGTAGCCCATTCTCTTCTGGCTTCATCCAAAAAGGTTTGCAGATCCTCCCTAGTGAGTTGGAAGACGATAGGAGCTGCTGGCCTCGAGGGTCCAGCTTCATCGATAGGGGAGGAGATCGGATTCCGTCGAGGGATATTATCGCCTTGTCCCTCCCCATTTTGATCTATGTTGTCCTCTCGATCACGTGCGAGCGTGGCCTTCGATCTAGTAGTCATCTCCTTTCGACTCGTGGTTAAAGTGTTCCCACAGACGGCGCCAATTGATGAGGGTATCTTCCGTATATTAATTATCTATTGTTAGTGTCCAGGTGTCAAGTTAAATACGACTCATCAATAGGAGGATAAGCAGGTCAATTAAGCTTCTCCTTTAATGTTTTTAGGGATCTTAACCTGAAATCAAAGATAACTACGTTAGGCTAATACCGGTGGTGACCCGGTGATAACCCTCCGAAGCTTAAGTCAGTCTTAAGGATAAGAGATATAGTTTAAGTTATGTATTCAGATTGTTCTACTTTTCGTCCCCTCTATTCTCATTAAAGAAGGGTATTTATAGTTTTAGACTACAACTACCGGGTCGGGTTGTGACAAGACGTATGAGTTCGGATACGGGTACGAAATATTCGACTTGACCCTGCGGTGCTAGGGTATGAATTTTCTCAGGATGTCGGCAATCGATACCCTTATCGATTGCACATTTTTAGTAGCCGACACGCTTATGAAATACATATATTTAAGGCCACGTCAACATTTATATATATACTTTAAGCATTTGTTGAATGCCACGTCAGGGGACGAAGACTTGGTATATTAACTACCTCTACATGAACACGATGAGATTTATAATTGTGCTAATTAAGATAACATATGGTTGTCTTTACTAATAAAATACATATGGAGGTTGTATTTCGTAATAAACTCCAAATAGACGCTACAAATACCCTAACAATATTTGTTACTAATAAATATGATTTTGTATAATATTTGATGATAATAGTAGATTAGATGAATCTAATGAGTTGAACTTAAAAGGTGTTTTGCGTCAAATATTTAATAATATGAGGATCCTAAGCAATAACCATTAATTACAGATAAGAGTTATGTGCATGTTTTCCTTAAGACGATAGGTGATTCATAAATTTTACCTATTAATACCGAAATGAGTATCAACGAGTGATTAGTCTAGTGAAATTGACTAGTTTGCACAATGTGGCAAACTCAGGTTTAAATCTTTGTTGAAAGCCAAAAAAAAAAAAAAAAAAACTAAAATGAGTATAATCTTGTGTTGCTGGGAGACTAAATAAATGTTGTGATGTTGTTTTTTTATTTTCAACGTTTAATGTACTGGAATGTTTGGTGTTTAGATTCATATATTCTGATATCCAAATATGTTACCCTTTTTCGAGTCTTATTCATTCACAACTTGTCTTCGCCATCTATATCTATACTATTTAAAAAGGATTATTGCATTTATGGTGTCATAACTATAGCTCACTATTGTTTCTACCCCCATAACTTTTCGAGCTGGCATATTTGGTGCCACAACTTCAAAATCAATAGCAATTACGGTGCCAATCGAGGCCTAATTTCAAAATTGACCCGAAATCCCCCAACGTGCGGGCCATGAGACATGAAAATTGGGTTTTTTGACTATTCAACGCCTTTTTCATTAAGAAAAAAACCAAAAAATAAAAAAAATCCCAATTTTTCCTATAAAATTTACCAAACATTCCCTTAACCTATTAAATTGGTATCCGCCTTCTTCCTCATAATCTGTAATGAAGACTAGAAAGAAGGAAAAAGGCAACCCAATTAAACTGCAAACCAACTTTCTCATTACAGGCTCAATGTCTTTCGAAGCTTGGTGCTTCCATCCACCAAGAACTAGGCTACAACTTGGATATTTTTATTTGGGGAAGAAGGAGCTGGGAAGAAGAAGAAGAAGGCAGGTACCAATTTAATAGATTAAGGGAATTTTTGGTGAATTTTATAGAAAAAGTTAAGATTTTGAATTTTAGTATATCTTTTTTAATGAAAAAGCTGTTGAATGATCAAAATCTCCAATTTTCATGTCACATGGCCCGCACATGGGGTAGTTCGGGCCAATTTTGAAATAGAGTCTCAATTAACACCGAAATTGCCACTGATATTGAAGTTGTTGCACTAAATGTGTCAGCCCAAAAAGTTACAGAGTAGAAGCGTCAGTGGGCTATAGTTGTGGTACAAAATACAATAATTCCCTATTTAAAAAGAAATGAATTTTGAGAAGAATGAGACGATGACCGAATTTAATTCAAAGAAATCACCAACAAAAAATGATGAGGAGTAAAGGAATAAATATGCACGTCGGCCACTAATTGATCACAGTGGCTGCACCTAAGGTTTGAACATGTGGATTGGATTGTGTGATACGATGGTTATGATTGTGCGAATGTAATAGATCAAACCCTATGGCCTATGTACGTTTTCTGGAATTATACCTAATAATTTAATTAGTGATCGTGTCTCATATTAAATACATACTTTCAAGTAAAATCAAGATAGATTCATTAATAAGTGAGATAAAACACAAGCATGATAGAAGATGCTTTCACGTCAAAATTCACTAATTTGTTTGGTACAAAATGTAAAAACTGATATAAAATTCGATATCAAAAATAAAATTATCACTGATAATATGTCTAGTTTTATATATATATATATATATATAATTGTTTTTTCTGGGGGACCATGCCCCGGTCCCCAAAGGAGTCTGCCCTATTTCAGGTTGAGTAAGATAAATATTAATGAAGATGAAACTGTACTTTTTATACCAAACCTTCATTTTATATATTTGATATCATATTTTTTGAAAAAATACATTTAATACTATTATTTCACCCACTCGACACATTTCCTTTCTCCGTCAAATTTTGGACGGAAAACGCTATAACTCCTTCGTTACAAGGCCAAATTTTGTGTTGTTTATATGGATGGAAAGCTCTTGACGAGATATATCTGACGGTACAAGTTTCAATTCATAAAACGCGATAAACAATCCACAATTTAACAAAGTTTCGGGATATTAATTAAAATTAAATCATATCTCATAATCTACAAGAAATCATGCCACAAAAATTTTCAAGTTTGATATAGGGTACATGAGCATTCTATTTTAGTGACTTAACGGTTGTTTTTGTCCAAAATTTATGGAGAAAGGAAATGTATCGAGGGGGATGAAATAATTGTATTAAATATTTTTTTTCAAAAAGGATGGTACCAAATGTATAAAGTAGATGAAAGTTCTGTATGAAAAGTTCAATTTCCTCTGTTAATGAAAAAATCATATATCGTCGTGAAGAGTAGTCATGCCTCAAATCAACATTTCACAGCATTGAGGGACTCCTATGTTCACTCCCATAAAGGGTTGCTAATGCTAACGTTGATTCCTCTTTTTTTATTATAAAAAAAGAAATTTCAAGTCGTCGCACATATTAATTCACGCACGTTTAACTTGCCAAAAATGAAAATAAATAGAAAAATGAGTGTTCGAATTTAAATTTGACATGAAAAAATATCTTATATTTCCTGATTGCTACATAAATGAGTATGAATCATGTAAAAAATGGGTACCGTAAAATGTGAGTGCTACAAGAATGAACTTTGAAGCTGAGAAGATGGGTGCAAAAAGACAACAATTAATGTTTCAATCGTTAAAAAGAGTGCACTGAATAGCAGTTGAGGTCACTAAACCATTGTTCAATTGACACATGTACACACTGTTAGCTTGGAATGCTGATCAGAAAATTATTGTTCTTATTTGCTTTTATTTTTGTGAAAAATTAAACATTTCTTGATAATTAGGGCCAACATTATAACCCTAAGCATATTGAGATCAAACATCACTTCATCAGAGATCATGTTGAAAAAAGGAAATGTTATTATTGAATATGTTCATACAGATAATCAGATCGCTGACATTTTCACCAAACCATTGAGTGATGCAAGATTTTCTACTCTAAGAGTGGAACTAGGCTTGTTAAAATTTGATTCATAAGCTGAGGAGGAACCTATCAGAAGACTGGGTTCATCAGATGACTAATCTGATGACAACAAGTACTATTCTTCAAGAAAACTAACTCTCAACAGACTAGTTGACTGATAGATTCTTGAATTCAGGGGGAACGTGTAAGACTAGCGGTACTCCTGTTTTAAATATGAAATCTTCAATGACAGTTAGTTAAAATTGTTTTAATCAGAAGATTTGTTCTTGATTCTTGAAGACCTGAAGATTATTTATCTTGCTGGATTGACAAACAGCAAAGGAAGATCACTAGATATTGACTTTCACTAGTGATATATTGTATCAGACAAGTCATCTTCCAGATAAGTATTATTTTACTCATCTGTTTACTTATGTTAATTTATAAGAAGTGTTGTGTTAAAAACGTAATATCTGAAAACACGCTTTTATAAATAAATGACTAGGGACGTTTCGTTTTCCCGCCTAGTCTGACATAATTAATAAATTTTGAAATCCGCGTATCTCGCTCGCACTATCTAATATGAAAGTAACTGATCTAACGGTTGGCGTAAATCACGGAAACCAAAACTCTCCAACCCTTATAAGTCCAGATCTGATCAGCTTACTAAGCTTTTACGCACCCTAAAAATTTTAAAAGCACAAGAGCACTTTGCATACAAATTTTCTGCAAAATTCTCTCGTTTTTCTCTCTAATCTTTTTTAGATAACAAGATGAGTTCCAAAGAAGCAAATGCTGAGGGTAGATTTCTGAACTACCAAACTTATTATGCTACGGGTACTCAACTTATGAAGGAGATTCTTGAAAAGTTCAAAGCTTCTTCTTTGGTGGATTTTATGGAAGCTCACGAAGATATGGTTTTCAACCCTGAAGTTCTGGATTTCTACAAAGCTGCGGGGAAACCTAACTATGAAAAGTTGGAAATCAAAGCTAAGGTTGGGGGAAAAAACATCTGTCTGACTCCTGCGTTGTTGAACGAGAAATACAAGTTATCTGTTGAAGGATCAACAGAAATATCCGTTGGAGGCTGACTTCTGGAATATTGCTGCGAAGTCGAATGAAATTCTCTCTGGAAACATCAAAAAGCCTCAACTGAAGGATGAATTTCAGAGAATGGTAGACATTTTTGCCAAGGTTGTGAAAAGATTCCACTCCATGATTGCAGTTTACTACGGTCTGAAAGTAAACTGGGTTGCCTACGTTTGGTACATTATTGCTGATCATAAGGAGCGTGGACACACTCATCACATAATTTTTCTCAGTCATCTGCTGATAAATCTTGGATGCACAATGACGAATGACAAAGAAATTCATAAGGCCAAAGAGTTGAAAATCTATGAGGCCGTCAAGGCTGTTAGAATCAAAGAGCCTGCTGCTGTACAAGAAAAGAGGCAATCAGAAAGAAAGGCCACAGAGCCTAAGGAGCCTGCTGTAAAAGCGAAGTAAAGCAAGGCTACAGTTTCTAAGGCTGCTGATCAAACAGCTTCTCCAGATGTTCAAGCAAGATCAGTGGATCCTGCTAATGATATAATTGATGAAACTATAAAGGAGATAGAGAGTATGGCTTAGGACATCTCTCCAGAAAGAACTCCTTCAGCTGAATTACCAGCTGAAAATGTTGCCAAGAGAATAAGGAGTGCTCTAAAAGATACTGCTACAACTAATGTTGTTCATACAAAGGCAACTGCTAGAAAGAAACTGGTTTTGAGTGAACTAGATGTCAACATTGCTGAAACAGTTAGAGAAGTCACTCAATCTACTGAGCGACCAGTTATTTCAGCTAAGGAATCTGATCAGCCAACAACTGAGGCATCAACACCTCAAACTGATCAGACTACTACTCAAGCAGTTCAGTCTGCTATTCCAACAGCTGAGGCACCAGTTGTTGAAACCAAAGCTGCCAGAAGGAAGAGAACTTGTAAAGCTAAAGTGTCTGCTTATCATAAGAAGAAAAGGGAAGAAGCCGAACAAAGGAAAATGGATGAAGTTGAACTTTAAAGAGCCCTTGAAGCAGGAAAAGTAGAAGTTGAAGTCAAGAACATGACTGAAGCTGAGCTAGCTACCAAAGAGCAAGAAGATTTGGCCAAAGCCCTTGAAGAAAGCAAAAAGGATGCCTATGGTCGAAGAAGGACTGTTGGCATAGTGATTGGCAAATCACTAGAAGAGAAGTTTCTGTTACCCAGAGCTCAACCAGTTAAAAGAAAGAAGAAAGAAGTGAAGAGGGCACTTGAAGTTGTTAAAAGTGACCCTGCTACTTTCTTCAGATTTGAAGCTGAACTGGAAAGATACAACTCCCTCTTCCAATCCAAACTGTGTTCCTAGCTGAGAAGATCAGATATAATAGATGGAGGAACTACAGATTGAAGAAATCGAGTGAAGAATTCTGAGCTTGGAAAGAGGCTGCTGCTGAAGAAAGTTGGATTATGAATTGGTTGCAAACCAATGACATTCAACAAGCCTTAGACACATATTTCTTTCATGATAGAGTGCATGAGTATGCCAAACTCATAGTTACTCAGGAAGCAACTACTCTCAAGAACTCAATGCTAGATAAACCTGGTCCATCTGATGACCTATTTGAGAGAGCTGTTAAAGTTGTAGTTTATGTTACCTTGGAGAAATGGGTTGAAAGATCAGTCTACCTCAAAGGAACATCCAGTGATCTGCCCAGTCTTTCAAGTCTGCAACAAATTGCTTTTGGTTCTGAGATCAGCACTTATCAAAAGCAGATCAGACAACCTCAGACGACATAAACTTTCGTGCCTACTGATTTTATTCATTAGAAAACTATAGTGTCTGCTGACGGTTATGATTTTATTCATGTTACAGATGAACCTGCAAATAAAGAATCAACAGAAGAAGAAAAAGCAGCTGAGCCAAACACTGAAACTACTCAAAAGCTGCTAACTGCTGAATCTTCCATTCAAGCTGAAACTGTTCAAACTTCAATCATGGATTCAATGAAGGCCTTGATTGAAAGTTCTATGAAGTAGATGGAAGAAAGAAACAAGGAGCTGCTTAGTAAATTTGAAGAAGCAGCTTCCAAGATTGTTCAGAGTGCTGTGGAAAGTCTTCCACAACCAGCTGACCATTCCATGCTACTAAAGGAAGGACTTGTTACCTTAACTCGTCAAGTTGAAGATGTCAAGGCTGATGTAAGTCAGTTACATGCCACTCTTCACAGACAAGAAATGGACTGGCAGAATGTTGGTAAAGCATTTACTGAAGCAACTTAAGCAGATGCTCAGAAAACAGCCTATCTGTTTCAGGAGTTCACAGAACAGAATGCTCAGGTAAATTCAGAAGTTACCACTCTGCAGATAAATGTGGACTGTCTGAATGACCAGGCTGCTGCCTTAAAGAGCAATCACTAACATCAAAATCTTCAACTTCAAGCAATGGATCAAAACATCACTGCTTTGTACTGCTGTCAACATTACTCATGTTCAAGTTGAACAACTCAACCCTGCTGCTGATGACAAAAAAGGGGAAGAGGGATCAGTTATTAACAAGAAAACTGTTGTCACTGAAAATGTTGAAGTTACTGAAAGAGTGAAGTCTACTGAAAAACCTACTGAAAAACCTGCTTATGAAGAGATAAGTAGACCAGCTGAGGACGTAACTAAGACTAAGGACGCGGCTGATGAAGAAGAAACTGAAAAGATTGAAGAGCCTAAGGATGTAGCAAAATCTGACAAAGAGTTAGCTACCTCCAAAGACTCTGCTGAAGAACAGCTAGATCCAGATAGAAAATACTAGAGATTATAGGATATCAAAAAGAAGATAGATGCTGCCTCTAAAAACTTGGTTGAAGTTTTCTCCAGTGGAGAAGAAGAAGAAGAAGCAGAAGATGGAGTTGAAGAAGAGGAAGAAGAAGATGAAGAAGCTGAATACTAGATTAGTTGAAAATCATTGTATCAGCTTACTTTATTGTAATTTTCTTTAAGTCATTCATTGTAAACCTATACTGTAATATTCAAAGACAATCTATAAAAGTTCAAGTTTTCAACATACTATTTCTATCTCAGAAATTTTTGAGGACTTAACTTTAGTTTTAGGTACAGGTACTTAGCTGAAGTTTTGTCATCATCAAAAATGGGGAAATTGTTGGATGAAGACTTAGAAGCGAAGGGAGGTTTTGATGATTTCCCAAATTCATCAGCTAAGTAATGGAAGCTTAGCAACCTCTGGGAAATTAAATCTGAGAAGACAAGCAAAATCAGAAGGGTTGAATTTTGCTCCAAAAGACTACTGATCTGATGCTGAGTTCGGAATCAGACTGGTGGATTTCAGTAGACTCAAATCAGATGAGTTCGGTTTGAATCAGCATAGTGTTCATCAGACGAGTGGGTTCGATCAGCAGAGTGCATGTGATCAGAAAGTCATTGCAACGGTTATAAATTCACTCGGTGTAATAAATGCTGTAAGGGAAGGGTATTTATGACAAATGACTGCAGACATTTCTCGTATCAGCAAGGTGCATTTAATGCGAAGTGACATAAAGTACAGCAGAATTGTACAGTGCACAGTCGCAGGTAGCCGTTCCAGAAAAAGGGGGACTAGTACTTGAGAGCTTTGAAATCTGTCTTTCTTCAACGGATATAATTTCAAACTCAAGTATAAATAGTTCGTGATTCAAGAGTTAGAGACAAGCAACAGAATTGAGAGAAAATTCGAAGCAAAATCTGTCTAAGTCTCATAACTCAAAGAACAGGACAATATCAGCTGAGTCATTTGTTGACAGAAGCCGAGTTGAAGAATAAAGAAAATATACATCTTAGTGATTCTGAAAAGAGAAAAAGTGTTGTGAGGAGTGTAGATCCATCTTAGTGAGTGATCTGACTTCAGAGAGTAGGATTTCTTTGTGATTTCTTGCTGTGCACTTGTGACCGTTTCATTTGTTGATTGGCGCAATCATTGTGTATTGTAAACTTTGTGTTTATAGTATAACCCAAGATCTAAGTGACTTGGAAGAGTGGACTAAAGGATCTAAATCCATATAACCACTATAAAAATTCTGTGTGTTTGATTTATTGAATATTTACTTTGCATATTTTCATAAAGGCTTTCAAACATTCAACTGATTAAAAGATTTTAAAGGAGTTTTAAAACTGGGGACAAAATCTTTTAAGTGAAGAAAACTAACTTGTGAAAAACACTTACAAATCCGCTGCCAACAAGTTATTCAAACTCTGCTTAACTTAAAAACAGATAAGTATTATCAGAAGAGTGGTCAACTCTGCTGATTAAGCTTTGTGCGCAATCAGCTTAGTCGTATTACGAATCTTTATCAGCTTACTCTGCTGATAAGAAAAAGTTAGACAAATTATGTGAAAAATTTTAAGAGGTCTATTCACCCCCCCCCCCCCCCACTAGACCTCATCTGATCACTTGGGACCAAGAAGTGGTATCAGAGCAGGTGGTTCATTAGAATCATTTGCCTGATCAACGAGCTTGATCCTAGTGTGTTTTTCAAAAGTTTTCAAAAGAGCATCTCTTTGAAAAATAAAAATCTTTTGAAAAATGGACTGTATTAGCCATGTACCCCACATTGGCGGAATGAGTTTTGAGGACTGAAAAATCCGCATGGAAATTTTCCTTGCTGCTTATAATGATAATATGTACAGGTGCATAACAAAAGGTCCTATCAGAATTACAAAAACAGTCAAGGTTAATGACCAGGAGATGGTTGTTGACAAAGAACCTGAAGAGATGACAGCTGAAGAAATTAAGCTGAGTAATCTTGATAAGGTTGGAATCTTGATCATGACTAGAGCCCTCGACAATGACAGATTTGACAAGGTCAAACACTCCAAGACATCAAAAGAGATGTGGGATAAAGTTCGTGATATGAGTGAAGGGAATGAAGCCATCAAAGAACACAATCTGAGCATAGCCCTGGAGAAGTTAGAAAACTTCAAGATAAAGCCTGGAGAAACCATTGACCAGATGGATTCAAGGTTCAAAAGAGCGTTGAACAATGTGCTAAAGTTGGGAAAGACCTTCTCTGACAAGGAGATCACTGTCAAAGTGTTAAAGGCGCTACCACCAAAGTTCAACATGAAGATCACAGCAATGAAAGAATCAAGGGATCTGGGGAAGATCTCTCTGACAGTGTTGTTTTCTGTACTCAAGGCGTATGAGTATAAACTGCCTAGAATGGGTATAGAAGAGACCTCAACTTCTAGTCCAACTGCTGCTCTGGTTGCTGCAGAAAAATCAAGAAGATCAGCCGAGAAGATAAAAGAAATGGACTCATCTAATGAGACCACGCTGCTCAACAAAAAGGAGTACACTGCTGGCGATGTTGCGTTGTTACTAAATGGGTTCAAAAAGTTCTATAAAAGAAAAATGAAGAACAAATATAACAATGCTTCTACTTCTAACCCTGCCTCTACTTCATATACTAGTAAGGATGACTTTAAATCCAAACTAATGTGCTATAACTGTAGGAAATTGTGACACTTCATCGAGGACTGCCCATATCCTAAAGCTGAGAAGTATACTGAGGAGGAAAAGAAAGCTAGAAGAGAGAGGAGACATCAGAAGAGTAAAGTGTTGTTGGCTGATGCTGAAAAGATAGAAGCCATCTACTCGTCTAATTCAGAATCGGAGACATCAGATGATGACTCTACTGAAGAAGAGACACCCGCACTGCTCTGTCTCATGGCCAAAGAATCAGATGATTCTGACAATGAGTTAACTCTCACTGAAAAAGAAAATGAGTTATTTAATTCATTTGAGCAAATGATAAAAAACAACACAAACGTTGTTAATGAATTTGCAAAGCTTAAGGAAGAGATGATTGTTCAGAAAAAGCAAAATTCTGAACTGAAACTTAACGTTGAAAAACCGCAAGAATCAGCTAAGTTTAAAAAGCTTTCGCATGAGTATGAATCTCTGAAAGCAGAATGTGAAGTTTACAAAGGAAAAATCATGGAGCTTGAAAATATAATATCCACTCATGATAAGTCATCTGTTGCATCAGTAGACACGTCTAATGAACATAGAACACCTTTAGTAAAAGAGAATTTAGAACTGAACAGAACTGAAAAGTTTATATCTGCTGAAAACAGTAATGTTATTTTATATGTTCAGATTGCTAAATCTGCTTCACTTGAAATAGAGAAAAAGGAGAAGAAAACTCCTAAGGCTAAAAAGGGTAAAAAGCCTGAAAATGAAATACAGACTGGTAAAACCAAACAGCAGAATAGTCCTAAGAAGTCTGCTGATAAGAGTAAAACCAATCAGAATAATAAAACTAAGTCGTCTGTTAAAGAGCAAGTAAAGAGTAAACCAAAGAAGCAAAGAAATTATAGAAATGATAATGCTTGGTATTGAAATGTGTCTTATTATGTACAACCCAATTATTCATCTTGTTATGCTGCACCTCATTATCCACCTTACTATGCTGCTTATCCTGCTCATCATCCGATGCATGCATATCCTGCTTATCATGCACCGTACCCTGCTTATGAGCATTACTCTCATCATAATAATTATCATGAACATATGCATACTGAAAATTATGATGATTCAAGAGTGAAGAAATCACCACCAAACTCTACTGAACCTAAGAAGCCTAAGGTTTCCAAATCTTGGGTTGTCAAAGGTGACACTAATCCGCCTGGACCCTCTCAATAAAGGGTACCCAAAACAATTTTTCTTGTTTTGTAGGTTAGGATTAGGAGTAGGAGTAAAGTAGAGAAGAAATGGTACTTGGACAGTGGATGTTCGAGGCACATGTGTGGTGACATACATGAACTGACTGATGCTGCTGCCGTAGATGGTCCAAGAGTAACTTTTGGAGACAGCAAAGAAGGTAAGATTGTTGCGTGTGGAAAGATTATCAACGAAAACATTGAGATATCTGACATCTCTTATGTTAAAGGCCTGAAGTACAATCTGCTGAGCATAAGTCAATTTTGTGACAAAGGATTTTTGTTATCTTCTCATCAGATAAGTGCTATGTAGAGCAAGTTGGAACCAAGAAGGTGATATTATCTGGAAGAAGACAAGGGAACATCTATATAGTTGACTGGAATTCTGTGGACAGGAATTCTAATGTTTGTTTGGTGGCCTCTACACCAAGTGAAATAAGTTAGCTATGGCACAAAATGATGAATCATTTGAATTTCAAGATCATCAACAGATTAATCAAGAATGATTTGGTAGAAGGAATTCCAAAGACAGTCATGAGCAAAGACAAGCTATGTGACGCATGTCAGAAGGGTAAACAAGTGAAATATTCATTCAAAAGCAAGAAGCACCAATCTTCAACCAGAATTTTGGAGCTACTTCACATGGATTTGTTTGGCCCTATTGATCCTATCAGCAATGGTGGAAAGAAATACTGCCTAGCTGTTGTGGATGATTATTCAAGATTTACTTGGGTGATATTCGTGAAAAAGAAAAGTGAAACCAAGGAACATCTTGCCAATCTGATGGAACTGATCCAGAATGAAAAGAGTCAAAGAATATTGAAGATCAGATCAGATAGAGGGACTGAATTTACAAACTCTACTGTTGAAGAGTATTGTAACTCTAGAGGAATCAACCACGAGTACTCTGCTGCCAGAACCCCTCAACAAAATGGATTTGCTGAAAGGAGAAACAGAACTCTAAAAGAAGCTACCATGACAATGATAGCTGAAGCAAAATTGCCTCAAAGATTTTGGGCAGAATCCACAAATACAGCCTTCTACACCCAGAACAGATGCATGATCAACAAGAGTTAAAACAAGACACCTTATGAACTGTGGAACAACAGAAAGCCTAATATACATTATCTTAGGATTTTTGGTTGTAAATGTTATGTTTTGAATAATGGGAAAAATCACCTTACTGCTTTTGCAGAGAAGGCTGATGAAGCTGTTTTTGTAGGTTACTCTACTGTTAGTAAAGCCTATAGAGTTTTTAACAAAAGGACTTTACTTGTAGAAGAATCAATTCATGTAGTATTTGATGAGCCAAGTCAATCTTCTGAAAAGAATCAAAGTACTAATCCAGATATATCTACTGATTTTTAGAAATTGAGTGTGGAAAGAAAAGAAGAGTATGTACCCATCTTACTACCTGATCTCAACCAAGCTGATAACTTAAGTGCTGTTCAAAATCAGTCCGCTGATTGTCTAACAGAGGAGTTGCAGACAGCTGACAGACCAGAGCCTGTTCAACAGACTACTACTGAGACTCCAACAGTAATGTTGCAAGATCAATCAAGATTACAACATCCAGATTTGCAACCTGATCTCAGATGGCTCAGAGATCACCCACCCGAACTAGTGATTGGTGATCCACTGGATAGAGTGAGAACAAGAAGGTCAACTGCATATGAATCTATGTTTGTAAGTTTTCTTTCACAAATTGAGCCCAAATTAATTGATGAAGCTGTTAGTGATTCTCACTGGATTAAAGCAATGCAAGAAGAGTTAAATCAATTTGAAAGGAATGAGGTTTGGTACTTGGTACCTAGACCTACTCATCAAAGAGTCATTGGCACTAAGTGGGTATTCAGGAACAAAATGAATGAAGATGGTATTGTTACCAGAAATAAAGCAAGACTAGTTGCCAAAGGTTACTGCCAAGAAGAAGGCATTGATTTTGATGAGACATTCGCACCAGTTGCAAGGCTTGAAGCAATCAGATTATTCTTAGCTTATGCTGCTCACAAGAACTTCATTGTCTATCAGATGGATGTGAAGTCTGCTTTTCTCAATGAAGAATTGCAAGAAGAAGTTTATGTTGAACAACCTCCAGGATTTGAAGTCTATCAACAAGGAGACAAAGTGTATCGTCTGAAGAAAGCTCTCTATGGACTTAAGTAAGCACCAAGAGCATGGTATGATACATTATCTGATTTTCTTTTAGTCAAAGTATTTCGCAAAGGTAAAGTAGACAAGACTTTGTTCACTATCGAATGGGAAAATCATATATTGTTATTTCAAATATATGTGGACGATAGTATGTTTGGTTCAATTAACCAATAAATGTGTGAAAAGTTCTCTAAGCTGATGCAGAAAAAGTTTGAAATGAGCATGAGGGGAGAACTTAACTAATTTCTTGGATTACAAGTGAAATAGTTACCTGATGGTATCTTTATTAATCAAGCAAAGTACACAAAAGATATGTTCCAGAAATTTGGTATGGAAACTAGCTCATCTGTTAATGTTCCAATGTCTACTGGACTTCGTCTGGATAAAGATTAAGATAGCAAATCAGTGGACATCACCAAATATAGAGGCATAATAGGGTCACTGTTATATCTAACAGCTAGCAGACATGACATTATGTACTCTGTTGGGGTTTGTGCGAGATTTCAATCAAATCCTAAGGAATCTCATCTCTTAGCTGCTAAAAGGATATTAAGGTATCTCAAAGGCACTCAAGAATATGGATTATGGTATCCAAGGGAATCAGGATTTGAACTTATTGGATATTCAGATTCTGACCTTGCTGGCTGCAAAATTGATAGGAAGAGTACTACAGGTACATGTCAATTTCTAGGCAGTCGTCTGATCTCATGGATGAGTAAGAAACAGACTTCAGTATCCATATCTACTGCTGCAGCTGAATACATTGCTGCTGGAGCATGTTGTGCACAGATACTTGGTTGAAACATCAGCTAGAAGATTATAATCTCAAGATCACTGGAATCCCTATCTACTACGACAATACAAGTGCAATCTCACTTACTCAGAATACTACTAGTCATTCCAGGACTAAGCATATTGAGATCAAACATCACTTCATCAGAGACCATGTTGAAAAAGGAAATGTTATTATTGAATATGTTCATACAGATAATCAGAGCACTGACATTTTCACCAAACCATTGAGTGATGCAAGATTTTCTACTCTAAGAGTGGAACTAGGCTTGTTATAATTAGATTCATAAGCTGAGGGGGAACCAATCAGAAGACTGGGTTCATCAGCTGACTAATCTGATGACAGCAAGTACTATTCTTCAAAAAGACTGACTCTCAACAGACTAGTTGACTGATAGATTCTTGAATTCAGGGGGAACGTGTAAGACTAGCGGTACTCCTGTTCTAAAGATGAAATCTTCAATGACAATTAGTTGAAGTTGTATTAATCAGAAGATTTGTTCTTAAGTCTTGAAGACCTGAATATTATTTATCTTGCTGGATTGACAAACAGCAAAGGAAGATCACTAGTTATTGGCTTTCACTAGTGATATATTGTATCAGATAAGTTTTCTGCCAAATAAGTATTATTTTACTCATTTGTTCACTTATGTTAATTTATAAGAATTGTTGTGTTAAAAACGTAATATCTGAAAACACGCTTTTATAAATAACTGACTAGGGACGTTTCGTTTTCCCGCCTAGTCTGACATAATTAATAAATTTTGAAATCCGCGTTTCTCGCTCGCACGATCTAATCTGAAAGTAACTGATCTAACGGTTGGCGTAAATCACGGAAACCAAAACTCTCCAACCCTTATAAATTCAGATCTGATCAGCTTACTAAGCTTTTACGCACCCTAAAAATTTCAAAAGCACAAGAGCACTTTGCATACAAATTTTCTGCAAAATTCTCTCGTTTTTCTCTCTAATCTTTTTTAGATAACAAGATGAGTTCCAAAGAAGCAAATGCTGAGGGTAGATTTATGAACTACCAAACTTATTATGCTACGGGTACTCAACTTATGAAGGAGATTCTTGAAAAGTTCAAAGCTTCTTCGTTGGTGGATTTTATGGAAGCTCACGAAGATATGGTTTTCAACCCAGAAGTTCTGGATTTCTACAAAGCTGCTGGGAAACCAGACTATGAAAAGTTGGAAATCAAAAAGGTTGTTGGAAAACACATATGTCTGACTCCTGCGTTGTTGAACGAGAAATACAAGTTATCTGTTGAAGGATCAACAAAAATATCTACTTTGGCTGAGCTGTTGGAGGCTGACTTCTGGAATATTGCTGCGAAGTCGAATGAAATTCTCTCTGGAAACATCAAAAAGCCTCAACTGAAGGATGAATTTCAGAGAATGGCAGACATTTTTTTGAAGGTTGTGGAGAACTGCACCTTTTCACTGGACAGTGTTCCTATAAAATGATTCCACTCCAGGATTGCGGTTTACTACGGTCTGAAAGTAAACTGGGCTGCCTACGTCTGGTACATTATTGCTGACCATAAGGAGCGTGCACACACTCATCACATAAATTTTCTCAGTCATCTGCTGATAAATCTGGGATGCACAATGACGAATGGCAAAGAAATTCATAAGGCCAAAGAGTTGAAGATCCATGAGGCCGTCAAGGTTGTTAGAATCAAAGAGCCTGCTGCTGTACAAGAAAAGAGGCAATAAAAAAGAAAGGCCACAGAGCCTAAGGAGCCTGCTGTAAAAGCGAAGAAAAGCAAGGCTACAGTTTCTAAGGCTGCTGATCAAACAGCTTCTCCAGCTGTTCAAGCCAGATCAGTGGATCCTGCTAATGATATAATTGATGAAACTGTAAAGGAGGTAGAGAGTATGGCTTATGACATCTCTCCTGAAAGAACTCCTTCAACTGAATTACCAGCTGAAAATGTTGCCAAGAGGACAAGGAGTGCTCTTAAAGATACTGCTGCAACTAATGTTGTTCATACAAAGGCAACTGCTAGAAAGAAACTGGTTTTAAGTGAACTAGATGTCAACATTGCTGAAACAGTTAGAGAAGTCACTCAATCTGCTGAGAGACCATATATTTTAGCTAAGGAATCTAATCAACCAACAGCTGATGCATCAACACCTCAAGTTGATCAGATTACTACTCAAGCAGTTCAGTCTGTTGTTCCAACAGCTGAGGCACCAGTTTTTGAAACCAAAGCTACCAGAAGAAAAAGAACTGGCAAAGCTAAAGTGTCTGCTTATCACATGAAGAAAAGGGAAGAAGCAGAACAAAGGAAGATGGATGAATCTGAACTTCAAAGAGCCCTTGAAGCAAGCAAAGTAGAAGTTGAAGTCAAGAACATGACTGAAGCTGAGCTAGCTGCCAAAGAGCAAGAAGATTTGGCCAAAGCCCTTCAAGAAAGCAAAAATGATGCCTATGGTCCAAGAAGGACTGGTGGCATAGTGATTGGCAAATCACTAGAAGGGAAGTTTCTGTTACCCAGAGCTCAACCAGTTAAAAGAAAGAAGAAAGAAGTGAAGAGGGCACTTGAAGTTGTTAAAAGTGACCTTGCTACTTTCTCCAGATTTGAAGCTGAACTGGAAAGATACAACTCCCTCTTCCAATCCAAAACTGTGTTCCTAGCTGAGAAGATAAGATATAATAGATGGAGGAACTACAGATTGAAGAAATCGAGTGAAGAATTCTGAGCCTGGAAAGAGGCTGCTGCTGAAGAAAGTTGGATTATGAATTGGTTGCAAACCAATGACATTCAACAAGCCTTAGACACAGATTTCTTTCATGATCGAGTGCATGAGTATGCCAAACTCATAGTTACTCAGGAAGGAACTGCTCTCAAGAACTCAATGCCAAATAAACCTGGTCTATCTGATGACCTATTTGAGAGAGCTGTTAAAGTTGCAGTTTATGTTACCTTGGAGAAATGGGTTGAAAGATCAGTCTACCTCAAAGGAACATCCAGTGATCTGCCCAGTCTTTCAAGTCTGCAACAAATTGCTTTTGGTTCTGAGATCAGCACTTATCAAGAGCAGATCAGACAACCTCAGACGACATATAATTTCGTGCCTGCTGATTTTATTCATCAGAAAAATATAGTGTCTGCTGACGGTTCTTATTTAATTCATGTTACAGATGAACCTGCTGATAAAGAATCAACAGAAGAAGAAAAAGCAGCTGAGCCAAACACTGAAACTACTCAAAAGCTGCTAACTGCTCTGAACATTGCATTCAAGCTGAAACTGTTCAAACTTCAATCATGGATTCAATGAAGGCCTTGATTGAAAGTTCTATGAAGTAGATGGAAGAAAGAAACAAGGAGCTGCTTAGTAAATTTGAAGAAGCAGCTGCCAAGATTGTTCAGAGTGCTGTGGAAAGTCTTCCACAACCAGCTGACCATTCCATGCTAATAAAGGAAGGACTTGTTGCCTTAACTCGTCATGTTGAAGATGTCAAGGCTGATGTAAGTCAGTTACATGCCACTCTTCAGATACATGAAATGGACTGGCAGAATGTTGGTAAAGCATTTACTGAAGCAACTGAAGCAGATGCTCGGAAAACAGCCTATCTATTTCAGGAGTTCACAGAACATAATGCTCAGGTAAATTCAGAAGTTGCCACTCTGCAGATAAATGTGGACTGTCTGAATGACCAGGCTGCTGCCTTAAAGAGCAATCAACAACATCAAAATCTTCAACTTCAAGCAATGGATCGAAATATCAGACTGCTTTGTACTGCTGTCAAAATTACTCCTGCTCAAGTTGAACATCTCAACCCTGCTGCTGATGACAAAAAGGGGGAAGAGGGATCAGCTAATAACAAGAAAATTGTTGCCACTGAAAATGTTGAAGTTACTGAAAGAGTGGAGTCTACTGAAAAACCAGCTGATGAAGAGATAAGTAGACCAGCTGAGGACGTAACTAAGACTAAGGACGGCTGATGAAGAAGAAGCTGAAAAGATTGAAGAGCCTAAGGATGTAGCAAAATCTGACAAAGAGTTAGCTGCCTCCAAAGACTCTGTTGAAGAACAGCTAGATCCAGATAGAAAGTACAAGAGATTAGATGATATCAAAAAGAAGATAGATGCTGCCTCTAAAAACTTGGTTGAAACAGTGGAGAAGAAGAAGAAGATGGAGTTGAAGAAGAGGAAGAAGAAGATGAAGAAGCTAAAGACTAGATTAGTTGAAAATCATTGTATCAGCTTACTTTATTGTAATTTTCTTTAAGTCATTCATTGTAAACTTGTACTGTAATATTCAAAGTCAATCTATAAAAGTTCAGGTTTCCAACATACTATTTCTATCTCAGAAATTTTTGAGGACTTAACTTTAGTTTTAGGTACAGGTAATTAGCTGAAGTTTTGTCATCATCAAAAAGGGGGAAATTGTTGGATGAAGACTTAGAAATGAAGGGAGGTTTTGATGATTTCCAAAAGTCATCAGCTAAATAATTGAAGCTTAGCAACCTCTGGGAAATTCAATCAGAGAAGACAAGTAAAATCAGAAGGGTTGAATTTTGGTACAGAAGACTACTGATCTGATGCTGAGTTCGGAATCAGACTGGTGGATTTTCAGCAGACTCAAATCACATGAGTCCGGTTTGAATCAGCAGAGTGTTCATCAGACGAGTGGATTCGATCGGCAGAGTGCAAGTGATCAGAAAGTCATTGCAACGGTAATAAATGCACTCGGTGTAATAAATGATGTAAGGGAAGGGTATTTATGACAAATGATTGAAGACATTCCTCGTATCAGCAAGGTACATTTAATGCGAAGTGACTGAAAGTACAACAGAACTGTACAGTGGACAGTCGCAGGTAGCCGTTCTAGAAAAAGGGGGACCAGTACTTGAGAGCTTTGAAATTTGTCTTTCTTCAACGGATATAATTTCAAATTCAAGTATAAATAGTTCGTGATTCAAGAGTTAGAGACAAGAAACACAATTGAGAGAAAATTTGAAGCAAAATTTGTCTAAGTCTCATAAACTCAAAGAACAGAACACTATCAACAGAGTCATTTGTTGACAGAAGCCGAGTTGAAGAACAAAGAAAATATACATCTTAGTGATTCTGAAAAGAGAAAATGTATTGTGAGGAGTGTAGATCCATCTTAGTGAGTGATCTAACTTCAGAGAGTAGGATTTCTTTGTGATTTCTTGCTGTGCACTTGTGGCCGTTTCATTTGTTGATTGGCGCAAGCATTGTGTATTGTAAACTATGTGTTTATAGTATAACCCAAGATCTAAGTGACTTGGAGGAGTGGACTAAATGATCTAAATCCATATAACCACTATAAAAATTCTGTGTGTTTGATTTATTGCATATTTACTTTGCATTTTTTCAAAAAGGATTTCAAACATTCAACTGATTAAAAGATTTTAAAGGAGTTTTAAAACTGGGGACAAAATCTTTTAAGTGAAGAAAACTAACTTGTGAAAAATACTTACAAATCCGCTGCCAACAAGTTATTCAAACTCTGCTTAACTTAAAAACAGATAAGTATTATCAGAAGAGTGGTGAACTCTGCTGATTAAGCTTTGTGCGTAATCAGCTTAGTCGTATTACGAATCTTGATCAGCTTACTCTGCTGATAAGAAAAAGTTAGAGAAATTTTGTGAAAATTTTAAAGAGGTCTATTCACCCCCCCCCCCCCCCCCCTCTAGACCTCATCTGACCACTTGGGACCAACAGATTTCCTGTACTGAGTCAGCAAGGTTAATATGTGTGATTTTCCGAGAGTGAACAGAAAGTTCTTACTTTTAGCTTATCATTTGTTGTAAAACATAAGTGTTCTAGTTGCTGAGTGCTTTAGAATAGGTTTTTCTAAGTGATTTACCAGAGAGCTAAGTGTTTTACTTGAGGCTTGTCCTTTGTTGTAAAAGCTCAATTACTAATTAATTTGTGTTTCTAGTGGAACCTAAATCTGTGTGATTTAGAAGAGTGGACTAAAAAACTTTGTGTCTATATAACCACTATAAAAATTCCTGTATTTGATTACTTGTTTTTAACTTGCACATTTTCATAAGTAAACAAACTTTTAAAAGACAAAGCTTTTAAAAGAGGAATTTATAAAAATGGGGTAAAAACTTTGTAGAGAAACTTGTTCGAAAAACATACTTGATAAAATCCGCTGCATAAAAGTTTTGAAACTCTGAGTATATCTGAATCAGATAAGTGAAATCAGACTAGTGGTCAACTCTGCTGAATCTGTTGAGTGCTAAATCAGCATAGTAGTCTCACGAGTAAGATCAGCTGACTCTGCTGACAGAAAAGTTAGAGAAAAAGTTTTAAAATTTCAGAGATCTATTCACCCCCCACCCCCCCTCTAGACCTCATCTGACCATTTTGGGACCTAAAATTTCTGCTAAACACCACACTTGACTTTTCGATATTAATGCTTTGGCCTGAAGCTCGGGCGTAAGTGTTCAGCACAGTCTGAACCGTGCAGCTGCAGTTAGTGTTGCTTGGCACAAAATCAATATGTCATCAGCAAAAAGTAAGTGTGATATTTGATGGAGCCGATTGGCATATTGATACCCCCACAATATCACCGTGCCGCTCCTCCTGCGATAACAAGGAACTCAAACCCTCTGCACAATACAAAAATAAGTACGGGAAAAGGGGGTCCCCTTGAAGGATGCCCTTCTCCGGTTTGACAAAACAAATCTGATTTTCGTTAACCATAAACGAATAAGAAACTGATGTTATACAAGACATAACTAATCTAATAAACTCATAATGAAAGCCTAATCGGATCAAAATTGCCTTGAGAAAATTCTATTTTACACCATCTTAGGCTTTACTCATGTCCAGTTTAATGGCCATATGACCGACCAATTTCACCAGAACTTTTCTCTTCATATGATTACTTAATTCGTAGGCTAAGAGAACATTATCAGTAATTTGACGACTAGGAACAAAAGCAGATTGGAAATCAGATGTAACAGAATTCATCACATGTTTTAACCTATTAGCATTGTTTTAGAGACAATCTTAAAGATAACGTTGCATAGACTAATGGGGCGGAAATGAGAAACCAACTCAAGCTTTTTGCACTTAGGGATCAAAACAATATCAGTCAAATTCCGGTCCTCACTACAAGAGCCATTATTCAAGAAATCAAGCACAAAACAAGTAACATCATGACAAACAACATGCCAATTGAAATTGATTTTGTAACATTCAGATACTTTTCCGGAAAAATATTAAATTTGCACAAAGATCTTCCATCAAAGAAAAAAGATAAAAAAAAAAAAAGGATTTCAATTCAATAAATTTTGTAACATTCAGGTACTTTCCGATATTATGAAAAATATTAAGGGATAATTACATTGACCTCCCCTGAGGTTTGGGCTAATTATTGTTCAATCCCCTCGCAGTTTCATAGTTACATCCACCTCCCCTCATGTTTGAAAAACCTTACAAAATGATGTGAAATGACCATATTGTCCTCATCAGTTTTAATTAAAAAAAAAAAAAGATTAACAAAATATCCTATTTACCCTTGCAAGGGATAATTACATCGATCTCCTCTGAGGTTTGGGCTAATTATTGCCTAATCCCCGCGCAATTTCAAAATTACATACACCTCCCCCCACATTTGAAAAATCTTACAAAATGATACACAAAATTACAATACTACCCTTGCAAAAATTAATTTTATACAAAAAAAAGACTCTAACCCTAACCCCCCACCCAACCTCCACCGTCCCAACTCCGCAAATATCCTCCCAGGCCGTGTCGTCGGCCTGGTTCAAACCCAAGGCCTTCCACGCCAGCGGCGCGGCCTGAGAGGAGATTTGCGGGGTTGGTGACGTCGGGTGAGGGGTTGGGGACCGGCGGGTGCAGGGTTGGGGGTTGGGGTGGGTGGTTAGGGATGGTGAGGGTTTTTTTTTTAAAATAATAATAGTTTATATTAAAATAGTTTATTGATTTATTAATATTAGTATTTTTATATAAATAAGATATGATTTTAATATTATTGTATTTAAGTAAGAAACATTAAAAAAATATTTATGATTTTATAATAACTATTTTAAGGGTTAAATAAGAAGTTGAATGTATTTATATTTTTATTTAGAGTGAATAGCATTTTTGGTCCTCCTTATGAGTTAAATTTTGCATTTTCGTCCCTCTTAAATTTTGTGTGGCAGATTGGTCCCTCTTATCAATGTAGTGTATCACATTCGTCCCTCTTATAACACATTCGTCTCTCTTAAATTTTTTGTAGCAAATTCGTCCCTCTTATCAATGTAGTGTAACACATTAGTCCCTCTTAAATGCAAAATACATCAACTTTCGTCCACTTTAGAATATATTTTGAATTTAAGTGATGTATTTGTATTTAAGAGGGACTAATGTGTTACACTACATTGATAAGAGGGACGAATTTGCTACAAAAAAATTAAGAGGAACGAATGTGTTATAAGAGGGACGAATGTTATACACCACCATTGATAAGAGGGACCAATCTGCTACAAAAAATTTAAGAGGGACGATAGTGCAAAAGTTAATCCATAAGGAGGACCAAAAGCGCGATTTACTCTTTTACTTATGTTCTACAATGTTTTTTTTCTTATAATTAACCATAATTTATTTATTTTCCTTGTACTTTAATGGTAAAAGCATTATTAAAAAAATTGGAAAAAAACGTTCATGTGTTATTATATTTTTATTTTAAGAATACATATACACTAATAAACTAATTATAAGTTTCATGTAAATTTATAATATTTGAACCCAGACTTATACATATACATTGCAAAGAAACCCCTCCTATGTACCAAACATAACAAGGGTATAATTGTCCAACAAAATAGCTACAATAACCTCAAGGGTAAAATAGGAAGTTCAATAAAAATTTGGCGATGACATCATCAAAATGTAAGGTTTTCGAAACGTCGGGGGAAATGGGTGTAATTATAAAATTGCGAGGGGATTGAACAATAATTACCCCAAACATCAAGGGAGGTCCCTGTAATTATCCCAAATATTAAATTTGAATAAAGATTTTCTTCCTTCAAAGAAAAAAGAGAAATAAAATATTTCAATTCAAAAAAGGTTTCCGCTGTCAGGACCCGAACTCGCGGGAATTGTCTGGCCTGTTTTGATCAATTTTGGTCATGAAACGGGCAAAAATTTATCACTTTGGTGTTTGGGCCAAATTCTCACGAAGCACAAATTTTAATTAGTGGCCCAAACAACTTGAAACATTCCATATGTGCAGACTGCAAATGTATCATCTAGATTGCACGGATACAGATACGGCAATACGATATAATATGATACGAATACGGCGTTACGAATTTTTAAAATTTATAAGATTTGATACGGCAAAGATACGCATATAAAATAAAATAATTTTATATTATGCATAACAACATAATTAATTTGATCATTCTATTATACGACAAAAATAAAAGACTTAACTTTATATTATGCATAACAACAGAATTAATTTCAAATTCTTGTAATCTGATGTACATGTAACTGATCATAAATAAAATATTACAAGTTATCCAACTCAATTTCTATCTCAGAAATTTTGTATGAAAACTTAACTTTAGTTAGTTACATGTACTTAGCTGAAGTTTTGTCATCATAAAAAATGGGAAAATTGTTGGATGAAGATGAAGAAGTGAATGGAGGTTTTGGTGATTTCCATAAGTCATCAGCTAAGTAATGGAAGCTTAGCATACCTTTGGAAAGTTTAACCGAGAAGACAAGTAAATATCATAAGGTTAAATTTTGATCCAGAAGACTACTGATCTGATGTTGAGTTCGGAATCAGACTGGTGGATTTCAGCAGAGTCAAATCAGATGAGTTCGATTTGAATCAGTAGAGTGTTCATCAGCAGAGTGGATTTGATCAATAGAGTGGAAGTGATCAGAAAGTCATTCCAACGGTAATAAATGCACTTCGAGTAATAAATGCTGAAAGAGAAGGGTATTAAAGACAAATAATTGAAGAGAAACCTCGTATCAGCAAGGTGCATTTAATGCGACTTGACAGAAAGTACAACAGAACTGTACAGTGAACAGTTGCAGAAAGCCGTTCAGAGATAGGGACCAATACTCGAGGAAGATCTAAAATCTGCCTTACTTCAACGGGCCGAATTCAAACACAAGTATAAATAGTTCAAGATTCAAGAGTTTGAGAAGAAAAACACAACAACTGAGAGAGCATTCAAAGATCAAATTCTTCTGAGTCTCAAAAACTCAAGAACATAACACTATCAGCCGAGTCATATGTTGACGAAGTCGAGCTGAAGAAACTAGCAAAAATAAAATCTGAGTGATTTTTGTATAAACATTGAGTGTTATGAGAAGTGTATATTCATCTAATTGAGTGATATAACTTCAGAGGATAGGTTTTCTTAGTATTGCGAGCTTGTGGCTTTATCATTTGTTGTAAAAGCACAAGTGGTGTACTAATTACTTAGTATTTTTAGTAGAACCTAAATCTTCGTGATTTAGAATAGTGGACTAAAAGACTTCTTGTCTATATAACCACAATAAAAATTCTTGTGTTGGTTTACTTGTTTTATTCTTGCATATTTTCATAAGTAACCAAACCTTGAGAAGCTAAAGATTTTAAAAGAAGTTTTAAAAAACTGGGGATAAAATCTTTAAGTAAGAAAAATTTGTTTGAAAAACACTTGACATAAATCCGCTGCATAACAAGTTTCAGACTCTGATTTAATTTGAATCTGATAAGTAAAATCAGACTAGTGGTCAACTTATGCTGAACTAGCTTTGTATGCGAACAGCTGAGTAATCTCATAAGTTTTGATCAGCTTACTCTGCTGATAAGGAAAGTTAGAATTTTTTTTGAAAAGGTACAGAGGTCTATTCCCCCCCCCCCCCCCCCCTCCCCTCCCCCGACCTCGTCTGACCACTTGGGACCAACAAGTGGTATCAGAGCAGGTGGTTCAACTGAATCATCTAACTGATCAACGAGCTTGATCCAGAGTGTATTTTTGAAAATTTTCGAAAGAGCATATTTTTGAAAAATAAAATCTTTTGAAAATGGATTGTATTAGCCATGTTCCCCACATTGGCGGTATGAGTCTTAAGGACTGGAAAATCAGCTTGGAAATTTTCCTTGCAGCTTATAACAATAATATGTACACGTGCATAACCAGAGGTCCTATCAAAGTCAACGATCATGAAATTACGGTTGATAAAGAACCTGAAGAAATGAAAGCCGAAGAAATAAAGCTGAAAAATCTTGATAAAGTTGGCATATTCATCATGATCAGAGCCCTTGACAATGACAGGTTTGACAAAGTTAAACACTGCAAAACAATAAAAGAGATGTGGGACAAAGTTCGCGACATGATCAAAGGAAGTGATGCAATAAAAGAGCATAATCTAAGTATAGCTCTTGAGAAGTTGGAAAACTTCAAAATGAAGTCTGGAGAAACCATTGACCAGATGGATACAAGGTTTACAAGAACGTTAAACGATGTGTTAAAATTGGGAAAAACCTTCACTGATAAAGAGATCATTGTAAAGGTTCTAAAGGCGCTGCCTCCCAAGTTCAACATGAAGATAACAGCGATGGAAGAATCAAGAGATTTGGGGAAAATCTCTCTAACTGAACTGTTTTCTGTACTCAAGGCATACGAGTATAAACTGCCTAGGATGGGAATAGAAGAAACATCAACTTCAAATCCCACTGTTGCCTTAGTCACTGCAGAACGAACAAGAAGATCAGCAGGGAGATCAAAAGAAATGGACTCATCTGATGAGACCACTCTACTCAACAAAAAGGAGAATATTGCTTGCAATGTTGCCCTACTGTTGAATGGGTTTAAGAAGTTCTACAAGAGAAAGATGAAGAACAAATACAATCATTCCTCTACTTCTAACCCTACTTCTCATTTAAATAATAGTAAGGATGGTTTTAAATCCAAACTAATGTGCAATAACAGCAGGAAATTGATACATTTTATCAAGGACTGCCCATATCCTAAAGCTGAGAAGTAGACACACCAAGAACAAAGTGTTGTTGGTTGAAGCTGAAAAGATAGAAGCCATCTACTCGTCTGATTCAGACTCGGAGACATCAGAAGATGACTCTACTGAAGAAGAGACATCTGCACTGTTCTGTTTCATGGCCAAAGAATCTGATGATTCTGACAATGAGTTAAAACTCTCTGAAGAAGAAAGTGAGCTATTTAGTTCATTTGAACAAATGATGAAAAACAACACAAGTGTTTTTAATGCATTTGCAAAGCTTAAGGAAGAGATGACTGTGCTAAAAAAGCAAAATTCTCTACTGAAACTTAAGATTGAAAAACCAGAAGAATCAGATGAGTACAAAATCCTTATGCATGAGAATGAATCTCTGAAAGCAGAATGTGAAATTTATAAAGGAAAAATCATGGAACTTGAAAAGATTATTTCTACTCATGATAAGTCTTCTGTTGCATCAGTGAACATACCTAGTGAACAAAAACTGTCTTCAGAAAAAAAAAGTTTAGAACTCAACCGCGCTGAAAAATTTGTATCTGCTGATAACAGCAATGTTATCTTATATGTTCAAACCACTAAACCTACTTCACAAGAAAAAAGACGTAAAGGAGAAGAAATCTCCAAAGGCTAAAAAGGGTAAAGAGCCTAGAATTGAAAAACAGACTAGTAAAGGTAAACAACAAAGTAGCCCTAAGAAGTCTGCTGATAAGAGCAAAAATAATCAGACTGGTAACAAGTCTAAGCCGTCTGTTAATGAGCCAGTAAGAAATAAACCTAAGAAGCAAATAAATCATAGAAATGATAATGCTTGGTATGGAAATGAGTCATATTATGTGCAACCTACTTATCCTTCATATTATGTTGCACCTCATTATCCACCTTACTATGCTACATACCCTGCTCATCATCCGATGCATGCTTATCCTGTTTATCATGCACCGTATCCTACTTTTGAACATTACTCACATCATAATGATTATCATGACAATATGTATACTGAAAAATATGATGCACTAAGAGTAACAAATGCACCACCATACTCTACTGAGCCGAAGAAGCCTAAGGTTTCCAAATCTTGGGTTGTCAAATGTGATACTAATCCGCTAGGACCCTCTCAATAAAGGGTACCTAAAACATTTTTATTTTATTTTGTAGGTTAGGATTAGGAGTAGGAGTAAAGTAGAGAAGAAATGGTACTTGGACAGTGGATGTTCAAGACACATGTGTGGTGACATACATGTACTGACTGATGCTGCTGCCATAGACGGTCCAAATATAACTTTTGGAGACATCAAAGGAGGCAAGATTGTGGCGTGTAGAAAGCTTATCAAAGGCAACATTGAGATATCTAATGTCTCTTATGTTAAAGGCCTGAAGTACAACTTGCTGAGCATAAGTCAATTTTGTGACAAAGGATTTTCAGTTATCTTCTCATCAGATAAGCGTGGAGCATATTGGAATAAAAATGGTTATATTATCTAGAAGACGACAAGGAACATCTATATAGTCGACTGTAATTCTGTGGATAGGAGTTCTAATCTTTGTTTGGTGGCCTCAACACCAAGTTAAATTAGTTGGCTATGGCACAAAAGAATGAATCATTTGAATTTCAAGACCACCAATAGATTAATCAAGAATGATTTGGTAGAAGGAATTCCAAAGACAGTCATGAGCAAAGATAAGCTCTGTGACGCATGTCAGAAGGGTAAACAAATCAAGTCATCATTCAAAAGTAAGAAGTACCAATATTCAACCAGAAATTTGGAGCTACTTCACATTGATTTGTTTGGACCTATTGATCCAATCAGCAATGGTGGAAAGAAGTACTGCTTAGCTGTTGTGGATGATTATTCAAGATACACTTTGGTAGTTTTCATGAAAAAGAAAAGTGAAACCAATGAACATCTTAACAATCTGATGGAGCTGAACCAGAATGAAAAGAGCTTAAAAATATTAAAGATCAGATCAAATAGGGGCACTGAGTTTACAAACTCTATTGTTGAAGAGTATTGTAATTCCAGAGGAATCATCCATGAGTACTCTGGTGCCAGGACCCCTCAACAAAATGGAGTTGCTAAAAGGAGAAACATAACTCGGAAAGAAGCTACCAAGACAATGATAGCTGAAGCAAAACTACCTCAAAGATTTTGGGTAGAAGCCACAAATACAGCATGTTATACCCAAAACAGATGCATGATCAACAAGAGTCAAAACAAGACACCTTATGAACTATAGAACAACATGAAACCTAATATTAACTATCTTAGAATATTTGGTTGTAAATTTTTTGTTTTGAATAATGGGAAAAATCACCTTACGGCTTTTGCAGAAAAGGCTGATGAAGCTGTTCATGTAGGTTACTCTACTGTCAGTAAAGCCTACATAGTATTTAACAAAAGGACATTACTTGTAGAAGAATCTATTCATTTAGTATTTGATGAACCTAATCAATCTTCTGAAAAGAATCAAAGTACTAATCAAGACTTATCTACAAATCTTCAGAAATTGACCATGGAAAGAAGAGAAGAATATGTACCCATCATACTACCTGATCTCAACCAAGCTGATAACTCAAGTGTTGTTCGAAATCAGTCTACTGATTGTCTAACAGAGGAGTTACAAATAGCTGACAGACCAGAGACTGTTCAACAGACTACTACTGAGACTCCAACAGTAGTGTTGCAAGATCAATCAAGAGGACAGCATTCAGATTTGCAACCTGATCTTAGATGGCTCAGAGATCACCCACCTGATCTTGTGATTGATGATCCACTGGACTGAGTAAGAACAAGAAGGTCAACTGCAAATGAAACAACGTTTGTAAGTTTTTTTTCACAGATTGAGCCAAAATTAATTGATGAAGCTCTTAGTGATTCTCACTGGATTGAAGCAATGCAAGAAGAGTTGAATCATTATGAAAGAAATGAGGTTTGGTACTTAGTACCTAGACCTACTCATCAAAGGGTAATTGGCACTAAGTGGGTATTCAGGAACAAAATAATTGAAGATGGTATTGTTACCAGAAATAAAGCAAGACTAGTTGCCAAAGGTTACTGCGAAGAAAAATGCATTGGCTTTGATGAAACATTCGCACTGTAGCAAAGCTTGAAGCTATCAGACTATTCCTTGCCTATGCTGCTCATAAAAACTTCATAGTATATCAGATAGATGTGAAGTCTGCTTTTCTTAATGGAGAACTGCAAGAAGAAGCTTATGTGGAACAACCTCCCGGATTTGAAGGGTATCAATAAGGAGACAAAGTATATCGTCTGAAGAAAGCTCTCTATGGACTAAAGCAAGCTCCAAGAGCATGTTATGATACCTTATCTGATTTTCTTTTAATTAAAGGATTTCGCAAAGGTAAAGTAGACGAGACCTTGTTTACTATTGAATGGGATAATCATATACTGTTAGTTCAGATATATGTGGATGATATTATTTTTGGTTCAACTAACAAACAGACGTGTGAGAAGTTCTCTAAGCTGATGCATAACAAATTTGAAATGAGCATAATGGGAGAACGAAATTACTTTCTTGGATTACAAGTGAAACAACTGCCTGATGGCATATTTATTAATCAAGCAAAGTACACAAAAGATCTGTTCAAGAAATTTGGTATGGAAACTAGCTCATCTGTTGCTATTCCAACGTCTACTGGACTTTGCCTTGATAAGGATGAAGATGGAAAATCAGTGGACATCACCAAATATAGAGGCATAATTGGGTCACTGCTGTACCTCACTGCCAGCTGACTTGATATTATGTACTCTGTTGGGGTTTGTACAAGATTTCAATCAAATCCTAAAGAATCTCACCTCCTAGTTGCCAAGAGGATATTAAGGTATCTTAAAGGTACACGGGGATTGGGACTATGGTATCCAAGGGAATCAGGATTTTAACTTATTGGATATTCAGATTCTGACCTTGCTAGCTGCAAGATTGACAGAAAGAGTACTACATGTATATGTCAATTTTTAGGTAGTCGTCTGATCTCATGGATGAGTAAGATACATACTTCATTATCCATATCTACTGATGAAGCTAAATACATTGCTACTAGAGCATGTTGTGCACATATACTTTGGTTGAAACATCAACTAGAAGATTATAATCTCAAAATTAGTGGAATTCCAGTCTATTGTGACAATACAAGTGCAATCTCACTTACTCATAATACTACAAGTCATTCTAGGACTAAGGATATTGAGATCAAACGTCACTTCATAAGAGATCATCTTGAGAAAGGAAATGTCATAATTGAGTATGTTCATGCAGACAATTAGATAGCTTACATTTTAACCAAACCATTGAGTGATGCAAGATTTTCTACTCTCAGAGTGGAATTAAGATTGTGAAAATTGGATTCATAAGCTGAGGGGGAACCTATCAAAGACTATGGTTCATCAACTGACTAATCTGATATTAACAAGTGGTATTCTTCAAGAACTGACTTTCAACAGACTAGTTGACTGACATATTCTTGAATTCAGGGAGAACGTGTAAGACTTGCGGTACTCCTGATTAAATATGAAATCTTCAATGACAGTTATCACGATCGTAACTGACGCATTCAGATCTAATGGTTGGCAGATATCACGGAAGTCGAAAATTCCTAACCCTATAAATCCATATCTGATCAGAAGAGTGACTTTACGTACCCTCAAATTTTCTAACTTGCAAGAACTACTAATCTGCTTCTGTATTCTTGTGAGATTTTTCTTTGCACTCTACTCTAAATTCAAACAAATATCATGGGTTCAAAAGATGAAGCTAACGCTGAAGAAAGATACCTGAATTACGAGATGTATCACGCAACTGGAACGAAGCTTATGAAAGAAATTATGGAGAAATTCAAGGAAGCTTCGCTGGTTAACTGCATGGGAGCTCATGAAACACTGGTTTTTAAACCAGAAGTGGATGAGTTCTACAAAAGTGCAAAAGTTGATTTGCTGAAGCTAGAAATCAAGGCTAGAGTTGGAGGAAAAGATGTAAGCATCACTCCAGCCGTACTAAGTGAAAAATATGGCCTGAAGAATGAAGGAGCCACTGACTTTTCAGTGTTGGTTGCTCCTTTGGAAAGAGATTTCTGGAAAATTGCTACGAAGAAAAGTGAAATTCTCACTAGTTAGGTCAAGAAGACCTAGCTGATTGATGAATTTCAAAGGTTGGCTGACCTGTTTACTAAGGTCATTGAAAATTCTACAAGTGCACTGGATGGACTGCCCAAAAGGAGAATGCATGCTATTATGGTAGTTTACTACGAAATGAAAGTGAACTGGGTTGTCTATGTGTTCTACATGATAGCAGATCACAAGGAACATGGACACAAACATCATAAGATTTTCTTGAGTCATCTATTGATGAGTTTGAGTTTGGGATGTGGTATGACCCATGGAAAGGTCATTCATAGGACAAAAGAGGTTAAGGTTTATGAGCCTATCAAATCAGAGCCCAAGGTGGAAGTAACACCTGAAAAGAAGCAGAATAAGAGAAAATCTACTGAGGAAAAGCCTACTGAAAAGGATAAGAAGATTAAAAGGATAACCAGGCTACTGAACAACCTCTTGCTACCAAAGAAACAAAATCAGATGTCAAGGCTACTGAGCCTGCTGATCAAACAACAAACACGGTTGTTGAAGCTAGATCAATTGACATTCTGAATGCTGATAATGTCATCTTCAAAGTTGTTGCGGAGATAGATGCGATGCCTTTAATGGAATCTCTTAAAAGAACGGAATCTGATGAAAAGATCACGGAGAATGAGTCCAAAAGTACAAGGAGTTCACTAAAAATTCCTGCTGTTGTACCAACGCATACATTCACAAAGACTACAGCAAGAAAGAAGCTGGTACTTGGAGGACAAAAGGTTATAGTTCCTGCAACTGTTAGAGAAGATCCTCCATCCGCTGAGAGAATAGTGGAATCAGCCAAGGAGTCTGATGTTAAAAATCATACGACAGCTGAGGTATCTGAACCTCAAGCTGACCAATCTGTTGTTCCATAAGCAGAGGTCCCAGAAACGCCAACCGCCAGAAGGAAAAGAACTGGTAAGGCTAGAGTATCCGGTTACTACAAAAAGAAGAGAGAAGAGGCTGAGCAAAAGAAATAAGAAGAAGATGAGCTCAAGGCTGCTCTTGAAGCCAGTAAGTCTGAAGCTGCCACTAAACAGATGACTGAGGCAGAGTTGGTTGCCAAAGAAGCTGAAGATTTGGCCAAAGCACTTGAAGCAAGTAAAGAAAATGCTCATAGGCCTAGGAGAAGTGGTGGGATCGTAATTGGAGAACCAAAAGAAGGTTCTGTTGTACTTCCCCGTCCTCAACCTGTAAAGAAGCAAAATAAAGAGGTCAAAGATGCATTGAGATAGTAAAAAGTGACTTTGCTGTCTTTGCAAGATTTGAGACTGAATTAGAGAGGTACAATGCATTGTTGCAATCTAAGAGTACCTTCACTACTGAAAAGATAAGATACAATAGGTGGATGAACTACATATTGAACAAGACAAGTGAAGAATCAGAGCTTGGAATGAAGCTATTGCTGAAGAAAGTTGGGTATTGAACTGGTTGCAGACCAACAATATCAAACAAGCACTAGACATTGATTTCTTCCAGGGAAATGAATCATTGCACAAAATGAATCAACTGCTCTCAGGGAAACAGTGACAAATAAGCCCAGAAGGGGAGAAGATTTGGGAGAGAGAGCTGTTAAGATTGCAGTTTGTGTTACTTTGGATAAATGGGTTGAAAGATCAAGATATGGATAAGGAAGCTCCAGTGATCTGCCAACCTTACCAAGACTGCAACACAAGCTTTTGGGTCAGAAATTAGAAAGTACCAAGAAACAGATCACTTACATCAGACAACTTCGACTTTTGTACCTGCAAACTTTATTTATCATAAAAAAGTCGTGTCTACTGATGGTTTTGATTTCACTCATATTACAGATGAAGGTACTGATATGAACCAAGATGCTGCAAAGGACTCTTCAATGGAACTAAACCTTACTGATGCTAAAGTTCCATTGGATGAAGTGCCTCAAGTTAAGGAGAAGTTGGCTCTTGAATGGAAATCAGAAGCCACTCCTGAAAATCAGCAAAGTGCTACTCTTGCCAAGGAATCTGAAACTGTTCAATTTGCCATCTTGGACTCCATGAAGGCCATGATTGATACAACCATGAAGGAAATGGAGGAGAAGAACAGGGAGCTACTGAGAAAATTTGAAGAGATAGTTTCCAACCTTGTTTAAAGCACCATTCAAAGTATTCCACAACCTACTGATCCGACTGTACTGTTGAAGGATGAGCTGACTGCTCTCAAGGATGAAGTCAGACATTCAGCTGTTCAACAATATAGTACAACAAAATGAGGATGGCTAGAAAAAGATTAACCTGGTTGTCGCACATGCAATGGAAGCAAATGAAGAAAAGACTGAAAATCTAGTGCAAACCTTCTGTGCAAGTGTTGATCTAGTACTTCAATCCCATATTCAAGTTGGTACAGAAGTTGAAGCCTTCCATCAGACCTTCCATAATCAAACTATAGGTCAAAGGCAACAGGGAAATCTACTAAATGCTATGGATCAGAACATCAGAATGCTCAATGATGCAGTTAACATTACTCCTGTGCAAATTAAAGCACTCTAACCTGTTGATGATGACAAAAAGGGGGAAGAGTTACCTGAAAAATAGGAGGAATTTAAGGCTGCTGAAGAAGCCCAAGTTTTGGAAGAGGCTACTGATATGCCTGCTGAAGAAACAGAGGATGCTGCTGATGTTGAGGAAGCTGATTCAAATAAATAAGAACCCAAGGACGTATCAAAAGAAGATAAAAGAATTGCTGCTTCCAAGGATCCTGCTGAAGAACAACTTGATCCATACATAAAAGTAAAGAAAATTGAGGAAATTAGGGCAAGGTTCAAGGCTGACGAAAGAAAAGAAAAACTCATGGAAATAGCCAAGTCCATAATCTTAAAATTCTCAGATGAAGATAGTGATGAAGAGGATGAAGAAGAAGAAGTGGATGAAGACATTGAAGCTGAAGACTAAAGAAGACCCCACTTTTCAATCTTACATTCTTTTGTAATTTTCTATCTTTTTGTAAATTTTTTCAAATTCTTGTAATCTGATGTACATGTAACTAATCATAAATAAAAGATTACAAGTTATCCAACTCAATTTCTATCTCAGAAATTTTTTGTGAAGACTTAACTTTAGTTAGTTACAGGTACTTAGCTGATGTTTTGTCATCATAAAAAATGGGGAAATTTTTGGATGAAGATGAAGAAGTGAAGGGAGGTTTTGATGATTTCCAAAAGTCATCAGCTAAGTAATGGAAGCTTAGCATACCACTGAAAAGTTTAACCGAGAAGACAAGTAAAAATCAGAAGGTTAAATTTTTGTCGAGAAGACTACTAATTTGATGCTGAGTTCGGAATCAGACTTGTGGATTTCAGCAGAGTCAAATCAGATGAGTTTGATGTGAATCAGCAGAGTGCATTCGATCAGCAGAGTGGAAGTGATCAGAAAGTCATTCCAACTGTTGTAAATGCACTTGGAGTAATAAATGTTGAAAGAGAAGGGTATTATTAAGACAAATGATTGAAGAGAAACCTCGTATCAACAAGGTGCATTAAATGCGACTTGACAGAAAGTACAGCATACCTGTACAGTGAACAGTTGCAGAAAGCCGTTCAGAGATAGGGACCAGTACTCGAGGAAGATCTTAAATATGCCTTACTTCAACGGGGAGAATTCAAACTCAAGTATAAATAGTTCAAGATTCAAGAGTTTGAGTAGAAGAACACAACAACTGAGAGAGTATTCAAATATCAAATCCTTCTAAGTCTCAAAAACTCAAGAACAGAACACTATCAGCCGAGTCATCTGTTGACGAAGCCGAGTTGAAGAAACAAGAAACAACAAAATCTGAGTGAATTCTGTATAAATATTAAGTGTTGTGAGAAGTGTATATCTATCTAAGTGAGTGATATAATTTCAGAGGATAGGTTTTCTTAGTGATTTCCTATTGCGAGCTTGTGGCTTTATCATTTGTTGTAAAAGCACAAGTGTTGTACTAATTACTTAGTGTTTTTAGTAGAACATAAATCTTCGTGATTTAGAAGAGTGGACTAAAAGAATTTGTGTTTATATAACCACTATTGTGTTGGTTTACTTGTTTTATTCTTGCATATTTTCATAAGTAACCAAACCTTGAGAAGCTAAAGATTTTAAAAGGAGTTTTAAAAAAGTGGGGATAAAATCTTTAAGTAAGAAAAACTTGTTTGAAAAACACTTGACATAAATCCACTGCATAACAAGTTTCAAACTCTGATTTAATTTGAAACAAATAAGTAAAATCATACTAGTGATCAACTTACACTGAACAAGCTTTGTGCGTGAACAACTAAATAATCTCATAAGTTTTGATCGGCTTACTCTGCTGATAAGGAATGTTAGAGAAATTTTCGAAAAGGTTCAGAGGTCTATTCAACCCCACCCCCCACCTCCCCCTCTAGACCTCATCTGACCGATTGGGACCAACACTAACAAAAACACCTCGTGCGTATTCAAAACGTATCCAAAACCTGCAGGATACTCCAAAAAGACGTATTGTACCCGTATCCGAATTACTTTTTATTTAATTTAATTAGGATACTCTAGATGGCGTACCGTACGGACATCCCACGCATATCGAACGCGTATTCGTATCTCCCAAATACTGGATACTGCACAGAGCCAATTTTCGTAGTATATGTGCAACCTGTTGTATCATTAATGAGAGTTGAGGTACAGAGGAGAGAGAGAGAGAGCATACACAAGTCGCTCAGCGCTCTCTCTCCTCTCTACATTTTTTAATTTTCAAAAGCACATATGTAAATAGAAGTATAGAACCATTATATATATTATTATATACTAAAAATTCATCTCTATATTCATTATGGTTATTACTATCCTTATATGTACAAAATTAAATTTCTCTACAACCTATTTGTTTTTTAAAACCTAATTGTTATATAAAACCCGCGTAATGACCTAGTTGGTGGAACAAGTGAGCGCGATGTCTTTGACCCGATTTTGAATTCCCTTGCCAACACTTTTTAGGTCGAGCTAGTCACACCTGGTTTGCCTAGTGTGGTTTACATCTCTCATGTGGTTTGCGCCCTATTACATGAGGGCGGAGTTTACATTTTGCACTTCGGTGGCTGCGAGTTCCCTTGTTAACAAAAAAAATAGTTATATAAAAATTAAAATTTTATGTATGATTATTTTATTTTTTGAATATAATGTAGAAGAAAGTTATATTTACTACTTAATTATAAACTTAAAATTCAATTACTATTAATTAATATATCAATATTACAAAAATATTAGTAGTATATTAGTTATCATCTCAACCAAAAACATATCATAATAATACATCTTAATAATTATACTATATTACTATATTATATTTCAACACCATAAAAGTCATTGATGTGATATTTCTCATCAATTTTTCACCCTCAAACATCAACATCCAAATTCATTCTAAACCATATCTCAACTTTTCAAAACCCACTATCTATTATTTAATTAATATTTTATCATCTCAATATTTCAATCAAAATTAGTTCAAATCGTGTTTCAAACTTTTCGCTAAAATCACTGATATAATTTTTAAACACCGAAACATAGCAAAAAAAGGATCCTTTTTTTTTTAGAAACAAAAAAGGATCCATATTGGGCCTCAGTGTTTGTCATACGGCTACAACGGATTTATGTTTGTAAATGAGGCATGTAATATGCCTCGTATGGTCAGGACAACCAATCATGTTTGTCTTGATTGAGCAAGGGACTAATTTAAACAATTGATTTCAAGTTTTGAAACATTTTTCTTTTTCTAGTATTTCAGTGTTTGATTTGATGGTTGGAGAGATTCTTCCAAAATTGCGTGAATTTGAAAACAATACTTGAGGGTTTAAATGGTAAAAAATAATTGTCATTGGAATTTGAAAAATTCAAAATTTAATTGGATATATGTATAAGTTGGAATGTTGGATATGTATTATGTTCTATGTGAAATGACTAGCGATATTCCTATAGCAATATTTGTTATTTTCATAGCAATATTAAAAATATTATAAAATATGACAAATTTACCCTTAGTTATTACCTTACGGGGAGACACTGAATTACTCAACCGTGGACACTCTTTTGAGCATTCTTTATTCACATTTTCCCAAATTGTGCCAAATCAATTAATCAAACACAGAGTTAGAAATAAAGCCAACAAGAAAATGAGATAAAACAAATTAAGAGACCATTCTTGACTGGTTCTCAAGTTCACACTTGTATTGTTGTGAAAATTTCGTTTTTATGCAAATTTAATAATCACGAAATCATATAATTTTTTAATAACACAATATGAAAATTTAACAGAAATCTTATTTAAAAAAAATTTAAAAACCACTAGCCTGATGAGAGTCACACTACTAGACGCTCGTCCTAAGAAAGTGATTGCCTCCTCCCCTCATGCATGTATTTGCGTTTGATCACAGTTCGAAGATAAAACCCATATGGCATCGCCGCGTCCTCATATGTGAGCACATTCACAGGAAGACAAATAATCATATTTTATCTCTGATACCCTAATACCTAAAATATTTTAGTGGATGCAGCTAGTTAGTAAGTGTGTGTTCCTATGACCCTAGGACACACCTATATATAGTGTTCATGAGATCTTATTGGTCAAAAACATTTAAAGCCATATGATGGCACATTGAGGGGAATGATTGCATTTTATGTCACCATAAATTTTGATTGTTACAAAAGTTTTAAAATTTTTAAAATTCCAATAATCCCCCTAAAGTTTTAAACTTTCAAGAAAGTCTTCTGGAAATAAAATGGCACTAAAATAATGTGCAATGGGTACAGGAGCCTTCCGGGATTGAACCTACACTTAGTGTTGACGATTTTCAATTGAGGAATCATAATAGCACAAGCGCCTTGAATTAGGTCCCTTGGCCAAATTTCAATACATCACACACACAATATTGATATCAGTCTTAGTTCGCGGGTTAGCGCGTTAACGGCCGTGCGTTAGAATCTTGATTCTCATGAGAGTTTCTAGGGTCATCCCAAACCCACATCCACGGCCCCATGGCAACTCTCACTTAGGTGAAACCTCAAAGGATACGCGTGACCTATATATACCCTACGGAATTACCGCCTTGATCTCATTAAGGGTTAAACCCAACTGTAACATCAAACTATATTGCACTATCACCATAAGGATGGGAAGGAGATGCTCTCCTATAAATTAATGTTATATGAGTCACGCATTACAAGTACTTCCTACCCATTGAACCTTCTTCATGGGGGTTCTAATCACAAAGGTTGGGATTCTCCCGGATGTAACTCCTTTATGGGATTACACCCATCCCCCTCGATAATTTAAGATATAGCCTTTACAGCTAATCCTGAGACAAATTTCCACCTCTTTCACATTTTCCTTCAGTTCATCATGTACGATCTATGTCGCATCATGATTCTTCTCAATATTTATCTTTGTCTCGTATACGTCGTGCACAAGCACCTGTTACAAAATCAACTACACTAAGAAATTTTTCAATAGATTAACAATATTAATATCACCACTTCCTTTTTTTGTTTAAAGATTTACACTTTGCTTGCAGCAAAAATTATATTCTCCCTTCAATACAATAGTTTCAATCTGAACTTTCATAAATCTCGAAGGATTTTCCTTTCACAAGCTAATTCTCAATATTGAATTTTCGAGTAGTTATGAGATTCATGTTGAACCATGTTGGATCACAAGTGGTAAAAAGGGTCTAGAGAGGGAGGGTGAATAAACATTTTTAAAACTTTTCTTTTGTTATTCAAAGTATTACGTATGTAAATTGTTGGCTCAGTTGTTCGTTAAACAGATTTGTGAATACTCTGCTGACAGCACTTCGCTGACAGCTAGATGTTCACTTGACTGTTCTAAGTTCAGCAAAATCATAGTTTTGACAAAATCACAGCTTTTGAGCTTTTTGATTCAGCGGAATATATAATGTTGTCAATCAAACGTTGTAGTCTAACTATATTTTGTAACCAAAATATTTTGATATTTTGTAAATCTTTTTTGAGTCTTTTAAATCAAACCTTGACAGATGACTAGTATGTTCGTAAAATATGCAAGTGTGAGTGCGGAGTGATAAAGGACAACAAATTTATAGTGGTTCAAGGGTGGTGTAATCCCTCTAGTCCACTCTTCTTCCTTGACACGATGGAAGGCTCTGCACTAATCTCTTAGACTAATACAACACTTAGTGTTTACAACTTCTATGCTCAAGTGGAACTTTTACTCTTAGTAAAACTCACAAGATTCAAAACTCCTTGAGTTTAATCTCTTGTAAGCCCTTGGCTACAACGAATTTCACTTAAAACTAACTCTCAAAGACAACCTTGATGTATGTAAAAACTCTTAGTTTTTCTTCAACGAATAAGTTATTTTTCAGGAACATCTTACTGGTTTTTCTCTCAGTTTGATTCTTGAATGATTTTCTTCTGATAAGATTGCAAGAGTTGAAAAGTTGTTGTCTTCATTCAAGTTGTTTTCCTCAATTCTAGGAATGCCCTTATACTCTTCACCAACTTCAAACGGCTATATTTGCAGGCAGTTCTTGTCACTGTACAGTTCTAACAATCGCATTACATGCACTATGCTGTCCAAGGATACTCTGTTGTCTTCTTCAACACATGAACTGACTTGTTTGATCCTTCGAGATGGACACTTATCTGATTGTCCTCCGTTTGAATTGTCTACTGATTTGGCTCCTAAGATAGTCAGTTGTTTAGTAGTTAGTACCTACCTGATCAAGACCACTTGTCTGTTTGTCTCAGCTACAGTACTTGCATGTTCCTTTGTGAAGTGTTTACTCTGCTGGTGTCTTCTGACTTAGTTGTCTTCATTTGAACTTGGTTGTTGATGAATTTCTTCTCTGTTAATCAATCAAACCCAAATTGATTAGGTTATTCTTCAAACTTTCTTTGAATACGATACCTGGTATTTTATCAGTATTCAGTTTGTCTAAATTTTCTCAACTTAGCCATTTTATATCTTAGTTATTTTCACTATGTTTCTGAATCTAACTTAGCTTTTGTTATCATCAAAACCTACCAATTAACTTAGCTATTAATTACTTAGTTGTTCTGTTGGTCCCAAGTGGTCAGTTGAGGTCTAGAGGGGGGAGGGGGAGGGGGGTGGTTAATAGACCTCTAAACTTTTTCAAATTTCTCCAACTTATCTTATCAGCAGAGTAAGCTGATCGAACTGGTGAGACTACTTAGCTGATTGCGCACTTAGCTTAAACAGCGAAATTGACCACTAGTCTTATTTACTTATCTGATTCAATTTAAATCAGAGTTTTAAAGTTGTATGCAGCGGATTTGTCAAGTGTTTTTCAAACAATTTCTTTACTTACTTAAAAGATTTTGTCCCAGTTTTTAAACTCCTTTTAAAATCTTTTAGTTTGCTCAAGTGTTTGTATGCTTATAAAATATGCAAGTAAAAATGCAAGTAATCAAACACAAGGAATTTTTAGAGTGGTTATATAGACAAGAATGTCTTTTAGTCCACTCTTCCAAATCACGAAGATTTTGGGTTATACTATAAACACACAGTAAATAGTACACTCTACTTGTGCTTTTACAACAAATGATGAAGCCACAAGTTCGCTATAGGAGATCACAAAGAAAACTTATAATCTGAAGTATTTTCACTCACTTAGATGGAAAACTACTTCTCACAACTTTCCCTTTTACAGAAATCACTCAGATTTATGTTTTGGCTTTGTTTCTTCAACTCGGCTTTGTCAATAGATGACTCGGCTGATGGTGATCTGTATTTGAGTTTTTTTTTTTTGAGACATAGAAGATATTGCTTGCTTTAATTTTCTCTCAGTTGTTGTGATTGTCTCTAACTCTTGAAATCAGATCTATTTATACTTGAGGATTTGAATTTCTGCCCGTTGAGAAATGACAGATTTTAAGATCTTCCTCGAGTACTGGTCCTTGCTTCAGAACGGCTTCTGCAACTGTTCACTGTACAGTTCTGTTGTACTTTCTTTCAAGTCACATTTAATGCACCTTGCTGATCCGAGGTTTTTCTTCAATCATTTGTCTTTAATACCGTTCTCTTACAGCATTTATTACACTTAGTGCATTTATTACCGTTGTAGTAACTTCCTGATCACTTTCGCTCTGCTGATCGAATCCACTCTGCTGATGAACACTCTGCTGATTCAAATCGAACACATCTGATTTGACTATGCTGAAATCCACCAGTCTGATTCCTTACTCAGCATCAGATCAGTAGTCTTCTGGACCAAAATTCAACCCTTCTGATTTTAATTGTCTTCTCAGATTGAATTTCAGAGGCTTGCTAAGTTTCCATTACTTAGCTGATGACTTTTGGAAATCATCAAAACATCCCTTCACTTCTTCATCTTCATCCAACAATTTTCCCCTTTTTGTTGATGACAAAACTTCAGCTAAGTACCTGTAACTAAACTAAATTTAAGTCTTCACACAAAATATTTGAGATCGAAATTTAGTTGGAATTTGTAATCTTTCATTAATATTGAACTTGTTACATCAGATTACAAGAATTGAAAAAGTTACAAAATAAATTTACAAAGTGATAAAGAGAAGTAATTAGTCTTTTTCTTCTTCTTCTTCATCATCTTCACTTTCACCACTAGAGAAAGTTAGAACTAGTTTCTTCGCTTTGTCAGCAGCCTCTATTCTAGATCTTATTTTCTCTATCCTCTTTGTCTTTCTGAATGGATCTAGCTGTTCTTCAGCAGAATTCTTAGAAGCAGCAATCCTCTTATCTTCCTTTGCCGCATCCTTGGGTTTTTCTTCTTCAGCTTTATCATCAACAACTTCATTAATTTCAGCAGTCTGTTCAGCTTCATCAGCAGCCTTAGTATCTTCAGCAGGCTTATATGTTGCCCCTTCAGAACTTTGAACTACTTCAGTAGCTTCAACGGTAGCATTCTTCTTGTTGGCATATTCCTCTTCCCCCTTTTTGTCATCATCAGCAGGGTGGAGTCCTTCAGCTTGAACAGGAGTAATGTTAACTGCATTGCATAGCAATCTGATGTTGTGATCCATTGCTGACAATTGTAGTGCTTGTTGTTTTTGATTAACTAGTACCCAAGCTTGATCATTCAGATAGTCCAGATTGTGATGGAGAGTTGAAACCTCTGCACCTATCTGATTGGTACTTTCACATAAGCCTTGAATTAGATTGGTTGTCTTTTCTTCACTAGACTCTGTAGCATTCACAAATGCTTGGTTAACCTTCATCCAGTCAGCCTCATTCTTCTGAATTGTTTCACTGATCTGTTGAATATCAGCCTTCATACCACCAACATGATTAGTCAAGGTAACTAAGCCTTCTTTCAACATTACAGAACTATCAGTAGGCTGGGGGATGCTTTGAATGGTGCTTTGAACAAGTCTGGAAGCAGCTTCTTCAAATCTTTGCAGCAGCTCCTTGTTCTTTTCTTCAATCTCCTTCATTGCATTTTCAATCAATGACTTAATGGAATCCATGATTGATGATTGAACATTTTCAGTGGAGGTGGCAGGTTCAACACTCTCCTGTTTCTCAGGAGTGGCTTCAGATGTCCAGGTGATAGCTAAAGGCTCCTTTTCAATAAGGACTTCATGCAGTTGAACTGGAGCATTTGCAGTGATTAGCTCCACTGATGAGTTGTCCTATGATGTCTGTTTTGGATCAGTAGCCTCATCTGTAATATGAACAATTTCAATACCGTCAGTAGACACGACTGTTCTATGATAGATAAAATCAGCAGGTGAAAATGGTGAAGTCGTCTGAGGTATGCTGAGTGGCTCTTGGTATTCACTGATTTATGACCCAATCGTAATATGCTGTAGACTTGGTAAGTTTGGCAGATCACTTGATGTTCCTTGTCCGTATCTTGATCTTTCTACCCACTTATCCAAAGTTACGCAAACTGTTCACATCTCTTTCTGCTAAGTCATCACCCTTCTTGGGTTTATTTGGCATTGATTCACGCAGTGCTGTGGATTCCTTATGTACAATGAGCTTTACATACTCAAGTACTCTGTCTTGAAAGAAGTCAGAGTCCAAAGCTTGTTGAATGTTATTGGTTTACAGCCAATTCATCACCCAACGTTCTTCAGCAGCAGCCTCATTCCAGGCTCTGAGTTCTACACATGATTTGTTGACTTTGTAGTTCCTCTAGCGATTATATCTGATCTTTTCAACTAGGAACATACTCCTTGATTGCAGCAAAGTGTTGTACCTTCCCAATTCTTCCTCAAACCTTGCAAAAATAGAAGGGTCACTGTTTATTATCTCGAGTGCCCTTTTTACTTCTTTCTTTTTCTTTGGCACAGGTTTAGGACGAGGTAGAACAAACTTTGCTTCCTTTGGATCACCAATTACTATACCACCACTTCTTCTTGGGCCATGAGCATCTACCTTGCTCGCCTCAAGAGCTTTGGCTAAGTCCTCTGCTTCTTTAGCAGCTAACTCTGCTTCAGTAAAGTTTTTGACTTCTGCTTCAGCTTTGCTGTTTTCAAGAGCTAACTTGAGCTTAGCTTCATCTCTTTTCCTTTGCTCAGCCTCCTCTCGCTTCTTCTTGTGGTATCTTGGTATCCTAGCCTTACCAGTTCTCTTCCTTCTGGCGGCTGGTGTTTCAGCAGACTGTTCAGCAGACTTGTCTATTGGAACAGTAGTCTTATCAGCTTGAGGTGCTGATACCTCAGCTGTCGTCTGATTTGCATGATCAGACTCCTTCACTGATTCAGCCAGTCTTTCTGTGATGGTGGATTTTCTCTTACAATTTCAGAAATAGTTATAAGGGTTCAGATAGAACTATCTTCTTCCTGGCAGTTGCTTTTGTGTGAACAACAGCAGGTGCAGCAGCAGGACTCATTTTTTAACATCTTGTCCTCTTTGCTAATGGTAACTCCTCATATTCAGTGCGTTCCGGAGATGCATCAAGAGGTATCTCATCAATCTTCTTAGTAATTTCAGAGATTATTTCATCAGCATTTAGACTGTCAACTGGTCTACCTTCAACAGTAGGGTTTGCTGTTTGACCAGTGGGCTCAGCAGTCTTGAACTCCACTTTGCTTTTCTTAGCCTTATCAGCAGGCTTAGCAGTTTCTGTTGCTTCAACAGTTTTTCTTTTCTTCTGCTTTTTCTCAAGTATATCCAACTTGACTTCAACTTTCACGGGCTCATATACCTTGAGTTCTTTCAACTTGTGTACCACTTTTCCAGCTCCAAGGGTACATCCAAGTGCCATTAGTAGATTACTAAGCGAAATTACGTGCCCAGTCTTCTTTGCAGCCAAAGTCTTAAAAATGTGAACAGCCCAGTTCACCTTCAAACCATAGTAAATGCATATCATTGTATGATAGCGTCTCTTTGGCAGTCCATCTAAAGCACTAGTTGAACATTCCAATATTTTTGCGATGATATCAGCTAACCTCGGATACTCATACTTGAGTTGAGTCTTCTTAATAGACCCAGTTAACTTTTCACCACTTTTGGCAGACAACAGCCGAAATTCTTTTTCTTTGAGTTTCCCCAAAGTAGAAACATCATCCCCTTCGTTCGTCAAACCATATAGGTCACTCACACAGCAGGAGAGACACAGATCTTCTTTTTAGCAACAGTTGACACCATGGTCATGCTGTTAAGATCTGACTTTACATTTTTGTAAAATTATGCTACATCTTCTGTATACACCATTGTTTCATGTGCCTCCAACACATTAACCAACGAAGTAGCCTTAAGTTTTTCCATTAGTTCTTTCATAACCTTTGTACCAGTGGCGTGATACACTTCGTAGTTCAAGCATCTTCCTTCAGGTCCAGCCATTTTTAGCTAAGATTGAGAAGTAAGAAGAATTTGCAGAAAATACTATCAAGAGAATAAACAGTTAGTAACTTCTTGAGAGTATGAATTTTTGAGGTGCGTAATTGAACTCTGTTGATCAGATCTGGATTTATAGAGTTGGGGAATTTTTGGTTTCCGTTTTATCCGCCAATCGTTAGATCTGTATCTGTCAGTTTCGATCGTGTGTGCGTCATTTATGTATTTCAAATTTCATAAACTATGTCAGACTAGGCGGGAAAACGAAACGTCCCTAGTCCTTTACTTATAAAAGCGTGTTTTTAGATATAGCATTTTTAACATAATACTCTTATAAATAATCAGATGAGTAGATTTATACTTATCTGACAGATGACTTGTCTGATACAATATATCACTAGTGAAAGCCAATAGCTAGTGATCTTCCTCTGCTGTTTGTCAATCCAGCAAGATAAATAATCTTCAGGTCTTCAAGAATTAAGAACAAATCTTCCAATAATATAACTTCAACTAACTGTCATTGAAGATTTCATCTTTAAATCAGGAGTACCGCTCGTCTTACACATTCCCCCTGAGTTCAAGAATCTATCAGTCAACTAGTCTGTTGAGAGTCAGTCTTCTTGAAGAATACACTTGTTAATATCATATTAGTCAGCTGATGAACCTTAGTCTTCTGACAGGTACCCCCTCAGCTTATGAATCCAAATTTAACAAGCCTAATTCCACTCTTATAGTAGAAATCTTGCATCACATAATGGTTTGGTGAAAATGTCAGCGATCTGATTATCTGTATGAACATATTCAATAATGACATTTCCTTTCTCAACATGGTCTCTGATGAAGTGATGTTTGATCTCAATATGCTTAGTCCTAGAATGACTTGTAGTATTCTGAGTAAGTGAGATTGCACTTGTATTGTCACAGTAGATAGGGATTCCACTGATTTTGATATTGTAATCTTCTAGTTGATGTTTCAACCAAAGTATATGTGCACAACATGCTTCAGCAATAATGTATTCAGCTTCAGCAGTAGATATGGATATTGAAGTCTGTTTCTTACTCATCCATGAGATCAGACGATTGCCTAAAAATTGACAAGTACCTGTAGTACTCTTCCTATCAATTTTGCAGCTAGCAATTTCAGAATCTGAATATCCAATAAGTTCAAATCCTGATTCCTTTGGATACCACAATCCCAATTCTTGAGTGCCTTTTAAATACCTTAATATCCTTTTAGCAGCTAAGAGATGAGATTCCTTTGGATTTGATTGAAATCTCGCACAAACCCCAACAGAGTACATAATATCAGGTCTGCTTGCTGTTAGATATAACAGTGACCCTATTATGCCTCTATATTTGGTGATGTCCACTGATTTTCCATCTTCATCCTTGTCAAGGCGAAGTCCAGTAGACATTGGAATAGCAACAGATGAGCTAGTCTCCATACCAAATTTCTTGAACAGATCTTTTGTGTACTTTGCTTGATTAATAAATATGCCATTAGGCATCTGTTTCACTTGTAATCCAAGAAAGTAATTAAGTTCTCCCATCATGCTCATTTCAAACTTATTCTGCATCAGCTTAGAGAACCTCTAACACATCTGTTTGTAAGTTGAACCAAAAATAATATCCTCCACATATGTTTGAACTATCAATATATGATTATCACATTCAATAGTGAACAATGTCTTGTCTACTTTACCTTTGCGAAATCCTTTAATTAAAAGAAAATCAGATAAGGTATCATACCATGCTCTTGGTGCTTGTTTTAGTCCATACAGGGCTTTCTTTAGACGATACACTTTGTCTCCTTGTTGATATACTTCAAAGCCGGGAGGTTGTTCAACATAAACTTCCCTCTTCCAATTTTCCATTGAGAAAAGCAGACTTCACATCCATCTGATAGACAGTGAAGTTCTTGTGAGCAGCATAGGCTAGGAATAATCTGATTGCTTCAAGCCTAGCAACTGGTGCAAATGTCTCATCAAAATCAATGCCTTCTTCTTGGCAGTAACATTTGGCAACTAGTCTTGCTTTATTTCTGGTAACAATACCATCTTCATTGATTTTATTTCTGAATACCCACTTAGTGCCAATGACTCTTTGATGAGTAGGTCTAGGTACTAAGTACCAAACCTCATTTCTTTCAAATTGATTTAACTCCTCTTGCATAGCTTCAATCCAGTGAGAATCACTAAGAGCTTCATCAATCTGTTTAGGTTCAATTTGTGAAAGAAAACTTACAAACATTGATTCATTTGCAGTTGACCTTCTTGTTCTCACTTTGTCCAGTGGATTACCAATCACAAGATCAGGTGGATGATCTTTGAGCCACCTAAGATCAGGCTGCAAATCTGGATGTTGTCCTCTTGATTGATCTTGCAACACTACTGTTGGAGTCTCAGTAGTAGTCTGTTGAACAGTCTCTGGTCTGTCAGCTGTTTGCAACTCTTCTGTTAGACAATCAGTAGACTGATTTTGAACAGCACTTCAGTTATCAGCTTGGTTGAGATCAAGTAGTATGATGGGTACATATTCTACTTTTCTTTCCATGGTCAATTTATGAAGATCTGTAGATAAATCAGGATTACTACTTTGATTCTATTCAGAAGATTGATTAGGTTCATCAAATACTACATGAATTGATTCTTCTACAAGTAAACTCCTTTTGCTAAAAACTCTGTAGGCTTTACTAACAGTAAAGTAACCTACAAAAACAGCTTCATCAGCATTTTCTGGAAATGCAGTAAGGTGATATTTCCCATTATTCAACACAAAACATTTACAACCAAATATTCTAAGATAATTAAAATTGGACTTCCTGTTATTCCAAAGTTCATAAGGTGTCTTGTTCTGACTCTTGTTGATCATGCATCTGTTTTGGGTGAAGCATGCTATATTTGTGGCTTCTGCCCAAAATCTTTGAGACAGTTTTGCTTCAGCTATCACTGTCTGGTAGCTTCTTTTAGAGTTCTGTTTCTCCTTTCAGCAACTCCATTTTGTTGAGGGGTTCTGGCAGCAGAGTACTCATGACTGATTCCTATGAAATTACAATACTCTTCAACAGTAGAGTTTGTAAACTCAGTGCCCCTGTCTGATCTGATCTTTAATATTTTTAAGCTCTTTTCATTATGGATTAATTCCATCAGACTGGTAAGATGTTCCTTGGTTTCACTCTTCTTTTTCATGAATATCACCCAAGTAAATCTTGAATAATCATCCACAACAGCTAGGCAGTACTTCTTTCCACCATTGCTGATAGGATCAATAGGTCCAAACAAGTCCATATGTAGTAGCTCAAAATTTTGGTTGAAGATTGGTTTTGAATGTTGATTTAACTTGTTTACCCTTCTGACATGCGTCACATAGCTTGTCTTTGCTCATAACTGTCTTTGGAATTCCTTCTACCAAATCATTCTTGATTAATCTGTTGATGGTCTTGAAATTCAAATGATTCATTCTTTTGTGGTATAGCCAACTAACTTCACTTGGTGTAGAGGCCACCAAACAAACATTAGAATTCTTATCCACAGAATTCCAGTCAACTATGTAGATATTTCCTTGTCGTCTTCCAGATAAGATAACCTTCTTTGTTCCAATTTGTTCCACGTAGCACTTATCTGATGGGAAGATAACTGAAAATCCTTTGTCACAAAATTGACTTATGCTCAGTAGATTATACTTTAGGCCTTTAACATATGAGACGTCAGATATCTCAATGTTTCCTTTGATAAGCTTTCCATACACAACAATCTTGCCTTCTTTCCAAAATTAACATTTGGACCATCTACGGCAGCAGCATCAGTCACTTCATGTATGTCACCACACATGTGCCTCAAACATCCACTGTCCAAGTACCATTTCTTCTCTACTTTACTCCTACTCCTACTCCTAACCTACAAAACAAAATAAAATTGTTTTAGGTACCCTTTATTGAGAGGGTCCAGGCGGATTAGTGTCACCCTTGACAACCCAAGGTTTGGAAACCTTAGGCTTCTTAGGTTCAGTAGAGTTTGGTGGTGATTTATTTACTCTTGATTCATCATAAGTTTCAGTATGCATATGTTCATGATAATTATTATGATGAGAGTAATGCTCATAAGCAGGGTACGATGCATGATAAGCAGGGTAAGCATGCATCGGATGATGAGCGGGATAGTAAGGGGGATAATGAGGTGCAGCATAATATGATGAATAAGCAGGTTGCACATAATAAGACTCATTTCCATACCAAGCATTATCATTTCTGTGATTTCTCTGCTTCTTAGGTTTGGTTCTTACTTGCTCATTAACAGACGACTTAAACTTGTTACTAGTCTTATTATTTTTGCTCTTATCAGCAGACTTATTAGGATTGCTCTGCTGTTTAGCTTTACTAGTTTGATTTTCAATTTTAGGCTCTTTCACCTTTTTAGCCTCTGGAGATTTCTTTTCCTTTTTCACTTTTTCTGGTGAAGTGGGTTCAGCTGTCTGAACATATAAGATAATATTGTTGTTATCAGCAAATATGAATTTTTCAGTACGGTTCAGTTCTAAACTTTCTTTTACTAAGGGTGTTTTATGTTCACTAGTGGTGTTCACTGATGCAACAGAAGACTTATCATGAGTGGATATTATCTTTTCAAGTTCCATGATCTTTACTTTGTAAACTTCACATTCTGCTTTCAGAGATTCATTCTCATGCACAAGATTTTTATACTCAGTTGATTCTTGCGGTTTTTCAACGTTAAGTTTCAGTAGAGAATTTTGCTTTTTCAGCACAGCCATCTCTTCCTTAAGCTTTGCAAATGCATCAACAACATTTGTGTTGTTTTTCATCATTTGTTCAAATGTACTAAATAGCTCATTTTCATTTTCAGAGAGAGTTACCTCATTGTCAGAATCCTCTGATTATTTGGCCATGAGACAGAGTAGTGCAGATGTCTCTTCTCCAGCAGAGTCATCTTCTGATGTCCTCGAATCTGAATCAGACGAGTAGATGGCTGCTATCTTTTCAGCTTCAGCCAACAATACTTTGCTCTTTTGATATCTCCTCTCTTTTCTAGCTTTCGTTTCTTCCTCTGTATATTTCTCAACTTTAGGATATGGGCAATCCTTGATGAAGTGTCCCAATTTCCTGCAATTATAGCACATTAGTTTGAATTCAAAATTATCCTTACTTTCATGAGAATAAGAGTTAGGGTTAGAAGTAGAAGCATTGTTGTATTTGTTCTTCATTTTTCTTTTGTAGAACTTCTTGAACCCATTCAACAACAACGCAACGTCGCCAGCAGTGTACTCCCTTTTATTGAGCAGTGTGGTCTCATCAGATGAGTCCATTTCCTTTGTTTTTCCAGCTGATCTTCTGAATTTTTCTGCAGCAACAATGGCAGCAGTGGAATTTGAAGTTGATGTCTCTTCTATTCCCATGCTTGGCAGTTTATACTCGTATGTCTTGAGTACAGAAAATAGCTCCGTTAAAGAGATCTTCCCCAGATCCCTTGATTCTTCCATAGTTGTGATCTTCATGTTGAACTTGGGAGGTAGCGCCTTTAAAACTTTAACTGTGATCTCTTTATCAGTAAAGGTCTTTCCCAATTTTAACACGTTTTTCAACGTCCTTGTAAACCTCGAATCCATCTGGTCAATGGTTTCTCCGGACTTCATTTTGAAGTTCTCCAACTTCTCAAGGGCTATGCTCAAGTTGTGCTCATTGATGGCATCAATGAGTGAAATCAGATGAGTGGTCAACTATGCTGAATCTGCTAAGTGTTAAATCATCATAGTAGTCTTGCGAATCAGATCAGCTTAGTCTGCTGATAGAAAAAGTTAGAGAAATGTTTTTAAAGTTTAGAGGTCTATTCACCCCCCCCCCCCCCCCTCTAGACCTCATCTGACCACTTTGGGACCAACAAGTGGTATCAGAGCTGATTGGTTCACCTGATCCACTGCCTGATCAAACGAACTTGATCCTTGGTGTGTTTTTCAAATTTTTCAAAAAGAGCATATTTTGAAAAATCAAAACTTTTTGAAAAATGGAGTGCATAAGCCATGTTTCTCACATTGGCCATATGGACTTTGAAAATTGGAAAATCAGAATGGAGATCCTTCTTGCTGCTTACAATGAAGACATGTTTACATGTATCACTAAAGGACAATTCAGATTTAAGAAGACTGTGAAGGTTGCTGACCAACCTGACCAGATTGTTGACAAAGAGCTGGATGAGCTGACACCCAAAGAAGTCAAGTTAGTCAATCTTGATAAAAAGGCTAAGTTCATCATGTTCAAAGTTGTAGACAAAGACAGATTTCAGAAGATCAAACATTTGCAAACAGCAAAAGAGATGTGGGATAAAGTCTGAGAGCTAAGCGAAGGAAACGACGTTATCAAAGAACATAAGCTCAGTGTGGCTCTTGAGGAGTTTGAAAATTTCAAAATGAAGTCTGGTGAAACGATTGATCAAATGGATACAAGATTTACCAAAACTCTGAACGAAGTTCTAAGACTTGGTAAAAAGTTTTCAGACAGGGAGATCACCATGAAGGTTCTCGCGGCTCTTCCACCTAAATTCAACATGAAGGTGACAGCCATGGAATAATCAAGGGATTTAGAGAAGCTTTCTCTTTCCGAACTGTTCTCATCTCTCAAGGCGTATGAGTATAAGATGCCAAGAATGGGATTAAATGTGTCAACCAGTTCAGACCCAACTGCTGCACTTATCGCGTCAGACAAGTCAAGAAAATCAGTAGACAAGTCAAAACAGAAGACTCTGCTGAATTCAGAAAAGACATACACTGCTGACGACGTCACCCTTCTTTTGAATGATTTTGAGAAGTTTTATAAAAAGAAAATGAAGTTAAAATATAAAAATGCTATTTCATCTTCTTCTGATCATTTTCAAGAAAACAGGGATTTCTCAAAAGCAAAACTTAGAGACAACTATGACAAAGAGTACGGACTCTTGATCAAAGATCATCCACACTCATCATCTGAGAAGTTTGCTGAAAAGGAAAAGCGTGCCAAAAAGAAGCGTAAGCTTAGTAAGAGCAAAACAAAGTTAGCTGATGCGGCAAAGCTAATAAACTCCTGCACATCTTATTCAAACCGTCAGTCGTCTGATAAAGAATTTGAAGAAGTACCTGGAACTTTATGCTTAACTGCCATAGAATCTGATGATTCTGAAACTGAGGTAACTTCTACTAAACTGCACTATTTAAATCAGTTGAATAAATGTTAAATTACAAATTCAAATATTGTTGGTGCATTTGCCAAGCTTAATGAAGAGATGACTCTGCTGAAAAGAGGAAATCAGATCACTGAAACTTTAGGTTGTAAAATCTCAAGAATCACCTGACTACAAAAGGCTTGAGCATGATAATGAAACTCTAAAAGCTGAGTATGCAATTCGTATTAAAAATATAAATGAAATTGAAAGAAGTAATTGCATCGTTCTATAAAAAGGAATCAGAGGCTTAAAAGAAGAAGTTTACTGATGCTCAAAAGGTTAGAAAACCTAGTAAGCTACCTAAGACTAAACAGACTAGTAAACTCATCAGTCGAGTAAGCTGAAATAGGCTGCTGATAGGAGTAAAATTAAAATGTTAAGTCTGCTTAATCTATGGAGAGTTATTAGATAACTCGGGTAAGAAATTGAGGCAAAAATGAATTAACTGGCAAGAATTTGAATCACATTATGATAATTATCATTATGACATACACTATGCATGCTTATCACATACTTCATGCATCTTACCTTGCTTATGAGCACTGTTTTCATCATGAGCACTGCTTCATGATGAAACAAAAGTCGCTAGATCATCACATGTTAAAGGTTATACTAACCCTGCTGGACCCAATGAATAAGGGGTACCAAAAACAGTCATCTGTTTTATAGGTGAAGCACATGTGAGATGACAAAGATGAGTTGACTGCCCTTGCAAATTTCAACAAGTTCAACAAGTGATCTTACCAGCAAATGTGTACCAACAAATGGTATCCACAAGCAACTTATATCAGATTGTTGCAAACCATCCAGTGATATCAGACAAGTAAGTTGTATCAGACAAGTGGTGTCAGACAATTGGTATAAATCAACAAATGGAAGACGCTACATTTGGAGATTTCAAGGAAGACAAAATTGTTGGAAATATGAAGCTTACCAAAGAACAACAAGTGGTGGTTAGACCATCAGAAACCAACAAGTGACCAACAAGTGGTGTTAGTCAACCATGTGACATTTGTCTTTCAGCTCTCAAGAGTTGAAATTCGGTTTGTTGATATTGGATTCATAAGTTGAGGGGGAACATATCAGAAGACTACCTCAAAACAGCTTACTGGAATTCAACGGCTGAGTGTTTGTCAAGACTGACTCTCATCAAACTACTTGACTACAGACTCTTCAACTTAGGGGGAACGTGTACGACTAGCGGTACTCCTGAATAAAGAAGAAGTTTTCAATAAGTCAAAATGAAGCATATCAGAAGACTGTTTCTCATCAGCCGACTGGAACTCAACAGCCAATTGACATTCAAGAAGGTCCTACAAGTTGTATCAGACTACATGTGTTATCACCGCAACAAGTGGTATCAGCTGACTAATCTGATATAAATAAGTGGTATCAATTCTTGAAGAAAGGGGGAACAGTTATTCTAGCTGGAGTGATAAACAGCAAAGAAGACTACCTCGAACAGCTAAGTATTCACCTACCTGTCTTCAGCATACTAAGTTTGCAATTTTATAAAGAGAAAAAGGGGAAGAAAGAGATGCAACTAAGTATTGGTGTTGATGACAAAAAGGGGGAAAATAGAGATGCAACTAAGAACCCTTTAAAGAAGAAAATCAAAGAGGGAAAATAACGACCAGTTGGTATTTTTTTAAGTTGTATCAGATCAATTGCAACAAATCATTTCCATCCTAGAGTATGAAGACTAAATCAAAAGACTTGGAAGACGTTCTTAGTTGAAGGTTTTGTCATCATCAAAAAGGGGGAAATTGTTAGTTGGTATTGGAGAAGGTTTTGTTATCATCAGCCGAGTCAAGATAGATGTGTTCATTCTTGAATCAGCAGAGTAACCATCAGCCGAGTGATCATCAGTAGAGTGATCATCAGCAGAGTACTCCCATCAGTGAAGTGAAGTCGGTTAGTAAGCTTATCAACGGTAACAAGCTGAGTGCATTAAATGCGACTGACATAAAGTAGATATCCGTACAGCAGAATGTACAGTGAACAGTCTGCAAAAGCTGTCGTCAGAAAAAAAGACCGTTGCTCAGGATTAAAGAGTAATTTCACTTATCTTGAACGGGCAGAAATTCAAATACGAGAGTATGAATAGACCAGAGACTGAAGATTGAAGCGAGACTTGCAAAATCCAAGATCACATCTATAGAGCAAGATCCATCAGTTGAGTCGTCTGCTCGCAAGCGAAGTCATTTGTTGACGAAGCTTTTTGTTTAAGAACAAAGATCAAACGTTGTCTGTCTAAGTGACTTTCAACTGAGAATTGTAAGGAGCTTATATCCGTCTTTGTGAGTGATATAACTTCGTAGTATAGGTCTTCTGAGTGATTTCCTGTACTGAGTGTTGTGAGAAGTAAAGATCCATCTTAGTGAGTTATCTAGCTTCGGAGAGTAGGATTTCTGAGTGATTTCTTACTGCGCACTTGTGTCTTTTCATTTGTTGAATTGCGCAAGCTTTGTATATTGTAAACTGCGTGTTTATAGTATAACCCAAGATCTTCGTGACTTGGAAGAGTGGACTAAAGGACTTAAATCCATATAACCACTATAAAAATTCCTTGTGTTTGATTACTTGTTTTTAACTTGCATATTTTAATAAGTAAACAAACGTTTAAACGACAGAGCTTTAAACTGAGGAATTTACAAACTGGGGTAAAACTTTAAAGAGGAACTTGTTTGAAAAACATACTTGATAAAATCCGCTGCATACAAGTTTTGAAACTCTTGAGTTTATCTGAATCAGATGAATGAAATCAGATGAGTGGTCAACTCTGCTGAATCTGCTAAGTGCTAAATCAGCATAGTAGTCTTGCGAATCAGATCAGCTTAGTCTGCTGATAGAAAAAGTTAGAGAAAAGTTTTTAAAGTTTAGAGGTCTATTCAGCCCCCCCCCCCCCCCCTCTAGACCTCATCTGACCACTTTGGGACCAACAAATACACTCTTGGATCAAGCTCGTTGATCAGTCAGAAGATTCAGTTGAACCACCTCCTCTGATACCATTTGTTGGCCCCAAGTGGTCAGTTGAGGTCTAGAGGGGCGGGGGGGAGAGGGGGGGGGGGGGTGAATAGACCTCTAAATTTTTTCAAATTTCTCCAACTTTTCTTATCAGCAGAGTAAGCTGATCGAACTGGTGATACTACTTAGCTAATTGCGCACTTAGCTTAAACAACAAAATTGACCACTAGTCTGATTTACTTATCTGATTCAATTTAAATCAGAGTTTTAAACTTGTATGCAGCGGATTTGTCAAGTGTTTTTCAAACAAGTTCTTTACTTACTTAACCGATTTTGTCCCAGTTTTTAAACTCCTTTTAAAATCTTTTAGTTTGCTCAAGTGTTTGTATGCTTATAAAATATGCAAGTAAAAATGCAAGTAATCAAACACAAGGAATTTTTATAGTGGTTATATAGACAAGAATGTCTTTTAGTCCACTCTTCCAAATCACGAAGATTTTGGGTTATACTATGAACACACAGTAAATAGTACACTCTACTTGTGCTTTTACAACAGATGATGAAGCCACAAGTTCGTATAGGAGATCACGAAGAAAACCTATACTCTGAAGTATTTTCACTCACTTAGATGGAAAACTACTTCTCACAACTTTCTCTTTTACAGAAATCACTCAGATTTGTGTTTTGGATTTGTTTCCTCAACTTGGCTTTGTCAACAGATGACTCGGCTAATGGTGATCTGTATTTGAGTTTTTTTTTTTTTTATACTTAGAAGATATTGCTTGCTTTAATTTTCTCTCAGTTGTTGTGATTGTCTCTAACTCTTGAAATCAGATCTATTTATACTTGAGGATTTGAATATCTGTCCGTTGAGAAATGACAGATTTTGAGATCTTCCTCAAGTACTGGTCCTTGTTTCAGAACGACTTCTGCAACTGTTCACTGTACAATTCTGCTGTACTTTCTGTCAAGTCGCATTTAATGCACCTTGCTGATCCGAGGTTTCTCTTCAATCATTTGTCTTTAATAGCCTTATCTTACAGCATTTATTAGACTGAGTGCATTTATTATCGTTGTAATAACTTCCTGATCACTTCCACTCTGCTGATCGAATCCACTCTGCTGATGAACACTCTGCTGATTCAAATCGAACACATCTGATTTGACTCTGCTGAAATCCACCAGTCTGATTCCGTACTCAGCATCAGATCAGTAGTCTTCTGGACCAAACTTCAACCCTTCTGATTTTACTTGTCTTCTCATATTGAATTTTCAGAGGCTTGCTAAGTTTCCATTACTTAGCTGATGACTTTTGGAAATCATCAAAACCTCCCTTTACTTCTTCATCTTCATCCAACATGTTCACTCTTGGAGTTAATAAATTTTCCAATAATTTTCCCCTTTTTGATGATGACAAAACCTACTACTAAGAAATCAATTTCAATATGTTCCCCAGTTTTCAGTTTGTCTTCACACAAAATTTCGATGATGGATAATTGTTCTTCAACCTGTTCTTCATAAAATGCATTGTTTGAACAGATTAAAAAAAGAAAAATGTTAAAACATAGTTTATCAAAATATAACAAAAAATATGAAGAAAAATAAGAAAAGGTAGTTGAATCAGCAGGATCAACTGAGGTTTCAGGATTATGAATTCATCAACAAGGAATAGATCAACTCTGACTTTTCCTTGTATTCTTCAAAGTGCTTCATTCTATTGCTGATTACTCCTTCTTCTTCTTACATTGCGACTACTGCCTTCACCTGATGCCTTTCTTCTTCTTCTTCTTCTGTCTTCTTCAGCTCTATCAGTTGCGTACTTCTTCTTGTATTCCTCTCTTCTTCTTCTTTCTTCTTCTTTTCCCTTTCGTCATATCTGCTGATCATTGAGGAGGTTGTTGACTTCTTATCAGCACTCCTTGGTGGTTTCTTATCTCCACCTCTTCCCCCTTTTTGTTAGCATCAAACCTCAAGGTCTACTTAGTTGGTCAATTTATTTGGTGTTCCCCATTTTATGAGTTTGGAGCATCCTTGTGTTCTGTTGCATTGGATTTGTGCTCCTTATTCCTAATCTGCAAAATAGATTACTGTTTTGGTACCCTTTGTTCATTGGGTCAAGCAGGATTAGTACTATTTTTCACCGCCTAAACTTGTTTAGTCTTAATAGGTTTGGTTTTAGCTGCCTCGTTATTTTTCTTTTGTACATGCTTCTTAACATTCTTCCTTTTACGATGCTGCTTATGTTCAAAATGAGGTTTATATGCAGGATATGATGCATGATATGGGGTATAAGCATGTATATTGGATGGATATGGCGCATATTGCAAGTTAGGTGCAAGGTATGAATGTACAGTAGGATAATATAATGGATGCAAATTTTGATATTCATACTAAAGCTCATATCCTTGCCAATTTGTATGATTATGATAATACTTTGATTGTCTTTTATGAGGTTTCTTATCATATCTATAGGCTCCATCATTACCTTTCTCCTTAGGCTTAGCAGAGTGTTCCACATCTTTGCTCTTAACAGCTGAATGAACCTTACTAGACTGTTTTCCCTTAACAGTTGTATTGGTTTTATTTGATTGTTGAGCTCATGTCTACTGTTTTGACTTAGTGGAGTTTTTGGCTTTGTTGTAACCAACTCTTGGATTCCTTGGTTTTCTGGCAATAACTTCATCCATTTTTGGAGATTCTTTGCTTTTAATTAATAGGAGTATTCTACCATCATTTGTTGATATGAATGTTCCTTTAGTCATTTTTTATGTAGAGTTCATGACTTAATCAAAATCCATCCCGGTTTTGTCAGTGGCATGTCTCTGTGCACACAAGATATTATCTAATGATTTAGATGAGTCTATGTAAGGTGAAAGTACATTTTCTATTCAGCATTTTTAGATTTTAAATCCTTATTTTTCATTTCTAATGTTGTGTGCTCAATCATTAGAGCTTCATAACCATGCTTTGAACCATGCATTCAACACAATTCTTTGTGTTTTCTAACTCACTTTCTCATTTGCAATTTTCCTCTTTAAGCAGGTTTAGTTCTTCGGCTATCTTAGTGTATTTAAAGTTGATGTTGATATTTGTCATTCAAATAATATTTAAATTGGGGACTGATAATAAATCGTGTCGAGCAATCAAATTTTTAGGGGATATATTGAGCTTTGTGGGTGATACTTTAAGTTAATAGTGTGGGGGATATATATATATAATAAAGAATAGATTACAATTCATATAATTTATTATTTAAAATATATTGCGGCCTTATGCGGTTTATGTGGTTTTTGATAATATAAATCCAAGACCAATTGCAACTTGCGGTCTTTTTTTCAAGAAGGCCAAGGCCAACCCATTTATCCTTCAACCCACAAGTTGTGGTCGGTTTGGGTTGGGCAAATTAGTTGGGACGGTTAGACTTCGTTGAACATGTTGGAATTTTTAAAAGGTTTAAATACTTCAAGCAATGAAATAATTTTGTAACTATCAAAATTGATGGTGACATAAATCCAATAATACCCCTTTAATGCCCATTATGTGGCTCATCAAATTCTTTGATCTTAGAGGTCTCATATACACTATAAATAGGGGTAGGGGTCTTAGTAATATATACACTCACTAACTAGATGCATCCACTAAAATATTTTCATATTGTTCAAAGGGCACTAGAGATAAGGTTTAGTTCTTGTCTTTCTGTGAACGTGCTCATAGACGAGGACGTCGGCGTGGCCATTGGGTTTTATCTTGGGATTGTGATCAGCCGCCAATACTTGCACAAGGGGAGGCAATCACTTTCTTATGACAGCGCCTAGTGACGTGACTCCTCTACAGGTCAGTCGTTTTATATTTTAATTATTTTATGTCATATATCATATTATAAAATTATATCAATTGTTTATTTTCAAAACTATGATTTATTTAAATTTATTGTAAAAGCAAAATTTCCCAACAAATCTAAGAAAGTGATTATATTTGTAATTTGTGTTTAGCAAGAGATTTGAGGGGTTTGAATTCTCTAACAGTTTCATCTTATGTTTCATTGAGGTACTTCGGAGAATTTATGCAAATCAAAAGTTTGTCTGTTGCAAAAGATTTTGGGATATATCGAAGGAGCATGTATATGTCTGTTAGACTATTTTAAGAGGTATAAAATTCATTGAAGAATCAAAATTAAGGTACGGTTTATAATCAAAATTATTTCCTTTCATCTAATTCAAATGTGATGTGTGAATGCTGGTATGTTTTTCCATGATGTGTACACATTCAACTTATAACTTGGCCTATTACAATTTATTTTTAAAAATGATATCTGACTATTAAAAAGAATAAATAATTTGTGAATAACACATCAAACTTTAAAAGATCAAATTGTGACTGCTCTTCTGAAGTTTGGCCTTAGTGTGATATGTGCCGATGGTTTTAAATTTTAAATTTTAAAACTATATTACGAAATTGGTGTAGTCCTTGTCGGTCTTAAAGTTGTTTTTATTCTCATGTGTGATTAGCATGAACAGTGGTTAGGATGCAATTTCGTACATAGTAATTGAGAAAATTTATACTGAAACCCATTAAGTGATTAAAGCCTATTTTAACAAGCTTTTTGTTTTGATGGTTAAATGAATTTACATTTTATTATTAAAAGTATTTCTCAAGCCAAGAATTGGTACTGGAGTTCTTTACGTTTATTATGAAAAATAAAAAATCATTTTGATTTATCCTTATAAACTAAATTAAACATTACCAACCATTAATTGGTTTGTTCATGGATGAAGTGAATTAAGGACATATACAATTTTACTCTAATCTTTGAAAAGTACATTGGTGCTTTCTTGTCACAAAATATACAAGCTATACATACATGTAAGAGATAAAGTTCGTATAAAATAAAACTTCAATAACTGGGTTTTATGTGCTTCATGAATTATTTTAGTTTATTTGTGTGAAAGTTACATGTATATTATTATTTAATGGCTAGTTGATTTATTTAATAAATTAATGAAGCATTTAATGCTAAAACTTAATGCCGTTAATGTTTTGTTATTAATATTTATTTTATAAGACGAGCCTTAAAACCAATTTATTAAAATAGAATAAAACACCCTATTAAAGACATACTTAATTCTTTTGACCTTGAATGTATTAATTCTAGCATTATTATAATCTCCAATGACATTACATAAGTAATATATATGGGGGTTACATTATTTTAATGTCATAAAAAAATAACCACAATAAAACAATTTGTGAAAAGGAAACATTCGTCTGGGTGAAGTCTAATTGCTTCCCTTAAATTTGAAGTTTATTCATTTTGAACTATCGATTTTTGGTGAAATAAAGATTTGTCCATTATCCGATTTTTTTTTTTTTTACAATGATAAAAACCATTATTAAAGATATTTTAAATTGTAATTTAGTGCATTAATTTCTTTGTGGCAATATTTTGATGGAGTAATTATGAAGTCGTTAAGGTGCAATTACTTGTTAAGTTATGATTTAAGGCCATAAAAATTTATTTGAGCTCGTTGGAAAAAAAATGATTTTACATTTCAAATGATTATATAATTTGCCATTCATATATTATAGTTGGTTCAATATTTTATACTATGAGCTGATAGTATGATATGGAGAGAAAAAATGTATGCATTACTTAGTGGTCATAAATGCATTTATTTGGCAATTATAATCATACACATGGACTATGGAATGCTTTAATCAATATAAAATTCCTATAGAGGTCAAGAACTTATTTTTTGTTAAAAAAAAAAAATTTATATTCAATGCACTAAAGCTTGTTTATATCTTAACGGCAAAGTTGCCTTTTCCGGAGAGATATCTATAATGGTTATGGTTTAATTATGAAGAGATTTCAGTACTTGTGTCTAACTTTTATGTTTTAAATATCAAATTGCATGTCGTGATAAAATGATTTAATCGGCATGTGATTAATTAAGAAACTCCATGCTATTCTAATATGGCAAATGTAATTCGATGCATGTACAGATTTGCTAAAGGTCATATCATCTTTGTTAGCAAAGATAAGATGCTTATATTATATGTTGCTTGCTTAATTGATTACTAGACAAATAATAATGCATGGAGAAATTGCACTTAATTGATTATTTGTAAGTGTCACTTGAATTTCCATGAATATGTTTTCAACTCTCTGTGAAAAAATAAAATGTGCCTTATAATTATTTGAGATACTAAAATATTGAGTTGAAAGAAAATAATAAAGTATGTTATTTTGCTAAGAATTTTAAGTGCAGATACTCAAACACAAGGTGTTTGGTATGCCAAAAAAAAAATGTTAGTTTTATTGAGGCATGCATATATAAAATATTTAAAGTCTATAGGCCTCATTTGTTATCTTTGAGGTAAGTGATTGTTGTTATTAATCAAAGAGAAGCTAAAATTGTTCATACTCTTCTGCAAAATATGTGTTGGGATATCTCGGTTGTCAAAACAACGAGAGTGCGGAATTTAAAAAATTTATGAGATACCCATCAGTCCCAAGATATAATTTCCACCTTATGTATGCGAAAATGTTGAATCAAACAACAACAATAAACATAAAGGGGGTGATATGCGATTTTTACCTCACCACAGGCAAGGTGGTGGTAACCTCCGGCTTTGTTGTTGATTCACAAGCAGTGATCCAATTGTCTCACCTCTAGAGTTTATCCACACCAGCTGGATTGTAGTAACACCTTCAAGTCACAGGCTACGAACTAGATCTTGATAGTTGTCAATGGAGGAAGAAGCAGATCTAGATTCAGATCTAGATCCAGATATGGAAGACCAGAGAGAGAGGGGGGCGGCGCAGGCAGGGGACGGCTAGGGTTTATGCAAGAGTGTGTAAGATTGTGTTTGAGTCTCTCCTAGACTCCTTATATAGGCCCCCTTAGTGAACCTAGTCTTGCAAGACTTCTTCTGGGCTATTAATTAAAAGGTCCATGTCTTGCAACTTAAATTAATTAACCCATTAATTAAATTAGCCCAATTAATCTAATTAATTAATATCTCTCAATTAATTAACACTTTAATTAATATTTAATTAATTAGACTATCTAATTAATTAATCTTCCAATTGAATTAACACTTTAATTCATTTATTGATTTAACTCCCTTAAATCAAATATTTCCTTTTATGACTGTCACTGTCCAACTGTATTGTGTGTGACCCTCTAGGTTCACCATCAATTGGTAGCAGGCCCACGAACCCTTCGTGGTTTAATTTACGAGCAATTAATTGCTCCGATCAACTAAACCCTTTTATTTGACCACTCCATAATTAATCTCCCTTATTAATTCAGGAGTACCCACACCTCATGGTCGATGTCTAGCCACAAGCCCATGAGGCCCAACTTCAGGTGAATTGATATTTGTGAACCTCACCTCTTATAACTGCCATGTACATACGGTCCTTCTATCGACTTAATTTCCCGATCGAGACCTAGGGTGTGTGAATTGATCGGCACCTTTAATTATCTCGATAACTATACTTTCTAATTCGGGATAATAATCCAGTGTGACTGCTAAATTTGGAAACCCCTTTCCAAATTCGTCACCGACCGTGGCCACGGGTTTCTCGGATCTATTATCTAAGAATCATATAGAAAATTCTCTCATCCATTACGATGAGTCGGTAGATTCCATATTGGTACTAACCACCCGCGTACACAACTATACGCACCCAACTTAGGCACATTATGGTCAGGCTACGTGACATGCACCTAGATCAAAGTACGTATACCCATGCACCGAATTCGCCCTAGCACCTCAAGTTTAAGGACTAAATCGTACACTATTATAAGCCTTGAGAAACATCCCATCACCGATATGCGTCATGCGCTTCCACAATGGGTTTCTCTGTACGGGTCGTTCGATGCGTTCGATCCCCTATCGAAACACCTACTCATATGCACTAACATCAAATGTCTTGTTCACGAAACTCTACAAATTCACTCCATGTGAATCATGCATATTCATACAAGTTTTAGCGATTCCTTCGATAACCCGTCTCGTTCGGAATCTATGACTTGGAACGTGTTTTAAGATCACGACCTTAGAGACTGTTTCATGATTGCACTCAATACCGAAGTGAATCGTCCCGTAGTCAAATGTGATCTAAGGATTTCATCCAATCGCTTAAATGTATTCGCGAGAGATGAAGTTGGCCATTGTTTATTCTATACAGTTATAAATAAACGCGCGTATTATTCATAAAATCAAATATTGTTTATTACAGAATAGACCTATTACAAGCTAAAGTGAATTGGCTTGCTGGGCACTATCCTATCAATATGTGGGTCTATGTGCTGGAATTTCTTAATCTTGCGTAATGGTATGGTCTATTTTTATTGTTAGAAGTTACATGTAACTCCAATGGCTAATTAATATTTAAATATTGAACCTTTTGAATACTAGACATCAATGCCTATAATATGTCTTTATTATGAGAGTTACATATATATCAGTGCATTAAAAAATTAGAATAAAGTTATTTGCTAGCCTATAAACAATTTTAGGCATGTTGAAAGTAAACTAGTTTAATTATACCATGAAAGGTTGTGATGCATGTTAAACGAAAACTTATATAGTATATAAGTAACTTAACATTTTCCAAATGTTTGGGTAAATTACGAACTTATGTGGTGATAAGCTATCTTGATATTATAAATAAAACCTTATAAATGTGGGGGTTTTATAAACCTTATAAATGTGGGGGTGAAAGTTTTATCCAAGTTGGATTTTCATAAACAATTGTGAGAAGGAAAAAACAAATCGTCTATGCTAATTAAATTTTAAAGACATTTGTTTTCTTATATTTAAAGCATATAATTATCATATATTATTACTCATTAAATATAAAGTATTGTGGTGATTACTTTGATGAAATTAAAATTTATTGTGGATAAAGACATTATTGTCTTAATTTAATTCATTAATATGAAATTATGATATGAGCTATTGTGAAAAGTATAAATTGACCGCTTATCATTTCTTTATGACATATATTATAGTGTAGAAGTTGAGCACTATGATTGGAAATCAAATGATGTGTAAATAATTTATTTTGATTAAAAGAAAATCAATGAGAGGGAAATTCCCTAAATAACTTGTATCATAAGATTCGAACTCATGCTAGCATTGATGGAGGAAAAGTCTGGGAAAAAAAAAGAAATTGATGGCGAGCACATCATGATTATTTAACAATTCTATTTTGTTGAGTTATTACAATAACATGTGCACGTACACGAGTCAAAAGAATATTGCACATATCATATGCAACGCAGCTAGCATAAGGAAAAAAAAACATATTTGAAAATTAAAACTAAGAGGCAATATATAATAATTTCACGAGGTGGAATTTTGTCTCAGGACTAGCTATAAAGTCTAGATCCTTAATCATCCAGGGGGATGGGCGTAAGCTCTTAAAGGAGTCACCTCCGGGAGTAACCCAACCTTTGTGATTGGAGACCCATGAAGAAGGTTTAATGGGTAGGAACAACCTGTAATGCGTGATTCGTTTAATACTAATTTATAGGTGAGCACCTCCTTCCCATCCCTATGGTGATAGTATTTCATAATGTGATATTACGGTTGAGTTTAACCCTTAATGAGATCAAGGCGGGGATTCCGCAGGGTATAGGTCGCACGTACCCTAGGAGGTTTCACCTAAGTGAGAGTTGCCATGGGGCCGTGGCTATGGGTTTGGGCTGACCCTAGAAACTCTTACGAGAATCAAGATTCGAGCGCATGGCCGTTAACGCACTGACCCGCGAACTAATACCGATGTCGATATTGTGTGTGTGATGTATTGAAGTTTGGCCAAGGGACCTAATTCAAGGCGCTTTCACTATTACGGTTTCCCCAAATGAAAATCATCAACACTAAGTGTAGGCTCAAGCCTGGAAGGATCCTGCACCCATTGCACAGTATTTTAGTGCCCTTTTATTTCCAGTAAGCATTCTTTAAAGTTTTAAAACTTGTGGGGGATTGCTGGAATTTTTAAAAGTTTTGAAACTTCAAACAATGAAATAATTTTGTATCTATCAAAATTGATGGTGACATAATCCAATAATACCCCTTTAATGCCCATTATGTGGCTCATCAAATTCTTTGACCTTAGAGGTCTCATATACACTATAAATAGGGGTAGGGGTCTTAGTAATATATACACTCACTACCTAGATGCATCCACTAAAATATTTTCATATTGTTCAAAGGGCACTAGAGATAAGGTTTAGTTCTTGTCTTTCTGTGAACGTGCTCATAGACGAGGACGTCGGCGTGGCCATTGGGTTTTATCTTGGGATTGTGATCAGCCGCCAATACTTGCACAAGGGGAGGCAATCACTTTCTTATGACAGCGCTTAGTGACGTGACTCCTCTACAGGTCAGTCGTTTTATATTTTAATTATTTTATGTCATATACCATATTATAAAATTATATCAATTGTTTATTTTCAAAACTATGATTTATTTAAATTTAGTGTAAAAGCAAAATCCCAACTGAACACCCCTAGAAATTAGACCGGGTTTGCTAATGGAATTTGGAGCCATTGTTGATGATATCAAGTTTTTAGCGGATTGCATCGGATTGTGAAGAATCAAACATGTTCGTATAGAAAACAACCAAGCAACTCACTCATTGGCTAAATTTTCAATCGGGAACCTATTTTTTTTTTTAGATAATGATGATGATGATGATCATGTAGTAGTGCATACAATTTGGAAAACTCACTTGGATATGTAAATATATTGTACTCTAATTATGTGGAAATAAAATGTTGCCAAAAGATTAAATAAAAGGTATTGGAAAATTCTACACTTTTCTATCGAGCTAAATGCAAAAAAATCTTATGTGCTTGCTTTGTCTAATAGGCAAAAAACCATATGTATTGTTTTTACTAGCGAAAGCTCCCTGTATTTTTTTATTAGGAAAAAACCTAAGTTGAAATTCCAATTCATAAATTATGGGGAGATTATTGTCAATTTTTTAAGTGAAATTGAGAGTTATTGTCAATTTTTAAAGTTAACAAGGGGATTATTGTTAATTTTTTAATTGAATAGGGTGTGTTTGCATCTTTTAATTGGGATATAATTATCATTTTGGCTTGTTGGGTTTATTTTGCTAATAAAAACTACACATAAATTTTTTTTTCAAATTAGGTAAAGCATATGGACTATTTTTGCATTTCAAGGTTGCTTTTATATCTTATGTGCAGAAGAAAAAATTATTTGGTGCATCCGTGGTATAACACAACGGGAAGATTAAATTCAGTTCCTAAATTTAAGGGAAAATTGGCTTCATGATCTCAACTCCATGTATAGGTATGCAGATACTAATTTGATTAAATCTCAATCGTTTTCTGGACCACGTCATCCATGCAACGATTGTACCAAATAATCTCTCGTGCGGAAGATTCGTCTCCAATGATTTCTAAAAATATCCTTTCCGTAGAATATAGCTATACATATATTGCTTTTTTTTTTTTTTTTTTTGAGAAAATATTAGCTTAAATCTAAAGCCAATTCTTATCAAAAAATATCCTTTTTCGTGAAATGGAGGATAATCTGGATGATGATTTTATTAAAAAGTTCATCATCTTCTCTAAAGTTTTTTCTCTAGAATTTTTTCCAAAGTTCATATATAATAAATATGTATCAATTAAGAATATTAAGACCATCATCCATTTACTATCCTCCATTATATGGAAATTCCTACTCACGGTTAATTTGGGAAATTGGCCTCAAAACAATCGACTTTTTTAGATTGTTTGCTTTATTGAAGTTGGATGTTTATTCCTTGTTCTTGGTTTAGTTAACAATTTTCAGTTGTAATGTAAGAGTAACGATTCTTAATATATACTATATGAGAAATATTATTTCTTATTAAGTTTGTATTTTCTTGATTGAGTTCTTGTGAATTAAATTCGTTTCTTGATTAATATTTTCGGATAAGAGAAGTTATTGTACATGCATCATTCTATAGGGATCTTGGAAATTAAGTTTTTTTCTTTTTTGAGAACCCAACAGAGGAATAACATTAATGATCAAAGTATTCAGAGATTACAATGTCCTGAATATAACTAGGAATAGAACTAGTAATAAGAAACACTAGCTTTAGAGGTTAGTTTAGCAAGGTGATGTGCTACTAGGTTGTTCTCCCTAATTGTATGAAGAATTCGAAAGTCTTCTAAACCCATTGCTAATCTTCTAATATCATCAAAGATAGCCCCAAGAACTCCCAATGAGGAAACTGGGCTCAGAATCCTTGAGACCACCGGCAAGCAATCACCTTCAAGTATCAACCGATTCCAACCTGATGCGATACTAAACTCTAAAGCACGAAGTGCTGCCGTAGCTTCTGCTGCTTCAGGGTCTAACGATAATGGTAATGAAGTTGCTTTCCATCCCAAGCAATGGCCTGAACTGTCTCTTGCAATAAAACCGAGTCCTATAGTTAAACCATCCTTAGAAATAGCTGCGTCCATGTTTACTTTGACAAAGCTTTCCGGAGGAGGAGACCACCGAGAAAAGGATCTGTCCATTGAAGGATTAGTTCTACAAAGCAAAGCCGACTGAAAACGTTCGCTGAAATCTTTGTTGGGGTTTTTATGTGTGAATGAAATAAATAAGAGTAAGAGATGTGTCTATTCGGTCCGAAGAGGTACCCTTTGGACCGAAACATTGTGTCCCTTTTCAAGAGGCACTTTTGTGTCTATAAAAATGACACAGAATCTGGCCAATTCTGAATCAATAAAAATAGTAACTAAAAGGAAAATTACTACTCTCTTTTTCTCTTACTTTCATCACAATTTAGTCCGAAATTTCTGTTTGTTCAAGTTCGTTGTGGGTTCATTATATGTGTAAATAATGAATAACAGACTGTTGTATCTTGGGAGACTACCGGGAATCAAATTGTATGCACTGTGGTAGCCCCGAAAATATTGTCTTAAGAAAATTTGTTTCGGCAAGCCTCAGTCTCATTTCCTAGGTTTCGTATATTGATTGGAGTCTTATTGGTTTATCTCGATCCAAGTAAGTATTTCTTACTAGTTTTTACGTTATTATATAATCTAACTTTATTAGAGTTAATGTATGTTAGATTATCTTTGTTTGTTATATGCTGAGATTTATGTTAGAAATATTTTTGATGAAATATTTAAGTACACAGATTGTTAGACACCAACAATCTTAAGACAATAGCATGTTATATGTTTAATTTATCTGTGTAAATGAGATTAACTGCGGAATTATTTGAGAATTTCATATTATGACTGAACCAATAACCTTGTGTGGATTATATTGATCTACGGAAAAAAAAAAATTTGTTGATAGGATTTATGGTGGGGGTTCATGAATCAAGCATCGTAGGACTTAGATGCTCATCTAAGATTCAATTTGGAAATGGATATTCTGGCAATGAGTATAGTACGTCTTGACACAAAAGCAAATCTATATCTTATTCTTTCTAATATTTTGTTAATTCCATAATATAGTTTTGGTAACATATTCTAAATTTAAAACTTGGAATTTTACAAAATTATGTGGATTATTTCCCGAATGTCACCCATTGATATGGATGACAGAAGGACTCATAAATTCAGATTTGAATTTGATGGAATTAATACAATGACCTACTCTGTAGTTTCTATAACCAACTAAGAAACTTGAACATGTGAGTAGATGGAAAAATAAGAAATGAAGGGGTGTGTTCATTGCTCTGTAGATTCACACAAGGGTTGTTCCTTTTCGGAATCAGTGCGACTAAATAGTTTCTTTACAATCCTCTGTTTGAGAGAAAATCTATGAATTGCTAAAACGCCTTTTGGAAACAAATGTTACTGATTAAAGGTGTCTAATGAGAGGCTGTGGGAATTGTAAATACGTGTGAATCGTTGCATATACATAACTTATGTGTTCATGAGTCAGTGCTATTTTAATATGCAATAATCACGATTGTTGTGAGTATTGGCAATCCAATTTTTTATTGTTAAGGAAACGTAATTCTTCCAAGCGGTAATTATGCGGGTGATTATTTGAAAGTAATATGCAATCCTAGATTGCTAAAATGCGATTTCTCAATCCGAAGAATTAATTATTACTATTTATCTAGCACCTATATCAGAGTGATTGAGACTCGGTGCATAGGCAGACGACCTTTTGAATCGGCGTAATTACATTGTCTTTCTACAATTATTGAATGCGACTTGGCAATTCAAATCATGAAGAAAGAAAAAGGGAAACATGTGCTATTTTCAATTTTGGATTGCGAATTCAATGAAAGAAAATAACTTAAATATAATTCAAATAAAAGGCGTTTTTCATTTGGCACAAATTAAAATGAATTACTTATCAAATATTTTAATTGTGTACTTTTCTTACTAGTTTTTACGTTATATAATCTAACTTTATTAGAGTTAATGTATGTTAGATTATCTTTATTTGTTATATGCTGAGATTTATGTTAGAAATATTTTTGATGAAATATTTAAGTACACAGATTGTTAGACACCAACAATCTTTAGCAAAGCGTATGAGTAAATTAGGCGAAATATCATCGGATTCCCAAACCCATTTGTTTTTGCTGAACCAAAGTCAAAATAACAGCAAATCCTAACTCCCTCACGTCATATTTTGAGCATAAGAAATGAAACCAAGCTTCCGTGTCTTCCGTCTCCAAGTAATAATGCGCAAACGGAGAATTTGACAAGGCCCATACCTGCCTTGCATAAGTACAGTAAATAAGACAATGGAGGACTGTTTCCGTCTCGAAACCACAGAGAGGACAAGTGTTTTCAGTTGGAACTCGTCTTTTCAACAGAAGTTGTCGAACCGGGAGAGCCAAAGAACAACAACTCCATACGAACAATTTAACTTTTGGCGGAACATGGAGCTTCCAAATCCAACCCCAATCTCGAGTGTTTCTCTCACTTGGACCACCAGATTGTGCTTCCAAAGCTAAGACCTTCAATTCTCGAATCAATCGATAAGCTGATTTTACCGTAAAAGAATCGGAACGATCAAAATGCCATATTAATATATCACTGCCTTGTCTAGTGCCCAGGGGTATAGATAAAATGCTTTTGGCCTCTGATTCCCAAAATAAGTTCTCAATCAAATCTCTATTCTAGCTCCCAGTAGACTCATCAAAAAGAATATTTACCTTACTGTTTAGATCAACTTGGTGTGGATGTGAGCAGATTTTGAAAGCATGAGGACTGGGCAGCCAATTATCTTTCTAGATTCGGATACAATTACCATTTCCAACCCTCCAACGAAGTCCCGATTCAAGAATCTTCTTCGTTCCCCAAATGCTTCTCCAAGTTAGGGAAGGATTCGACCCCAAAGATGCTTCCAAAAAATCGATACTAATATATTTAACTTCGCAATCATAAATTTATTTTCACTTTTCGCAATCTTAAATTGACTTTGAAATTGCTTCAATAGCTCGAAAGAAACTTGAAGTGGAGATCGGCATTTTATTTATGTCTATAGTTTGTACTCTCTTTTTTATAATTCTTCTATAGTTTGTACTTTACCTTCGTCTTTTGTAGAATGAAAATTAATAAGTACACACCAAGGGTTGTTCCCGTTCGATTTGGCTACTAAGTCTAGACTCAAAAAATAATCATTCCAAAATCAAATGTTTGGTTTGACTAACTACAAAATGGCTGATCTGAGAAAGTGAAGCAACCCCTTTTATTTCTATTGATTAAAATCATGGATCAAAATTTTCAACTTTTCTATCGAAAACATCGAAAAGTTTTTCATTTTTGAATGAATATAAACAAAAAATAAGGTGTATTTCCGAAACTCTATATTCTCCTTGAAACTTTATCTTTTTCTTAATTTACTAATTTTTTTCATGATTTTTCCTAATGTTTACGAAAATTTTTGAAAATTTTCCAATATTCAGCTAACCGTGTTATACATCGAAAACGAAACTTTGATTCATAATTAAAACTTACTTTCTTCCCCTTTACTTCAACAATCAGTCCAAGATACAATTTCCATGTTACAACTTTATAACCTTCCAATTTTAGTAGAAAATAACACCTCATGCCCTTTTCATTTATCACAAATTCACAAATGCGATAAATATTTCTTCTCATATTTTATTTATCCATGAAAGTAATTCCTAACCCAACTCATTGGAGCAATACACATGAGTTCACTTTGACGATTTTCTTTTTATCTAATTTTGGTTCCTCGCATGTCTACTGCCACAAACAGCAAAGAAAAACGTGAAATTAAGTGAACTCATGAAAGTGAAATAAATAAAATAATATTAATCAGAATCGATGTGAACCCATTATACGAAAATCGTGAAACGAAAAAATATTTTTAAGTGAGTTTAACGCCTTTTCTCATATTTTTTTGGTTTGGTACCAAATATGTAAATGAGGAATATTTTGTCATATCTAATAATCCTTGACATACATGTGAATTTAACATTACTTTTTTATTGATGGACTAATTAAAATTTTTGGTCAAAATTTTAACCCTAACATTATTTTTAATAATATACACAATTGTGATACTAGGTGCATTTGATCCATTCCCATTTGACAAACCGAAAAGAACATAAAACATGGTAGGCGAGTTTAATTAATATGATTTTTCTGACTAGTTCATCTTTTTAAATTAGATTATAAGTATACTTTATGAGAAAATCTCTCCAAATCAAAGATCCATGGACTAAGATTAACAAATTTAAAATACATCGATGTCAAACAAAATTCGTTGTGAAAATTCATTGGCATTGTTAGTTAATATATCTCAAAAACTATTTTATATGGGGCTGAAAATCTGTTTTATTACATTTTATTTGCATTGGCTAAATAAGATAACTTGAATATTAATATAGTTAAGCAAATGAAGTACTACTCTACCTTTAATATTATTTACTTTGGAATTATCTAATACAACAAAATGAAATAGAAAAAAAGAACGCGTCACAAAATCTCCATCTACCTCCGAAAATTATGGGACGCATGCATTATTAGATAGGATGATAATTCCTATTAAATAGGATCTAACAATAATATGGAAGCTTCTTAAACCAATCCTATTAACTTCCACATTGTCTTCTCCCCTATAAATTCTTCACTCCCATGCATTCTCCATACGAAAACTTTTCTCATATGTTCACATATAAAGTTCTTTTTCCTTTTTTTCTTCCAGGCCTTTTAATTTTTCTTTTTTAAAATTTTGATCTACCAAAATATCGTACAAGGACGAGATTATCGAAGATTGCCATGAAGCTCGACATAGTCCATTGTTTCGAGACTACACTCCCTTATTAGACTTTGATAGGTATTTTCATGAGATGAAGGCTTAGTTTTGGTGTTGATTCTAAGTACATATCAAAATTATTAAAATCAACATCAATTACAATCTCCCACATCATGAAAATTCTTATCCAAGATTAATTTGGGAAAATGGTCTCAAAATAATGAACTTTTTAGACTACTCTTTTCTATTAATTAAGGTTGGTGTTTAATTATTCCTTATTTTTGGTTTTGACAATTTTCAATTGTAAAAGAAGAGTAAACGATTCTTGATCTATATCAATTATATGAGAACTATTGTTACTTGTTACATTTTGTTTTCTTTAATTGAATTCTTGAGTTCTTGAAATGAATTCGTTTCCTGATTGATATTTTCGGATAAGAGAGTGTATCAGAATTTAGACACGCACAATACATTATTCCTATAGGAATCTTGGAAAAGTTGATATTAATATGCATTCATGTTTTGCACTTAGGTAAATTCTTAATTTTTACTTTGAAATTGTTTCAATCGCTAGAGGGATTCAAACAACTTGAAGTGAATATTAATGTTATATAGGACATGTAACTTCAAATTGGCTAAAAACAGTTCAGTATTGGTAAAACTGTTGATAGTTCACCATTCATTGCATGGCACGTGTATAGAAAACAAACCTTCTACCTACCGCTCAAGTTTTGAAAACAAATGTAATTTGTCGCTTTTACCCTTCTTCATTTGTACTTTTTTACAGACTTCCTCACCCAATTTTCTTCACTTCTTCTCCAAGGATTCATACAAAATTAATTTAGTGAATAGCATTTTTGGTCCTCCTTATGGCCCAAATTTTGCACTTTCGTCCCTCTTAAATTTTTAATAGCAGATTCGTTCCTCTTATTAATGTAGTATAACACATTCGTCCCTCTTAAATTTTTTGTAGCAGATTTTGTCCCTCTTATCAATGTAGTGTAACACATTCGTCCCTCTTAAATCCAAAATACATCAATTTTCGTCAATTTTAGAATATATTTTTGATTTAAGTGATGTATTTTATATTTAAAAGGGACTAATGTATTATACTACATTGATAAGAGGGACGAATCCGATATGAAAAATTTAATAGGGACGAACATGTTACACTACACTACATTGATAAGATGGACGAATCTGCTACAAAAAATTTAAGAGGGACGAAAGTGCAAAAGTTAACCCATAATGAGGACTGAAAGTGCGATTTACTCAAATTAATTTCATCATTATTTTGTAGCTGCTACCAAACGAATCTTATTGATATATAAATGTTTGGTAGACCTTTTCGTTAGAATATCAATATCCTGTTAAATGCAAACATAAATGTCTTAAAATCCATTGCCTAATCATTAAGTTGTTTATTGAAAATTAGATAAAAAAAATTCAAGATTTCAGTTGTTATTGTTCAATTGGATGTTGGAATAGAATTTTGGGGTTCTTCATCAATTCGAAAATCTTGATTAAAACCGAAATGGAGCATGAAATCAATATACTATATCAAATTTCCTACAAATCTTGGGCTTGTTTGTTTGACGTTTTCCAAAAAAATTCGTGTTTGGGAAATGCCAAACAAACATATTTTCAACTTTCTGAAATAATTTTTTCATCTCTCAATTTTCTTAAACTACTATCTCAAAAGTCAAACAAACAAAAAATTTCTTATCTCTAAATAAAACCTGTACAAACTCTACTCTGATTTGACATAAAGTAACATATCTCTTACACAATGTATTTCACATAACAAACATGATTTGACAAAAAGTCTTACACATCTTACACCTACAACCTAACTCTTCCAAAAAAACCTACACCTACTTTAATTCTCAAACAACTCTCTCAAAACTCAAACAAACAACATTACGCAAATCGAAATTATTTCACAAACATCAACTACTCTCCCAAACACCAAACAAACAGGCCCCTTGTATTATAATCGGGTAAAATGACCAAATATGAAGAAAATATGCCAATTTTTGTAACCGAGTCGCGCTGACCCAAATTACAGAAAAAACGGATCAGCAACGACCCGAATTCCACACGCGGCCGACGGTGCGTGAGGCCCAATCAGGCCGCCGTTCTCTAAGTTTAATTGCTTGAATCTTTTGAATTTTGAGAGTAGATGGAAGTCTATTATCATAACCTTCAACATAATCTTGATGATTTTTTCTTATATTTATTTGTTCCTAAACATTTTGATACACACTAGTTCAAATTGAACATTTTGCCACCAGAATTTGCATCACCATTGTTGCATCACTGATCCCTTACCAATATCATCTGAAATTGGTGTTGGTGACATGGGGGACTAAGCTTAAGCGTGATGTTTGACTTCTCTAATTTCTTAATTTTTTGTTCCTAAAAGAAAAAGTTACAAAGGGTGTTACGGTAATTACACCATAAATCAATTCAAAATGTGACCGGTTAATTTTACTATTTAGTCGATCATGGTTGAATTTTTTAATATATTTGATTGGATGTGGGACATGAACAATTGGCAGTTTTTTCCATCCCCAACTGCTATTAACCATCCCAATGTAACTTTTCCTTGGGGAAACTAGTTTTTGGTAGTAGCATGTAAATGTGGAAAAATAAAAAACTGATCTCATAAGGGTCCCTCTTATCATTAACTTTTTACAAAGTGGTCCTTCTTATATTTTTTTTTTTCCACTTTATTCCCTACTATGAATAATTTAGTTCACTTTAGTCCCTATTATGAATTATGTGTTTCACTTTAGTCCTTATCAGGTGGTTCCGATAAGACATGACATGCATATGAATATTTTTTAGGGCATTTTCGTTCGTTCAATATTGAGACTATTTGAGATATTGTTTAATTGGTGAGCAATTTTGGTGTTTGAAGAAGATTTTGGGAGAAAACTTTAGTTTGAAGCGAAATGGACGATTAAGTTGGACTGGAATGAAAGCCAAGTTTGGAAGAGATTAGATATTTAGTTTTTTTTAAAATAATTAGAAAGACGAAAATATCTCTGTTAGTTTACTTGAAATGACGAAATTGCCCTCATGAGCATATCACATGTTACCGAAACCGCCTTGGACCACCTGAAAAGGACTAAAGTGAAATAAATAATTCATAGTAGGAATTAAAGTGGGAAAAAAAACATAAGAGGGACCACTCTGTAAAAAGTTAATGATAAGAGGGACCACAAAAGTGGTGTTTACCCATCTCATAATTAATGGCCGCTGACAAGTTTTTATGCAAGTGTTTGAGTGGACATTTTTACTCTACAAATCATAAATTTGAAGCAATTTTTGAACTTTTTTGGTCCAACTATGAAAGTGCTGGCCACATATCCCTCAATTTAAAACCTAGTCCACACCTGATGTTTACTTTCATAATTGGGACGAAAAAGTCCAATAATTGCTTCAAATTTATGACATATGAGGTAAAATGACAAATTTGAATACTTGTGTGATGAACTTGTCAATGACCATTAATTATGAGATTAATTTTACATTTTCCCTTAAACTGATTAGTCTAAAGGGTTAAAAAGATTAAAGAACAAAAGACATGTAGTCGGTTTTAGCATATTTGTGAGAGATGCAATAATAAACAATTTTCTAATAGAATTATGCCTTAGTTAATGTGATTTATTTATCTAATTCAACTTTTTTTCATAAAACTATAGTAAATACATTTTACGAGAAAATCCCTTTCAATCCAAAATCCATGGACTAAGATTGACGAATTCAAATTGGACCGATGTCAAACAAGTTTCACTGTGAATTAAGATCCATCGACATCATTTATATATGTTACAATTATTTTTCTTTTGGATTAATTACAAAATAAAGTTACTCAATATTCGATTTTTGAAAAAAAATCATTTGTTTGTTTCGTTATGCTTGTAAATAAGGTTAACCAATATTTTTCATTTGATCATTTTAAAGCTCGGTTCAAATTCGGCTAACAACATATATTTTATATTATATTGAAGTTAGTTTAAATAGATTATCTTAATTTAAATTTATTTGAACATCTTATATATCTATATATCTTATATATTTATATAAATATATAGGAGAATGGTATTTGACTTTAATTGGACTAAATTCTTTTTTCTTAGAGTTTAGAATTATTTTTATTATCATAATATTTATGATTGGTTAAACCTATTCTAGACCAACCCACGTAAATTAAGGAATCAAATAAATTGTCCTAAATCATAGACTTAAATAGGAAGATCAAATTTTGAAATCGGAGTAATTTTAGGCTGAATATTCGGAAAATCAAATTTTGAAATCGGAGTAATTTTAGGCTGAATATTCGGAAAATCAAATTTTGAATTGGAATACAACATCATTCAACTTTACCTATTTATTTTGCTAGAAGTTGTCATTTTTTCTAACTCAGTTTTTATCTCAACCAATAACCTCCCCCATTTTCTGTCACCAAGCACTAACCATGGCTTCCTTTTCTATTTTCTCATCCAATGGCTTTTTGTTATCAGTGAGAAGTGGCCTAGATATATGTTGTTTAATTTATCTTAATTATTACATTTATTTCTAATAATTATTATTCTCATATTTTTGTGACCATAGAATATGTGCAGTATTCATCAAAATTACGAGGAAGATGTGCATTTCGAAGTTTTTTCGTACGTATTTCCTTTCATTCTAATAAATTTATTACAATATTTGTTTTAAGTTGTTTTTTTTTCATCACATTTTCAGTTTTTTTTTGTTCTCTTGATTGATTAATGTTACTACAATTTTTTATATATTTTTTGAATTTATATTCATCTGATTTCTTATACTTGGTTTTATATTTTTTATGCACTTGTCATTGGGCTAGAGATTTATCTCCTTTTTATATATTTATTTTCAACCATTAATTTATTGTGCTCTTATTTTGAGCAATTTATTTGAATTTGTACTTGCATTTAATTTTCCCTTGCACTATCTTTATTTAAATTCATCGATTAGATTAAATTATAATTTTTAAAATTTTGACTTTTTCATAATCACCTTATAACATCCAAACTGTTTATGAAATTAACAACTCTTTTTTTTTTTTATGATTTGTAATTTTAAGTTAATTATTGCATATTCTTATTTTTTACTTACTAATACAACGATACTCCTATCTTATTTTTTAAGTTGATGGTTTTGTAATTCATGTTCTTTTGATTCATATTATTTTGAATTTAATTTTTATTATGAATTATAGTTCACCACATTTTTTTTATTTGTTGATTTAGGTAACTCTTTATGTAAGTACTGTCATGGTTAAAACTATATATTTATATTTAGTTTCAATATAATTCATATTTATATTTAATTTCTTTTACTTTTTTATTTATAGATTTAATTATAACTTTCTTTGTTCGATTTGTTGCACCAAGGAGTTTTATTTGTTAATTTTTTTATTTAAATTTAGTATTTAAGATTTTATTTAATAGTAATGATTCTTATTTTTTGTTTATTTTTCCATTGAAATTATTGAACCAAAATTTTCCAATGATGTTAGAGTGAAATGCAAAAACACCCGTTGATATAAGGATTTTTTTAGTAGAGCGTAGAATTGGAATGGCGAAAGTATAAGGGGTAGGCAAAATTAAAGAATTTTTTAAGTTCAGAAGGACTTCTTATTATTTCGAAAATGTACAACTTAGATTATTTACGATCAAATTTTAAAAATTTGATTGATTAGAACAACATTTTTGTAATTAAATATGCATTTATAACTTGGTGAGAGTATTATATGCTTATAAATTTCAAACTGAAATGAATTTCTTGAACTTTGAATATTTATAAAGTTCAGAAAGTCATATTTCCCTAAATAAACAATTATTTACATTTTCATATTTCAACATCGATACTTCATACCTAAATGGTTGATTAACAATTTAATGTATTTTCTTTAATATTTAGACACGCTAAAGTAAAAGCCCTATCATTACTATTGGCTGTCAAATAAAATATATACTATATAACAACATCATAAATCAATTATTGTTCTTTCTTAATTTTTCAATTTTTTTAATTTGATCGTGGACTTATGTCCACAATTTATCTTATCGAATTGTTTATGTTCATAATTTTTCATAGCTTAGATATATTTGTGATTTAAAACAGAAAAGGTTGCAAAGGTCCTTAATCGTTTTGTATTTACATTTACTCTTATTATTCTATTTTTGGTTTTTTTTTTAATCGGGATTGAGTATTCATAATACTAGTGTGTTAATTATATGATGATTTCTTCTCTTTGTTTTTTTTAATTGCATACTTATGTTATTATATACTATGTTCTCAGAAGAGTAATATAGTAAAACAAAAGTAGAAAGTTTAAGTACTGCATTTTAAGGAAGCAAGATTTGAGGTGTAATGCGAAAATTAAAAATGTCAAATTGAAATGATTATTATGACTTCTATTCAACTATATTATACTTAGAGAAAATTAAATTTAACATCTTCTTATTTTCTCATTTACATTTATTTTTATTTTTATGGTTGTATTGATATTTAGTAGTGAATCCAATACCTTTGGGCTTTGGGGTAGTCTGAGTAATTATTTCTCAAAGTTGAAGCGTGATTGTGTAATTACACTAAATTTGAGGTGTAGTGAGAAATTTAAAAATAATATTAGGGCTATATCTTGAAAGATTGTTTTTTTATGACATCAACATGTGCCGTAAGTAAATAATATAATGAATCAAATACATACGGAGTAGTTTTATTTATTTTTCGAATTGTTTATGAAAAATTATGAACATAAACAATTCGATAAGATAAATCGTGGACATAAGTCCACGATCAAATTAAAAAAATTGAAAAATTAAGAAAGAACATTAATTGATTTATGATGTTGTTATATAGTATATATTTTATTTGACAGCCAATAGTAATGATAGGGTTTTTACTTTAGCGTGTCTAAAGATTAAAGAAAATACATTAAATTGTTAATCAACCATTTAGGTATGAAGCATCTAGGTCTAGTCTTAAGTTAGGAACCCATTGAGTTGAGTATATGTAAGGAACCTTCTAAACATGTGACATGTGGCGATAGTGTTCCAGGCCACCTCTTTGACTGGTTCTACTAAATTAAAAGTAAATTTGAAATTACATAAATGTCCTTTAACAAAATCTCTCTAAATCTCATCAAAATAGATTCCCTCTAACTAATTATAGAGAACTGCTTTTTTTTTTTCTTCTTTGTGAATGAACGATTTATGCAATTCATCAAACTTTCCATCCTCAAATTGAACTCTTCAAAATCTGGGTTTGCGGCGAAATCTCCCAAAATCCTTGCTACACGTAAGTTTTCTGCAATTCATCAAACTCTCCATCCTCAAATCGAACTCTTCAAAATTCGGGATTGCTGCAAAATCTCCCAAAATTCATTGCTACACAGTAAGTTTTCTTCAATTTAACGTATATTATGTGTGTAATTCTGAAATTGTTAGGGTTCTTGATATTGATGAAATTAGAGATTAACCTTTTTGGGTCTTTATGAAATTCATTTACTAGTACTCATTCTCCCTTATTCAAAAATTAATTTTGAATCACCGCATAATATAAAATGGGTTATTCATATTATTGTTGATTGAAACTGAGCTTTTCAATTTTTAGTTTTGTCATTTTCTTCGTGGTACAATTTATTGTATTAATTTTTTTCAAGTGAATATATCGGTTATATACATATTTTTGTATTTATATAAAGACATGATGGCTATTTCTTTTTCTTTTTCAACCGAAAATGACTTGGATATGTTGGATACCGAGTCCATTCGGCAGTTGATTTTTACTTGTTCAGAAGAGGTAGATAAATTTTATATCGAATATGGTCGAAGAATGGGTTTGATGTTAGAAAGTGTCATAAAAAAGTTAATGACGCTGATATTGTTAAAAACATGGAATGGGTATGTTCTAGGGAGGGATTTCGTAAACCACCTACAAAAGGATGTAAGCGATGATCCAAAGATGAAACTAGGTGTGGTTGTAAAGCTCGTTTTCGAATAGTACATGATATAGTAGATCAATTATATATGGTAGCTGCATTTGACCCCGACCACAATCATCCACTAGAAACTCAAGAAACTGCCCATGTTTTGAAGTGTAACAGGTATTACTTGTTCTAAATTTTGTAGTAATATTAATATATATTTTAAGAGTTTAATTTGAGATAGTAGAAGATGTTTTCTTTGACTCTGATGAACAAAAAGAAGTTGAATCTGTAGCATTCCATGAACTAAGGGATCCCTTGAATGTGTTAAACAATTTTAATGTATCTGATCCAGCCAAGACAAAGTCTAAAGGAGCTCCTCGTGCAAAGATGCAACGTTGTGGAGTATGTAGGTATGTGATTCTTTTATGTATATAATATGTAAATGTTATCTTGTACATTAATTCCTCTCGTATTAACTTGTACATTTTTTATTATTATCATGCAGCGAGCCTGGTCATAAATCTACCACATGTGAGGAGAATCCAAAAAAAAGGAAGGTTGACAAGCTTAATGAGAATGGAATAGGTACAAACGTGACCAATGAAAATGATAACCAATTGGATACTCAAGGCTGTCACAATTCTCTGTGGTAGTTTTACGTTGTATTTAGTTTATGGAGACTCAATTGACACAGTGTTTTGTTATTTTTCGTTATAAACTTGCAATTATGATGATTCCTTGAGAAGAATTGTGATTTTTTTAAATTTAGGATCAATTTTCTTATTTTGTGTTTTGATCTTGATGGTTTGATTGGTTGGTGGACCACTTGGTTTATGTATGTCTCTATTCAAATACAGTTGTATTAGATTTTGAGCTAATGAAGTTTTGTGGGAGACTAGCTATTGAATATTTTAAGACTGAATGTTTTGACTAAAAAATAGTTAAGATTTTGATTCTTTTGCTTCAGAATAAATATTCAATTTTGATTCTTTATTCTCTGTTATTTTGTAATTGGTTTGTGAATATGTGGTAATCAACTCGAGCTCGCAAAAGGATAGCGGTAAAACTGTACAACTGTAAAGAAATAAAGCTAAACCAGGGTGAGTAGTTTGTGTTCAGATCTAAATAATATTTTTAAACCCTTAGACGGACTGAAAAATATGCATTGACCTATTGTTCAAATCTATGCAGGAGGAATATTCATTTACTTGTATAGTACAAAACCTTATCTGCATATATATCTCAAGATAGTGTCGGACCAAAGTTAGATAGTGTTTTGGGAGCAGCCTTTGCGCTACAACTGTTTGTGTTCGATTATGAAAATCCACCACCATTACTCGGGAAGATACCGCGGAAATCTGAATTTATACCCCTGAATGATGACAATGATTTGAACAATCTTGTGAAAATGTACGCGGACCTTGGTGATGATTACATTCATACAAAATTCGAAGATGTCACAAACCCGGATGTGTCGATTGCATAAACAATTGAAGCTAATACTTATGGAGTTATATTTTATAATTGTGAATTTTTTTAGACTTCTCTCATAATTTTGCACTATTATCGTAGACCTCCTTTTTTTTTTTTTTTACATTATGAATTTTATAATTATGAAGTTTTTCTAGATTCGATTATATTTTTTGTTTAACTATCTTATTAATTGTCTTAAAATAATTTTATTAACTAGCAACTCTTGCACGCGGTTCTCACACACAAATATTTATTTGAGTGCAATGTGTTCGAGATTTGAATAGAGTTAGATTCATTAAATTCTTGTTTGAACTTATTTTATTGTAAAAATCAAATTAAATTTTGGACTATATATAGTTTTTTTGGACCAGTTCTTGAATATTTATGTTGAGAAGTGATAAATCTATGCTGATCTGAACTTAATTCAGTTAGATTTGGTTTTGAATAGATGAACAATACTTTTAAATTAAAATACAATTGTTTGACATTTTTCTTTTCAGAATGTAATTGTTTCAAGTTCTTCTGTTGTCATTTGCCTTTGTATTGCTATGTATTTTGGTGTTTTGAGTAGCAGGGATATATTGATTTTGTCAATTCGTGCATTGTTTAGAACAAAATTACATATGTATAAAGTTACACTTTTAGGTAAGAGATTATGGTGTTTTGATTAGCAATTCCATGGGTACCCTACACGATAATTTTTAACGGATAATTCAAAATTAATGATTAGCTTTTTAAAAAAATAGATGAGTTTGATCTCTACTCAATTGTTCATATGCATGTTGGCATTATGGAAGCAAAGCAAAACCAACAAAAGTATAATTACATATTGAATGACATGAAACCGTGTGATGATCTTGTATGAATTTTATTTATAATGTTTGAAAAAATTACTTACTCAATAAATTATCATAATATTTATAGAAAGACAACAATGTTATTACATTATTATATTATTTTACTGTAAACCACAATATGTTATTATGTATCGCAATGACAATATGCACCAATAAAATTATCAATGTTATCAGGCAATTCGATCCACATACATCATTTATCGTAATAGATAGACATACATCATCTATTGCTTAACTTTTCCAAACCATTTCTATTGATAGATTTCGATTTACAGTAATTCAACACTTAACATCAATGTATATCCAAGACTAAAACTGACAGCCCATAATATTTGTTAATAGATAAAAATTAAAAAAAGCCAAAAACTATGCTGAAAGTATTCGCTTTTCCTTGGAGAAAATATTACATGTAGAAAGAAAATCTTCAAATAACAGATATGGGGGAAATTCTTACCCAGATCGGGTTTGGCCGAACCCAAAGTAACTACATGGCAAGTGTAATACACTTGCTTTGGGATTGGATGTAACTCCCTGTAGAGTGACCAATCACAAAGTAAGTGCAATACACTTGGTTGGTGGTTGGATGGGTTTGGCCAAGCCTTGATTGGACAAGAATTTTCACAGATATGGGCCAACACAATATCTGCAATTCACACCCCCAAACTTCTTATACCTATTTTCAGCAAATTTTCACTCCAATCAGATTGTATGCAATCTTTGCTCCTGAGCAGCAAAACGTGTTAGTGGATATAGCTCGTCTCTTGACATAGCACAAATCAAGTTTTTGTATGACTCACCATCCTAGCATAAGAATGTAAATTTACATAAACTAAATGGAAGAATTTATATCAACAGCAGGAATATTGATGACAATCCTATTATCTAAAAACAAGAACACTTGCAAACAAATATTTTTTCCAACTTAAACACTCTTATTTAATTATTCATTTGGAGGGGGTTTATATAGGAGTTTTGGAACATCCCTCCAAAACATAGGAAATAACAATTTGAATAACCTTACATTTTTCTAATATAAACTTCACTCTTGACTTCTAGAAACATAAAACATGACATTATTATCTGATAACAATAATAATAACTCGAAAATAGACTAATAAACCAAATAAGACTTTTAGTAATACCAAAAAGACATAAGGAGTGTTGTTTCCCGAGTGCAGTTTGGCAGTCTCTAGTAAAATGCCCATAACTTTCTCCATAGACCTTCGTTTTATAAACCGCTTATTATTCTGAAAACTAGACTTCCATAGATTTCTAACCATATATTGCAAACCATCTAGTTCATCGTCAATCAAATCAGACTTACGTTTACCCTTTGTGCTGGAACAGATTCTGAAATTGCCCCTACATCACAAAGGTGCCTCAGACGACCATCTTGACATATAAATCCATAATCATCATTTGGCTTCGGGAACTTCCTCACCTTTCAATTCTCTATGCTTATGTAAAGGACATCTTAATTCTAATAAACAAAGAAACAAGCCCATCTCATCATCCCTAACAACTTATATTTCTTCCACCTGTAAATAGTTTACCTTTATCTTTCTTTATAAGCTTGTATAGCTGTATTAAATGGTACAGAAATGAGACCTCGAATATTTGGAAACAAGAAATTCATATATGAGAAACATAAGTAAGTTTGCCCCTGCTTGAACCTCCAAAAAAAGGTAGATGACCAAATCTGCATTGCATCCCATATGATATAAGGATAAATTCTTCAATCTTTATTCCCTATTTTATACCTTGTCCTCTTTTCTTTGTACACGTGTATTAGATACCTCCTTTCCAGTTTAATATCCAGCTAGTATTTTTAGTTTCCCAAACTCATTTTTTGTTTCTTTCATCTCCTTTCTTCCTATAAAAAATCTAGTTGCTAGATGCCATCAAATTGATAATATATATAGAGTACAAAACATTTTTATCTGTGAATTGACAAGTAATGTGCAAATGAAGCAAAATTCTTAGAGAACCGGCATTGACGAAAGATCATCACATCAGTCAGTGTAAATGTATATTTGAAATAATTTGATATTTAATTTCTGTAGTCTGAAAATCTTAGTTTTGCGGCGGATTATTACAACCACATTTGAGGTGGATTGATAGACAAGGTAAAGATTGCTAAATATAACACCAAAGCTTGCGATTAAAGAGAGTTTTGAAACATTAAGAAGTCAGTAAAATAGTACTAACCCGCCATTCACTAAGGCAACTCCAAACATCCGCAAACTCTTTTGGTCCTACCAAATTAATATAACTGAATTCCAGTTACCTTTTTCTTTTTTTTTTTGGTGTGTGTTTTTATTGGACCTAAAAACAGTCTATTTACAGGGCAAATCACCAATTTTTGAAGAAGATTCGGCATGATTCTTGAAGAGAAAAATGAGAAAACGTAGAGTCCTGATGCTGAACTTCTGGTCATTCAGGGAGAGTGCTTCTTGGAGCTCCGTTTCTTCAATATACCCGTTTTGGTTTCTGTCCAACATCTGGTTGCTCCGGATCACATCCGGGTGGGTTCCCGGTGGAAACGAACTGTAGTTCTGCTGCTGCTGTTGAAGTGGGTTGTAGCCATACTCCTGATTGGAGGAGATTTGAGATTTGGGATGATTGGGGGAGATTTGATAATTTGTCGGATGATTGGGGGAGATGATTTGATCTGGGATGAAAAAGTATATTGAAAGGTTAAATGTGTAATTTAGATATTATTATTTATTTAAAAAATTAAAAAATAGGCTTGAACTCAATTACCTGTTCAACAGGTAGTCCATCCCTTTTTTTCAATGGTCGAGATCAAAATCTCATATTTCATTTTTAATCTAATGATAGAGAGATGGGTTCCTAACATATACTCAACTCTAATGATACTAATCTAAGACTTGCCCTGGAATTGGCACAATATGGAGAAGTAGCAGCCGTCTTTGCTCAATTTGGCTCAGACCTTGATGCTGCCACTCAGGCATTACTCAATAGAGGGGCAAGGCTGACAGAAATACTCAAACAACCACAATATACACCATTGCCAATTGAAAAAGAAATTCTAGAAAATGTAAACAATTGTTTACTTATGGAAATATGACTTTCTGAACTTTATAAATATTCAAAGTACAAGAAATTCATTTCAGTTGAAATTTAAAAGCATATAATACTCTCACCAAATTATAAATGCATATTTAATTACAAAAATGTTGTTCTAATTAATCAAATTTTTAAAATTTGGTCGTAAATATTCTAAGTTGTACATTTTCGATATAATAAGAAGTCCTTCTGAACTTAAAAAATTCTTTAATTTTGCCTACCCCATATACTTTCGCCCTTCCAATTCTACGCTCTACTAAAAAATTCCTTATATCAAAGGGTGTTTTTGCATTTCACTCTAAGATCATTGGAAAATTTTGGTTCAAAAATTTCAATGGAAAAATAAACAAAAAATAAGAATCATTACTATTAAATAAAATCTTAAATACAAAATTTAAATATGAACAAATAAAACTCCTTGGTGCAACAAATCGAACAAAGAAAGTTATAATTAAATCTATAAATAAAAAAGTAAAAGAAATTAAATATAAATATGAATTATATTGAAACTAAATATAAGTATATAGTTTTAACCATGACAATACGTACATAAAGAGTTACCTAAATCAACAAATAAAAAACAAGTGGTGAACTATAATTCATAATAAAAATTAAATTCAAAATAATATGAATCAAAAGAACATGAATTACAAAACCATCAACTTAAAAAATAAGATAGGAGTATCGTTGTATTAGTATGTAAAAAATAAGAATATGCAATAATTAACTTAAAAAGTACAAATCATAAAAAAAAAAGAATTGTTAATTTCATAAACAGTTTGGATGTTATAAGGTGATTATGAAAAGGTCAAAATTTTAAAAATTATAATTTAATCTAATCGATGAATTTAAATAAAGATAGTGCAAGAGAAAATTAAATGCAAGTACAAATTCAAATATATTGCTCAAAATAAGAGCATACTAAATTAATGGATGAAAATAAATATATAAAAACGAGATAAATCTCTATCTAGCCCAATGACAAGTGCATAAAAAATATAAAACCAAGAATAAGAAATCAGATGAATATAAATTCAAAAAATATATAAAAAAGTGTAGTAATTAACACTAATCAATCAAGAGAACTAAAAACATGAAAATGTGATGAAGAAAAAACAACTTAAAAAAATATTGTAATAAATTTATTAGAATGAAAGGAAATACGTACGAAAAAACTTCGAAATGCACATGTTCCTCGTAAGTTTGATGAATACTGCACATATTCTATGGTCACAAAAATATGAGAACAATAATTATTAGAAATAAATATAATAATTAAGATAAATTAAACAACATATATCTAGGCCACTTCTCACTGATAACAAAAAGCCATTGGATGAGAAAATAGAAAAGGAAGCCATGGTTAGTGCTTGGTGACAGAAAATGGGGGAGTTTATTGGTTGAGATAAAAACTGAGTTAGAAAAAATGACAACTTCTAGCAAAATAAATAGGTAAGGTTGAATGATGTTGTATTCCAATTCAAAATTTGATTTTCCGAATATTCAGCCTATAATTACTCCGATTTCAAAATTTGATCTTCCTATTTAAGTCTATGATTTAGGACAATTTATTTGATTCCTTAATTTACGTGGGTTGGTCTAGAATAGGTTTAACCAATCATAAATATTATGATATTAAAAATAATTCAAAACTCTAAGAAAAAAGAATTTAGTCCAATTAAAGTCAAATACCATTCTCCTATATATAAATATATAAGATATGTGAGATACTTTAAGCAATTATTGTTTGATATTATTGAGTTAAATTATCCATTGTCAATCATCCATAGTCCATATCCCATTAAGAAAAAGATTTATGAAACATTCGTTTTAATTGTATACATTTACAAATATTTCTACCACGGTAAAAAAAATCAAATTTCAAATATCAAATTGTAAATTGAAATATATTATTTACGTTTGTGCGTAGCACGGGAATAGGCTAGTATCTTTATGTAGGTAAACTTATCTTATTAAACTTTTAAATTTTTCATAAGGCAGACTTCTACGTATAAATTCTTAACCCACAAATTAAAGAGAAAATCTTCATCCAAAATCCTTTCCTATTTTCTCTAAATAATCAGAAGATCAATCGGAGAAGCTTGATATAGTCCATTGTTTCAAGACTATTCTTTCTTATTAGGCATTAATTGTTATATATTTTCAAAATTACTTTTAATTTTGAAGTTAAATCTGGACCTTTTATTAATAACTGATTATATTGGTCACTATTTAATCTTATGTTTTAAACCTTTTGGATTTTGATTAAAACCTTTTGTAAAAAAAACTAACCGTTGCTATATATCAAAGCGTTGTGACCTTTTAGGAAAAGGTGTATGCATTGATATTTATAGACGAATGGTCTCACGGTTTTAGATATAGAAAAATTATCTTCGGCCATTTTTCTTACACACAACTACTGGAATTAAGAAGAAATCACATTGTTCTGTTTTGACTTTTCTTTCATCTTTATACTATAAATATTGCACTATTTCCAGTAGAAATTCAATCAACATTTTTAAGTTGTTTATACTTGAGTATTTGAGTTTGTTTTCGAAAGTGTAATTCGCAGACAAACAAATAGTTTATAATTGAGCTCCATTGTATCCTGGGACAAATTCGCTATAGAACTCGTTTACACATTGGTGGGGGCGAATATTGTCTTGAGGAGAGCGTAGACTCTGCGTGACTTGGAGGAAGACATTGCTGAATTTTTGAATAAGTTTGAGGTGCAATATCCAGCCCTATTTTTGGTGAATTTTTCCAACAATCTCAAGACAATATCATGGCATCTCAAAGCTTGCAACAACTCACTGCCGATTTCGTCAAATTGGAGAGGTTTGATGGTGGAAATTTTAGGCGATGGCAAAAGAAGATTCATTTTATTTTATTGTCACTTTCGTTGGAGTACGTGTTGACAACACCAAAGCCGCAAGAACGTGAAAACGAAACATTGGCTGAATCTCGAAGAAGAACAAAGTGGGGGAAAGACGACGAAATTTGTAAGGGTCATATCTTAAATGCATTGACGGATAGTTTGTTTGACAATTATCAAGATGTTGAAACGGTAAAGGAACTTTGGGATACTCTCAATGCATGGCACTTAGTTGAAGATTCTATAAGTAAGAAATTTTTAGCATCTCAATTTATGAATTACAAGATGGTCGATGAAAAATCTGCGAGTGAGCAATTTAATGATTTACAATCCATGTTAAGGCATATGAAACAACTAAATATGAATATGGATGAGTGCATTGTTGTGTCTTGCATAATAGATAAGCTTCCTCCTTTATGGAAAATTGCTAAGAAAGCTCTAAAACATAAAAAGGAAGATGTTAGTGTTAAAGACTTGGGTTCTATCTTTCGCATTGAAGAGCAATCTTGAATGAAAGAAAGTGAAGAACCACAAGTTAAAGAGTCTTCTAAGGTGCATATGGTGGAGCAAACTAAAGAGTTCACACAAAATCAAAACTCCGGGCAAAACAATGAAAATCGTAAGAGAAAGGAACCATACACTAATAACCAAAATAATGAAAATAAGAAGAAAAAAAGATGTTGGTGGCATTGTGGAAAACTTGGTCATCTCAAGAAAGATTGTAGAGAACTTAAGAACAAAATTGGTCAACAAAGTAACAAATAAAACTATATCGCTGTAGTTTCTGAACGTAATATGTTACAAGATGATGGTTCTTAGTGGATTGACTCCGGGGCGACGAGGTACGTATGCAAGGATAGAAGTTGCTTTACTACTTATGAACCTATTCATGAAGGCAATGTCTTGTATATGGGCAATTCGTCGACGGCTATTGTAAAGGGCAAAGGAACAGTTGATTTGGAATTCACTTCGGGTAAGATTTTATCTTTGAAAGATGCGTATCATGTCCCTGAACTCAGAAAGAATTTAATTTCTGGTAGCCTTTTGAACAAGCATGGTTTGAAGCTTGTGTTCGAATCTGATAAATTTGTTTGGTCTAAGAGTGGAACCTTTGTCGGAAAAGGATATTTGTATGAGGGAATGTTTAAACTTGATATTTAATTAAATAGTAATGACTCTATTAATAGTGTAGAATTTTAATTTTTTTATAGCATGATTGATAGGACATGTAATTTTCCTTAATTGATGATTATTCAAAGTATTCATATTCATGTATTACATTCATAAAATGAATTGTTAGATAAGTTGAAAATATACATGAATGAATCACTTTTCTGATTACTCCGTTTTGAGAGTCTTTTGACATAATCCATGAAACAAAATTATATATACCTTATGAGATTTAAAAAAAATAGACCGAACTTAAATTATCTAAAAGTTCTAGGGTTGTAGAGCATTTGTTAGATTGCTAGAACCTATTTGTGTGCTAAAACTGCTAATAAATCTATTTGGTTATGTACACGAAAAAATTGATAAAATTGTTGTAATTAAAGTAAGCTTTAAAGTAATAGAAATGCTATTATTTGCTTGTAACTTTGACATGAAACATATGAGCATACATGATGTGATTCTTGATATTAAAAGCATTTAGGAATAGTGATTGATCTATTATAATTGCGATCTTGTTAATATTTCATTTTATCCTAGCATTTAGTATTGTAAAAGTAATGGTAGAGTTGTAAATCAACTTGAATTTTGCTAGAGTAGTAAGTTGTCTTTTGTATACTACTAGTGCTCAATGTGATATTACTTTTATTGTTATATTTAGCAGATGGAATAGTAACCATTGGAACGTGGTAAACAAAATACTAAAGCATTTTAGGAAAACCATGAATCATGGAATTTAAACCTTTTGGATTTTGATTAAAACCTTTTGAAAAAAGAAACTAACCGTTGCTATATATCAAAGCATTGTGACCTTTAAGGAAAAGGTGTATGCATTGATATTTATAGACACATGGTCTCACGGCTTTAGATATAGAAAAATTTATCTTCTGCCATTTTTCTTACACAACTATTGGAATTAAGAAGAAATAACATTGTTCTGTTTTGACTTTTCTTTCATCTTTATACTAAGAATTTTGCGCTATTTCCAGTAGAAATTCAATCAACATTTTTGGGTTCTTTATATTTGAGTATTTGAGTTTGTTTCGAAAGTGTAATTCGCAGACAAACAAACAGTTTATAACTGGTCTCCATTGTATCCTGGGACTAATTCGCTGTAGAACTCGTTTACACATTGGTGGGGGCGAATATTGTCTTGAGGAGAGCGTAGACTCTGCGCGACTTGGAGGATGACATTGCTAAATTTTCGTATCAGTTTGAGGTGCAATATCCAACCCTATTTTTGGTGAAGTTTTCCAACATTAATTAAGATATTTCATGAAACAGGTATTCATAATTAATATTAATTGTAATATTCTTGATATATACTTACAATTGATCTACATGAATTAGTTATACGTAGAAGATGATACTCAAGGTCTACCTAAGAAGGAGGGGGGGGGGGGGGGGGGAGATGAATTAGGTTGTAAAAATTTTAAGTAAAAATATTTCACATCTAATGTTCCAGAGACAAACAATTATATGTTCCAGTAGATTTAAGTTTATTGTTCCAGTGAGTTTTTAAACTTAAGTTTGTTGTTCCAGTAAAGATTAGTTTATTGTTTTGATATGCTTAAGTGTAATGTTCTAGAAGAATAAAAAATTCGTAAAGTAAATAAAGCAAAGAACAAGATCACCGTTTTACAGAGATTCGCGCCCGAATGACCTACTTCCTCTCTTCCAGCACTCCTTGGTAGAATTCACTATACACGTGGCTTGCAGGACAAATCTTCGCCACACGAGATTACAAATATTTATCTCAAAATCAACGAGACTGCTAGGAACCAATCCTATCGCTCTCAAACAATGCTTGCTAGAACCCCTGTCCCATCGCACTAAAATCGAGTTTACTAGGAACCAATCCTATCACACTCAAACAGTGCTTGCTAGAACCCCCGTCCTATCGCACTTCACACGTGCTTGCTAGAACCCTTGGTCCTACCGCACAAAACGAGCTTACAAGTTTACAACTTTCGTTCAATCAATTTACAAGGTTTTTTTATTACATGATGTTGCTCCTAACTGGGCTAATTTTGAGAATTGTAGAACACTCTTCTTTTCTCTTATTTTTACCTCTCAGATATCTCAATTTCTCAAGAGCAAGGTAAAAACGATTTTTGATTTTCAAAAAGAATTTGCAGGAGTAAGTTTAAAAATCGATTTTGGAGATGGAGTAATTTTGCAAATGAAAGCTCTAGTTCTTGTGTTCTGAAAATCAAGTAGAGGAAAGCTCAATTTATAGGTGAGCTAACAACATTAAAAAAAAGGCAAGATTTTCAAGACTAAATCTTTTGATAGATTAAAAAAAAAAAATTGTCACCAACTAAAAGATATGATCCGATTCTTGAACAAATGTGACAAAATTAATTTTGAACCAAGACCGTTAATATAAATCCAAGTTAAAGATGATTTTTCCTTCCAAAAAGATTTACAAGATTTGTACAAGATCATTTAAAATTGGCAAGATTTCACCCAAAAGAATTTTGGAAATAATTTAATTTTCTTAAGAAAGATATTTACGGCGACATGAATTTGGGAAGAAATAATTGAAAGTTGATTTAAATCCATGCCGATAATAAGACCTAAGGAAAAATATTATTTTAATCCATGAATTACTTAAAATCATGATTTTTCTTTAAAAGGCTTGGATTAAAAAATATTTGGGCCAAAAAAAATTCTTGCTCTTAATAGTTTGAGACATTCGATACCTATGTCACCTCAATTTTCTTGTGTTGAAAATTGAGCCCTCCCAAGGGTGATTAGGCCTTCAAACTATTCTTCGACTTGGCCTTTCTTCAGGATTTGTTAATTCTTCAATGTCCTTTGTTTCTTTATTGAGCATATTACTTCATTAATGGACCTTCATTGATGGGCTAGTGAAATCTTTATTGAGCCTTTTAACCTCGATTGATCAATTTATGAACGAGAATTACTTCAAATAATGAGTTTCTCAATAATTCATGTAAAGATTAGACTCAAGAAACAAGCTCAAATATCAATTTGTTTGTTAATCATTAATCATTCGACTAACAGTTTACCTGTTTTGCCTGCTTCTATGAATGATAATATGTTGAGTGGTAAAGAGTCTAAGGGGCTTAAATCTGGCCAAAGAAAGCTTCAAATGTTAAAATTGATGGTGTAACTAAGAAAAAAGATCCTGATCTTAAAACTGTGAATGAAAATGCTGTGAAAACTCTGACTGAACAAGGAAATTTTTTTTGTAAAAAATGTGAATAAGTCTAATGTGTTTGGAAAGGAAAATGAATGTATTCATAGATATGTAAAAAAGGGAAGTAAGAGCATCACATGCACTCACTCTGAAATTGATTTGAAAAATATATATGAAAGAACAGTGTTTGAATGTATAAACTATGGTACTGAATTTGACTACAATTTGAATCAAATCCAAGCACCCTCTAACTCAGAAATGGATTCTGAGTATGAGGTGCTGGTAGTTTATGAGGAACAAACATAACTGAGCCCTAATCCTGTGAAGCAGTCTAAATCTAAGCCTCATATCGTTTTATACAACCAGAGGAAAGTTAGATTTACAAACATATTTGAGTGTTTAGGGACTCAAATTGATTCTGATGACCTAGTCCCAAACTCTTCCCCTATTGCATCAAATGATGTAACTTCTTGTCCTTCACCACATAAGGAGGTCAATTTGTCGGTAGATGATGAACTGAACCTTGTTGACACTTCCAATTTGCATGATCATGGTGAACAATAGCTTTCAGAAGATGAACTCTTGGAAACCAGACCTTCAGTATCTGCAACCCAAAAAGCCAAGATACTTAAGGAACTTGACATTTCAATTCCTAATGTTTCCCTGGCCCAATTTTACCTATATGATGGTGAGTGTAATGGGTATAGGAGGTCATCTAGGCTTAATGAGAAAAAAGGGGGAACTAGGAACCATGGATATGTGTCTCAATGATTCTAGCATGGAATATGAGGGGTATTGCGAACCTAAAATCTCAATTAGTGGTGTCTAACATTAGGAATAAAATTTGGGTATTTTTTTATAGGTTTTTTTTATCTCTATGTTTGAGGATCATCCTCGAATTTTGCATTGTTCCATCTCTTCCCCTGTGCTCCATAAGGCGGTTAATCTTACTTGTGTGTATGCATTGCACCAAAGGGGCCCAAGAAGGGAATTGTGGGATGGGCTTAGGAGGATTTCCTCCAGTGATCTTGGTTGGTCACTGGGGATTTCAATATCATCTTAGACCCCTCTGAGAAGAAAGGTGGTGCTCCACCACATCTTAGCTCAATAATTAATATTTCTGATCGTCTTCCAGATTTTTCCTTGTCTGACATGGACTCCATTGGATCCAAGTACACATGGTACATAAATCTAGTATGGCAAAAGTCGGATAGGTCCTTAGCTAATCCTGTATTGCATAATATTATTGAGTCTGCACTTTTGAAATTTTTGCCTAGGATGCATTCAAACCATTCTCCCATGTTGATGAGCTTTCAATTTAAACATTCCCCTGTAGTATCATCCTTCATATGCTTAGAGGCTTGGCCCACTACCCTGGATTTTTGCAAACAGTTAAGGCTGGTTGGGACATTGATACAAACAGTGTTGAATTACTTAAATTGAAAGTGAAACTACATAGGGTGAAGCAGAAACTAAGGTGGTGGAATAAAAATATTTTTAGTGATATCTTTGAAAGACTTAATAGTTCCACCACTGATGTTGAAAATGCTTAAGAAAGGTTTGATGCAGACTCTTCATATCCAAACTTAATTGAACTAAACAGTCCATACTCTTTCCTTAAACTTTTGAGGAAGAATATTGGAGACAGAAAGCAAATTGGTCTTGTGAGGGAGAGAGGAATACTAAATATTTCCATAATCTAGCAAAAAGAAAAAATGGCCAGTCTTTCATACATATAATTAGAAATTGTGATGGGAGTTGGGTAATTGTTTGTAGTTTAATTAGGACTTCAACATCTGATTACTTCAAATATGTTATATCTACTGTTGAGTCAAACATTGAACATGAAAATCTTGATATTACTCCCACTCTTGTCAATCAATCAGATAATGATATCTTGATTGAGCCCTCAACTTTGAAAGAAGTTAAAGATGCCATGTTTAATATCCCCCAGAGAGTGTGGTAGGGTGTAATACCCCTTAATTACTTTGTTTCTTTTTTAAAGGTGTATTAAATTTCATGGTTGGAGGCATAATAAATTTATATTCTCTAATTTCTGAAATTGATTGAGTTTGGGGTCAAAATGACGTTATAACAAAGTTTAAGGGTTAAAATTGTATTTCTAAAAAGTAAGAGGGTCAAAATGCAATTTTGGTAGAAATTAAAAAAAAAAAAGAAAATTATAGAAGGCAGCAGGGGACGTGCCCTGCTGCTGTGTATTCTCGGCCAGGTGGAGGAAAACATTTCCTCCACCCATGTTTTCTTTGATTTTCATTTTCATTTCCATGTTTAATTGGAAGTCAATTTGATATATATGTAAAAGACCATTATTAAATTTCCTTTCCTTTTCCCTCAATTTCACATACACATTTACACAACAAAAAAGAGGGAAGGAGGAAAAAGATAGAGGGCCGAGAGTGATGAAAGGAAAAGAAAGAAGAAAGAAAGAGAGAAAGAGGAAGAAAAGAGGAGAAGAAAATATGATTCCTTTTCCAAATCCCCTTGAATGTTAGGTAAAATTCTCATCTCTTTATGGCTCTATAGTTAGGGATTGAAATTCTTGTTCCAATTTTAGGAACTGAATGTTGATTTTAGTTAGGTATTTTTGAAGAAATTGTTTAGTCTCCATGTTTAATTGAGTTAACTAATGGAATTCTTGTGGGTTTGTTGAATTGTTATTTGATAGCAATATTGAAATCCTTTCGTGCTTAGTTTTGATTCTTAATAAAGTATTGGATTAAAGTAGAGTAAACTTCTTGTTCTCTTGGTAAAATTGGTTTGTTTGATTTTTATTGAATTTTATGGGATTGAATGAATCTATGGTTTTAGATGAACTCTGAGTAAAAACTTTGGAGATTTTGACTTCTATTCTACTTTGAAAGTTTTATTTTTGATAAATAAGTGTTGGAAAATGAAGCTCAAATAACCAATGTAGGTTTATTAGAAAGAATCTTGATTGTTAAGAAAAAGTTGGATTAAAGTTTATGTCTTGTAATATTTGATAATCAAGTTTAGCTTATTTAATTAAAGTTTAGCTTGAATATTGCATAATTTTGGTGTTAGGTGTTGGTAATTGATGTGACATTAGTGATCGAGGTCTAGATAAAACCCTTTGGTGCATTTCAAGTTTGGAGACAACAATTGCCAATGACCCAGGTGAGAGCTGCATCTTTGTATGCTACATGAATGTTTTATTTCCTTATATGCTTCCAATGTGATTATTTGCGGTATATAGGATTTTTGGTGTTGAAGTTAATGGAATAGCTATATTGCAACCTATGATATTCGTATTATTTGCTCTTGAGTGATTATTTGTTGTCACAAGGTGTAGTACTTTATCTCACCTTGTTTGTAGTGTATGGAGTGCGATGGTGGTCGGTTCGGATAAATCTGGAACAAGTGGTGACTTATCAGGTTGACCCCGCAATCGTTCACTATCTTGGTCTCGTATATCTCGGTATACGGGACCAAAGTGGCGGCGATTGATCAATGCAGTTAATGAGTGATGGTAAGATTAGCCCCTTACACTTAGTGATAAAGCGGGATTAAATATCCTTATAGTGAATGAGTGGTTATTTTGAATATTTTATTGTTTTCTTGAACGTGTGGTTATTTATATAATTTATCAACATGAGGGACGTGTTATTGAATGTTTATATTGCCATTTATTGTGTAATTGTTTTGTCATAACAAACCTTTTGGTATGTGCATAAAAATTTACTGACACATGTACACCAGCCTCACTAAGTTGATTCAATCAACTTATGCTTTCAAATTACTACTTTTCAGAGCTACAGGAAAACGAGGGAGTCGTGAAGTGATCAAGGGTTCCTATCTTAAATAGTTTCATGTTCTGAAATCTCTTAATGTCCTAGTTATATAACAGTTGAAGTAAGCTTCATTTATTTCAATGAGTTATATACTCATTTAAAATGTTTAAGTTATTTTTTTTTTGTGAATGCCAGTTTATTTGAGTCGGGCTGTTACATAGGGCCTGATGGCTTTAGCTCACATTTCTTTCAATCTTGTTGGGATGTGATCAAGTGTGATCTGCAAGAAGCAGTGTGAGATTTCTTCTATGGCTCCTCTCTCTCTAAAATCATCACTTCAACCACATTAGTGTTAATTCCTAAATGTCAGGATGCTTCTAGTTGGTCCGAATTCAGACCAATTAGTTTGTGTAATGTGTCAAACAAAATTTTCACAAAAATCTTGAATGATAGGCTGCTGACTGTTCTCCGTAAGCTCATTTCTGAAAACCAATCTGGCTTCATGCAAGATAGGCTTATAAGTGAGAACATTTTTCTTGCTAAGGAGTTAGTGCACGAATTGAACCACCCAGGGCCAAAACTGGCCTCATGGTGGTTTAGTTAGACATGGCCAAGGCCTATGATAGGGTGCACTGGCCATTTTTGTTTTTTGTTTTTTCTAAGTTTGGGCTTTCTGAACATTTCATTAAGTTGTTAAAGGCCTCTGTTAAAAACTCTTACTTTTTTGTGTTAGAAAATGGCCAGCCTTCTGGATTTTTCAAATCAAACAGGGGGATTAGGCAGGGGGATGAATTTCACCTACATTGTTTATTTTAAGCTTTGAAGTCTTCAGTAGGGGCCTAAATAAACTTTTACTTGATATCCTGATATTCAGTATTACACTAATGGGGGGTTCAATGTCTCTCATCTTGCTTATGCATATGATTGCCTAATTTTTGCAGGATCCACTTAAAGAGCCATCACCAAAGTTATGAAATTCTTAGATTATTATTAAAAAAATTCAAGACATGCTTTGAACCCACAAAAGAATAAGATTATCACTGAGAAAGGGTGTCAAATGAGGAGTAAGAACCATATCAAGTCCATATATGTATTTGCTATGGATAGCTTACCTCTTGAGTACATAGGGGCACCTTTATTCAAAGAGAAGAAGAACATGGCATTATTTGATCCCATGTTGTCTAAAATCAGGAGTCATTTGAGTGGTTGGGAAAACAAGTCTTTGTCACATGGTGGTAAACCTACTTTACTCAAAAGTGTGCTTACTTATATCCCCACGTATACATTTCAGGTAATTATACCTTTCACTAGACTTGTTCATAAACTGGAAAGATTATTTGCCAAATTTTTTGGAGCAAGGCCAGTGGACATAAAATTCATTGGTCTTTATGGAAAAAATTGTGTTATCCTTGTGAGGAAAGGGGGTTTTGTATTAGAAATATGATTGATGTAGCCTATGTTTTCTCTTACAAACTTTGGTGGAGGGTGAGAAGTGGTGATGGTAGATGGGCAAGATTTATGACCCAAAAATATACAAAGTCACACAACTTCTACACTGTTTTGAATGCTAGATACAAATCCCCAGCTTGGAAGAGAATGTGTAAGGTTAGGGATTCTTTATGTGATAATGTTTTTTGGGGTTTAAGGAATGGCCAACTTTCTTTTTGGCATGATCACTGGATTGGTGAAGGGCCATTGAAAAACTTGGCCAGTTCTGAACTGCCAAATAAAATCTCAAAAGTTTGTGAATATTTTGATAATGAGTCCTGAAATGTTGATATGCTGCATAACTACTTATCTGACCAAATGGTTGAACAAATTGTTCAACTTCCTACTATTTTAAATGTGACTGATGTGAGTACTTGGAAGCCCACATTAAATGGCTTGTTTACAATTAATAGTGCTTGGAATTTAATTAGAAATAAGAGGTCAGTTGACAATTTAATGAAACATGTATGGAATTCAATGATCATACTTTCTGTATCCGTGTTTATTTGGAGGTTGCTTAGTAACTGGATCCCTGTGTATTCAACTATGCAAACTTGGGGTACTCAAATGGCATCCCAGTGTCAATGCTGCAAAAATATTGAATCCATCCCAAATGTCTTCATTAATGGTTCATTGGCTTAACAAGTTTGGGTTTATTTTTGTAAAATCTTTGGTGTTAAAAATATGTTGACTGATAATCCTAGGCTCCTTATAAATGCTTGGATTAATTACTTCAAATCTTGTGGTCCAGGCTATTTAAGGTTAGTAATGGCCATTTATATCCTTTGTAACCTATGGAAATGCAAGAATAATTCCAAGCATTATAATAAATGCAACGGATATCTCGGCTCTCGCATAGATGAGAAATGTAGCGTAATACGATACTTGGTGTGAATGGCAGAATCCCGTGAACCATAGATTCTTTAAATGCAAGTTGCGCTCGAATCCATTAGGCCTAAGGCATGTATTCTTGGATGTCACGCATCGCTTTGCCCCCATCTCAATACCTCGGGTTGATGGAGGCAAACATGACACTCTAATGCGCTCGAGCGCGCGGATGACCCAAATGCAATCCTGCATCGACGGATGTCATGACAATTGGTGGATGAACCCTCAACTTGCGTGCCATCGTGTCTCATTCCATCGCTTGCTGTGTAATCGTATCGACCCAATGGCGCTAACGAGCTTTCGACTGCGACCCCAAGTCAGGCAGGACTACCCGCTGAGTTTAAGCATATGAATAAGTGGAAGAAAAGAAACTTACAAGGATATCCCTAGTAACGGTTAACGAATCGGGCAGCTTCACTGTCCGAATTGTTGTCTGGAAAAGCGTCCTCATCGACAGACAAGGTGTAAGTCCCTTGAAAAGGGACGCCGGAGAGGGTGAAAGCCCTGTAGTGCTCGAACCTTGTTACACCACGAGGCGCTGACAGCGAGTCGGGTTGTTTGGTAATGCAACACAAATCGGGCGATAAATTCCATCTAAGGCTAAATACGCGAGAGACCGATAGCGAACAAGTACCGCGAGGGAAAGATGAAAAGGACTTTGAAAAGAGAGCCATAGAGTGCTTGAAATTGTCGGGAGGGAATCGAATGGGGGCCGACGATGCGTCCTGGTCGGGAAGTGGATTGAGGTGGCGGTCAAAGGCCGAGCAGTCGATGTGCTCGAGGAATGTTGACGCCCCAATCGTGGAGGATAGCGCACATCTCTTGCATGCTTCGACAATTGCATGCTCCCAACGGGCTCCCCATTCAACCCATCTTGAAACATAGACCAAGGAGTCTGGCATGTATGCGAGTAAATGGGTGCGTAAACCCGTAAGGTGCATGGAAGATGATTGGCGCGATCCTTCTGAAGGGTGCAACGCTGACCAACCTTGATCTTTTGAGAAGGTTTCGAGTGAGCATACATGTTGGGACCCAAAAGATGGTGAACTATGCATGAGCGGGGAAACGCAAAAGGAAACTTTGGTAGAGGCCCGCAGTGATACTGACGTGAAAATCATGTGTCTGACTTGGGCATAGAGGTGAAAAACTAATCGAACCATCTAGTAGCTGGTTCCCTCCGATGTTTTTCCCAGGATAACTGGAGCTCGAGTGCAAGTTCTATTGAGTAAAGTCAATGATTAGAGGGATTGGGGGCGCAACGCCCTCGACCTATTCTCAAACTTTAAATAGGTAGGACAGCGCGACTGCTTCATTGAGTCGAGCCAAAGAATCGAGAGTTCCAAGTGGGCAAATTTTGGTAAACAGACCTAGCAATGCCGGATAAACCGAAAGTCGGGTTTTGGTGCCTAATTGAGCGCTAACCTAGAACCCTTGATGGGTGTTGGTCGATGAAGACAGCAAGACGGTGGTCATGAAAGTCGAAATCCGCTAATGAGTGTCTAACAACTCACCTGCTGAATCAACTAGCCCCGAAAATGGATGTTGCATAAGCATGCGACCTATACCCGAACGTCGGGGCAAGTGCTGGACACCAATGAGTAGGAGGGCACGACAGTCGCTGCAAAACCCAGGGTGCTATCCCGGGCACGAGCTACTGTCGGTGCGGATCTTGGTGGTAGTAGCAAATATTCAAATGAGAACTTTGAAGGCCGAAGAGGGGAAATGTTCCATGTGAACGGCACTTGCACACGGGTTAGTCGATCCTAAGGGTCGGGGGAAGCCCGATAGACAAAGTGTTTAGCACGTTGTAACGGACCGCCCATATGTTGGCCCAACTAGCCCAACATATGGCTCTGTTGGCCAAGGAATGACCTAGACAAAGTTTTTCCACACTTGGAGGTTCTAGATTCTTCTACCACTTTATACATAGAATAATTCTTACATGTAGAAGAGTAGTCTAGAAGGATTCACACATTTGTACATAGTTCTATACTTTGTAGCTTGTTGTAGAATTGTCGAGAGGATCAATCTCAACCGTTAGATCGGATTGATCACCACCATCCATTTAAAGAGGTGGAAGTATAAATAGGGGTTCTTAATTCATTTGTAATAATACAAGTTTGAATGAATAATTAAGCATTCTAAGTTTTCTTTCAATTTTACTTGTGTACTTTCTCCACTTCTCACTTTATTACTTGTTCAAGATTTAAGCTGACTTAGTCAATTCTGCAAGGGGCATTACGGGGCTAAGTGTCGCACGACATTTGAAAGAGTCATTTTCGTGACAACATGCTTCGAAAAGGAATCTGGTTAAAATTCCTGAACCAGTATGCGGCTCTCTTAAGGTAGCCAAATGCCTCGTCTTAGAGGTTTTCCAACTCTCAAAAAAATCTCGTATAAGGTCTCCGACTCATAGAATAAAGGAGCCAGTCGCTTTAGAAAAATCCAGCAAGGAACTATAGAAGACTCCTCGGTTGGCTTATAGTTTAAAGACCATTTCGAAATATTCATGGGGCATCCATAGAATTCCTAGTTCCCTTTAATCCATAGCCTGATAGTCCTCCTCAAGTGAGCACAACATGGACAAATTATTTGTGTCCATCATATCAATTTTCCATTCCCCTTTCAACCCTATATTGGCAAAAGCCTTCCTCAGAGCCATAAATCCAGGAACACCATAACTGAATCTCCCCATCAAAAGAAACTCATATGGCACAGATAGCAAATCAATCTCAGCCTTTGAAAACTGAATAAATGGTTTTCCCTTAAAAAGCTAGTGAGGTTTAGGGGAAATCAATCTCTCACTTAGAGGATTCTTTGCTATGTCAATCAGGGATTTGTTTCTACTTCCCGGATCAGTGTCCATAGCAAAGGGAGAACTAAATGAGCCAACAGTTTTCCCCATAGGATCTGAAGATGACAAATTACCCTTCAGAATTTTGGAAAAACTACTAGCTTCTTCAATGGGGCTAAGGTAGGAGCAGCCATACCCTACAACAACAAAGAACACAAAAACCATAAAAACAGCAAATAACAGCCAGTTATCGCTGAAATAACAAATAAATGGCCCGTTAACGCTGAAAACAACCAAAAGAACCACAAAACAGCAACAAAATAGCAAAAGAGAGAAAAATCGCAAAAAACTGAAATCAGAAAGTATAGGGGTAAATTTGCTCTGAGACAGAAATAGTGGACTAATTGAGCAATTTACTCATCTTCTCCAGGCGGCCATCGCGACCAGCGAACAGAGGAAGAGGAATGTTCAACTCAAGAATTCAAACACCAAATTACGGCAAATTACACCAACCTACGGAAATCTAAAAGTAGGAAATATAGGAACTTTGTTCGGGCAGTTAAAGTGAGTTAAAGTGGGTTAAGAAGGAACACAACCAGTGAACCTTGGTTGGTTACTGGGGATTGGACTCCTCTAAAAAGAGGGGTGGTGTTGTACCGCAATCTAGCTCCATAGGAGACTTTAATGATTGTTTATTTGACTGTACCTTGTCTGATTTGGATGCCATTAGATTCAAGTTCACTTGGTACAGAAATATTGTGTGGCAAAAGTTGGATAGCTGTTTAGGAAACCCTGCTTTGCATGATATCTTTGATTCTGCTTTGGTCAATTTTTTACCTAGGATGCACTCTGATCATTCCCCTATGCTAATGACCTTTCAGTTCAAACATTTCCCTGTTATATCTCCTTTCAGATACTTAAATGATTGGGCCCATCACCCTAGGTTTTTGCAAATAGTTAAGGATTGTTGGAATATTGATACAAACAGTTCTGAAATTTTGAATTTAAAAGTGAAGCTATATAGGATGCAGCAAAAATTGAGATGGTGGAACAAAGCTATTTTTGGAAACATTTTTAAAAGGCTTAATAGTTCCACTACTGCAGTTTCTCTTGCTCAGGAAATATTTGATGAAAATCCTAGTAATGAAAATTTGATCGAACTCAATAGGCTTAATGCCCTCCATACTCTATCCTTAAAATTTGAGGAAGAATATTGGAAACAAAAAGCTAGTGTTAAGTGGTCTTGTGAGGGTGAGAGGAATACCAAATATTTTCATAATCTGGCTAAAAGGAATACAAAGGATAAAAGATAATAATGAGAATTGGATCACTGACTATAACTTGATTAGGGCTTCAGCATCGGAATATTTTGAAAATGTTCTTTCTTCTGTTGAACCTGACATTGAGTTTCATGATTTAGAGACCACCCTCATAGTTATTGAACAGTCTGAAAATGATATCTTGACTGCCCCTCCAACACTTGCGGAAATCAAAACTGTTGTGTTCAGTATTTCACCTGACAGTGTTGCTGGCCCTGATGGTTTTAGTTCTCATTTCTACCAAAGTTGTTGGGAGGTTGTCAAGAATGATCTCCTTGATGCAGTTACTGATTTTTTCTCTGGTTCTTCCCTTGCCATAAGCATTACTTCTACTACATTAGTCTTGATTCCTAAATCTCAGAAGGCTGCAAGTTGGTCTGAGTATAGACCAATCAACTTGTGCAATGTGTCTAACAAGATTTTCACTAAGATTCTTAATGATAGGCTAGTTAATGTTATCCCAAAATTGATTTCATGTAAACCAATCTGGAGTTATGCAAGATAAGTTAATTTCTGAAAATATTTTGCTGGCCAAAGAACTTGTGCATAAATTGTATCACCCTAGAGCAAAAGGGGGAAATATGGTTGTGAAGTTGGATATGGCTAAGGCTTATGACAGGGTCCACTGGCCTTTCCTGTTTGATGTGCTAAAAAAAATTGGATTTTTTTATCATGTTGGTCCCAAAAGTGGTCAGATGAGGTCCAGAGGGGGGGGGGGGGGGGGGGGGGTGGTGAATAGACCTCTAAACTTTTTCAAACTTTTCTCTAACTTTTCTGTCAGCGGAGTAAGCTGATCTTACTCGTGAGACTACTACGCTGATTTAGCACTTAGCAGATTCAGCAGAGTCGACCACTAGTCTGATTTCACTTATCTGATTCAGATATACTCAGAGTTTCAAAACTTGTATGCAACGGATTTTATCAAGTATGTTTTTCAAACAAGTTTATCTTCAAAGTTTTACCCCGATTTTATAAATTCCACTTTTAAAAGCTTTGTTGGTTAATATTGGAGAAGGTTTTGAAGATGACAAAAAGGGTAATCTGAAGGTCATCAACTAAGAACTGAACAGCTTAGTGAAACCTATCTCATGGTCCGGAAGCTAAGTGATCGAATCAGCCGAGTGGGATATCAGATGGGTATTATCAGCCGAGTCAAGACAGATGTGTTCGTTCTTGAATCAGCCGAGAATACATCAGCCGAGTGATCAGCAGAGTGATCATCAGCAGAGTATATCCACCAGCAGAGTGAAGACGGTCAGTAAGCTTGTCAACGGCTAAGAGCTGAGTGCATTAAATGCGACTGACATAAAGTAGACATCCGTACAGCAGAGTGTACAGTGCAACAGTTGCAGGGAGCCGTTCCGCGTTTTAAGGACCAGTACTCGAGGATTGCAGCTTTCTGTCAGCCTTCAACGGGCAGAAATTCAAAATCTGGGAGTATAAATAGAAGACATAACTGAAGATCTTAAGAGAGCTTGCACAACTCAAGAACACATCATAAGAGCGAGATCCATCAGTTGAGTCGTCTGATCTTGTGCGAAGTCATCTGTTGACGAAGCTGATTGTTGAAGAACAAAGATCATACGTTGTCTGTCTTAGTGATTTTCAACTGAGAATAGAAGGAGTGTATATCCATCTTTGTGAGTGATATAACTTCTTAGTATAGGTTTTCTGAGTGATTACTTGTACTGAAAATAGCGTGAGGAGTGTAGATCCGTCTAAGTGAGTGATCTAGCTTCCGAGTGTAGGATTTCTGTGTGACTTCTTACAGCGCACTTGTGGCTTTTCATTTGTTGATTAGCGCAAGCATTGTATACTTGATTACTTTGTGTTTTCTAGTATAACCCAAGATCTGTGTGACTTGGAAGAGTGGACTAAAGGATTTTTATCCATATAACCACTATAAAAATCATGTGTGTTTGATTTACTGTTTGCTTTACGTTGCATATTTTTAAAAGAACTCAAACATACGATTTAACCAAAAGATTTTAAAAGGAGTTATAAAAACTGGGGATAAAATCTTTTGAGTGAGAAAACTTAAAGAGGAACAGCTTGGTGAAAAACACTTTGAATATCCGCTGCCAACTAGTTTCTAAAACTCTGATTTAACATCTGAAATCAGCTAAGTGAAAATCAGATGAGTGGTCAACTCTGCTGATAAAGCTTTGTGCGCATCAGCTTAGTAGTCTTACAAATCTCGATCAGCTTAGTCTGCTGATTTGAAAAGTTAGAGAAAAAGTTTTAAAGTTTTAAGAGGTCTATTCACCCCCTCCCCCCCCCCCCCCCCCCCCCTCTGGACCTCATTGACCACTTTGGGACCAACAAGTGGTATCAGAGCAGGTTGCTCTGGTATTTCAGGTTGCTCTGGTATCTTACCTGATACCATCAAGTAGCATCAGAGTAGGTGGTTCATTTGAATCAGTTGCCTGATCAACGAGCTTGATCCAAAGAGTGTTCTTCAAAAATTTTCAAAAAGAGAGCATATTTTGAAAATCAAAACTTTTTGAAAAATGGATGCCATAAACCATGTTCCTCACATTGGTCTTATTAGCTTTGAAAACTGGAAAATCAGAATGGAAATCTTTCTTGCTGCTTATAATGAAGACATGTTTACATGTATTACAAAAGGACCATTCAGATTCCAGAAGACTGTGAAGGTTGCTGGCCAACCAGATCAGATAGTTGACAAAGAGCTGGATGAGCTGACACCTAAAGAAAACAAGTTAGTAAATCTTGATAAAAGGGCGAAGTTCATCATGTTCAGAGCTGTAGACGAAGAGAATTTCCAGAAGATCAAGCATTTCAAAACTGCCAAAGAAATGTGGGATAAAGTCTGCGAGCTAAGCGAAGGAAACGACGCTATCAAAGAACACAAGCTCAGTGTGGCTCTTGAGGAGTTTGAAAATTTCAAGATGAAGTCTGGTGAAACAATTGATCAGATGGATACCAGGTTTACCAAAGCTCTGAATGAAGTTCTAAGGTTTGGTAAAAAGTTTTCGAACAAGGAGATCACATCGAAGGTTCTCAAGGCCCTGCCACCTAAATTCAACGTGAAGGTGACAGCCATGGAAGAATCAAGGGATTTTGAGAAGATTTCTCTCTCCGAACTGTTCTCGTCTCTCAAAGCGTATGAGTATCATATGCCAAGATTGGGATTAGAAGTGTCAACCAGTTCAGACCCTACTGCTGCTCTAATGGCGTCAGACAAGTCAAGAAAATCAGTAGACAAGTCAAAACAGAAGACTGTGCTGAGTTCAGAAAAAGGATACACTGCTGACGACGTTGCCCTGCTGCTGAAGGATTTTAAGAAGTTCTACAAGAAGAAAATGAAATCAAAATATAAAAATGCTACTTCATCTTCTTCTGATCTTTTTCAGGAAAACAGGGGTTCCTCCAAAGCAAAACTTATAGACAGCGACGAAGAGAAGTATGGACTCTTAATCAAAGACCATCCAACCTCATCATCTGAGAAGTCTGCTGATAAGGAAAAGCGTGCTAAAAAGGAGCGAAAGCTTAGTAAGAGCAAAACAAAGTTAGCTGATGCAGCAAAGCTAAACACCTCCTGCACATCTTATTCAGACCGTCAGTTGTCTGATAGAGAATTTGAAGTACCTGACACCATATGCTTAACTGTCATAGAATCTGATGATTCTGAAAATTGTGGTAACTTCTACTGATTAATGTAATGTACTATTTGAATCGATTGAATAAATGCTGAATTTCAAATTCAAATATTGTCTGTACATTTGCCAAGCTTAATGAAGAGATGACTCTGCTGAAAAGAGCAAATCAGATCACTGAAACTTAAGGTTGAAAAATCGCAAGAATCAGCTGACTACCAAAAAGCTTGAGCATGAGAATGAAACTCTAAAAGCTGAGTATGCAATTTGTTTTGAAATTATAAATGAACTTAAAAGAAGTAATTGCATCATTCTCTAAACAGATCAGAGACTTAGAAGAAGAAGTCTGCTGATTCTCAATAGGTTAGAAAACCTAGTAAGCTACCTAAGACTAATCAGACTAGTAAACTCATCAGCCGAGTAAGCTGAAATAGGCTGCTGATAGGAGTAGATTTAAAGTGATATCAAGTCTGTTGAATCTAAGGAGAGTTTTAAATAACTCAGGTAAGAAATTGAGGCAAAAATGAATTATCTGGCAAGAATTTGAATCACATTATGATAATTGTAATTATAACATGCTTTATGCTTATTCATATTATCATATTGATCATATTCACTATGCTGATTGCCATCCTCATTTCAAAATGCATGCTTATCACATATTTCTTGCATCTTACCTTGCTTATTAGCTATGTTTTAATCATGAACAACAAGTATTGAAAAACCAATAAGTGGTATCATCACAAATGGTATTATCATGATAAAACATAAGTCACTAGATCATCACATGTTGAAGGTTATACTAACCAGGCTGGACCCAATAAACAAAGGGTACCAAAAATTGTCATCTGTTTTACAGGTGAACCACATATGAGATGACAAAGATGAGTTGACTGCCTTGCAAATCTCATCAAGTTCAACAAGTGGTCTTACCAACAAGCATGTACCAACAAGTGTCATCAGATCAGTGGTATCAACATTGGTATAATTCAAGTGGTAGATTCAACATCTGGAGATTTCAAGGAACGCAAGTTGCTGAAAAGTTGAAGATTATCAAAGATTAACAAGTGGATCAGAGACCAAGTGGTATTAGAGACCAACAACTGATTGCAACAAGTGGTATCACCAACTATTCAAGTGGTATTAGTCAACCATGTGACATAAGAAATTGGTTTGTTGATGTTGGATTCATAAGTTGAGGGGGAACGTATCAGAAGACTAACCCAGAACAGCTTACTGGAATTCAAACGGCTGAGTATATGTCAAGACTGACTCTCATCAGACTACTTGACTACAGACTCTTGAACTTAGGGGGAACGTGTACGACTAGCGGTACTCCTAAATAAAGATAAAGTTTTCAATAAGTCAAAATGAAGTTATCAGAAGACTGCTTCTCATCAGCCGACTGAAACTCAACAGCCAAGTGACATTCAAGAATGTACTACACCAAGTAGTATCAGACTACAAGTGGAATCAGACCATAAATGGTATCAAGTAGTAAAAATTTCTTGAAGTTAGGGGGAATTTTTCTAGCTGGAGTGATAAACAACAACGAAGACTACCTCGATCAGCCAAGTGCTTACCTACCTGTCTTCAGCATACTAGCTTGCAATCTTATGGAAAAGAATTTATCCCAAATCCTAAAAAGGGGAAAGGATAAAAAGAAGAAGAAAAGATGCAACTAAAATTTTGGTGTTGATGACAAAAAGGGGGAAGATGGATGCAACTAAGAACCCTTTAAACAGAAGATCAGAAAGGGAAAAAGAACCATCAAGTAATAAAGTGGTAATTTTTGAAAGTTGTATCAGACCAAAAGAATTTCCATCTCAAGGTATGAAGACTAAATCTGAAGACTTAAGATTGGTTCTTAGTTGAAGGTTTTGTCATCATCAAAAAGGGGGAAATTGTTGGTTAATATTGGAGAAGGTTTTGAAGATGACAAAAAGGGTAATCTGAAGGTCATCAACTAAGAACTGAACAGCTTAGTGAAACCTACCTCATGGTCCGGAAGCTAAGTGACCGAATCAGCCGAGTGGGATATCAGATGGGTATTATCAGCCGAGTCAAGATAGATGTGTTCGTTCTTGAATCAGCCGAGAATACATCAGCCGAGTGATCAGCAGAGTGCTCATCAGCAGAGTATATCCACCAGCAGAGTGAAGACGGTCAGTAAGCTTGTCAACGGCTAAGAGCTGAGTGCATTAAATGCGACTGACATAAAGTAGACATCCGTATAGCAGAGTGTACAGTGCAACAGTTGCAGGGAGCCGTTCCGCGTTTTAAGGACCAGTACTCGAGGATTGCAGCTTTCTGTCAGCCTTCAACGGGCAGAAATTCAAAATCTGGGAGTATAAATAGAAGACATAACTGAAGATCTTAAGAGAGCTTGCACAACTCAAGAACACATCATAAGAGCGAGATCCATCAGTTGAGTCGTCTGATCTTGTGCGAAGTCATCTGTTGACGAAGCTGATTGTTGAAGAACAAAGATCATACGTTGTCTGTCTTAGTGACTTTCAACTGAGAATAGAAGGAGTGTATATCCATCTTTGTGAGTGATATAACTTCTTAGTATAGGTTTTCTGAGTGATTACTTGTACTGAAAATAGCGTGAGGAGTGTAGATCCGTCTAAGTGAGTGATCTAGCTTCCGAGTGTAGGATTTCTGTGTGACTTCTTACAGCGCACTTGTGGCTTTTCATTTGTTGATTAGCGCAAGCATTGTATACTTGATTACTTTGTGTTTTCTAGTATAACCCAAGATCTGTGTGACTTGGAAGAGTGGACTAAAGGATTTTTATCCATATAACCACTATAAAAATCATGTGTGTTTGATTTACTGTTTGCTTTACGTTGCATATTTTTAAAAGAACTCAAACATACGATTTAACCAAAAGATTTTAAAAGGAGTTATAAAAACTAGGGATAAAATCTTTTGAGTGAGAAAACTTAAAGAGGAACAGCTTGGTGAAAAACACTTTGAATATCCGCTGCCAACTAGTTTCTAAAACTCTGATTTAACATCTGAAATCAGCTAAGTGAAAATCAGATGAGTGGTCAACTCTCCTGATAAAGCTTTGTGCGCATCAGCTTAGTAGTCTTACAAATCTCGATCAGCTTAGTCTGCTGATTTGAAAAGTTAGAGAAAAAGTTTTAAAGTTTTAAGAGGTCTATTCACCCCCCCCCCCCCCCCCCTCTAGACCTCATTGACCACTTTGGGACCAACAAGCTTTGTCATTAAAACGTTTGTTTACTTATGAAAATATTCAAGTTAAAAACAAGTAATCAAACACAGGAATTTTTATAGTGATTATATAGACACAAAGTCTTTTAGTCCTCTATTCTAAATCACGAAGATTTAGGTTCCACTAGAAACATAAAGTAACTAATACTTGAGCTTTTACAACAAATGACAAGCCTCAAGTAGAACACTCAGCTCTCTGGTAGATCACTTAGAAAAACCTATTCTAAAGTACTCAGCAACTAGAACACTTATGCTTTACAACAAATGATAAGCCATAAGTAAGAACTCTCTGTTCACTCTCGGAAAATCACACAGATTAACCTTGCTCACTCAATATAGGAAATCACTCAGAAGACCTATACTAAGAAGTTATATTACTCACAAAAAATGGATATAAGCTTCTTCTATTCTCAGTTGAAAGTCACTTAGACAGACAACGTTTGATCTTTGTTCTTCAACAAAAAGCTTCGTCAACAGATGACTTCGCTTATGATCAGACGACTCAACTGATGGATCTTGCTTTAAGGATGTGATCTTGAATTATGCAAGTCTCTTTTCAATCTTTAGTCTCTGGTCCATTTATACTCTCGGATTTGAATTTATGCCCGTTGAAGATAGGCGAAATTACATTTTAATCCTGAGCAACGGTCTTCTTTTCTACGGCAACTTTTGCAGACTGTTCTCTGTACACTCTACTGTACGGATATCTACTTTATGTCAGTCGCATTTAATGCACTCAACTTGTTACCATTGATGAGCTTACTAACCGACTTCACTTCGCTGATGTGATTACTCTGCTGATGATCACTCTTCTGATGATCACTTCGCTGATGGCTACTCTGATGATTGTTACTCTACTGATTCAAGAATGAACCCATCTATCTTGACTCAGCTGATGATAACCAATCTGATCTTTACTGATAAGATATCCCACTTAACTGATTCGGTCACATAGCTTCCAGACCGTGAGAGAGGTTTTACTAAGCTTTTCAGTTCTTAGTTGATGACTTATTTTTAACCTTTTAACATTTTCCCTTTTTGTCATCTTCAAAATCTTTTCCAATACTAACCAACAATTTCTACCTTTTTGATGATGAAAAAACCTTCAACTAAGAACGTCTTCCAAGTCTTTAGTTTTAGTCTTCATACTCTGAGATGGAAATTATTTGATATGATACTACTTTCAAAAACTGATTATTATCCGTTTAAGGGTTCTTAGTTGCATCTCTTTCTTCCCCCTTTTTGTCATCAACACTAATACTTAGTTGCATCTCTTTCTTCCCCCTTTTTCCTTTTATAAAATTGCAAACTTAGTATGCTGAAGACAAGTAGGCGAGTACTTAGCTGTTTGGGGTAGTTAGCTGATAATGAGCCAACATTCAGTAGTCTTCTCTTGCTGTTTATCACTCCAGCTAGAATAAATGTTCCCCCTGACTTCAAGAACTAATACCACTTGTAGTCTGATACTACTTGTATGAGTGTATATCAGATTAGTCAGCTGATACTACTTGTTGTAGTACATTGTCGAATATCACTTGGCTGTTGAGTTTCAGTCGGCTGATGAGAAGCAGTCTTCTGATAAACTTCGTTCGACTTATTGAGAACTTCATCTATGATCAGTAGTACCGCTAGTGGTACACGTTCCCCCTGAATTCAATAATATGTGGTCAAGTAGTCTTATGAGAGTTACACTCAGCCGTTGAATTCCCGTAAACTGTTGAGATAAGTCTTCTGATAAGTTCCCCCTCAGCTTATGAATCCAAAATCAACAAACCCGATTTCAACTCTTGAGATCTGAAATACTATTGTCACATGGTTGACTGATACCACTTGTTGCGAGCAGTTGTTGGTCTTTTAATACCAATTGTTATCCTTTGATACCAGTTGTTGTTTTGTGATAAGCTTCAACTTCCAACAATCTTGCTTTCCTTGAAATCTCCAAATATAGAGTCTACCACTTGTTGAATTATACCAATTACTGATACCACTTGTTTGATACCATTTGTTGATACACACTTGTTGGTAAGACCACTTGTTGAACTTGTTGAAATTTGCAAGTACAGTCAATTCATCTTTGTCATCTCACATGTGCTTCACCTACAAAATAGATGACTGTTTTTTGTACCCCTTATTCATTGGGTCCAGCAGTGTTAGTATGACATATGATGATCTAGTGACTTCAGTTTCATTATGAAACAGTGCTCATAAGCAAGGTAAGATGCATGAAGTACGTGATAAGCATGCATTTTGTAATGAGGATGGCAATCAGCACAGTGAACATAATCAGCATGATAATATGGATAAGCATAGTGCATGTCATAATAATAATTATCATAGTGTGATTCAAATTCTTGCCAGTTAATTCATTTTTGCCTCAATTTCTTACCTGAGTTATGTAATAACTCTCCTAGATTTAGCAAACTTAACGTTTTTGTTTTTTATTTTAATAGTCTGTTTAGTCTTAGGTAGCTTACTAGGTTTCCTAACGTTTTGAGCATCAGTAGACTTCTTCTTCTAAGCCTCTGATTTCTTTTTAGAGGATGATGCAATTACTTCTTTCAAGTTCATTTATATTTTCAATACGAATTGCATACTCAGCTTTTAGAGTTTCATTCTCATGCTCAAGCTTTTTGTAGTCAGCTGATTCTTGAGGTTTTTCGACCTGAAGTTTCAGTGGTCTGATTTGCTCTTTTCAGCAGAGTCACCACTTCCTTAAGCTTGGCAGATGCACCAACAATATTTGAATTTGTAATTTAGCATTTGTTAACTCGATTCAAACAGTGCATTTAAATTACAGTAGAAGTTACCTCAAATTCAGAATCATCATATTCTATGGCAGTTAAGCATAGAGTTTCAGGTACTTCTTCAAATTCTTTATCAGACGACTTGTTGTCGGAATAAGATGTGCAGGAGTTTATTAGCTTTTCTGCATCAGCTAACTTTGTTTTGCTCTTACTAAGTTTACGCTCCTTTTTGGCACGCTTTTCCTTTTCAGCAAACTTCTCAGATGATGAGTGTGGATGATCTTTGATCAAGAGTCCATACCCTTTGTCATGGTTGTCTCTAATTTTGCTTTTAAGGATTCCCTATTTTCCTGAAAATGATTAGAAGAAGATGAAATAGCATTTTTATATTTAAATTTCATTTTCTTTTTATAAAACTTCTCGAAATCATTCAGAAGAAGGGTAACGTCGTCAGAAGTGTATGCTTTTTCTGAATTCAGCAGAGTCTTTTGTTTTGACTTGTCTGCTGATTTTCTTGACTTGTCTGACGCGATAAGTGCAGCAGTAGGGTCTGAACTGGTTGACACATCTAATCCCATTCTTGGCATCTTAAACTCGTATGCTCCGAGGGATGAGAACAGTTCGGAAAGAGAACTCTTCTCTAAATTCCTTGATTCTTCCATGGCTGTCACCTTCATGTTGAATTTAGGTGCGAGAGCCTTGAGAACCTTCATGGTGATCTCCTTGTTCGAAAATTCTTTACCAAGCCTTAGAACTTCGTTCAGAGTTTTGGTAAATCTGGTAACTATTTGATCAATCGTTTCATCAGACTTCATCTTGATATTTTCAAACTCCTCAAGAGCCACACTGAGCTTATGTTATTTGACAGCGTCGTTACCTTCGCTTAGCTCACAGACTTTATCCCACATTTCCTTTGCTGTTTTGAAATGTTTGATCTTCTGGAATTTGTCTTCGTCTACAGCTTTGAACATGATGAACTTGGCCTTTTTATCAAGATTTACTATCTTGATTTCTTTGGGGGTTAGCTCATCTAGCTCTTTGTCAACAATCTGATCAGGTTGGTCAGCAACCTTCACAGTCTTCTTAAATCTGAATGGTCCTTTAGTAATACATGTAAGCATGTTGTCATTGTAAGCAGAAAAAAGGATTTTCATTCTGATTTTCCAATCTTCAAAGTCCATATGGCTAATGTGAGGAACATGGCTTATGCACTCCATTTTCAAAAGGTTTTGATTTTTCAAAATATGCTCTTTTTGAAGAATTTTGAAAAACACACCTAGGATCAAATTCGTTTTATCAGGCAGAGGATCAGGTGAACCAATCTGCTCTGATACCACTTGTTGGTCCCAAAAGTGGTCAGATGAGGTCTAGAGGGGGAGGAGGGGTGAATAGACCTCTAAAATTTTTCAAACTTTTCCCTAACTTTTCTGTAAGCAGAGTAAGCTGATCTTACTCGTGAGACTACTATGTTGATTTAGCACTCAGCAGATTCAGCAGAGTCGACCACTAGTCTGATTTCACTTATCTGATTCAGATATACTCAGAGTTTCAAAACTTGTATGCAGTGGATTTTATCAAGTAAGTTATTCAAACAAGTTTCTCTTCAAAGTTTTACCCCAGTTTTATAAATTCCTCTTTTAAAAGCTTTGTATTTTATATGTTTGTTTACTTATGAAAATATGCAAGTTAAAAACAAGTAATGAAACACAGGAATTTTTATAGTGGTTATATAGACACAAAGTATTATAGTCCACTCTTCTAAATCACGAATATTTAGGTTCCACTAGAAACACAAAGTAACTAGTACTTGAGCTTTTACAACAAATGACAAGCCTCCTGTAGAACACTCAGCTCTCAGGTAGATCACTTAGAAAAACCTATTCTAAAGCACTCAGCAACTAGAACACTTATGCTTTACAACAAATGATAATCCATAAGTAAGAACTCTCTGTTCACTCTCGGAAAATCACACAGATTAACCTTGCTCACTCAATATAGGAAATCACTCAGAAGACCTATACTACGAAGTTATATTACTCACAAAGATGGATATAAGCTTCTTCTATTCTCAGTTGAAAGTCACTTAGACAGACAACGTTTGATCTTTGTTCTTCAACAAAAAGCTTCATCAACAGATGACTTCGCTTATGATCAGACGGCTCAACTGATGGATCTTGCTTTAAGGATGTGATCTTGAATTATGCAAGTCTCTTTTCAATCTTTAGTCTCTGGTCTATTTATACTCTCAGATTTGAATTTCTGCCCGTTGAAGATAGGCAAAATTACATTTTAATCTTGAGCAACGATCTTCTTTTCTACGGCAGCTTTTGTAGACTGTTCTCTGTATACACTGTTGTACGGATATCTACTTTATGTCAGTCACATTTAATGCACTCAGCTTGTTACCGTTGATGAGCTTACTAACCGACTTCACTTCATTGATGGGATTACTCTGCTGATGATCACTCTTCTGATGATCACTTCGCTGATGGCTACTCTGCTGATTCAAGAATGAACACATCTATCTTGACTCGGCTGATGATAACCAATCTGATCTTTACTGATCTGATATCCCACTTAGCTGATTTGGTCACATAGCTTCCAGACCGTGAGAGAGGTTTCACTAAGCTTTTCAGTTCTTAGTTGATGACTTCTTTTTAACCTTTTAACATTTTACCTTTTTGTCATCTTCAAAACCTTCTCCAATACCAACCAATAGATCAGTTCATTAATTTGCTTAAGTCCAGTGTTGAAAATTCTTATTTTTTTGTGCTTGTGAATGACCAACCCTCGGGGTTCTTTAAGTCAAATAGGGGACTGAGGCAAGGGGATCCAATATCCCCCACTTTGTTCATTTTGGGCTCTGAATTCATGAGTAGGGGTTTGAACAAATTATTTCTAGATAATCCAGGGATTCAATATTTTACCAATGGGGGTTTTTGTGTGTCTCATCTTGCGTACGTTGATGACTGTACTATCTTTCCCAAATCTACTTACAAGGCCATTACCAAAATCATGAAATTTTTGGAAAATTACTCCAGAGTTTCTGGTCAGGCAGTGAATCCCCAGAAAAGTAAAATAATTACTGGAAAAGGGTGTCAAAGAAGGTTTAGGGCTCATATCAAATCCATTTCTGGATTTGCATGCTATGGTCAGTCTCCCATTTGAGTACTTAGGTGCACCTTTGTATAAAGGAAAGAAGAACATGGCTCTTTTTGATCATTTATTATCTAAGATTAGGTCTCACTTGACTGGTTCGAAAACCAAGTCCTTGTCTCCGGGTGGTAAGTTAACTTTGTTGAAAAGTGTTCTTACCTCCATTCCTACTTACACTTTCCAAGTTATTATGCCTTCTAATAGACTTGTTCTTGAGCTTGAAAGATTGTTTGCTAAGTTCTTGTGGAGCAAGGCCATTGGACATAAAATCCACTGGTCTGCCTGGAAAAACTTATCTTTTCCTTTTTATGAAGGGGATATAGGGGTTGGGAAAATGATTGATGTTGCTTGTGCTTTCTCTTACAAGCTGTGGTGGAGAGTGCGTGAGGGGGATGGCATATGGGCTAGGTTTATGATTAAAAAATACACCAAGTCCCACCACTTTTACACTGCTATGTATACTAGATATAAGTCATAGGTTTGGAAAAGAATGTGCAGAGTGAGGGATCAATTCAGTGACAGTGTGTTTTGGGGGGTGAGGAATGGCCAGATATTTTTCTAGCACGATCACTGGGTTAGTGATAAGCCTTTAAAATACTTGGTTGATCCAAATCTGCCAATTTATAATCAAAAAAATTGTGATTTCTTTGAAAATGGTTGGAATGTCGATTTGTTACATACATGCTTGCCTTCTGACATTGTCCATGAGTTGTTATGCTACCAATTTTATTTAAATGTGAACGATGTGATTACTTGGAAATATACATCTAATGGTCAATTCACAATCAAAAGTGCATGGAATTTTACTAGGACTACAATGCCACTTGATAATCTATTGAGGCATGTTTGGAATTCTATTATCTTGCCTCCTGTTTCTATCTTTCTTTGGAGATTATTGAATAATTGGATCCCTGTAGATTTAGTTGTGTAATCCAGGGGAATTCAGATGGCATCAAAGTGCCAATGCTGTAATGACACCGAGACTATCCAACATGTCTTCAAAAATGGTCCGGTGGCCACTCAGGTTTGGGATTATTTTTGCAACTTATTTTCTGTAAGGAAGATTTCAACTGATAACCATAGATTTCTTTTGTGTGCTTGGATTAATTCCTCAAAATCCTATGGTCCATGACATTTAAGGTCAGTAATGGCCATATATATTTTCTGGAACCTATGGAAGTGTAGAAATAATTTCAAGCACTACAATAAAAAGCACCATGCTCCAAACATTATTACTAGGTCAATTTATGAAGTTAAGTCCTTGTACCTGACCTCAAAAATTAAACCTAGTAATTGGAAAGGGGATATGAGTATACTTAGATCATGGGGTATCAATGAGAAACCTATATTGCAATCAAAATGCATTGTTGTCAAATGGATTCCACCTCCTCCTAGTTTTGTTAAATTAAATCACTACAAAATTCATGGCATATAGTGGCAAATTTTGTTGTCATTGAATGTGCAAAAGTTGTCACTAAATTTAATCAGTGGCGACAATTCACATTGTCACCTGTTGTCACTACAAATACCGTGGCTAAAAATTTTAGCCACAACGAAAAAATAGCATTACTATAACAATTTTTTTCAGCCACATGTAATTGTTTGTCACAAGAAAACAAGGATATAGCTGCGTGCCGAATATCACTATTTCAAAATAAAGTCGTCACTATAGATAGTACTTTCGTCACTAGAAACGATTTATTAATTATTTATCACAATTATTTTTTGTTTGAATAAATTATATTGTGACAGCAAAAACTGTGGCTAAACATATTTACGTTTTATTAAAATTATTATAAATAAAAGATATTGTGACAAGTAACAATGTGACTAATTGATTAATTTTTTTATTAATATAATTTTAAATATTATTATATTTTTCTAATTAGTCAATAAATAAGAGCTAAAGTGTCAACATTTATTATGGCTACAAGTAATCTTATATATATATAGGAGAATGGTCTTTTGACCAAAATCTTGCAATTTGGACTGAATACTAATTTCTGGTAATTTTGATTTATTTTATTTTCTCAAAAAATTTTGATTGGTCAAAACAAAAATTTATTATTTTAAGTTATAAAACAATCTTATTAATAGTCATCAGAAAAAAAAGGAAGTTTCCTTCCATTCCGAAAAATCAGTTAATTACAATTTTAATCTAATTTGAATTTTGATCTAAAGTTGCCATTAATAGTAAGACTAAATATGATTCACTTTCCTTCATATAAGAGTTAATTGATCTTAATTTTTCATCAAATATTTGGAAGATAATAAATTCAAATTTTAAACTCCTAAATATTAGTTCTGATCAAACAATTCCGTTTCAAAAAATCACTAAAGTGCCTACAAATTAGTGCTAGATTTCAGGATTTTTACATGGTAATTAGGATTATATGATTCTAAATCCCCCTAACCTTATTTAAGTTCTAAAATTTTCACTTACCATCCTCATCACTGCCCATCATCTCTACAACTCAAGCATATATGGTTTTAAATGTTTAAGCTCCATCAAGTGTCCCCGCCCGTCGAGTCTACGAGGTCCTCCAATTTTGATGATCAAAGCATCGACCTCATCACTGTCTACCAACTCCTTTTATATGTCTTTCAACTTTTTATGAACATATATTCGTTTTAGTTTTCATCAATTATGTGGAGAATTTGTGGGTATTAGTTTAATGCATTTTGAATAGGGATTTTAGGCTTTTACTATATAAATGATGATTGAGTTAGTTATTTGTTTGGAATATTATACGAAATTGCATTAACTTAATTGCTAGGTAATGATCGGGGGTGTATCTTTCTTTTAATTGATCTCACATTTTTGTGGATTAAATTAACTAATACTTATATATTGGTTGTAACAAACCAATCTCCTCCTCTTTCCTTTCAGGAACTTTAATTAGGAGTTTTTTTGGTACATATTGGTTCTATGCATTACGACCCCTTATTTTGGAAGGTAAAATGATTTTTTTTATTGTGTCTTGTACCAAACTCTTATTTCGATTCAAATTTATGAATTCTCATAATTTCAATTTTTTTTATTATGTGGAACAAACTCATTGATTGACTAGCTTAAAATTTTAAGTAATATTAAATTCTTATTAAATAATATATTCATAATTAAAGTAATATTTATCATGATTGGTCAAATGGAATTCACATATTATTTAAGTTTACTATATGTTTGCATTTTACAAGGTCGATGAAGATGTGGTGCAATTAGCTTTTGCATTTCTATTGATATTTTCATTTACAATTAAGCATATTTTCATTTTGAATTACATTTTACCACTTGCATTCTTACATAATGTTTTCTCTTATTCTAATTTCAGGAAATACTTATCATCAAAGACTCAAGTTTCTTCCAAATCCGTATCCTATTTTTTTATTGGAGGTAAAACATCTACATTTATAACTAAAAACTTTGTTTTATGTTTTTCATTATGCATTACATTTTACCACTTGCATGATTACATAATGATTCCTCTTATTCTAATTTCAGGAAATACTATTCCTTCCAAATCCGTATCCTATTTTTGTATTGGAGGTAAATGATCTACGTTTATAACAAAAAACTTTGTTTTATGAAAAGTAGCGATTGTGATACATTTTGTGTTTTTTCTTCTGTTAATTTTGACGTGAATTTTATTTACATCTATGTATATATCATTTGACATAACAATATATAGTAAAAATAAATTCATTCAAGACATGGAGTTTATAATGAGTTACTTCCAAGATATTATTTGATTAATCATTTTATTACAATATGTATAATATTAATTGCCTTTAATTATCTGATTGCATATACCAATTTAATATAACATGCTAACAATTTATTAATATTGAATAAGAACTAAGAAAAACCATATCCAGTGTATTTTTGGATTGACATTTTTTTTATAAGTGCCTTCAAAAATTAAGGTTGTAAGGGGTAATTGTAATGAATTCGATATCTTGAGGATAGTTTGGGTAATTTCTTAAAGTAATAGGTCAGGCGTGCAATTACACTAAATCTAGGTTAGTCCGAAAATTTTAAAAAATTAATAAAAATAATATCATAGGTACTTCTCTAATAAAATATTTCTTCTCTGATGACATCCACGTGTCACCATAAATTTACAACGTAAAGGGATAAATGACAAAACATCCAAAGCATCGACCTCATCTGTCTACCAACTCCTTTTATATGTCTTTCAACTTTTTATGAACATATGTTCGTTTTAGTTTTCATCAATTATGTGGAGAATTTGTGGATATTAGTATGAGCAAAAGACAAAAACACCCCATGTACTTTGTCTAACTCTTAAAAAATCCTCTGTGTTATTTTAACTCTCAAAAACCCCCATGTGATCTCAAGTAAGTGCCAAATACACCCCTAGAAAAGAGAGTGTGTTTCAAACGCCAAAATTGCAAGTATTTGTTCACATTTTGCTTTTGATATGACAATTTTACCTTGACATCGAAAGAACAAAAACACCCCCTATGATTTGTCTAACTCCCAAAAAAACCCCATGTGTCATTTTAAATCCCCAAAACCCCCTGTGTTTGGTTTTAAATGCCACATTCGACTCAAGTAGTATATACTTAATTTTTCAAAAGGAATAAATAAATTTATAAAAAAAACACACACATAGGGGTAATCTTGTCATTCCACCAAAAGTCAAAAGTAAAATTATACTTGGGTTGAGTGAGGTATTTAAAACCAAACACATGGGGTTTTTTGGGAGTTAAAATAACACAGGGGATTTTTTGGGAGTTAGACAAAGTATATGGGGCATTTTTGTCTTTTGCTCATATTAATTTGGGTAATTTCTTAAAGTATATAGGGCAGGCGTGTAATTACAATTAATCTAGGGTAGTTTGAAAATTTTAAAAAAATAAATAAAAAATAATTTCATAGGTACTTCTCTAATAAATATTTTTTCTTTGATAACATCCACGTGTCACCAAAAATTTACAACATAAGGGATAAACATTATGAATCTAATATATACGGTGTAGTTTGAGTAATTTGTCAAACTTCAAGGGTGGTAAATATAATTATACTAAATATGCAGGATAATTCAAATAATTTAATTATTGAGTTAAAATGATGCATTGTCAATCATCATATCCGCCTAAGAAAGAAATATTTCGAGCACTACTAAAAAAAAGTATTCAAGTTGTAATTCCCACAGATATGTAAACTGCAGTGATCAAAATTCATCATAATTATTTAATGTAAACTAAATATATTATTTATGCTTGTGCAGAGCACTGGAATGGCATCTTTTCGGTAATCCTTCGTGAATAGTAAATCTAAATATTTAAATTAGCCGTGGTTAAGGCTAATTAATTATTTGCAATAAACTTTAAAAAAAATCTTTCATCTATATATACTTAAGTATGACTTTAGCATAAAGACATTGCTCCAAAGATGTGATCTCATTTTCTTCAATACTTATGGTTCTTAGAATTTATATTTATAAAATTCTATTAAAGTTTAAATTGGTGTTTTGCCTATTAGAAATAAGCCGTAATATGAATATTTTGAAGTTTTCATCCCGAGATTTGAATCAAGAGATGTAATTCAGTTGCCCCCATAATTTGACTAAGAGATGAAATCACGACAGCCATGAGAGATATTGGAGCTCTTGGTCGTATAGATACCAATATATTTTAGGTTTTGGCTGAATTACATGAGTAGAATGTTCATGCTTGAGAAGACATCTTAGTTAATATTTTTGACTCTAAACATGATATAGTCATTATTTTTTTGTGTTCTTATACAATGAGATGATTCATATTCTTTTATGACATTTTTTGTTGGAGTAAATGGACTTCAGGATAGGAATATTACAATGATCGACTAACATAAAATGTTGCAAGTATGTAAGAAATTTTCTTCCTTCTTTTCTATTATTTAAAAAAAAAAAAAAATTGGCTTTTTGTCAAATGGATTTGTTTGGTTTTTTTCTCTCTTATTCAAATTACTACACTTTTATAGCATGAGGACTGAAAGTGCATATCATAGAGGGCAAGACTCACACTTTTTTTTTTGGTTTCCCAAGGGTTTTAATCCCTTTCGAGGCGGGTTGGGCACATTAAGTGGGTACCTCTCCCAACAAGGATTCGAACCTGAATCCGCTACTTTGTAGTGACTAGTCCCTTCCACTAGACCAATCACCTGTTGGTGGCAAGACTCACACTACTATTCACTAACTCTAATAAAACCAACATGTAAAATGAATTTAAAAAAATTAGGATAGAATAACCCCTAAATTTCTATATAGATTAGGTGAACTATTTCTATATTTATCGTTGCATTATTTTTGTTTTCATCAATTTTAATTACACTATTATTATTCCTAATTTAATTTATTTTTTGTAATCAAGTTTCAAATAACTCATAAAAATAATTTCTTAAATATTTTAATATAATTTTGTGCATAGCACGGGAATATGCTAGTTTACTTTTATTTTGTAATTTTCATCTGTACCCATCTAATTAATTTCATTTGGATTCTCATGAATTTCACTACTTGTTCATGCACATCTCTTTCAATAATATATATATACTAAAAATATCGACAATTTAATTCATATAAACAAAACTACAATAAGTTTTCATAACAACAAAATCCATTACAACCGCATATATACAAACTAAAGCAACTACTTAAAACCAAGAAAAAAGAAAAGGAAATTGTCTAGCGACTAGCAATGATACACAAACTAAAGCAACTACCTAAAACCAAAAACAAAGGAAATTGTCTAGCAATGATTTATTGCTTCTGCAAACAAACTAAACTACTTAGAACCTAAAACAAAGGAAATTGTCTAGCTAGCAATGGTCAATTGCTTCTGCAAGGAAATTGACGAGGCATCTTCAGACCTACGATGTGATAAACAAATAAAAAGTTAATTTATTTAAAAATTAAACAAATAGTTAAAAAGGTAAAAATGAGATAATCAATTACTCTACTTGAAAATTTTGGATAACTTACTGGGTGAAGCACTACTTTTCCTAATTATATACTCCAACAGAACATGAAACATATACAATAAATGATTCAAGTATTTGAGAAAATTTAAGACAATGATAAGACCATCACTACACAAACTTCTCACCCTAAGAATTCACTTCTGTTTCACCTATTACAACAAGAAACACATAATTGCCCTTCTCTTGTCTAAACAAATCTTTAAATTCTCTATAGACACTCAATGTTAGACAATGCTAATGTTCATAAAGTGATTTCATTTCTGGTTTATATCATATGGCTACACAAGTAGTTGCTGTAATAACATCCGCAATTAGTCGGATTATAGCTGAGATATATTTACATTTCTTCTACAAGTTCATAATAACTCGACGGATTAAGAAAAATTAATATGATATTGCAATAAAAACGTAAGTAATTAAATTGCCCAGAAATTATATGCATATGTAAAATTTGAACAGAGCACACAAGCAAGATGAAAATATTAATCTACTGTTGTGTACCTTGTGGCGATCAAATACCAATTGAGGGCTTAATTGAGAAAGCTATACCTAGGGAGGGAGAGAGACGTGAAAGATAAATTGAGAAAGAAAGAGAGAGAGGGCACATAGTCCAATTAGTATGTATAACAGGTAAAATATCACTTTTGGTCCCTCTTTTCATTAAATTTTTACAGAGTGGTCCCTCTTATGTTTTTTTCCCGCTTTAGTCCCTACTATGAATTATTTATTTCACTTTAGTCCCTACTATGAATTATGTGTTTCACTTTAGTCCTCATCAGGTGGTTCCGATAACACGTGACATGCATATGAATATTTTTTAGGGCATTTTTGTCCGTTCACTATTGAGACTATTTGAGATATTGTTTAATTGGTGAGCAATTTTGGTGTTTGAAGAAGATTTTGGGAGAAAACTTTAGTTTGGAACGAAATGGACGATTAAGTTGGATTGGAATGAAAGCCTAGTTTGGAAGAGATTAAATTTTTTTTTAAATTAGAAAGATGAAAATATCCCTGTTAGTTTACTTGAAATGACGAAATTGCCCTCATGTGCATATCACATATTACCGGAACCGCCTTTGACCACTTGAAAGGGACTAAACTGAAACAAATGATTCATAGTAGGGACTAAAGTGGGAAAAAAACATAAGAGGGACCACTCTGTAAAAAGTTCATGATAAGAGGGACCAAAAGAGGTGTTTACCCATAACAATTGAGGAAAATGATAAGTATATATATCTATAATTGAGGAAAATCAATTTTTATAAACCAAATAAAATATTCTATTTGTCCTAGTGATATTGAGCTAAATGTAAACGTAACCTTAGTAAATTATATAATAAAAAATGAAATCCTGGAAATATATAGCATAACAATTTGATTTCTAATTTTTAACTAGTTGATTATAATGTTAATCACAACTTCCTTAAATTAACGTAGCAAAACAACTTACTTATTAAGGTTTGATCATTTGATGCTACGTTTACGGCAAAATTTTAAAAATAGTCATGTAACTTTGAGATCCTTTTAAAAACAGTCCTCTAACTATACTTAACATTAATTTAGTCCTTTAACTTTCACCAAATTTCAATTTTAGTCCTATGCATAACAAATTTCATCCTCTAACTTTCAGTAAGTTTCAATTTTCGTCCTGCACCTTTCAATAAATTTCAATTTTCGTCCTGCATATACACTTGTTCTTTGCTAATAGGACCAAATTTTAATTGTAGGACGAAAATTGAAACTTATTGAAAGTTAGAGGACCATATTTGTCACGCATAAGACTAGATTTAAATTGGGTGATAGTTAAGAGACCAAATGTGCGTTCGCTATAGTTATAGGACTATTTTGGAAAAAATCCAAAGTTACAGGACCATTTTTCAAATTTTGCCCTACATTTGCTTTCCTCACAAAAATAATTATTTCTGTGTACTATAGGTTTATATTTACACAAACTTTCTATTTTTTGCCAAATTAATCATCAATTTAGAGTGAAATATTTTCTAGTTTTTTTCAATAACTATAATTTTTTTTTTTTTGTCAATTTCTATTTTATGATTAATTTTTTAATAGTGACAATATTTTCTCTTCACTGTTACTTTTGGGGTTTTAGTGACAATATTATCTTTTCACTATTAACTTTGAATTTACAGTGTCAAAAAATTTCGCTTCACTATTTCCCTTGGATTTTCAGTGGCAACCTTTATTTGACACTAAAGTTTAACTAAGTGTTATAGTGACAATTTTACAAGATTTCACTATAATTATCCATATTAGTGACAATATTTTTTTCCCGAAAATTTTATAAAATGGCGCCAAATATATAGTGACAAAATATAAAGTTGTCACTATCAATCACTATTTACAGTAATTAGTGGCAAGTGGAAATGTCATCACTATATGTAGACTTATAGTGATAAAAAAATCATTTGTCACTAAGAATTTTGTCACTAAAATTTGTTTTTTTTGTAGTGAATACTTATGGGTGTTCAAGGGGTAACCCTGGAGATGGGAGTTTGGGTGGTGTTATAAGAAATGTTGATGGTGATATGGTTTTGGGTTTTTGTGATTATATTGGTGATTGCACAAATACTGAATCTGAAATGAGGGCACTACTAAGGGGCCTTGAACTTTGTGATGTTTTTGGCATTTCTAATGTGCAAGTTGAAGTTGATTCCCATGTTTTGTGCACTATCATAAAGGGTAAGGAACAAGTACATTGGAAACTAATTAATCTACTGTATAAAGTACAAACCCTTTTGAAAAAACAGGATTCATCTGTGAATCATATCTACAGGGAGGCCAATCAGGTTGCTGATTATTTAGGCAACTTGGGATGTGATTCAAAGGAATCATATATTTTCCATCCTGGAGAGGGGGATAGGAAACTTAGGGGTCTTATTTGGTGTGACAAGTTTCAAATGCCTTCTTTTAGAAACACTAAATAAGCCCTTTCCACCTCTATATGTAATTGATGTTCAGTTAGGTGGTCAGACTGTTCTGATTGTCTACCAGGGGGGAGTTCCTTAGTTGCATTACATGTAGAGTAGGCTGCTCTAGTGCATATAGGTTATTCTTAGTATAGACTGGCCTGCACCCCTGGCCATTGGTTTTCCATCATTTGATTTGCTCTTGCTTTCACTGAGATTAGCCATCCTTGTTTTTGCATGATTATGTCATACCATATGATTGTACCTAAATTGGCTAGTTTACAGGTTCCACTTCACTCACCAGTTCTAAATGAGCCTCCTATGCACTGCACACACTGGTTATGGTTGTGTCACAGTGTTTAAGTTGGTCTGTGCTAGCTTATACCCCCTCCCCCGCCCCCACCACCACCACCTCTAGTTTGGTGAAGCTTAACACTGATTGTTGTTCTAGGGAAAATCCTGGGGATCGGAGGGGAGTTTAGGGGGTATTATTTGAGATTCTTCTGGTGATATGGTTTTGGGGTTTTATGATTTCATTGGCACATGTACTAGTACTGAGGTTGAAATGAAAGCTCTTCTTAGGGGACTTGAGCTGGGTGATAGTCTTGGTTTGAATAATATACAGGTGGAAGTTGACTCCCAAACATTGTGCACTATCATACAAGGTAAAAATTAGGTCACTGAAAGTTGGTTAATGTGTTTTTTAAAATCAAAAATCTTTTGACAAAACGGACTCCTTTTTTAATCACATCTTTAGAGAAGTTAACAAAGTGGAAGATTACTTGGCTAATCTAGGATATGATTCAAAAGAATCATTTGTTTTCCATCTTTGGGAGGAGGATAGAAAAGCTTATTTGGTGTGACAAGTTTGGTATGCCTTCTTTTAGGCACACCAAATAGCCTTTCTTTACCTCCAAAATGACATTGATGGTTTGAGATGTATTAGCTATTTACAGTGATTAAGCTGGTTAGGACCAACCTTTTCACTCAAGGATATGACCTTTAGTTGCATTAATTCTGCACTTTACAGCTTCAAATCCCATTTTTCATGATAGGAAACCACTTTTCATTGATTGGGTGCATCCCTGGTCCATTGATTTTTCTACCATTTGGTATGCTTTGCTTTCAGTACCTGGCTCTCTTGTTTTATTGCTTTCACACCTTGCCATCTCATATGGCCTGATAGTCCATTCATCTCACATGTTTGGGCTTACTTTTGTCTTAGCCAGATAATTGTTCCCACATATTCACTACTTGCAAATTGGCATTCCTTTGCACTTGCACACACTTTGATATGTGGCTCTATGTTTGGTTGGATGTTGTGGCTTTATGTGGTGTGATTTTGGTGTATAGTGTTTAAGCTTGTTTGTGCATACTTAACACTCAGGGGAATACCTTTAGTTGCATTATCATTGCACTTTACATGAATATATATCCTTTTGCATGATAGGCAGCCTTGGGTTTCTTTTTAGATGTTTCCCCTGGTCCTTGGCCCTCCACCGATTGGTTTACTTTGCTTGCAGCTTCTGCATTCCTGTTATGCATTTAGGTCTTTCCATCTTAAATGGCTTGACAAAGTTCATGCATCTCACATGCTTGTACTTACACACATCTTTCTTGGCCAGTTGACTGACTACACTCACTCACCACTTCCAATTAATATATGCCTTTGCACTTGCACACATTTTTTTTTATCTTTGGTGGCTTGTTAGTTGGTTGTATTTACTGGGATTGAGTTGGCTTGTGCTGACTTAATCACCTAGAGATTCCTTTAGTTGCAGTGACATTGCATGTTTCACTGTATCTGTGGGAGCCTATTTTACTCTTTGGGAGTATCTTTGGCCCATTGATTTTTTTGCCTGTAGCTTGTACCTTGCTTCCAATACCTGGCATTCGATTTTCTTGCATGTAGATCTTGCCATCTTATATGGTTTGACAAGTTTAATCATCTCACATGATTGGACTTACACTCATTATGTTTGCCAGGTAATTGATTCCAGTCACTTAACACTTTTAAAATTGCTTAAGCCTAACCACTCAGCACGCACTGATTTATTATCTTTGTTTTGTCTTTGGTTGATGTTGAGCAGGTATGTTGGTTTTAGATGGAGTATGGTGTTATACTTGTACACTTGGTATTCTTGTTCTGTCTTGCCTACAAGTCTACTACTTTATTCAGACAGTATTTGGATTCAGTGCTTTGTGATATGGACATGTTATGGTGGCCTGTAAGTCTAGATTCTGACTTTTGGAAGTGACTTAGTATTGGCTTGCATTTCTTCTTTCTGGGCTCAAAGGTGGCTATATTCTGGAGACTGATTGGAGTTTTGCAGATGTTGATATTTGTAGATCTTGTAGTTGTGGATTGTTTTAGCTTGTTAGTCCCTGCGTGCATGGACTTTTTTGCTTTGCTGCTTGTTTGACGCATATCTTCATGCCCCTGCGTAGGTTGTTTGCCAGCATGTTGGCCTTCATCCTTTGTCTTGTTGCTTCGTTGTGTTACGTTTATCCTACGCTTTTTTTGTTGTTCTTCAAAGGTTGGTCCCTTTGATATCAGATTTATTGGGGTTAAATAAATTGTGAGTTTTCCCTCACATTATTAAATCTAATTAGTGACGTGCAAGTGACGTGTAGTTAAAAAATGACTCCGTGTAAATTTTCTCTCTCTAGGAGTTTTCTCTCTCTTTGACTTTCACCTTGAGCGGTTTCTTCCTCACTTTTCCGATCACAAGTCCGACCATATGTCCCTCAATTGTGATTGGTTTTTTGCAATCTTATACTCATTCTTCTCGTCTTCTCGGCACGCTTCTTCCTGGTGGTTTAATTTTTAATTTCCCTAGTGCAATCGTAGAATTGCAGAAGTCCCCAATTATTAGGATTCTTCGCGATTTTCTGATTTCATTTCGTTTTGTTGGATTCTTCTTCGTGAATCACCTACTGGTACTACCTATTCATCTTCCACGACATCAATTTGGAGTTACAGGGCTCGATTATGGAGAATTGCAATTTGGGGAATTGAGGTTCGCGATCCCCTTTGATGCGGGCTTCAGTTCTTCACATCTTCTAGTAATTTTCAGCGCGTTTTGGGTCATGTAGCAGTCCTTGGTTGTTTAATTTCAGATTGTTGTTGGTTATTGATTGATTATGTGATTCGGGCTTCACCTCCAAGTTTCGAGCTGTTGATTTTCGAAGGTTTGGTCTCGGGTTTGTGCTCTTATTGGAATCAGTCGGAGGTAAGTTTAATTTCAGTTTGTTGTTGGTAATTGTTGGATTCTACGATTCAGGCCTCTATTCCAGGTTCGAGTTTTTTTTATTTCCTTCGGTTTCCGCTAATTTCCCATACGGTTATGGTTTGTTTGTTGTTGTGATACGTTTAATTCCACATTTCTGCTGGCAATTTGGTGTTTCTGAGATTCAAAACTTCTAGAACAATTTCGGGCTTTCCTATTTCTGTGGGTTTAGTGTGTGTTTTGTTGTTGTTTTTACTGATATTTTGAAGGGTAATGCTTATGAATCAGGACCCGCTCAGAAACAGGATGACTTGCCTTCTGCCTTTGCAATGAACATTGACCCTAGGAGTAGAAATAAATCACTGATTGATATAGCTAAGAAACCTTTATCTGATAGAGTGATTGCACCTTCTTTTGAAAGGAAAACCTTATGTGTGTTGGAAAAATTTATTAACTCAAAGAGCAAACAGTTAAGTAATTAACAGCTGAGTTAATTGATATGTTTTGATGATAACAAAAGCTAAGTAAGAAAGGCTAAGTTGGAATCAGAAATCTAGTCAAATAACTAAGTTATTAAACAACTAAGTTGACAAAGTTCATACGAACTGAATACTGAGAAAACACCATGTATCGTATTCAAAGAAAGTTTGAATAAGTTAATCAATTTGGTTTTGATTGATTAAACAGAGAAAAAATTCATCAACATCCGAGTTCAAGTGAAGTCAGTCAAGTCAGAAGATAGCCAAGTCAAAAGACATCCAAATCAGAAGACATCAGAGTAAACACTTCACTGAGGAACAGAGAAATATTGTTGCTGAGACAAACAGACGAGTAAACTTAATCAGCCAAGTGCTAAGCAGTTGACTAGCGAATGAGCCAAGTCAGAAGACAATTCAAACGGAGGACAATCAGCTAAGTGAACATCTCAAAGGATCACCCAAGTCAATTCATGTGTTGAAGAAGACATCATAGTATCCTCGGACAGCAGGGTGCATTTAATGTGATTGACATGTATTGTACAACGACAATCTGCAAAATCAACAGAGCCGCCTGCAAATATAGCCGTTTGAATTCGATGAAGAGTATAAGGGCATTCCTGGAATTGAGGAAAGATTCAGCGGACTCAATCTCAGCCACCCTTATAAATAGATCTCTACTTGAATGAAGACAACAACTTTTACACAGCTTCTGCAAACTTACAAATTTTATCAGAAGAAAATCATTGAGAGAAAAACCAGTAAGTCAAGAACAACTTAATCGTTGTAGAAAAACTAAGAGTATTTGCGTACAACAAGAGTTAGATTCTAAGAGAAATTAGTTGTAGACGATGGCTTAGAAGAGAATAAACTCAAGGAGTTGTGAATCTTGTGATTTTTACTAAGAGTAAAAGTTTCAATTGAGCGTAGAAGTTGTAAACGCTAAGTGTCGAATTAGACTAAGAGATTAGTGCAGAGCCTTTCATCGTGTTAAGGAAAAAGAGAGAACTAGAGGGATTACACCACCCATGAACCACTATAAATTTGTTGTTCATTATCATTCCGCACTTACACTTGCATATTTTATGAACATGCTAGTCATCTGTAAATGTTTGATTTAAAGACTCAAAACAAATTTACAAAAGAGCAAAATATTTTGGTTGCAAAATATTGAAAGGTTTACAACGTTTGATTGACAACTATATTCCGGTGCAACAAAACTCAAAATCTCTGATTCTGTTAAAATATTAATTCTGCTGAACGAAGAATAGTCAAGACAACTTCTAGCTATCAGCGAAGTGCCGTCAGCTGAGTAATCACTAATCTGTTTAGCGAAAAGTTGAGTTAACAGTTTACTTACGTAATACTTTGAGTAACAAAAGAAAAGTTTTAAAATTGTATATTCACCCCCCCCCCCCCCCCCCTCGAGACCTTTTTTACCACTTGAAACCCAACAATGTGCAATTCGCAGCTGCAAAAATTGAGTATCTCACAAAACCATATGAGTTTTTACTGGTGGGAAAATTTAACTATGGGGTACCAGGCTCCATGGCCCTTAAGAAAGCATTTGCTAACATAGGACTGAAAGGGGCTTGGAAGATAGACATGATGGATAGGAGAAAATTGTCAATATTGTGTTCACTGGAGGAAGACTATATTAGACTATGGATCAAGGGGACATGGAGCTTTTATGGATGTCCAATGAAGATCTCAAAGTGGACATTGAATTACAAGCCAACTGAAGAATGTTCAACTATTCCATGCTGGATATTCCTTAAGGGTCTGCCACAACCTTCCTATCATCCAGAAACACTGTATAAGATTTGTCTAAGGGTTGTAAACCATTGAGGGCTGATGAGGCCACTGCAAATAGGTCCAATTTGTTTGGTGCTAGAGTATGTGTTGAGATTGATCTAATGAAGGAGCCATTATCAGAGATATTTTTGGGATTAGATGAGGATGGTAATTGCATTTTCCAAGATGTGATTTATGAGAAAATGCCTCAATATTGTTCAAGATGCAAGGTCACTATCACTTGACTGGGTATTGCACTATGTCTAAGGGGAAAGGGATTGGAACTAAGGATCAGAACAAGTATAAGTATTCCTTCCATTAAAATTCTTGAATTGGATTTGAAATATCGTCTCTAAATCAAAGCTCTCATCGAAACGGTTATTGTTATTGAGATCAAATGATCGTATTTGGAATCTCGCTTCTAGTTTCATTTTGATTTGTAATCACATTGTATCGTAATCGATCAAATCATCATTATCCTTGTTCAATTGAGATTCCTAAAATGACAAAATATTATAATATTGGAATGTATCGGTAATTGTTAAATGATTGATCGATCCAAAGGGGATGCCCTTGAGTAATTATATCAATGGGCCCGGGGGTGTACAAATCGTGACCTTTCAGCATTCTCCCGCAGCCTCGGGACCTCATAGCTCCCACGGCCGCGAGGCTAGGTAGAGAGTTCCCGCGGCCGCGGGACCTCAGGGCTCCCACAACCGCGAGGTCTGGTCCTGTTTTCCCGTACTTCCTTGGGAGTAGCATATCTTCTAACTCCAAACTCCGATTGCGGATCTGTGAACCCCATAGTGTAGCTAACTTCCTCCAGTACATCATACTAAAAGTTCAGCTTCATTGGACCATTCATAAAATATTTATGCTTGTTGGAGTGAGCAGCTATCTACGACTATTTCACCACTTGCTCCGGATTTTTCTCTTTTTGATCGGCATCCTTAGGGTTCTCCTTCGTTCATTGTGCTCTTATTCTTAGGTCCTACACAAGCCACGGAAAGCAGGAAAATCAATGACACAACAACAAAAACACGACACCAAGAACAAACGACACGAAGAAACACAAAAGAAGAAAAAACACCTAAAATCACACAAAAGCTTAAATACAAACAATACTTTTGAGCTTGAGAGTGCCAGTAATAATGTCGTTTTCACGGCATTATCAACTCCCTATTTTGAGTTGAATTCACATGCTTTCCGAGCCTAATTTATGTCGTTTCTGAGAATATTGGGATTAATTCGAGTCGTTTTAGGTAGTTTTGCATATCATGGAAGAATTGGTTTGATATTAGATAGTTTTGATATTTTACTCTAGATGTGCAGGCTTATAGGTGAATTTATGAAGGTAGTGAAGAGATTACATGAATGTGTAGAATGAGGACGAGCAAATAAGGAGTCAAGGAGATGATTTGGAGCAAAGAAAGTTCAAGGAAAGATACAAAGAAGTCAAGTAGTGCAAGAACAATGAAGAAATAATTTACCAGAGATATTACTACTTATAATATGGATCATACCACTTTCATGGAAGATCCAATGAATCTGAATTTTGGATATGTTATAGAGGAGTGAGTTATCTATGTTACTGACTTTACGGATCTCCGAATTTGGAGATCGGATGATAAATATATGCCAGTCGTAATAATGTCGCGCAGACCACCGGCGTCGCCATTTTTCATGACCGTCGCGACGTAATTCTTAGGCAGTGAGTTCCCGCCACCGCCACTTTTATGATCGCCGCAATGGTCATGCCCTGAACAATCCAAAAATCTGTGTTTTTTGTTGAATTTGAGTTATAAACTTCCTCCAATCATTCTGCTAACCTAAATGAACCTCCCATACACTTTCCTATACAATTTCCTCTTTCAACACCTATAAAAGGTCTCTATACATACATCAAAAGACACAACCTTTTACCACCACTCTTCATCACGTTTAGAGAAACACCAGAGAGAGATAGAGATTTTAGTAAAATCCTAAGTACGTTGGAGGAAGTTTTGTGGACAACCAAAGACGGACGGAAGCCTTTCTGAAGTCTAACAAACTGAAGAAGGCTTAGTTGAAGGTCTATTTTGTCAGGAGGTTTACATCATAGTTGTAGTATTTTTTCGATTTGTCTATGAATATGAAGTTATGTATCTTTACAATTATGTTTGTTTATCTTTCCATTATGAATATTTAAATCTAGTCATTAGGGCTAGGGAATTGTTGAACAATGTATTGGATTATTATCTTTAAGTTTATATGTATATTTATGTTTGGCGTAACATGTATGATTCCTTAAACTTGTCTCGTCATGAAGTTTATGCGTAAATAATGTAACGGCTCGTCTCTGCGGGTCCGTCGGATAACACTTGATAAAATTATTACTATTTGAAAAAGTTTTAAAATACCGATTTTTTTAACAACACTATTAAAGTAAAATCGATACTTAAAAGTTTTAAGCAAAAGCGTTTTAAAACAAAATAGGAACAATTTAAATTACTAAGTTTTGACGGAAAAGTAAAACTAATTTTCATAGTAGAGGTTTAAAGCGGAATCATTTAATCACAACCTATCAAAATATTTGAACAAGATAAACCGTGAGAGATAAATAAGTAATTTATAAAATTTTGTTTTCTTTATTAAATTATAAAACCAACTTTAATGGTTCAAATGTTTAAAACAACAATTCAAGCAAAACCTTAAAATCCCTAAGTTTAAAACGGAAGTATTTAAAACAAATTTTAACGGATGACATGACGTGGTGAAACAACTTGTGAGACCCAACAGGGACAAAACAAGATTAAGATCAATATTTGAGAAAATTTAAAATCATCTTTTATAAAAATGATCACTTTACAAAATTGGCTAAAATAACAAGATATTAAGCAAGATATTATAAAAATCGACTTAGACATATAGAAGTTTTGAAACATCAGTTCAAGGAGGATCTTAAAATCAAATAAAAATTTAAACAAAAGTGCAACTACTCTCCGAAACTAAAGTGGGACAGCAACCGTGATGACCTAACCGCAACATGAACTATCGGTTCCCCAAACACATGTAGCTAAAAAGATTGAAACACGGAATCAATTGCTCTTGCATCATTTGTAACCACCCAACTTCGAGTTAATCTAACACTTACAATTAGGCAACCGTTACAAACTTAAAATCTACAATCCAGCTCAAAATATGGTTAATGCATAACAACTAAAATTTACATAGAATCGAGCTCAAACATTTCCAATACCTATAATCTACCTCTATTTGGCTCAGATCACTACATCACTATAAAATAGACATATAGATAGATATATACATACTTTCACGCATACATATAAACCCGAAGTGCGGCACCTATTCATCATGTCGATACAAAAATAGGTAGGTATCTATATACATATACATCCAAGTTTAACATTCTTTCTCCAAAAGTCACTACAAAATATTTACATAAACTTCTTTACACAAAATGCACATCAAAGCAATTCATTAGGAAAACATTTCTTCACTTAAGTTCGGTACCTGAATCACTGAAAAATGATAACATAGAAAATGTAAGTTGAAATAATCAACTTAGTGAGGCTGATGTCCGTGTACGCATTAACTTTTATGCAATGCTATGATATTTATTATAATACACTATGCATAATCAACAATTTCTTCAACTTAAACCACTTAATTTCACATTCGATCAATTAAACAAGTAATAAACAATCAAGACACAAAATTATTATTTTAAAAGGATATTAGACTTGAATTGTTGATACCACTAGGGGTAAGGGGCCAATCTTACCAACCCTCACGAAATGCATTGACTAGTTGCCGTCAATTTAGGTCACGTATACCGAGATATACGAGACCAAGATAATGATCGATTGCGGAGTCAACCTGACAAGTCTCCACTTGTTCTAGATTTATCCGAACGTACCACTATCACTCGGAGATAAAGTACTACACACCATGTCCCAACAACAATCATATAATAGCAAGCAATACGAACATTACATATATCACATAAATTTCACTATCATATCTTATCTTCATCAACTATTGCAAATATTAGAGACAATTAATCTAGCATTTTCGAAATATCACAGACACTTAAATAAACATCAACTGTGAGCATCGCAAACAATCCCATAATATCATAATTAAGGCATATAACAAACATTATCTACCCCTATATTAACCTGCATTAAGTAACCTAAAATATTCACATAACATAAGCATGGTGCAGCTCTCACCTGGGTCATTGGCAATTGTTTTCTCCAAACTTGAAATGCATCAAAGGGTTTATCTAGACCTCGATCACTAACGTCGCCTCAATTACGATCACCTAATCGCAATAAACTTACTCATGAATGTATAGTTTAAAACTTGCAAAATTGCAAAAAAGGTCCCAAACTAATTAAATTGATTTTGGATTTTCGTCTCAAGCTATATGTTGATCCCAAGTGGTCAGATGAGGTCTAGAGGGGGGGGGGGGGGGGTGAATAGACCTCTGTATCTTTTTAAATTTCTCCAACTTTTCTTATCAGTAGAGTAAGCTGATCGAAACTGGTGAGACTACTTTGCAGATTGTGCACTTACCCTATACAGCAGAGTTGACCGCTCGTCTGATTTACTTATCTGTTTCAATTTAAATCAGAGTTTGAAACTTGTATGTAGCGGATTTGTCAAGTGTTTTTCAAACAAGTTATTTTCTTACTTAAAGATTTGTATCCCCAGTTTTAAAACTCCTTTTAAAAATCTTTAAGTATGCTCAAAGTGTTTGTATGCTTTTGGAAATATGCAAGTAATCAAACACAAAGAATTTTTATAGTGGTTATATAGACAAGAATGTCTTTTAGTCCACTCTTCTAAATCACGAAGATTTAGGTTATACTATAAACACTTAGTAGATAGCACAAATGATAAAGCTAAGGGTTCACTATAGGAAATCACAAAGAAAATCTATACTCTGAAGTATTTTCACTCACTAAGATGGAAAACTACTTCGCACAACTCACTCTTTTACAGAAATCACTAAGATTTTGGATGTAGACTTGTTTTTCTCGACTCGACTTGTCAACAGATGACTTCGTTGTTAGTGTTCTGTTTTTTAGTATTTGAGAATGGAAGATTTGATCGTGAATTCTCTCAGTTGTAATTGAGTTGCTCCTTGTCTCTAACTCTTGAATCCGGAACTATTTATCCTTGAGGATTTGAATTCTGCCCATTGAGAAAAGACAGATTTTCAGATCTTCCTCGAGTACTGGTCCTTGTTTCAGAACGGCTTCTGCAACTGTTCACTATACAGTTCTGCTGTACTTTCTGTCAAGTCGCATTTAATGCACCATGCTAATCCGAGGTTTCTCTTCAACCATTTGTCTTTGATACCCTCTTCTTACAGCATTTATTACGCCAAGTGCATTTATGTTAAAATTAATTCATAATTCCTTAAGCATGAAGAACCTTAAGCATGAAGAAATCATACTTTGATGATTCATAGTCAAAGTTTGCAACACAAAAGACTTATCTAGAATTTCATTCTAGTCATCCAAATCAACTAATGAGATTGAAGCCTTAGCATTGAAGAACTCTAAAGAAGCTTAGTCATGCATGCTTAGCCACTAAGTTTGAATTAAATTAATGTATCCAACAAATTAATCTAGTTGCTTCTAGTGTAGAGTAGAAAGGTTGTTCATAGGCCTATATATATGTATGTATTGTGTAGAATTTTACATATAGAAAAAATCCATCAATTAGCAAGTTAGTTTTGAGAAGAAAATTTATTCTCTTGTATGAAGGCTTAGTGCAAAAAGCCTCAAAATATTGTAGCCTTATTATCTTGATGAAATAATAAGTCTACTTTGTCTTGCTAAAATTATTTTCTTAGCCTTTCATATCCCAAACTCCCAACAGATTGTGGTATCAGAGCCACCCTTGGCCTGATAACCCCTCACATATATTAAAAAATGAATCCAAGCAATAGCAATGAGCTTGCTTTCACATATTCCCAACAAGGTGTTCCGATCTTTGTTGGTCAAGACTACGAGTTATGGAGCGTTCTTATGAAGACGTTATTCCAGTCCCATGATCTTTGGGATATCGTAGAAGAGGGGTATGAAAAATATACTCCGGAGGAAGAAGCTGCGTTGACTGGAGCCAAAAAGAAGGAGCATAAAGAGAACAAGACAAAAGATGCAAGAGCCTTGTCATTTATGCACCAAGGGGTAAGTCGATCTATACTTCCGCGTAATTTAGAGCTGTGTTAAATTTTCAAAAGATGCATGGGATATTTTGAAAAAACAATTTGGTGGCTATGAAAAAATTATCTCCATGAAACTGCAAAATTTATGGCGAGAATTTGATAATCTACTCATGAAAGATAGCGAGACTATGCAAGAATTTTTTTCTAGAGTTTCTACAATTGTTAATCAAATTAGAGGCTATGGTTATTCTGCCGAAGATAAAAGAATTGTAGAAAAAGTTTTGCGAAGCTTGCCAGTAAAATTTGAGCACATAGTTGCTGCGATTGAAGAGTCTAAAGATTTATCCACACTTTCTTTAGACGAACTCATGGGATCTTTAGAAGCTCATGAGAAAAGAATGAGCAAATTTTCAAACCACAGTTTGGAACAAGCTTTTCAAGTAAAGCTTAATCTAGCAGACCAGAAAAATAAAAAAGGAGATGGCCCATCAGAAAAGAATATGGCCTCCACATCCAAAGTATCAAGAGGCAGAGGTCGTGGAAGAAATAAAAACTTCCGAGGACGTGGTCTAGGAAGAGGAGGTTTCTCTAACCAAAGAAATGCAAATCAAAATTCAGATTTATTTTGCCGAATATGCAGAAAAAATAACCACGACACAAAGGATTGCCGCTACAAATGTAAAAAATGCAGAAACGCCAATCATTCAGAAAGAGATTGTTGGCATAGAGATGATGGTGAGAAAAATGAGGCCAATTACACCGAAGAAAAAGATACCAATCAGGTATTTTATTCATGCTTGAATTCTCAACAACTATTTGAAAATACATGGTACGTTGATAGCGGTTGGAGTAATCATATGTGTGGAAATAAGAAAATGTTTGTGGAGCTTGATGAGACTTATTCATCTGAAGTAAAACTTGGAGATGGCAAGGAACATAAAATCGCTGGGAAAGGAACAATAGCAGTCCAGACAAACAAAGGACAAACAAATTTTATCAAAGGTGTTTTTTATGTTCTAAATTTGACCCAAAATCTGTTAAGTGTGGGTCAACTACTAGAGAAGAATTATAAAGTGGAGTTTAATAATGATCATTTTGTCATTATTGATAAGCAGAAGAATCTCACAATGGCAAAAATAAAGATGAGCTCAAATAATGTTTTTCCTCTTAATCTGCCATTGATCGAGAAAATTATTCTCCAGAGCACAACAGAAAAAGATCATAACCTATGGCATCTGAGGTATGGACATTTGAATTACAAAGGTCTCAATCTATTAAAAAGAAAAAATATGGTTTTTGGTCTTCCAAATATTCCAGATCGAGACACAACATGCGAAGGATGTATTTATGGAAAAATGCATCGCCTACCATTTCCAAAGACATCCTACAGGGCCAAAGCTCCTCTTGAACTAATACATGCAGATATTTGTGGCCCAACTCGAACTCCATCTCTTAACGACAATAGATATTTTCTATTGTTCGTGGATGATTATAGCAGAATGATGTGGGTTTATATTTTGAAGCAAAAATCAGAAGCATTTGCAAAATTTCTGGAGTTCGAAGCGAATGTTGAAAATCAAAGTGGCAGAAAAATAAAGACTCTCAGAACAGACCGAGGAGGAGAATTTATTGGAAAAGCCTTCTTAAATTATTGCAAAGAAAAAGGAATCCAGAGACAACTAACATTGCGATATACTCCACAACAAAATGGAGTTGCAGAGCGAAAAAATCGCACGATCGTTGAAATGGCAAGAAGCATGATGGCCGAAAAAGAACTTCCAAAAAGTTTTTGGCAAAAGTTGTACTTACATCAGTCTATATTTTAAACCGTTCACCAACAAAGGCAGTTCCAAATAAAACTACCTATGAAGCATGGCATCGGAGAAAGCCACAGGTAAACAATCTCAAAGTTTTTGGTTGTTTAGCTTATTCTCATATTCCTAAAGAGAAGCGAGAAAAGTTTGATGATAAAGGAGAAAAGCTTATATTTGTTGGTTATAGTGACGAATCCAAGGGATATCGTTTACTAAACCCAAACACAAATAAGCTTATTATATCTCGAGATGTTATCTTCAATGAGAAACAATCATGGAATTGGGGAGAAGATACAAAAACAAATAATGTGAATCTGCCTAGCTCATTAAATCAAAATGATCTGACAAGTCCAAACTCGAGTCCAATTTCAAGTCCAAGTTCAAGTTCTCGAGGACCATCTGAGGAATTCTATCCAGAATCAGAAAGTCCAGTACGTAAGGTACGAAGTTTAAGAGAAATTTATGAATCATGTGATGTGGCATTTTTTGCTTGTGAGCCACATACTTTTGAAGAAGCTGTGAAAGAAGAAATCTGGACAAATGCTATGGATGAAGAAATAGCAAGCATCGAAAAGAACAAAACATGGGAACTAGTGGATCTACCGAAGAATAAAAGTATAATTGGACTAAAGTGGGTCTACAAAACGAAGTACAAAGAAGATGGTTCAATTCAAAAGCACAAAGCATGTCTAGTAGCAAAAGGCTATTCTCAACAACCACGAATTGATTTCAATGAAACGTTTGCACCAGTTGCTCGAATGGAGACAATACGAATTGTCCTAGCATTAGCTACTCAAATAAAACTTCCAGTTTATCAATTGGATGTCAAATCAGCATTTCTCAATGGAGATTTGGGTGAAGAAGTTTATGTCGAACAACCTGAAGGTTATATTGTTCAAGGCAAAGAAGATAAAGTTTATCGCCTCATAAAGGCACTATATGGGCTAAAACAAGCACCAAGAGCCTGGAACAACAAGATTGATAATTACTTTCAGAAACATGGATTTCAAAGAAGTCAAAGTGAACCGTCATTATACGTGAAGAAAGAAGGTGAAAAAGATTTTCTCATTATCTGTCTTTAACGATTTGATATACACAGGTACAAATCCATTGATGATAGAAGAATTCAAAAAGGCAATGATGCAAGAATATGAGATGACTGATTTGGGTCTAATGAAATATTTCCTCGGAATTCAAGTTCGTCAAACCAAAGGGGAAATATTTATCTATCAGGAAAAATATCTTGAAAGTTTATTGAAGAAGTTCCAGATGATAAATTGCAAACCCATATCTACTCCGCTGGCACTAAATGAAAAGTTGACGCTAAATGATGGTGCTGCAAAAGTTGATACAAACATGTACAGAAGCTTAGTAGGTTCTCTAATCTATCTCACGCATACCAGACCTGACATTGTCTATCTGGTTAACTTAATCTCGAGGTTTATGCATGACCCGAGAAAATTGCATTATGCAACAGCAAAAAGAATTCTACGTTACCTTCAAGGTACGAGAGATTTTGGCATCAAATATGTCAAAGAAAAAGTAAACAGACTTATCGGATATACCGACAGTGATTGGGCCGGATCAGTTGATGATCGAAAAAGTACAGCTGGATATGTATTTTGTTTGGGTTCAAAAATTATATCATGGGCATCAAAGAAGCAAAAGACTGTGTCACTCTCATCAGCAGAAGCAGAATATATTGCTGCCACAGACGCAGCTCGTGAAGCTGTTTGGCTTAGAAGACTTCTGACAGACATTGAGCAAAGACAAGATACTCCTACAACAATATTTTGTGACAATATGTCCAGTATAGAGATGACAAAGAATCCAGTTTTTCATGCCAGAACAAAGCATATCGAACTTCGACACCACTACATTAGAAATCTCGTTCAAGATCAAGAAATTCAATTAGAGTTTGTGAACACTAAAGATCAACTTGCAGATAGCTTTACAAAAGCAGTCAATTCAGAGAAGTTTGAGCAATTTCGAAATGGTGTTCGAATTATGAATTAAGAGGGGGTGTTAAAATTAATTCATAATTCCTTAAGCATGAAGTTACTTAAGCATGAAGAAATCATACTTTGATGATTCATAATCAAAGTTTGCAACACAAAAGACTTATCTAGAATTTCATTCTAGTCATCTAAATCAACCAATGAGATTGAAGCCTTAGCATTGAAGAACTCTCAAGAAGCTTAGTCATGCATGCTTAGCCACTAAGTTTGAATTAAATTAATGTATCCAACAAATTAATCTAGTTGCTTCTAGTGTAGAGTAGAAAGGTTGTTCATAGGCCTATATATATGTATGTATTGTGTAGAATTTTACATATAGAAAAAATCCATCAATTAGCAAGTTAATTTTGAGAAGAAAATTTATTCTCTTGTATGAAGGCTTAGTGCAAAAAGCCTCAAAATATTGTAGCCTTATTATCTTGATGAAATAATAAGTCTACTTTGTCTTGCTAAAATTATTTTCTTAGCCTTTCATTTCCCAAACACCCAACAGATTGATTACCGTTGTAATAACTTTCAGATCACTTCTACTCTGCTGATCGAATCCACTCTGCTGATGAATACTCTGATGATTCAAATCGAACTCTGAAATCCACCAGTCTGATTTTGAACTCAGCATCAGATCAGTAGTCTTCTGGACCAAAATTTAACCTTCTGATTTTACTTGTCTTCTCGGTTAAAGTTTCCAGAGGCTTGCTAAACTTCCATTACTTAGCTGATGACTTTTGGAAATCATCAAAACCTCCCTTTACTTCTTCATCTTCATCCAACAATTTTTCCCTTTTTGATGATGACAAAACTTCAGCTAAGTACCTGTAACTAAACTAAAGTTAATTCTTCACACAAAATTTCTAAGATAGGAATTGAGTTGGAATTTGTAATCTTTTATTGATTTAGAACATATTACAATTACATCAGATTACAAAAAGATGAAAAGTAAAATTTACAATGAAATGATAAGAGAAGTAAAGCAGTATATTCTTCTGGTTCTTCTTCTTCTTCTTCATCATCTTCACCACTAGAGAATAGTTCTAATTTCTTGGCAGCAGCAACCTCAATTTTAGCTTTGATTTCATCTATTCTCTTAGCTTTCCGAAATGGATCAAGTTGTTCTTCAGCATAATCCTTAGAGGCATCAATCCGTTTGTCTTCTTTTGCCGCATCCTTGGGTTCTTCTTCTTCAGCCTTATTTTCAACATCATCACCAGCATTAGCCGTCTGTTCAGCCTCATCAGCAGCCTTAGTATCTTCAGCCGGTTTATTAGTAACCTCTTCAGAACTTTGAACTACTTCAGTAGCTTCTTCAGTAGCATTTTTCTTGTTAGCAGATTCCTCTTCCCTCTTTTTGTCATCATCAGCAGGATCGAGTTTTTCAGCTTGAACAGGAGTGACTGCATTGCATAGCATCCTGATGTTTTGATCCATTGCAGACAGTTGACTTTCTTGTTGTTATTGCTTAGAGTGTAATACTTCAAATTGGTGCAGCACAATGTCATTTCTTTCACTCAGCTGAAACTGAGACTGAAGCACTACGTTCATGCTTGAGGTAAATGCTTGCACTAAATTTGAAGCCTTTTCCTCTGCAGCTTCCATGGCATTTTCCACAACAAAATTTATCTCCTTCCAGCCAGCTTGATTTTCATTAACCCTTTTTCCAAACTTCTGAACATCTTCCTTTATTGTTTGAACTTCAGATTTGATGTTGTTCAGCTCTTCTTGTATCAGAGGGGTAGGATCAGCAAGCTTAGGCAGGTTTGCAACAGTTCTTTGAAGCAAGGTTGAGGCCATCTCTTCAAATTTTCTCATAGTTTCCTTGTTTCTATCCTCCATTTCCTTCAGCGTAGACTCAATCAAAACCGTCATGGAATCCAGAAGTGTTGATTGAAATGCGTTGGTATTTCTGGTAGGACTAGCACTTTGCTAATTTTCTGGAGCTTCCCATTTAATGGCAAGCGGCTCCCTTTCTTGTGGTACTTCATCAAGTGGGACTTGAGCATCTTCAAGATTATTCTCCACTGATGAATTTTTTACAGCAACTTTTGACTGGTCTGGTCCTTCATCTGTAACATGCATAAGATCAAACCCATCGGCAGACACAACAGTTTTATGATGTATAAAAGTAGCAGGAACAAATGTTGATGTAGTCTGTTGAGTTGATTCTTGAAATGTCCTTATGGCAGACCCAAAAGCTATGTGTTGAAGACTTGGCAGAGGTGGTAGATCACTAGAGCTTGCCTTCTCAAATCTTGATCTTTGAGTCCACTTATCCAAGGTCACACAAACTGCTAGCTTTATAGCTCTATCCCCAGCATCATATGTTTTCCTTATCTTTTTCGGGATAGTCTACTTTAACTTTGTTGATTCTTCTTTGACAATCTTCTTCATGTAATTGTGAACCATGTCATAGAAGTAATCTCAAACCAAAGCCTGTGTGATGGAGGTAGTTTGCAGCCAGTTGAGTACCCACTGTTCTTCTTCAGCAAACTCCTTCCAGGCGAGGATTTCATCCTTCGACTTCACAAGACGGTACTCTCTCCATCTGTTATATCTGATTTTCTCAGCCAGAAGAGTACTCTTGTTATGCAGCAGGTTGTTATACCTTTCTAATTCTGATTCGAAATGAGAAAAGACTTCTCGATCACTTTGTACAATCCCTAAAGCGTGTTTCACCTCTTTTCGTTTTCTTTTTACAATTGTAGGTCTAGGCATAACGAAACCATCTTCCTTTGGTTTCCCTATCATGATCCCACCACCATGTCTAGGGCCGTAAGCTTCAGTTTTACTGGCTTCAAGAGCTTTGGCCAAGTCTTCAGCCTCCTTGGTAGCTAACTCTTCATCAGTTAACTGTTTAAGAGTAGCTTCTGACTTTCTTGCCTCTAAAGCAGCTTTAAGCTCAGCTTCATTCTTTTTTCTTTGCTCAGCCTCTTCTCTTTTCTTTTTGTGAGCATAAGAAATCTTGGCTTTACCGGTCTTTTTTCTTCTTGCGGCAGGTGTTTCAGCAGACTGAGCTATTGGGAACAGCAGTCTGATCAACTTGTGGTGCGGATACCTCAGCTGTTATCTAATGGGCAGTAACAGATTCCTTTGTTGATTCTGCTGGCCTCTCAACAGAGTGGTGATCCTCCCGTACTTTCTCAGATAAAGAAATATCTGCTTCTTGTAGAACTATTATTTTCCTTGTTGTTGCTTTAGTATGAACTAAGGCAGGTATAGCAGTAGGACTTTTCTTTGAGCTCCTTGTCCTTTTATCTAATGGTATCTCCTCTGATTCAGTCCGTTCTGGAGATGCATCAAGAGTGATCTCATCTATTTCCTTAGCGATTTCAGAGATTATTTCATCAGCAGTAAGGCTGTCAACTGGTCTAGCTTCAACAGCAGGGTTTGATGTTTGACCAGCAGGCTCAGCAGCCTTGAACTCTACTTTGTTTTTTTTAGCCTTATCAGCAGGCTTAGCAGGAACTGTTACTTCAGCAACTTTTCTCTTCTGCTGCTTTTCCTCAGGAGTCCCTTCTGGTTTGGCCTCAACTTTCACTGGCTCATACACCTTGAGCTCTTTTAACTTATGTATCACTTTTCCAGCTCCAAGTGGACATCCAAGTGCCATTAGCAGGTGACTAAGCAAAACTACCTGCCCAGTCTTCTTCATAGCCAAATTTTAAACATGTGAACAACTAGTTCACCTTCAACCCATAGTAAATGCATATCATAGTATGATAGCGTCTCTTTCGCAGTCCATCTAAAGCACTAGTTGAGCACTCCAGAATTTTTGCGATAATATCTGCTAACCTCTGATATTCATCCTTGAGCTGAGTCTTCTTGATTGACCCAGTCAGCTTTTCTCCACTCTTGGTAGCTATTAGCCTGAATTCCTCTTCTTTAGGTTTCCCCAAGGTTGAGACGTCATCTCCTTCGTTCGTCAAACCATAGATAGCATTCAACATGGTAGGAGAGATGTAGATCTTCTTTCCACCAACAGTTGATTTCATAGTCAAACTGTCAAGATCTTTCTTTACGTTCTTATAAAACTCTGCTACATCTCCTGGAAATACCATCGTTTCGTGTGCTTCCAACACAGCAACCAACGAAGTAGCCTTAAGTTTTTCCATTAAATTCTTCATCACCATTGTACTAGTATCGTGGTATACTTCGTAGTTTAGGAATCTACCTTCAGCTCCGGCCATTTTTCTCGTTGAGTGAACAAAAAATGTAGAGAGAATTGCTCGCAAGAAAATAGAGAGTTAGTAACTTCTTGGGAGTTTGAATATTTGAGTGCGTAAGTGTAGTTTGCCGATCAGATCTGGATTTATATGGTTAGGGGATTTTCGGTTTTCGTGATATTCGCCAACCGTTAGATCTTTCAGCGTCTGTTACATTGTGTGTACGACAATTACGGATTTTAAATATTATTAATTATGTCAGTCTAGGCGGGAAAACGAAACGTTCCTAGTCTTCTATTTATAAAAGCATGTTTTTAGATAAAACGTTTTCAACACATTACTCTTATAAATAATCAGATGAGTAGTATTTTACTTATCTGACAGATGACTTGTCTGATACAATATATCACTAGTGAAAGCCAATAGCTAGTGATCTTCCTTTGTTGTTTGTCAATCTAGCAAGATAAATAATCTTAAGGTCTTCAAGAATTAAGAACAAATCTTCTGATAAAATAACTTCAACTAACTATCATTGAAGATTTCATCTTCTAATCAGGAGTACCGCTCGTCTTACACGTTCCCCCTGAGTTCAAGAATCAATCAGTCAACTAGTCTGTTGAAAGTCAATCTTCTTGAAGGATACCACTTGTTATCAGATTACTCATCTGATGAACAATAGTCTTCTGATAGGTTCCCCCTCAGCTTATGAATCCAAATTTAACAAGCCTAATTTCACTCTTAGAGTAGAAAATCTTGCATCACTTAATGGTTTGGTCAAAATGTCATCTATCAGATTGTCTGTATGAACATACTCAATAATGACATTTCCTTTCTCAACATGATCTCTTATGAAGTGATGTTTGATCTCAATATGCTTAGTCCTAGAATGACTTGTTGTATTCTGAGTAAGTGAGATTGCACTTGTATTGTCATAGTAGATAGGGATTCCACTGATTTTGAGATTATAATCTTCTAGTTGATGTTTCAACCAAAATATATGTGCACAACATGCTCCAGCAGCAATGTATTCAGCTTCAGCAGTAGATATGGATACTGAAGTCTGTTTCTTACTCATCCATGAGATCAGACGACTGCCTAAAAATTGACATGTACCTATAGTACTCTTCCTATCAATTTTGCAGCCAGCAAGGTCAGAATCTGAATATCCAATAAGTTCAAAATATGAAGCAAACGACCTTGTTAAAGCCAATTCATGAGCATTATCAGGTTTTCACTTTTCCATTAAACCGAGTCTTAACCATCCATATTCAGGAATTTAGGTATAACATCACCAATATTAATAGATTTACGCCCAATAAGTAAACCTAGAAATATAATCCACTATGGTTGCAAAATATTTGTGATCAATGTGTGAAGTGACATTGTAGTGACCCCATATATCACAATGTATCAAATCAATAGCTTTATTTGAAAATTTGTTACGAGCAGTTAAAGGTAACCTCTTTTGCTAATTAGAGGTGATAGGAAAAAACATTATCCATGGCGATGGTGAAGTTTGTGTCGTAAGACCTATGTCTTTCTTAATAACTCATAATATGAAAATGGTGCCTAATGTAACTGGATCAAACTTTCAAAGTATCAAATATCTGGGAATTACAGACGCGGATGAGGCAGAGACAAGAAGCGTGGTTATTGGATTGGATGAGGTGAAGTGAGTAAGTCTACCTTTAATGACTTTACTTAAGGTTTATATATGTTTGGTTCTTCAATTTCAGTGAGTAACAAAATATGAAGCTCAATGTTCTATCACTTGATGTAAGAAAAATTAATATTTTCCTTAGTGATTTACTCACTAAAATCTAAGAACCATTCATCACATGAGCTTATGTTAACTTTGTCCTATATATTTTCCTGCATCAGGTTATGGATTTCCTGAAGGGATTATTGTCTTCCCAGGCTACACTAATCGGCATATTTTTCAGAAAAATAAAGATACATCATTCACCCTGTCACAACAAAATTTGAACCATTTAATTTACCTCCTGAAATGAAGAAAGGAACAACTTCCAGTTCTAAGAAGATGAAGGTGAATGCCATTGTACAAAAATCTAATAATAAGTTGTACACTATTTGTTCAGGCTAAAGAAGATTTTGTAGAATTTCTATTAATTAGCTAACTTGCTCACCTTTCATTTAGGTCAAGTTGAAAGGTACATGGTACGAAGTTCTATTTAGCTAGTTATACATGGTACGAATTCCAATCTATTAGTTAAGATATTGGCATGCTCAAGTTAGTTACAGAACAAAATTTAAAGTTGGCGAACGGGACAACTGAGTTTATGTTGGTAGGATTGTTGAGCATTTCTCCAAATTAAAACCCAATAAATTCTTTTAATTTTGTTTTGGTTTTATGAATTATGTTGCAAGTTCGGTCTCATTAATTGAAGTTTGGTCAAGTTTCGATTTTCATTAAGAGAAGTCATCATGTAATGTGTTTATCGGTTAAGGATTTTAACCACTTGCAGGTAAAGTTAAGGATAATCGCCATATTGATTGTAACGATAATGGGGTATATTACGTAGAAGCCAAAGCAAACAACTTTTTGTCTGATAAATAGGTTACTTCCATTTTATCCTAATTCAATTCATGAATTGTCCTCAAAAACTTATCTAGTTATGATTCAAGTAACTGTGTTTGGTTGTGGTGGCATTGCTATCGGCTTATACACATCACACAAGATTATCGACGGCTTTTCACACGCAACGTTTCTCAAGGCATGGGCAGCCACAACCCGTGAACTTGGCTCATGTTCAGAAAATAAAATTAATATTAATGTACATTCTAATTTATAATTTCACCATCAATATTTCCCTCCAATCCCACTCTACCTGCAGATGCGACAATGCTCTTTTTCCCTATGCTTTCGAGAAAGAACAAAATAGCAAGATTTGTATTTTCTGGTTCATCTATCGCGACACTGAAAAAGAAAGCAGGGGCCTCCTCAAGCCGTGTAGTAATTAAGGCTAATGGACACAAGATCAGGAAATGGAATTGAAGCATGGGTGATCTCAAAACACATATGAAGGAACAACACCATTAGACTACACAATCACAATATTTTTGACAATGTAATCATTTTTAAATATACAAAACTAATTGTCTTCAGGGGGAACATAAAACGAGACCTGGGAAAGTCCCGATTAACAAGTCTAGTTAGCATAACTAAATTCAAAAACAAAATTAGAATACAATAATAATAAAGTAAAATTGCTTGTCTAAAAGTTCAGATTTTTAATATGAATAGGGGTATAAACGAGCTGAATAATATCGAACAACAAATTGTTCAAGCTTAGTTTGAATTTTATTGAATTTGAAATTGAGTTTGAACTTGGTTTGATTTCTTAACGAGTTGAGCTCAAACAAACTTTTATCGAAAGAGCTCGAGTCGAGTATCGAGTAACTTGATATTTTTCATGTATTTTTTCAATTTTTAGTTTATCAAGTCGAGCTTCAAAAATTATCAAACTAGAAATCTTATTCAAGCTTGTTTGATTTGTTTGATGAACCATGTTCAAACAAACTTTTATCGAACGAGCTCGAGTCGAATATCAAATAGCTTGGCAAAAATATCAATTTTATTAGGATTTTCAGCACTAATTATGAATAGTTTCAGACTTAAATAACTCAGTAGCAATAAATCTTTTTTCCTTTTTGAAATTTTATCTGGAGTTACAATAATATTTGGGTCGAGTTCAATAATAACCTACTAAACTATTTCTTAAATCTGAAATTTTGAGCACAAACAAATCCAATAAACTCGATCTATCCGATGCATTTACATACATACATGATACATACATAAAATTACAACTCCGGTTGGCTAGGGATCAGAACGTGGCTACTCAGATTTAATTTGGATCCAATCCGGGTCAGGTCAGGGCTCAAGTCAACTTAGTGTGATGGTCTTGGAGCCCAGTCTGCTTCTAGTATAAATATAAGTTAGGGCCTATTTGGAATGGTTCTAGCTCGGTTTCACGAAATCGAGCCAAAACTCTTGAAACCTATAAAATCTACATTTGAAATCTAACCAACTACTTTTTTCACCAAACCTAAACATCCTAATCCAATCAAATTGAAGTTTCAATTTTTTTAAAACTTCAAAACCTAATCAAAAGGGATTTCAATGGTTTCACCAAAACCACCCAAATCATTTTTTTGAAACCATGACCTACGAAACCGAACCAAAATCCTTCCAAATAGGGCCTTAGTAAGTCATTTTAAGTGACTAACACATCTCCTAAATCTGATGATCTTTCCTTCTTTCAATTCTATTAACATGGTATCCTGAAACCAAAAAGATGTTCTTCCCAAACAGAGGATCTTGTTTTTTTTTTTTTTTTGACACTACAAATTTCCACACATGCTACAAGATTTAAACTAAATAACTACAAAAATTTGTTCCAGTTATAGGCAAAACTCAACACAACATAAATTTTTGTAAGCCTGTAAGGTTCTCCTACCAACGAATCTGACGTTTGGACCGTTATATATCATCATAAGTCTTCATTCTTGGCGCCCTGTAAATACGAGTGAGAAAATGCATAGAGCTCATTTTTTGCTGTCTGCCTTCCCTGTGAAACAGTTTATTGGCAGGGAAAAAAGATCATATAAATGCTTATCTAGAAATTTATAAAAAATTCTAGAATTAAATGAAACATATGGAGAATAGTTGACATATGGATGCACTTTTACTTATTTGGTAAAACAACTCGGGTTGAGTTAATTAAAATAGTACTTACGGTGAAAAGGATGAGAAGTCTCACATTTTTCTATCATGAGAACAATGTGTAAGTCGAAGTAAAAGGAAACATAGAAACGGACCAAAATCGATATCGATTGAGTCCACTCCAGAAACAGCCCAAACCCAAGTCCGACCCATCTATCCAAACCCAAACACTTACAAAAATATGACACCTACACCACCTATTTTTTCCCAATTAAAAGATAATGATTTTGACACTTACCACTTATTTTTCCCCCCAAACTCCAACACCCAAACCCAATCCAATTGTTCCAAAGGGTTCGCTGAAACCACTAAAAAATATTTCTGAAACCAAAAACAAGCGACCAAACCAACACAAATCCATATGGACCCTAAGTTGTGTGAGGAATCTATCTACGGAAAACTGCATTATTCTTTACTTTCAGGCTATTTTGTAATTTAGTCTCTATGTTTTGTCTTTGTAGATGCATTTTTAAAGTGTCACATTCCCAACTTTTGGTAGTTTTGCATTTAGAACATTAATTGATTTACAAGATTATGCGGCGGTATTTTAATTCTGAAAAGAACAGCAAGCTAGAAAGAGCATTAACAAATAAATAAATTTAAATTGCTCAATACCTCAACCATCAATCCGTTTAACATCAGTTGGTTGGTCATGTTGTACCACCTCTAGAGCTTGTTCAAAGCATCAAGTTGGATGAAACTCTAGAATTCAGCTGCTAATACATAACCATTTGTTTGCGTTTGTTTTTCAGCACAGCCAGTCTTCTCTGAAGAGGATATTTCTCATTTTTCATCCCCATTTTGTCCAAATAATGTTCAATTTTCTTTAGAGTTTCCATAACCTCCTCACTTTCGGGGCCAAAAGATTTGTCCTGGATTTTTAAAATTTTCTTCAGCAGCTCCACCAACTCAATGTCGTCCTTCTCTAGTCAGGACTGAATGGACACCAAACAATCAAGAGCCTCCCCTGGTAAAATCAGTTCATGAAACCAAAAATGTCAAACATATATGATGAGGCATTTGTGAAAAAATGGTGTAAGCAAGAAAAATAATTATAGGCAAAAGAATCTAACAGCAAACTTTATTATCCAAAGGGGAAGCATTAAGAAGTACAATCCAGAGGCAACATGCATTTTCAGTTCCAGGCCTGGATATTCAACTCTTTTAGCCCCGCACCTCAAAAAATATCATTTTTTGTTCCGTCCAGCTCTTCAAAAAATAACATATTTTGCACTTTGGGCTCCATAGGACATGGGACAATCTCTGTTTTACACTAAAAGTTGCACATGACTCTGTGTTTTGCACTTCCGATCCAACTCAGATGGCAAAAGGGAAAAGGACGAAATGTGCAAAAAGAAATTAAAAGATGGACCAAAAGAGCTATTTTTAATGTCGCGGGACTAAAAGTGCCGAGTGTTGTGTGACAAGAACTGTCAGTTTTTCCATAATCCAGGTTACTCAATCAACAGTATAGAGATTATTAATAGCTTACCAACTGGTAAAGATTCCTTTCCAAATGACTTCTCACGTACACGTAAAACATCTAGAGCAAGTCTTTCTGCTTCTTCATCACGGTGTAGATTGTACAAAACAACTGCTAAATGTAACATGGGAAACGTAATGGATGGATCATCAGGGGGCATAGTCTCCATTACTATTTGTAAGCTTATCCTTAGCAACCGCTCAGCTTCAACGAAATTTTTAGAACGCGAATTAGAGGTTGCAAGATTTGCAAGGTGAGGTACTAGGTTGGGATGATCTTTTCCGTTAAATTTCTCAGATATTAACAAGCATTCTTCTAGCAGGGCTCGACCTTCTTCTCCTCTGAAAGCAACCAAAATTGTAATAACTACATAAAAACAAATATAGCTTCTAGATTGTGGCAGTAAACATGTACAAGTTGTCTATGCATGGCATAATATGTGTAATTGTACCTAACTACTGAGGGGCAATATGTTTACTTGCTTCACCTTAAGGAATTTATGACATCCAAGATAATTACATACTTAGCGAAGGATTCAATAAATAAAACAAAACAGAAAAATGATAAGTGAAAAGCTTCCCAAGATAAATAGAACTCAATTCATATAATAATGTCTCAAAGGAAATTCCTACCTTCCCACTACATGGAGTAATTCAGCCAAGTCTATTCGCATCTTCTCCATCACTTTGTCATCCAATGCCACATATTTTGACTCCTCGAGGATCTGAATGGCGTTCTTGTATAGATCAATGGCCTCATTTACATTTCCTGCAGAAGGCCAAGAAGGGATAAATTAATATAAAAATCAAAACGACCCAATTTAAGAATAAGAAATACTTTATTCGAATTAGAATCATCTTCCAAGAAAACTATGTGGGAAATGTTAAGCAAGGAGGAACATGATAACTCTAGGTTTCAACTCATAGGAATGTATATTAAACCAAAGAATGGCTTCATAAGAAAGATTGTTCACCGAATTTACTTATTCTGTTTTATTTTGATATGAGCAAATACTATAACAATTACTATATGAAATAAATAGTCACTTGTTAGTTCACCTTTGGCACATTTCACCTTGGCCAAAGAACACATAGCCATTCCAACTCTTCCATCTTTTTCTCCATATGACCTCATATAGATGTCCAGTACTCTGAGCCAAAATAAGAAAGATGTTTATCAATCATCAGAAACCAAAGCTCAATGCAACACAATTATTGCATGATAAAATGAAGTAACCTGATGAATGGTTTTTCAGCATCTGAAGATCTTCCCTCTTTCATTAAAAGATCGCCCAGTGCACATAATGGCAAGACCAATTCTTCACCTTCCCCGGCCCTGCTATATTCTGATTGTGTAATAACTCGCTGGTATGTTTCTATCGCCTCATCGGCTTTTCCACTGGTACCCAAAACTTTTGCTAATCCCAGCAATGGTGTACAAAGTAATGAGCTCTTATTTCCTATAGGGAAAATCAAATATGATAGTTTCATGTAATTAAAACACTTTCAGCAAATTTAACATAGTTTTTTCTGCCTAATGATGAAAACTAACAATTCGATGTTTCCTATTAAGAAACACTAAGAAAAGCAACCTACCGTATTTTCCTTCCAGAATTTTTAAGGATCTTCTGTAGAAAGAAATGGATGTCTCATACTTTTCCAACTTGGCATAAATACTACCCATATGCATGAGTATCGAATCAAGAAGTAGCTCCTCATCCTTTATCCCATTCACAATCTTGTATAACTGGAATAACATTCAACATGACAACAGGTGAACACGATAATTATAAGAGTGCGTGCAATTACAAATAACATATTATATCCTAAAATGTTGCAAGTGTCCTCAGAAAGAGAGCTAGGGCAGAACATAATGAGTTGAAACAAGTATATATATCTTTCAACCAATTACATAAATTTTCAGATGTTAATTTTTTATAAATATTAATTAAGATATAGTATTACTAATATCATTGTTATAATCACATTATTGTCCCCTTCTAATATACGTGATTGAGCCAATTATGGATCATCCTCTGGAATTGTATAACTGGGAACCGTATAACTGTTAGAATTGAGTGACAGTTCATTGGAGAATATGAAAATTCGGCACACTTGAGATTTGTTTTTGAAAATTGGATGCATCACGAAATGACATGTACATGTCAAAATGAAAACTTCATTCTCGATTCTACGAGAATCTTTGTCATAGCCTTTCACTCGCTTCTCTCTGATGGAAGGTAGATTTTCTCAAAATGTAACTTAATTTTAGGCCTAAGTTTTTCACTTTTGATAAGAAACTCTGATGGAAGGTAGATTTTCTCAAAATGTATCTTAATTTTAGGCCTAAGTTTTTCACTTTTGATAAGAAAGGTTTACCTTGGTTATATTTAATTTCTAGTCGAGAATTATGAGAATATGGTTTTTTCATAAATCAGCAGAAGGACTTAACAGTACTTATGGTATCAAAAAATGAAAACCCTTACCAAATACATAAATAAAGTTCATGTTGCAAATTAAATTACCATATCCATTACGAATCCAAGGGCCTTTAAGTCTCCAAGGGCCATGTAACCCAAAGCTATCACATCCAAAACAGCAGCTTCTTCTATGCCTTGAGCACCTGAATCTACTTGTTCCTTAACTGCTACATAATTTGCCTTAAGTAAATTAACGGCATCATCTTCCTTTCCCATTTTTATCATAACCTTGATTTCATTAAATAAATCCTCAAGCTGCCTTTCGAGATCATTAGTACTGTTGGCCGATGGATTCATTGAGTTGTCATCAAATATATTGGACCTGTTAAGATATGCACTTGCTAGTGAAACTCGGGCATGGAACCCATAAAATAGTTTTTCATTAAGGTAACATCTTGGGGGGAAAAAAAATAGAACTGCAGCAAACGTGTAAAATATTTAAAACATTACAAGAAAAAAGGAGATTTTTTCACGTTTTCAATCATTTAATGCTTCTTCCATGTAACAACAAGGTTTCTCCGGATAAAGAAATGAAACTAGTTTCACATTTGATGTTAGCATTCTATTATTAGTTGTAGCTTATGTATCAAACTTCTACATCATCAACATCGAACATCTAAAACACCAAAGTTATCGAAAACAGTTAACGCAAACACAAATCAATCAGTATAATATATCACCTCTCACCACTACAAGCAACAGTTCTAATTAAGCTTATACCTCTCAGAATTGGTTGGACCCGAAAGACTTGAAGTTACGCGTCGTTGACCATGTACGCCACTGACTTCTAATGAGCAAGCTACCGGAAAACTTCTAACAAAGCGCTGTCTAGAAACACTACATTTTGGAAACGAAACACTTATATCGGCACAACAATACATACACCTTTGCTGCAACTGGAAGTGGTTTAATTGATTATTTAGATCCATTTGACTAATCCTGAAATACAATTCAAAAATGAACAAATTCAAAAATCAAATTAACAATAAATATAGAAAGATTAGCTACTATATGAAATACCTTTTTGCCAATGTACAATCTTAATACCTTTTCCCAATATTAAAACTCTCAATTCATTGCACACAATTTTTCCGCTAATGCAAGCAGAATTTACTGTTTATGCTCCGAGAATAGTAAGTGTACGAAGCAAAATTGATAAAGTACAGAAAAATTACAGCACATTTTAAACATTCCTGTATCTATAGGTGTAAGTACAACTGAGAATTTGTATGAGAGTTGGAGAAGTTGAGGAAGAAAAGACTGAAGCCATTAAAACAGTTGATATGAGTTAAGCTGTGAATGCTGGATTTAAATTTAATCCATTAATTATTGAATGGGTTGAGTAGTGGGCTTTGTGGGAAAGTTTCGGCCCAATACATATTTGGGCCTATATTTACTTAAAAGTTCAAAAACAAGGTACAGAAGTTCGGCCCAATATATGTTACTAAAAGTTCATGGTTGTCAACGGGCAAATACGAGTTGAATTTGCTTAGGACCCGATCAGAGTTCAATTTTTTATAATGAATTTGAATCCGATTAAAGGAAGCATATTTATATTGGGTAAATTAGGAATCCCCCTGAGGTAAGGTCTATTTACGAAAATTCCCCTCACATATTAGATATTACAAAATCTGATCCAGGTTTGTCACCTTCTTACAATTAACCCATTGCCCTTAAAATGTTCCAATTTTGTCCTCAGGTATTATTTGTTATGTTGGTAATATCTTATAAATGTTAAAAGTTTGGTGCTAATTATTATCTTATAAACAATTTTCATAGAAACTTTCAGGAACACAATTTTCTTGAGGAACTAATGTTTTAAGCATATCACACATACGGTTAAAACACCCTTGTGACATGTTGTAGTCAGATTTTAATGACATCATCCGTAAAGCCAATGACAACTCGGTTTGAGTGTCACAACCTTCCCATAAAGGTCGTTGAGCAGCATCCTGTGTGTTATAAAAGTGTTGAGCTTCTACATTCGGACGGTTCTCTAAGTTGACATCATCCCCTTCATTTTCAGTATCTTCAATACCATATAGACAGCCCCTCATAGCATCAACTACAACATTTTCGTATCGGTTGTATCCCTCGTCATGCCAAAATTGAGTATTTCTACTCCAAGATCCAGTACTATTATTATACGGATTATGTGGCTCAATCTCTCCATGTGAGGTCCAATACCAATAATTAGGTATAAATCCTTTCCTTAACAAATCTAGTTCCACGAGTTCAGGATCCATATATTTACAATTTTTATGTTCATTGCAAGGACACCTAATTTCTTTATCTTCTAAATATCGAGGTTGAGATTTTGCATGTTGAATAAAACTTTTAAGTTAAAAATAAATAAAGTTGATTTTTTGAAGACCAAAGATTAATCAATGTAGTCAAAAGTCTAGCACAAGTATTTTAGTTGTCTCTTCGTTTTACTAAGTCTCTAAAGTTTTCTACTGATTCCTAGAGTCTTCTACTATGCATTATAAAATAGAGTCTTTTGTATTTTGAAAGTTCAAGCAATTAAGAGTTAATTCTCCTCTTGTATCCAACAAAGTATTACTTCATATAATATTATTAGTTGCTTAATTCAATTTCCATAAGCTATTTTTCTATCCTTTAAATTGGTTTGTGATCTTGGGCTAGTGAATACATTTCACTACTGATACTTTACATGGTATCAGAGCCATAAGGGCTCTGGTTGTTTGTTGCAAGATCACTTAGTGAAGGAATTAACGGTGCTTCGGAAATGGAATCAAGCGGTCGTGTCGGGGGACTGGGTATGGAACTATTAAACCAGTCTAACTATAAGGTGTGGAGGACATGTATGGAATCATATCTCGTAGGAGAGGATTTGTGGGATGTTGTTAATGGAAACAACACAGAAGCTCTAGAAAATACACCCTACAATGCCGACGAATTGAAGAAATGGAGACAGTTAAATGCCAAGGCAGAATTTGTCTTGAAAAGAACCATTTCTCATGGTCTGTTCGAGCACATTATAGGCTGCAAATCGGCAAAGAAGATATGGAAACTCTCAATCGATTATTCAACAAAAGACACGAGGCTCGTCTACAACTCTTGGAAAATGAGTTAGCAAACACCACACAAGGAAATCTCTCCATTGCAGATTATTTTTTGAAAATTAAGACCTTGTGTTCAGAGATATCGCTTCTTAATCCAGAAGAAGCAATCTTTGAAGCTCGACAAAGGCACTGCATTATTCGTGGATTAAAGCCAGAATATATTCCATTTATAACATCAACTCAAGGGTGGAATCAACAACCATCGTTGGAAGAACTTGAAAATATCTTCATCTTCGCAAGAGACATTGGCAAAGCAAATGGCTGGTATTTCGTTAAATAATGGAGAAGGAACAGCCTTGTTCACTCAAAACAAAAAGAATTTTAAAGGAAAGGAGGACAAAAATGAGTCACATCATTTTACAAACAAAAAGGACGGCTCTTCCGGAAATAATAAAAGGGGTATCAAATGTTATTGATGCAGAAAAATAGGGCACATAAAGAAAAATTGTCGTACTAAGATGAATCAAAGCAACTCAGCTGAATCTGAGAAGGAAAACCATAAAGAGAACAATGAAGAGGATTGGACAAGGTGTTTTGTTGCTGAGAAGAAATCAATCAATGCAATGCTTCAATTAACTTTTCGAATGACTGGATTGTGGATTCAGCTTGCAGCCACCATGTGACGGGAGATGATTCCAAGTTTACTCCGTAAATACGATAGAAATGAAGCTATTGTTACAGCTGATAATTCTGTACACCCGGTGAAAAATGAAGGTGGTGTTGTTATTGACGGAAAAGGAAATGACTCTATCACATTGAGCAGCGTGTTTCATGTTCCCGGTGTGAAGAAAAACCTCTTATCGATAGCTAATGTTGTGGATCATAGTTGTTTGAGACGCAAGGCGAGGCGAGGCGAGGCGACAAGGGCGAGCCTTGCCTCAAGGCGAGGCGATGCAAAAATCGAGGGCTTTTTGGGGATAAGGAGCATATATATAAATTTTTCAGTATATATCAAATTATCAACAATAATTATAAAATTCAAGACTTATAAAGACAATATAATAAACATGTTCAATATTTATCATGCAACAATATAAAAAATGGGTGATGTATAATGTATTGTAAGTATATATGTAATATATATATAAATAGGGTGAGTTATTTAATAACTTCTCTATGTAATAAAAATATGTAATATATTAAATTATGAATTAAACTTTCATTCATATATGAAAGAGACCGAGAAGTTTTCTGGCAATGATTAATAAGTAAAATGGGCTAACAATGACTATTAATGACTGGGCCATAATAATTCAATTCAGCCCAGTATTCTTTTGTGAATAAACCGGATCAACCCTTGGCCCAATAACTCCTTCATCCGCTCCAGGGTCCATTTCCAGACAACTATATCATCTCCTTTTCCCGTAAAATCTCCAATTCCATTTCTCCATCTCCAAAAATCTCACATTTACTACTTCTTCTCCTTCATTCTTCAAATTCGTTAAAAAACCTTCGGCAATTACATCACTGGATATGACACGGCAGCGTTCAGGACGGCGCGGCGCAGCAGGAAAGTGTCTTGATTTTAATTTAATTTTTTTTTTTTTTTTAAAAATTGAACTTCCCCAAAAGGCGCCGCCTTGCAGGAGGTGTAAAGGCGCTCAAGGCGACGACTTGATGGCGCCTTTTGGGGACGGCCATTGCGAGGCGATGCGATGAGGGCTCGCCTCGCGCAAAGGCGCGCGCCTTGTGCGCTTTTAACAACTATGTTGTGGATTCTCGAAACTACGTCTTGTTTGGACCAGAAGACGTAAAATTTCTCCGCAATATCAAGGAGTTAAAGGCTGACATTCTTCACACAGGTAAGAGGGTCAATGATTTATTTGTTTTATCAGCTTCATCTTCGTATGTTAATAAAATGAGTACAAACGAAAATGTCTCTCTATGGCATGCTAAAATTGGGACATGTTAACATGAATAAGTTAAGGGTTATGGTTCAAAAGAATTTGGTTAATGGACTACCAAATTTAAGTAACTCTGTTAGTGAAAAAGTTTGTGAAGGTTGTCAATATGGAAAGGCACATCGACTTCCTTTCAATATGCAAAGCTCCTCTAGAGCTTATTCATACTGATTTAATGGGTCCAACCAGAACTACTTATTAAAAGAATTTGGTTAATGGACTACCAAATTTAAGTAACTCTGTTAGTGAAAAAGTTTGTGAAGGTTGTCAATATGGAAAGGCACATCGACTTCCTTTCAATATGCAAAGCTCCTCTAGAGCTTATTCATACTGATTTAATGGGTCCAACCAGAACTACTTATTCTGGATTTGTTTACATGTTAGTTTCCATTGATGATTATACAAGATACACTTGGGTTTATTTTTTAAAAAAATAAATCACAAGCGTTGAGCAAATTTTCTGAATTTAAAGAAATAGTAGGAGAGTTGGGTGCCAAAATTAAGCGTTTGAGATCGGATAATGGAGGAGAGTTCACTTCCATTGATTTTTTCTTTTTTTGCCGTCAACATGGTATCAAGAGAGATCTCACTTGTGTTGAAACTCCACAACAAAATGGAGTCGCCGAGCGAAAGATTAGACATCTAGTAGAAACTTGCAAAAGTTAGTTGCATGCCAAAAATTTGCCTCGAGCTTTGTGGGCGGAGGGAATGCAATGTACAGCCCATGTTATTAATCGAGTGCCACTCTGCCCAACAAATATGAAATCTCCTTATGAATTATTGTCTGGTGACAAGCCGAATATGAAGCACCTAAAAGTCTTTGGCTCGGTTTGTTATGTGCATGTGCCGGACTCGCAAAGAACCAAGTTAGATGCAAAGGCCAAGAAATGTATTTTTGTGGGATATGATGAAAGAAAGAAGGGTTGGAAGTGCATGGTTCCTAATTCTAATAAATTTCTTGTCTCTAGAGATGTTATTTTTGATGAAATGTCTACTTTTTATGAGCAAAGCAGTGCTGAAAATGGACAACCAAATTGTATTACTTTGGAGCAAGACATTACTAACTTGTCATTGACATCTCAAGCTCAAGATTCTTTGAACGAGCAAAGTGAAAGGGGGAGTTCAAAGACCAATGAAGAAGCTTCCCAGGAAGAAGAGCACACGCAAGAGATGCCTTCTAATCAAAGACCACGCAGAAATATTGTCAAGCCAGCTAGATATCGAGATGAGAACTTTGTTAGCACCTATTCCTGTTTTTTTGCAGGACCATTTGATGATGAAGAGCCTTCATGTTTTGAAGAAGCTAAAGATATGAAGGAATGGAAACTAGCAATGGATGAGGAGATGAATGCGCTAAAGAAAAATCAGACTTGGAGTCTTGTACCAAAGCCTGAAAGAGTGCATCCAATTTCATGTAAATGGGTGTACAAAGTTAAAATAAAGGATGGTACTGTTGATCGGTTTAAAGCGAGACTTGTAGTTCGTGGTTTCTCACAAAAATACGGAGAAGACAACATTCAACCATGTAGCCAAGATGACTTCGGTTCGAGTAGTCATAGCTGTGGCAGCAAGCTTGAATTGGAAGCTTTGGCAACTTGATGTGAAAAATGCATTTTTATATGGAGAGCTTGATAAAGATATTTATATGGAGCAGTCTACCGCGTACGTCTCTTTATCACATCCAAACTTTGTATGCAAACTCCACAGCCCTTTACGGATTGAAACAAGCTCCACGAGCGTGGTACGGAAAAATCGCTGAATATTTGAAATTTTGTGGATATTTCGCTTCTAACTCTGATCAAAGTTTGTTCGTCAAAAAGGATGGAAGTCTGCATATCGTTGTTCTTTTATATGTAGACGACATGATTGTAACAGGAAATGATGAGCAAGAAGTGGCAAAGTTGTGGGAACAATTATTCCCTTTGACATGAAAAACTTGGGCGAGCTAAATCATTTTCTTGGCTTAGAAGTGGAGAATTTCAAAGATGGTATCTTTGTGAATCAAGAAAACTATGCAAAGAAGTTGGCTGGCAGATTTTTGTTTACATGCAGCAAGAAATGTTCAAACCCACTTGACGTGAATGTGAAGTTGAAACGAGAAGAAGGCTCTCTCTTAGCGGATGCTCGCCCTTATCGAGCTCTAATTGGAAGTCTCCTTTACTTAACCATCACAAGGCCCGACATCTCATTCGTCATGGGTCTTGTTAGCAGATTTGTGCAATCTCCGAGGAAGCCGCATTTGGAAGCAGCAAAAAGAATCTTGAAATATGTTAACGACTCAATAGATATGGGGTTGTTTAAAGGAGCAGATTTATCCTTAGTTGGATTTGCAGATGCCGATTTGGGAGGTGATATAGACCATCGAAGGTCTACGTCGGGTTATGTTTTCCTTTGTGGTCCTACAAGTATCTCATGGTGTAGTAGAAAGCAAGATCGCGTTTCTCTTTCTACAACGGAGGCAGAATATAAGGCATCATCTTTGGCTGCCCAAGAATGTGTTTGGCTTTGAAGACTCTTCGAAGATGTTCACACAAAAATTCCTAAACCAACAATATTGTACGGGGACAATCAAAGTGCTATAAAACTTGTTACAAATCAAGTGTCATGCAAGAACCAAACATATTGAGTTGGAGCATCATTTTATTCGAGAAAAAGTTCTTAATGGTGTTATTTCTGCACATGAAAATGTTGCTGATATTCTCACGAAATCTCTTTCGAAAGGATCATTTGAGAAGCTGCGAGCTAAGCTTGGATTGTCTTCTAAAAATCACTTCTAAGGGGGAGTGATAAAAATAAATAAAGTTGATATTTTGAAGACCAAAGATTAATCAATGTAGTCAAAAGTCTAGCACAAGTATTTTAGTTGTCTCTTCGTTTTACTAAGTCTCTAAAGTTTTCTACTGATTGCTAGAGTCTTCTACTATGCATTATAAAATAGAGTCTTTTGTATTTTGAAAGTTCAAGTAATAAAGAGTTAATTCTCCCTTGTAGTTGTATCCAACAAAGTATTACTTCACATAATATTATTAGTTGCTTAATTCAATTTCCAGAAGCTGTTTTTCTTTCCTTTAAATTGGTTTGTGATCTTGGCTAGTGAATACATTTCACTACTGATACGTTACAGATAAAACTCCATTGTTAAGTTTTTATTGTCCAAAAGTCTGTTATACATCCAACCACGTTTAATTTTAATATTATCCATCTTCTACAAAAATAAATAATTAATTAGTCATTTAAATTTTAGTAAACTCCCAGATAATTTATACATTCAAACACAAGATATTCTATGAATCTCCCAGGAATAGAAATACATCACACATTTTATGGATCACCAAGAGGAAATATATATTTTATGGAATATCAAATAAGCAAATAATTCACAAATAAACAAAACATTAAGACTTATTGTGTAAGAAGTTTATTCACAAATAAGACTTAAGGAGTTTAAGGGTGGTGGAGGGGGGCCGCCACCGCTGTCCATGGCAGAGGAGAGAAATAATAATGAGGGAAAGGAGTTTAAGCTTGAGGTGGACTTGTGCGACTCATTTATAACAATTGTTTTTCTAATTTGTATATTAATTGTTAATTTTTTTATTCAAGTATATTATTTATATTTACTTTAAACATTTTTAATTCACATTAATACTATGTTTTAGCTACAGTTGGTAAAATTTTAGTTCAAATTGAATTCGAATGTATTAATATTGTAAAGATAAGCCTTTTATTTTCTAGAGAAGATTTAAGCAATCAGGAAGTAATTATTCATGATTAATTTTTAGGTGAGTATGAATTTAGTTGTTTAAATTAGGAATAGGATTATGGATGCTCCTCAAAGATATATTATTAGTCATCACCACACTATGAACAACAACGCTATTTATATTAAAATGTATGTCATTATTATAATTACTCAGAAGAGTTCAAATCCCAAGATGACAAAATACATGTTAAATGCAGAAGCTAATCTATATAGGAGGTAGATGTCTCACCATTACAGTATATGATTTTCTAATTTAAATAATGTGAAATGCAACTGCCATACTTTCACAATAACATTTTTTCATCAGAAAGAAGAGAGCAAATAAACTGGCATTCTTGAATGTTAAGATACTCAATTTGGTAATTAAATTTGTCTACTCATTAAGCATTTCCACCAGAGCCTGTATGCAGTACACTAATACCTAACTCATACAAAAGAAATGGTTTATGTAGCTGTTATAGGTAAGTAGGCAGAATCTAAGTAAAGGAAAAAACCTGAAAACACACAGAAACTAAAAAAACCAGCAATATTAAAAAAAATCACATTAAAGGTTTAACTGTAGATAGAAATTAGTTATCATGAGTTAGTCACCATATTAACACCTTGCATTCAGATCTAAAGAAATTACACATTCACTACAGAAATTCTTAAATGTAGATAGAAATTAGGGCAGGGGGAAGAGAATAGTACCGTTCGAGTCGATATTTCAGCAGAAACGCGATGAAAAGAAATTTGGGCAGGGGAGGCGCGGTCTGGGAGGCGCGAGTTTGGGCAGGAGCAGGGGTGGGTCACGAGGGTTCGGGCTTGGCTGCGGCTTTGGGCAGGGGCGGCGCGGTCTGGCTGGCAGTGGTGAGTCACGCGGGTTCGGGCTTGGCTGCGGCTTTGGGCAGGTGCGGCACGGTCTGGTCGGGTGGGAGAGAGAGGAAGAGCTAGGGCGGCGGGAGAAAGAGAGAGAGAGAATGAGGAGAGGCTTTTGAGTGAAAATTGTTTTTTTTGGTACTATAGGATAGATCTACTTGCAATTTTGGTATCATTAGATACGAAAATACAAATTTGGTACCATAAGATAGGTTTTCATTACAACTTTGGTACCAACCCAAATTTTCCCCAATGTTAATGATAATTTAACCCCTAAAAAATGCATAATGTTCAATTTATCCCCTTGTAGTTTAAAAAAGAGCATTTTACCCCCTGAAATTTTGTAAAAATTTCACATCGCCTCCCTGATATTTTTATAAATGGCACTTTATCCACTTTTATTATGATAATGTGACATTTTACCCCTTGTGTTATGATAAATGTGGCAATTTATCCCCCTATGTTATAAAATAGTTTGCATGCCTACTCTCAATTTTGGAAAGTGAGTTACACTCTCCGGCTGAAGGGGGTAAATTGCTTCATTAAAAAATTTATGGGGGTAAATTGATTTTTTGTCCAAATTATAGAGGGGTAAATTGAACATTATGCATTTCATAGGGGGTAAATTGCCATTAACTTTGGAGAAAAATTGAGTTTGGTACCGAAATTGCAATGAGAACCTATCTTATGGTACCAAATTTACATTTTCGTATCCAATATATATTACTCAATCAAACATAGCCAATACAAATACACCATTAACTTTGGAGAAAAATTGAGTTTGGTACCGAAATTGCAATGAGAACCTATCTTATGGTACCAAATTTACATTTTCGTATCCAATATATATTACTCAATCAAACATAGCCAATACAAATACAAATTTAAAAGCATTAGTTGGGTATGTGACACTTAATTTCTCATCTTTGATTTAAAAGGCCTGCGTCTGCTGCTAAAGAAACCATTATAATAAAGGAAAGAAGGACATAAATTCTATTTCCTCTTCCACATATGTTGTTGAGTATGTTATCGACATAACGTCATAAAGGAGGATTCCATTTCCATTTCCATATCTAAATCTATTATCAATTGATGATTTATAATAATCTGTGTTTGTGAAAAATGTATCATTATTTGAGAAGACAAGTCTAGTATAGTAAGATATTTTAGGTGACATATTTGAGAAGGAATGAGACCTTGAACATTGTTTCCTTTACAAAAAGGGTAGGTATTGCAATCTACAAAAACTGGCAGGTACAATGCCATGGAAGGAATTTCTAGAAAGAACAAGAGATTGCATATTATAAATGATTTTGATTGGGTGGGTGGGTGGGTTGGGAGGGATGGTTTTTTTTTTTTTAAATTATAAATATTTATTAATAATATATATCTTAATTATTTTATTAAATATTAAATATATCAATGCTATTATATAAATTTTAGATTTTAAAAAATATATATATATTCTTATTTTTTTGTCGGATTTATATTAAATTATTATTTGATCTATTAATATTGTTTATAAAACAAAATTAGTAAAATAGATATGTAAATATAATAAGTAAAATCTCCAAATTGATCAATTTATTAGGCGAAGACAATATTCGACCACTACATCATCTTCTGCCAACAACATAAATGGTTACTCTTGTAATTCTTAAAGATCAATTTATTTTACAACAATTAACTAACTCCTTCCATCCATGTTTTTCGTCATGTGGGAATCAAAGTGCGGTAAATTCAAAATATTTATAATTATAAATCTGTTCTCCAAAAATGTTTGAAACCAATTGATTCTCTCCAATAACATTACATAGATAATAGATGCATTGACACGTGTATTTAAGGTGAAAACTTTACTGGAGTAGTCATAATTTAGGTTTTTATTTTACTAGAACAAAAAAGATGAGAGGAATATAGTATAGTGAATTTCATCTTCCTTCGACATTATTAATCCAAACAAACACTTCTCAAAACGAAGCAAATGGAATAACATACTTCTAGAAATCTAGAAACGCTTGTTGGGTTTTATGGTTATTAACCCAATTGGAATGAGCCCAATTGAAGTTAAGCCCATAAAGTAGAAATGAATGAAAGTTGGAAGAGAAAAATGTCTATCCCACATTGAGTTGGAGAGGAAAATTTTAGCTAGTTAAATAGCTAAAAAATGGTATAAGGGTTGGGCCCCTTTGGGGTACCAAAGATTTTAAAGGGGTGAGGACCTAGGTGATCAAAGGTTCCCCACGCGCGCGCCGCCGCCGTCCGACCGACCGGCTCGGCTCGGCACGGTCCGGTCTCGCTTGGGCTTGGGCTTGGGCTTCAACAAAATTTAATTAATGTTTTGGCGCGCCATTTAAAAATCCGCGCGCCATTTTTTGAATTAGGTGTGCCGGTTCGGTTTGAAACGAACCGGTTGCACCTGTTCGGACCAAACCAGTGCTACTGGTTATATCCGAACAGGCATGTCTCTCCAGCAACACCTTTCTGTTGCTATAAATAGATGGAGAATCTGGCCAATTCTCTCATCCCGTTTTCTAGCAATCTAAAGCAGAATCCTACTCTTCTCTCTCTATTCTTCTCTTATATTTTGTTTAAATATTTCTATTTGTTAAAGTTCGCTGTGGACTTGTTCTTTGTGCAAAGAAACAAGTATCCGACTGTTGTATCTTGGGAGACTACTGGGACGAACTGTTGCACCTTTGACAGCCCAGAAATATTGTCTTAAGGACATTGCATTAGCAAGCCTCAGTCGATTTATTTTCGGTTCAGAATTAATTCAGTAAGTAATTAAATTCTGATTAAAGTAATATTTTTATTGCTTTCGTTTGTTCTGCGAGAATAAACTATACTAAGATTTATAATTAGAGTTAATTATAAATAATTATTCTGCGAGAATAATTTACTATAGTTTTTTTTAATTATAGTACTTAGATATATAAAATATTTTTTGTAATATTTTATATACACAGATTGTTTTAAACATTTAACAACAATCTTAAGACAATAGTTTAATCTGTTTAATTCATCTGTGTAGATGGCAACAAACAGTGCAGTGGTTGAAACACCAAAAGTTGCTGCTCCGCCGGCAGTACCACCATTCAAGTTCAAAGGGACTGATTTTGCGACATGGCAAGACAAGATGTATTTTTACATCACATCCTTGAGTATGGCTAGGTTTCTCACTGAAGAGGTACCTAAACCAAAGGAGGGAGCCACTCCGGAGGAACTCGAGGATATGGCCCTTGTGATCAAAGCTTGGAGTCACTCGGACTTTATGTGCCGAAACTACATCCTTAGCTTTTTGGATGAATCTTTGTACAAGATTTATAGTCCCTTAAAGACTAGTAAACTCTTGTGGGAAAGTTTAGCCAAAAAGTTTAAGACTGAAGATGCAGGCTATAGAAAATTTGTGGTGGACAAATTCCAATTTTATCGAATGGTTGACAGTAAAACTGTGAATGAGCAAGTGGAAGAACTCCAGAGGATGATTCACGATATCTTGGCCGAAGGGCATGAACTTAGCGAGTCCTACTTGGTTGCTTGTATCATTGGCAAGCTTCCTCCTGGTTGGACGGGGTTCAAGCATCACTTGAGGCACAAGAAATCTGTTGCAAAGTGGAATCTGCAAGATCTCACAGAATATCTGAAAACCGAAGAAAATAATCGGTATACTGACAAAGGCAGTAGTAACTATGTGGCTATGCCTCAGCCCGGAGGGGCTAAGGTTCATGTAGTAGAGGGCTCTAATAAAAGCAAGAAGCGTAAGGCCAATACCTCCAACAAAGGACAAAAGGGTAACAAGAAGCGAAAGTTCAATGGAGCTTGCTTCACATGTGGAAAGAATGGACACCTTGCAAAGGATTGTCGTAGTCGTGCTCAGCCGAAGGATGAAGCAAATGTTAGCATTAACCTAGCTCCATCTGACATCGATAACATGCACTTATCTGCAGTTGCTGAAGCATTCCTGACAAGTGAAACCAAAGGCTGGTGGGTGGATACTGGAGCTACCCGTCATATTTGCTATGACATAAACATGTTCACTTCATACAAGAAGTTTGAACATGAGGAGAAATTGTACATGGGAAATGATGCTCACTCCGTGGTGGAGGGACAAGGCAAAGTGGTTCTCAAATTTACCTCAGGAAAAGATGTTACTCTCAATGAAGTTCTTCATGTTCCGGACATTAGGAAGAATTTAATTTCTGGGTCTGTCCTAACTAAGAAAGGTTTTAGAATAGCCTTTGAGTCAGATAAATTTGTGCTGACCAAAGGGGGTATGTATGTAGGCAAAGGATATCTGTGTGATGGCCTATTTAAGGCTAATGTAGCCGTTATTGGCAAAAACGACAAGTTTATTAATAATAATAATTCTTCTGCTTACTTGCTTGAGTCTACTTTACTTTGGCACGATAGATTAGGTCACATTAATTTTAGAAAAATGAAAAAATTTTCAAACTTAGGATTAATTCCTAAATTTGATATTGATAAATCTTATAAGTGTGAAATTTGCGTTGAGGCAAAGTTTGCGAAACAACCTTTCCCTTCAGTGGAAAGGAGCTCACAACCATTAGAGCTAATTCACACAGACTTGTGCAATCTCAAGTCAACTCCAACTCGAGGAGGGAAAAAGTACTTCATCACATTTATTGATGATTGTACACGTTATTGCTACGTTTACTTATTGAGTAAGAAAAAGGAAGCAATAAATGCTTTTGTAAGATACAAAGCTGAAGTAGAAAATCAGTTAAATAAGAAGATAAAAATTCTTAGATCTGATAGAGGTGGTGAGTACGAATATCCCTTTGCACAGTTGTGTGCCGACTCAGGGATAATTCACCAAACAACGGCACCATACTCACCTCAATCAAATGGAGTAGCCGAAAGGAAAAACCGAACCTTAAGAGACATGATAAATGTATTACTTTTAAATTCGGGTTTACCTAAGAACTTGTGGGGGGAAGCTCTATTTATGGCTAACCATATATTAAATAGAGTTCCACACAAGAAAAATGATACCATTCCATATGAGTTATGGAAAGGTAGACAACCAAGCTATAAATACCTCAAAGTGTGGGGGTGCTTGGCAAAGGTAGCTGTACCAAGACCTAAGAAAGAAAAGGTTGGACCAAAAATTGGACCAAAAACCGTGGACTGCTACTATATAGGTCATGCCGAAAATAGTAGTGCTTACAGATTTCTAGTATTCAAATCTGAAGTAAGCAACATACACGCGAATACTATAATTGAATCACGTGATGCTACATTCTACGAGAATGTATTTCCACATAAGAAGAACTCGAACGTTACTTCTCATAAGAGACCATATGAATTAATTTCTAAGGAAGATAATTCTCAAATCAGCAACGAGGTTGTTGATCATTGGTCATATGAATCAATCTCTAAGGAAAATGATTCTCAAATCAGTAATGAGGTTACTGAAGAGCCTAGAAGGAGCAAACGAGCTAAAATAGCTAAATCCTTCGGCCCAGATTTCTTAACCTATATGATTGAGGATGACCCTCAAACATATAAAGAAGCAATGACTGTTCCCGATGCAGCGCATTGGAAATAGGCGGTAGACAGTGAGTTACAATCTATTCTAAGTAATAATACTTGGGAATTGGTTGATCTTCCTAGGGGAAGTAAACCAATTGGATGTAAATGGATTTTTAAAAAAAAAAAAAAAACCTGATGGGTCTATCGATAAATATAAAGCTAGATTAGTAGCTAAGGGGTATCGACAAAAGGAAGGAATAGACTTCTTTGATACCTATTCACCAGTGACTAGGATAACATCCATAAGATTATTAATAGCTCTAGCAGCTATACATAATCTTGAAATTCATCAAATGGATGTTAAAACGGCTTTCCTTAATGGTGAATTAAATGAGGAAATTTATATGGAGCAACCAGAGGGTTTTATTGTTAAAGGAAAAGAGAACAAAGTTTGTAAACTTGTTCGATCTCTTTATGGCCTTAAACAAGCTCCTAAACAATGGCACGAGAAATTTGATAGTGTCATGATTAAAAATGGCTTTCGCATCAACGAATGCGACAAGTGTGTATACATAAAACAATACGGACAAGCAACTGTCATAGTTTGTCTTTATGTAGATGATATGTTAATATTTGGGACTAACATGGAGGTTATTAAGTCCACAAAGAAAATATTAACAAATAATTTCGATATGAAGGATCTCGGCGAGGCCGATGTTATTTTAGGAATTAAAATAACAAGATCACCGGATGGGATTAAATTATCTCAATCACATTACATAGATAAAGTACTTGAGAGATTTAAAAACTATGGAATTAAGGGAACAAATAACCCTTTTACTCCATCTGTTGTTCTACATAAGAATAAAGGTGATAGCGTATCACAAAATGAGTATGCTCGTATTATTGGATGTCTCATGTACATCATGAATTGTACAAGGCCAGACATCGCTTACTCAGTCAATAAATTGAGTAGGTATACGAGCAATCCAAGCAAAGATCATTGGGATGCTCTGAAGAGAGTGCTTGGGTACTTAAAGAATACATCAAAATATGCATTACACTATGGAAAATATCCAGTCGTCCTTGAGGGATATAGTGATGCAAATTGGATTTCTGATTCAGAGGAATCTATATCCACAAGCGGATATGTATTCACTTTGGGGGGAGCCGCTATTTCTTGGAAATCTTCCAAACAAACTTGTATAGCTCGATCCACAATGGAATCAGAGTTTATAGCTTTGGACAAAGCTGGAGAAGAAGCTGAGTGGCTTCATAATTTCTTGGAAGATATTCCACTATGGCCAAAACCTGTGTCAGCCATATGTATTCATTGCGATAATCAGGCGGCATTACATAGAGCTCATAACTTTATGTATAATGGTAAGTCACGACATATTCGTCGTCGACATAATACCGTAAGACATTTACTCTCAAATGGAATAATTTCCATTGACTTTGTGAAGTCAAAAGATAACCTCGCGGATCCGTTTACTAAAGGTTTATCTGGTGAGAGAGTAGAATGTGCGTCGAGGGGAATGGGCTTAAAAGCCTAAAATATAACTAAGTTACCTTGTACGGAAACCTAACTTGGCGACTGGAGATCCCACGGACCAAGTTCAATAGGACAACCAGTCTTGGTTAACTTAAACAAGTGGAGCACTTTAGAGTTCAACTCTAGCTCATTCCTATGATGCAAAAAGTGCAACCTACAGCGTTTGATTAGGTTAAGCTTATGCTTTTAATGACGTCTATATCTTGTTAAAAACAAGTGGGGTATAGTAGGATACTCTTGATAGATGCGGTCACCTATGTAAGTGTGAGCTGGGTCGGCTCGTTGAGAATTCTTATAAGGCTGGAATCCTCTAAAGCACTCGCAGAACCCAAGAATGTTCAGGGCCAAAACGAACACAACCGAGAATTTTTAACAAATCGGTCTAATGCTGTGTTAAGTTTATTGTCTTGGTTTACACAAAACAGCCGACAGTTCAAGATGAAATATTTCACTGATTGGCTAAGTAAATCCGATAAACTCTAACCAGGGAAGGTTCAAGATGGAATACTTCACCTATCCCGATGCAGCACTATTCCTAAAGGATATTTGACTTGATATTTCTCGTGCGACGAGATATGAAGAATAATTTCATTCATTTGTGGGGGATTGTTGGGTTTTATGGTTATTAACCCAATTGGAATGAGCCCAATTGAAGTTAAGCCCATAAAGTAGAAATGAATGAAAGTTGGAAGAGAAAAATGTCTATCCCACATTGAGTTGGAGAGGAAAATTTTAGCTAGTTAAATAGCTAAAAAATGGTATAAGGGTTGGGCCCCTTTGGGGTACCAAAGATTTTAAAGGGGTGAGGACCTAGGTGATCAAAGGTTCCCCACGCGCGCGCCGCCGCCGCCGTCCGTCCGACCGACCGGCCGGCTCGGCTCGGCACGGTCCGGTCTCGGGTTCGGATTTGGATTGAGATTGGGCTTGGGCTTGGGCTTGGGCTTCAACAAAATATTATCTTTTTGGACAAAATTTAATTAATGTTTTGGCCCAAAACTTAATAGCCCAATAAATTAATTTAGATCCGCGTAGCTGATCCGGTTGACCCGAACAAGATCCGCGTAGCTGACCCTCCTTTTAAAAATCCGCGCGCCATTTTTTGAATTAGGTGTGCCGGTTCGGTTTGAAACGAACCGGTTGCACCTGTTCGGACCAAACCAGTGCTACTGGTTAAATCCGAACAGGCATGTCTCTCCAGCAACACCTTTCTGTTGCTATAAATAGATGGAGAATCTGGCCAATTCTCTCATCCCGTTTTCTAGCAATCTAAAGCAGAATCCTACTCTTCTCTCTCTATTCTTCTCTTATATTTTGTTTAAATATTTCTATTTGTTAAAGTTCGCTGTGGACTTGTTCTTTGTGCAAAGAAACAAGTATCCGACTGTTGTATCTTGGGAGACTACTGGGACGAACTGTTGCACCTTTGACAGCCCAGAAATATTATCTTAAGGACATTGCATTAGCAAGCCTCAGTCGATTTATTTTCGGTTCAGAATTAATTCAGTAAGTAATTAAATTCTGATTAAAGTAATATTTTTATTGCTTTCGTTTGTTCTGCGAGAATAAACTATACTAAGATTTATAATTAGAGTTAATTATAAATAATTATTCTGCGAGAATAATTTACTATAGTTTTTTTTAATTATAGTACTTAGATATATAAAATATTTTTTGTAATATTTTATATACACAGATTGTTTTAATCATTTAACAACAACGCTTATAAACCTAATTTCAGCTACTGGGAAAATAATCTGAATTAATGCCATAAATCAATAATTTGACTGGTTTCGCTATACCCTTCTACCATAACGAAAAGGATACATTCATATATAGAACCAAAAAAGCCAAAAAAAAAAAAAACAAACACACACACACACAAAAATACCAAGAATCCAAAATGAACAATTGGTCTTCCCTGGGCAGGCAGGCATGCTGCAAATGGTGGTAAAAACCTGAAAATGCAAAGTGATGAATCGAACAAAAAGTTCGTTTTGTTTTAATCTCAAACTCATTTTCACTTTATTTCATTTTAGTTTTTTTTTTTAGAAACTATTTTATTTTATGAGTGGTATAGTTTCTACTTTAAACTGAAATTGTATTATAAGAAATATATTTAATTGTATTTTCTATATATATTATTTACATTATTATTATTATTTATACGTATAAAAGTACAAGTTCATAAAAAGAATTTCTTGAATTTGTATGAAGACTAATATAACCCCTTCTGAAAAGATAATTAAATTAATAAAAAAAAAAGAATAGAAAAAAGAAGTCTCCTTCAGTACGAACAATTCAATATAAATAGAATTAAAATAAGAAAAATAAATGAAGAGGTATAATTAAACATGGAGTTTTAATTAAGTTATCTCTTCCATGAATTTTTATAATTTTATTATTCTTCTCTTATAACACATAAATGAACCATAAAGAGTAATATAAAAAACAATTATATTTTAAATAACTCCTAAAATATATATATAAAATTATTATAATTTAGCAACAATATACTTTTAAGTAAAAAATATTGTTTGTATCATTGGAAGATATATAAGTCATTAAAATTCTCTAAGAATAAAATATTAAAATCAAATTCTCTAGTGTTTATATTAATATTAAAGTCCTTTAACTATATGACACCTCGTGGCACTTTCTTTAATTCAAGTCAAACTCTTTTATAAGAAAATATAAGCCAGTCTTTTGTATTGATTCAGTGAATTTAATTTGAAAATTGAAATCCATGAATTCAATTAATACTTTGTCCGTCCAAAAGTTCTTTTCCTTCATGTTTGGTGCAAAATATCCGATAAAATTTCAAACATAAACTATATTGAGGAAACGGAAGGTCATGGCCTATTTATTTAGACCCCTGGTGTGACCGAATCATCATTTTTTTTGGCCATATAAAAATAGGAGAGAACACAAACTTTTTATGTCAACATTCTTCAAATTTTCTTCATATACACAACACAACCAAAAAAAATGTCTACTGCAGAAGTTACACTATCCTTGACAGCCATGATAAACAAAGAGAAAACTAAGGTATTATTTGCCTTAGTCGAAAACAACTTAGCAGACATTTTGCTAAGTTTTCCGACTTTGACAATGGGACTGATTTTACAACTCCTAAAGAAACATTACGGAGACGAGGTTCCTAACATGGGAAGCCTCAACAGTTTGTACAATGGTTTGGCATATCTTGACAGTGCCTATTTCTGGACAAAGGGAGGTAAGCTAATGTCGCTCAATCCAAAAAATTCACTCGAAGACGAATGCAGCAAACTAAAAATCAATTTAAATAAAACTCAGCCAACCAAATACTTCACTTGTGGATACTGGCCTTGTAGTGGGTATAGGAATGCAAATGCAAGCATGTACCATAATACTAGTAAATTTCCCTCATGTGGATTCTCAATGAACAGAAAAATAGATGTGATAAGTAATATCACCAATGGCAATGGTGAAGTTTTTGTCGTAAAACCTATGTCTTTCTTAATCACTCATGATATGAAAATGTTGCCTAATGTAACTGGATCAATCTTCGAAAGTATCAAATATCTGAGAATTACAGACGCGGTTGAGGCAGAGGCGAAAAACGTGGTTATTGGACTGGATGAGGTGAGTGAGTCTACCTTTTACGACTTTACTTAATGCTATGTTTGGTTCTTGAATTCAAGTGAGTAACAAAAATTGAAGCTCAATGTTCTATCACTTAGCGATTTACTCACTAAAATCTAAAAACCAAACATAGCGTATCCGATTCTATCACATGAGCTATATTAACTCTTTCCTGTTTTCCTGCATCATGTTATGGATTTGCTGAAGGGATTATTGTCTTCCCAGTCTACACTAACCGACATTGTTTTCAAATAAGTACAGATACATCATTCACCCACCACAAAATTTGAACTATTTAATTTACCCCCTGAAATGAAGAAAGGAGCAACTTCTAGTTCTAAGAAGATGAAGGTGAATGCCATGGTACAAAAATCTAATAATAAGTTGTTGTTTGTTCAATCTAAAGAAGATTTCGTAGAATTTATGTTTAGCTTGCTCACCATTCCTTTAGGTCAAGTTGAAAGCCTTTTAGGCGGAGACACTTCTCTTGGAGAAATAGATAATTTCTATAGGAGCATAGTAAACTTGGATGGTGGTAGGGATCTAACACGAGGTGCGAAAGGCATGCTAACTAAACCTAAGTTGCCTCCAAAGTATCTATTCAAGACCCAGATTTTTCCCATCTCTGAACAAAAAGCTCCTGAATTATAGACGAGGGAACATTGGTGTCGTGGGTTTACTCTAAGAACCTGCAGGGTGAGGTAAGTTTTGTTAAGGGGCCAGGAATGTTTATGGTGACCGATGATTTGACTGTAACACCTTTGTGTATGGTGTCGACGCTTTCTACTCTCAGCGCAAAATCACTTTGTCCGATGTTGAGGAACTTGAGCTCAATATTGGCTTGGAAGAGGTAACCCTTTAGGTTGTTTTTGTTTCTAATGAAAATATCATATGTTAGGCTCACTTTGATCTTGCGCACTACTAGAAAAACCGAAAATTCCGACCGAAATTCCAACCGATTTTGTGCGAAATCGGTTGGAAATTAAAGATTCCGACCGATTTTCCAACTGCAAAAATCGATTGGAAAAAATCGCGTCGGAATGAAATTCCGACCGCCATTATATTCCAACCGATTTTAAATCGGTTGGAATTTTATTCCAACCTATTTAGAATCGGTTGGAATTTTAAAAATTGCCGATTTATTAAATTTTTGGCATTTTTTTAAAAATTTAATTAATTAAAATCCTAAATTGACAAATATTCTTAATACACTAAAAATAAACAGAAGCAACATCTCGATATCAAGAATCGAATACAACAATACAATCATAATACACAATATACAATCATAATAATAAAGACACGATAGAAAATACTCGAACATATATATATAAGTACAAAATAGTATCCTCATAACAATAAGTACGTACACGATACACAATACTCAAATATATAAGTACCCAATACAATCATCATAATAAGTACACGATACGATCATAAAAAGTACGTCTTAAGTATATTCAACTACACATCAGGTGTCTCAGAAACATCATCCGAGTTGGGCATTTGAGATTGACCATGTGGGGGCGGTTGTTGATTAAAGACACTAGGATCCAAAAACATGGGGAAAGAGTTTGGCCGAAACATATCAGGAAAATGACGATAAATACAAGGCTGCGTAAAATGTTGCACATACCCCTGCGAAGGTTGAGACGGTCCTGCCTGATGATGAAAACCTTCATTTATTGTGGAATTTGGCATAGAAGGTCGATCTGGCCGAATTTGCATGGCAAGATTCAACATCGTCCTATATTGCTCAATCTCGGCCTGGTGCCTTGCCTGTTGAGTTTCCATATTCTGAAGCACCGTTGCCAATTGAGTTTCTACCTGCGCTAATCTCTCAATTGTCTCAGGATGAGGTTGGGGAGAAGCGTAAGTGTTATGCATCCACGCACTTTCTGTAGAACGACGAGAAGGGCGTACAAGATTAGCACGACCTGCTAATCCGATCACAATCCCCTTTTTGGACACACCTTGTGTCTCTACCCATACCTGAAATTTAAAAATATATCATTCAATGAAAAAACAAAAATAAAATTAGTAGATACTTGAATTTATTTTAAATCCGTTCATGATACCTTCATTTGAACCTCTGGAGGCGGGGTAGCAGGTGGTTCTCCTTCAACTTGAGTTGATGCTTGCGCAGTGGCTAGGTTTTCCAAATAACAGTTCTACATGTACATGAACAACAATTTGTTTAAGCTTAACTATGTAATTTATATGGGCTAAAACTGATTTAAATTATTCAACTTACGTATGCAGATTCCGCCCTAGTATTTGAAAAATCAATTTCCCCATCTTCATCGGTTCTTGTGTACATCCTTAAAAAAACTTCATCAATTCTTGGATCACGTCCCAGTTCCTCCCGCTTAAATTAAAGTAAACAATAAAATGACAATTAAACGGATTGGAATATATAAGTAACTTCATCGGATATGAAATGTGACAATAAAAATCAAACTAACTTACCATTTCTTCTTCGTATGCCGAACGTGGTTTAGCCCCATCAAAATTCACTATTTGACCCTGGCCATCACAATCTGATGCCCGATTCTCCGCAGCCCGTTGAGATATTTCATTGAATTCCTCTGTTGACCAATAATCCAATAACGCAGCATATTGTTCTTCGGTTAAATTTTTTGGCTTTTCTATATGATAATGACGAGTATACTGCATTTTACTTTTGTATGATTTCGACATCTTTTGATCAAATATTTTCCTAATTCTCTTATCATCAGCAATGTTCCAACGAAAGAATAACTGCAACCACAAAACAATTCATAGATTGATTAATGTAAACCAAAACATATATATATTGATCTTAATAAAACATATATACCTTGAATTCGTTAAACCACATGTCTCTATCTCTTAATGGCACGTCTGTATAACATGGGGCATTACTTTTATTATGATCATCAATAATGTTGCCTATTCTAGCGACAACTTCCTTATTATTGTGATGCAGTGTTTACGCATACTGAAATCCCCACTTATCTAATGGACTGATTCATGTTTTCAAGAAACAACCAAAGCATGAACACCGAGCCTCATCACAGAGGTACATGCATGTTGTTTCATAATTTTAATTAGCATATCTTTTTTAATTTCATTCGTGAACAAGGATGCAAATAATGGGAACAATAATAGGAAAAGAATATTAGATGATCTACTACCTTCCTCCATGGATTCAAGCTCATGTTTTATTGAAATAGGAGTTTTTCATTGCTTATTACTTATTTTTTGTGATTTGAAGCTGCACTAAGACGGCTTGGATCGATTTATTAGTTAAGTAGTTCAGAGCATTCAAATTACAACGATATTCTGCAAGATGGCTTGGTTTTAATAACTTTGCTAGATCTTCTAACTGGAGAATTATTATCATTGTTTGGAAATAATATATTTTGAGTATTCTGATGATTAGGAACATAATCTGAATAGTCATTACTACCATTTTTTTTTTATGAGAATCAGTAGTGTGAGGATGAGTATATGTGATAGGCAAAGGTGCACGAGTAACAAATGATTCAGTAGAAAGATTCTGTGAAATAGTGTGACATGGAGTGTGTGCTCATGAAAAACAACATCCGTTGAAAGAAAAATCTCTTTATTGTGAATATCATAGAGTTTAAAACATTTTACTCCTATAAGATATAACCAATAAAAACACACAATCTTGAACTTGGTCGAAACTTTGTTTTTCCATCTGGATTAGTAGAAGCGAAAAGGAGTTTTTTTTTTTTTTTTTTTTTTGGGAATGAAAAGGATAGGCAAAGCACTATATATTTTTGTAGTCCAAATCAATGGGAACTTTGGACTACAAAAATATATAGTGCTTTTCCACAACAAAAATTCAGTTGTGGAGTTTGTACACATGAATATTGATGTCAGCAAACAACCTTGTTAAAGCCAGTTCATGAGCATTATAGGTTTTCACTTTTCCATTAAACTGAGTCTTAATCATCCATATTCAGGAATTTAGGTATAACATCACCAATATAATTAATAGACTTATGCCCAATAAATAAACCGAGAAATATAATCCACTTTGGTTGCAAAATATTTGTGATCAATGTGTGAAGTGACATTGTAGTGACCCCATATATCACAATGTATCAAATCAATAGCTATATTTGAAAAATTGTTATGAGCAGTTAAAGGTAACCTCTTTTGCTAATTAGAGGTGATAGGAAAAAACATTACCCACGACGATGGTGAAGTTTTTGTCGTAAGACCTATGTCTTTCTTAATAACTCATAATATAAAAATGTTGCCTAATGTAACTGGATCCATCTTTCAAAGTATCAAATATCTGGGAATTACAGACGCGGATGAGGCAGAGATGAGAAGCGTGGTTATTGGATTGGATGAGGTGAGGTGAGTGAGCCTACCTTTAATGACTTTACTTAAGGTTTATATATGTTTGGTTCTTCAATTTCAGTGAGTAACAAAATATGAAGCTCAATGTTCTATCACTTGATGTCAGAAAAATTAATATTTTCCTTAGTGATTTACTCACTAAAATCTAAGAACCATTCATCACATGAGCTTATGTTAACTCTGTCCTATATATTTTCCTGCATCAGGTTATGGATTTCCTGAAGGGATTATTGTCTTCCCAGGCTACACTAACGGACATTTTTTTTCAGAAAAATAAAGATACATCATTCACCCTGTCACAACAAAATTTGAACCATTTAATTTACCTCCTAAAATGATGAAAGGAACAACTTCCAGTTCTAAGAAGATGAAGGTGAATGCCGTTGTACAAAAATCTAATAATAAGTTGTACATTATTTGTTCAGGCTAAAGAAGATTTTGTAGAATTTCTATTAATTAGCTAGCTTGCTCACCATTCCTTTAGGTCAAGTTGAAAGGCTAGTTATACATGGTACGAAGTTCTATTTAGCTAGTTATACATGGTACGAATTTCCAACCTATTAATTAAGATATTGGCATGCTCAAGTTAGTTACAGAACAAAATTTAAAGTTGGCGAACTTGGCTCGTGTTCAGAAAATAAAATTAATATCAATATACATCCTCATTTATAATTTCACCATCAATTTTCCAATCCCACTGTACCTCTGCAGATGCAACAATGCTCTTTTTCCCTATGCTTTCGAGAAAGAACAAAATAGCAAGATTTGTATTTTCTGGTTCATCTATCGCGACACTGAAAAAGAAAGCAGGGGCCTCCCTCAAGCCATATAATGGCTGTAACAGAGCTTATTTAGAAATGTGTCATGGCGGCTTCTTCTAAAGCTCGCTCCAAAGATAGTAATAATTGTGATAATATTCCAAGATCTTATGCTTTGTCAGTGGCTGTCAACTTAAGGGAAAGACGCTCACCTCCTATGCCACCTTATACAGTCGGAAACATGGTGTGGAGTACAAGTGCAATCATGAATAAAATTAGTACTGCAGATGATGATGATGATGATAATTTAAGATCATTGAATTCAATCATACAAGGCCTAAAGAATTCAGTCGATATCATTAACATGATTTCATTGAAAAAATGAAAGGAGAAGAGTGTTCACTCAAAGTGGTGAAGCTCTGGAAGGAAGGGAAATTGTTTCATACGAAAGAAAATATCTATTACATTGGGGTAACCAGTTTGTGTAGAAGTGGGCATAAAGAAATAGACTTTGGTTGGGGAAGACCAATTTGGGTAAGTGAAGGGAAAACAAATACAAATGCTTCTTTACTTACTAATGTAGTAATTAAGGCTAGTGGACACGAGATCAAGAAATGGAATTGAAGCATGGGTGACCTCAAAGTACTTAAAAAGGAACAACACCATTAGACCACACAATCACAATAATTTTGACAATGTAATCATTTTTAAATATACAAAACTAATTGTTTTCAGGGGGGGCCATAAAACGAGACTTGGGAAAGTCCCGGTTAACAAGTCTCGTGAGCAGAACTAAATTCAAAAACAAATTAGAATACAATAGTAATAAAGTAAAATTGCTTGTCTAAAAGTTCAGATTTTTATTATGAATAGGGGTATAAACGAGCCGAGTAGTATCGAACGACACATTATTCAAGCTTAGTTTGAATTTTATTGAGTTTGAGCTTGGTTTGATTTCTTAACGAGTCGAGCTCAAACAAACTTTTATCGAACGAGCTCGAGTCGAGTATCGAGTAACTTGATATTTTACATGTGTTTTTTCAATTTTTAGCTTATCGAGTCGAGCTTCAAAAATTATCAAACTTTTATATCAAATAGCTTGGCAAAAATATCAATTTATTATTATTGGTTTAACTACAAAAAATGATGACTTTAAATAGTTGTAATAAAATATAAAATGATGATTGATGTAGTCATGACATCTTATATAATTTGTTCTATAATAGTAGTTTTCACGTTAAGTTTATTCGTTATTCACCGATAATACATGTTTTATTCGTTTCTTAACAAATTTCACCTGAACTTTCATCGATTTCACGAGCATTTTTTCTTACTGATTTCACCAGCTTTTTCACCAACTTCACCAGTGTTCACCATTTTCATCCGACGTTTCATAGATTCATATTTCAGTTGTTTAATTTATTTTTATTGGTTAATATATTTTTTTAGCGATTTTTCACTTTTTTTTAATCGGTTATAACCTTTTTCATTGTTTTTCCATTTTTCTATTTTTTTTTCCAATTTAAGTCATTTTTCCACAGATTTCAACTTGTTTTTGTCGGTTAAATTTTAACCTGTTTTCACCCATTTCATATGTTATTCACCTGAATTTTTCATTGATTAAACATGTTTTCACCGACTTTAAGCTTTTTTGACTGATTTTACCCATTTCCACTGATTTTATCCATTTTCCGTTTTCATCCGTTTCTTTACAAATTTCACCAAAATTTTCGTCGTTTCATATGTTCTCACTGTTTAAATTTTTTGTACCTTTTTTTTTTAGCGATTTATCCCTTTTTTTATCGGTTATAACCTTTTTTGTTGATTTCTTTTGCTTTTTCCGGCTTAAACCATTTTTCTATCGATTTCACCTCGTTTTTGTCAGTTAAACTTTTTTTTAACTGATTTCTCTCATTTTAACCCGTTTTCACCTATTTCACATGTTTTTTTTCTGATTTCACTTGTTATGCACTTGAACTTCTCATTGATTAAATATGTTTTTGCCGACTCTACGCTTTTCTGACCGATTTTACCCTTTTTTTTCACCGGCTTTACACCTTCTTACTGGATTTCACATGTTTCATCATTTTTCTTACAAATTTCAATCGAATTAATTTTCATAGATTTAACATATTTTCACAAACTTTACTTTTTCTAACAGATTTTACCAGTTTTCATCCATTTTTTATCGATTTCAAATGAACTGACGATTTCACATGCACTTTTTTTTTACCGGTTTCACTCATTTTTTAACCAAATTCACTAGTGTTAACTAATTCACCCTGACTTTCATCGATTTCACATGTTTCCATTGATTTAATATATATATTTTATTGATTTCAGCAGTTTTCATGGATTTCACTAGTTTTTTGACCAATTTCACTCATTTTTCACAAAACGAATTCCATGAAAGTACGAGGTTATGCATATTATTCTTTATATTTTGCTTCTCTAGCGAAATAAACAATAAGTACTTAGCTAAATCATAAGTATTTTTTGTTCATTTATAGGTAAGATGCGATGCTATTTTCTACTGTATTTAAGAGAATTTGATAAGAGAATTTGATTTTAATATTTTGCCTTTTGAAGATTATATATGACTTATATTGTACTAAATCTTTCAATTATACAACTTACATATTTTTACTTAAAATAATGTTGCTAAATTAAAATAATTTTACATGTATATTTTAGGAGCTATTTAAAATAACAATGTTTTTTTTTATGGTTTTTTATTTTATGTGTTATATGAGAAGAAAATTGAAATTATAAAATTTGATGTAAAAGATAATTTCTAAATTTTAGGAAATTATGTAGGAGATCAAGATTCCATATTTAATTGTACATTTACCATAATTAATATAAAAAAATTCTATATCTAATTATTCTTCTCCAACTATTTTTACATATTTACCACGGAATTAAATATCACTTTACAACTCAAATAAGGGTATATTAGTCTTCACAAAAAAAGAAAAAAACTTAAATTATTCACACTTTTATAATAAGTATAGATAGATTTGTCAATTTTTATCTTATCGAGTCGAGCTCAAACCGAGCTTAAAAAATTACCAAATAAGATATCTTGTTCAAGCTTGTTTAAGAATCGAGCTCAAATGAGATTTTATCAAACGAGCTTCACCCGAGTAGATTGGTTTGAAATAAAGAATTCATAAATTATATTATCTTTTTTTTCCTTGTTGGAATAGAATCGTTATTTATGAGTTGTTATTAGTTAGTTAATAGTTATTAGACTACCCCCAAAAAAAAAAATCTATAGAGAACAAATATTTCTTCTTTTTTTGGGTCAATGCAAAGGACATACGAAAAACTCGATTGCGGTTTACTAACTTGAATCCAAGAACCAAACATAGGTTTGCTTCGAAATCTAAAATCTAAATGATGGTCTTGGTAGTATAAAGCTCAACTAGACCAAAGAAGGTGGTGAAGTTACTCGAGTCGTAGCTCGCATGGCTGAAAAATAGCAGTTTACCCCCTGTGAAAATTTTATAGGAGCAATTTACTCCGTTCAGTCGGAGGGTGTAACTCACTCGTCAAAATAGAGAGTGGGCATGAAAAATATTTTTGTAACATAGAGGGATTTAGTTCGGGGGGGGGGGATAAATTGTCACATTTACCATAATACAGATGGGTAAAGTGTCATATATAAGAGGGGTAATTTTGCCAATTCTTATATTTTCTAGGTTTAAAAATGTCATGTAGACGGTGTGAAACTTTTATTAGATTAAAGGGGGTAATGTGTGATTTTTCATATTACAGAGAGATAAATTAAATATTATGCAATTTACAGGGTAAATTACCTGTAAATTGCCATTAAATGTTTTCACTTTGTACGAACGGCTCCATGCAGTGTCTCTCCCACTATAATCAAGATAGAAAGACTTTTTAAATTGAAAAAAAAAAAAGTTGGATTCCAACTTAGTGTCCAATAAAACTTTGTTAGTAATGGATAAAATACACCAAATTCCATTAGACTACAGTGTACTGACCCACTAATTATATTGTTAATAAATCTAGTAAAAACATTAACACGATAATTCCTCGAAAATCCATATTACCCGATTGCCACGAATTAGAAAAGTTGAATTTAACTAATTTAATTCTTCTTTCAACAAACTAATAACGGGAAATTTGTTTTTTGGTACCAAATGATAGACCACCTTGCAACTTTGATACTATTGATAATGAAAATGCAAATTTTGATACATCTTAAATTTTCGTTGCAACTTTCATACCAAACCCACTTTTTCTTTGGAGTTAATGGCAATTTACCCCCCATATAATATTCATAATGTTCAATTCACCTCCCTGTAATTTGAAAAAGAGCACTTACCCCCCCCCCCCCCCCCCTGTAATTTTGTAAAAGTTACACACCGCCTCCCTGATATTTTTATATGTGGCACTTTACCCCTCCTATGTTATGATATATAATGTGGCAGTTTACCCCCTGTGTTATGATTAATTAGACAATTTTACCTCCCTGTATTATGATAAATGTGGCGATTTACCCCCCTATGTTACAAAATAATTTTCATGCCCACTCTCAATTTCGGCAAGCGAGTTATACTCTCCGGCTGAAAGGGGTAAATTACTTCTTTAAAATTTTCACAGAGGGGTAAATTGCTCTTTTTTCAAATCACAGGAGGGGTAAATTAAACATTATGCATTTCATAGGGGGTAAATTGCCATTAACTCCGGAGAAAATTGGGCTTGATATAAAAGTTGCAACGATAACTTAAGTCGGGGTATCAAATTCGCATTTTCATGTCCAATGATACAAAAGTTGCGAAATGGCCAATACTGTAGTACTAAAAAAACAAACTTCCTCATTAATAGCGCGTTTGGTTGCTAGCAATTATATAGAATAATACTGATATTAATTATGTCATTACGATAATATGATTTTCAATTTGTTTGATAGTAGAATCTAAAACATAGATTAGTGGTGAATTAGTAAAAAATGATAGCTCTGATACCAATTGTTGGTGTTTTACCCAATCGGATCCGAACGATTCGACCCAACGAGTAAACAGGATCGAACTAATTCGACCCAATTGCGGAATTTGGTGGGTTTTATGTTTCCAGTATATTTCAAAAATAACTTACATAAATACGAGGATCCCATAAACGATAATATTTTAATTATGCAAAAGAAAGAAAAAGAAAACTTAGAGAAAGCTTCCCGTCCTTCGTTCATTTGGTTGAACATTTTGCTTCATGCTTTTCTTTAGTTTGATGAACAAACGACTTTGATCTTTTTCACCATTGATATCAACCACGTTCTCCTTCTACTAGGCGTGTGGGCACCAACTTAAGAGAATCGAACTTTTCATTAATGTTGTAGAGATCAAAATTTCAAGATGAAATTTCTTCTCTATTTCTTGAACAAGGGGTGGCTTTTGTATGTTTAGGGTTGAAGAACTTTTTCTTCTTTTGAGTGTGATCTTAATGATTTCATAAATCGTTGATATTTAATTAATAACTCTCTTAAGGTAAGAGAAAGAAGAGTTCTTTTCCTAGTAGGAAACTTTGAGTGAGTTATGGTAGGAGTTTAACTCCTCCCATATCTATAAATATACATATGAGATATAGATCTTAGAGAATATATCAACGATTTATGAAATCATTAAGATCACACTCAAAGGAAGAAAAAGTTCTTCAACCCTAAACATACAAAAGCCACCCCTTGTTCAAGAAATAGAGAAGAAATTTCATCTTGAAATTTTGATCTCTACAACATTAATGAAAAGTTCGATTCTCTTAAGTTGGTGCCCACACGCCTAGTAGAAGGAGAACGTGGTTGATATCAATGGTGAAAAAGATCAAAGTCGTTTGTTCATCAAACTAAAGAAAAGCATGAAGCAAAATGTTCAACCAAATGAACGAAGGACGGGAAGCTTTCTGTAAGTGTTCTTTTTCTTTCTTTTGCATAATTAAAATATTATCGTTTATGGGATCCTCGTATTTATGTAAGTTATTTTTGAAATATACTGGAAACATAAAACTCACCAAATTCCGCAATTGGGTCGAATTAGTTCGATCCTGTTTACTCGTTGGGTCGAATCGTTCGGATCCGATTGGGTAAAACACCAACAATTAGTGATAATTAATTTTATTTGGTTTAGTACATAAAAGTGGAGAGTTATCATTTGGTTATGGTTAACATGCTTTATTTACCCAAAAGAGATAAATTCCAATAGAAGACCAAATCTATTTGCTACCAACGAGTTCGAGAAAATCCATTAGATATGAATGTAAGATATGTTAAAGTTATTAGTATTTTGTTTGGTTTCCTATTATGCAGAGAATTGTTATTTAGTTTGAATTAGTCTTTGGCCACATACCACGTTCTTAGGATTGTTAAAACGTGGGATGTTTTGTTTTCAGTTTTTATTATGTTTGTAAGGCTACTTATAAGCCAGCAGTTTCACTTTTCAATATCGAGATTAATTTCTCCCAATTCTTGCTTTTACTCTAGAGAATATTTAACATCGTGTGGCATCAGAGCCGGTTGTCGGCCTGATTGAAACTTGAGAAGCAGCAGTCTTTTAAGTGTGGAAGAGTAAGGATTGCAAGTGAAAGTAGCTTTGTGCAACCAGCAATTCCAAAGCTTGATGAACACTATGATCATTGGTGTTTGCTCATGGAGAATTTTCTGCGATCAAAAGAATATTAGCACTTGATAGAAGAAGGGATCCCTACGGTAGAAAAAGGGACAGAACTCACTGATGGACAAAGAAAGGTGATCGAGGATGCAAAACTGAAGGATTTAAAGGCTAAGAACTATCTCTTCCAAGCCATTGATCGATCAGTCTTGGAAACTATTCTAAGAAAGGATACATCAAAAGATATTTGGGACTCTTTGAAGAAGAAATACCAAGGGAATGCTAGAGTGCAGCGTGCACAACGACAAACACTTCGAAAGGAATTTGAGGTGCTCAACATGAAAGTAAGGGAATCTGTGAATGAGTATTTTGCTCGAACTCTCACTATAGCCAACAAGATGAGGGTTCATGGTGAGAAAATGGAGGATATTGTGGTTATTGAAAAAATTCTGAGATCTATGACTCCTAAATTTGACTATGTTGTGTGATCTATCGAGGAGTCCAATGATCTAGATACCTTATCCATTGACGTGCTAACAAGTAGTCTTCTAGTGCATGAACAATGCATGAATAGTCATGTTGTGGAAGAACAAGCTTTAAAGGTTACTTATGACGGACCATCAAGAGGAAGAGGACGAGGTCGTGGTGGATTTCGAGGAAGAGGACGTGGTAGGCAAAGTTTTGACAAGTCTACCATTAAGTGTTACAACTGTCATAAGCTTGGACATTTTCAATATGAATGTCCAAACACGGAGGCGCACTATGCAGAAACTAGTGAAGAAATGTTGTTAATGGCATATGTGGACTCCAAGGAAGCTAGTAAAGAGGAGATATTGTTTCTTGATTCAGGTTGCAGTAACCATATGTGTGGCAGAAAGGAGTTTTTCTCCAATCTTGATAACAATTTCAGCACTTCTGTGAAGTTGGGAGATAATTCAAGCATGGTTGTGATAGGAAAAGGAAATGTAGACTTGCTAGTGAATGGACTTGCATATGTCATTACTGAAGTGTTCTATGTTCCAGGACTGAAAACAAATTTGCTAATTGTTGGACAACTACAAGAAAAAGGGCTTGCAATTTTCTATGTTCCGGATAGAGGGTTGATCATGGTGACTGCAATGACCTCAAACAGGATGTTCATCTTGCCTTCTCATAAAAAGATAAAAGAAGAAACGTGTTTCTCTTCTTCCACAGAGGATCAAGCTCGACTTTGGCACTTTATATATGGACACTTAAGCTTTGATGGCTTAAAAACTCTTCAGCAAAAACAAATGGTGAATGGACTACCACACTTTGCTTCCTCTTCTACAACATGTGAAGATTGTTTGGTAGGGAAACAACGTAGATATCCTTTCCCAAAAAGGAGTACATGGAGGGCTTCTCATATTCTCCAACTAGTGCATGCTGACATTTGCGGACCAATCAACCCCACTTCAAGTAGCAATAAAAGGTACTTGATAACTTTTATTGATGATTTCAGTCGCAAAACTTGGGTTTATTTTTTAGTAGAGAAATCTGAAGCTTTCATCACTTTCAAAAATTACAAAAGTCGTGTTGAGAAAGAAACGGGCTCATATATAAGATGTCTTCGCACTGATCGTGGGGGAGAATCATCTCACGAGTTCACAGATTTTTGTAAGGAGAATGGGATACGTAGACAACTGACAGCGACATATACTCCACAACAAAATGGAGTTGCCGAGAGAAAGAACCAAACCATTATGAATATGGTTCGAAGCATGCTTTCAGGAAGAAAGATTCCAAAAACTTTCTGGCCTGAAGCAACTAATTGGGCTGTGCATATTCTGAATAGAAGTCCGACTTTGGTAGTTAAAGATATGACCCCTGAAGAAGCTTGGACTGGATCTAAACCATCAGTTGATCATTTCAGGGTGTTTGGTTGTATAGCACATGCTCATATTCCTGATAAAAAAAGGAAGAAGCTAGATGATAAAAGTGTGAGATGTGTTCTCTTTGGAGTTAGTGAGGAATCAAAGGCATACAGATTGTATAATCCAATTTCTCAGAAGATAATAGTAAGCAGAGATGTAAAGTTTGAAGAACAAATTAGTTGGGATTGGAAAAAAAGTGATGTGGCAGCCATCATAGCTGATCTGGGCTGGGAAGAAAATGACAGAATCTGTCACACGTGATAACAATAGAGGAAACAGGAGCAACATTGAAATTGATAATCATAGCGACGCAGCTGGAGATATGGAGGGTGATCTTTCAGATGAGTCAATTGAAGGAAATCAATTTAATGGGCGTGAAGAAAGGGTGAGAAGGCCACCTATTTGGATGAGAGAATATGAAAGTGGAGAAGGACTTTCTGATTAAGAAAATGTTGCATATCAAGCTTTATTTGCAGGCACTGATCCAATCTCGTTTGGTGATGAGCTTTATTTGTAGGCACTGATCAAATCTCGTTTGGTGATGCTGTGAAAAATATGAAGTGGAGAAAAGCAATGGATGCAGAAATAGAAGCCATAGAGAAGAATTACACATGGGAGTTAATGGATTTACCTGTTGAAGCAAAGAAAGTTGGGGTAAAATGGGTTTATAAGACAAAGCTTAATGAGAACGGAGAAGTGGATAAGTATAAGGCAAGTTTGGTAGCCAAAGGATACACTCAAGAGCATGTAATCGATTATACTGAGGTTTTTGCACCTGTAACCCGATTAGATACAATACGGTTGGTAATATCTCTTGCTGCTCTAAAGGATTGGATTGTCTACCAGCTAGATGTCAAGTCAGCCTTCTTGCATGGTGAACTAAATGAAGAGGTATTTGTCGAACAACCTCCCGGATATGATCAGAAGGGCAATGAACACAAGGTATTTAGACTAAAAAGGCTTTGTATGGACTTAAACAAGCTCCGCGAGCTTGGTACAGCTGTATAGAGTCCTATTTTGTGAAAGAAGGGTTTGAAAAATGCCATTATGAACATACTTTATTAGTTAAATATGAGAAATGAGGTAAGATCTTAATTGTATGTCTTTATGTGGATGATCTTATATTTACTGGGAATGATGAATCTATGTTTGCTGAGTTTAAGAAAAGCATGATGCTTGAGTTTGACATGACTGATCTTGGAAAAATGAGATACTTTCTGGGCATTGAGGTGATGCAAAGATCAGATGGCATTTTTATTAGTAAAAAAAAATATGTACATGAAGTGTTAGAGAGGTTCAACATGGACAAATGCAATTCAGTTTGCAATCCTATGGTTCCTGGGTCCAAGCTTATGAAAAATGGAGATGGAGTGAGGATTGACATCACTTTTTATAAGCAGATTGTTGGAAGTCTTATGTACTTGACTGCCACTCGTCCAGATATTATGTTTGTGGTGAGTCTCATCAGCAAATTCATGGATTGTCCTACTGAACTTCATTTGCAGGCAGCAAAGAGGATACTAAGGTATTTGAAAGGTACAACTGATTTTGGTGTGTTCTACAAGAAGGGAGGAAATGAGGAATTAATCGCCTACACGGACAGTTATTATGCTGGGATTTAGACGATAGGAAAAGTACTTCAGGATATGTGTTTATGTTGAGCTCATGAGCAATATCTTGGTCCTCGAAGAAACAACCGGTAGTCGTCTTATCCACCACTGAAGCTGAATTTATAGGTGCAACTTCATGTGCTTGCCAAGCAATATGGATAAGAAGAATACTAGAAAGTCTCAACCATGGTCAAGAAGATTCCACAACAGTTTATTGTGAAAACAACTCAACAATCAAGCTTTCTAAAAAACCAGTAATGCATGGTCGCTGCAAACATATTGATGTCCGCTTTCATTTTCTTCGTGAGCTGACAAGGGATGAAACTATTAAGATGGTTCATTGTCACACGTAGGAACAAGTTGCAGATATAATGACTAAACCTTTGAAGCTTGATGCATTCTTGAAGATACCTGATATGTTGGGTGTTCGTTCGGAACCATGTGTAAACTAATTACTAGAAGCACTCAGTTTAAGGGGGGGTGTTAAAGTTATTAGTATTTTGTTAGTAGTTTGTTTGGTTCCCTATTATGCAAGGAATTGTTATTTAGTTTGAATTAGTTTTTGGCCACATACCACATTCTTAGGATTGTTAAAACGTGGGATGTTTTGTGTTCCATTTTTATTATGTTTGTAAGGCTACTTATAAGCCAGCAGTTTCACTTTTCAATATCAAGATTAATTTCTCCCAATTCTTGCTTTTCTCTAGAGAATATTTAACAAGATATATACAAAAAAATTGGAAATTTAAAAGAGATTTATATTTAATCAACAATTCTTCTAACTTAATTCATTATTTCCAGGAAAAGATCCAGGACTTATAGCAATTAAAAAAAATAAAAATTACCTACTCAATGCAAGACACACGGAGCTCGGTTCCGAAAACTTCATCAAACATCTCATGTAATGTGCCCGAAGCGCCTCGAAAGATATTACACCATTGAAAAAATGCAAAAAAAAAAAAAAAAAATCATTGACCTTATAAGTCACGGACCCCAAATGGTCCACCGTTCGTATTAACAAGAAGTTTAAGTATTGTCCCCAGGAGCATTAGTGGAGTGGTAAGGACTGAGGTGATGTGGGAAATCTTTCCTCCTGCAACGCAAGTTCGAACCTCGTGTGGCACAAATTCCACTGAAATATTGTGGAGTTTGTGTTGGGGTTGCTATCATGTTGGCTTTCTCCCTCAGAACCCTGTCATCCGTGCAACTCCCTCGATTTACATCCTTCCTGGTCAAGGAAACTCTGACATAGGAGGGGGGTTTCTCCTTCGGGATTAACCTTTTACTAAAGAGGTTTAAGTATTGAGAAACTATCATATATTATTATATAGGGTTAATTTCGCATATCTCCCTTGTACTATTTCTAGTTCTTCACCTATCACCCGTGTACTAATAAAACCTTCAATTACCCCGTTGTTAACTTTTTTGTTAGAAGACCGTTAAAAATACTCTCTACTTACCGATTTCACCCTTAATGGTCAATTTCATACGCATCACATATACTTTTATATGTATTCATCTGCTCCATGCACTATAAAAATCTTCAATTACCTCGTTAAAATTAAACCTTTTTGATGCAATTTTGTTAAATTAACCTTAAACTTCCTTAACTAACATCACTTTCCCTAAAAAAATGATAGCCACACAATTCTACTTAATTTTTCTCATTAATCATTTTGTTCATGTTTTTTTAACTAAATTTAATTAATTTATGTTTTTCTTTCACAAATCTATTCAATTGGATTTTTTTTAGCATTTATAAATATTATAAGTTAGTAAATATTTTAAGTGGATCTATTTTCAACATGCAACACTATAATAATGCATGCACTCCATCAAATAATATACAACAAATATTTGGGGAGCACAGTGCCGTTATGGAAATCAAGCTCTCGTTCATACTGTATGGATAATGACAAACCGAGGGAGAAAATTTATTAGTTGCAAGAATTGGGTTGAAAGTGCTTATAAATTTTTATTTTCTTTACTAATTTATGAATTTTCTCATAAATTCATTCGATGTTTTATGCTAGAAACTATATAGGTGCAAATTATACAATGGATCTAGTCATAAGTGTATACAAAATGATAAAAAATTATGAAAAAAAAAAGTTGAATTGAATTTATATAGATAAAAAAAAAGCAACATGAATTTTTTTTTAGCAAAATTGTGTGATTACAATATTTATGGGGAATTGAAATTAGTCATGGTAATTGAGGGTTTGAATTACGCATATATGTGCCAAAGAAAATAAATTTGTTAACTTTTGTCATGTCAAGAGGTAATTAAGGTTTAATAATGCAAGAAATGTGTGAAGATATATAAGAGTACATGAGTGAGATGTTTGTGAAAACAAACAATAAAGGAAAAATTGAAAAGTAGAATTAATTTTTCTCTACTTCCACAAAGGTTAACTGTTTTTTAACAGAAAAGTTAACAGCAGGGGGTAATTGAAGGTTTTAATAGTACATGGGTGGTAAGTGAATGAAAACAAGGATGCTTAATAAAAATATTTATGACTGATTAAATGTGATTTTTTTAGGTGAGCACGCTCAGAAAGGAAGATGAGATAATTCAAGTAATAGAAGACTCTGTGGCCATCACGGTCACTGAAGGTATTTGTTCGATTATTATTTTTTCTCATTATTTTAATCACTGAAATTCAAAAACAAAATAAAATCATTTAATCTCTCTCTCTCTATATATAGCCTTAACTTATATATTTTGACAATTGACACCACATAAACCCTAACTACACCCCGCTCAATGAAAAACGTTGGCAGGAAGTTATGCATTTCACAGTTCAGGGGGAATTATCATCGGCAATCGCAAGCTTCGGTGTTCTGGGAACTTAAGTCCTCAAAGCATCAAATCCAAGCATCTCTTGGTTAATGAGCTTGGCAGTGTCATCGGGGTACTTATACTCTTTGCTCACAGTGTAAGTAGTCATTTTTTTAACTAGACTAATTTATCTAATTTTATAGTTGTATAAATTACGTCATATAAATATAACAGATACATACCACAATGTCCTTCGCCGAATATATAGTTTTGCACTTCATGCCACCGTATCCATCATATCATATTTGATATTTGGATTGGTGGCTATCGTGCATGCCTTCATATCAAAGGAATGGTTAGTATTAAGTGTCCCAACTATAGTGGTGTCGTTGGTGGTGATCGGGTGTCTAGCCTTTGCAAAAGCTTACCTACAACCACCCCAAAAGGCTAACATTAAGACAATTGTTATTTATGTAGGATTATGAATCTTGGTTGCGTCTTGTGCACTTGAAATCACTGTATTTTAAACAATACGAGTTTAATAACTGAAATTCATTTTTATGTGGTTAGGAATTCAAAGAGTGAGCAAATTTTAAATTTAATTTATTAGAATTAGTATTCACTTGAAGTATTATTGGTTTGCAAATTATGCGTCATAACTTATAAAGGGTTATGACTTTGTTGAACACATAAACTTTTCGATGAAAATCTACTCAAATTTTGATCCATGATTCAAATAAATGGACTTGCCCTTGGTTAAATGAAAGTAACAAACTTTATAAAAATTGGGCTACAATTTAATTTCTGAGTCCATAAGCTTCAATCAAGCCTAGCTTCATATGGGATATAGTTTATATGAATTGAGTTGAGTTTACATTTTTAGATTTGAAGAAAACAATGAACTAATAAATGTCAATTCAATAATTTTAATAGAATTTGAGATATGATATTACATTGAGTATTGTATATTTAGTTCAGATTTGAGTGGTTTCGGAGGCTTCTAGAGTGGAAGAGGACATGTGTTTCGGACAATTTAGGTGATACTAAATATATATAATTTTTTGACATCCATTTTGAGAACCTTGAACCTTGAACCTTGATGCAACTTAATGTGGATCTTTTCAATATTCTGATTAGGCCAAAGACCCTCTAGAACCTTTTCAAAGTGTTCTGCAGAGTCGTGTTTGATGCCTTCCGTCCAATATAAACCCAATGAAGGCAGGTTCTTTTTGGTCATCAAGTTGAAACTTTTGGCACACTCAAAATTTCTTATGTGTTCAAGTCCAGTTATGCTCAATTCTCCCCTAGGATTTAAGATTGATGAGCGGGGTTTTGACCCACGATGAAAATACTAAGCTTTTGTAGGCAAGTTAATTCTCCCAGTCCAGGTGGTGTACAAATAAGTGATTACCATTTTTCAATGTCTACAAAACAAAGATTTTTCAATGTCTACAAAACAGGTGGTGTACAAATAAAACGATTTGCCATCCATAGTTGGATGAGATGGTCTTCCTCCATCAAACAATCCTTAGGAAATATGCAACAATAAGAAAACACAGCCTCATTTCCAGAGGTAAATTGTCATAACTTAACCTCAAGGCAGGTAAGATATCAATGTCATCATCTGATAGATGCCAAATATCACTTTCTTTGATTGCTAACCATTGACTTTCATTGCTTTTATATCTCATCAGGCTTCCCAAAGCCTTCACAACCAAAGGTACACCGCCACATTTCTTCACTTTTCCCTTACCAATTTCTTTCAAGTTTTCATCCTCCTCCTCTCCAATTGCAAATGCTCTTCTCCTGAATAACGACCATGAATCATCATCTGATAAAAATCAAAGGTTGTGTATGCTAATTGAAACCATCATCTTAGCAAATTTCTAAATCCGGGTTGTTACCATTACCACACTGCCTTTCGACCCACATCTTAATGCTTCTCTCAGTCTATCCCACAACATATAGTTTTCATTCCAATCAATATCTAAAACTAATAGTATAATTTTTGGAACCATTATGAGTTTAAAATATTTTCTAACTGCAATTAGGGATGTGAATTAGTCCAACTGAAGTCAATTTTACATTGTTCAAGTTGGTTTAACATATCCTTAAAAAGAAAATGATTTCACTTCTTGTATTTGTTCCTATAATTATTTTTGTTGATTAATTTAACTTGAGTTCTTTTACCTATATCTATATCATCATAATATTATAAATATAATTATGTTTTTTTATTTGATCGATATATTTTGAAAAATCGTAAATTAACTAATATAAAATTATATAAATATAAGGGGCTGGATGTTGGTTCAGGATCGAGCCAAAGAGCAGGAGAAAGAAGGAGAAGGAATAATGTACTTTTTTAAGGATATTAGGAGCCGAGTTCAAGACATTAAGGTAAAAATAGAAAGATACTCTTTGCTCATAGTGTAAGTAGTAATTTTTTTTATTTTTCTCTTTTTTTTTTTGCTTTAACCAGACTAACTTATCTACTTTTACAGGTGTATAAATTACGTCATACAATTTAACATATATGTACCATGATGTCCTTCGCCGAAGATATAGTTTTTCATTTCAAGCCATCGTATCCATCATATCATGTTTGGAATTAGGATTTGTGGCTCCAATCATGCACGCCTTCACACCCAGGGAGTGGTCAGTAGCAAGTGTCCCAACTGTAGTGGTGTCGTTGGTGGTGATCGGTCTCTGCAGAGGCTTACCTACATCCACCCTCGATGGATTACATGAAGACAATCGTAATTTATTTAGGATTAGGTATCTTGGTCGCATCTAGTGCACTTGGGATCACTGTACTAGATTTAAAGAAGACTTAGGATTAGCTTATGTAAAACCCCAGAAGAATTATTTCTGAATTTTATTTTACTTGATATTAATAATTTTTAAAATTCTTAATTATGCAAATTTAATATTTGAAATTCATTTATATGTTGTTAAAATTCGAAGAGTGACCAATTTTACTTAAGCTTAATTTAATTTATTTTATTTGAATTAGTATTCACTTGAAGTATTATTGGTTTGTAAATTATGCATTACACATATATGTAGATTATAACTTATAAAAGGGTATGAGTTGTTGAACACAAACTTTTTTATATTTTAATTCATTATTCAAATAAATTATGAAAAAACATATGAGCTTACACAATTCATTTTCTCATTCATGTTCAATATATGTGCATTTTTCTAATCATTCATGTGCAATGCATGTGCATTTTTCTAATCATAAACGAATCCATTTTTATATCTTTGTAAATACTTTATTACTCGTAGAATTATTAATTCAGTGTAACTAAATCGTCTATTAATTATGTTTATCGTTTTAGTTTGAGGTTGTGTTATAATTGTTGTTTGATAGTTCTTCTTGTATATTTCATTGACGACAGGATTTTTAAGATGTTCAAGAAATACCGTAGGAGGAGGAGATAATGTCGGCGTCGCCCCGCATCAGTAGGAGATAATGGAAGAGGAAAAATGTAACACTCTATTAAATGTTAAGTTGACAAAGTTTTGATTTTAACTCAATAATAGTATAAATTAGAACTTTTTGGGTTTAAACTAATTTCTTAGGCTAGAAAATGTGTATATTGTTATTATTTTTATTATGATTATTATTATAGAAATTATGATTTATTGAATTAAGTTATTGTGCTTAATATTTAAGTCTTTAATAACGAATAAACTATTTAGAAGATTTCAAAAGGTGTATCCTTTATTTGCAAATAAATAAAATCTAAGCAAGTACTTAGATATGTAATTATCTCTTCAACTACACTATTGTTCATTTAATCATTCTTACAACTTTTCAAATAACACATATTATTACAATAAGAAAATCAAGGGGGCTGAATATATTCTTGAAATTTGACAAGAGTTATGGGAGATTGGGTTCTTGAATTAAAGGATGAATGTTGTTTAGTCGTTGATGAAGTGAAGTGGTTTGAGAGGAGCTTAGAATTTCAACTTTTTTATTCAAAGAAGGGATTGCCTGGAGATCTTAGGATTCGAATTTTGACAATCAAGAGGTACCCTTGGAAACCTTGGGATGTTGGTTTTCCAGTGGTGGTGGTGGTGGTGGTGGTCGTCGGTGGTGGCCAAAATTTGGCAAATAAGTCAGAGTGTATAGTTAAGGTTTGAATATATTTTTGAGACTCTTAGGGCATGTTTGTTTGGCGTCTCCCAAAAAAATTTCGTGTTTGAGAAATGCCAAACAAACATGTATTCTACTTTCTGAAATAAATTTCCCATCTCTCATTTTTCTCAAACTACTCTCTCAAAAGCCAAACAAACAACAATTTTCTTATCTCTAAACAAAACCTATACTAACTCTACTCTAATTTGACATAAAATAACCCATCTCTTACATAATTTATGTCACGTAACAAAGATGATTTGACATAAAGTCTTACACATCTTATACCTACAACCTAACTCTTCCAAAAAAACATACACCTACTTTATTCTCAAACCACTCTGTCAAAACTCAAACAAAACAACATTACATAAATCGAAATTATTTCACAAACCTCTACTACTCGCCCAAACTACTTTCCCAAACACCAAACAAACAAGCCCTTAGAGTGGGAATTTAGCTTTGGGTTCTTCATGAAATTTTTAGAAGAGGTCGATCATAGTAGAGATAATCAACTGGTTTTGGCTCAAAGTAAATTTATGATGGCATAACCATAAAGGCAGTAGCAACAACCGATAAACTGAAGAATAAGGTGTGATGCATCCATAACTTTGAGAAATAATTTGAACTTTTTGGAGAAGGAATTGAGAATTTTGTCTTTGTATCTTTACAATTATGTTTGTTTATCTTTCCATTATCGCTACTAGAAAAAACTAAAATTTCAACCGAAATTACAACTGAAAATGGGTCAAAATCGGTTGAAAAATTGATTTTTCAACCGATTTTGCAACCGAAAATATCGGTTGGAAAAACCTCCGTTGGAATTGGGTTTGCAACCGAAATTCCAACCACTCAAAATCGGTTGGAATTTCTCCAGTTTTTTCTTCTTCATTTTTGCAATTTAAACCCTAAACACAATCCATTTCAATTTTTATAAACATAATCAAAAATCCATAAACACATATCAATTTTCAATAAACACAATCCAAAATCAATAAATACATTTTAATTTTCATAAACACATTTCAATTTTCATAAACACAATCCACGATCCAATTCATAAACATAATTCATAATCCAAAAACTACACCACCAAATAATTCTCAATCAATAACTACACCACTAAAACTACAGTGGAATAATCCACAATCCATACTCCAAAAATACCTAAGTACTTGAAATACAATTCAATCATCATTTTGATGCTCCGATTGATTCTCTTGAGACGATGCATGATTTGGATGTTGCGGGGGCCTGGGTTGATCTAGATTTGGCAAATTATAGTATTGAGGAATATTGCTCGGCTGAGACATACCCATAAAATTGAGATTTGAAATACCTTGGGATGCCTGGCTCACGATGTGGGAAATTCCCCCGAGAGACATGCCAGCTGCTTGCGAATATATCCTGGGCTAAGTAGACTGGGAGGGCTGAGACGGGCCGACATTAAGGTTTATACCCGTTTGTTCGAGCCTAGGTAATACATCATTGAATAAGCTTTGAAATTTCGCCAACTGGGCGGAAAATATGTTCATCTGAGATAAATATTGGTCCACTTGTTATGCTTCCGCATCCCTTTGCCTTGTATATTGACGTATTTGCTCCTCCCGGGCTGCGTCCCTAGCCCTCTGTTCTTGCAACTCCGCTTCTAATATGCTTATTCTTTCATTAGTTTCCAGATCGATTCGAGAATTTGATTGTAATTTCGAATGAGTAAGGCGTACATGAACCGCGTCACCAACGAGACCGTATACAGTGCCCTTCTTCGATACACCTTGGATCTGTGTCCACACCTGTAGAAGAAAAAAAAACAATGTGACAAACAAGATCAAATCGTTTGAGAAAATAAAAGAGTAAATAGAAACTACTTGTTAAACTCAATCAAATTTCATACCTACAACTGAACCTCTTTGGGCGGTGGCTGTGTATCGTCACCGTCATCTTTTGAAACTTCGCTTGCGATTATTTCCATGTAATCATTCTACAAAAAAAGAACACAAGTTTATTAAATCCATTAATTAAAGTTTAAAAAATTAAGTTAATTATGAATTCTTCTACTTACGTATGCAATTTCTGAACGCCCACACCCCCACTCTCGTTCCCCATTCCCCAATTTTCGTGAATTCATTATTTCGAAAATTTCATCTTGTCTTGCGTCACGACCATATTTTTCCTTCTGCATTACATAACAGAATGAAATTAATAATATTCTATTTGTGTAAAAAATAATTACAAATACTACTTACAAATTCTTTGGAATATGTCACACGTGACTTGCTCCCTCCAAGGTTTATTGGGTAACCCCTTCCATCACAATATGATGCACGATTAGCTCTATTTCTTAAGCTTTTAGCAATCCACTCTGCACTCTTCCATGTATTATTCAATGCATTATAACCATTCACCCCCATCCATTGTAATCCTCACTATGCCATTACAACTTCTTCGTATCGATTGTAATCCTCACCATGCCTAATTTGAGCACTAGTAGAAGCTCTGGTATTAAAGATAGGATTAGGTGGTTTAACCTCTCCATGTGACGTCCAATACCAATAATTAGAAATAAATTCCCTGTTAAACAAATGAATTATTAAAAAAATTAAATTAATTCATTTTCTTTAGAGTAGATTTTTTGGTTATTATAAGTCCGGCCGTAATATGTAAGCCAAATCTTCTTGGAGAATGAATTTTAGATCCTATGTCGAATCCTAGTTATTGAATGGAAAATGATGTTCAAGCTACGAGCTTTTATCTAACGAGCTCGAGGTCGAGCTCGATTATCCAGTAATTTGATTTGATTTTCAGCCCTACTTTGCAGTCAAGCACTTTTAGCAAACATATGCTAGCTGATTAATTATATGTTAAGCACATGGCACGGTCAAGCACGAGAATTAGGAACAAAGTCACATTATGCTGATCTCTTAAAGTAGTATGCCAAGTGAATATTTTTCATATATATAAACTAAAATCTGAATCACATAATAAATAGGAAATATGCCAACTTGAATCACACAAGATACAAAAGTTGGCCTAATCAATCTGTATGAAGTGGTATAATCATTCGGTAACAAATCAAGTCTTTTTATTTTCTTCTAACTATAATACTAAATTGAACTTTACTGATATTTTATTAAAATTAATTATATCCATCAAAATGTTCAAAATTAAATATTTATCTTTGAGTTAATGACAATTGTTCAGCATCAATATCACTGTGCACATACGATGAGTAAACAACATTAATAGTCACGGATTGCACATCGAAAAATGTTTCTGGCCCACGAGAGGCTAAATGCACTGGGCAAATGTTTATGGTCTTCAACCAAGTAGAGTAATAAAGTTAAAGGCAAATTATTTTCATTTTTATCTATCCTATTTAATATAGAACATTAAATATTTGCATATATCCATAGTACAATAGTTTGGGAATTGGAAAATTATAACTGAATCACCTTCAAGTAACTAAAACGTTAATTCTGCCTATACAAACCTGATTAATCACTAATTAATTAAACCCTCCCTAATTAATCAAACCCTAAATTAGTTAACTAATTCCTAGCTAATACATACCTCTAAATTAGAAGGCCGCTGGGTAGTGGTGCGGCCTTGGGGTGTTTCGCGGTGGTGGTGCGGTCGCTGGGCAGTTGTGATGGTACGGGGTACTCGGTGGTGCTGCGCGAGGTGTTGCAATGGTGGTGGGCTCACGCCAGTGTTAGTGGTGCACGGTGGAGAGAGTGATGAAGGAAGCGAGGATAAACTTTTTTTTTTTTTTCGTAAAACTAGAGAAGCAGATCTGCGCAGAGGGAGTGTGCTCACGTTTTTTTTTTCAATTAGAGTAAATTGCAACCGAACACATGTTCGGCAACCGCATATTTGTTCGGTTGCAATTCTAGGCCAAAATTGTAACCGAAACAAATTCGGTTGCAATTTCACCCAAAAATTGCGACTGATTTCAGATCGGTTGCAATTTTACATCGGGAATTGCAACCGATTTTAAATTGGTTGCAAATAATGTGCATATATTGAAATTTCAACCCAGATTCCAACCGAAATAATTTCGGTTGCAATTTTATCTAAATTTCCAACCAATTTAATTCGGTTGCAAAAATTCAGTTGGAATTTTAAGTTTTTCTAGTAATGTATGAGTAGCTAAAGCTAGTCATTAGGACTATATAATTACTGAACTATGTATGGAATTATTATCTTTTAGTTTATATTGATATTTATGTTTGACTTAACATGTGTAATTTCTTAAAATTGTCTCGTCAATGCGATTTATGTGTGAATAACCACCGTCACCCTATATGGTGTAGGGATTAGATAGGTGTAGGTAATTCTTACTGCTTGTGGGTTGCGGTATAATCTCTTGAGGACTGGGTACGGTCTGGTTAGATTTATTCCACAATCCCTATACCCCTTTAAGTTGGGATTTAATAATCCTTAGTTCTAAACAAAAATGTTGTTCAGTGACGGAAGACTTAAATGACAAGTCAAAAGTTATTACTAAATGTGAATTAACATCTAGTGACAACATTTATTATTGTGTCACTAATCACTGTAGAGAAATATATTGAGTCTCAAACTTATCGAATGGGGAGTTAGTGACAAGATTCTTTAGGTTTTCTTGTCACTGGAAGAGTTCCGGAGAGTGACAATATACGGATTGTCACTTGATATAAATGCAATAATTATTTTAGGAGCAAATATTTCATATTGCTTGGGGTTAAATATTTTCCTAGTTCTGGCCTTATGGGTTGAGCTTAGGTAACTATAATTTTTAAAGAGCCTAGAGGCCCATAGGTAACTGTAATTATTAAAGGCCAATTATCTCATCGTTATTCATTTAAAATTAATTTCTTTCTTTCACCCATTCCCATCTTTCTCTCTCTCTCACAAAAACATAATATTTTCTTCCTCCAATTCCTGAAAATCGAATGCAAGAAATTTGAAGAGAAATTTAAAAATCTTTCAGAAAGTTTAATTTTTAAAATTGTCCTTCAAATGTTTAAAATGTTAGAAATGACCTCCATTTTAATGAATTAGTTAATAGGATAGTTAATTAGTTTAAAATATAATTAACCAATTTTAATTAAACTACAATTAATTATCATTACAATTTTAATTCCATATTTTGAAGAAGAGTTGGGGAAGTTGGGAGAAGAGAAAGAGAGTTAGGAGAATTTGAGTTGAGAGAATTTGAATTTGAATTTGAGAAGAGGGGGGAAATAAGAGAATAATTGACAATGTTTAAGAGAAAATTAAGTGAGTTTAGTTGATATTGGAATTAAAAAGAAATTGAAAAATAAGGGAAGATCATTTTTTAAAATACAATATTTCCTTAGGTCATTTCAAGCAATTACTCAAATTGAACAAGTTTTCAATCTCGAAAAAAAATGCGAGAAATCAAATACTTCAGAAGAAATACGAAGTTTGATTAATTCAAATGGTAAGAAATTTTTTCTGCGATTAAATCTTGATTAGGTTTTATACTCAACTAAGTCCAATTAGGTTATCGATCGGTAATCAATTTTGAGATTGAATGAAAATTCATAATTAGGTTTTCCGTTTAATTTTAGGTTTTCACGGTTAATTATTTTAATTCGATTGGAATATGAGAAAATTGTGGTATGAAATTAGTTGAATTTCTTTGACTCATTGATCGATTACTCTCTGTAATTATCTATAAGGGAAATTCCAACATATATGTTTGCTTGAAGAGATATGTTTTGAAGAGGATTACTCATCTATAAGGGAAATTCCAACATATATGTTTGCTTGAAGAGATATGTTTTGAAGAGGATTACTGTAAGAATTTGGCTTCAAGTTTGATTTTAAAATGGATTGAGTTTTGAGTATTTGATCATTATATTAGTATTAATAGTACTTTATATGAAAGGAAATTTGCTTTTTTGGTACAACAGAATAGACCAACTTGCAACTTTGGTACCATTGGACACAAAAATGCAAATTTGATACCACATGATAGGTTTTCATTGCAACTTTGGTACCAAACCCAATTTTTCTCTAAAGTTAATGGCAATTTACCTCCTATGAATATGAATAAATAATAATGTAAGTAAAATTCAAATAAATAAATAAGTAATAAAGAAAGCAAAATCTCCACATGTTTATGTATTTTTTTTTGTCTTGGTGTATTCCTTGTCTACTATATGGTGTACGGATACCCCTAAAAATATAGCGATGTATGTCTTATGCAAGAGGAATATGACGGATACATTTATGACAAAGGCCTAATAATATCTGATACATCACCAAAGTGTCAAAAATTAAAACTAAAAAACTGGACTTGATAGAGACATGAATTGGACCCTTGGTCATTTTTGTATTTGAGGAAGTCTTCAATTATATTAGTATTTCTAATATTGGTTCTCTAAGTTTTTGAATTTTATTATTTTATTCCATTTGGTTCTTATATTTTAATATCATTGTATGTTTATTAGTATTGATCACTTTTGATTATACTTTTTCAATTATTCATTGGTCTTGTGTTATTTTATAATATATTAAAAATTAAATTTTTAATAATTTTAAAATCACACATAATATTACACAGGAATTCAATATGGATCGAAGTGAACCGATAAATATGATTAATTTCTTATTATCAACATAATTAATAGAAAGAACACGAAACAAACTACTAGATAAAGGATAAGCTATGGTGGGGTTATCATGAACAGTAATATTATCCGATTTGTAATGCACCTCGTTACAAGAGAATTTGTGGTACCAAATTTGGCTTGGCACCAAAGTTGCAATGAAAACATATCCTATGGTACTAAATTTGTATTTTCGTGTCCAATTGTACAAAGTTAAAAGTTGGCCTATCATGTGGTACCAACAAAACAAATCCCTTAAATAAAATGTTAATCTTCCAATTCAGGATAAATATGACCTTGTGTAATGTCTTATATTCATGAACAATGAATAGTGTTTGCAACACAAATTGTTCAGTTAAAGCTGATTTTGTTGAGAGTTCCATCAAATTTCAGTTGTGTCATACTCTTTGTTATGTATATATTGATATGAGCTTTGAAATATTTTTACTCCTTTGCTTAGTTTTTTTCTGTATGATACTTGATTTCTACTTGAAAGTTGCAAGCGTTTATATAAATTAGGAGGTTGAGGTAGATCATATCCCCTCTAATTAGATTGATTAGAGTAAAAATTATTCACTAATTATTCAAAAAGTAAATCTTTTCAATGAGGCCAAAAGTTCCATGAAATATTTTTCTTTGTAAATAAAATTGCGAAACTATATATGCAGGATGACTGCTCTTAAAATCAATAAGGAAAAAGAGAGATTAGATCATGGCACTGTCTCTGGCTGAAGATTTAAAGAGAGCAAATGGCGAACGGACATTGATGGAAAGATCTTTCAAGGGCACTTCATGATAATTTGAATTCAACACCATATCCTCCATATGTTCCTACAGAATAGGGTTGTCAATGAGTCGAATTATGGTCATGGATCAGTCTAGATCCAGATCCGGATCCATTTTTATTGGATCGAATTTGGATTGGATCTGGATCTCACTCTAATCTAGATTTATCAAGACCATCGAATCTTGGATGGATTCGGTCGGATATCAGATTTTTTTTAATTCAATAAAATCTTCATTTTCAAAATGTACACAATTATTTTTTCCTAAAACAAGTTTGATAAATTTACAGTTTTATTTTATTTAGCTCACATGTTCAAATTTTCTTAACTATTATTCATATTTTTAGATGAAAATATGCATAAAAATGTAATTCTGAATTAATTATTAACTATTATCATCTAAACATAACGGTAAAATATTATTAATGTTACTTATTTTAATAAAATATTATGAATATATATAACTTTTTTATTTATTGTCGGATATGGATCTCTAACGGATCGGATTGACTTAAATCCATATTCGGTCCACGTATTTGAGATTTCAGATCTTTATAATTGGATCAAATCCATCAAATCTCTAATCGAATCAAAATTTTAATAAATCGAGTCGGACTCGGATCATATTCGAATTGAAATCCACCCCATTGACAGCCCTACTAGAGAATATTATCCCAGAGGATATAGGTATTTTAAGTAAATGCCATCTTTCATGAAACTAAAATAGTTTTATATTTCTTGGGATTTCTGTAAAAGTTGGGATGTATTAGGTACTATAGTCACATATAGTGAGTTTTCTAGCAATAGCATAATATATGCTAGCTTTTTTTTTTTTTTTTTTTTTCAATGGTTTAATCATTTTCGAGGCGTATCGAATATATTAAGTGGGAACCTCTCCCAACAGGGATTCAAACCTGAATTCGCTACTTTCTAGTGACTGACTCTTCAACTAGACCAATCACCTGTTGGTATGCTAACTTATTGTATGATACCATAATTGATAAACTTCCATTATTGTTCAAATATAATTGCTCACTACCTCAAGGACTTGAGAAAATCCTTCTGATATATTTTTTATTTTGTTTGGTTGTAATTTTGCAATTCTTCATGAAAGACTGAATGTGATTTATTAATAGCACATACAGATTTTTTCCTAGAGTAGGTTTACATTAGGCTTATATTTTCTGTTTATTGAAGTAAATAAAAACTTTAGCTGATGGTGTGTGGTTATATGACACGTGATTGTGACTTGTAAAATTTGTTTTTCCACTTATTGTGTACTTTAACAAATTAATTGAAGGTTACTGTTATAATTTCTGTGTTATTTGAGTTTTTCTTTCACAATGGCTAATCCTAATTGGCTTTTTTGTAGGTGATGATTAATCCTAATTGGCTTCTGTATGAAGGTAACAAGGACTTACAAGAGAATTATTTAGATTGATTGTTACAAGAAAAAATTTAGAATACATGTCTGTAAATTGCACTTCTTTTGCAAATATATTAGTAGCTTATAAATTCATCCAAATTGCAATTTTTATAATATCAGTGGTAAAAGGATGAAATGTGATTTTCTTTTAAATTGTGGATTAGTAGAAAATATTGAAGAATGGAGCACAATGGGAAGATCGAAAGAATATTGAAGAAAATTTGAGAATATTGCAGTCATTAATTAAACTGCATCAACGACAACTCAAAGTTGTCACTCTAGCTCCTTCCATTACCGATGACTTTGAAGTTGTCACTTTTGACATGGTTCTAGTGAGACAATAATTTGAAGTCGTCACAGTTGAGAATTGCGACGACATTGTCACAATAATTTTTTGTCACTAATGAGATTTTAATTTATTCTGACAACATTCATTGTCACTTATAATCTAAATTCTTGTAGTGTCTATGGGGAAGATGTATTAGTGCAGTAATACGTGTAGTGGCTTGGAGTATTTTAACTGAGATTAGGTTGTAATTCGTCTAGCGGGATAACACATTAATTGAATCATTTGATAACATAATAATTATATTAAATGAATCATTTGATAACATACTAATTATATTAAATGCATATAATCAAGTTAGTAATTTAATCATAGTTAAGTATAACCCTATGTTTTAATGTTTCAACTACTGGTCTAATCTCTTGATTCTCTGCGCTTGGTTAGTTAGTTACTTTAGTTAATTGTTTAATCAATTGCTCTTGCATCCTTAGTTTAGTTAATTGCTTTCAAACAACAATCATCTATATATTACTTAATTACTTGCACTCTTGATGCGTTAATTCGACTTAAGATAGGAATAAGAATTGGTGAATCTTTTAGTCAAGTCCCTGTGGGTATGATATCCGATCTTAAGATCACTTTATTACTTGTCGACACATGCACTTTCGTTAATTGTCTTAGCGTAATTACAGAGACAACATCTCCTCGATAGTATCCAGTTCCCCCCCTCCCACACACACACACACTACACAGTTGGAGGCTTGCTATGTCGAGGTTGAATCGGCATGCGTCTGGACATGCCTAAACATTATCGCAGTGTAGCGCCCTGATTTGGAAGGCATAAGGTAATATTGAGCCGAGAAGTCGAGAGGCAAAAAAATTAATGGAATGATTTGTTACTTGGTCTTTACCGTTCCACATCTACAGGGGTGTTTGCAAATGCTTTTAAAAAGTACTTTTTTGCTTTTTTTGTGCTTAAAGCACTTTGACAGTGTTTGCAAGTAGGTGATTCTGCTATTGCTTCTTCAACTAAAAAGCAGGTAAAAGCAGGTTGGCAAGAAGCATCTAAGGAGGTGCTTCTACCATTGCTTCTTCTAGGTGGCATTTTTGTAATAATTAAACCTGCTTATTTTACATATTTGCAAACACCTCCTGCTTTTGAATAAAAATACTTATTTTTTAATTTTGCTTTAAGCAACTGCTTTTAGACTTTTGCAAACACCCTTTAAACCGATTCATGCTTTTCTTCTGAAATGGTAATTTTTTTTCAACCTTTCAAATCTTCAAATTGTATCATAAGTTATTCACCTTATTTTTTATGTTCAATCGTTCAACTTTAATTCTTCATCTTTATATCTTAAATTGGAATCGTTATTTCACAGTCACAATCGTTTATTCATTAAATAGTGAAAATTTTATATCTTTGCTTCTAATAATTAAATTAATTTGACAATTGAGATAATTTCCTTATGTTTTCATTATCTTTAGTCTTAATTGATTCAAGTGCTTCTTTTACAAGAACCTTACTAAGTCAACAAGACTTATTCCTTTTTTTGTTCTTTTTTTCCTTTTTCCTTTTTCTCTCTTAATTATTGCAAGAATAATGAAAAAATTATTATTCAGATCATATAATAAGGTAAATATATAGTAGCAGAAAACTAAAATAACATCATAAGCACTATATATGGCTTCTTTTATTATTATAATAATGTTATTCCAAGAAAATTCATTTATAATGTTTAGCTTAAACAGTCCTAAATTTAATAAAACTTCAAATGAAGCAGCAATTAGAATGCTAATTAAATTTAATTAAGTCATGGAGTTTTGCCACCTCCTCCTTTCTTCCCTCTAGGATCATGCTTGGGATTATGAGTTGCATAGTCATAATCTAACACCGCGTCGAATCCCATAAGTTTTCTTGAATTTTTTAGGACATTTCCCTGTTATAAACATTAATCCAACACTAAAATAATTGTACAATTTGTTTCAAAATGTTATTGTAAAGTACCAAAAATAAAACCTTATGTCTTCTAATGCTATTAATTAGAAGATTGCATTTTTAGTGTCACATGATTGAACTCTCAAGACTTTTGGTTCAACATTTTATAAAATATTTTTGGTCACCTTGCCTTCTTTGGGACCAAAAGTGAAGAACTGTAACAATCTTATAGGACCAAATGCTAAATAGAAACTATCATGTGGACCGAAAAATGTAAAATATATTAAGAAATTGGTATCAAAAGTGTGAGTAAAAGTACAATTTTGAAGTACGGAAAAAAGTTACGAGTGTCCAGTCTTATGCGACTAAAAATGCAATTTCTGTTTAGATTTATGTCATTGCAAAAAAAACATATTATATACTAATTACCTTTTGAGGCAAAAGGACAGGGTTTAAATCAATGCCAGAGCCCTCAATCGTGCCTAGAAATGGGATCAAAGAACTAAGATTAGATTTTTTTTTTCATTTTTTTCAATAAAATGTACTAATAAATGCAAATTTGAGAATTACTCACCTGTATATTGACACATAAATATCAAGAGAAAAACTAGAATAGAAGCATTTGTTCTTGGATTCATGGCTGTTTTGATATATGTATTTAGCCTTATTTGAATTTAAACCATGGTATTTGATATTTAAAGGGAGAATGGGGAGCTTTTATAAGAAGAAGTGGCCATGAAAAATGATGCACCCACCCAATATCTCATAAAAATGATATGATGAAATGCATTACTAAAATATAAGTCAACTTCACAATATGTACATGTTACATCAAAATAGAAGTCAAATACTAACAGGTGATTGATCTAATGGAAATGATTGATCTCTACAAAGTAGCGAATCCATGTTTGAATCTTTGCTGGGAGAGATTACCACTTAATGTGTTCGATGTGTCTCGAAAATGATTAAACACTTGGGAAAAAAAAAAAAAAAAGCCAAATAGTACACATATGCATGTGGACATGAATTTTGTTTTAAGTCCACCTTTGCATGGCTCAAAGCACTCGCTAATTTTCAGTTTGGCTTTTAATTTTCACTTTTCACCACTCACCTTATTATAAGTCATCCTGCTTTTCTGTCGGTTTTTCTAATTTGAACTCATTAGTTGTGCCAACAATTAAATAAAAAATTTCACTAAAAGTTGCACCAATTAGGTGTATTATGATGCACACTAGATTACTATTCTCTGTGTGAGTTCAAATTTTCAATTTAATCTTTCAAAAATTTAAAGTAACAACTTTTCAACAGAAACATACCAGATAATTCTGTAACCAAGGATTTCAGGGCATGGGCGGACCTTGGCGACTTTTAATGGGGGCCAAAGTTCTTTTTGGTAGCAAACTCGATAATTTTTTAATGTTTTAATAAAATGACAAAAACTAAAAGTATCAAAATTAAACGTTTCAAGTGTTTTGAAATGATCTATAATATATATTTATCATTATAAAATAAACAATTAACCGAAATGTACCATTGATATTTAAATTATCATGCATTTAAAACATTATCCTATATTTATTTCTAACACAAAGGTTATACTAGTATATATATATAATGCATATCATATTCATTATCATATAACAAATACTATATGTTAAAAATAATTTCAAATTTGTCAATATTAGTAAAATGAATGATAACATATTTGTTTAAATTAATGAAATTACTATCTTTTTGGACCCGACCGATAATTAACCTATTTGAGTTATGCATTTGACTACATAACATCAAAAAAAAAATTGAATATCCATAAATAAAATAAAAATAAAAAAGTGAATATGACTGTATAATATTTAGAAGAAATTGAATTTCCACAAAAAATATGACTATATAATGTCCAAAAAAAAAAGTTGAATTTCATGAATAAATACGAGTATATAATTTCTTAAAAAAGATGAATTCTATGAATAAGTATGAGTATAATGTCCAAAAGAAATTCGAATTTTCATAAAAAAATAAGGAGTGAAATTAAATTCCATAAATAAATATGACTATATTATAGTGTCCAAATAAATTTGAATTTATATCAAAACATTTTATAGCAAACAAATAATGTGCCTATTAAGGATAGAACTTGGGGGGATTATTGCATTTTTGTGCCACAACTATAGCTCACTGGCATTTTTGCCCCATTACTTTTCAGGCTGGCACATTTGGTGCCACAACTTCAACATCAGTGGTAATTTTGGTGCCAATTGAGGCCCACTTTCAAAATTGGTCCAAAATTCCCCCATGTGTGGACCATGTGACATGAATATTAGGAAATTTGGCCATTCAACGCCTTTTTCATTAACAAAAAAAAAAATTATTTCCATCCACCAAGAACTAGGCTACTTGAATGTTTTTATTTGGGGAAAAAGAAGAAGGCGGGTAACAATTTAATTAAGGGAATGTTTGGTGAATTTTATAGGAAAAGTTAGGATTTTGAATTTTGGTATTTTTTTTAATGAAAAAGACGTTGGATTGTCAAAATTCCCATTTTTCATGTCACATGACCCACAGATGGGGGAATTTCGGGCCAATTTTGAGATTGAGCCTCAATTGGCACCAAAATTGCCAATGACATTGAAGTTGTGGCACTAAATGTGGCGGTCTGAAAAGTTATGGGGTAGAAACGCCAATAGGCTATAATTGTGGTATCAAAAAATGTAAGAGGGAAAAACACTTTTGATACCAAACTTTAGTCCAAAAAACATATTTGATACCAAGCTTTTTAAAAAAACACATTTCATACCATTATTCATACAATCTTGATACATTTACTTTTGCCGTCAATTTTCGGACGGAATTCAGCACGTGTCGTCAATTGTGGATCTTTAAAATCCGTGCATGTTCTCCATCCCATTGTCAATTTAACGGGCACATGAGCGGAACGTGCTGAATTTCGTCTGAAAATTGACGGCAAAACTAAATGTGTCAAGATTGTGTGAATCATGGTATGAAATGTGTTTTTTGAAAAAGTTTGGTACCAAATGTGTTTTTTGAACTAAAGTTTGGTATCAAAAGTGTTTTTTCCTCAAAAATGTAATAATCCCAAACTTGGGTCATCACCAAACCTTAATGAGACCCTAAGTCCTAACCACTATACCAATTGATTTTCTCTATCTATACTTGCATATTCATATATATATATATATATATATAATTGTTTTTTCTGGGGGACCATGCCCCCATCTCCAAGGGGTCCGCCCCTGTTTCAGGTTGAGTAAGATAAATATTAATGAAGAGGAAATTGTATTTTTCATATCAAACTTTTATTTTATACATTTGATATCATACTTTTTGAAAAAACACATTTAATACTATGATTTCACCCACTCGACACATTTCCTTTATCCGTCAAATTTTGGACGGAAAACGCTATAACTCCTTCGTTACAAGGCCAAATTTTGTGTTGTTTATATGGATGGAAAGCTCTTGACGAGATATATCTGACGGTACAAGTTTCAATTCATAAAGCGCAATAAACAATCCACAATTTAACAAAGTTTCGGGATATTAATCAAAATTAAATTATATCTCATAATCTACAAGGAATCATGCCACAAAAATTTTCAGGTTTGATATAGGGCACATGAGCATTCTATTTTAGTGACTTAACGGTTGTTTTTGTCCAAAATTTATGGAGAAAGGAAATGTATCGAGGGGGATGAAATAATTGTATTAGATATTCTTTTTCAAAATAGATGGTACCAAATGTATAAAGTAGATGAAAGTTCTGTATGAAAAGTTCAATTTCCTCTGTTAATGAAAAATTCATATATCGTTGTGAAGAGTAGTCATGCCTCAAATCAACATTTCACAACATTGAGGGACTCCTATGTCCACTCCCATAAAGGGTTGCTAATGCTAACGTTGTTTCCTCTTTTTTTATTATAAAAAAAGAAATTTCAAGTCGTCGCACATATTAATTCACTCTCTCAATAAAATATTCGCTCTTACCAGCGTGCAAATCAGTTTTATAGAGAATATATATGCTATGGTAATATTACAATTTCATCATCTCATGGAAAGAAAAAAAAAAAAAAGGAACTAAACTTGGTGCAAGAGGTGAGTTATGAATCATGAATTGTTTGATCATGTACTTTGGCCATGTGAACTATATGAAATGAACCTAAGATTTTTTATCTCTTTAAACTTTTAGTGCAATTTGACTTGTCAATTTTACCAAATTCCATCTTTAACCCATGGTGCTTCTGATCCTCATATTTTTTAGATGAATAAATTTCGGAAGAGACAGAAATGGACAGTGGCCTACCAAAGAAATCAATGTGAATGAACAGAACTATCCTTGTGTTGAATTTTTTTGAGAGACATTAGTGGTGGCACTATCAAAAGGTAGACATGTACAACAACATGACAACATAAATTGAAGGATATTTTTTTATGTCTTTTTGGAATGCATCAACAATCATTAATTACATCACAAATCATTTTAATAAACACTCAAGTATAAAAAATTATAAATAATAAATCATTACCAAACACTAGTATTAAACTAAAGGAAAAATCACATGAACCCAAGACTTTTGGTCCTGGGGTCTCAGCTTAATTGAAGGATTATTTGTAATAATATTAGTATTACGTGTTCGTTCTAATAATGTACAATTTTTTTGATATATTTATTTATTGACGGATATTCATCGTATTAATAGAAAAATAGCTAATCCTTAATGTATTGTTTGGTTGTCGGGAAAGTGAAGGAAAATCTGTTTTTTTTTCTCCCATTTGTTGTTTGGATAGTAGGAAAGGAAGTTACTATTTTCCTTCAACTTTCATGCAGGAAAATTTTGTGAAGAAAAAATTTCCCCACCAATTTGATGGGGAAATGCTGGGAAAATCTTGGGAAAATTTTAGAATAAATTGCAAAATAACCCTTGTACTTTGTCTAACTATCAAAACCTCCTATTTGTGATTTTTTCTACCAAAATCCCCTTTGTGCTTATTTATTATCAGCAAAAAAATACTCTCTCAAGTCATAATAGCAATTATACCCCCACAAAATATCGCAAAAACACCCATTTCAGACGCAAACAACCCAAATAAAATGTAATTTTTACCTTGAAACTAGAAAAGTACAAATTGCAAAAGACAATATCAACTAAATTTTACATAAATCCCAACCAAAGAAAAAGTTAAAGATTTTAACCATATATATAGATAAAAAACATCACTTCTTTTTCTAAACTTTCTTGACAACCAAACATCTGCAAGAAAATAGTTTTCCTGACAACCAAACATGTAGAGGAAAATGACTTTCTTTTCTTTTTCTTTTCCTTTCCTTTCTTTTTCATTTTCCTACAATTTTCCCTCACTTTCTATACAACCAAACAAGCTATAACACATGCATGCTAAATACAATGAATTATTTAATTACTCCCATTTCATCCTTGTATAGACTTTAATTAGTTGGGAGAAAATAGATAATATTTTGACTCCATGTATTTTTTGGATGTTGGAAAGAATAATAAAAAAAAAAAAAAGACAATTGATAGTTTATTTAATTTATTTTTAGCTTAAAAACATTTCTATACGACTAAATTGTATTCACAACACAATATAGACTTTTTAAAGGTTATTATTATTCACGAGAAAGAAAATGGAACATTGGTGGGGTGGTTAATCGTGCGTACGTGATACTTAATAGTAGAGGCATCTCATTACTACATCTACATGAACACGATGAGATTTATAATTGGAGGGAAAAACACTTTTGATACTAAATTTTAGTCCAAAAAATATATTTGGTACCAAGCTTTTTGAAAAAACACATTTCATACCATGATTCACACAATCTTGACACATTTAGTTTTGCTGTCAATTTTTGGACGAAATTCAGCACGTATCCCTCGTGTGCCCGTTAAATTGACAATGGGAGAGAAAATATGCACTGGTTTTAAAGACCCACAATTGACGGCACATGCTAAATTCCGTTCGAAAATTGACGGCAAAAGTAAATGTGTCAAGATTGTGTGAATCATGGTATGAAATGTGTTTTTTCAAAAAGTTTGGTATCAAATGTGTTTTTTGGACTAATCAAAATTAAATTATTTTTATGAATAATGCGTTGAATGGTCAAAATCCCCAATTTTCATGTCACATGGCTCGCATGTAGGGGGTAGTTCAGCCCAATTTTGAAATTGGACCTCAATTAGCACCGAAATTGCCACTAATGTTGAAGTTATGGCATCAAATGTATCAGTTGGAAAAGTTATAGAATAGAAACGTCAGTGGGCTATAGTTGTGGCACCATAAATGCAATAATACCCTATTTAAAAAGAGATGAAATATTGAGGAGAATGAGACTATGACCAAATTTAATTCAAAGAAATTTAGTTCAACAAAAAATGATGATGAGTAAAGATGAACGTCGGCCACTAATTGATCACAGTGGCTGCACCTAAGGTTTGAACATATGGATTGGATTGTGTGATGCGAAGGTTATGATTGTGCATTCATAGTAAGTACATTATATTTATGTACTTATGTTATATGGATTCAAATTTTAATAGTAGTAAAAATATTACAATAAGGCCATCTCTAGCCGAGGTTGGAGGCAAGCTGACGGAACTCCCACCTGAGGGCAGGCAGGTAGGCAGGCAGCTCTTGGTTGCATGTAAATGGCGGTCACCTTTTAATTGTTTTTTTTTTATTTATAAAAAATAATTTATATGTGTGTAAAATATTGTAAATTTTTTGTAATTATTTGTGTAAAAACAATGGTCAATTTTATTTCATTGGTCAAATTTTTTATTTTAAATAATATATATATATATATATTGTGTGTGTGAAAAATTGTAAAATTTTTGTATAACTTGTGTAAAAAAAATGGTAAATTATATTTTATTGGTCACATTTACGCATGCGCCGGTTACTAGTTTTTTTTTTTTTAAATTATCCCGTTTCGTAATATAAATATTGTACGCATTTTTTTTTAACAAAAAATACATTGTACTCACTTGAGTCCATAAAATTTCTCGCTATACTATTGTTGATTTAATTAATTTTCCAAGCTTGAATATAGGATCTAGAGAATTTCGTGAATTAATAAAAATGGTACCATTGTGCCAATGTAATAGATCAAACCCTCTGTCACGTTTTTTGGAATTATACCTAATAATTTAATTTGTGATAAGTGTTTCATATTAAATTAATCAAAATAGATTCATTAATAAGTGCGATAGAACACAAGTATGATGAAGATGCTTTGACGTCAAACTCCACTAATTTGTTTAGTAAAAAAAGTAGAAATTGACATAAAGCTCGTTACCAAAAATAAAATTCTCTCGAATAATATGTCTAGTTTATATCACATAAGGTTAAATTGTTCAATTCGCTAATCACAGACGCGTAACTTGCCAAAAATTTGCCGTAGATTTATTGGTCGTTAAGATTATATTTATTTGTTTCTTAGGTTTTGGCAAGTAAAATTAAAATAAATAGAAAAAATGAGTGCTCAAATTTGAATTTGACATGAAATAATATCTTGATATTTCCTTATTGCTATATAAATGAGTTTGAATCATGTAAAATTTTTTTTTTTTTTTTTTTTTTTGAGAAAAACGATCGATGGATACCGTGAAATGTGAGTGCTACAAGAATGAACTGTGAAGCTGAGAAGATGGGTGCAAAAAGACAACAATTAATGTTTCAATCGTTAAAAAGAGTGCACTGAATAGCAGTTGAGGTCACTAAACCACTGTTCAATTGACACACACTGTTAGTTTGGAATGCTGATCAGAAAATTATTATTCTTATTTGCTTTTTTTTTTTTTTGGTGAAAAATTGAACATTTTCTTGATAATTAAAGCCAACATTATAATCCTAATTGGGTGTTTTTTTTATTTTTTATTTTTTATTTATTTTTGGGACAAATGAGGTCGCAGCCCTTTGGTAAAGCTAAGCGAGGCCAAGAATCAATAGGTTCTGAGTTCAATTCACACTAATGTGGATTTTTTAATAGTTTAATACTATTGTTTTGTGGTTGATTTTCTTCATAATTTGATTGTAATTCAATAGATTTCTGATTTAGTGATATCGATGTAATGATATTAATGTAATGATCGTTTTTCTAAAAACAAAAAATTGACTTATTTTTCTTAAGAGAAAATGTGGAGAAATGGCTCTTTGTGTAGAGGTTGTGCAGGTCACAATCTGAGCCGAAACGAAATCCATCCACAAATTAAATTAGCATGTTTCCCGTTTTAGATTTCTTATTGTCAAGATTGCATGTGAATGCACTGCATCCCTAAACTGTTTCCTAATACTAAACAATAGCACATGCACGTTATCTGTCCAATTTTTAACGGAAAATGCAAAAGTGTCCAAAGTTATGAAATGTGTTTGTTGAAAAAGTTTGGTATGAAAAGTATCTAGTTGATAAATATTTGGTATGAAAAGTATTTTTTCCTCCTATTTAAAAGGGATTATTGCATTTTTTATGCCATAACTATAGCCCACTATCGTTTCTATCCCATAACTTTTCAGGCTGTCACATTTTGTGCCACAACTTCAACATCATTGGAAATTACGGTGCCAATTGAGGCCTAATTTCAAAATGGCCTAACCCCCCCCCCCCCCCCCCCCCCACATACGGGCCATATGATATGAAAATTGCGGATTTTGACTATTCAACGCCTTTTTCATTAAGAAAAAAACCAAAATAAAAAAATTCTCAACTTTTTCTATAAAATTCACCAAACATTCCCTTAACCTATTTAATAAGTTAAGGGAATGTTTGGTGACTTTTAAATTTTGGTTATTTTATTTTATTTTTATTTTTATGAAAAAGATGTCGAATGATCAAAATTCACAATTTTCACGTCACGTGGGGGGAGTTCGGGCCAATTTTAAAATTGGCCTCAATTAACACCAAAATTGCCACTGCTGTTGAAGTTATGGCACAAAATGTGCCAACCCGAAATGCTAGAGGATAAAAACATCAGTGGACTATAGCATGTGGCACAAAAATGCAATAATACCCTATTTAAAAAGAGATGAAATTTTGAGGAGAATGAGACTGCCCAAATTTAATTCAAAGAAATCACCAACAAAAAATGAGGAGGAGTAAAGGAATAAAGATGCACGTCGGCCACTAATTGATCACAGTGACTGCACCTAAGGTTTGAACATCTGGATTAGATTGTGTGATGCGATGGTTATGATTGTGCATTCATAATAAAATGAAATCCTTATGACCCGTTTGTTTACTCGGGTGGATTTTTATTTTTAGGAAAAAAAATTTGAATTATCAAAATCCCCAATTTTAATATCACATGATCATCACGTGGGTAGAGTTCGGGCCAATTTTAAAATGGGGCCTCAATTAGCACCGAAATTGTCACTGTCGTTGAAGTTGTGGCCCCAAATGTGCCAGCCCGAAAAGTTACAGGTAGAACCGTCAGTGGGCTATAGTTGTGACACAAAAAATGTAATAATCTCCTATTAAAAAGAGGTGAAATTTTTAGGAGAATGAGATGATGACCGAATTTAATTCAAAGAAATCAACCCCCTCGGTCTGCTGGAGACAGAACTCCTCCTGAGGGCAGGCAGACAACTCTTGGACGCGCTCGAATTGCGATCACCCTTTAATTGTTTTTTTTAGTTTTATTCATAAAAAATAATTTATGTGTATGTAAAAATTATGGTAAAAATTCTAAATTTGTTGTAATACTTGTGTAAAAAAAATGGTCAATTTTATTTCATTGGTCAAATTTTTATTTTAATATATATATATATGTGTGTGTGTGTAAAATGTTGTAAAAATTTTGTATAACTTGTGTATGAAAAATGGTAAATTTTATTTTACTGGTCACGTGTTTTTTTTTTTTTTAATAAAAAATATATATTATTATTATTATTGTTATTATTAAGTGAGAGTGGGGAAAATTTGAAATTGGATTGTTGATTCGGTTGGAGATGATAGACTCGGTAAGGCAGAGAGGCAGGCAAAAGGAAGGAGTTGTCTGCTTCGGCTGGAGATGCCATAACATAAATTTATGTATGATGGTACGCATGCGCTGGTTACTAGTTTTTTTTTTTAAATTGTTCTCGCTGTTCCACAGGGGTTGAATCAATTTTACACGTCTTATGTGAATGCTCGTACGCACGATTGATATGGGCGGTGTCTGGGGTGCCGTATGCAACTTATAACAGTTGTGCGCTAGATGTTGATGCTCGGTTCAATGAGATGCGATCCAGATCTGATTCAAAGGAGTTTGGCTTCATTGCAATTCTTTGTTGGTGGATTTGGTTTAGTCGCAACAAATTGTTTTGGGAGAAGAGAGACTTTGATGTTGGGATTCGGTAAGATAAACAGCCCTACAGGCAGCGGAATTTAATAATTTTAGGGCCTCTTACGGAATATTGCCAGGATACTAAACTGGATGTATATATATGAATGTTAAAACAACCATAATAACTTAGATCCAAGTTATACCTGTCTCCTTGCAAATCCCTGCTGTTGGCAAAGTCGTTGTTTTTCTCCCTTCCGTTGGCTCGATCCCAAGCTTGATGGAGCGCCCTACGTGTTGCGCCTTTACGGGTTGATACACCACAATATCACGAAATTTGATAAATCTTAATCGGCTAGAACATAAGATTTTCAAGATCTACGGTTAGAGAACAAGATGGGAGCAAAAATCGAAAAACGAAAATCACTTCTAATGAAGAAGTGGTTCGGCCGATTTGGGAGTGAGAGAGGGAGAGAGAATTTTGGTAGACTTAGGTTTTTGCTTCTTGAATTGTGTGTATGTGATATGACATATAGTCTCCTATATATAAGTATCTCATCATCATAATCCTCCTAGGACTAGGACTTTAAGTCTTCTAACTCTCCTACATGGGCCATGACCCTTTTAATTAGAAGACTAAGTAATCTAATTAATTCATGGCCCATTCCTAATTTAATTAATTGGGGCTTTATTTAATTTCTCAATTAATTAATTACTCTCTCATTTAATTAAATTAGACTCTAATCCTATTTAATTAAATATTCCTACAATTAATTAAATCCAATTTAATTAATTAACTTACAAATTATATTCCAATTTAACTTATAATTTCGATCCAACTCCAATTGGATTTTTCTTGCTCCAATTGGGTCGACCTAGTCGACCCAGTTGTTCTCCATTTCCTCGGTTTCGCTACATGTGTATTGTGTATGCCCCCGTAGGTTCACCACATAATTAGCCGTGGGTTATAATTAAATATTTATTTAATTACTCGAGTATTAAATACTTTAAATCAATCGAACACTCTGTCGACTGATCATTCCAAAATTAGCACCCCTGCCAATTTGAGAATTCTCCCACACTCCACGGTCGATGTCTGGCCACAAGCCCATGGAGCCCAATCACTGGTGAATTAATTCAGTGAACCTTTTAACCACTTACAATTACCATATACGACATAATCTCTCCATCGAAGAAGAAGGCGGGTACCACCTTAATAGGTTAAGGGAATGTTTGGTAAATTTTATAGGAAAAGTTACGATTGTTTATTTTTTTTATTTTTTATTTTTATGAATAATGCGTTGAATGGTCAAAATCCCCAATTTTCATGTCACATGGCTCGCGTGTGGGGGTTAGTTCAGCCCAATTTTGAAATTGGACCTCAATTAGCACCGAAATTGCCACTAATGTTGAAGTTATGGTATCAAATGTATCAGTTCGAAAAGTTATAGAATAGAAACGTCAGTGGGCTATAGTTGTGGCACCATAAATGCAATAATACCTTATTTAAAAAGAGATGAAATATTGAGGAGAATGAGACTATGACCAAATTTAATTCAAAGAAATCACCAACAAAAAATGATGAGGAGTAAAGGAATAAAGATGCACGTCGGCCACTAATTGATCACAGTGGCTGCACCTAAGGTTTGAACATCTGGATTGGATTGTGTGATGCGATGGTTATGATTGTGCATTCATAGTAAGTACATTATGTTTATGTACTTATGTTATATGGATTCAAAAATATTACACTAAGGCCATCTCTAGCCGAGGTTGGAGGCAAGCTGACGGAACTCCCACCTGAGGGCGGGCAGGCAGGCAGGCAAGCAGGCAGCTCTTGGTTGCGCGTAAATGGCGGTCACCCTTTAATTGTTTTTTTTATTTATAAAAAACAATTTATATGTGTGTAAAAAATTGTAAATTTTTTGTAATTATTTGTGTAAAATAATGGTCAATTTTTTTCATTGGCCAAATTTTTTATTTTAAATAATATATTTATATATATACTGCGTGTGTAAAAAAATTGTAAAATTTTTGTATAACTTGGGTAAAAAAAATGGTAAATTTTATTTTGTTGGTCACATTTACGCATGAGCCGGTTACTAGTTTTTTTTTTAAAAATTATTCCGTTTCGTAATATAAATATTGTACGCATTTTTTTTTTAAAGAATAAATACATTGTACTCACTTGAGTCCATACAATTTCTCTCTATACTATTGTTGATTTAATTAATTTTCCAAGCTTGAATATAGGATTTAGAGAATTTCGTGAATTAATAAAAAGGGTACCATTGTGCCAATGTAATAGATCAAACCCCCTGTCACGTTTTTTCGAATTATACCTAATAATTTAATTTGTGATAAGTGTTTCATATTAAATATATACTTTCAAGTACAATCAAAATAGATTCATTATTAAGTGCGATAGAACACAAGTATGATGAAGATGCTTTGACGTCAAACTCCACTAATTTGTTCAGTACAAAAAATAAAAATTGACATAAAGCTCGCTACCAAAAATAAAATTCTCTCGAATATTATGTCTAGTTTATATCTAAGGTTAAATTGTTCATTACACTAATCACAGATGCGTAACTTGCCAAAAATTTGCCGTAGATTTATTGGTCGTTAAGATTATATTTATTTGTTTCTTAGGTTTTGGCAAGTAAAATTAAAATAAATAGAAAAAATGAGTGCTCAAATTTGAATTTGACATGAAATAATATCTTGATATTTCCTTATTGCTATATAAATGAGAATGTGAGTGCTACAAGAATGAACTTTGAAGCTGAGAAGATGTTTCAATCGTTAAAAAGAGTGCACTGACTAGCATTTGAGGTTACTAAACCACTGTTCAATTGACACACACTGTTAGTTTGGAATGCTGATCAGAAAATTATTATTCTTATTTGCTTTTATTTTTGTGAAAAATTGAACATTTTCTTGATAATTAAGGCCAACATTATAATCCTAATTGGGTTTTTTTTATTTTTTTTATTTTTGGGCCAAATGAGGTCGCAACTCTTTGGTAAAGAGAGGTCAAGAATCAATAGGTTATGAGTTCAATTCACACTAATGTTGGTTTTTTAATAGTTTAATACTATTGTTTTGTGATTGATTTTCTTATAATTTGATTGTAATTCAATAGATTTTTGATTTTGTGATATCAATGTATTGATATTAATGTAATGACCGTTTCTCTAAAAACAAAAAATTCACTTATTTTTCTTAAGAGAAAAAGGTGGAGAAATGGCTCGTTGTGTAGAGGTTGGGCATGTCACAATCTGATCCGAAACGAAACTCATCCACAAATTAAATTAGCATGTGTCCCGTTTTAGATTCCTTATTGTCATGATTGCATGTGAATGCACTGCATCCCCAAACTGTTTCCTAGTGCTAACAGTTGCACATGCGACGTTATCCGTCCAATTTTTAACGAAAAATGCAAAAGTGTCCAAAGTTATGAAATGTGTTTTTTGAAAAAGTTTGGTATGAAAAGTGTTTTTTCCTCCTATTTAAAAGGGATATTGCATTTTTGGTGCCATAACTATAGGCCACTATCGTTTCTACCCCATAACTTTTCGGGCTGTCACATTTTGTGCCACAACTTCAACATCATTGGAAATTACGGTGCCAATTGAGGCCTAATTTCAAAATGGCCCAAAATCCCCCCACATGCGGGCCATGTGATATGAAAATTGCGGATTTTGACTATTCAACACCTTTTTCATTAAGAAAAAAAACCAAAATAAAAAAATCTTAACTTTTCCTATAAAATTCACCAAACATTCCCTTAACCTATTTAATAATAGGTTAAGGGAATGTTTGGTGAATTTTATAGAAAAAGTTAAGATTTTGAATTTTGGTTATTTTATTTTATTTTTATTTTTATGAAAAAGACGTCGAATGATCAAAATTCTCAATTTTCACGTCACATGTCTGCACGTGGGGGGAGTTCGGGCCAATTTTGAAATTGGGCCTCAATTAGCTCCAAAATTGCCACTGTTGTTGAAGTTGTGGCACAAAATGTGCCAACCCGAAATGCTACAGGATAGAAACATCAATGGGCTATAGCATGTGGCACAAAAATGCAATAATACCCTATTAAAAAAGAGATGAAATTTTGAGGAGAATGAGACTATGACCAAATTAATTCAAAGAAATCACCAACAAAAAATGATTGTGTGATGCGATGGTTATGATTGTGCATTCATAATAAAATAAAATCCTTATGACCCGTTTGTTTACTCGGGTGGATATTTATTTTATTTTTATTTTTAGGGAAAAAATGTTCAATTATCAAAATCCTCAATTTTCATATCGCATGATCAGCACGTGGGTAGAGTTCGGGCCAATTTTAAAATGGGGCCTCAATTAGCACCGAAATTGTCACTGTCGTTGAAGTTGTGGCACCAAATATGCCAGCCCTTAAAAGTTATACGTAGAACCGTCAGTGGGCTATAGTTGTGACACAAAAAATGCAATAATCTCCTAAAAAGAGGTGAAATTTTTAGGAGAATGAGACAATGACCGAATTTAATTCAAAGAAATCAACCCCCCTAGTCAGCTGGAGACGGAACTCCTCCTGAGGGCAGGCAGGCAACTCTTGGACGCGCTCAAATTGCGGTCACCCTTTAATTGTTTTTTTTTAGTTTTATTCATAAAAAATAATTTATGTGTATGTAAAAATTATGGTAAAAATTCTAAAATTTTTGTAATACTAGTGTAAAAAAAATGATCAATTTTATTTCATTGATCAAATTTTTATTTTAATATATATATATATATATATATATATATATATATATATATATATATATATATATTGTAAAAAATTTGTATAACTTGTGTATAAAAAATGGTAAATTTTATTTTACTGGTCACGTGTTTTTTTCTAAAATAAAAAATATATATTATTATTATTATTGTAATTATTAAGTGAGAGTGGAGAAAATTTGAAATTGGATTGTTGATTCGGTTGGAGATGATAGACTCGGTAAGGCAGAGAGGTAGACAAAAGGAAGGAGTTGTCTGCTTCGACTGGAGATGCCATAACATAAATTTATGTATGATGGTACGCATGCGCTGGTTACTAGATTTTTTTTTAAAATTATTCAGTTTCGTAATATATACGTTGCACGCACTTTTTTTCCAGAATAAATACATTGTACTCGCTTGAGTCCGTAAAATTTCTCTCTATACTTTTGTTGATTTAATTAATTTTCCAAGCTTGAATGTCGGGTCTAGAGAGTTTCGTGAATTAATAAAAAGGCTACCATGCCAATGTAATAGATCAAACCCTCTGTCACGTTTTTTGGAATTATACTTAATAATTTAATTAGTGATAAGTGTCTTGTTGGTCCCAATGTTGTTATAATGAGGTCTAGAGGATGGGGGTGAATAGACCTTTAATCTTAAAAACTTTTATTTTTTTTCCTATAAGATGAGTTTGCTTATCAGCAGTGTAAGACGACTAAGTTGTTCTTGCACTCAGCTTATCAGCAAAGTAGACTACTTAGCTGATTCTACTTATCAAACTTATATAATCAGAGTTTCAAAAAATGATGCAGCAGATAATGTAAGTGTGTTTTTCTTCAAACAATGTTTCAACTCAACTTAATCTTTTCAAAACATAAAGAGAGTTTTATCCCAAATTAGAAATTCTTCAATTTAAAAGACTCTTCTTTTAAAAGGATTTACTTAGTTTATGAAATATGCAATGCAAGACAAGTAAAGTAAATCACACAATGAATTTTTATAGTGGTTCGGCAGGAACAAATCCTCATAGTCCACTCTTCTAAATCACACAAATTTAGGTTATACTAGAAACACAAAGTAACTAGTACAAAACTTCAGCTTTTACAACACATGATAAGCCTCAAGTAGAACACTCAATCCCCAAGTAATTCACTCAGAAAAACCTACTCTAATGCACTCAGCTAAAGAACACTTAAGTTTTACAACACATGTTAAGCCTTAAGTAAGAACACTCAGTTCACTCACGAAAAATCACTCAGATGATCCAGCTTTAAAGTTATATCTTCTCACACAGATCGGAGATACACTCTTTACAACTCTCAGTTGAATATCACTCATATATTGAGGTTGTTTGTTCTTTTTCTTCAACACTTTGCTTCGTCAACACATGACTCTGGGTAGCGATCAGACGACTCAACTGATGGATTCTTGCTCTAAAGATGAAATCTTGAATTGTACAAATCTCTCTTCAATCTTCAGTCCCTGATCTATTTATACTCTTGAATTTGAAATTCTGCCCGTTGAAGAAATGCGAAATTACATTTTAAACTTGAACAACGGTCTTCTTCTCGACGACAGCTTTTGCAGACTGTTCAATTTACACTCTGCTTTACGGATCTGATCACTGTGTCAGTCGCATTTAATGCACTAAACTTGTTACCGTTTGGGAGCTTATCGACCGACTTTACTTAGCTGATGTGAGCACTCTGCTGATGATTACTTTGCTGACTCAAGACTGAACACATCCATCTTGACTCTGTTGATGGTAACCAATATGATCTTCACTGATCTGAGATTCCCACTAAACTGATTCTAGTCACTTAGTTTCTAGACCGTGAGAGAGGTTTACTAAGTTTTTTATTTTTTAGTTGATGACTTTCTTTTTATCCTTTTTGTCTTCAAACCTTCTACTCAATTCTAACTTAATCAACTCAACTGATGAAATCACTTTGTTGTTTTTTTGAGTTAATAAATTCTTCCAACATGTCTCATATTAATTATATACTTTCAAGTATAGTCAAGATAGATTCATTAATATATAAGTGCGATAGAACACTTTTTTTTTTTTTTTTTTTTTTTTTGAGAACCAAAGGAGATTTTATAACATCAACGAGAATCGGAAAGAACAATCTCAAGAATCGAGCTAGGAAGCAAAGAAGAAAAGACAAAACCTGTAGAAGCAAGCTTTGCTAAACTATGAGCAGCCACATTATGCTCCCTAAAAACATGTAAAGCTTTAAAAGAGTGAAAATCTTTGGCTAGAACATTAATGTCTTCAAAAACTGATCCAAGCACCCCCGCAGAAAGCTTAAGGTCTAATATCCCTTGTATAACCGATAGACAATCACCTTCAATAATTAAGTTCCGACAATCACCTTCAATAATTAAGTGCGATAGAACACAAGTATGATAGAAGATGCTTTGACGTCAAACTCCACTAATTTGTTTGGTACAAAAAGTAGAAATTGACATAAAATTTGATACCAAAAATAAAATTCTAATAATAGAACACAAATAAGTTGCCTTAGATTTATTGGTCGTTAAGATTACACTTATTTGTTTCTTAGGTTTTGGCAAGTAAAATTAAATAAATAGAAAAAATGAGTGCTGAAATTTGAATTTGACATGAAATAATATCTTGATATTTCCTTATTGCTATATAAATGAGTTTGAATCATGTAAAAAATGGATACCGTGAAATGTGAGTGCTACAAGAATGAACTTTGAAGCTGAGAAGATGGGTGCAAAAAGACAACAATTAATGTTTCAATCGTTAAAAAGAGTGCACTGAATAGCAGTTGAGGTCACTAAATCACTGTTCAATTGACACACACTGTTAGTTTGGAATGCTGATCAGAAAATTATTATTCTTATTTGCTTTTATTTTTGTGAAAAATTGAACATTTTCTTGATAATTAGGGCCAACATTATAATCCTACTTGGGTTTTTTTTCTTCTTCTTTTTTTGGATAAAAAATGAGGTCGTATTCCGTTGGTAAAGCGAGTTCCAAGAACCAATAGGTTATAGGTTCAATTCATACTAATGTGGATTTTTTAATAGTTTAATACTATTATTTGTGATTAATTTTCTTTATAATTTGATTGTAATTTAATATATTTCTGATTTAGTGATGTCGATGTAAAGATATTAATGTAATGATCATTTCTCTAAAAACAAAAAATTGACTTATTTTTCTTAAGAGAAAAAGGTGGAGAAATGGTTCTTTGTGTAGAGGTTGGGCAGGTCACAATCTGAGTCGAAACGAAACCATCCACAAATGAAATTAGCATGTGTCCCGTGCTATACACGTGATGTATTAAAAAAAATTGGTTTACGGTAAACATCGATTGTTCTTAATCATTACTGATTTGATGCGAATGTTTTAATAAGATAAATTATAACACTGTTTCTAAAATAAAATTATAAAATATGCTAAATATCATGAAAATCTTGATAAAACTATAATCTGGATAAAACTATTCAACCAAACTTTTAAGGATATTCAACCATAGAGTTTAAAACAATGCAACTAAAAATTGTTTCCAACTTATAAAATATTCTCTATCTTTTTTTTTTTTTTGAGAGAATAAAATATTCTCTATTGATATTATCTTAAGTAAATAATTAAATATCTTCAATCTTCCGAATGTCGCCTACTTCGAATGTATATCCCTCTGCATATAAAAGTAATTTAACTAGCTTTCTAAATCTATTTTTGCATCGAATGGTGTTAATTTCAGCTTTTTCGATATAATAAAGTTAATCATCATTTATTTGTTAAGATTTCAATCTCTAATACTATGTGTTTGTATCATTTACATTTTACACTATAAGAGATAGGATGTTTCAATTGATTTTAATGTTGATAGAAGGAAATGAGTTAATTATATATCTCCTCCGATGAACTACGAAATTGTATTCTTAATTTGAATCTATACATTTAGTTGGCAAAATAAGAAAGTAAATGGAAATGATATTTTTTTTTTTTTTTTGAGGAAACATCCAAACCGGGTAAAGATTGCATTAATGATCAGTATCGTCAAGTACAAAATCAACAATAAACTCAGGAAGCTCTAACAAAGGGGAAGAAATATCAAGAGCAACTCTAGTTAAGGTATGAGTTACTGAATTACTATCCCTTAACACATGGGAACAGGAAAACGACACAAAATTCGAGGCCAGAAGTTTAATATCATCTATAATAGGGCCAATGGTATTTTTGGAATACTATGAACATCAGATACCTTCAATAACAGATTTACAATCTCCTTCAAGAATGAAATGACTCCAATTATGTCTAATACCAAACTCCACCCCTTTTATTGCTGCAATTGGTTTGGCTTCCTCGGGTAATAATGGAATCGCAATAGTCTGCACCATCCAAGCCACACATTGCCCAGAGCATCTCAAGCCATAATGCCAAAACTGCACCTTTTTCCCGGTATATCAAGTGCAGCATCGACATTGACTTTGATAAACTGTTCTTGAGGCGGCTACCAAAGTGATGGATATCGGTAAGGAGATGAGGAATTGGATTAAAGATATGAGTAAAGCAACGAACATGACGATCAAAAAAATATGTAGCTCGATTCCACACTTGCAATGGGTCCCAATCTTTCGATTCCCACACCATTTGATTTCTAGAAAACCATATAAACCAACAAGTAGTCATAAAAAGCCCAAACTCCTTACGATCACATATTTCCCTAACTTCATCAAGCCAACCACACACATTTTGCGCAGAAGTTTCATACGTAGAACAAGGGAAAGAAGAAACATCCCATACCACTCTTGCAAAAGAGCATTTAAGTAGGCAATGTAGCGAGTCTTCGGACGTTCCTAAACACCACGGAAAGTCATCCACGCCAATTGCACGACGATGTCTAGGAGCCTGTCGAACTGGGAGAGAACTAGAGCATATTGTCCAAGTGAACATTTTAACCTTCGGCGGAGCATCAATCTTCAAAATCCATTCCCAAACTTTATCTGAAATCGTACTTGTACCCCCTCCATTCACTTCGGCATTTATAGGAATTTTCATTTTGCACGCCATATAGTATGCTGATTTAACCGAGAACACACATTTCTTTTCATAATGCCAAATTTGTACATCCGGATTAATTTGATTTCCAAGTGGGATTTGGAAAATAAGATCAGCTTCATTCTGCCAAAAAATGTTATTAATAAGGTCCACATTCCAACCACAAGTATCCATATTTATCAGCTCATGCACACGAGCATAAAATTGAAGAAACCGAATGGGTGAACTTACTCATAAAATGACTTCCTTGGGCAGCCAACGGTCCATTCATATTCTAATATTAAGGACGTTTCCAACCCTCCATCTTAACTCAGCCTTTACAATGTAATTAGCACCGAAAATCCCCCTCCACGTAATTGACGGATTAGACCCCAAAGGAGCATCAAGAATAGAACAATTTGGAAAGTACTCGCCTTCAGCACTTGACTAAACATGCTATTGGATTATAATAAATTCTCCAATACTGTTTTGCTAAAAGGGTTGAATTGAAAGCTTCAAGATCCTGAAATCCAAGTCCGCCATCTCTTTTACTAACACACATCGACGACCTCCAGTTAAGCCAATGAAGTTTATTCGCTTCCTTTTCATTCCACCAGAAATTTGCAATAAGTGATTGAATTTCCTTAATTAGATAAGCCGGAAATCTAAAGCAACTCATAAGATATGATGGTATAGCCTGAATTACTGCTTTTATAAGAATATCTTTCCCGACCTTAGACAAAATTTTCTCCTTCCACCCATGCAATTTCTTCCAAACACGGTCTTTGATATAAGCAAAAACCTCTCTTTTAGATCGACCAACAGCCAACGGAAGCCCCAAATACTTATCAAATTTTTCCTCTTGATGCAGTGGAAGAATATGAATAATCGTATCAATAGTCGCTTGGGGAGTATTTCTGCTAAACACCACACTTGACTTTTCAATATTAATGCTTTGGCCTGAAGCTCGAGCGTAAGTGTCCAACACAGTCTGAATCCGTGCAATCAGTGTTGCTTAGCATAAAATCAATGTGTCATCAGCAAAAAAAATAAGCGTGATATTGATGGAGCCGATTGGCGTATTGATACCCCCACAATATCACCATGCCGCTCCTCCTGCGTTAACAAGGAACTCAAACCCTCTGCACAAAACAAAAGTAAGTACGGGGAAAGGGGGTCCCCTTGACGGATGCCCCTCTCCGGTTTGACAGAACCAATTTGATTTCTGTTAACCATAAACGAATAAGAAACTGATGTTACACAAGACATAACTAATCTAACAAATTCAAAATGAAAGCCTAATCGGATCAAAACTGCCTTGAGAAAATTCCACTCTCCCCTATCATAGGCTTTACTCATGTCCAGTTTAATGGCCATATGACCAATTTCACCATAACTTTTCTTTTTCATATGATCAGTTAATTCGTAGGCCTAGAGAACATTATCAATAATTTGACGTAATTTGACGACCAGGAACAAAAGCAGATTGGAAATCAGATATAACAGAATTCATCACATGTTTTAACCTATTAGCAGTAGTTTTAGAGGCAATCTTAAAGATAGCATTGCACAGACTAATGGGGCGGAAATGAGAAACCAACTCAAGATTTTTGCACTTAGGGATCAAAACAATATTAGTGAAATTCCAGTCCTCACAACAAGAGCCATTATTCAAGAAATCAAGCACGAAACAAGTAACATTATGACCAACAACATTCCAATTGAAATGGATTTTGTAACATTCAGATACTTTTCCGTATTATGAAAAATATTAAATTTGCATGAAGATCTTCTTCCTTCAAAGAAAAAAGAGAAAAAAGAATTTCAATTCGATGGATTTTGTAACATTCAGATGCTTTCCGGTATTATGAAAAATATTAAATTTACATAAAGATTTTCTTCCTTCCAAGAAAAAAGAGAAATAAAAGATTTCAATTCAAAAAAGGTTTCTTCTGCCGGGACACGAACTCGGGGCACAAGAAATTGTGCCGAAATTGGTCGGCCTGTTTGGATCAATTTTGGCTCAAGTGTTTTGCCTATGAAACGGGCTAAAATTTATCACTTTGGTGTTTGGGCAAAATTCCCACGAAACACGAATTTTAATAAGTAGCCCAAACAACTTGAAATATGCCATATGTGCAGACTGCAGATGTATAATTAATGAGAGCAGAGGTACAGAGGAGAGAGAGAGCGTACACAAGCCGCTCTCTCTCCTCTCCATATTTTTTAATTTCAAAAGCATTATGTATATTATTATATACTATAAATTAATAGTTATATTCATCATGGTTATTACTATCCTTATATATACAAAATTAAATTTCTCTACAGCCTTTTTTTTTAATCGCTAATAGGTATATAAAACCTGCAAGAGTGGCCTAGTTGGTGGAGCAAGTGAGCACGATGTCTTTGACTTGTGTTCGAATCCCCTTGCCAATACTTTTTAGGTCAAGTTCGTCCCACCTGGTTTGCCTAGTACGATTTACATCTGTTATGTGTAGGGGTGCACATGGTACGGCTTTGCGGTTTTTTTGACAATTTGTACCGTACCAATTAGTGCGGTTTTAAAAAAATCAAAACCAAACTAAAGTTTTATGAACCATACCAACAAACTCGGTTTTGGGCGGTTCCGGTACGGAACGATTTTGCGGTTTTTTCAAACAAACTTTTTTCATGCAATTTTTCTTACATAGTCGATTACATAGTTGACAATTATATAGAAATGTATGTTATAATATCTTACAAACTATTTTTTTACATTAAATAAAGCATTGGAAAAGAAAATGTTCACAAATTTGACTCTATAATTCGACCTAATTGAATAGATTAATTGGTTAATTATTTGATCATTGTTTTTATTATGTGAATAAAATTACAATTTGGTATTTGTTGTCTAGAATTTTTGCATTTTAAGTTTTCAATATATAACAAGTTTAATTTATGCTAAATTCGAACATATCTTTTTTTAATTGAACGCGAACAATGTAATAACAATAAACTATGATGGACTATAATATAAATTATAAATAATGTAGTGTTCGATAATATTTGAATTATAAATTGAAAAGTAAAAAATTATAAAATTTAGATGCAAATGTCAAAAAATGAATAGTTAATTCATGTTTTTTCTCAATTTCTGTACGGTACGGTTTTTTACGGTATGAGAAGTCTAAAATCAAAACTATACCAAAATACTCGGTACGTTTTTCATCCATACCAAGACCTTCGGTTTTGAGAAAAAAAACCTAACATTCGGTACGGTTCTGTACGGTACGGGACGGTCCGGTACGGTTTTAAAAACCATGTGCACCCGTAGTTATGTGGTTTGCGCCCTATTACATGAGGGCGATGTTTATCTTGTGCACTTTGGTGGCTGCGGGATCCCTTGTTAACAAAAAAAATAGTTATATAAAAATGAAAATTTTATGTATGACTATTTTATTTTGTGAATATTATGTAGAAAAAAGTTATATTTAATATTTAATTATAAACTTAAATTCAATCACTATTAATTAATACATCAATATTACAAAAATATTAGTAGTATATTAGTTATCATCTCAACCAAAAACCTATCATAATAATACATCTTAATAATTATACTATATTACTATTATATCTCAACACCATAAAAGTCATTGATGTGATATATGTTATCAATTTTTCACCCTCAAACATTAACATCAAAATCCATTCTATATCATATCTCAACTTTTCAAAATTTACGTTCTATTATTTAATTAATATTTTATCATGTCAATATTCCAACTAGAATTAATTCAAATCGTATTTTAAATATTTTGCCAAAACCACAGATATAATTTTTAAACATCAAAACAGAGCCAAAACCGATCAACGGGGCCTCAGCGTTTGTCATACGGCTATGTTTGTAAATATGGCATTTATGTATTTATATTATTTATAATATGCCTCGTATGGTCAGGACAACCACTCATGTTTGTCTTGATTGAGCAAGGGGCTAATTTAAATAATTGATACATTTTTCTATTTTTAGTATTTCAGTGTTTTATTTGGTGGTTGGAGAGATTCTTCCAATTTGCGTGAAATTTGAACACAATACTTGAGGGTTTAAATTGTACAAAAAATTGCCGTTGGAATTTGAAATATTCAGAATTTAATTGGATATATGTATAAGTTGGAATGTTGGACATGTATTATGTTCTACGTGAAATGACTAGTGATATTATCAGAGCAATATTTATTGTTTTTAGAGCAATATTAAAAATATTATAAAATATGACGAATTTACCCTTAGTTATTACATTACGGGGAGTACTCAACCGTCAACGCTCTTTTGAGCTTTATTTATTCACATCTTCCCAAATTCTGCCAAATCAATTAATCAAACACAGAGTTTGAAATAAAGCCAACAAGAAAAGGAGATTAAACAAATTAAGGGACCATTCTTAACTGGTTCTCAAGTTCACACTTGTATTGTTGTGTAAATTTTCGTTTTTATGCAAATTTAATAATCACGAAATCATATAAATTTTTAATAACACAATATCAAAATTTAACATAAATATAATTTAAAAGAATTGTAAAAACTATTGGTTTGATGAGAGTCACACCACTAGATGCTCGTTTTAAGAAAGTGATTGCCTTCCCTCGTGTAGGTATTGATGGTTGATCACAATCCCAAGATATAACCTAAATGGCATCGCCAAGTCCTCATTTGTGAGCACGTTCACAGGAAGAAAAAGAACCAGACCTTATCTCTAATACCCTTGAACAATATATGAAAATATTTTAGTGGATGCAACTAGTTAGTAAGTGTGTGTTCCTATGAACCTATGACACACCTATATATAGTGTTCATGAGACCTTATTGGTCAAAAACATTTAAAATCATATAATGGCACATTGAGGGGAATTATTGCATTTTATGTCACCATAAATTTTTTCTGTTACAAAAGTTTTAAAACTTCTAAAAATTTCAATAATCCCCCACAAGTTTTAAAACTTTCAAGAAAGCCTACTGATATAAAAGGGCACTAAAATACTGTGCAATGGGTGCATGAGCCTTCTGGCCTTGAGCCTACACTTAGTGTTGATGATTTTCATTTGATGAAACCATAATAGCGCAAGCGCCTTGGATTAGGTCCCTTGGCCAAATTTCAATACATCACACACACAATATTGACATCAGTCTTAGTTCGCGAGTTAGAGCGTTAATGGCCGTGCGCTTGGATATTGATTCTCATGAGAGTTTCTAGGGTCATCTCAAACCCACAGCCACGGCCCATGTCAACTCTCACTTAGGTGAAACCTCCAAGGATATGTGTGACCTATACCCTGCGGAATTCCCGCCTTGATCTCATTAATTGTTAAACCCAACCGTAACATCACACCGTACGGCACTATCACCATAGGGATGGGAAGGAGGGGATCTCCTATAAATTAGTGTTAAATGAGTCACACATTACAGGTTGTTCCTACCCATTGAATCTTCTTTATAGGGGTTCCAATCACAAAGATTGGATTACTCCCGAATGTGACTCCCTTATAGGCTTACACTCATCCCCTCGATGATTTAAGATATAACCTTTATAGCTAATCCTGAGATAAATTTCCACCTCTTTCACATTTTCCTTCAGTTGGTCATGTACGATCTACGTCGCATCAGGACTTCTCAATATTTATCTTTGTCTCATATACGTGGTGCACGTGCCCTTGTTACAAAATCAACTACACAAATAAATTTGTCAATAGATTAACAACATTAATCAATGTTACTAAAACCGGACCGGACCGGCCGGTCCGACCGCGAACCGGAGGTTGGTCCGGTCCGGTTTACCCCTAAAACCACTTGACTCAAAATCCATACTGAACCGGGTTGAACAGGTCCAAAATCGGTGAATCGGCGAACCGGTTTGGACCGGTTCAACCTGATTATGAATTTTCCTTTTTTTTTTCAATTTTTTAATGTTAAAAATAAGCTAAAATTTATTGTAGAAGGTGGGATTTGAACACCTAAACTCTTGCATGAAACATAACTTCTTTACCATTTGAGCTACATCATTTTTGTTGAATTAGTACAAAAATTTATAAATTTTAGAAAACGTGTAGCCAAATTTATTTTTAAATTAGATTATGATAATTAACTCAAATTAACATTTTACACATTATCAATGAAAATTAATAATCAAATAATTTCTATAAGATATTTCTTTCCAATATTATTTTTAGTATAAAGAGTGTCAAATTTTGAAAGTAAAATCGATATATTATGCAAGTTTGATTTTGAATATTAGACTTTTATACATAATCATATTTTAAAATTTATTAATCTCTTAGTTTGTTGTATTTTTAACTTACACTTTTAAAATTTTATAAAGAAATATAATCATATTATATTTATATGAGCTTACAAATTAGGTATCACATTACCGTTATGATATAAGTTAGATAATTATTATATGATTTAATTTAAATATAATTTAAGATTTTGTATATTTGAAATCAATTGTAGGATAATGTTTAAATTTTATGCATATTACATATACTTTAAAATAAAATATATTTATTGTATCATTATGACGTCATCTGGTCCGACCGGTTCGACTAGTAAAACCAGTGGCCAGCCGGCTCACCGGTTCACTGTCCGGTCCGATTCTGAAAACATTGACATTAATATCACCACTTCCTTTTTTTTATTTAGAGATTTACATTTTGCTTCTAGCAAAAATTCAATTCTCCCTTCAATAACAATAGTTTCAATCTGAACTTTCATAAATCTCGAAGGATATTCCTTTCACTAGCTAATTCTGAATATTGACTTTTCAAGTAGTTATGAGATTCATGATGAACCATATAAATTGTCTTAATTAGACAAATAAGTTTCACACAATATAAAAGCAATTTTAATCGGAATTTTGTATAACACATGATAAGATTCACCTATCAATCAACCCCCACATTTCACATTATCATAATAAGATCAAGAAAATTAATTATTTAATACAATAAACAAAGTCAATTCCTTATTTTTACAAATCAAGACAATCCAATATCTGAAATCAATTTGATCAATTTTCAATGGACTATACTTCAAGAGGTCATAGCTCAAAACTTAAATATAAAAGTTCTCAGTGTTGTGATTCGAGAAACACATACCGCAACAATAATGTAGATGGCATTTGCGCAGCATTTCGCATTAGGAAGGCATTCAAATAGCTAGTAATATATAAATATCCAAATTTAAGAATTGTAACTCTTTCTTTTCATTTTTCCCTTTTCCTTATGTGTTCTTGATGAGGGGTATTTCGCATACGCCACTTTAGGAAATACCTTATGCTCGAGGTCGGCCTCGATCCCGACCAGAATGGTATTCTCCGACCAGAAGAACATGGTTTTCCGATCAAGCCTGACTGATAGCTCTCGATCAAGTACCCCGACCTTCTTCCCGATCTACTCGTCTCCTCGGGATTACTGTGGGGCCGACCTACAGCTTTATACAGCTGGCCGAGAGGTGTTCTCCTACGGATGGTCTAGCTAGCTCATTACTGTTCCTATAAATACGCGGCGCATTTATGACATCAGGGACGGCACAACTTCCAAGATATTCCTTCTGCTCGGACCTACTGTTCGGATTAGGAACTAGCTTGTATTCTCATTGTATTTAGTCTTTCTAGTAGTACGGCATCCCGTAATGCTCGGGTAGACCCGCTTTGTAATTTGTATTCGAACACTGATATCAATATACAGTCTTCACACGCTCGATTCTTATATTGTTATACTTTACTTTCCTTATTGAACTCGAACGAAATACAGTATAATCAATTGGCGCCCACCGTGGGGCCTGCTCGGGTGTTAGATCGAAATATGCCTACTACTAGGAGATTTACGTACAATCGTGGCGAGCCTTCACACGCCGTAGGAGCTCAACGTTCTGTAAACAATGAACCAAGTAACCAATCCCGAGCGGCCCACCAGTCTGAGGTGCCGCCGCTCGACCCGCCGAATGATATGCCTATTCATACGACAGTAGCAGATTTGCGTTCTATTATCGGAACCATGTGTAGAGAATTCTTGAATACGGAGAGAGCAGATCGTGAAACTCTGCCGGGTCAGCAGCCCCCGGTCGATCAACCTACTGCTCGGGGTCCGATTTCCAACAGGCCAAGGGAAGGAAGTATTCGTCGATCTGCTCTGGGCGAACCATCTGATGTTCGACCCAACCCACCACAAGTTAGAACCGTTGTCCGATCGGGGCAACCTTCTAGGAACATACAAAATTTAGAGGACTCCGTGGTCGGGGAAAGTCAACCCAAAGTTGTGGAGAGGTCTAGAAAGCCAGCTTATAGAAAGGTAACTGAGGCTGACTTGGAAAGGATGGTGCAAGAAAGGGTTGTTAAGGAGTTAGAAAAAGAGAAGCTAGTAAAGGAAACCCGACCCACAGGTGTCAGGGCTCGAGGAGTTGAGGCCAAAGAGGATGGGGTCGTGTTCCCTGAAGTGCGAAGTAGGGAATTGAGTACAAATATTATGCGATGCTCGCCTTTCTGTCAAGAAATTAAGGAAGCTCGAGGAACAGAGTCAGTCCCTACAAGATTGCCAAGATATAATGGAACCTCTGACCCCGGGGAGCATATAAACAGTTTCATAAATGTGTTAAATTTATATGGACACTCGGAGGATTTTTGCTGCAAAATCATGGTCACCACATTCGAAGGAATTGCTTTGGATTGGTTCGGAAAACTACCCCCAAACTCGATCTTCTCTTTCGATGAGTTGTGCGATAAATTGAAACATCAGTTTGCTAGCCAAAGGAAACAAAGGTTACCTGCTAATCATTTGGGAACGGTGAAACAAATGGAAGGAGAAACACTGAGGCAGTGGCTGGCAAGATTCAGTATTGAACTTCTGAAAGTTGATACCCCGCAGATTGAATTTCTATCATCGTTGATGTTCGAGCTAACCCGCAATAGCCAGTTCGGGAATGCTCTCTGCCGAAAGCAACCAAAGTCTTTCGAGCGGATTATGGAAATAGCTGAGAAATACATGATCCAGGAGGAAATGAATAAGTTAAAGAACGCACAGAATCCTAGGCCCCCGATCGTGAAGAAACCTGATCGGGCCCCTATCCCTAAACCAAGCGACTACGGAGGGTCAAACGCGCAGCAAAAAGGCTCGGTTTGGCAGAGACTTAAGGTCTATAAACCTCAGGCTCCGACCCACAGATCTAATGTCTACGGTCGACCTGCATCTCCTGATAGGGCTCCGAGGACGGAGCATGAAAAAAGCAACTTTACCAGATTGAATACTTCGAGGGACGAGATTCTAACGGTACTCGAAGAGAGGAATTTGGTCCCTGGAGCTCGGCGTATCACTCAACCTAGACCAGGGACTATGAATCACGATAAGTATTGCAGATACCACAGAGCTCGGGGGCATAGCACCGAGGATTGCTTTCAGTTAAAACAAGAGATCGAGAAACTGATTGCTCAGGGAAAGTTGAAGGAATATGTCAGAAAGGAGAACCATAATAGCCGTTATCGATCCAGGAGTCCTAGGAGGTCCTCCGAACAACACCGTGAGGATCGACAACAAGCAGAGGACCAGACGAATCGGGTGATAAATATGATATCTGGTGGGCCAGCTGGGGGAGATAGCAGGAATGCGAGGAAAAGGACTGCTAGGTCGATAAAGACTGGTGTCTCGACTAGGAAAGAGGTCATGTCCTTAAGACCAGCGCCCTCGATAAATCAAGTCATTAGTTTTTCCGAGGCTGACAGACCTAGTGATGTGACTTGGGATACTAATGAAGACGACCCTGATTTTTCAATGGTCTTGACCCTGAGAATTGCTAACTTCGAGGTTAGGAGGGTGTTAATCGATAATGGCAGTTCGGCAAACATAATCTCTTCTGAGGCGCTCGACAGAATGAATCTACAACACCCGCGTTTGGAACGAGTATCCACCCCGCTCATTGGGTTCGGTGGATCGGAAATTGTTCCTCTCGGAACCATACTCTTGAGTACTACTATGGGCAAGAAACCTAGAGATGTTACGAAGATGGTTAAATTCCTAGTCGTGAGTACCCCGTTCGCTTATAATGCAATCTTGGGGAGACCGGCTTTAAACGTATTCAAAGTGGTCGTGTCAACTTACCACCAGATGGTCAAGTTTCCCACTTTGGCAGGGGTCGGAGAAATGAGAAACGACCAATGCATGGCATGGGAATGTTACAACACATCCCTAAACATGAAGAAGCAGTTCGAGCCATTATTGCCCTCGAAGAGAAAGTTAGAGGAGGAAAAGGTATTCTCTGTTTCCGACCTCCCGTTGCCAGATTGTGAAAAGTTGCAGAGTAAAAAAGGAAAAGAGATCGATATGAGCGTACAACCCCCAAATCATAAACAAGTAACGTTAATCCCTGGCTCTCCCGAGAAGTTCACCAGGATTGGGACAGAGCTAAGTCAAGGGATGGAGACCATGTTGATCGAATTCCTTAGAAACAACGCCGATGTCTTTGCTTGGAGTTCTGATGATATAGTCGGAATCGACCCGAGAGTGATCACTCATTCTTTAAATATCGATCCTAAAGCAAAGCCAGTTAGGCAAAAGAAGAGGAATCACGGTCGAGAAAAAGACAAAATCATCAATGCTGAGGTGGATAGGTTATTGGCCGCGAAACAGATTCGGGAAATAACTTTCACTGAATGGCTTTGCAATGTAGTGTTGGTGTCGAAGGGAGAGAAGGTCGACAACAAATGGAGGATGTGTAATGATTTTACCGACCTGAACAAGTTGTGTCCAAGGGACCCCTATCCTTTACCACGGATCGATATGCTGGTTGACTCGACTGCGGGATTCATTTTCTTTAGTATGATGGATGCTTTCCAAGGGTTTTATCAAATATTTATGAATGAAAGAGATCAGGATAAAACAGCTTTTATTACCGAACGGGGAGTATACTGCTTCATTGTAATGCCGTTCGGGCTAAGGAATGCAGGAGCAACTTATCAAAGGCTCGTGAATATGATGTTCAAGGATCTTATTGGTGAGATCATGGAAGTTTATGTTGATGATATGCTAGTGAAGAGCATGACCGAGGAGGAACATATAAAGCACCTTGACAGATGTTTCGCAATCCTAAGGAAGTACAGAATGAAATTAAATCCGGCCAAGTGCACCTTCGGGGTAAGGTCGGGAAAGTTCCTCGGTTATCTGGTTCACGAGCGCGGAATCGAGGCGAATCCAGAAAAAATCCGAGCTATAGCTGAGCTACAACCGCCAACTAAATTGTCTGAAGTGCAGAGTCTAATCGGAAAAATAATATCTTTGAATAGGTTTATATCCCGATCAGCAGACAAGAGTTTGCCTTTCTTCAAGTTGTTGAGGAAATCGAAAGGTTTCGAATGGAGTGAGGAATGCAGTAAAGCTTTCGAAGAGCTTAAAAGGTATTTAGTTTCCCCTCCGATGTTGGCAAAACCGGTCGAGGGGGAACCTTTGTATCTGTACATAGCGGTATCAAGTGAGGCAATAAGTTCTGTTTTGGTGAGAATTCAGGATTCCGAGCATAAACCGGTATACTATCTGAGTAAGTTGCTTCAAGGGGCAGAAAAGAATTACCTGGAGATCGAGAAATTCGCACTGGCTTTAGTTATTGCCGCACGAAGGCTGCGACCTTATTTCCAAACTTACAAAATTATTGTTCTGACTAATCAACCTCTATAGCAAGTTCTATCAAAACCAGAGACGTCCGGGAGATTGATTAAATGGGCGGTGGAACTGGGTCAGTTCGAGATCGAGTACCAACCTCGAACTACAATCAAGGCTCAAGTCTTAGCTGATTTCATTGCAGAATCAACAGGGTCCAGTTCGGGCGACTTGTCCATTCCCGTGGTAAATCTGGTCGAGGATGTTCAGCACAAAGTTTGGGTGATGCATGTCGACGGGTCGTCGACCAGAGAAGGTGGTGGGGCCGGAATTCACTTTCAGGGTCCCGAGGGGGAGGATCTCAGTTATGCGATCACCCTAGATTTTGTAGTCACGAACAATGAAGCGGAGTACGAGGCTTTGATCGCGGGTTTAGAAATGGCAGTTAAAGCAAACATAAGGTCGTTGACAGTGTTAACCGACTCGGAGCTCGTACATAGACAAGTAAAAGGGGTTTATGAAGCAAAAGAGTTTAACATGGTGAAATATTTGAAAAGAGTGAAGGATCTGGCGACAAAGTTCGAGATATTTGATATACAAGCTATCCCTCGAGAAGAGAACTGTTGGGCGGATTTGCTTTCGAAGTTTACTGGCTCGATAGATGGACGGAAGGAAAGAGTGATAACTTGGCTAATGTCCAACTCCCCAGCTATAGACTCCGACCTAGCCCTAAACTCGGAGGTAATGGAGATAGATGTTCGAGAATCTTCTTGGATGGAGCCTTTGAAAGCTTATCTGAGAGATGGTACTTTGCCGGAAGACACTAATCAAGCTCGAAGGATTAAGTATCGAGCCCCAATGTACGTTTTGAACGAAGGTAGGCTTTATAAAAGATCAAGCTCAGGAGTTTTGTTGAAGTGCATTCCCGAGAGTCAGTTCGATCTAATTTTAAAGGAGGTTCACGAAGGTGAAGCGGGAAGTCATTGTGGTGCACGCGCCTTAGCCTTGAAGTGCTCGAGGACTGGATATTATTGGCCCACTATGATCTCGGATTCCATCGATTATGTCAAGAAATGCCATCATTGCCAAATCTATTCAAATCTAATTCATCAGCCCGCCGAGCAGATGCATTCGATTCCGATCTGCTGGCCCTTCGACAAGTGGGGAATCGATATTGTGGGACCTTTCCCAACTGCTAGATCGAGAAAAAACTATGTCCTGGTCGCCGTGGAATACTTCAGTAAATGGATCGAATGCATTGCGCTAACAAAAATTACTCAATTTCAGGTGATAAATTTTCTCTGGAAGAATGTTGTTTGCAGGTTTGGTATACCGAGGATCCTCATTTCCGACAATGGAACTCAGTTCGCGGGAAAACAAATTTTGGAGTGGTGCGAAAGGTTTGGGATCCAGCAGAATTTCACGTCGGTCGGACATCCCCAGGCGAACGGACAAACCGAGGTCACCAACAGGGAAATTGTTCGATCACTTGAAAAACGTTTAGCCGAAGCGAAAGGCAATTGGTTAGACGAGCTTCCAGGAGTAATTTGGGCGAACAGGACTACAGTAAAGTCTGCTACTGGAGAAACTCCTTTCTCATTGGTTTATGGGTCGGAGGCTGTTATACCGGTCGAAGCATTAGTTCCTTCTCCGAGGATAGAATCTTATAACCCCGATCGGAATCAATCGCTGCGAGAGATGGATGTCGATCACGCAGATGGGAAACGCGACCGAACATGCATAAGGATTCAAGCCACCAAGTCTAGCATGGAAAAAGCTTATGACAAGAAAGTCAGGATAAGAACATTCAAAGTCGGGGATTTAGTCCTCAAAAAGGTGGAAGTATCTAAGCATGTCGGAAAACTTCAGCCAAACTGGGATGGCCCTTATGTCGTGCAGGAGGTCGGAAAAAAGGGGTCCTATAAAATTGCTCACCTCAACGGTGATGTTTTGCCAAGAACTTGGAATGCAGTCAATCTGAGGAAATATTATGGAAGATAGTTGCACTCATTTTAATTTTATTGTAATTTACAGTTTTCTCAAACTTTACTTTCCTCAAAGGTGTAAGGACAATCAATGAAATCTTTGGTTCGAGTTCTAATTGTTTTCCAAGTACCATCACGGAGAAAGGCTAATATTATCGGCCGAGGGTGAAAGCTGTTGCTATGACCCTCCCTCGATAAAAAGATGTTCAAAAAATCAAAATCGGCCGAGGGTGAAAGCTGTTGCTATGACCCTCCCTCGATAAAAAGATGTTCAAAAAATCAAAATCGGCCGAGGGTGAAAGCTGTTGCTATGACCCTCCCTCGATAAAAAGATGTTCAAAAAATCAAAATCGGCCGAGGGTGAAAGCTGTTGCTATGACCCTCCCTCGATAAAAAGATGTTCAAAAAATCAAAATCGGCCGAGGGTGAAAGCTGTTGCTATGACCCTCCCTCGATAAAATATGATCGAAAAATAAAAATCGGCCGAGGGTGAAAGCTGTTGCTATGACCCTCCCTCGATAAAATATGATCAATAAAAAAAAAAAAAAAAAAAAAATCGGCCGAGGGTGAAAGCTGTTGCTATGACCCTCCCTCGATAAAGTATGATCGAAAAAGAAAATCGGCCGAGGGTGAAAGCTGTTGCTATGACCCTCCCTCGATAAAATATGATCGAAAAATAAAAATCGGCCGAGGGTGAAAGCTGTTGCTATGACCCTCCCTCGATAAAATATGATCGAAAAAGAAAATTGGCCGAGGGTGAAAGCTGTTGCTATGACCCTCCCTCAGTAAAATTTTTACGTGACTATCTAGTTCACTTAGTAACGGTCGATTAAATTTTGGGTCAATTCTAACTGATGCTCAAAATGCTATGAGGCAGCTCTGCTCAAAACCTGAACACTTTTCAAGAGTTTCTGATTATATTGGGAATTACTAAAGTCGGGATCATTATTTCCTAAGTTCAATTATTCTTCAGGAGAACTTAGTTTTCAGACATTATTCGTTCGGACGATTATCAGATAATCTTTTCGAGGATAGTTCATCGATCAATAAATGTTCCAGATACAAGTTCAACCTTATCATCCAAGTATTTAAGTTCTATCGGATCATTAGTTCGACAAGAAAAGTTGCAATTATTTGATTCGAAACGGAAGGTTCTCATTATTATTTTCGAGCAAGATACAAAAGAAATGTTACAACTTTATTGACATTCATCGAACAAATTACAAAGTTGTTAAGAGTGTACAAGTGAAGTCCTACTACAACTACATTACCCTATTCTATGGTCTTTGAGTCTTCGAGCATCTTTCAGTGTTGCCGACCAGGAATACCGCCGAACATCCGATAATTGCACCACAATTTGGGGCGAAGTGATCGAGCTGTATATGTTTATCGTCTTATGATATCTGGGTTTGAAATTAGACAATATGGATCGCAGATTATTGTTTCTGATCTCCATACTTTTCCCAGCGTTCTCGCTACCAGCCGAGCCCGATCACTTCCCCGAGTTGGCGTACACGGTTGAAATTCCTCATTTTTAGATCCGAAATTTCAACCTTTGGCAAGTCATCTTTTTATGATCGGGAAGCTTGACCCAAAGTGACCATTCTTCAAGGAAGAAAGGAAGAACTTCGTGAAACAAGATAACCCCAAAGAAAGTACTTGAGGTCAAACTCCCTTTTAATTATCTGACCTGCTTTCCGCCCTCAGGTATACCCCTCGAAACCAGCAATGCTAACCCTGCCCAAAATACTCAAGCAAGGGTCAGCCACTTGTTGGTATTTCAAGGGGAGATCCCATTTTCAGGGATCGGAGACCCCTCGATATCCGAGGGGCCACTTTTTTCCAATTCCACCCATACCAAAGGAAACCGTATTTTTAAGATGAGATTGGAAATAAGTTCGAAGCCGAATTTCAAAGGCTTGGTCAGGAGGAGGAAAAGATCCGAACTTCGTCCTCGGACAAAACATTTTTGACAGCGAAGGGTAAAGATTTTCAACTGGGTAAATGCCATATTTATACTAAAAGGATAATTTGATCGACGGTCAGTATTCAACGAAACCAACGGCTCAGATTAATTCATTTATCACGGATGACCTTTCCACTTCCCGAGATTGAGGTACTGTTTGGACAGACTTTCTTTGAAACTTAGCTGAAAAAAGAGGAATACTATGACTTGGTCAAATATGCTGTGCAGAAACTTTCCATCTTTAAATTATGCTCGTAATTCGAGCGATCACTCTTAACTCGAGTATAAATTGTTTTAACACTGAAAATGCTACTTGATTGCTTACTCTTAACTCGAGTATAAATTGTTTATACAGAATCACTTTATCAGAACACAAAACATCATCGATTAGAAGGAAGAAAAAGTTTATTATTCCAACGAGGAAAACAAGTACAAAAGGAAAAATCTAAAAGTACAACATTTAATCGAGCAGTCAACAGAAGAAATCTCTAAACACTTTTCTTGAAGAGAAGCTTGCGGACTTCGACGTTGCGGGCCTCATACCCGGCCTCATAACCTTTTTGATAGGCCTCTTTCTCCCGCTGCTCGTTGCTTTTCTTCTCCTGCTCGACGAGTGACTTCAGCCTGTCCAACTCCTTGCTCAACTCCTCGTGAACCTGGCTCTCCTTCTCCTTCACAGCTTTCTCCGTCTCGGAGGCCAATTTCTGCTCGATGGCTCTGGTTTCTTCAAGGGACCTCGTTAGTGCAACCTTCTTTTCCTCCAGCTCGAGGATAACCTTCGCACGCTGTTCGGTTTCTTGCTCGACTTGCAGCCCGAGGGTAAATAACTGTTGTCCGACCTTAAAGGGACAGAAAGTTATTTAGTAAAAAAAAAAAAAAAAAAAAGGGGGGGGGGGGGGGGGGAAGAGATAGGACAACACTTACTTGAAAAAGCAGATCCGTGCTCGATCGCGCCGTTTCATTCGCATTTTTCCCGTCTGGCTCGGCCATGGCCTTACTTTTCACCTCTTCAAAAAAGGCGCTAAGCGTCCGAGCAACCTTAGGGACAGTGTTTTGGGGCTCTGGATTCCCACCCGACGAGGGAGTTTTCTTCTGATCGACGGGAGGGTCATTTATTTTGACCTTCTTTTTGGAAGGCTCAACCACATCCTTATTAGCCTCCAAGTTCAGAACACTATCAGTTATTGTCCTCTTTTCCCCAGTCATTTGAATCAAGGCTGAGGTTGGAATCAGATCGTCCACGAACGATCTTTTATTTGGAGCAGGCTCAGAGTCACCAGAGGCGATTTGCTTATTAGGCCTATCGACCTTCTTGTTACCCTCGGAGCTAATTTTCGACTGAGAAGGGGAGTCCGGAATTGGTATGACCGGCCCTTTCTCGGAGCCAGATGATTTCTTGGCCACAGTTTTGCCAAGGTCACCAGTGGATTCGATGACCGCCTTCGAAGGAGAATCGACCTTATGCTTGCCTCGGTCGTTCTTAGAAGTCTTTCCTGCTTCCGAGGAGGACTTAGGTTCTTTGACTCTCAACTTGGAAGACTTCTCTTTCTTGACTTTGAGCAATAACTTCGGGTCGATCTTGGAGTTCACCAGGCCTTCCATGATCTGTTTCTAGTGAAGAAGAGAGCTCGGTTTATTTTATCGATCAATTAGCTCCGACGAAGAGAGAATTATAATTTCAGTGACAGAAATCTTAAACTACCGTCTATTTATAAGAGAAAGGAACGTTGCCTTTTTGGGAGCCCAACAGTCGCGAATTTCAAGATTTCCGTGCCCATTTAAAAAGGTCGATTGTTTTGATATCGACGTTCTTTCTATGAACCTTATGGCTCACAAGGACTTTTGTCTAGTTGAGCAGTATGATAAGTTACTGATGAAGAGGACTCGGAAAAACAGAAAAAGCAGATTTTATAGATGATCGAAATAATTACAATGCATATAATAAAGGATCCTACAATCTTACAATCTATTACAAGAAATCTAAAAGTTTGGCTGCGCCTCTTTGCCCTCACCTTCGGAGTTACCCTCGACATCGACGTCATCATCTCCAGAAGCTTCTTGATCATCCCCATCGGAATTGTCATCAGAGGTATCCGAACGGTCTGAGCTATCTGAACTCGAGCTTGCGCTGGAGGTATCCAAGTCCATCAAGTCAGGGTTGGGCATTGGAACTCCGAACTCTTCCACAAAGGGAGCGAACTCATGTTCTTCCCAGTTGGCCGAGCTCGAGGACGCGGTTCGATAGTCTTCCCCGCTAGAATTTTTCATTATATCCATGTGCTTTATATACTCCGTCATTTTGTCGGGAATAACCTTTGCCGCGGCCAACTGTTGAACCCCTTTGAAAAAGGTAGTTTGAAGGATTTCGCCGACCCTCCCTCGAGCTATGGCATCCAATGCGGGAGACTCCAAAAATTCTCTTATCGAGCTTAGGCGAGAATCTTCTTTGCCCCGCTGATAAGATAGCTCGGAATCAGCCTTAGTCTGAGCAAGCTCCTCTTCAAGTTTCCTAACTTTCTCCTCGAGCAAGCTTTTCTCTTCCACGACCTTCACCAAATTTTCCTCGACGGCAGGGGTATATTTGGCTTTCATGGACTCCAATTCAGCTTGGACGGAGGAAAATTGATTGCGCAGTTGGGATTCCTCCTTGAGCAAGTCCATATAAGCAATATGGACTCGATCGGACTCCTCTTCTAACATCGACACACGATTCACCTCTGTGAGAAAGCAGTCCCCGATCTGCGAGAACAGGCTGGTTAGTACTTTATTCCAAGACTTAAAACAGTTGCAACAAATGTAAAGGAATTTACCGTGTGATATGCTTTGGAGAATTGGCCCAATACGTCGAGATCGGAATGGCCAAGAAGCTCCTCTTGGTCCTCGGCAAATCTCCCCGCCATGAAAATTTTGATCGCCTTGTCATGTTCATTCTCGCCGTTCGGGGTGCGATCGCTTCGAATTGATCCCCTCTCGGGATAACCCGCTGCTCGGGAACCTCTAAGTTGGTCTTCGATGAAATCCACCATGTCAGGCCTACTTCGACCAGGACGGGAAGAAAGGGGCGTTCGGTGTCGACCCCACAGTCCGGTCCTCCTTTTGGCCTCGGGGGCTCCCTCGAGATCTTCCCGAGCTCTCCGATTATAGATCTCTGTCCCTCTAAGCTTCTTCATGGTAAACATGCTGTATCCTAAGCCCGAAGAAGAAGAAGGACCAGCTTGATGAGGAGGTCGTACCATTTGTATAGGCTCAGCATTCTCGGGCTCCTCTTCGTTTCCGACCTGGTCAGTTTGGGCCGAGCTTCCCCGAGGAGGGACGGCCGTTCTGGGCTCCGGTCTAGTTTGCCTCCTCGGTTGACCGGGTGTTTTCCTCGAGGTAGATGCTACAGTTTTACCGACTATAGAAGCTCGGTATTGCTCCACCATTGTTCCTGAAGAAATAAAGAGATGAAATGTAAGTAATAAAATCCGCTGAAAAGCTCACTATATAAGTCACTCGGGAAAGACTGTTTTTCCTTACTCAATGTTCGAGGATCATCAGCGACTGCTAGTGGAAAGGTAGCTCGGCTGAGTTCTGCTTTTCGAAGTACGGGTTCCAGAATGAGGAAAGCCGACTGGTACAAATCCGAACACATCTCTTTGACAACGTCGTCCGGAATGACCTTCTGAAGCCGACCTAATAGTTCCCGTTTTCCGTACACCCATTCTCGCTCACCTGGCCATCTGTGTGGAACCATCTCCGAGCTTCCCTCAGAAGCTGGTTCTTCAGGACCTTTAATGAAGAAGAACTGTTTCTTCCAGTCAAGAGAATTGCTGGAAGTTATGGTCGATAAGACCGAATGATTCGAACGCTGGGAGAAATACACAAACCCAGCGTTCGAGGCGGAGGAGGTACTGATCTTGAAGAATTGCCAGAAGCGTCGGAAGTTAGCAACTTGATTCTTGGCCTTCATCAAAACGCTGAAAGCTATCAGATACCCGATCGAGTTGGGAAGAATCTGTGCGGGTGCCAGGCTAAATGCATCTAAAACCTGCACGAGTAAGGGAGCAAAAGGAATACGCAACCCATAGTCGAATTGCCGAGCATAGAAAGCTTGACATCCTGCGGGGGGCTTATTCACTCTTTGAGAAGGGGTCGGGATTATTAGCGAGTAACCCTCGGGAAGGAATTTGCCTATCGTAGCTTTGAGGTTCGCCTCGTGCTCTTTCGGATCGTACGCACTTGAGATGTCGTCGACCCGTTTCTCGGTCTTTTGAACCCGACCTGTGGCTTTGGATTTTTTCGAGACACCGGCTAAGTCGAGGATTCGCACACTGCACCCGCCTCCGATCTCATACCTCATTATCTCATGCTTATCGAACGGTACAGTCAAGCCGTTCTCATTCTCGGAGTCAGTTTTCTCTCCATCTCCACATTCCTCACTGTTGGCCTTGGCATTTTGTTCCGCATCACCATCGTGCTCGGAATCCTGTCGACCTGATGTACCCTCTCCAGCGTTCGACCCCATGGCGTGCTCTATTTGATTGACGATTCTATTCGTCTCTTCGGAAGAATTTTCAGTGGTTTTGAAGTCATTGATGAGTTCCCCAGTGGATCCCAGGTCGGAATCTGATCCAGAGGGGATGTTGGTTTGGACGTCGGGATTCTGGGAAGTAGACATGATTAGAAGATATTTATTGGAATGCTCGAAGTAAAGAAGAAATACTGTTTATCGATCTAAAAGCTCCGATCAGCTGTGAATTGTAAAGATGCACTCTTTTTTCTCCAAGTAAACATATATATAAAGGTTAAAAGGGTAAATTGCAAATTCAACCCCGAGTAACCGCGACGGTTAGGCTCCCACTCAGTAAAATTGAAGATTATCTTTTGTTAATAGCATTTATGGTCCTCCAAGCTTCGGAAATGAGTATTTCTCGACTCAACAGGATAAAATATGTACTCTTTTTCCCTTCGCTCGGTTTTTATCCCACTGGGTTTTTTTCCGGGTAAGGTTTTTAACGAGGCATATCCAACTCAAGACTGTCCGAGGCCTGTTCTCTACTATATATTTTTCCGAACTTCAAATATTGCAGCTCTTGGTGAATCATCGAGGTAAATCTCTCAGGTCAAAAACCTCACCCTTCTATCTTTGGGGCGATTCGATATTTCAAGGCTCCCCCAAGGAAGATGTGCACTCTTTTTCCCTAGCTCGGATTTTTTTTCCCACTGGGTTTTTCCGGACTAGGTTTTTAACGAGGCATGTCCGAAAACATCAAGAGATCAAAGTCTTTCGCCGTGATGCAATGTTTACTTCTCCGAGCTTCTGCTTCACTTACGCTCGAGAAGTGGGGGAGTATTGATGAAGGGTATTTCGCATACGCCACTTTAGGAAATACCTTATGCTCGAGGTCGGCCTCGATCCCGACCAGAATGGTATTCTCCGACCAGAAGAACATGGTTTTCCGATCAAGCCTGACTGATAGCTCTCGATCAAGTACCCCGACCTTCTTCCCGATCTACTCGTCTCCTCGGGATTACTGTGGGGCCGACCTACAGCTTTATACAGCTGGCCGAGAGGTGTTCTCCTACGGATGGTCTAGCTAGCTCATTACTGTTCCTATAAATACGCGGCGCATTTATGACATCAGGGACGGCACAACTTCCAAGATATTCCTTCTGCTCGGACCTACTGTTCGGATTAGGAACTAGCTTGTATTCTCATTGTATTTAGTCTTTCTAGTAGTACGGCATCCCGTAATGCTCGGGTAGACCCGCTTTGTAATTTGTATTCGAACACTGATATCAATATACAGTCTTCACACGCTCGATTCTTATATTGTTATACTTTACTTTCCTTATTGAACTCGAACGAAATACAGTATAATCAGTTCTTATATGAGAAGCTAACCAATAGAGTTATAATGTAGAAATATAACGAATTTGGTAAGTGAACACTTGAAGCTGAAGATAAATTTATCATACCTTATGTAGTTGCTTTACAGCCTCCAACCAATGTATTGGCCTAATAGGAGCATTCATTTCCACAATTAATGTGTAACTTAAATAACAACTACAAGATTTACAAAAATAAGAAAATAATGGCAATTATTTTTCTTTTTAAAAGCAATCAATTATTGCTAGTAAAGTCCTTGTAAGACAATTTCTCTATCGTTTGAAAATATAATTAAGTTTTGTTTTAATATATTGGAATAACCAATTAAACATAAACATGTAGCTAGGTTTAAAGTTCTTTAGGATTTGAGATGCTAAAACATTTTTTTAATATAAAATAATGTACATTTTTATAATAAGCCGTTTCATGTAACTCCAATAATGTAAGTTAATGAGTTTATATGAAAATCATAACTTTCTGCACCATTGAATCACAAAATATGGTAGCTAGCATGCAATTGATTAAAAAATGAACTAGGTGTATTACTGTTTGAAATATCACTTTACCATTTGAAATACAAAGGGTCATTCATATGTCAAATATTCATTCACTGCAAGCATTCTTTGGATTTGAAGCAACATAAAATCAATTGCTTAAAACAACACACTTAGCTAGGCCAAGTAATTAGATTCAAAGAAATTAAAACAACTTGAATTATAAATCATACCTGACTTCATCGTAGTTTTCAATGAATTTCATAGAGAAAATTTCACTTTTGGTATCATAAGTTACCCTACTTTAAGGTTACAGTACCATAACTTTAAAAACATACACATTTGGTACCACATGTTAACTGTCCTCGACACATTTGGTAATTCTGTCAATTTTTGGTCGTAAAATTCAATTTCAGACGAAAGTGATGGACAATTTGCATAATTAGTCCTATAGTTATAGATTGATGCCAAAGTTTGTCCCACATATTTTCTTCAAAATTAGAAAAAGAAATAATTAAAAAATAAACTTTGATTTATTGAAATTAAATGTATACCTATTTTAAAATAATTAAAGAACTCAAAGTCATTTGAAAATTTTAAAATGAAGTTTTAAACTAAAGAAAATAACATCCAAACTTGTTTGTTAAAATTAAGTAAAGTATTTGTTGAATTATTAAAGAACTTTCTCGGGTTTTTATAAATCCTTATTCGTGGCTTCCATACCACATAGCTCTAGGAACCCCTAAATCAGACTAATCAGTTCAAGTTCGATCATGGTCTCGTTTCGACCATGACACCACTATAAGTGCGACTAAAGTGTCCCTTAGTCGATCGTAAGTTCTTGTTCGTTTTTAGATTATTAAACTATGTACAGAATCTAGAATCTTCATTCTACCAAGAAACTTCCAAGAACCGTAAGCAGCACAGGTGAGCGTTGTATTCATTTGTGTGTTAGTCCGATATGCTAGTAGGTCGAGTCTACGCATGTAATTAGGTTGTAAATAATTTGAACATCATGTGCTATGCTAGTTACCTCGTGTATGTTACTAATAGGCTGACTTGTATGAATCATTTAGCATATCAACATGATTATCCTAATACATGCTACACCCGAATCTAGATCTACTTAGTTGCGAATATGTTTAGCTAGATATATCTAAATTGCTTTCGGTGAGTTGTTATTGTTGGTAAAATGTTATATTTGTTTGATATGTTATGTTTCCGTTTGTTTTCGATTTTGTGTATATGTTTAGCAAGGGCCGGCAGGATTATCACGGTTACCCAAGGCCTGGCCTTACAATCCAAGTGGGGAGGAACACTTGGGGAGTAAGGATGAACTTTGGCAAAGACATGTCAATGCATTTCAGATAGTAAGGTCGCTCCTTACTCGGTGAGTTTGGATGGACATCAGAATAAGGATGGAGGGTAAGTGGAGAACGGCACCAGCAACTCTTGGTTATTTGAACTCTATGCTTTGATTTTATATATGTGATATAGGCTTAATTCATTTATATGCTCACGATATATATTATGTTGCATCCATGTGTCACACGTACAATGCACCACATCCTCACTAAGTTGGACGAATAACTTATGCGTTTCTTTTATCATTCTTTCAGATGCAGGAGTCTCTAGTTATGATGGTTGAGTCATTGAGTCAGTTTCCGGGATCCAGTCCGTCGTTGAGGGATTGTCCCCTTTTTGTCATATTTGCTTTTGCTAATCTACTACTTTTGTTATCGCCTTGTTTTAAGGATGAATGATGTATTTTGAATATTGTGTTTATCTTTTTCGTAGGCTTGCGGGGTTACCCGTATGACCGTATATTTGCCTTTCTCCATATATAACGGAGCTAGTAGGCCTTTGGAATTTTTAATATGAATTTATCGCATGCTTTACATACGTCATCATGTTCAAAAAAAATAAATTTAGCAACTCTGTTGGGTTATCCCGCGCCGGGCGATCCCGAACTCCGGGTTGGGCCACATAGGACCCGACCCGGAGAGCGGGACGTCACAGAAGGTGAAGGGATCAAAAGATATTCAGCTTGTTTACAACCTAAATTTACACTTCCAAGCCGAATAACTGTTGCTAGGGATTCCATGAAACTTTTTTCTGATGAAAAGAAAAAACTTCGAAGTCTTATTATGTCAGAACGTGTTTGCCTTACTACAGATACACGGACCTCAATCCAAAATATTAATTATGTATGTCTCACTGCACATTGGATTGATAAATATTGGAAGTTGCAATTTTTTTTTTATGTTTTTGTGTCATTCCTAACCACAAAGGTAAGACAATAGGTAAAATGATTGAAACTTGTCTGTTGGATTGGAGAATAGACAAATTGTTAACTGTCACGGTTGATAATGCCAGCTCCAATGATGGTGCTATCAATTATGTGAAGAAGAACATTAAAGGATGGAAAACTACTGTCTTAGATCATGAGTTTTTGCATGTGAGGTGTTGTGCACATATTTTGAATCTTATTGTGAAGGAATGGTTAAAGCAACAAAATGAATCAGTTCTCATGATTTGAAATGCCATAAGATATGTGCGCTTGTCTCGGACTAGACTTCAAACATTCACAAAATGTGTAGATATAGAGAAGATTTCTAGTAAGAGTCTAGTTTGTCTTGCTATTGAAACTAGGTGGAATTCTACATACTTAATGCTAGAATCCACAACAAAGTTTGAAAAGGCTTTTCAGCGGCTTAAGGAAGATGACTCAAACTATAGGATGTATTTTGCGTTAGGTGATAAAGATAATGATGATGGTGATGGAAATCATATTGTTGATGATGAAGAGAGTTGTGAAAGAGGAAAGGTGAAAGAACGCAAATACACAGGCCCATCTAATGAAGAGGATTGGGATGCTGCTAGATCTTTTATAAAGTTTTTGAAGCTTTTCTATGATGTCACCTTGCAATTTTCTGGTTCTTTGCATGTGACATCTAATATGTATTTTCAAGAACTTGTGGCTGTCCAAACTAGATTGAAATCCTTGTCTAGACATAGTGATCCTAAAGTATGTTTTATGGCATTGAAAGTGCAGAGAAAGTTCACTAAATATTGGGAAAGCCTTGATACACTCATTCTTTTATTGTGTACGCTGCAACTGTGTTGGATTTGCGCTATAAACTGAGGTTTGAGATATTTTGTCTTAACCAAGGCTACGATAATGACAATAACTTGTCTAGTTTAATGGAAGAGCAAGTGAGGAAAGTATTGATTCGTTTGTGCGAGTATTATCAACATTCCATTCCTCGTCAAAATACTAAAAATATGCCTTCAAGCACAAATCAAACTCACATTAATGTTATGGACATGGATGATGATGTGGATGCATGCAACTCTTTAGCTTCTCAATTTGCAAGACAATTGGTTGAAGATGAAAGTAATGAAGTAAGTCAGAACTTACTAGATATTTGGAAGAAAAATGTGAAAGGATTGTTGAGTCCTTCGATATATTGAGGTGGTGGAAGGAGAACTCCACTAGGTTTCATATCCTCTCTCAATTAGCTAGAGATATTTTGGTTATTCCTGACTCCACTGTGGCATCGGAGTCAGCATTTAATACAAGTGGTTGTATCCTTGATCCATATCGAAGTTCTCTTAATCCTAAAATGGTTGAGGCTCTTGTGTGTTGCCAAAGTTGGTTAAGATCAAAACCAGTCACAATTGACATCCAATTATCAATGAGAGAAGTGTCCATTAAAGAAGTGGAGAAGTATGATGAAATTGTAAAAGGTAAATAACTAAATATATTGTTTCCTTGTTATTTTAATCTTTTCATTTATAAGAACTGGTGGGACTTAGTAAATTTTTCTACCATGAATCTAGACCAAATCCCATCATTTTCCCTAACCCTCCACCAAAGTTTATAGGAAAAGGCAGTAGCAACATCAGACAATCTCCTAATCCCTAGACCACCTTCTAAAGAGGGAAAACATATATTCTTCTAGGAAGACCAGTGTATCTTCTGACCAATAGTCTTACTCCAGAAGAATCTAGCAAAGAGCCTATCAAGCTCAACTAACAGACTAGTGGAAGGAAGGATAACCTGTAAGGTATAAGTGGGGATAGAAGTGAGCACACTTTTCAAGAGAACAAGCTTACCACCAGGGGAGAGGGACTTAGTCTCCCAACCAGTCAGATGAGATCTGATTTTAACCAGTAAGGGATAAAAAAGGGCCATGTTTTTCTTCCCTTTAAACAAAGGGGCACCAAGGTACTATAAAGGAAGACTATCCATAATAAAACCAAAAATGGTTTTAATATGTGACATGGATCTCCTATGACAACCCTTCCCAACAATAATCTTACTCTTCTGGGGGTTGACAGCCTGACCAGACACCCTAGAGTAGTAATCAAAGAAGTTCATGATTTTAGTAATAGCCTTGTATGTGGACTTTGCAAAAATTATGCAATCATCCGCATAGGCCAAGTGAGACACACAAAAACCCCCATTAGTGAAATATTGGATATCAGGATGGTCAAGAAACAACTTATTAAGACCCCTACTCAGAAACTCAGAAGCCAAGATAAACAAAGTGGGAGAAATGGGATCTCCCTGCCTAACCCCTCTCCTAGACTTAAAGAAGCCAGAAGGGTGACCATTAACAAGCACAAATGAGTAAGTATGTTCTACAGTGCATCTAATGAGGGCTATAAAGTGATCAGAAAAACCAAACTTCTTAGACACAACAAACAAAGAAGGCCAGTGAACTCTATCATATGCTTTAGCCATGTCAAGTTTAATAATCATATTACCACCTTTGGCCCTAGGGTGATTAATCTCATGCACAAGTTCTTTTGCCAGCAAGATGTTATCAGCAATAAGTCTATTCTGCATAAAACATGACTGATTCTCAGAAATAATCTTAAGAAGCACACACACAAGCCTATCATTCAAAATCTTTGAAAAAATCTTACAAGAGACATTACAAAGACTAATAGGCCGAAACTTAGACCAGCTAACAACATTCTGTACTTTTGGAAGAAGCACAATTGTTGTAGCAGTGATGCTTTTGGGAAGAGAAGAGACAGAGAAGAAATCTACTACAACATCAACTAGATCCTTCTTGACAATTTCCCAACAGGTTTGATAGAAGTGAGAGTTGAAGCCATCAGGTCCAGCAACACTCTCAAGAGCAATGCTGAAGACAGCAGCTTTCACTTCATCAAGGGAAAGGGGAGAAGTCAAAGCAACATTATCACATTGATCAAGGACAGAATGTATCAAATCAAGACTATCAACAACAAGATTAGGCTCAACAGTGGACAACATATTTTCAAAGTACTCAGCAGCTGAAGACCTAATGAGATTACAGTCAGTGGCCCAATTCCCATTCCCATCCTTAATTTTATGAATAACAAATTGCCCATTTCTTCTCTTAGGAAGATTATGGAAGTACTTAGTATTTCTCTCCCCCTCACCAGCCCATTTAATGTTGGTTTTTTATCTCCAATACTCCTCCTCCATTTTCAAAGAGGGGGTATGGAGAGCATTTAGCCTGTTTAACTCAATCAAGTTCACATCACTAGGATCATCATCAAATCTTTCTTGAGAAGCTTTGACAGCTGTGGTGGAACTATTAAGTCTTTCAAAAATGTTACCAAAAACAGTTTTGTTCCACCACCTCAATCTTTGCTTCATCCTCTGCAACTTAACTTTGAAATTAATAATACCATAAAGATCAGTGTTAACATCCCAACAATTCTTAACCACTTGCAAAAAACCTGAATGAAGGGCCCAGACACTTAAGTATCTGAAGGGTGTAATCATTGGGATATGCTTAAATTGAAAATTTAGTAGCATAGGGGAATGATCTGAAAGCATCATAGGAAGGAAATTAGCAACAATGGAATCAAACATCTCATGCAAAGCAGGATTAGCCAAACACCTATCTAACTTCTGCCAAACAAGGTTTATGTACCAAGTAAACTTGGAGCCAATGGAATCTAAATCAGACAGAGAGGAGTCAAGAAGACAATCAGAAAAGTCCCCTATAGAACTAAGATGAGGTGCATCCCCACCCTTCTTCTCAGAAGGATCTAAGATGATGTTAAATTCCCCCTGCAACAAGCCAAGGTTCACTAGTAAAGTTCCTCCTAAGCCCACCCCACAAATCTCTCCTTTGACTTCTCTGAAGCAATGCATACACACAAGTAAAGAAGACTACTTTAGGGAGAAGGGAAGAAGAAAAAGAAACATGCAAAAATTGAGGATGATCTTCAATAACAGTAACCATGTAACTCCCATCAAAGAACACTCACACCTTATTATTAGAATTGCTATAACACATGATCAAACTTCAAAATCTTCTTAAAATTCATGTCATCCAAAGAAACCATAGGCTCAATAACAACAAGAATCTTAATTTTATTAGCTTTTTTGATTTTCTTAACATTCAACTGGGATTTAGGTTTCCCAATCCCACGCACATTCCAAATCAAGATCATTGAGAAACATAACCATCCTCCCTAGTTCCCCCCTTCTTATCACCTAACCTCCTACTAGACCTCCTAGTACCTCTACCCTACCCATCAGAAACATGCATCCTAGGAAGAACAACCTCATGAACCACATCAATTTCCTGGAGAATTTTGGCCTCAAGGGACTTAGACATAAGAGGTCTAGACTCTGGAGACTCAGTCTCAGAAACATCTTGATCCTCCAGATCAAGATGATCGCTCACATTCAAACCACAAGTGGCCCAGGTGAAGAGAGCACATTAACATTTTCATCAACCTGTGTACGAAGGCAAGATGACGAGGCATTTTGCTACCGTAAGAGAGTCATAGTTACTCCTGCCATTCACCCGCGGTAGGTTGAATTTATTCACTTTGACATTCAGAGCACTGGGCAGAAATCACATTGCATTAGCATCAGCAGGGACCATCGCAATGCGGTTATTAGTGCGACCGGGTGCGGACGGCACTCGGTCCTCTGGATTTTCAAGGGCCATTGGGGGGTGCATTGAACACAACGCCACGTGTGGTGCTCTCTCAATCGTTGGACCCTACCTCCGGCTGAGCCGATTCCAGGTTGGGCAGGCTATTAAACAGAAAAGATAACTCTTCCTGAGGCCCTCGACATCTCTAAACTCCCTAACGTTGACGTCAGTCGTCGCGTCCCAGTTCAGGAATTTTAACTAGATTCCCTTTCAGAGCACGCTGTCACGGACTTGAATCTTTCATGTTTCGTGCGACACCTAGCCCCAAAATGCCCCTCGCGATCGTTCACGCCCTATGTGGAATTGACTAAGTCATCCTAAATCTTGAACAAGTAAGAAAGTGAGAAGTAGAGAAAGTACACAAGAGAACTTGAGAGAAAACTTAGAATGATTTAGTATTCACTTGATCTTGGATGATTACAAATGAAGTAAGAACCCCTATTTATACTTCCACCTCCTTAAATGAATGGTGGTGATAAATCCGATCTAACGATTGAGATTGATCCTCTAGACAATTCTACAACAAGCTACAATAGATCCGCCTGTCTAGGACTCGATCTTGGTACTAGTCCATAACGATCAAAGTCGAATCGTGATCCTATTAGTGAAGCAAATTCAATAAAACAACAACTGGTACCGTAGAGAAGTGGCCATAAACTAGAGAGTCTTGACCAATTTGAAAGATCATTTAATGTAGTTGAAATAACTGAATTTTCGGTTGTTCGATCAAATACAGGAAACTCAATGGAATTCATTACTTTTTCAATCTTTTTCTCCTTTTTCTTTTTATTGTCTGAATATTCCGGAGCTAAGACCATTCCAATGCTCCCTTTCGCCATGCATAAACTAAACCAACAATCAAGATAAGCACGAAAATTAAAGCTTCTATAAATGCGGATACACCCAATATATCAAAACTCATTGCCCATGGATAAAGAAAGACCGTTTCAACATAAAAAACAACAAAAACTAGAGCAACTAATTTTATTTTCGGATTAATTAAATTCATAAAAAAATTTAATTGAAATTATTTTATTTTATTTTCCCAAATTATGAATTATTTTATTTTTAGTTAAAGTAGGCTTGAAATTAATTTTTTTGAAAATTATTATTTTTCATAATCATACACGGAAAATAATTTAATATTATTTAATTTAATTTCATTTTAAAATTAATTAGATTTCGGAAAATTCTTTTATTTTATTTAACCCGCTTTTCTTCTCAAATTTATTTAAGTAATATATTTATTTTCAAAATATATTTATTATTTAAGTTAAATAAACATTTTATTTTACTGAAAAATGGGTTTATTATTTATTTTTCAGAAAATAATTATTTATTTTTTTATTTTATTTTTGAAATTATTCATTATTTTTCTTTTTTCAGAATTTAATGTTAAATAATTATTAAAATTAATTTCAATATTTACAATTTTAATTTCAGAATTTATTTATTAATTTTAAAATTATTTTTAAGTTTATTTAATTTTCTAAGTTTAATATTTAAACATAATTGAGAAATTATTTTAATTATATTTCATCTTATTTTCACAAATAACTTTCATATTTTCTAAAAATACTTATCGTTAACTATATCCTTTTGCAAATATTATTAAATATACTTCAAACCCTTTTCATTTAAATAAGTTTATTTAAATAATTCTTCTATTTTCAAAAATATATAATATTTTTCAAAATATATACTTAAAAATTATTATTACAGTTTTCAAATTTATTTTGTAATTTAATTAGGTATTATGTATTATTATTATATTTCAGAAATAATTTATTCATTTATTAATTCTTTTTTTTTTTAGTAAGAGTTGTGGACTGTTGCTTAATTGGGTCTGTTACTTAACCTGGCCGCTGCACAGTGGCCGGAGTTTGTTGCCGGAGGTGGTGTGGCTCCGGCCACCTCACCAAATATACATAAATACCCCCTCTATTTTTCAGATTCTTAAAAAATAGCCCCAAATAAAAGATGAGAATCTTTTTAAAACCCAAAAACATTCACAAATTTTAAATCTTTCATGAAAATTTTATAGATCTATAATGTAACATATTCTTTTGTAATTTTACACATGTTATCTTTGGGAATAACATACTTTTGTTTTAAAAAATTCAAAAAATATTATTTCATGGAGAAAACATAGATCTATTATAAACCTCAACAAAATCAACTATCAAATTACATGTAAATGTAAAACTATTTTTAAACCCAAATTACAATCATCATTTAATCTGAAATTTAAAATTATTATATGAACTAAAGTTTTAAAGTTTTCTCCCAAAAATAAAACTACACTTATAAGAGAATTTTGAGGTTACCAAAACTCCTTGCGGGTGGTTTCGGTGGTGGGTGGGTGGCAGTCCGGCGGTGGCAAAATGGCAGCGGTTGTGGTGGTCCAGTTGCGGTGCTACGGCAGCGGTGGTGAGGCAGTACGAGTGGTGGATTCTCCTTCCACTTACTTTTCCTCCTCCCACTTAGTTCATTTTCTCTCAGACTTGAACTCTTCATCTCCTCTCACCCTCTCTCTCTATAATCTTATCTCAAACTATGGATACTAAAGTGCAAATGGGTGAAGGGAAATCTGAAAATGAGAATAGAAAGGTGTTTATATACACCTTAAGAAAGTAGAAAGACATAATTAGTCTTCAAAAACTACCCAATGCATGTCCACCTTGGGTATAGAATGGCATGCTTGGCGCCACCCTAGGAAAGTTATAAAGGCTCTCCTATCAGCTGCAATCATATGGGCGGAATTTGCACTTTGCCCCTTGATATTTTGGTAAAGTGCATTTTTGCCCTAAAAATTATTTATTTTGCACAATTAAGTTCAAATATTTTTCAAAAGAGTTATACTATTATTTTAAAGTATTTTTGTGTTTCTAAACCATTTCAAAGTTAATAAGGACATAGGAGATAGCTAAATTGTACATTTTAACCCAAAGTAACACTTGATTTTGAAAAATAAGATATATTGGATTAAATATTCAATAAAATACAATTGAATGTCCGAAATTTACACCTTCCACAATTTTAAAAGGATGCTCATCTAGAACAATCATTTCAACTAATTTCATCCAACATTTCATAAGAATAGCTCATAGTTTTAAGAGTAACACAACCATTACTATTGCCCTCTTCTTTAGTCTCAAAAGCAAGTATTTTTGCTTTCCATCAACAAGCCTATAAGGATGTCGCTTGCACTGAATTTCCAAATGGTTTATTAAGTTACCTGTGCCATGTACTTTTGAAGGAGCTGCATAATCACGACCACAATACTTACAAACTGCCCTTCGGTCTTCATTCTCCCCGATCATATCAAAATGTCCCATACCCAAGAGTTTTTCCTGCTTTCAATCCCAGGACCTTGTGTGTTTTGCTCCTTGGGTGGAATCACTTTATTTATCTCGGTACCTTGTGTGTCTTGTTCCTTAGGAGGAATCACTTTATTTTTTGTGGTTCTTTTCCTTTTCCGAGAAGTAGCAGGCTCCCAACGGATTGGTCCAGAAGGTGGTTTGGCTACTGATTTAGGTTCATATATGCTTTGTTGCTCAACAGTGAAATTAATGTTCTGAGTTTTGTGTGTTTCAACAATATTACTTCTGTCGTCCATCTATAAAGTTAAATCCACACATAAAGAATACAAAATAAGAAATAGTCGAACTACTATATAACTATGATTTATTAATCAAGTTTACAAAATAAATTTCATTAAAAAAATGTAAAAAAATCATTGTGGATTTATTTTATGTTTATTTCACTTTCATATTAAATTTTCAGTATAGGTGGGTTTTAACTATAAAAACCCGATACCCGATACCAGATCATTCGGGTGTCCGAATTTTCAACCGTTGATGAATATTATAACTTTAAAATCGGCGGGGTAACAGGTGGATCGGGTCTGGTCGGGTCTGGCGGGTATATGTTCACCCCTATCGGACAACATGGTTCATTAAATAAACCTGACAGATTCGTACAACAACAAAGACTAAATAGTGCAGAGCTGCGTGCATCATTTATAGTCTTTGGAATTCAGTAGAAAGAGATAAGGGTATTCCTAGAATTGTGGGATCTTTCAACGGCTAGAATTGCAAGTCTCCCTATAAATATCATTCAATTTAAAGTGAAGAACTCAACCCGAGAACAATCAAAGCAATCAAGTGAAAGCATTCATATTCAATCTGTCCAAACCACTAAGTTGTTCTAAGAGACCAGTTTAAAAGAGTTGAAGAAAAACTTGAGGAGTTTTGAGAGCAACCGATAGTTGTTTTGTGAGTTTATATCTGAGAGATTTAAACTTCTTTCGTGAGCTAAGAGCTTAGAGAATTTCCAAATGAAATTTTTCTATTTACATTCGTGTAAAGGTTCTACCTGAGCTTAGAATTTGTAAAAGCCAAGTGTTGTATTGAACTGAGAGTTTAGTGCATTGTATTCCAACATATTAAGGAAGAAGAGTGGATTAGTGGGATTACACCACCCTTGAACCACTATAAATTATGTGTTCTTTAAATTTCTGCATTTACGTTTGCATTCCATATGAACGGACTAGTCATCTGTTAGGTTTGATTTTAAGGACTTAAAAGAATTTTGAAAGAAGTGAAACTATTTTGTGTTAACGAAATATTGTTCAAGTAAAACGTTTGATTAAAACTCCTTTTATTCCTCTGCATACTCACAAACTCTGATTTGATTAACTGTTTTGTACTAATTGAACTAAGAACATCAAATTAGTTATTCATCTATCAGCCAAGTGTGGATAGTTGAGTGATTACCCATCTATTTAAAGAACATCAGAGTACACTGCACATCTGAAGTTTTTTTTTGTGAAAGATTTGAAAAATTTTAAAATACCCCCTCTAGACCCTTTTGATCACTTAGGACCAACATGATTTATCAGTCTTCCACTCTCGAGCTCCTTTTAAAGAATTCGTTGATAAACGTATACTTGCTTCATACCTACTTCGGGTCTCAATCCGTTGAGTTTGTAGTGAATTGCATGAATTCATCTTCATTCATTTGTGATCACATTGTAATCGGTTGATCGTATTGAAATCTCATTTCTACATCGAAACTCCCATATAGAATGTTGTTTCCATCAAAATTGTTGAATCGTATTTGATATATCATCTCTAAATCAAATCTCTCATCGAAACAATTATTTTTATTGAGATCAAATGATCATATTTGAAATCTCACTTCTAGTTTCAATTTGATTTGTAATCACATTGTATTGTAATTGATCGAGTCATATTTGAAATCTCACTCTACATTGAAACTTCATTATATTGATTATCCTTGTTCATTTGAGATTCCTAAAATGACAAAATATTATAATCTTGGAACGTATCGGTAATTGTTAAATGATTGATCGATCCACAGGGGACGCCCTTGAGTAATTATATCAATGGGCCCGGGGTTGAACAAATCGCAACCTTTCAGCATTCTCCCGCGGCCTCGGGACGTCATAGCTCCCGCAGCCACGGGGCTAGGCAGAGAGTTCCCGTGGCCGCGGGACCTTAGGGCTCCTGCTGCCGCGGGAGTCTGGTCCTGCTTTTCCATACTTCCTTGCGAGTAGCATATCTTCTAACTCCGAACTCCGATTGCGGATCCAAGAACTCCATAGCGTAGCTAACTTCCTCCTCTACATCATACTAAAATTTCAGCTTCATTGGAACATTTATCAAATATTTATGCTTGTTGAAGTGAACAGCTATCTACGACTATTGCACCACTTGCTCCGAATTTTTCTCCTTTTGATCGGCATCCTTCGGGTTCTCCTTCGGTCATTGCGCTCTTATTCTTAGGTCCTACAAAAGCCATGGAAAGCACGGAAATCAATGACACAACAACGAAAACACGACACAAAGAACAAACGACACGAAGAAACACAAAAGAAGAAAAAACACCCAAAAACACATGACACCTTAAAGACAAACAATAATTTTGAGCTTGAGAGTGCTATAATGTCGTTTTCACGTCATTATCATCTCCTATTGTGAATTGAATTCACATGCTTTCTGAGCCTAATTTATGTAGTTTCTGAGAATGTTGGGATTGATTCGAGTCATTTTAGGTAGTTTTGCATATCATGGACGAATTGGTTTGATATTAGATAGTTTTGATATTTTACTCTAGATGTGCAGGCTCTTAGGTGAATTTCTAAAGCAGTGAAGATTCCCTGACTGTGTGGAATAAGAACGAGCAAATAAGGAGTCAAGGAGATGATTTGGAGCAAAGAAAATTCAAGGAAAGATTCAAAGAAGTCAAGTAGTGCAAGAACAATGAAGAAATAATTTACCAGAGATATTACTACTTATAATAAGGATCACACCACTTTCATGGAAGATAATCCAATGAATCTGAATTTTGGATATGTTATATAGGAGTGAGTTATCTACGTTACTGACTTTACGGATCCGAATTTGGAGACCGAATGATAAATATATGTCAGTCGCAATAATGTCGCGCAGACCACCGGCACCGCCATTTTTCATGACCGCCGCGACGGAATTCTTGGGCAGTGAGTTTCCGCCACCGCCACTTTTATGATCACCGCAGCGGTCATGCCCTGAACAATCCAAAAATTTGCATTTTTGCTGAATTTGAGTTGTAAACTTCCCCCAATATCTTAACCTAAATGAACCTCCCAAACACTTTCCTATACAATTTCCACCTCTTTAAACACCTATAAAAGGTCTTTATGGCACACATCAAAAGACACAACCTTTTACCACCACTCTTCATCACTTTTAGAGAAACACCAGAGAGAGAGAGATTTTAGTGAAATCCCAAGTACGTTGGAGGAAGTTATGTGGACAATCAAAGACGGACATAAGCCTTTCTGAAGTCTGACAAACTGAAGAAGGCGTAGTTGCAGATCTATTTTGTCAGGGAGTTTTACATCATAGTTATAGTACTTTTCCGATTTGCCTATGAATATGAAGTTATGTATCTTTACAATTATGTTTGTTTATCTTTCCATTATGACTAGTTAAATCTAGTCATTAGGGCTAGGGAATTATTGAACTATGTATTGGATTATTACCTTTAAGTTTATATGGATATTTATGTTTGGCGTAACATGTATGATTCCTTAAACTTGTCACGTCTATGCAGTTTATGCATGAATAACCACCGTCACCATATCTGGTGTAGGATTAGATATGTGTAGGTTATTGTTACTGTTTGTGGATTACAATGTAATCGCTTGAGGACTAGGTACGGTCTGGATATATTTATTCGATGATCCCATACACCTTTAGGTTAGGATTTAGTAATCCTTTGTTCTATCTATCAGGATGATGCATTAGTGCAGTAGTACGTGTAGCGACTTGGAGTGTTTTGACTGAGATTAGGTTGTAATTCGCTTAGCGGGGTAACATATTAATTGAATCCTTGGGTAACATAATAATTAGGTTAAATGCATATAATCAAGTTAGTAATTTAATCATAGTGAAGTAAAATCCTATGCCTTCAACTACTGATCTAATCTCTCGATTATCTGCTCTTGGTTAGTTAGTTAGTTTAGTTAATGGTTTAATTAATTGCTCTTGCATCCTTAGTTTAGTTAATTGCTTTGAAACAACAATCATCTATGTTACTTGTTTACTTGCACTCTTGATGCGTTAATTCGACTTAAGATAGGAATAAGAATTAATGATTTCTTTAGTCAAGTCCACGTGGGTACAATATTCAATCTTAAGATCAATTTTTTACTTATCGACACGTGCACTTGCGTAAATTGTCTTGCGTAGTTACGAAGACAACATCTCCTCGAAAGTACCCAATTGGATTCAGCCCCACCCACCCCCCCTCCCCACGGTACCCCCGCACACATAGAGTTGGAGGTTTGCTATGTCGAGGTTGAATCGGCATGAGTTCGGACATGGCTAAACGTTATCGCAAGGTAGCGCCCTGATTTTGGAGGCATAAGGTGATATTGAGCCGAGAAGTCGAGAGGCAAAAAAAATAAATGGAATGATTTATTACTTGATCGATATTGTTCCACATCTAAACCAATTAATGTTTTTGTTCTGAAATGATTTATTACTTGATCGATATTGAGCCTTTCAGATCTTCAGATTGTTGCATCATAAGTTATTCACCTTATTTCTTGATGTTCAATCGTTCAACTTTAATTATTGATCTTTACATCTTAATTTGGAATTGTTATTTTCACAGCCACGATCGTTTATTCATTAAATAGCAAAAATTGTATCCTTGTTACTAATGATTGAATTGATAAAGACAATTAATTTCCTAATGTTTTCACTATCTTTAGTCTTAATTGATTCAAATGCTTCTTTTACAAGACTTATTGTATCCATGGAATATCACATTCATCTGGTCATAGATCATCTCTCTTAATTATTGAAGGAATTTATTTTTCAGATCATATTATAAGGTAAGTATATAGTAGCAGAAATATAAAATAACACCATAAGCACTATATATATGGCTTCTTTTATCATAATAATAATTATGTTATTCCAAGAAAATTCATTAATAATGTCTAGCTTTAACAGTCCAAAACTTTAATGAAACTTCCATGTAATAAACTTAATCAGCAATTAGAATGCTAATTAAACATAATTAAGTCATGGAGTTTTGCCACCTCCTCCTTTCTTCCCTCTAGGATCATGCTTGGGATTATGAATTGCATAGTCATAATCCAACACCGTGTCCAATCCCATAAGCTTTCTTGAATATTTTAGGACATTTCCCTGTTATAAACATTAATCCGACACTAAAATAATTGTACAATTTGTTTCAAAATGTTATTGCAAAATAACAAAAATAAAACCTTATAGTTAGATATCTTCTAATGTTACCTAAAAGATTGCATATTTAGTGTCACATCATTGATCTCTCAAGACTTTTGGTCCAACATTTTATAAAATACTTTTGGTCACCTTGTCTTCTTTGGGACCAAAATGCTAAATATAAACTATCATATGGACCAAAAAAAATATAAAATATATCAAGAAATTGGTATCAAAAGTGCATATTTGTAAACTGCAGGTATAAATAAATTGGGAACAAAATTACAATTTTTTAAAGTACGGAATCAAATGTAATGAGGTCCTGTACTTTACAAAATTGTACTTTTGGTCCCAACTTATTTATACCTTCACTTTACAAAATGCACTTTTAATATGATGAGGTCCAGTCTTATGAGACTAAAAATCCAATTTATGTTTGGTTTTATTTTATTGCAAAAGAACATGTTATATACTAATTACCTTATGTGGCAAAAGGACAGGGTTTAAATCAACGCCATAGCCCTCAATTGTGCCTAAAAAATGGGATCAAAGAACTAAGATTATATTTTTTTTTTTTCACTTTTTAATAAATTGTACTAATAAATGCAAATTTGAGAATTACTCACCTGTATATTGACACATAAATATCAAGAGAAAAACTAGAATAGAAGCATTTGTTCTTGGATTCATGGCTGTTTTGATATATGTATTTAGACTTAGTTGAATTTAAACCATGGTATTTGATATTTAAAGGGAGAATGGCCATGAAAGATGATGCTTCTAGTGCAACCCACCCACCCAATATCACATAAAAATGATATGATGAAATGCATTACTAAAATATAAGTCAACTTCACAATATGTACATGTTACATCAAAATAGAAGTCAAATACTAACAGGTGATTGATCTAATGGAAATGATTGATCTCTACAAAGTAGCGAATCCAGGTTCGAATCTTTGTTGGAAGAAATTCCCCTTAAACGTGTTCGACACGCATAAAAAAGGATTAAATACATCAAAAATAAAAAAATAAAAAATAAAAGCCAAATAGTACACATATGTATGTGGACATGAATTTTGTTTAAGTCAACCTTTGCATGGCTCAAAGCACTTGCTAATTTTCAGTTTGGCTTTTAATTTTCACTTTTCACCACTCACCTTATTATAAGTCATCCTGCTTTTCTGTCGATTTTTCTAATTTGAACTCATTTATTAGTTGTGCCAACAATTAAATAAAAAATTTCACTAAAAGTTACACCAATTAGGTGTATTATGATGCACACTAGATTACTATTCTCTGTGTGAGTTCAAATTTTCAATTTAATCTTTCAAAAATTTAAAGTAACAACTTTTCAGACAAAGACATACCAGATAATTCTGTAACGAAGGATTTCAGGACAGGGATGGACCTAGACGACTTTTAATGGGGAGCCAAAGATCTTTTTGGTAGCAAACTCGATATGTTTTTGATGTTTTTATGAAATGACAAAAACTAAAAGTATCAAAAGTTGAACGTTTCAAGTGTTTTGAAATGATCTATAATATATATTTATCATTATAAAATACATAGTTAACCGAAATGTACCATTGGTATTTAATTTATAATGCATTTAAAACATTATATATCCTATAGTTAATTCTAACACAAAGGTTGTGCTAGTATATATATAATTATATATATATAATGCATATCATATTCATTATCAGATAACAAATACTATATGTTAAAAATAATTTTAAATTTGTCAATATTCATAAAATGAATGGTAACATATTTGTTTAAATTAAAGAAATTATTATCTTTTTGGACCCTACCGATAATTAGTCCATTTGAGTTATGCATTTGATTACATAACATCCAAAAATAATTGAATATGTATAAATAAAATAAAATAAAAAAGTGAATATGACTATATAATGTCGGAAGAAATTGAATTTCCACAAAAATATGACTATATAATGTTCAAAAAGAAAAGTTGAATGTCATGAATAAATACAAGTATATATTTTCTTAAATAGATGAATTTCATGAATAAATACGACTATAATGTCCAAAAGAAATTCGAAGTTCCATTAAAAAAAAGAAGGAGTGAAGTTAAATCCCATAAATATATGACTATATTATAGTGTTCAAATAAATTTGAATTTATATCAAAACATTTTAAAGCAAACAAATAATGTGCCTATTAAGGATGGAACTTGGCACATCACCAAACCTGAATGAGATCCTAAGTCCTTCTCTCTATACTTGCATATTCATATATATATAGAATTGTTTTTTCTGGCGAGACCATGCCCACGTGCCCAAGGGGATCCGCCCCTGTTTCAGGTTGAGTAAGATAAATACTAATGAAGAGGAAATTGTATTTTTTTATACCAAATTTTCACTTTATATATTTTGTACCATACTTTTGAAAAAATTACATTTAAAGATAAATACTAATGAAGATGAAATTGTATTTTTTATACCAAATTTTCACTTTATATATTTTGTACTATACTTTTTGAAAAAACACATTTAATATCATGATTTCACCCCCCTCGACATATTTTCTTTTTCCGTCAAATTTTGGACGGAAAACCGCCATAACTCCTTCGTTACAAGGTCAAATTTTGTGTTGTTTATATGATGGAAATCTCTTGACGAGATATTTCTAACGGTACAAGTTTCAGTTAATGAAACACAATAAATAATCCGCAGAGATTTAACAAAGTTTCGGGATATTAATCAAAATTAAATCATATCTCATAATCTACAAGGAATCATGCCACAAAAATTTTCAGGTTTCATATAGGGCACATGAGCATGCCATTTTGGTGACCTAACGATTGTTTCTGTTCAAAATTTATGGAGAAATAAAATGTGTCGAGGGTGATGAAATCATTGTATTAAATGTGTTTTTTCAAAAAACATGGTACCAAATGTACAGATGAAAGTTTTGTATGAAAAGTCCAAATTCCTTTGTTAATGAAAAATTCATATATCGTCGTGAAGAGTAGTCATGGCTCAAATCAACATTTCACAAAATTGAGGGACTCTTATGTTCACGCCCATAAAGGGTTGCTACTGCTAACGTTGATTCCTCTTTTTCTTTTTTCTTCTTTTTTTTTTTTTTTTTTTGATAAAAAGAGAAATTTCAAGTCGTCGCACATATTAATTCACTCTCTTAATAAAATATTCGCCCCTACCAACATTCAAATCAATTTTCTAGTGAATATATATGCTATGGTAATATTACCATTTCTTCATCTTATGGAAGAAAAAAAAAGAACTATACTTGGTGCACAAGGTGAGTTATGAATCATGATTTTTTTTATCATGATTTGGCCATGTGAACTACATTGGGTTCATTTCATGAATAATATGAAATGAACCTAAGATTTTTTTAACTCTTTAAACTTTTAGTGCAATTTGACTTGACAATTTTACCAAATTCCATCTTTAACCCATGGTGCTTCTGATCCTCATACTTTTGCATTCTTCACTTTGATGAATAAATTTCGGACGAGACAGAAATGGACATTGGCCTACCAAAGAAATCAATGTGAATGAATAGTTATCCTTGGGTTGAATTTTTTTGAGAGACATTAGTGGTGGCACTATCAAAAGGTAGACATGTAAAACAACATGACAACATAAATTGAAGGATATTTTTTTTTTTTTTTTAGAATGCATCAGCAATCATTAATTAAATCAGAAATTATTTCAATAAATGCCCAAGTATAAAAAATTATAAATAATAAATCACTACCAAATACTAGTATAAAACTAGAGGAAAAACCACATTAATAGGAGTACTTGAACTCAAGACCTTTTGAGGGATCTCATTACTACATCTACATGAACACGATGAGATTTATAATTGTGTTAATTAAGATAACATATGGTTGTCTTTACTAATAAAATACATATGGAGGTTGTATTTTGTAATAAACTCCAAATAGACGCTACAAATACCCTAAACAATATGAGGATCCTAAGCAATAACCATTAATAGTAAGGTTAGATGAATCTAATGATTAATGAACTTAAAAGGTGTTTTGCGTCAAATATTTAATAATATGAGGATCCTAAGCAATAACCATTAATTACATATAAGAGTTATGTGCATGTTTTCCTTAAGACGATAGGTGATTCATAAATTTTACCTATTAATACCGAAATGAGTATCAACGAGTGATTAATCTAGTGAAAATAACATATAGTTGTCTTTACTAATAAAATGCATGCAGGTTGTATAATTTTGTAATAAACTCCAAATAGACGCTACAAATACCCTAAAAAATATTTGTTACTAATATATATGATTTTGTATAATATTTTATGATAATAATAGATTAATAGTAGGGTTAGATGAATCTAATGAATTGAACTGAAAAGGTGTTTTGTGTCAAATATTTAATAATACGAGGATTTTATGCAATGACCATTACAATTTCCAATTTTCAGATGAGAGTTATGTGCATGTTTTCCTAAGACGATAGGTGATTCATACATTTTACCTATTAATGCCGAAATGAGCATGAACGAGTGATTAGTCTAGTGAAAATGACTAGTTTACACAATATGGCGAATCATGTTTAAATCTCTGCTGAAAGAGTTTTCCGCATAATGTGTCTAATACATCTCAAAAGAAATTAATTTAAGACTATCATGACTAGAGTACCTTTTAAAATAAAATATATACAGGTTAGATTCATATTTTCTGAGATCCAAATATGTTACCCTTTCTCGAGTCTTATTCATTCACAACTGACACCAAACGGATGTCTTCGCCATCTATATCTAAAGATTCTATACTATTTAAAAGAGATTATTGCATTTTTGGTGCCATAACAATAGCCCACTATCGTTTCTATACCATAACTTTTCGGGCTGTCACATTTGCTGCACAACATCAACTTCGTATCAATGGCAATTACGGTACCAATTAAGGCATAATTTAAAAATTGGCCCGAAATCCACGTGCGGTCATGTGACATGAAAATCGAGAATTTTGACTCTTCAACGCCTTTTTCATTAAGAAAAAAAACAAAAATCCCAACTTTTCCTATAAAATTCACCAAACATTCCCTTAACCTATTAAATTGGTACCCGCCTTCTTCTTCTTCCCCAACTTTTCCTATAGGATATTTTTATTTGGGGATTAAGGAGTTGGGGAAGAAGAAGAAGAAGGCGGGTACCAGCTTAATAGGTTAAGGGAATGTTTGGTAAATTTTATAGGAAAAGTTATGATTGTTTATTTTTTTTATTTTTTATTTTTATGAATAATGCGTTGAATGGTCAAAATCCCCAATTTTCATGTCACATGGCTCGCATGTAGGGGGTAGTTCAGCCCAATTTTGAAATTGGACCTCAATTAGCACCGAAATTGCCACTAATGTTGAAGTTATGGCATCAAATGTATCAGTTGGAAAAGTTATAGAATAGAAACGTCAGTGGGCTATAGTTGTGGCACCATAAATGCAATAATACCCTATTTAAAAAGAGATGAAATATTGAGGAGAATGAGACTATGACCAAATTTAATTCAAAGAAATTTAGTTCAACAAAAAATGATGATGAGTAAAGATGAACGTCGGCCACTAATTGATCACAGTGGCTGCACCTAAGGTTTGAACATATGGATTGGATTGTGTGATGCGAAGGTTATGATTGTGCATTCATAGTAAGTACATTATATTTATGTACTTATGTTATATGGATTCAAATTTTAATAGTAGTAAAAATATTACAATAAGGCCATCTCTAGCCGAGGTTGGAGGCAAGCTGACGGAACTCCCACCTGAGGGCAGGCAGGCAGGCAACTCTTGGTTGCATGTAAATGGCGGTCACCTTTTAATTGTTTTTTTTTTTATTTATAAAAAATAATTTATATGTGTGTAAAATATTGTAAATTTTTTGTAATTATTTGTGTAAAAAAATGGTCAATTTTATTTCATTGGTCAAATTTTTTATTTTAAATAATATATATATATATACTGTGTGTAAAAAATTGTAAAATTTTTATATAACTTGTGTAAAAAAAATGGTAAATTTTATTTTATTGGTCACATTTACACATGCGCCGGTTATTAGTTTTTTTTTTAAATTATTCAGTTTCGTAATATAAATATTGTACGCATTTTTTTTTTTAGAATAAATACATTGTACTCACTTGAGTCCATAAAATTTCTCGCTATACAATTGTTGATTTAATTAATTTTCCAAGCTTGAATATAGGATTTAGAGAATTTCGTGAATTAATAAAAAGGGTACCATTGTGCCAATGTAATAGATCAAACCCTCTGTCACGTTTTTTTGGAATTATACCTAATAATTTAATTTGTGATAAGTGTTTCATAGTAAATATATACTTTCAAGTACAATCAAAATAGATTCATTAATAAGTGCGATAGAACACAAGTATGATGAAGATGCTTTTAACGCAAGGTGGTTGGACCAAGTGGTAGTGACTTGATAATCCCCAGATGCGAGACTCAAGTTCGAATCCTACTGGAGATATCACACTGGGGAGGACCTATACCATTACAACTCTTCGGTCCGAGCTGTATACACAAAGTCTAGTAGATAAAAAAAAAAAAGGATGAAGATGCTTTGACGTCAAACTCCACTAATTTGTTTAGTACAAAAAGTAGAAATTGACATAAAGTTCGCTACCAAAATTAAAATTCTCTCGAATAATATGTCTAATTTTATATCACATAAGGTTAAATTGTTCATTACGCTAATCACAAATGCGTAACTTGCCAAAAATTTACCGTAGATTTATTGGTCGTTAAGATTATATTTATTTGTTAATTAGGTTTTGGCAAGTAAAATTAAAATAAATAGAAAAAATGAGTGCTCAAATTTGAATTTGACATGAAATAATATCTTGATATTTCCTTATTGCTATATAAATGAGTTTGAATCATGTAAAAAATGAACTTTGAAGCTGAGAAGATGGGTGCAAAAAGACAATTAATGTTTCAATCGTTAAAAAGAGTGCCGAATAGCAGTTGAGGTCACTAAATCACTGTTCAATTGACACACACTGTTAGTTTGGAATGCTGATCAGAAAATTATTATTCTTATTTGCTTTTATTTTTGTGAAAAATTGAACATTTTCTTGATAATTAAGGCCAACATTATAATCCTAATTGGTTTTTTTATTTTTTTTATTTTTGGGCCAAATGAGGTCGCAACCCTTTGGTAAAGAGAGGTCAAGAATCATAGGTTATGAGTTCAATTCACACTAATATGGATTTTTTAATAATTTAATATTATTGTTTTGTGATTGCTTTTCTTCATAATTTGATTAATGACCGTTTCTGTAATAACAAAAAATTGACTTATTTTTCTTAAGAGAAAAAGGTGGAGAAATGGCTCTTTGTGTAGAGGTTGGGCAAGTCACAATCTGAGCCGAAACGAAACCCATCCACAAATTAAATTAGCATGTGTCCCGTTTTAGATTCCTTATTGTCATGATTGTATGTGAATGCACTGCATCCCTAAACTGTTTACTAGTGCTAAACAGTTGCACATGCGCGTTATCCGTCCAATTTTTAACGGAAAATGTAAAAGTGTCCAAAGTTATGAAATGTGTTTTTTGAAAAAGTTTGGTATGAAAAGTATCGAGTTGATAAATATTTGGTATGAAAAGTATTTTTTCCTCCTATTTAAAAGGGATTATTGCATATTTGGTGCCATAACTATAGCCAACTATCGTTTCTACCCCATAACTTTTTGGGCTGTCACATTTTGTACCACAACTTCAACATCATTGGAAATTACGGTGCCAATTGAGGCTTTCAAAATGGCCCAAAATCCCCCCACATGCGGGCCGTGTGATATGAAAATTGCGAATTTTGACTATTCAACGCCTTTTTCATTAAGAAAAAAACCAAAATAAAAAAATCTCAACTTTTCCTATAAAATTCACCAAATATTCCCTTAACCTATTTAATAAGTTAAGGGAATGTTTGATGAATTTTATATAAAAAGTTAAGATTTTGAATTCTGGTTATTTTATTTTATTTTTATTTTTATGAAAAAGACGTCGAATGATCAAAATTCTCAATTTTCACGTCACATGTCTGCACGTGGGGGGAGTTCGGGTCAATTTTAAAATTGGGCCTCAATTAGCACCAAAATTGCCACTGCTGTTGAAGTTGTGGCACAAAACGTGCCAACCCAAAATGCTATAGGGTAGAAACATCAGTGGGTTATAGAGTGGCACAAAAATGCAACAACACCCTATTTAAAAAGAGATGAAATTTTGAGGAGAATGAGACTATGACCAAATTTAATTCAAAGAAATCACCAACAAAAAATGATGAGGAGTAAAGGAATAAAGATGCTCGTCGGCCACTAATTGATCACAGTGACTGCACCTAAGGTTTGAACATCTGGATTAGATTGTGTGATGCGATGGTTATGATTGTGCATTCATAATAAAATAAAATCCTTATGACCCGTTTGTTTACTCGGGTGTATTTTATTTTATTTTTATTTTTAGGAAAAAAATGTTGAATTATCAAAATCCCCAATTTTCATATCACATGATCAGCACGTGAGTATAGTTCGGGCCAATTTTAAAATGGGGCCTCAATTAGCACCGAAATTGTCTCTGTCGTTGAAGTTGTGGCACCAAATATGCCAGCCCGAAAAGTTACACGTAGAACCGTCAGTGGGCTATAGTTGTGACACAAAAAATGCAATAATCTCCTAAAAAGAGGTGAATTTTTTAGGAGAATGAGACAATGACCGAATTTAATTCAAAGAAATCAACCCCCCTAGTCAGCTGGAGACGGAACTCCTCCTGAGGGCAGGCAGGCAACTCTTGGACGCGCTCGAATTGCGGTCACCCTTTAATTGTTTTTTTTTAGTTTTATTCATAAAAAATAATTTATGTGTATGTAAAAATTATGGTAAAAATTCTAAAATTTTTGTAATACTAGTGTAAAAAAAATGATCAATTTTATTTCATTGATCAAATTTTTATTTTAATATATATATATATATATATATATATATATATATATATATATATATATATATATATATATTGTAAACATTTTGTATAACTTGTGTATAAAAAATGGTAAATTTTGTTTTACTGGTCACGTGTATTTTTTAAAATAAAAAATATATATTATTATTATTATTGTAATTATTAAGTGAGAGTGGAGAAAATTTGAAATTGGATTGTTGATTCGGTTGGAGATGATAGACTCAGTAAGACAGAGAGGTAGACAAAAGGAAGGAGTTGTCTGCTTCGACTGGAGATGCCATAACATAAATTTATGTACGATGGTACGGATGCGCTGGTTACTAGTTTTTTTTTAAAACTATTCAGTTTCGTAATATATACGTTTCACGCACTTTTTTTCAGAATAAATACATTGTACTCGCTTGAGTCCGTAAAATTTCTCTATATACTTTTGTTGATTTAATTAATTTTCCAAGCTTGAATGTCGGGTTTAGAGAGTTTCGTGAATTAATAAAAAGGCTACCATGCCAATGTAATAGATCAAACCCTCTGTCACGTTTTTTGGAATTATACTTAATAATTTAATTAGTGATAGGTGTCTTGTTGGTCCCAATGTTGTTATAACGAGGTCTAGAGGGTGGGGTGAATAGACCTTTAATCTTAAAAACTTTTATTTCTTTTCCTATAAGATGAGTTCGCTTATTAGCAGTGTAAGACGACTAAGTTGTTCTTGCACTCAGCTTATCAGCAAAGTAGACTACTTAGCTGATTCAGCTTATCAAACTTATATAATCAGAGTTTCAAATAATGATGCAGCGGATAATGTAAGTGTGTTTTTTTTCAAACAATGTTCTCAACTCAACTTAATCTTTTCAAAACATAAATAGAGTTTTATCCCAAGTTAGAAATTCCTCAATTTAAAAGACTCTTCTTTAAAACGATTTACTTAGTTTATGAAATATGCAATGCAAGACAAGTAAAGTAAATCACACAATGAATTTTTATAGTTGTTCGGCAGGAACAAATCATCTTAGTCTACTCTTCTAAATCACAAAAATTTAGGTTATACTAGAAACACAAAGTAACCAGTACAAAACTTAAGCTTTTACAACACATGATAAGCCTCAAGTAGAACACTCAGTCCCCAAGTAATTCACTCAGAAAAACCTACTCTAATGCACTCAGCTAAAGAACCATTAAGTTTCACAACACAAGTTAAGCTTTAAGTAAGAACACTCAGTTCACTCACGGAAAATCACTCAGATGATCCAGCTCCGAAGTTATATCTTCTCACACAGATCGGATATACACTCTTTACAACTCTCAGTTGAATATCACTCATATATTGAGGTTGTTTGTTCTTTTTCTTCAATACTTTGCTTCGTCAAGACATGACTCTGCGTAGTGATCAAACGACTCAACTGATGGATTCTTGCTCTAAAGATGAAATCTTGAATTGTACAAATCTCTCTTCAATCTTCGGTCCTCGATCTATTTATACTCTTGAATTTGAAATTCTGCCCGTTGAAGATATGCGAAATTACATTTTAAACCTGAGCAACGGTCTTCTTCTTGACGACAGCTTTTGCAGACTGTTCAATTTACACTCTGCTTTACGGATCTGATCACTGTGTCAGTTGCATTTAATGCACTAAACTTGTTACCGTTGGAGACCTTTCTGACCGACTTTACTTAGCTGATGTGAGCACTCTGCTGATAATTAATCTGCTGACTCAAGACTGAACACATCCATCTTGACTCTGCTGATGGTAACCAGTATGATCTTCACTGATCTGAGATTCCCACTAAACTGATTCTGGTCACTTAGCTTCTAGACCGTGAGAGAGGTTTACTAAGTTTTTTATTTTTTAGTTGATGACTTCCCTTTTATCATTTTTGTCATCTTCAAAACCTTCTACTCAATTCTAACTTAATCAACTCAACTGATAAAATCACTTTGCTGTTCTTTTGAGTTAATAAATTAAATACTTTCAAGTACAGTCAAGATAGATTCATTAATATATAAGTGTGATAGAACACAAGTATGATAGAAGATGCTTTGACGTCAAACTCCACTAATTTGTTTGATACAAAAAGTAGAAATTGACATAAAACTTGATACCAAAAATAAAATTCTAATAATATATAGAACACAAATAAGTTGCCTTAGATTTATTGGTCGTTAAGATTATACTTATTTGTTTCTTAGGTTTTGGCAAGTAAAATTAAAATAAATAGAAAAGATGAGAGCTCAAATTTGAATTTGACATGAAATAATATCTTGATATTTCCTTATTGCTATATAAATGAGTTTGAATCATGTAAAAAATCGTTACCGTGAAATGTGAGTGCTACAAGAACGAACTTTGAAGCTGAGAAGATGGGTGCAAAAAGACAACAATTAATGTTTCAATCGTTAAAAAGAGTGCACTGAATAGCAGTTGAGGTCACTAAATCACTGTTCAATTGACACACACTGTTAGTTTGGAATGCTGATCAGAAAATTATTATTCTTATTTGCTTTTATTTTTGTGAAAAATTGAACATTTTCTTAATAATTAGGGCCAACATTGTAATCCTACTTGGGTTTTTTTTTTTCTTCTTTGTTTGGCTAAATGATGTCGTATCCCGTTGGTAAAACGAGTTCCAAGAACCAATAGGTTATAGGTTCAATTCACACTAATGTGGATTTTTTAATTGTTTAATACTATTATTTGTGATTAATTTTCTGTATAATTTGATTGTAATTCAATAGATTTCTGATTTAGTGATGTCTATGTAAAGATATTAATGTAATGATCATTCCTCTAAAAACAAAAAATTTACTTATTTTTCTTAAGAGAAAAAGGTGGAGAAATGGTTCTTTGTGTAGAGGTTGGACAGGTCACAATCTGAGTCGAAACGACACCCTTCCACAAATGAAATTAGCACGTGTCCCGTGCTATGCACGTGATGTATTAAAAAAAAATTGGTTTATGGTAAACATCGATTGTTCTTAATAATTACTGATTTGATGCGAATGCTTTAGTAAGATAAATTATAACACTGTTTCTAAAATAAAATTATAAAATATGCTAAATATCATGAAAATCTTGATAAAACTATTCAACCAAACTTTTAAGGATATTCAACCATAGAGTTTAAAACAATGCAACTAAAAATGGTTTCCAACTTACAAAATATTCTCTATTTTTTTTTCTGAGAGAATAAAATATTCTCTATTGATATTATCTCAAGTAAATAACTAAATATCTTCAATCTTTCGTATGTCGCCTACTTCGAATGTATATTCCTCTTGAGAGCACCTGCATATAAAAGTAACTAACTAGCTTTCTAAATCTATTTTTACATCGAATGGTGTTAATTTCAGCTTTTTCGATATAATAAAGTTAATCATCATTTATTTGTTAAGATTTCAAGTTTATAGAAAGATTTCAATCTCTAATACTGTGTTTTAATCATTTACATTTTACACTATAAGAGATATGATGTTTCAATTGATTTTAATGTTGATAGAAGGAAATGAGTTAATTATATATCTCCCCCGATGAATTACGAAATTGTATTCTTAATTGAGAGAATTGCAATTGTGGTACCAAACTATATACCGATTCTCACTTGTGGTACCATAAAAATCGAAGCCGACACATTTGGTACCACAATTTAAGAAATTGAATCACATTTGGTACCACCGTTAAAAATGGACGTTAACTGATGACGTGGCAGTTAAGTTTTATTGCAAAATTGATACCATTACTTATGTTGACTGACAATTATATATCTGACAATTTTAGTCCACATTGTTGCCCAATTTCAAAATTGGCTCGAATAAGACACATGCGGACCAATTTAGAGATTTTACTTATTATATTTATATATTTATTTAACTAATTTAATTTCATAAATAATATTAACAGACCAAATAATACTTTAAAATAAATTTAAGGGGGGGATGGGGTTGGGGGTAGGAGATAGTTTTTTTTTTTTTTTTAAATTATAATTATTTTATATAATTTTTTTAATAAATATTAAATATATTAATATTATTATATAAATTTTAGATTTAATTAATATTTTATCGAATTTATGTTAAAGTATTATTTGGTTTATTAATATTATTTATAAAATTAAATTAGTTAAATAAATATGTAAATATAATAAGTAAAATCTCTAAATTGGTCCGCCGGTGTCTTATTCGAGCCAATTTTGAAATTAGGCAACAATGTGGACTAAAATTGTCAGTAAATTTGAAGATGTGTTATTTTGACAACTTGAAAAGTTAGGGGTATAATTGTCAGACAACATAAGTAATGGTATCAATTTTGCAATAAAACTTAACTGCCATGTCATCAGTTAACGTCCATTTTTAACGGTGGTACCAAATGTGATTCCATTTCTTAAATTGTGGTACCAAATGTGTCGGCCTCGATTTTTATGGTACCACAAGTGAGAATCGGTATATAGTTTGGTACCACAATTGCAATTCTCTCATTCTTAATTTGAATCTATAAATTTAGTTGGGAAAACAAGAAAGTAAATGGAAATGATATCTTGTTTTTTGAGAAAACATCCAAACCGGATAAAGATTGCATTCATGATCAATATCGTCAAGTACAAAATCAACAATAAACTCAGGAAGCTCTAACAAAGGGGAAGAAATATCAAGAGCAACTCTAGCTAAGGCATGGGCTACTGAATTACTATCCCTTAACACATGCGAACAGGGAAACGACACAAAATTCGAGGCCAGACGTTTAATATCATCTATAATAGGGCCAATAGTATTATTGGAATACTGTGAACATCGGATACCTTCAATAACAGATTTACAATCTCCTTTAATGAAATGACTCCAATTATGTCTAATACCAAAATCCACCCCCTTTGCTGCTGCAATTGGTTCGGCTTCCTCAGGTAATAATGGAATCGCAATAGTCTGCACCATCCAAGCCACACATTGCCCATGAGCATCTCAAGCCATAATGCCAAAACCGCACCTTTTTCCCGGTATATCAAGAGCAGCATCAACATTGACTTTGATAAACTGTTCTTGAGGCGGCTGCCAAAGTGATGGATTTCGGTATGGATGATGAGGAATTGGATTAAAGCTATGAGTAAAGCAACGACCATGACGATCAAAAAAATATGTAGCTGGATTCCACACCTGCAATGGGTCCCAATCATTCGACTCCCACACCATTTGATTTCTAGCAAACCATATAAACCAACAAGTAGTCATAAAAAGCTCAAACTCCTTATGGTCACATATTTCCCTAACTTCATCAAGCCAACCACACACATTTTGCGCAGAAGTTTCATACGTAGAACAAGGGAAAGAAGAAACATCCCATACTACTCTTGCAAAAGAGCATTTAAGCAGGCAATGTAGCTAGTCTTCAGACGTTCCTAAACACCACGGGCAGTCATCCACGCCAATTGCACGACGATGTCTAGGAGCCTGTCGGGCTGGGAGAGAACTAGAGCATACTGTCCAAGTGAATATTTTAACCTTAGGCGGAGCATCAATCTTCCAAATTCATTCCCAAACTTTATCTGAAATCGTAATCGTACCCCCTCCATTCACTTCGGCATTTATAAGAATTTTCATTTTGCACGCCATATAGTATGCTGATTTAACCGAGAACACACAATTCTTTTCATAATGCCAAATTTGTACATCCGGATTAATTTGATTTTCCAAGTGGGATTTGGAAAATAAGATCAACTTCATTCTGCCAAAAAATGTTATTAATAAGGTCCACATTTCAACCACAAGTATCCGTATTTATCAGCTCATGCACACGAGCATAAAATTGAAGAAACCGAACGGGTGAACTTACTCGGAAAGTGACTTCCTTGGGCAGCCAACGGTCCATCCATATTCTAATATTAAGGACGTTTCCAACCCTCCATCTTAACTCAGCCTTTACAATGTAATTAGCACCCAAAATCCCCCTCCACGTAATTGACGGATTAGACCCCAAAGGAGCACCAAGAATAGAACAATTTGGAAAGTACTCGCCTTCAGCACTTGACTAAACATGCTATTGGATTATAATAAATTCTCCAAACCTGTTTTGCTAAAAGGGTTGAATTGAAAGCTTCAAGATCCCGAAATCCAAGACCGCCATCTCTTTTACTAACACACATCGACGACCTCCAGTTAAGCCAATGAAGTTTATTTGCTTCCTTTTCATTCCACCAGAAATTTGCAATAAGTGATTCAATTTCCTTAATTAGATAAGCCGGAAATCTAAAGCAACTCATAAGATATGATGGTATAGCCTGAATTACTGCTTTTATAAGAATATCTTTCCCCACCTTAGACAAAATTTTCTCCTTCCACCCATGCAATTTCTTCCAAACACGGTCTTTGATATAAGCAAAAACCTCTCTTTTAGATCGACCAACAGCCAACGGAAGCCCCAAATACTTATCAAATTTTTCCTCTTGATGCAGTGGAAGAATATGAATAATCGTATCAATAGTCGCTTGGGGAGTATTTCTGCTAAACACCACACTTGACTTTTCAATATTAATGCTTTGGCTTGAAGCTCGAGCGTAAGTGTCCAACACAGTCTGAATCCGTGCAGTCAGTGTTGCTTAGCATAAAATCAATGTGTCATCAGCAAAAAAATAAGCGTGATATTGATGGAGCCGATTGGCGTATTGATACCCCCACAATATCACCATGCCGCTCCTCCTGCGTTAACAAGGAACTCAAACCCTCTGCACAAAACAAAAGTAAGTACGGGGAAAGGGGGTCCCCTTGACAGATGCCCCTCTCCGGTTTGACAGAACCAATTTGATTTCTGTTAACCATAAACGAATAAGAAACTGATGTTACACAAGACATAACTAATCTAACAAATTCAAAATGAAAGCCTAATCGGATCAAAACTGCCTTGAGAAAATTCCACTCTCCCCTATCATAGGCTTTACTCATGTCCAGTTTAATGGCCATATGACCAATTTCACCATAACTTTTCTTTTTCATATGATCAGTTAATTCGTAGGCCTAGAGAACATTATCAATAATTTGACGTAATTTGACGACCAGGAACAAAAGCAGATTGGAAATCAGATATAACAGAATTCATCACATGTTTTAACCTATTAGCAGTAGTTTTAGAGGCAATCTTAAAGATAGCATTGCACAGACTAATGGGGCGGAAATGAGAAACCAACTCAAGATTTTTGCACTTAGGGATCAAAACAATATTAGTGAAATCCCAGTCCTCACAACAAGAGCCATTATTCAAGAAATCAAGCACGAAACAAGTAACATCATGACCAACAACATGCCAATTGAAATGGATTTTGTAACATTCAGATACTTTTCCGTATTATGAAAAATATTAAATTTGCATGAAGATCTTCTTCCTTCAAAGAAAAAAGAGAAAAAAGAATTTCAATTCAATGGATTTTGTAACATTCAGATGCTTTCCGGTATTATGAAAAATATTAAATTTGCATAAAGATTTTCTTCCTTCAAAGAAAAAAGAGAATTCAAAGATTTCAATTCAAAAAAGGTTTCTTCTGCCGGGACACGAACTCGGGGCACAAGAAATTGTGCCGAAATTGAATTTTGGCTCAAGTGTTTCGCCTATGAAACGGGCCAAAATTTATTACTTTGGTGTTTGGGCAAAATTCCCACGAAACACGAAATTTAATTAGTGGCCCAAACAACTTGAAATATGCCATATGTGCAGACTGCAGATGTATCATTAATGAGAGCAGAGGTACAGAGGAGAGAGAGAGCTATATTTTTTAATTTCAAAAGCACATATGTAAATAGAATTATAGAACCATTATGTATATTATTATATACTATAAATTAATCGTTAGATTCATTATGGTTATTACTATCCTTATATATAAAAAATTAAATTTCTCTATAGCCTTTTTTTTTTTAATCGCTAATAGGTATATAAAATCTTCAAGAGTGGCCTAGTTGATGGAGCAAGTGAGCGCGATGTCTTTGACCTGTGTTCGAATCCCCTTGCCAATACTTTTTAGGTCAAGTTCGTCCCACCTGGTTTGCCTAGTACGATTTACATCTGTTATGTGGTTTGCCCCCTATTACATAAGGGCAAGGAATATCTTGTGCACTTCGGTGGCTGCAGGATCCCTTATTAATAAAAAAAAAAATAGTTATATACATATGAACATTTTATGTATGACTATTTTATTTTTTGAATATTATGTAGAAAAAAGTTATATTTACTTCTTAATTATAAACTTAAATTCAATCACTATTAATTAATACATCAATATTACATAAATATTAGTAGTATATTAGTTATCATCTCAACCAAAAACCTATCATAATAATACATCTTAATAATTATACTATATTACTATTATATCTCAACACCATAAAAGTCATTGATGTTACATATGTCATCAATTTTTCACCCTCAAACATCAACATCCAAATCCATTTTAAACCATATCTCAACTTTTCAAAATTTACGTTCTATTATTTAATTAATATTTTATCATGTCAATATTCCAACCAAAATTAATTCAAATCGTATTTTAAATATTTTGCCAAAACCACCGACATAATTTTTAAACATCAAAACAGAGCCAAAACCGATCAACGGGGCCTCAACGTTTGTCATACGGCTATGTTTGTAAATATGGCATTTATGTATTTATATTATTTATAATATGCCTCGTATGGTCAGGACAACCAATCATGTTTGTCTTGATTGAGCAAGGGACTAATTTAAACAATTGATATATTTTTATTTTTTTAGTATTTCAAAGTTTTATCTGGTGGTTGGAGAGATTCTTCCAATTTGCGTGAAATTTGAAAACAATACTTGAGGGTTTAAATGGTACAAAAAATTGCCATTGGAATTAGGGCTAAAAATCAAATTAAGCTACTCGATAATTGACTCGAGCTCGTTCGATAAAAACTCATTTGAGCTCGGTTCATCACACTAATCAAACAAGCTTGAACATCATTTTCCGTTCGATAACTTTTGAAGCTCGGCTAGAGCTCGACTCGATAAGCTAAAAATTGAAAAACTACAAGTAAAATATCAAGCTACTCGGTATTCGGCTTGAACTCGTTCGATAAAAGCTCGTTTGAGCTCGGCTAGATTTAAAATCAAACCAAGCTCAATCACAAAATTTCAAGCTCTATAAAAATCAAACCAAACTACTCGGCTCGATTACACCCTTAGTTGGAATTTGAAAAATTCAGAATTTAATTGGATATATGTATAAGTTGGAATGTTGGATATGTATTATGTTCTACGTGAAATGACTAACGATATTGTCAGAGCAATATTTGTTGTTTTCAGATCAATATTAAAAATAAATTATGACGAATTTACCCTTAATTATTACATTACGGGGAGTACTCAACCGTCAACACTCTTTTGAGCTTTCTTTATTCACATTTTCCCAAATTCTGCAAAATCAATTAATCAAACACAGAGTTTGAAATAAAGCCAACAAGAAAAGGAGATAAAACAAATTAAGGGACCATTCTTAACTGGTTCTCAAGTTCATACTTGTACTGTTGTGTAAATTTTCATTTTTATGCAAATTTAATAATCACGAAATCATATAAACTTTTAATAACACAATATGAAAATTTAACATAAATATAATTTAAAAGAATTGTAAAAACGATTGGTCTGATGAGAGTCATGCCACTAGATGCTCGTCCTAAGAAAGTGATTGCCTCCCCTCGTGCAGGTATTGGTGGTTGATCACAATCCCAAGATAAAACCCATATGGCATCGCCACGTCCTCATTTGTGAGCACGTTCACAGGAAGACAAATAACCAGACCTTATCTTTAATACCTTTGAACAATATAAGAAAATATTTTAGTGGATGCAAATAGTTAGTAAGTGTGTGTTCCTATGACACTATGACACACATATATATAGTGTTCATGAGACCTTACTGGTCAAAAACATTTAAAATCATATAATGGCACATTGAGGGGCATTATTGCATTTTATGTCACCATAAATTTTGACTACACTTAGTGTTGATGATTTTCATTTGAGAAAACCATAATAGCGCAAGCGCCTTGGATTAGTCCATGGTGCCGAGCCCAGACAGCCCGGGGCTGCCAAGCTCGGCAGGCCAGGATGCCAAGGATGCCCAGCCCAGGCCGCCCATGATGCCCAGGCTGCCGAGCCCAGGATGCTCTGGGGTATTGAGCTCGGCAGGCAAGGCCCCCCCAAGCTGCCGAGCCCAGGGCGCCCAGGGCTGCCGAGCTCATGCGCCCAGGGCCTCCCAGGCAGCCGAGCTCGTGTGCCCAGGGCCACCCAGGCTGCCGAGCCCGTGCGCCCATGGCCTCCCAGGCTGCCGAACCCAGGGTTGCCGAGCTCGCGCGCCCAGGGCCGCCCAGGCTCCCGGGGCTCCCTTGGCCAAATTTCAATACATCACACACACAATATTGACATCAGTCTTAGTTCGCGAGTTAGAGCGTTAATGGTCGTGCACTCGAATATTGATTCTCATGAGAGTTTCTAGGGTCATCCCAAACCCATAGCCACGACCCCATGGCAACTCTCACTTAGGTGAAACATCCAAGGATATGTGTGACCTATACCCTGCGGAATTCTCGCCTTGATCTCATTAAATGTTACAGGTTGTTCCTACCCAATGAACCTTCTTCACAGGGGTTCCAATCACAAGGACTGGGTTACTCCTAGATGTGACTCCCTTATGGGCTTACACTCATCCCCTCGATGATTTAAGATATAACCTTTATAGCTAATCCTGAGATAAATTTCCACCTCTTTCACATTTTCCTTCAGTTGGTCATGTACGATCTACATCGCATCAGGACTTCTCAATGTTTATCTTTGTCTCATATACGTAGTGCACGTGCCCTTGTTATAAAATCAACTACACAAAGAAATTTGTCAATAGATTAACAACATTAATATCACCACTTCCTTATTTTATATAGAGATTTACACTTTGCTTCTAGCAAAAATTTAATTCTCCCTTCAATAACAATAGTTTCAATCTGAACTTTCATAAATCTCGAAGGATATTCCTTTCACTAGCTAATTCTCAGTATTGACTTTTCAAGTAGTTATGAGATTCATTATGAACCATATAAATTGTCTTAATTAGACAAATAAGTTTCACACAATATAAAAGCTATTTTAATGGGAGCTTTGTATACACATGATAAGATTCACCTATCAATTAACCCCCACATTTCACATTATCATAATAAGATCAAGAAAATTAATTATTTAATACAATAAACAAACTCAATTCCTTATTTTTTCAAATCAAGACAATCCAATATCTGAAATCAATTTGATCAATTTTCAATGGACTATACTTCAAGAGGTCATAGCTCAAAACTTAAATATAAAAGTTCTCAGTGTTGTGATTCGAGAAACGCATACCACAACAATAATGTAGATGGCACTTGCGCAGCACTTTGCATTAGGCAGAGGCATTCAAATAGCTAGTAATATGTAAATATCCAAATTTAAGAATTGTAACTCTTTCTTTTCACTTTTCATAGTCTTTTTTTTTTTTTTTAGAAGAACCGCAAGGGTAAATTCATTAACGAACAATATCAGCAAGTACAAAATCCTGGATAAATCTCGGAAGTTCATCCGAAAGAGGAGAAATACTATAAGCTACCTTAGCTAGTGCATGAGCCACATAGTTATTTTCCCGGAAAACAAAAGAGACATCAAAAGAATCAAGACTTCCCTTTTCATTTTTCATAGTCTAGCATCATGCAATATAACACTAAATGGTATCATATTTCCCTTTTCCTTATATGTTCTTATATGAGAAGCTAACCAATAGAGTTATAATGTAGAAATATAACGAATTTGGTAAATGAACACTTGAAGCTTATTTTGGAAAAGGTTTTCATGCTAAAAAATAAACAAGAGCTGAAGATAAATTTATCATACCTTATGTAGTTGCTTTACAGCCTCCAACCAATGTATTGGCCTAATAGGAGCATTCATTTCCACAATTAATGTGTAACTTAAATAACAACTACACGATTTACAAAAATAAGAAAATATTTCTTTTTAAAAGCAATCAATTATTGCTAGTAAAGTCCTTGTAAGACAATTTCTCTATCTTTTGAAAATATAATTAAGTTTTGTTTTAATATATTGGAATAACCAATAAAACATACACATGTAGCTAGGTTTAAAGTTCTTTAGGATTTGAGATGCTAAAACATTTTTTAATATAAAATAATTTACTTTTTCTCTCGAGCCAGTAAGTTCATGAATGATCACACAAGATCAGACTTTAACTCATTGAAGATAAGATCAAATCGGTCAATTTAATAGAAATCATAACAAATTAGTTGCATATTGTAACATCATAATAGGGGATGGTAACTCAACCATGATATAATAACACACATTAGATTATTTTATAACTAGGATCAGTTACAATTAGCAAAAATTCATAGTACGTAATAAAGAATAATTATTCATAACCTCACTATAATTGAAAGTGAAATAAATTTATCTTTACATCGATCTTACAAATTTGAAACATATAGCATGTTTCTGGTTTTGCAAGGTCTTTAGAAATAATCAAATCCCAATTTCCTTATGTAATTGGAACGCATGATTAAATCATTACAAAAAGAAACGCATGATTAAATCATTTTAAGACATGAAATGAAACTCCAAGTCATTAATGTCAGGCATTTAATTCCCAACTGGTATTAATTAATATCACCAATTTTCTTCCATCACCTATAGAAAACATCGATATAATTAATTTCCCATAATTCCCACATCATGATCAAATTAGTCACGTGTCTAAATTGTCACAAAATTATTGCATTCATGGTCAAGCACAATTTTCACGTTTTCTAATATAATAGTCAAATTGTAAATTAGTAACATCAATTTATGTAAGGACTATTACTTACATGTCACGGGCATGCTCAATAAAACAACGAATTAATAGAACAACTTAAATAAATTAGTCTAACCTTTTTCCCTGGTCATATTGACGAAAGATTGAAGGAAATTCATACCGTAATATGTCCTCGAAATGACTCCAACCATTCTGTAGCTTTTACATCTTCTTCTCGATTATTTATATAATTATTCAATTTCAATAAATTTGTAAGAACTGTGACGCTTCTTTTCGGTTAAAACTTTAATTGTATGAATTCATGTAATAATTATTTCCCTCAGTTCAGTTGTTTCCAAATGAATTGAACTTATCAACGATATGCTAAACAAAATGTGTAATATGTAGCATTTTAGATAAATATATTGTTCTAAGACAAAATTAAGCTACTTGGACTAAATTCCCAATTCCCAAATTATACATCAGACTATATCTGCTATGAGAGTTTTTTCTCTGTTCTAGAGTCTTCTTCTATTTCATAGAGTTTTTTCTCTTTTTGTCTTTCTTCTTTTAATTTCCCTCCCCGTTAAACCTCCTGATCTCTGTTTTCCCCCTTTCTTATTGCTTTTTCTGTGTTCTTTTCGTCTGTGCAGGTATCCGCGAAGGAGAGGTTCGAAGACCCGTAAGGTTATTGTCTTGTCTGTTGGACTGATCCAATATGTACCGGATTGGATCTGGGCTCCCATGTAGGCCGACCCAAACCGGATCCAAGATCCAGTTGGTTAGTAGAGAGTTTGATAACTCCCCACTAACCCACTCCTATTTTCACTCCAATACTTCTCTCTCTCTCAAGTCAGTTGAAATAAAAGATTACGTTCACTTTTATTTCATCTGCACAACACAATTCAAAATCAACAGAGAGCAAAATATTTATCAGAGAGAAAATATTAGAGAGAAAAGAGAACACGTATTTTCTTTAGAGGAGTAGAGATTTATTGGTGATCATATCCAGAATACATTGAAATCCCGAGGTTCTTAGGCTGTGATCAGAATTTCCTTTCCGTTCGTGATTGGAGATCGACCAAGGGTATTTGGAGATAACCAGAAATCAGATTGAAGGGTTTCGTGACTCAATTGCCGGTTCAATTTATCAAGTATGATCCTTTACTTTGGTTTGCTTTAAATTTCGTTTTTAAAGCATGTATGTTGTTTAAAAACCAACATTGGTATCAGAGCCATCGTTGTGATTGAGTTCAAAACTTTTTTCTCTGATTATATTCATAATTCATGATGTTCATAATTTATAATTCCTATCAAATTATTTTTTCTTAGTGAATTTTCGGATTTGTGGAATTATGGTTATGGTGTTTTATTTTTCGAGGCATGCTGTAGTAGTCAAATTATGTTGTAACTATTATTGAAGCATTCTTGCATCAAGCTATATATATCTGTATTTTTTCAGAATTTTTTGATGAGTAAACTGTTCTGGAAAAATTGTTTTGTTAAAATCGTATTATGCATTTTCCCGATTTGATACTTTGAATTATGCGATCTATCATATATTCTTACGTTCGTCTTGAAATAAGCTTTATGGATATGTGCCCAGATTATTTTTTGGCTGCGTAATTTGTATGTTAATTGTTTTTTAAGCCTCTGCCTCTTACCCTAAATAATCTGGAAATTTAATTCCAAGTAATAATGCATAATATACTCGCCCACTCTCGTCCTTAGCGGTTGTTAATTCAAACTTCAACGAAGAGAGCTCAAAACTTAAAACCGTTTGCACCAATGGATTCAGAAGGCATGAAAATGGGGGGGTAGCCAGAAGGATTTATCCGGAAAACGCCCTGAAGGCCGCGCGTGTGATACACGCGCCACAACAGCTAGTGGGAGACTGGATGTCCAGTCAACCACTGTCTGCGCCACATGGTCATCCACGTGGCACTCGTGTCAGATACACGTGGCTGCCACGTCATCGCCACGAAGTTTTTTGGACCCACATCTGCCACGTCATTGACACGTGTGCTTCCACGTGTCCATGACGTGGTCTGACACGTACCTGTTGACTGCCACGTGGTCTGACCTGAGGCTGCCACGTGGCAGAAGCAAGCTCAGGTCATGGTTTTTCAACCATGACACGCCCACTCTCACCGCCGGCGCGTGTCGGCGTGTGAGGGCTCTTCCCGGCGTTGTTTTCGATCGGATTTTTATCTGTGAACTTGAAATTCTATTTATGATTTATCTGTGAATTAAAATATTTTTTTGTAAAAATTTTAAAATTTATTTTGATTTATCAAATTATAAACCTTTAGAAATTCACAGAAAATAAAATTCTTTATCAGAAAATTTCAAATTTTTTTCCAGAAAATTTAAATGAAATTTTCCTTTATGGGTGGCTACTGAGATTGAATTTTGTGATACTTTAGAAAATAAAGCTTGTTTATTCGCAATTGAACATTTGTGTTTCTGCGTATTTTATTTGAAATTGAGCAAACAAAACATTATTGAGAGTATCCAAATGTATTTCAATTGCTGGAAATATTAAATTCCGCAAACTTTAATATTTACCCTCATCCTTCAGGTATGCCTTTGATCTATATCAAATATAGGGTACTTTTGGGAGAAGCCCTTGAGCGACGTATCCATGAGCTACCTGGGGTCATAGAAAATTTGGTGTCGTACCGAATGGATCCCAAACACACTCTTAAAGAACATTGGAGAGTAATGAGAATGTTACACCGCAGCGTTCGCTATTATAATAATGACATTCATCCTCATGAGAAACGGTGTGATGTCTACAAGCATTCACTTCCGGTTGAACTTCATAAAATATGGGAAGAGGCGAGAAACTATATTGGAAGAGATAATACAATTGAAAACATTATTCACAACATGCATAATGGATGGAAATTATACCTCAAGAAAAAAGCTGAAAAGACTTTATTTTTAAGTCTCAACTCTAACCTCCGCAACTTGAGGTCCGACATGAGGAAGAAATCAACTCATCGGTCATTGAAGCAAGTACCTTGTGATAGGTTGTCTCAAGCCATTGCCAGTGAAGCTTTTGTTCAGTCTTGGCAATCAATCGAACCAGAGGGTCGATTTTTCCGATTTGAATGATTTCTGTAATTTATTTCCATCTGATGACCTGTTTGAGAAAGCCGTAAAAGTTGCAGTTTATGTTACCTTGGAGAAATGGGTTGAAAGATCAGTCTACATCAAGGGAACATCCAGTCATCTGCCCAGTCTTCCAAGTCTGCAGCAAATTGCTTTTGGTTCTAAGATCAGTATTTATCAAGAGCAGATCAGACAACGTCACCTTTCGTGCCTGCTGATTTTATTCATCAGAGAACCATTGTGTCTACTAACGGTTCTGACTTTGTTCACATTACAGATAAGCCTGCTGATAAAGAATCAACAGAAGAGGAAAAAGCAGTTGAGCCAAACACTGAAGAAACTCAAAAGCTGCTAATTGCTGCACCTTCCATCCAAGTTGAAGTTGTTCAAACTTCAATCATGGATTCAATGAAGGCCTTGATTGAAAGTTCAATGAAAGAGATGGAGGAAAGGAACAAGGAGCTGCTGAGTAAATTTGAAGAAGCAGCTTCCAAGATTGTTCAGAGTGCTTTGGAAAGTCTTCCACAACCAGCTGGCCATTCCATGCTACTAAAAAAAGGACTTGTTGCCTTAAATCCTCAAGTTGAAGATGTCAAGGCTGATGTAAATCAGTTGCATGCCACTCTTCACAAACATGAAATGGATTGGAACAACGTTGGTAAAGCCTTTACTGAAGCCACTCAAGCAGATGCTCAGAAAACAACCTATCTATTTAAGAACTTCACAGAGCAAGCTGCTCAAGTCACTTCAGAAGTTGCCACTCTGCAAATAAATGTGGACTATCTGAATGACCAGACTGCTGCCTTAAAGAGCAATCAAATTCAACAGAATCTTCAACTTCAAGCTGTGGATCAAAACAACATACTGCTTTGCAATGCTGTCAACATTACTCTTGTCTAAGTTAAACAACTCAACCCTGCTGCTGATGACAAAAAGGGGGAAGAGGGATCAGCTAACAAGAAAAATGTTGTCACTGAAAATGTTGAAGTTACTGAAAAAGTGGAATCTACTGAAAAGCCTGCTTATGAAGAGACAAGTAGACCAGCTAATGAAGTAACTGAAACTAAGGACGCTGCTGATGAAGAAGAAGCTGAAAAGATTGAAGAGCCTAAGGATGTAGCAAAGTCTGACAAAGAGTTAGCTGCCTCCAAAGACTCTGCTGAAGAACAGCTTGATCCATACAGAAAAGCCAAGAGGATAGAGGAAATAAAAAATAAGATAGATGCTGCCTCTAAAAACTTGATTGAAGTTTTCTCCAGTGGAGAAGAAGAAGAAGAAGAAGAAGAAGAAGAAGAATAAGATGAAGAAGCTGAAGACTAGACTAGATTACTTAGTTGAAAATCATTGTACCAGCTTACTTTATTGTAATTTTTTAAGTCATTCACTGTAAACTTGCACTGTAATATTCAAAGACTATCTATAAAAGTTCAAGTTTCCAACATACTATTTCTATCTCAGAAATTTTTGAGGACATAACTTTAGCTTTAGATACAGGTACTTAGCTGAAGTTTTGTCATCATCAAAAAGGGGGAAATTGTTGGATGAAGATGAAGACTTAGAAGTGAAGGGAGGTTTTGATGATTTTCAAAAGTCATCAGCTAAGTAATGGAAGCTTAACTAACCTCGGAAAATTATTTGACCAAGGAAGACAAGCTAAATCAGAAAGGTCAAACTTATGGTCCAGAAGACTACTGATCTGATGCTGAGTTCGGAATCAGACTGGTGGATTTTCAGTAGACTCAAATCAGATGAGTTCAGTTTGAATCAGCAGAGTGTTCATCAGACGAGTGGATTCGATCAGCAGAGTGGAAGTGATCAGAAAGTTATTGCAACAGTAATAAATGCACTCGGTGTAATAAATGCTGTAAGAGAAGGGTGTTAAAGTCCAATGATTGAAAATAAACCTCGGATCAGCAAGGTGCATGCGACGCGACAGAAAGTACAGCAGAACTGTACAGTGAACAGTTGCAGAAGCCGTTCTGAAACTTGGACTAGTACTCGAGGAAAATTTGATCACCTATCAATCTCTCAACGGACAGATTTTCAAACCTTAAGTATAAATAGATCTGAAATCAAAAGTTAAAGATATTCACAACAACTGAGAGAAAAATCGAAGCAAGCAAAATCTTCTAAGTCTCAAACTCAAATACAGATCACCATCAGCTTAGTCATTTGTTGACAACAACCGAGTTGAGAAAACAAAGCCAAATACAAATCTGTGTGATTTCTGTAAAAGAGATAGTTGTGAGGAGCGTAGATCCATCTAAGTGAGTGATCTAGCTTCAGAGAGTAGGTTTTCTTTGTGATTCCCTGCTGTGAACTTGTGGCTTTTCATTTGTTGAATTGCGCAAGCATTGTATATTGTAAATTGTGTGTTTATAGTATAACCCAAGATCTAAGTGACTTGGAAGAGTGGACTAAAGGATTTCAATCCATATAACCACTATAAAAATTTTGTGTGTTTGTTTACTGCATTTTAACTTGCATATTTTCAAAGAACTTCAAACATACGAATTGAACAAAAGATTTTAAAAGGAGTTGAAAAACTGGGGATAAAATCTCTTAAAGAAGAAAACAACTTGTAGAAAAACACTTAATAAATCCGCTGCTAACAAGTATTTCAAACTCTGATAATATTTGAATCAGATAAGTTACATCAGACGAGTGGTCAACTAAACTGATTAAGCTAAGTGTGCAATCAGCAAGGTAGTCTTACGCGTTCTTGATCAGCTTACTCTGCTGATAAGAAAAGTTAGAGAAAATTTTTGAAGTTTTCAGAAGTCTATTCACCCTCCCCCCCCCCCCCCCCCCTCCCCCTCTAGACCTCATTTGACCACTTGGGACCAACAAGTTTTACACTGCTTTGAATGCCAGCTATAAATCTCAAGTGTGGAAGCGTATGTGTAAGGTTAGACACCTGTTTTTAGAGAATGTCTTCTGGGGGTTAAGGAACATGCATATATCTTTCTGGCATGATCACTGGATCAATGATAGGCCTTTGAAATATCTGCCTATTCCTAATCTTCTAATTGATAATCTTAGAGTGTGTGATTTGTTTGTGCATGACACTTGGAATGTGGATCTTCTTCATTCTTGCTTGCCTGCGTCAATCAAATTAATATCCCAAAAAAAATGTGATAAAGCCAAATACAAAGAAAAGAGAGACCAACAGTAAACCACAATGTTCTCCAGGGGCACAAACCACAAACAAACTCTCCAACATAAGCATAATCAATTATATCAAATATCAGTGTGTGAAGTGCAAAGGCATAGGCAAATTTGAAAGTAGTGAGCAACTGGAATCAGTTATCTGGCCAAAACAAATTAATATAAAGCCCAACCATGTGAGATGGATGGACTAGTCCAGCCATTGAAGATGGCAAGATCTACATGCAAAAATTGAAGGCCAGATACTGGAAGCAAGGATAAATCGATTGGTAGACTTTCCAATGGACCAGGGAACATATCCAAAAAGTAAAAAAATGGCTTCCTAGCTTACAAAAGGTTGAGAAACTGTAAAGTGCCATGTCAATGCAGCTAAAGGCAGTCCCTGAGTGAATAAGCTAGCACAGACCAACTTAAACACTGTGACACAACCAAAACCATTGTGTGTAGTGCATAGGAGGCTCATTTAGAACTGGTGAGTGAAGTGGAACCTGCAAACTAGCCAATTTAGATACAATCATACGGTATGACATAATCATGCAAAAACAATGATGGCTAATCTCAGTGAAAGCAAGAGTAAGTCAAATGATAGAAAACCATTGGCCAGGGGTCCAGGCCAGTCTAAACTAAGAATAACATATATGCACCATAGCAGGATGCTCTACATGTAATGCAACTAAGGAACTCCCCCCTGGTAGACAATCAGAACGGTCTGACCACCTACATGAACGTCAATTACATATAGAGGTGGAAATGGCTTATTTGGTGTTTCTAAAAGAAGGCATTTGAAACTTGTCACACCAAATAAGACCCCTAAGTTTTCTATCCCCCTCTCCAAGATGGAAAATATGTGATTCCTTTGAATCACATCCCAAGTTGGCTAAATAATCTGCAACCTAATTGGCCTCCCTGTAGATATGATTCACAGATGAATCCAGTTTTTTCAAAAGGATTTGAACTTTATACAGTAGATTAATTAGTTTCCAATGTACTTGTTCCTTACCCTTTATGACAGTGCACAAAACCTGAGAGTCAAATTCAACCTGCACATTAGAAATGCCATTAAATCAGCTGTAAAGTCGTGGAGTTTCTTCTCCAATTCAAAACTGAAACAAAACCAGTTTAGAATTTCAAGAAACAATCACAAGACATTCCATATTGAATACTTAGAAGACAAGGTTTACTAAATACATACTCGAACTTATTACGTGATTTTTCTATATCACAGTTATGCATATGCGCCACGTGGTTCAACGACGTTTCATGATGCTCCTTAACACGTCCAATTTGTGCTTTTAGTTTTGTCAGATTGCAATCTACTGTCATCTCATTCTTATCAATTTCAACCTTTGAAACAAATTCATATGAAGTTAGGATCTCGTTCAATACTTCCAACACTATGGAAATTATTGCTTCTGCCTCATTCGAAGAAACGCCTTTTTCTTCTAATTTTCTGACTAGTGTTAATGTATCGACCAGACAATGGCGTTGTTTATTGGGCATATAAGACATGTGCCTTGAGAAAAGAGGCCACTTCCCAGCCACCCGAACAGCCTCGTTCGGTTGATGATAGTCCAAAATTACCCTCGGTACATAATGGTTGGAAATCACCCTCGGTACATAATGACTCCTCAACATGGCAACTCCCCGAATAATTCTGGCCATGTTGATTTTTTCTCGCAAATGAGATAAGAGGTAATTTCTGATATGAGTGCCGCCGCGAATGATAGGAGGTGATTTCGGATTTAGGCGAGAGAGAAAAAGAACAAGTTACAAATTAGATGCGAGGCATTTGGCTACCTTAAGAGAGTCATAGTTACTCCCGCCATTCACCCGCGGTTGGTTGATTTTCTTCACTTTGACATTCAGAGCACTGGGTAGAAATCAAATTGTGTTAGGATCAGTAGGGACCATCACAATGCTTTGTTTTAATTAAACATTCAGATTCCCTTGTCCGTACCAGTTCTGAGTAGGTAGTTCGATGCCCGGGAAAGGCCCCCCAAGAAGTCGTTCCCTGTCCATCGCCAGCCGGCATGCAACGACCCGTTCTCGCTGCGGGAGTAGCTCGAGCAGTCCGTCACAACCGATGGGTTCGGGATAGGGACCCCCGTGCGCAACTCTCAGAGCCAATTCTTTTCCTGAGGTTACATATCCATTTTGCCTACTTCTTTTGCCTACATTGTTCGATCGACCAGAGATTGTTCACCTTGGAGACCTGATGAGGTGATGAGTACGATCGGGTGTGGATGACACTCGGTCCTCTAAATTTTCAAGAGCCACCGGGGGTGCATCGAACACCACGTGACGTGCGGTGATCTTTCCAGCCGTTGGACCCTACCTCCAGTTGAGCCGATTTCAGAGCACGTTGTCACGGACTAGACTCTTTCAAGTGTCGTGCATCAACTAGCCCAAAAATGCCCCTTGCGATCACTCCCGCCCCTTCCGGAATGACTAAGTCAGTCTAAATCTTGAACAAGTAAGAAAGTGAGAAATGGAGAAAGGACACAAGAGAACTTGAGAGAAAACTTAGAATGCTTTAGTATACACTCAAACTTGGATGATTACAAATGAAGTAAGAACCCCTATTTATACTTCCACCTCCTTAAATGGATGGTGCTGATCCATCCGATCTAACGGTTGAGATTGATCCTCTAGACAATTCTACAACAACTACAAAGTATAGAACTATGTACAAGTGTGTGGATCCTTCTAGACTACTCTTCTACATGTATGAATTATTTAAGTATAAAGTGGTAGAAGAATCTAGAACCTCCAAGTGTAGCAAAGCTTTGTCTAGGTCATTCTGTTGGATGAAGATGAAGAAGAGAAGGGAGGTTTTGATGATTTCCAAAAGTCATCACCTTGTAATGAAAGCTTAGCAACCTCTGGGAAATTCAATCCGAGAAGTCAAGTAAAATCAGAAGGATTGAATTTTGGTCCAGAAGACTACTGATATGTTGCTGCATTCAAAATCAGACTGGTGGATTTTCAGCAGACTCAAGTCAGATGAGTTTAACTTGATATCAGCAGAAAGTTCATCAGACGAGTGGATTCGATCAGCAGAGTGGAAGTGATCAGAAAGTCATCCCAATGGTAATAAATGCGCTGAAGGAAATAAATGTTGTAAGAGAAGGGTATTTATGACAAATGATTGAAGACATTCCTCGTATCAGCAGAGTGCATTTAATGCGACTGACAGAAAGTACATCAGAGTGTACAGTGTTACAGTTGCATGTAGCCGTTCCTAATTTTGGGGGACCAGTACTCGAGGAAAGTTGAATTTTGTCTTTCTTCAACGGACAAATTCAAACCTCAAGTATAAATAGTTCGAGATTCAAGAGTTAGAGAAAAAGAGAAGAAGCAACACATTTTGAGAGCAAATTCATCGAGCAAATTTTTCTAAGTCTCAAACTCAAGAACAGAACACCATCAGCTTAGTCATTTGTTGACAAAAGCCGAGTTGAAGAACAAAAGAATATACATATCTTAGTGATTCTGTAGAGAGAGAAAAGTGTTGTGAGAAATTTAGATTCGTCTTTGTGAGTAATCTAGCTTCAGAATGTAGGTTTTCTTAGTGATCTCCTGCAGCGAACTTGTGGCCGTTTCATTTGTTGATTGGCGCAAGCATTGTATATTGTAAACTTTGTATTTATAGTATAACCCAAGATCTAAGTGACTTGGAAGAGTGGACTAAAGGATTTCAATCCATATAACCACTATAAAAATTCCTTGTGTTTGATTTCTTGCATAATTTACTTTGCATATTTTTAAAAAGCTTTCAAACATTCAAGTTAACTTAAAGATTTCAAAAGGGTTATTAAAACTGGGGACAAATCTTTTAAGTTAAGAAAACTACTTGTGAAAAACACCTGATAAATCCGCTGCAAGTAAGTTATTCAAACTCTGATAATCTTAAAATCAACTAAGTCATATCAGAAGAGTGGTCAACTTTGTTGTTCAAGCTTTGTGCGCAATCAGCTGATTAGTCTTACGCATTCTCGATCATGTCTGTTGACAAGAAAAGTTAGAGAATTTTAAAAGAAAAATTTGAAGAGGTCTATTCACCCCCCCTCCCTCCCCCCCCCCCCAGTCCTCATCTGACCACTTGGGACCAACACATTCTTTGGCCAATTAAGCCATATGTTGGGCTAGTCATTTGGCTCAGTTGGGCCAACATATGGGCGCTCCGTTACAACGTGTTGAACACGCTGTCTGTCGGGCTTCCCCCGACCCTTAGGATCGACTAACCCATGTGCAAGTGTCATTCACATGGAACCTTTATGCTCTTCGGCCTTCAAAGTTTCAAAGTTCTCATCTGAATATTTGCTACTACCACCAAGATCTGCACCGAAGGCCGCTCCGACCGGGCTCATGCCCAGGGTCTTGCAGCGACCGCCGCGCCCTCCTACTCATCGGGGCATGGCACTTGCTCTGACTGTAATAGCCTCCAATGCCTTTTTAATTTCGTTCTTTTGATTAAGTGCGTTATTTGTATCTATTGATTTTGTAACTTAAGTTCTTAGAATTCATGAAGAAAAATGAACAATTATTTTATTATCTTTTTGAACTCCATAGTGGTTCCATGCTCATTTTCAATTTTGCCAACTGTATATGTATCTTGGACCTGATTTGTAGACCTTTAAGGCATGGTATTGAGTCATAGGAATACTTAGTTCCCGATTATCGTGAACCACTATCGGGGCGCACGACCAATATTTGAATCATTACAATTATGGTACTGAGATAGGTTATGTCTGGCGGGGCTAGTTTGAAATAGAAAAGTTTAACTAGGGAATGGTCTAGAACTGTAACAAGTAAATCGACGTGAAGATCCTTTCAAACTCCCTTCTATCCATTCTTATAATAACCCAAAACAAATAAGTTAGTGAGAATTTGGGGTACAAATTCTTTTTAGGAGTAGTGAGTGTAATACACCATAATTTTGAATACGTGTAAAATGAAAAGAATTGGTATTGTAATTGAGATTTAGAAACTAGAATTTAGAATAAAATAAAGTATGAATTATAGTTGAAGACTAAAGTTAAGGTTTTATGAAATGTAGCGACTTTAAGTGATCAAGTATAATAATTAAAAGCGCCAATTGAACTCGTCATAGACTCCATAAGTTATGTAATTGAGGTTTTGGGGTTAATATCTAACTATTTAAAAGTCAAGGATTTAAATCAAATTTGGGATAATAATGAAACTTATCAATATCAATTCAAGAGAGTAGGCTAAAAAAGTATATATATAATTGTGCATATACACGTATAGATATGTATAGAGAAATAGAAAAGTACATATATATATATATATATATATATATATATATATATATGTGTGTGTGTCTATTTTATAGTGATGCGGTGATTTGGACAAAGTAGAGGTAGATTATAGGTATTGGAAATGTTGAGCTCGATTCTATGTAAATTTTAGTTGTTATGCATTAACCATATTTTTAGTTGTATTGTACATATTAAATTTGTAGTGATTGACTAATTGTAAGTGTTAGATTAACTCCTTCGAGTAGGCCTTATTGAGTTTACCTCGAAGTTGGGTTGTTACACTGACGGTGGGGTATAGGTCGCGCGCTTAATCGCCATTTTTGGGACTAGTTGATTCGGCAGGTGAGTTGTTACACACTCCTTAGTTGATTTCGACTTCCATGACAACCGTCCTGCTGTCTTAATCGACCAACACCCTTTGTGGGTTCTAGGTAAGCACGCAATTAGGCACTGTAACCCGACTTCCGATTCATTCTGCATCGCCAGTTCTGCTTATCAAAAATGTCCCACTTGGAGCTCTCAATTCTTTGGCGCGGCTCAATGAAGTAGCCGCGCCGCCCTATCTATTTAAAGTTTGAGAATAGGTCGAGGGCGTTCCACCATCGATGCCTCTAATCATTAATTTTACTCGATAGAACTCGCATTCGAGCTCCAGCTATCCCGAGGGAAACTTCAGAGAGGACCAACTACTAGATGGTTCGAATAGTCTTTCGCCCTTATACCCAAGTCAGATGAATGATTTGCACGTCAGTATCACTGCGGGCCTCCACCAGAGTTTTCTCTGGCTTCGCCCCGCTAAGGCATAGTTCACCATCTTTTGGTCCCGAAAGGTATGCACAATCGAACCCTTCTCAGAAGATGAAGGTCAATCGGTGTTGCACTCCTCAGGGGAATCGCGCCAGTCAGCTTCCTTGCGCCTTACGGGTTTACGCACCCATTGACTCGCACACATGTTAGACTCCTTAGTCCATGTTTCAAGACGGGTCGGATGGAGAGCCCGTTGGCTAGGACCGAGACCATGCAGTTGATGAAGCATGCCAGAGACGCGCGCTGTCCACTATGTTCCTCGAGCATATCGACTGCTCGAGCTTTAGCCACTGCCTCAATCTGTGCTAGTCCCCGCCCCAAGTCGATCAGCGGACCGACTTACACCATTTCACATCCGACCGGGATGCATCGTCGGTCCCCATCTGCTTCCCTCCCTACAATTTCAAGCACTCTTTGACTCTCTTTCCAAAGCCCTTTTCATCTTTCCCTTGCGGTACTTGTCCTCTATCGGTCCCTCGCCCGTATTTAGCATTGGACATAATATACCGCCCGATTGAGGCTTCATTTCCAAACAACCTGACTCACCGACAACACCTCGTGGTGCGACAGGGTCCAGACATGACGGGGCTCTCACCCTCTCCGATGCCCCTTTTCGGAGGACTTGGGCCCGGTCCATCGTTGAGGACGCTTCTCCATACTACAATTCATACGGTGAAGCCGCCAGATTATGAAATTGGGCAATTCCCGGTTCGCTCGCCGTTACTACTAAAATCCTTGTAAGTTTCTTTTCCTTCAATTATTCATATGCTTATACTCAGCGGGCATTCCTGTCTGACCTGGGGTCGCGGTCGAAAGCGCATTAGCACCATTAGGTCAATACAATTCCATAGCAAGAGACGAAGCATGGCACGACAGCACGCAAGTTCAGGTTTCAACCACGCTGGTCGTGACATCCGTCGATGCGGGAGGGCCGGTAGCACGCTCGCGCGCACAAGAATTTAATGTATGCCCCCACCCCCCCATCAACCCGAGGGATTGAGATGGTGGTGACGTGATGCATGATGCCCAGGCGTACGTGCTCTCAACCTAATGGCTTCCGGAGCAACTTGGGTTCAAAGAATTGAGGATTCACGGGATTCTTCAATTCACACCAAGTATCGCATTTCACTATACGTTCTTCATCGATGCGAGAGCCGAGATATCCGTTGTCGAGAGTCATTTTGACATTCAAGATACGGGGGGCTGATGCTTCATTTTGAGTTTTCCTTGGCGCATGCTACGCTGGGGTTAGTTAGCCCGCACGATGTGAGCGTCATGCATCGGCCCCTCGATGTTTAAACACGTGTTTGCGGGTCTGCTTTGTAGGTTTCGATAATTATCCTTCCGTAGGTTCACTACGAAAATCTTGTTACAAACTTCTCCTTCCTCTAAATGATAAAGTTCAATGGACTTCTCGCGATGTCGCGGGCAGTGAACCGTCCCCATCGCCACGATCCGAACATTTCACATGACCATTCAATCGGTAAGAGCGACGGGCGTTGTGTACAAAGAGTAGGGATGTAGTCAACGCGAGTTGATGACTCGTGCTTACTAGGAATTCCTCGTTGAAGACCAACAATTGCAATGATCTATCCCCATCACGATAAAATTTCAAAGATTACCCGAGCCTGTCTGCCAATGCTATAGACTCGTTGACGCGTGCGGCCCAGAACATCTAAGGGCATCACAGACCTGTTATTGCTCAAACTTCCGTGGCCTTAAAGGTCGTAGTCCCTCTATGAAGCTGGCTGCGGAGGTATACCTCCGCATAGCTAGTTAGTAAGTTGAGGTCTTGTTCGTTAATAGAATTAACCAGACAAATCGCTTCACCAACTAAGAATGGCCTTGCACCACCACCCATAGAATCAAGAAAGCGCTCTCAGTCTGTCAATCCTTACTATGTTTGGACCTGGTAAGTTTCCCGGTGTTTTGTCAAATTAAGCCGCAGGCTCCACTCTTGACTCCTACGACCTACTACTTGCTATTAAAGAGTAAAAGAGTGATTGTTGTTGTTGATTGATTAAGTTGTACGTGTTTTTTGTTTCCTCTGTATATAGATTTCATAGTCCTAATCTTAGTGTGCTTCTTTTCAGGCGAGCTGAAACAATCAGTCTTCAAGTAGGAGTCTTCCACCGAGTTGTTTCTTGATTCTTGAAGTAGTTGGTTACAACTCTATCTCTGATTACCAGCTCGTGTTCACATTTGGATGGTTAAAAGCTCCAGCCAATTAGGTGGCTCCTCCTAATTGGATATGGTTGAATTTGTTAGGAGTTAGTTACAAGTTGATAAGCCATACAACTGATAAGTCTTGATCCCCAAGTCAGTTATGGTTCTCATTAATTGCAAATGTAACCCCTCAAATTAATTTATTTATAATTGAGGCCATTCAAATTTTAGTTCGATTTCAGCCCATTATCATGTTGTGGCCCGTATCCAATTTTAGGGCTTTCCCTTAATTGAGCCGATTGGCCTTATTATCTCCTATTTGAACAATCAATTGGCCATATGATTATTGTTAAACCTGATTATTACGTTGGCCCATTTGATTTAATATTTTGGATTGGGCCATCAGTTGGCCCAATTGATTTGTTCGATCCATCTAGCCTGACTTGCTGAAAGCCAACTCCCTGTCAGGGTGCCCATCTGATCAATTTCGAGATGTCACAATTTCGGCATATCACACCCCTTGAATTTTGGAAAAATATTTTGGGATCAAAGATAAACATTCAAACTAAATTAACACAAATTACCTCACAAAATCAACTATTTAGCTGTAGAAGTTGCAATGAATATGAACGCAGTGATTATACATTCATATGCACTTCGTCTTTTTATACGTCCCGAGATTTCTTCCCTCGTGTCTTATTTTCCAATATCTTTCTTCGTGTATCTAGTTTCTTCATGTCCCGGTCAGCATCATAAATATTAGTATATTTTTTATATATGATAGCTATCATATCATACTGTGAAAACATTGTTTAATCTTGCTATTTTTAGGCTCGTTTTCATTATTTTCATCATATCATAAATTTCATTTGGTATCTACGTTGCACAGACACGCACTCGGCAACTCGGACTCGACACGAATCAGATTCGGCAACTCAGTTTTTTAAAAAATCTTAAAGAAACGACACGTCATGGATACGTATATTTAAAAAAATAAAATCTATATAATTTATATAAAAATAAAATACCTTAGCATCAAATCACTAATTAACTTTTACGTACCTAGATATAGCTTGAGACGAAAATTCAAAATCACTAATTAATTTGTGACATTTTCTGCAATTTTGCCATATATAAATCATTCATTCTACTATTACGATATCACTAAACCCTAGCTAGAACTATCCAACCCCAAATCGATTAGCCATGGGAATCCTATCCTGGTTCAGCAAAGGCGACACCAACAAGAAAGGTGGCAAAGATGAAGAAGAAAATCGAACTCCGAAACCGGAACCCAAGGAAGATCCAGGTATGAACGGAGCAATGGATGTCCGAAGACCCGACCCGCCAACTGCAGATATTTCGGTGTTCGAGTTCGGTTCAGTGGCGGTCTCCGCCGATAAGTTGACGCTGGCTGGTTATTGCCCCGTCCCGGACGAGTTCGAGCCCTGCCGTTGGGAGATTCTCCCAGCGAGTGGCTTTTACGCGCCACAGTTCCGCGTTGAAATACTATATCCGAGCTTGTTCAGTTTTACTTTAGTAACTCTTTTTTTTGTTTCTCTTTTTCAGTTGTAAAATTCCAAACTTAATAGTATGATAACAATGAATATTAGTTTAAATGATCGTGATATTGCTGATTCGAAAATGCTTTGTATCTTAGTTGAATCATTTGTTATTTTGTTTGAATTTACGAGCAAATGCATCAATTCAGGGGCTTCATATCAGTAATGGAGGGAATAGGGATTGCTGTTTCTTACATCAGCATCAAAATAAAAGAACTTACCCTTGAATTGGAATTTGGAAGAGAGAAAATTCTTGAACCATGGTCTAGGGTTCATACTAAAATTGAGGATCGGTATTGTTTTAAGTTTTAATTTCGGGTTTGTAGATTTAGATTGTGGTCGTGGAGTAAGAGGGGTATTGACTATGAGAGGAAAAGACTAGTAGAATTGTAGAAGTTTAGTCGTTTCAATTTTTTTAATTTTTAAGTTGGGAATTTTCATTTTTAACCCATTATTCTGTTAAAAATTGTAGAAAGCCCCCGCCGAGTCCATGACCGTGTCGACTCAGCAGTTGACCGAGTCGGATTCAAGTATCCGAATTTATTTTTATTTTATTTTCCTGGATACACCGCGTGGTGAGTCTAACAAGTATCCCAGCCGTATCTCACGCGTATCCGAGTCAGCGGAGAGCCCGACTCTGCACATTGATATTTTTTGAAGTATTCGTGCTTCATAAATTTTCTTTGTTCTTCTTCTTTATTATTTCTTTTTTAATCTTGAGATTAGTATTTTTATAAAAGTATTATACTATTATTTTACGAATTTACCTTTTTTTTTACTTTCTTTCATTTCACCAGAATTTTGACTATTATATATGTTTTTCTTGTTGTTGTCTAACAATCTGTGTATTTGAATATTTCATAAAAAATATTTCTAACATAGAACAAATACTTATATTAACTTTAATAATATTAGATTATATATCAACGTAAAAAACTAGTAAGAAATACTTACTTGGATCGAAATAAACCAAACACTTCAATCAATACATGAAACTAGGAAATGAGACTGAGGTTTGCCGAAGCAATTTCCTTATGACAATATTTCTAAGGCTATTACGGTGCATACAGTTTGATTCCCGATAGTATCCCAAGATACAACAGTCTGTTGTTCATTATTTGCACAAATAATGAACCCACGGCGAACTGAAGCAAACAGAAAATTCGACATAAATTTAAAGTAGAGAAGATAGTAATTTCTAATTATTGTCGGAAAATGATGCTTAATTGGCCAGATTAAGTCTCCTATTTATAGACACATAAATGTCTTTTCGCAAGAGACACATCGCTTGGATTGCAATGTTTCGGCCCAAAGGGTACCTCTTCAGATCGAACAGACTCAACCCCTTAATTACACTCAACTAATTTTATTCACATATAAATTATAAAATCCAACAATCCCCCCACATGAATAAAATAATTCTATGTGTCCCGTCTCACAGGACATATTATGTCGAAGTATTCTTTAGGAATAATACCGCATTGGGATAGGTGAAATATTTCATCTTGAACCTTCCCTAGTTAAATCTTATCGGATTTACTTAGCCAATCGGTGAAATATTTCATCTTGAACCGTCGGCTGTTGGTGTAAACCAAAACAATAAACTTAACACAGCACTAATCCTATTTACTTCAACGTTGGTCGCCAAGTGGTCAATGAGGTCTAGAGGAGGGGGGGGGGGGGGGGGGGGGATAAATAGACCTCTGAAACTTAAAAACTTTTTCTATAACTTTTCAAATCAGCAGACTCAGCAGATCGAACTTATGAGATTACTCTGCTGATTTTGCACTTAGCTGATTCAGCAGGGTTGACCAATAGTCTGATTTTTACTAATTCGTTTCAAATCAAATCAGAGTTTCAAAACTTGTATGCAGCGGATTTTGTCAAGTATGTTTTTCAAACAAGTTTATCTTTCAAAGTTTTACCCCAGTTTGTAAATTCCTCAATTTAAAAGCTTTGTCTTTTAAACGTTTGATTACTTTTGAAAATATGCAAGTTAAAAACAAGTAATCAAACACAAGGAATTTTTATAGTGGTTATATAGACAAGAATGTATTTTAGTCAACTCTTCCAAGTCACTTAGATCTTGGGTTATACTATAATCACAAAGTTTACAGTATACTCTGCTTTCGCAATTCAACAAATGAAAAGTCACAACTTCGCACTCAACTACCAGGTAGATCACTCAAAAAAAACCTATTCTAAAGCACTCAACTAAAGAACACTTAAGCTTTACAACAAATGATAAGCCTTAAGTAAGAGTACTAAGCTCACAATATAGGAAATCACTCTGAAGACCTATACTACGAAGTTATATCACTGTTGGATGAAGATGAAGACTTTGAAGTGAAGGGAGGTTTTGATGATTTCCAAAGTCATCAGCTAAGTGGAAGCTTAGTACAAACCTTAGAAGATATTTGACCAAAGAAGAAGTATTTCAGACTAGTCAAATATGGTCCAGAAGGCTGCTGATCTATTGCGGAATCAGACTGGTGGACTATCAGCCGACTCAAATCAGATTAGTTCAAGTTTGGGATCAGCCGAGTACACATCAGACGAGTGACTTCGATCAGCAGAGTGGAAGTGGATCAGAAGTTAGTGCAACGGTAATAAATGCACTTGGTGTAATAAATACTGAAGAGGAAGGGTATTTATGACAAATGATTGAAGAGAAACCTCGTATCAGCTTGGTGCATTTAATGCGCATTTAATGCGAAGCGACATAAAGTACAGCAGAGTGTACAGTGTTCAGTCGCAGCAGCCGTTTCTGCAAAAAGGACCAGTACTCGAGGATTTGACAGCTGCCGATCTCTCAACGGGCAGATTTTCAAATCTCCAAGTATAAATAGTTCAGTTCGTGAGTTGAAGAAAGATACAACACACTTTGAGAGCAAAAATCTGAAGCAGAATTCTTCTAAGTCTCAAACTCAAGAACAGAACACTCATCAGCCTAGTCATCGATTGACGAAGCAGAATAGAGAGAAAACAGAATATACACAGAAATCTGAGTGATTTTGTTAGAATCTTGTTGTGAGAAGTAGATATCTATCTTAGTGAGTGATATTACTTCAGAGGATAGGAGTTTCTTTGTGATTTCCTATTACGCACTTGTGGCCTTTTCATTTGTTGACTGGCGCAAGCATTGTATACTGTAATCTGTGTGATTTAGTATAACCCAAGATCTAAGTGACTTGGAAGAGTGGACTAAAGGATTTCTATCCATATAACCACTATAAAAATCCTTTGTGTTTTTACTTGCATAATTCTCTGCATATTTTAAACAGCATACTTAAAACACTTAAAGGTTAACTGTTGGAAAAGTTTTAAAAAGGAGTTTGTTAAAACTGGGGACAAAACTATTTCAAAGTTAAGAAAACTACTTGTGAAAAACACTTGATAAATCCGCTGTAAGTTAGTTATATTAAAACTCTGATTTTGATAAAATCAGCTGAGTGAAATCAGAAGAGTGGTCAACTCTGCTGTTCAAAGCTTTGTGCGAGATCAACATAGTCAACTTACGATTATTGATCAGCTTAGTCTGCTGACAGAAAAGTTAGAAGTTTTTAAAAGATAAATTTTAATGAGGTCTATTCACACACCCCCCCCCCCCCCCTCTAGACCTCATCTGACTACTTGGGACCAACAAGTGGTATCAGAGCAGGTGGTTCATCTGAATCATCTGACTGATCAACGAGCTTGATCCTTAAGTGTTTTTCAAAGGTTTTCAAAAGTTTTCAAAAGAGCATCTTTTTGAAAAACAAAAACTTTTTGAAAAATGGATTGTATCAGCCTAGTTCCCCACATAGGCGGTATGAGCTTGGAGGACTGGAAAATACGCATGGAAATTTTCCTTGCTGCTTATAATGATAATATGTACAGGTGCATAACAAAAGGTCCGATAAGAGTCACCAAAACAATCAAGGTTGATGGCCAAGATGTGGTTGTTGACAAAGATGAAGACGAGATGACAGCTGATGAAATCAAGCTTAAAAATCTAGACAAAGTTGGAATCTTCATCGTGACTAAAGCCCTGGACAACGAAAGGTTTGACAAAGTCAAACACTGTACGACATCAAAAGAGATGTGGGATAAAGTCCGTGATATGAGTGAAGGAAATGACGCCATCAAAGAACACAATCTAAGTGTTGCCATGGAGAAGTTTGAGAACTTCAAAATGAAACCTGGAGAAACCATTGACCAGATGGATTCAAGATTTACAAAGGTGTTGAACAATGTTCTGAAGTTGGGTAAGACGTTTTCTGATAAGGAGATCACCGTCAAAGTGCTAAAGGCGCTACCACCAAAGTTCAACATAAAGATCACAGCGATGGAAGAATCAAGGGATCTGGGGAAGATCTCACTGACTGAGCTGTTTTCTGTACTCAAGGCGTACGAGTATAAAATGCCAAGGATGGGAATAGAAGAGACCTCAACTTCTGGCCCCACTGCTGCACTGGTCGCTGCAGAAAGAACAAGAAGATCCGCCGGAAAAAGCAGAGAAGAGGACTCATCTGATGAGGCCCCAGTACTGAGCAAGAAGGAATACACTGCTGGCGATGTGGCGTTGTTATTGAACGGGTTCAAAAAGTTCTACAAGAGAAAAATGAAGAACAAATATAACAATGCTTCTACTTCTAAACCTGCCTCTAATTCTCATGATTTTAAGGATGATTATAATCCAAAATGATGTGCTATAATTGCAGAAAATTGGGACATTTCATCAAGGACTGCCCATATCCTAAAGCGGAGAAATATACAGAGGAGGAAAAGAAACAAAGAAAAGAAAGAAGAGAGAAGAGATACCAAAAGAGCAAAGTGTTGTTGGCTGAAGCTGAAAAGATGGCAGCCATCTACTCATCTAACACAGAAGCAGGCACGTCAAGTGATGACTCTGTTTTTGGCGAGACACCTGCACTGCTCTGTCTCATGGCAAAGGAATCTGATGATTCTGACAATGAGGTAATATTCTCTGAAAATGAACGTGAGCTATTTAGTTCATTTGAACAAATGATGAACAACAAAGCAGATGTTGTTAATGAATTTGCTAAGCTTAAGGACGAGATGATTCTGCTGAAAAAGCAAAATGCTAAGCTGAAACGCAGTGTTGAAAAACCTGATGAATCAGCCATGTATAAAAAGCTTTCGCATGAATGTGAATCTCTGAGAGCTGAATGTGAAGTTTACAAGGGACAAATCAAGGAACTTGAAGCTAGATTATCTTCACATAATAAGTCGTTTGTTCCTAAGTCGTCTGTTGTGCCAATAGAGAAATCTAATGAACAGAGTACTCCCTTAATAAAAGAAAGTTTAGAACTGAACAAAGCTGAGAAGTTTATATCTGCTGATAATAGTAATATTGTCCTGTATGTTCAGACTGCTAAACCCACTTCACTGGAAATTGAGAAAAAGGAGAAGAGTCCTCCTAAGGCTAAGAAGGGTAAAAAGCCTGAAAATGAAAAACAGACTGGTAAAACCAAACAGCAGAGTTGTCCTAAGAAGTCTGCTGATAAGAGTAAAACCAATCAGACTAGTAAAACTAAGTCGTCTGTTAAAGAGCAAGTAAAGAGCAGACCTAAGAAGCAAAGAAATTATAATAATAATGCTTGGTATGGAAATGAGTCTTACCATGTGCAACCTGCTTATTCACCATATTATGCTGCACCTCATTATCCACCTTATTATTCTGCATATCCTGCTCATCAACCAATGCATGCTTACCCTGCTTATCATGCATCTTATCCTGCTTATAAGCCTTATCCTCATCATAATGACTATCAACATAACATGCCTGCTGATTATGATGAAAATGAAGTTGCTCATGCTCCTGCTAAAACTCTGAAGCCTAAGAAGCCTAAGACTTCAACATCTTGGGTTGTCAAAGGTGACACTAATCCACCAGGACCCTCTCAATAAAGGGTACCTAAAACATTTTTATTTGGTTTTGTAGGTTAGGATTAGGAGTAGGAGTAAAGTAGTGAAGAAATGGTACTTGGACAGTGGATGTTCAAGGCACATGTGTGGAGACATACATGAACTGGCAGATGCTGTTGCTGTGAATGGTCCAAGAGTTACTTTTGGATACAGCAAATAAGGCAAGGTTGTAGCTGTTGGAAAGCTTATCAAAGGGAACATAGAGATATCTGACGTCTCATATGTTAATGGCCTGAAGTACAATCTGCTGAGCATAAGTCAATTTTGTGACAAGGGATTTTCCGTAGTGTTTTCATCAGATAAGTGCTATGTTGAACAAGTTGGAACAAAGAAGGTTATTTTATCTGGAAGAAGACAGGGAAACATCTATGTAGTCGACTGGAATTCTGTGGACAAGAATTCTAATGTTTGTTTGGTGGCTTCTACACCATGTGAAATCAGTTGGCTTTGGCACAAAAGAATGAATCATTTGAATTTCAAGACCATAAACAGATTGATAAAGAATGATCTGGTAGAAGGAATTCCAAAGACAGTCATGAGCAAAGACAAGCTGTGTGACGCATGTCAGAAGGGTAAACAAGTGAAATCCACTTTCAAAAGCAAGAAGCACCAATCTTCAACCAGAATTTTGAAGCTGTTACATATGGATTTGTTTGGCCCTATTGATCCAATCAGCAATGGTGGAAAGAAATACTGCCTAGCTGTTGTGGATGATTTTTCAAGATTTACTTGGGTGATTTTCATGAAGAAGAAAAGTGAAACCAAGGAACATCTTACTAATCTGATGGAGCTGATCCAGAATGAGAAGAGTAAAAAAATATTGAAGATCAGATCAGATAGAGGGACTGAATTTACAAACTCTATTGTTGAAGAGTATTGTAACTCCAGAGGAATCAGTCATGAGTACTCTGCTGCCAGAACCCCTTAACAAAATGGAGTTGCTGAAAGGAGAAACAGAACTCTAAAAGAAGCTACCAGGACAATGATAGCTGAAGCAAAGCTGCCCCAAAGATTCTGGGCAGAAGCCACAAATACAGCATGTTATACACAGAACAGGTGTATGATCAATAAAAGTCAAAACAAGACACCTTATGAGCTATGGAACAACAGAAAGCCCAATTTACATTATCTTAGGATTTTTGGTTGTAAATGTTATGTTTTGAATAATGGGAAAAATCACCTTACTGCATTTGCAGAAAAGGCTGATGAAGCTGTTTTTGTAGGTTACTCTACTGTTAGTAAAGCTTATAGAGTGTTTAACAAAAGAACTTTACTTGTAGAAGAGTCTATTCATGTAGTATTTGATGAACCAAGTCAATCTTCTGAAAAGAATCAAAGTGCAAATCCAGAGATATCTGCTGACTTTCAGAAATTGAGTGTGGAAAGAAAGGAAGAATATGTACCCATCATACTACCTAATTTAACTCAAGCTGTTAACTCAAGTGCTGTTCAAAATCAGTCTGCTGATTGTCTAACAGAGGAGTTGCGAACAGCTGACAGAACAGAGACTGTTCAACAGACTACAACTGTTCAACAGACTACTACTGAAACTCCAACAATTGTGTTGCAAGATCAATCAAGAGGACAACATCCAGATTTGCAACCTGATCTCAGATGGCTCAGAAATCACCCACCTGAGTTAGTGATTGGTGATCCCTTGGATAGAGTGAGAACTAGAAGGTCAACTGCAAATGAAACAATGTTTGTAAGTTTTCTTTCACAAATTGAGCCTAAGTTGATTGATGAAGCTCTTGGTGATTCTCACTGGATTGAAGCAATGCAAGAAGAGTTAAATCAATTTGAAAGGAATGAAGTCTGGTACTTAGTTCCCAGACCTACTCATCAAAGGGTAATTGGCACTAAGTGGGTTTTCAGAAATAAGATGAATGAAGATGGTATGGTTACCAGAAACAAAGCAAGACTAGTTGCCAAAGGTTACTGCCAAGAAGAAGGCATTGATTTTGATAAGACATTCGCACCAGTTGCAAGGCTTGAAGCAATCAGATTGTTCCTAGCCTATGCTGCTTACAAGAACTTCACTGTCTATCAGATGGATGTGAAGTCTGCCTTTCTCAATGGAGAATTGCAAGAAGAAGTGTATGTTGAACAACCTCCTGGCTTTGAAGTTTATCAACAAGGAGACAAGGTATATCGTCTGAAGAAAGCTCTCTATGGACTGAAACAGGCTCCAAGAGCATGGTATGATACTTTATTTGATTTTCTTTTAATTAAAGGATTTCGCAAAGGTAAAGTAGATAAAACTTTGTTCACTATTGAATGGGATAATCATATATTGCTAGTTCAAATATATGTAGACGATATTATTTTTGGTTCAACTAACAAACAGATGTGTGAGAGGTTCTCTAAGCTGATGCAGAACAAGTTTCAAATGAGCATGATGGGAAAACTTAATTACTTTCTTGGATTACAAGTTAAACAGCTACCTGATGGTATTTTCATTAATCAAGCAAAGTACACAAAAGATCTGTTCAAGAAATTTGGTATGGAAACTAGCTCATCTGTTAATGTTCCTATGTCTACTGGACTTCGTCTGGACAAGGATGAAGGTGGCAAGTCAGTTGACATCACCAAATACAGAGGCATAATTGGGTCACTGTTATACTTAACAGCTAGCAGACCTGATATTATGTATTCTGTTGGGGTTTGTGCGAGATTTCAATCAGATCCTAAGGAATCTCATCTCTTAGCTGCTAAAAGGATATTAAAGTATCTCAAATGCACACAAGAATTGGGATTGTGGTACCCAAGGGAATCAGGATTTGAACTTATTGGATATTCAGATTCTGACCTTGCAGGCTGCAAAATTGATAGGAAGAGTACTACAGGTACTTGTCAATTTTTAGGCAGTCGTCTGATCTCATGGATGAGTAAGAAACAGACTTCAGTGTCCATATCTACTGCTGAAGCTGAATACATTGCTGCTGGAGCATGTTGTGCACAAATACTTTGGTTGAAGCATCAACTAGAAGACTATAATCTCAAGATCAGTGGAATCCCTATCTACTGTGACAATACAAGTGCAATCTCACTTACTCAGAATACTACTAGTCATTCCAGGACTAAGCATATTGAGATCAAACATCACTTCATCAGAGATCATGTTGAAAAAGGAAATGTTATTATTGAGTATGTTCATACGGACAGCCAGATTGCTGACATTTTCACCAAACCATTAAGTGATGCAAGATTTTCTACTCTAAGAGTGGAACTGGGCTTGTTAAATTTGGATTCATAAGCTGAGGGGGAACCTATCAGAAGACTGGGTTCAACAGCTGACTAATCTCATATCAACAAGTACTGTATCTCAAGAAGACTGACTCTCAACAGACTAGTTGACTGATGAATTCTTGAATTCAGGGGGAACTTGTAAGACTAGCGGTACCCTTGTTTTAAAGATGAAATCTTCAATGACAGTAGTTGAAGTTGTTTTAATCAGAAGATTTGTTCTTAATTCTTGAAGATTTGAAGATTAATTATCTTGCTGGATTAACAAACAGCAAAGGAAGATCACTAGATATTGGCCTTCACTAGTGAAATATTGTATCAGACAAGTCGTCTATCAGATAAGTATTTTACTCATATGCTGTTATTTATGTCAGCTTATATTTTAAGTGTTGTACTGAAAACGTTTTATCAAAAACACGCTTTTATAAGTAACAGACAAGTGGCGTTTCAAATTCCCGCCTGTCTGACATATTTAATGCTATTTTGAAATCCGCATATCTCGATCACACGATCTGCTTTTCAAGTAACTGATCTAACGGTTACCACTTTTCACGGAAACCGACAAGAACTAACATCTTTAAATCCAGATCTGATCAGCTTACTAGGCTTTTACGCACCCTCAAAATTTCAAAAGCATTCAGAACAATTCTGCAAATTATCTACTGCAAAATTCTCTCCGTTTCTTTAATCTCTTTTCAGAATGTCTGCTGCCAAAGAAGCTGCTGCTGAAGGTATGTTCTTGAACTACCTGACCTACCATACGACTGGCACGCTTTTGATGAAGGAAATTCTGGAAAAATTCAAGGCAGCCACACTAGTTAACTTCATGGAGGCCCATGAAGATATGATTTTCAAAGACCAGGTGATGAAGTTTTATGGTTCAAAAGACGAGGTTAATTTTGAAAAGTTGGAAATCACTGCCAAAATTGGGGATAAAGCTGTCTGTGTTACCCCCAAGTTGCTGAATGAGATGTGCGGACTCTCTCTTGAAAGGTCTACTGATATTGCAAACTTAGCTGAACCCCTCGAGTCAGATTTCTGGAATTTGGCTTCGAAGAAGAATCAAGTGATGTCTGGAGCCATCAAGAAAAATCAGCTGAAGGATGAGTTTCAGCGAATGGCAGATTTGGTTGCCAAGGTCCTTGAGAATTGCACATTCTCGTTGGACAGTGTACCAATGAAGAGATTTCACACGATGATAGCCATTTTCTATGGTTTGAAGGTGAATTGGGCAAACTTCATTTGGTATGTGCTTGCTGATCACAAAGTGCGTGGTCTGACTCTGCACAGGATATTCCTTAGTCATCTGCTGGTAAATTTGGGATGTGATGTGACTAATGGAAAGGAAATTCATAAGGCAAAGGAGTTGAGAACTTATGACCCAGTGAAAACTGGAAGATCAAAGGAGCCTGCTGCTGTGCCAGAGAAGAAGCAACAGAAAAGGAAAGCATCTGACCCTAAAGAGCCTGCTGATAAAGGCAAGAAAAGTAAGACAACTGTTCAAACAGCTAAGCCAGCTGTTCAAGCCAGAACAGGTTCGTCTAAGAAGAAGGATGCTGTGAATTCCATTATTGATGAAACAGTAAAGGAGATTAATGAGATGACAGTTGACTCATCTCCTGAAAGAACAGTCTCAGCTGAGCTACCAGCTGAAAATGTGGCAAAGAGGACAAGGAGTGCTATGAAGGACACTGCCACCTCTACTGTTACTAATGCTCCTTACACAAAGAAGACTGCCAGAAGGAAAATGACGTTCATAGAAGAAGACACTGAACTTTCTGAGCTGGTTAGAGAAAGCCCTCAAACAGCTGAGAGGCCTGTTGGATCAACAGAGAAGTCTGCTGAAGCTAAGTCAGCTGATCAAGTGAAAACGACTTCTGCACCAACAGTTGAGGTTGCTAAACCTCAAGAGGATCCTGAAGTGCAGATCCTCGAGCCGATTGCTGCTGCACCAGTGGCAATTGCACCACCATAATCAACAGCTGCTGCACCAGTTGTTGAATCAAGAGCTGCCAGAAAGAAAAGAACTGGCAAGGCAAATGCGTCAGCTTATCACAAGAAGAAGCGTGAGGAAGCTGAACAAAGAAAACGTGATGAAGCTGAGCTGAAAAGAGCTCTTGAAGCGAGCAAGAAAGAAGCTGATGTCAAGAACATGACAGAAGCTGAATTGGCTGCCAAGGAGGAAGCAGACTTGGCAAAGGCCCTGGAAGATAGTAAGAAGGATGCATATGGACCACGGAGGTCTGAAGGCATTGTGATTGGAGAAAGACCCAAGGAAGGACAATACATCTTACCAAGGGCTGAACCAATCAAAAAGAAGAAGTCTGAAGTAAGAAGAGCACTTCAGATAGTCCAAAGTGACTCTACTGCCTTCAAAAGATTTGAAGCTGAGCTAGAGAGGATGAATCAGCTGCTTCAATCTAGAACCACCTTTCTCCCAGAAAAGATAAGGTACAATCGTTGGAGGGAGTATAGGTTGACCAAATCTGAGGAAGAGATCCAAGCATGGAAGGAGTTTGCTGCTGAAGGCCGTTGGGTTCTAAGTTGGCTGCATACAAATTCTGTTGCAAAGGCATTGGACTCAGATTTCGTAAGAGATAGATTGCATGATTTTGCAAGAATCATTGCAACTCAGGAGGCAACTGCTATCAAGAATTCAATTTCAAATAAACCAGGTCCTGCTGATGACCGGATTGATAGAGCAGTTAAAATTGCTGTGTACACGACTTTGGAGAAATGGGCTGAGAGACCTAGATTTGAACCAGGAACATCAAGTACAACGCCCACTCTGCCAAGCTTACAGCAAATTGCTTATGGCTCTGATATCAGTACTTATCAAGAAAAGCTGAGTATTCAACAGACTACTTCACCGTTCGTGCCAGCTGACTTGATTCGTCAGAAGACAGTTGTGTCTACTGATGGTACTGAGATCATTCACGTAGCTGATGAGCCAGCTAGTGAAGAACAGAAGAAAGACCAGCAAGCTGAAGAGATCAACCTGGATACTTCAAAGAAGCTGCCTGCTATGGTCAAGGACTTAGTCCCCTTAGCTTTGGAATGGAAAGCTGAAGACAGTCATGTTCTTCATGAAGCACCTGTTCAACAGGAAAAGGAACCTGCTGAATTTCAACAGGAAGAGGAACCTGCTGAATCATCACACCCTGCTCCTACTGCTGATTTGCATTCCTCACTGATGGAATCCATCCAGCTGCTGATTGAAACTACCATGAAGGAGATGGAGTCAAGGAATAAGCTGATGATTAAACAAATGCAGGAAGAGACTGCAAGAATGGTTAAGGATGCCATTGATGATTTTCCTCTACCACCAGACAACTCCCTGATGCTGACTCAGAGTATATTGAGCTTAAACAGAAACATTGAAGATGTGAAAGCTGATGTGGGTCATCTGCATTCTGCTCTTCAAAGGCATGAGTCTGACATTGTTGGGATTGGAAGGGTCATGACACAAGTTGGTGAAGCAGAGATTGAGAAGAATATTGCCATGATGCAAGAGTTCACTACTGTTGCTGATAAAGCTCAATCTGAAATATCAACACTTCAACTGAATTTTGATTGCCTAAATGACCAAGTTGGTGAGTTAAAATCAAATCAACTTCGCATGGAAGCTAATCAACTACGCATGGAAACTACTCTGACTCATCATTATGCTGAACAACGAGTTATGGATGCAAACATCAAGAAGCTTTGTGCCGCTGTCAATATAACTCCTGATCAACTCAACCCTGCTGCTGATGACAAATAGGGGGAAGAGGAATCAGCTGAGAAGACTGTTGCTGCTGCAACTACTCAAGTATTAGACCAACGGGCTGCTGCTGGAAAGCCAAGTGAAGAAGAAGTACTTGAAGAGGAAGCTGATGATGAAGCTGGTGATAAAGTGGAGCCCAAGGACGTAGCTAAAACTGACAAAGAGTTAGCTGCTTCTTAGTACTCTGCTGAAGAACAGCTCAATCCATACGTTAAGTATAAGAGGATTGAGGACATTAAAGCAAGATTTGAAGCTGATGAAAGAAGAGAAAAATTAAAGGGTCTTGCTGATGTTTTCTCAAGTGGTGAAGATGAAAGTAGTGAAGAAGTTGAAGGAGAGGAAGAAGAAGAAGAAGATGAAGAAGCTGAGGACTAGACTAGATTACTAGACTACGTCATCTATTGAAAATTCTGTAACCAACTTTCTTTACTTGTAATTTTTCACTTAAAGTTCTTTTGCTTGTAACTTGTACTGTAATTTCAAAATCTATCTATAAAAGTTCAAGCTTCCAATACATCATTTCTATCTCAGAAATTTTTGAGGACTCAACTTTAGTTTTAGGTACAGGTACTTAGCTGAAGTTTTGTCATCATCAAAAAGGGGAAAATTGTTGGATGAAGATGAAGACTTTGAAGTGAATGGAGGTTTTGATGATTTCCAAAGTCATCAGCTAAGTGGAAGCTTAGTACAAACCTTAGAAGATATTTGACCAAGGAAGAAGTATTTCAGACTAGTCAAATATGGTCCAGAAGACTACTGATCTGTTGCTGAAGAAGGAATCAGACTGGTGGACTATCAGCCGACTCAAATCAGATTAGTTCAAGTTTGGGATCAGCCGAGTACACATCAGACGAGTGACTTCGATCAGCAGAGTGGAAGTGGATCAGAAGTTAGTGCAACGGTAATAAATGCACTTGGTGTAATAAATGCTGAAGAGGAAGGGTATTTATGACAAATGATTGAAGAGAAACCTCGTATCAGCTTGGTGCATTTAATGCGAAGCGACAGAAAGTACAGCAGAGTGTACAGTGTTCAGTCGCAGCAGCCGTTTCTGCAAAAAGGATCAGTACTCGAGGATTTGACAGCTGCCGATCTCTCAACGGGCAGATTTTCAAATCTCCAAGTATAAATAGTTCAGTTCGTGAGTTGAAGAAAGATACAACACACTTTAAGAGCAAAAATCTGAAGCAGAATTCTTCTAAGTCTCAAACTCAAGAACAGAACACTCATCAGCCTAGTCATCTGTTGACGAAGCAGAATAGAGAGAAAACAGAATATACACAGAAATCTGGTGATTTTGTTAGAATCATGTTGTGAGAAGTAGATATCTATCTTAGTGAGTGATATTACTTCAGAGGATAGGAGTTTCTTTGTGATTTCCTATTACGCACTTGTGGCCTTTTCATTTGTTGATTGGCGCAAGCATTGTATACTGTAATCTGTGTGATTTAGTATAACCCAAGATCTAAGTGACTTGGAAGAGTGGACTAAAGGATTTCTATCCATATAACCACTATAAAAATCCTTTGTGTTTTTACTTGCATAATTCTCTGCATATTTTAAACAGCATACTTAAAACACTTAAAGGTTAACTGTTGGAAAAGTTTTAAAAAGGAGTTTGTTAAAACTGGGGACAAAACTATTTCAAAGTTAAGAAAACTACTTGTGAAAAACACTTGATAAATCCGCTGCAAGTTAGTTATATTAAAACTCTGATTTTGATAAAATCAGCTGAGTGAAATCAGAAGAGTGGTCAACTCTGCTGTTCAAAGCTTTGTGCGAGATCAGCATAGTCAACTTACGATTACTGATCAGCTTAGACCTCATCTGACCACTTGGGACCAACAATCACTCACAAAGATGGATATATACTTCTCTCTCTTTACAGTTGAATGTCACTCAGATAGACAAAAGTTTGATCTTTGTTCTTCAACAAAAAGCTTCGTCAACAGATGACTTTGCTTGTGATCAGACGACTCAACTGATGGATTTTGCTCTATAGATGTGATCTTGAATTGTGCAAGTCTCTCTTCAATCTTCAGTCTCTGGTCTATTTATACTCTTGGATTTGAAATTCTGCCCGTTTAAGATAAGCGAAATTACATTTTAATCCTGAGCAACGGTCTTCTTCTTTGCGGCAGCTTTTGCAGACTGTTCTCTGTACACTCTGCTGTATGGATATCTACTTTATGTCAAGTCGCATTTAATAAACTCAGCTTTTTACAGTTGATGAGCTTACTAACCGACTTCACTTCGCTGATGGGATTACTCTGCTGATGGCTACTCTGCTAATTCAAGAATGAACACATCTATCTTGACTCGGCTGATGATAACCAATCTGATCTTTACTGATCTGATATCCCACTTAGTTGATTCGGTCACATAGCTTCCAGACCGTGAAATAGGTTTCACTAAACTTTTCAGTTCTTAGTTTATGACTTCCTTTTTGACCTTTTTAATCTTCAAAACCATTATGGCCTTTTTGTCATCTTCAAAACCTTCTCCAATACCAACCAACAATTTCCCCCTTTTTGATGATGACAAAACCTTCATCTAAGAACGTCTTCCAAGTTTCTGTTTTAGTCTTCATACTCTGAGATGGAAATTATTTGATCTGATACAACTTTCAAAAACCACCAATTGTTAGTTGCTTTCTCTTTTTGATTTTTATCGTTAAAGGGTTCTTAGTTGCATCCTTATCTTCCCCCTTTATGTCATCAACACCAATACTTAATTGCATCTCTTCCTTCTTTTCCTTTTATAAAATTGCAAACTTAGTATGCTGAAGACAAGTAGGTGAGTACTTAGCTGTTCAGGTTAGTTAGCTTTTGATGAGCCAACCTACAGTAGTCTTCTTTGCTGTTTATCACTCCAGCTAGAATAACTGTTCCCCCTTACATCAAGAATTGATACCACTTGTTGATATCAGATTAGTCAGCTGATACCACTTGTTGAGGTGATACCACTTGCAGTCTGATACTACTTTGTGTAGTACATTCTTGAATATCACTTGGATGTTGAGTTCCAGTCGGCTGATGAGAAGCAGTCTTCTGATAGCTTCATTTTGACTTATTGAAAACTTCATCTTTATTCAGGAGTACCGCTAGTCGTACACGTTCCCTCTGAGTTCAAGAATCCGTGGTCAAGTAGTCTTATGAGAGTTACTCTTAAAAGACATCAGTCGTTGAATTCCAGTAAGCTGTTTTGGGTTAGTCTTCTATGTTCCCCCTCAACTTATGAATCCAAAATCAACAAACCTAATTTCACTGTCACATGGTTGACTGATACCACTTGTATCACTTGTTGCGAGCAGTTGATGGTCTCTAATACTATTTGTTGGTCTTTTGATAAGCTTCAACTTTCCAACAATCTTTCTTTCCTTGAAATCTCCAAATGTAGCGTCTACCACTTGTTGATTTATACCAATTGTCTGACACCACTTGTCTGATACCACTCACTTGACTGATATCACTTGATGGTTTGTAGCAATTTGATATAAGCAGCTTGTTAATACCATTTGTTGGTACACACTTGTTGGTAAGATCATTTGTTGAATTTGTTGAAATTTGCAAGGATAGTCAACTCATCTTTGTCATCTCACATGTGTTTCACCTACAAAACAAATGACTATTTTTGGTACCCCTTGTTTATTGGGTCCATCAAGGTTAGTATAACATTTGACATGTTATGATCCAGTGACTTTAGTTTCATTATGAAACAGTGCTCATAAGCAAGGTAAGATGCATGAAGTACGTGATAAGCATGCATTGTATAATGAGGATGGCAATCAACACAGTGAACATGATCAACATGATAATATGAATAAGCATAGTGCATGTCATAATAATAATTATCATAATGTGATTCAAATTCTTGCCAGTATTTCATTTTTGCCTCAATTTCTTACCTGAGTTATTTAATAACTCTCCTATAGATTAAGCAGACATAACATTTTTAATTTTACTCCTATCAGCAGCCTCTTTCAGCTTACTCGGCTGATGAGCTTTAATAGTTTGTTTAGTCTTAGGTAGCTTACTAGGTTTTCTACCCTTTTGAGCATCAATAGACTTCTTATTTTAAGCCTCTGATTTCTTTTTAGAGAATGATGAATCACTTCTTTCAAGTTGATTTGTATTTTCTATACGAATTGCATACTCAGCTTTTAGAGTTTCATTCTCATGCTCAAGCTTTTTGCAGTCAGCTGATTCTTGAGGTTTTTCAACCTGAAGTTTCAGTGATCTGATTCGCTCTTTTCAGCAGAGTCATCTCTTCATTAAGCTTGGCAAATGCACAAACAATATTTGAATTTGTGATTTAGCTTTTATTCAAACGATTCAAATAGTGCATTTCATTAATCAATAGAAGTTACCTCAGTTTCAGAATCATCAGATTCTATGGCAGTTAAGCATAAGGTTTGAAGTACTTCTTCAAAATCTTTATCGGGCGACTGGCAGTTTGAATAAGATGTGCAGGAGTTTATTAGCTTTGCTGCATCAGCTAACTTTGTTTTGCTCTTACTAAGCTTACGCTCCTTTTTGGCACGCTTTTCCTTTTCAACAAACTTCTCAGATGATGAGTGTGGATGATATTTGATCAAGAGTCCATACCCTTTGTCATTTTTGTCTCTAAGTTTTGCTTTTGAGGAATCCTTGTTTTCCTGAAAATGATTAGAAGAAGATGAAATAGCATTTTTATATTTTAATTTCATTTTCTTTTTGTAGAACTTCTCGAAATAATTCATAAGAAGGGTAACGTCATCAGCAGTGTATGCTTTTTCGGAATTCAGCAGAGTCTTCTATTTTGACTTGTCTGACGCGATAAGTGCAGCAGTAGGGTCTGAACTGGTTGACACATCTAATCCCATTCCTGGCATTTTAAACTCATACGCTTTGAGGGATGAGAACAATTCGGAAAGAGAAATCTTCTCAAAATCCCTTGATTCTTCCATGGCTGTCATCTTCATATTGAATTTAGGTGGCAGGGCCTTGAGAACCTTCGTGGTGATCTCCTTGTTCGAAAATTCTTTACCAAGTCTTAGAACTTCGTTCAGAGTTTTGGTAAATCTGGTATCCATTTGATCAATCGTTTCACCAGACTTCATTTTGAAATTTTCAAACTCCTCAAGAGCCACACTGAGCTTATGTTCTTTGATAGCGTCGTTTCCTTCGCTTAGCTCACAGACTTTATCCCACATCTCCTTAGCGGTTTGGAAATTCTTGACCTTCTGGAATCTGTATTCGTCTAGAGCTTTGAACATGATGAACTTGGCCTTTATATCAAGATTGACTAACTTGACTTCTTCAAGTGTCAGCTCATCCAGCTCTTTGTCAACAATCTGATCAGGCTGGTCAGCAACCTTCACAGCTTTCTTAAATTTGAATGGTCCTTTTGTAATACATGTAAACATGTTATCATTATAAGCAGCAAGAATGATTTCCATTCTGATATTCCAATCTTCAAAGTCCATATGGCCAATATGAGGAACATGGCTTATGCATTCCATTTTCAAAAAGTTTGATTTTTCAAAATATGCTCTTTTTGAAATTTTTTGAAAAACACACTTAGGATCAAGTTCGGTTGATCAGGCAGAGGATCAGATGAACAAATCTGCTCTGATACCACTTGTTGGTCCCAAAAGTGGTCAATGAGGTCTAGAGGGGACCTCTGAAACTTAAAAACTTTTTCTCTAACTTTTCAAATCAGCAGACTCAGCTGATCGAACTTATGAGACTACTCTGCTGATTTTGCACTTAGCTGATTCAGCAGGGTTGACCACTAGTCTGATTTTACTAATCTGTTTCAAATCAAATCAGAGTTTCAAAACTTGTATGCAACGGATTTTGTCAAGTATGTTTTTCAAACAAGTTTATCTTTCAAAGTTTTACCCCAGTTTGTAAATTCCTCAATTTAAAAGCTTTGTCTTTTAAGCGTTTGTTTACTTATGAAAATATGCAAGTTAAAATAAGTAATCAAACACAAGGAATTTTTATAGTGGTTATATAGACAAGAATGTCTTTTAGTCCACTCTTACAAGTCACTTAGATCTTGGGTTATACTATAGTCACAAAGTTTACAGTATACTCTGCTTGCGCAATTCAACAAATGAAAAGCCACAAGTTCGCACTCAGCTCTCAGGTAGGTCACTCAGAAAAACCTATTCTAAAGCACTCAGCTGAAGAACACTTAAGCTTTACCACAAATGATAAGCCTTAAGTAAGAGTACTAAACTCCCAATATAGGAAATCACTCAGAAGACTTATACTACGAAGTTATATCACTCACAAAGATGGATATATATACTTCTCTCTCTTTATAGTTGAATGTCACTCAGACAGACAAAGGTTGGATCTTTGTTCTTCAACAAAAAACTTCGTCAACAAATGACTTTGCTTGTGATCAGACGACTCAACTGATGGATCTTGCTCTATAGATGTGATCCTGAATTGTACAAGTCTCTCTTCAAACTTCAGTCTCTGGTCTATTTATACTCTCGGATTTGAAATCTGCACGTTGAAGATGGGCAAAATTACATTTTAATCCTGAGCAACGGTTTTCTTCTTTGCGACAGCTTTTGCAGACTGTTCTCTGTACACTTTGCTGTACGGATATCTACTTTATGTCAAGTCGCATTTAATGCAGTCAACTTGTTACCATTGATGAGCTTACTAACCGACTTCACTTCGCTGATGGGATTACTCTGCTGATGGCTACTCTGCTGATTCAAGAATCTATCTTGACTCGGCTGTTGATAACCAATCTGATCTTTACTGATCTGATATCCCACTTAGCTGATTCGGTCACATAGCTTCCATACCGTGAGATAGGTTTCATTAAGCTTTTCAGTTCTTAGTTGATGACTTCCTTTGTAACCTTTTTTATCTTCAAAACCATTATGGCCTTTTTGTCATCTTCAAAACCTTCTCCAATACCAACCAACATTCAAGTTCTCGGTTGTGATCGTTTTGGCCCTAAACATAATTGGTTACTGCGAGTGCTTTAGAGAATTCAGCCTATAAAGAAATTCTCAACGAGCCGACCCAGCTTACACGAACATAGGTGACCGCATCTATCAAGAGTATCCTACCATACTCTACTTGTTCTTGACAAGGTATAGAGGTCATTAAAAGTATTTGCTTATCCTTATAAACGTGGTAGGCTTGCACTCATTGCATCATAAGAATGGAATAAAGTTAGACTCTTAAGTGCTTTCTTTTAAGTTATCCAAGACTGGTTGTCCTATTGAACCTGGTCCGTGGGATCTCCAGTCGCCAGGTTAGGTTTTCGTACGAGGTAACTTAGTCAAATTTAGGCTTTAAGCCCATTCCCCTCGATGCACATTCTACTCTCTAGATAAACCTTTGATATCCGGAATCAGGATTATCTTTTGACTTCATAAAGTCCATTCTATTTCAAAGTAGAAGTCTCTCGGTATTGTATCAACGACAACGAATATGTCGTGACTTTACCATTATACATAGAGTTTGTTGAGCTCTATGTATCACCGCTTGATTATCGCATTTTACATATGTCTGACACAATTTTCAGTCATATTAAAATATCTTTCATGAATTTTGTGAAGCCACTCAAATTCTTCACTAGCTTTATCCAATGCTATGCACTCTAATTTATAGTTGATTGAGCTATATGCGTTTGTTTGGAAGATTCTCAAAAAATAGCGGTGACTCCTAAATTGAATGCATATCCGCTTATGAACTTTGATTCCTTTAAATCAGAAGATTCGTTTGCATTACTATACCCCTCCTGGGTCGTTGGATATTTTTTCCAAAATAGAATGCACATACAAATTTATTCTTTCAAGATTCAAGTATTCTCATTAATGCATCCCAACGAATCTTACTAAGATTGCTCATGTCTCCTTAGTTTATTTACTAAAGAGACGATGTCTGGCCTCTTGCATTTTACGATATATGCTTGACATCTAATTTTATAAGCATACTCAAATTGTGATATTCTATCACATTTGTTCTCGTGTAGCACACAAGATATGAATTAAATAAAATTATGAAATCCCTTAATTTCATAAGTATTTAACTTATCTATCACTCATCCACGCAATGTGCTTGAGATAATTTAATGTCATCACATGACCTCATAATCATAATTGATTAAACCGAAGTTTTTCATATCATAAGTTAAGATTTTCTCAATATTAGTCTCAAATATTAACATATCATTTGCGTATAAACAAACTATGATACTCAATTATCCAATTTGTTTATATGGACACACTTGTCATAGTTATTAATATGAAAGTCAAAATTTGTTGACGACACTATCACATTTTTCGTGTCATTGTTTAGGAGCTTGTTAAAGGTCAACAAGAAACTATAAATTTTTTGCAAAGTATGTTTTATTTTCCTTTAACAACGAGACTCTCTGGTTACTCCTCATAAATATTTTCATTTAATTCACCATTAATGAAGACAATTTTAAAGTCCATTGTATATAGCTAATAGAGCTATTAACATTCAAATGAATGTCATCCTAATCGCTAGAGAATACGAGTCAAAAAAATAAAAGTGTTTCTTTTAATAAGGCACCTTGGCTACTCGTCTAGCCTAGCTTTTGTCGATTGACTTATCAAAGTTTTTAAACTCTTGAACTTAAAACCCCGTCTACATCTAATTGGTTCACTCCTCGAGGTCTACCAATTTTATGAATGTAACTCGGTGTCAATCCCCTATTTCCAATCCACGATATTGGAACGTGATATAATTTATTTATATGTTTGAGGTTAATCCTTTAACATATAAGTTAGAATATCTGGATTAAATAACTTCGAGCTTTCTCTTCAACTCGTCAACAAACTCATGTTGAAGTAAGAGATTGACCTCTTTAGAGATCGATTCATATGTATATTCTCCCAGAATATAGTAGTTTATAATTAAATATAATTATGAACTTCACATAGTTGACCCTCTTGATCGAAATCAATTAAATATTTTCTCAAAATATACTATGAAATTTTAAAAATATTCTAGTCTAAAATGGGTTAGACTATAGTGTTTATTCTCGCATGATAAATAATTTATAATTAACTCTAATTATAAACTGTAGAAAGGTTTATGTAAGTAATATAATACATAATCTTACTTTATCATATTTTAATATCAATAAATTACACTTACTGAAAATAAATCTGAACCAAAAGAAAGATCAATTTATAAGAAATGATTCTCAAATCCTTCTTACATTCTCAATGAATGTTACATCACGTGACTCAGTTCACACAAGTACCCCCACATTTTATAGTATTTGGTTTTTCTTCCCTTCCATAACTCATATGGAATGATATTTGACTTTCTTGTGTGAAATTCGACTTAGTTTTCCCCCATAAGTTGTCAAGTAAACCCGAATTTAAAGATTGACGTTTAACCGCATCTTAAAATTCTGTTATTTCAGATACCAAATTCAGTTGTGTTGAGGTAGGTAAATTATTTGACGAATTCTTCCTAATTTAACACACTCTTGTGTAAATGAATATATTCGTATTTACCTCCACAATTTGGATATAAGAATTTTTTAATTTTCTTATTCCATTGTCCGGATTTTTATCTCACAAATGCATCTCTTCGTATTTCACAAATACATTTATTGCCTCGTATTTATAACTCAATAAATAGCGCAATAACATCTATGTGATTAAATACATTCTCAAACTCCACGAGTTAGTAATGATTTCAAAATCACATAGTTAATTAATTAGTTCAAAAGTTTTGAACTCTTACACATTTGTTTCATAAACAAATAAACTATAATTACTTCTCATAAATAAATTATAATTATTTTGCAAATAAATTATAAATATTATCAATATTTTCTCAATATAATATTGACATTTATTTCGCAAATATATTATAAATATTTCACAAATAAATTATCAATATTTTCTCAAATAATATATTGATTTGGTAGTAAATACTAATTAATCTTTTATCGCCACATAAAAGTGTTAAGCCCAACCGTAAATATAGCCTTTATAGCTAATCCTGAGACAAATTTCCACCCCTTTGATATTTTCCTTCAGTTAGTCATGTACGATCTACGTCGCATCGCGATTCTTCTCAATATTTTTCTTTGTATCATATACGTCGTGCACATGCCCCTGTTACAAAATCAACTACACAAAGAAATTTTTCAATAGATTACAACATTAATATCACCACTTCCTTATTTTGTTTAGAGATTTACACTTTCTTCTACCAAATTCTCTCTTCAATAACAATAGTTTCAATATGAACTTTCATAAATATTGAAGGATTTTCCTTTCACTAGCTATAGCTAATTTTCAAGTAGTTATGAGATTCATGTTGAACCATATAAATTGTCTTAATTATACAAATAAGTTTCACACAATATAAAAGTTATTTTAATCGGAGCTTTGTATAACACATGATAAGATTCACCTATCAATTAACCCCCACATTTCACATTATCATAATAAGATCAAGAAAATCAATAATTTAATACAATAAACAAACTCAATTATTTTTACAAATCAAGACAGTCCAGTATCTGAAATCAATTTCATAAATTTCAATGGATTACACTACAAAAGGTCATCGCTCAAAACTTAAATACAAAAGTTTTAGTGTTGTGATTCGAGAAACGCATACCACAACAATAATGTAGATAGCACTTGCGCAACACTTCCCATTAGGAAGAGGCATTCAAATAGCTAGTAATATATAAATATCCAAATTTAGGAATTGTAACTCTTTCTTTTCATTTTTCATAGTCTAGCATCATGCAATGTATTACCAAATGGTATCACATTTCCCTTTTCCTTATATGTTCTTATATGAGAAGCTAACCAATAGTGTTATAATGTAGAAATATAACGAATTTGGTACGTACATGAACACTTGAAGCTTATTTCATCAAAGGTTTTCATGCTCAAATAGACAAGAGCTGAAGATAAATTTATCATACCTTCTGTAGTTGCTTTACAGCCTCCAACCAATGTATTGGCCTAATAGGAGCACTGATTTCCACAATTAATGTGTAACTTAAATAACAACTACAAAATTTACAAAAATAAGAAAATAATGGCAATTATTTTTCTTTATAAAGCAATCAATTATTGCTAGTAAAGTCCTTGTAAGACAATTTCTCTATCTTTTGAAAATATAATTAAGTTCTGTTTTAATATATTGGAATAACCAATAAAACATAAACATGTAGCTAGGTTTAAAGTTTTTTAGGATTTGAGATGCTAAAACATTTTTTTAATATAAAATAATCTACTTTTTCTCTCGAGCCAGTAGGTTCATGAATGATCACACAAAATCAGACTTTAACTCATTAAAGATAAGATCAAATCGGTCAATTTAATAGAGATCATAACAAATTAGTTGCATATTGTAACATCATAATAAGGGATGGTAACTATACCATGATATAATAACACACATTAGATTATTTTATAACTAGGATCAGTTACAATTAGCAAAAATTCATAGTACGTAATAAAGAATAATTATTCATAACCTCACTATAATTGAAGGTGAAATAAATTTATCTTTACATCGATTTTACAAATTTGAAACATATAGCATGTTCTGGTTTTGCAAGGTCTTTAGAAATAATCAAATCCCAATTTCCTTATGTAATTGGAACGCAGATTAAATCATTACAAAAAAAGAAACGCATGATTAAATCATTTTAAGAAATGAATTGAAACTCCAAGTCATTAATGTCAGGCATTTAGTTCCCAACTGTTATTAATTAATATCACCAATTTTCTTTCATCACCTATAGAAAACATCGATATAATTAGTTTCCCATAATTCTCACATCATGATCAAATTAGGCACGTGTCTAAATTGTCACAAAATTATTGCATTCATGGTCAAGCACAAGTTTCACGTTTTATAATATAATAGTCAAATAGTAAATTAGTAACATCAATTTATGCAAGGACTATTACTTACATGTCACGGGCATGCTCAATAAAATAACGAATCAATAGAACAACTTAAATAAATTAGTCTAACCTTTTTCCCTGGTCATATTGACGAAAGATTGAAGGAAATTCATACCGTAATATGTCCTCAAAATGACTCCAACCATTCTTATCAGCAGACCATGGATCCAGTTCAGACATGAAAGAAATTGAGCAGAGAAAGGAAGAAATTAGGGCTAATCAAATTGGGGATAAATTAGAATAGATACGTTAAGTTTAAATGATTTTTATGTTTTAGTTCAGATTAGTTAGGATTTATTTACTATTTTATCCTTCTGGAAGTCTATTTAAGAACGGTTGTTCTTCATTTGTAAAGACAAATTTTATTTTTCCAGAAATACATCATACAGTTTAATTTACTTTTCTCTGCAAATTACAATTCAAATATCCATGATCAAGATTATTAGGGTTAATATGGTATCAGCTATATAACACACGCATTCTCCGCTGCTTTAATTCTGCAATTCAATCGTATTCTTCATCCAAATTCATATCATCAATTCAGATCATCAATATTATACATATCGGTCATCAAATTTCTTCATCATCACATCAGCAATCAAGTTTCATCAAACATCAGAAATCATATTTCTTCACCAAAATCATATCAGAGATCAATCTTTTATCATACATCAGATCAACAATCAAGTTCTTCATCATACTCATACCTTTCATCCAAATTCCCTATTCTCCAGATCAGATCTTCTTTTCAAATCTTGGTTGTTTCTCCTCTTTTCTTGATTCCTTTCTTTTCAGCATTCTTTCTTGATTTTTTTCTTTTCCTCTGTTCTGTCATCACAATCACAAACAGATTATATCACTCTCAATAAAATCATTCAAGAAATTCTGAGATCACTTACCAATGTCTTCTTCATCTACCCCCACTGATTCAGTAATCTCTTCCTCCTCTTCTTCACGCATTAGACCACAAATTGAGGATCCCTCCAGCCCCTTTTATTTGCACCCTGCAGATGGACCAGGGGTCATATTAGTTTCTGAAAAACTTACAGAAAATAACTACCAAACATGGTCTAAAGCCATGACTCGTACCCTCACTGTCAAGAACAAGTTGGGCTTCATTGATGAATCCTTTCCACAACCTACTGATGACCAGATTCTATCCAATTATTGGGACAGAAATAACACTATTGTTATTTCTTGGATCCTAAATTCCCTTTCTCCTGAAATCAACCATACAGTCCAGTACCACACTATTGCTACCTCCTTATGGAAGGAACTCAAACAACGGTTTCAACAGGCCAATGGCCCAAGAATGTTCCCACTACACAGAGACTTACTCAATTTACAACAACAAACCTTGTCTGTCAATGCCTATTTCTCCAAACTAAAGGTAATTTGGGATGAAATCTCCAATTTCAGACCCAAATGTACCTGTGGGAAGCTAGATCAATATTTCCAGAATGAATACTTAATAATCTTCTTAATGGGTCTTCAAGAATCCCTTTCTCACACAAGAAGCCAACTTCTCCTTATGGACCCATTACCTGATGTTCCTAAAGCCTACTCTTTGGTCTCACAGGAAGAAACACAAAGAGCAGTCCACTCTCAATCACACTCCAATGACACCCTAAATTCTATGGCATTTTCTACCAAATCCACACCATCTTTCACTCCTACAAGACCAGCCATCAATTCATTTAACCCTTCTTCCTTTTTCTGCTCAATTTCTTTCATGTCTGAACTGGATCCATGGTCTGCTGATAATTCTGTAGCTTTTACATCTTCTTCTCATTTATTTATATAATTATTCAATTTCGATAAATTTGTAAGAAATTTCACGCTTCTTTTCGATAAAAACTTTAATTGTATGAAGTCAAGTAATAATTATTTCCCTCAGTTCAATTGTTTTCAAATGAATTGAACTTATCAATGATATGCTAAACAAAATGTGTAATATGTAGCATTTTAGATAAAGATATTGTTCTAACAAAATTAAGCTACTTGGGCTAAATTCCCAATTCCCAAATTATACATCAGACTTACGATATCGAGTTTGAAAATTGCAGTCAATTCCTTCATTTTTTTTCTTTTATAAATCAATTAAATCAAACATTAAACTCACATAAATCATCATAATAATAAGCCGTTTCATGTAACTCCTATAATGTAAGTTAATGAGTTTATATGAAAATCATAACTTTCTGCACCATTGGATCACAAAATATGGTAGCATGCAATTGATTAAAAAATGAACTAGGTGTATTACTGTTTGAAATATCACTTTGCCATTTGAAATACAAAGGGTCATTCATATGTCAAATATTCATTCACTGCAAGCATTCTTTGGATTTGAAGCAACATAAAATCAATTTCTTAAAACAACACACTGAGCTAGGCAAAGTAATTAAATTCAAAGAAATTAAAATGACTTGAATTATAAATCATACCTGACTTCATCGTAGTTTTTAAATAATATATATAAATTAAATAATATTTTATATAAAATCTGAAAAACAAATAAGAACTTGGTGCGGATCTTGGTGGTAGTAGCAAATATTCAAATGAGAACTTTGAAACTTTGAAGGCCGAAGAGGGTAAAGGTTCCATGTGAACGGCACTTGCACATGGGTTAGTCGATCCTAAGGGTCGGGGGAAGCCCGACAGACAGCGTGTTCAACACGTTGTAACGGACCGCCCATATGTTGGCCCAATTGGCCAAGGAATGACCTAGACAAAGCTTTGCCACACTTGGAGGTTCTAGATTCTTCTACCACTTTATAATTAGAATAATTCTTACATGTAGAAGAGTAGACTAGAAGGATCCACACACTTGTACATAGTTCTATACTTTGTACTTGTTGCAAAATTGTCTAGAGGATCAATCTCAACCGTTAGATCGGATTTATCACCACCATCCATTTAAGGAGGTGGAAGTATAAATAGGGGTTTTTAATTCATTTGTAATCATTCAAGTTCGAGTGAATACTAAATCATTCTAAGTTTTCTCTCAAGTTCTCTTGTGTACTTTCTCCACTTCTCACTTTCTTACTTGTTCAAGATTTAGGATGACTTAGTCAATTCCGCATAGGGCGTGAATGATCGCGAGGGGCGTTTTGGGGCTAGGTGTCGCACGAAACTTGAAAGAGTCAAGTCCGTGACAGCGTACTCTGAAAGGGAATCTAGTTAAAATTCCTGAACTGGGACGCGGCGGCTGACGGCAACGTTAAGGAGTTCAGAGATGTCGAGGGCCTCAGGAAGAGTTATCTTTTCTGTTTAATAGCCTTTCCACCCTGGAATCGGCTCAGACGGAGGTAGGGTCCAACGACTGAGAGAGCACCGCATGTGGCGTTATGTTCAATGCACCCTCAGTGGCCCTTGAAAATCCAGAGGACCGAATGCCGTCCGCACCCGGTCGCACTAATAACCGCATTGCGATGGTCCCTACTGATGCTAACGTAATGTGATTTCTGCCCAGTGCTCTGAATGTCAAAGTGAAGAAATTCAACCAACCGCGGGTGAATGGCGGGAGTAACTATGACTCTCTTACGGTAGCCAAATGCCTCGTCATCTTGCCTTGGTACACATATTCATAGAATTAAGGATGGGAATGGTATTTGGGTTGTTGATTGTAATCTTATTAGGTCTTCAGCTGCTGAGTACTTTGAAAATGTGTTGTCTACTGTTGAGCCTAATCTGGTTGATGATAGTCTTGATTTGATTCCTTCTGTCCTTGATCAGTGTGATAATGTTGCTTTGACTGCTTCCCCCTTCCCTTGATGAAGTGAAAGCTGCTGTCTTCAGCATTGCTCCTGAGAATGTTGTTGGACCTGATAGCTTCAGCTCTCACTTTTATCAAACCTGTTGGGAAATTGTCAAGAAGGATCTACTTGATGTTGTACTAGATTTCTTCTCTGGCTCTTGTCTTCCCAAAAGCATCACTGCTACGACAATTGTGCTTCTTCCAAAAGTACAAAATGCTGTTAGTTGGTATGAATTTCGGCCTATTAGTCTTTGTAATGTCTCTTGTAAGATTTTTACAAAGATTTTCAATGATAGGCTTGTGAGTGTGCTGCCTAAGCTTATTTATGAAAATCAATCTGGTTTTACGCAGGATAGACTTATTGCTGATAATATTTTGCTTGCAAAAGAACTGGTGCATGAGATTAATCATCCTAGGGCTAAAGGTGGTAATATGATCATCAAACTTGATATGCCTAAAGCTTATGATAGAGTCCACTGGCCTTTTTTGTTTGCTGTGCTTAGGAAGTTTGGTTTTTCTTATCACTTTATAGCCCTTATTCATTGTTAATGTTCAGCCTATTGGCTTCTTTAGGTCTAGGAGAGGGGTGAGGCATGGAGATCCCATCTTTCCTACTTTGTTTATCTTGGCTGCTGAGTTCCTGAGTAGGGGTCTTAATAAGTTGTTTCTTGATCATCCTGATATCCAGTACTTCACTAATGGGGGGTTTTGTGTGTCCCACTTGGCCTATGCGGACGACTGCATAATTTTTGCAAAGTCCACATACAAGGCTAGTACTAAGATCATGAACTTCCTTGATTACTACTCTAGGGTGTCTGGTCAGGCTGTCAACCCTCAGAAGAATAAGATTATTGTTGGGAAGGGTTGTCATAGAAGATCTATGTCCCATGTTAAAACCATTTCTGGTTTTATTATGGATAGTCTTCCCTTGGTTAATCTTGGTGCCCCTTTGTTTAAGGGGAAGAAAAACATGGCCCTTTTTGATCCCTTACTGTCTAAAATCAGAACTCATCTGACTGGTTGGGAGACTAAGTGTCTCTCCCCTGGTGGTAAGCTTGTTCTGTTGAAAAGTGTGCTCGCTGCTATACCCACTTATACCGTACAGGTCATCCTTCCTTCTACTAGGTTGTTCGTTGAGCTTGAGAGGCTTTTTGCTAGATTCTTCTGGAGTAAGAACAGTGGTCAGAAGATACACTGGACTTTCTAGAAGAATATCTGTTTTCCCTTTTTAGAAGGTGGGTTAGGGATTAGAAGTTTGTCTGATGTTGCTACTGCCTTTTCCTATAAACTGTGGTGGAGGGTTAGGGAGAGTGATAGTCTTTGGTATAGATTCATGGTGAAAAAATATACTAAGTCCCATCATTTTTACACTACTTTGAATGCCAGATATAAATCTCAAGTGTGGAAGCGTATGTGTAAGGTTAGACATCTGTAATCTGAGAATGTCTTCTGGGGGCTAAGAAATGGGCACATATCTTTCTGGCATGATCATTGGATCAGTGACATACCTTTGAAATATCTGCCTATTTCTAATCTTCCAGTTGATAATCTTAGAGTGTGTGACTTCTTTGTGCATGACGCTTGGAATGTGGATCTTCTTCATTCATGCCTGCCTGCTGATGTTGTGAGAACTATTGTCTTGTTGCATATTGACTTGAATGAACATGATGTGATTAATTGGAAGCACACTCCTGATGGGGTGTTCAATATTAAGAGTGCTTGAAATTTCACTAGACTTAAGAAACCAGTTGATTTGTTAATGAAACATGTGTGGAATTCTCTTGTTATGCATTCTGTTTCTAGTTTCATTTGGAGGCTTTTGAACAATTGGATCCCTGTGGATATTGTTAAGCAATCCAGAGGGATTCAATTGGCATCAAAATACCAGTGTTGCTTTGATATTGAGAGTATTCAACATGTTTTTATCAATGGATCTGTGGCTTCCCAAGTTTGGGATCATTTGGACTGATAACCTCATGTTTCTGTTGTTTGTTTGGATTAATTCCTCTACTTTCTGTGGTCCAGAGCATTTAAGGTCTGTAGTGGCCATTTATGTTTTTTGGAACCTATAGAAGTGCAGGAATAATTCCAAACATCATAACAAGAAACACCATGCTTTGAATATTATCAATAGGTCTATTTCTGAGGTTAAGTCTTTGTATTTATCTTAAAAAATTAGACCTTGCAATTGGAAGGGAGATTTAAGTATTCTTAGATCTTGGGGTATCAATGTCAAAACTCCTTTAGATCCAAATTTTATTATGGTTAACTGGTTTCTTCCTCCTTCTGGGTATGTGAAGTTGAATACAGATGGTTGTTCAAGGGGAAATCCAGGGGTTGGGAGCTTGGGTGGGATTGTGAGGGATGCTGATGGTGAGATGGTATTTAGTTTTGTGACTTTATTGGGCATTGTACAAACACTGAGTCTGAGATGAGGGCTTTAGTCAGGGGGTTGGAACTTTGTGAATCTTTTGGATGTTCTAATGTTCTGGTTGAGGTGGACTCTCAGGTTCTGTGTTCGGTCCTCAATGGTAAAAAGCAGGTACACTGGAAACTTGTGAACTTATTATATAAGGCTCAAAATCTTTTGCAAAAACTTGGTTCTTCAGTGAATGATATCTACAGGGAGGCTAATCAGGTTGCTGATTACTTAGCTAACCTGGGATGTGATTCACAAGAATCACACATTTTCCATCCTGGTAAGGGGAATAGGAAATTACAGGGTCTTATTTGGTGTGACAAATTTCAGATGGCTTCCTTCAGGCACACCAAATAAGCCCTTTTTACCTCTATATGATATTGATGTCCAGGGTAGTTTATTAGACTGTTTTGATACACTATCAGGGGGTAGTTCTATAGCTGCATTTCATATAGAGTAGTTATCCTATCTGTGCATATAGCTGATCTTTCTTTTCTTTGGCCCGCACCCCTGGCCTTTCTTTGCTATCACTTGATTTACCCTTGCTTTTTCTGAGGTTAGGTATCCTTGTTCTTGCATGATTCAGCCATCTCTCATGGTTTTATCGATATTAGCTAACTTACAGGCTCCACTTCACTCACCACTTCTAAATTGTGCGTCCTATGCACTGCACACATTTGTTTAGTCTGGGTCACAGTGTGTAAGTTGGTCTACACTGACTTATTCACTCAGAGACAACCTTTAGATGCATCTCATTGCACTTTACAGCATATATTCCCTTTGCATGTTAGGAACCCTTTTATTTTATTTTCTGGATGAGTTCCCTGGTCCATTGGCAATTCTACCATTTAGTTATCCTTGCTTCCAGTGCCTGGCGGTCAATTTTTTCATGTAGGTCTGGTCACCTTATATGACTGGACAAGTTACATTAATCTCACATGTGTGGACTTCACTCATTTATTCTGCCAGGTAATTGATCTCAGTAAATCACCACATCTATGCTAACCCATGCCTTTGCACTTTTCACACACTGTTTTATGATGGTTGTTGTTGTGTTGAGGCGTTGGTGTTGTTGGTTGTTAGAGATTTCCTTGTACATGGTGATCCTTTTGGTTGAGTTTGCTTTCAGGAATTTCATCTCAGGGGTTGGAGTTATGGTGGTGATTTTTGCATTTTGATCGCCATTTTGTAGCTCTGTAGTTGTGTTGTGATGGATGGTGGGTTATTTGCTAGTGGTTCTACTTTTCTCTCAGGGCTCAAAGGTGGCTATATGTTGAAGGTTGTTTGAGGAGTTGCTACTTATCTTTGACTTTTAATGGGATATTTGCTTGTGGCTATTTTTCCTTCATCAGGGCTAAAAGGTGGCTATATCATGGAGGCTGATGGAAGAAGTTGCTACTTTTGTTTAGGATTACTTGTTATGATATTGCCCCTACGTGGGTGTTTTGGCCAGTTTGTTGTTTTTATTCTATTTGTATCCCTGCATGGGTTTCTTCCAGTATATGGGCATTTAGATACTTGTGCCCCTGTTTGGGTAGTTTTCCAGCATGTTGGCTGTTCATTTTGCTTTCTTGCTTTGCTGTGTTGGTTTATCTTTTGTCTTTTTTGTTTTAGGGGTTGGTCCCTTTTGTCCCGTACATTTTTTGGGATTATATAAATTGTGAGTTCCCCCTCACGTTATTAAATCTTGCCTTGGTACACAGTTTGATGAGAATGTTAATGTGCTCTCTTCTCCTGAGCCACTTGTGTTGGCCTTGCCTGCTTCAGCTGCTGCTGAGCCCATAGGCTCTGTTGCTTCTGATTGTGGTTTGAATGTGAGTGATCATCTTGATCTGGAGGATCAAGATGTTTCTGAGACTGAGTCTCCAGAGTCTAGACCTCTTATGTCTAAGTCCCTTAAGGACAAAATTCTCAAGGAAATTGATGTGGTTCCTGAGGTTGTTCTTCATAGGATGCATGTTTCTGATAGGGAGGGTAGAGGTACTAGAAGGTCTAGTAGGAGGTTAGGTGATAAGAAGGGGGGAACTAGGAAGGATGGTTATGTTTCTCAATGATCTTGATTTGGAATGTGCGTAGGATTGGGAAACCTAAATCCCAGTTGAATGTTAAGAAAATTAAAAAAGCTAATAAAATTAAGATTCTTGTTGTTATTGAGCCTATGGTTTCTTTGGATGACATGAATTTTAAGAAGATTTTTAAGTTTGATCATGTGTTTAGCAATTCTAATAATAAGGTGTGGGTGTTCTTTGATAGGAGTTACATGGTTACTGTTATTGAAGATCATCCCCAATTTTTGCATGTTTATTTTTCCTCTTCCCTGGTCCCTAAAGTAGTCTTATTTACATGTGTGTATGCATTGCATCAGAGAAGTTAGAGGAGAGATTTGTGGGGTGGGCTTAGGAGGAAATTTACTAGTAAACCTTGGCTTGTTAGAGGAATTTAACATCATCTTAGATCTTTCTGAGAAGAAAGGTGGGGCTGCACCTCATCTTAGTTCTATAGGGGACTTTTCTGATTGTCTTCTTGACTGCTCTCTGTCTGATTTAGATTCCATTAGCTCCAGGTTTACTTGGTACATAAACCTTGTTTGGCAGAAGTTAGATAGGTGTTTGGCTAATCCTGCTTTGCATGAGATGTTTGATTCCATTGTTGCTAATTTCTTTCATAGGATGCATTCAGATCATTCCCCTATGCTACTTAATTTTCAATTTAAGCATATCCCAGTGATTACACCCTTCAGATACTTAAGTGCCTGGGCCCTTCATTCAGGGTTTTTGTAGGTGGTTAAGGATTGTTGGGATGTTAACACTGATCTTTATGGTATTCTTAATTTGAAAGTTAAGTTGCAGAGGATGAAGCAAAGATTGAGGTGGTGGAACAAAACTGTTTTTGGTAACATTTTTGAAAGACTTAATAGTTCCACCACTGCTGTCAAAGCTGCTCAGGAAAGATTTGATGATGATCCTAGTGATGTGAATTTGATTGAGTTAAACAGGCTAAATGCTCTCCATACCCTCTTTTTGAAAATGGAGAAGTATTGGAGATAAAAAGCCAACATTAAATGGGTTGGTGAGGGGGAGAGAAACACTAAGTACTTCCATAATCTTCCTAAGAGAAGAAATGGGCAATCTGTTAATCATAAAATTAAGGATGGGAATGGGAATTGGGCCACTGACTGTAATCTCATTAGGTCTTCAGCTGCTGAGTACTTTGAAAATATGTCGTCCATTGTTGAGCCTAATCTTGTTGTTGATAGTCTTGATTTGATACCTTATGTCCTTGATCAATGTGATAATGTTGCTTTGACTGCTCCCCTCCCCCTTCCCTTGATGAAGTGAAAGCTGTTGTCTTCAGCATTGCTCTTGAGAGTGTTGCTGGACCTGATGGCTTCAGCTCTCACTTCTATCAAACCTCTTAGGAAATTGTCAAGAAGGATCTAGTTGATGTTGTAGTAGATTTCTTCTCTGGCTCTTCTTTTCCCGAAAGCATCACTGCTACAACAGTTGTTCTTCTTCCAAAAGTACAGAATGCTATTAGCTGGTCTGAATTTCGTCCTATTAGTCTTTGTAATGTCTCTTGTAAGATTTTTTCAAAGATTTTAAATGATAGGCTTGTGTGTGTGCTTCCTAAGATTATTTCTGAGAATTAGTAAGGTTTTATGCAGAATAGACTTATTGCTGATAACATCTTGCTGGCAAAAGAACTTATGCTTGAGATTAATCACCCTAGGGCTAACGGTGGTAATATGATTATTAAACTTGACATGGCTAAAGCATATGATAGGGTTCACTAGACTTTTTTGTTTGTTGTGTTTAACAAGTTTGGTTTTTCTGATCACTTTATAGCCCTCATTAGATGCACTGTAGAACATACTTACTCCTTTGTGCTTGTTAATGGTCACCCTTCTGGCTTCTTTAAGTGTAGGAGAGGGGTTAGGCAGGTAGATCCCATTTTTCCCACTTTGTTTATCTTGGCTTCTGAGTTTCTGAGTAGGGGTCTTAATAAGTTGTTTCTTGACCATCCTGATATCCAGTATTTCACTAATAGGTTTTTGTGTGTCTCACTTGGCCTATGCGAATGATTGCATAATTTTTGCAAAGTCCACATACAAGGCTATTACTAAGATCATGAACTTCCTTCATTACTACTCTAGGGTGTCTGGTCAGGCTATAAACCCCCAGAAGAGTAAGATTATTGTTGGGAAGGGTTGTCATAGGAGATCCAGGTCACATATTAAAACCATTTTTGGTTTTACTATGGATAGTCTTCCTTTAGAGTACCTTGGTGCCCCATTGTTTAAATGGAAGAAAAACATGGCCCTTTTTTACCCCTTACTGGCTAAAATCAGATCTCATCTGACTGGTTGGGAGACTAAGCCTCTCTCTCCTGGTGGTAAGCTTGTTCTCTTGAAAAGTGTGCTAATTTCTATCCCCACTTATACCTTACAGGTCATCCTTCCTTCCACTAGTCTGTTGGTTGAGCTTGAGAGGCTCTTTGCTAGATTCTTCTGGAGTAAGACTAGTGGTCAGAAGATAAACTGGTCTTCCTAGAAGAATATCTGTTTTCCCTCTTTAGAAGGTGGTCTAGGGATTAGGAGATTGTCTGATGTTACTACTGCCTTTTCCTACGAACTTTGGTGGAGGGTTAGGGAAATGATGGGATTTGGTCTAGATTCATGGTAGAAAAATTTACTAAGTCCTACCATTTCTACACTGCTCTGAATGCCAGATATAAATCTCAAGTGTGGAAGCGCATGTGTAAGGTTAGACACTTGTTTTCTGAGAATGTCTTCTGGGGGTTAAGGAAAGGGCATATATCTTTTTGTCATAATCTTTACGGTGTACGATTGTAAAAACAACGTGCGGAAATTTGTTTTTTTAAAAAATTTCATACACGCATAAAACCCGTAAGCCCAGGATATGGTTATCTAACTCATACGAAAAGTGATTGAATCAAAATTCAATAAAGCTTAAATAATAGGTAATTTTCGAAAATTACCTCACCACAGGCAAGGTGGTGGTTTTTCTCCGGTCTTCTATTTGTTCACTAGAGCACGCCAAGTGTTGTGCCTCTAGAGATAGTCCACACCAGATGGATTGAGTGACTCCTTCGATCCGTAGGCTTAGAACTAGGAAAGGAAGGCTTTCAATGGAAGAGCTGGATCTGGATCCAACTCTTGGTGAAGGAGAGAAGAAGATAGAGAGTGGGGCGATTTTCACAGGGTCTTGGCCGATCAGAGAAGGGGGCGATGGGGGCTGAAATTTTCGGCCTCTCCTTTTCTTGTGTTAGGGTTGAGCATTAGTTATTCTATATCTTTTTTTAAGATTATGATATATGTATATCTTTTATATTTAGAAGACTCCTTCTTCTAATAGATATATCATATATCTTTTGCATATCTTTCCTTATCACAAGTTAGGAAACAAGATATGCCATATCTCTTCCCCACAAGATAAAGCCCTTTCTTTAACCCCTAAAATCGGCCATGCTTATTTAACTAATCCAAGATTAATTAATTTTCATTCCCTTATCACAAATCGGCCCATGCATAAAATAATTAATCCAAGATTAATTTCTTCAGCACAAATCGGCCCATGAAGTTTAATTAATTAATCCACTATTAATCAATTAATCTTCTAATTAATTAACACCTTAATTAATAACTTTAATCAATTAGATATTCTAATCGATTAATTAATTAGACATTTCTAATTAACAACTCTCCTCTTTGAGTTAATACTTTAATTCACATTTAATTAATTAGACGATCCAATTAATTATTCTTCTCATGGAATTAACACTTTAATTCACTTATTGATTTAACTTCTTTAAATCAAACGTTTCCTTTTATGACAGTCACTGTCCAACTGTATTGTGTGTGACCCTCTAGGTTCACCATCAATTGGCAGCTGGCCCACGACTCTCGTGATTTAATTAATGAACAATTAATAAGAAATTAATTGCTCCGGTCAATTAAACACTTTTAATTGACCACTCCAGAATTAATCTCCCATTAATTCAGGAGTACCCACACCTCATGGTCGATGTCTAGCCACAAGCCCATGAGGCCCAACTTCAGGTGAATTGATATTCGTGATCCTCACCTCTTATAAGTGCCATGTACATACGGTCCTTCTAACGACTAATTTCCCGATTGAGACCTAGGGTGTGTTAATTGGTCGGCACCTCTAATTATCTCAATTCTATACTTTCTAATTCTGGATAATAATTCCAGTGTGACTGCTTAATTTGGAAACCTCTTTCCAAATCCGTCACTGACCACAGCCGTGGGTTTCTTGGAATCTATTATCTAAGATCGTACAGGAAATTCTCTCATCTTATCAAGACGAGTCGATAGATCCTTTCTTAGTACTAACCATTCGCTTACACGATCATACGTACCCAAAGTAGTGGCTCAATGATCAGGCTACGTGATCGACTCCTAAATCAAAGTACGCATTCTCGTGCACCGAATTCGCCCTAGTACCTTAAGTCTAAGGACTAAATCGTACACTATTATAATCCTTGAGAAACATCCCATTACCGATATGCTTAAACACTTCTACAATGGGTTTCTCTGTTCGGGTCGTTCGATGCGTTCGATCCCCTATCGAACCACCTAGTCATATGCACTGGCTTCAAAAACCTTGTTCATGAAACTCTACAAATTCACTTCGTGTGAATCATGCATAATCGTACAAGTCTTAACGATTCCTTTGATACCCCGTCTCGACAGAATCTATGACTTGGAACAGTTTTAAGATCACGACCTTAGAGACTGTTTCATGATTGCACTCAGTACTTAAGTGAATCGTCCCATAGTCGAATGTGATCTTAGGATTTCATCCAATCGCTTAGATACGTTCTTGAGAGATGAAGATGGCCATTGTTTAATTTATGTACTATAAATAAACGGGCGTATGATCTTTTGAACCATAAGAATCTAATCAAGGAAGTTCCTTTACAAGCTCGTATTGTTGGCTTGTTGGGCACTTTCCTTTCATCTGCCTATTCCTAATCTGCCAATTGACAATCTTAGAGTGTATGATTTCTTCGTGCATGACACTTGGAATGTGGATCTTCTTCATTCTTGCTTGGCTGCGGATGTTGTGAGTGATATTGTCTTGTTGCATATAGACTTGAATGAACATGATGTGATTACTTGGAAGCACACTCCTGATGGTTTGTTTAATATTAAGAATTCTTGGAACTTCACTAGACTTAAGAAGCTAGTAGATTTGTTGATGAAACATGTGTGGAACTCTCTTGTCATGCCTTCTGTTTCTATTTTCATTTGGAGGCTTTTGAACAACTGGATCCCTGTGGATATTTTTATGCAATCCGGAGGTATTCAGTTGGCATCAAAATGCCATTGTTGCTTTGATATAGAGAGTATTCAACATGTTTTTATTAATAGATCTGTAGCTTCCCATGTTTGGGAGTATTTTGCTAATCTGTTTGGTGTAAAGAAGGTTCTGACTGATAGTCCCAGGTTTCTGTTGTCTGTTTGGGTTAATTCCGGGCATTTAAGGTCTGCTGTGGCCATTTATGTCCTTTGGAACCTATGGAAGTGCATGAATAATTCCAAACATCATAACAAGAAACACCCTGCTTTAAATATCATCAATAGGTCAATTTCTGAAGCTAACTCCTTGTATTTATCTTCAAAATTAGACCTTGTAATTGGAAGGGAGATTTAAGTATTTTTAGATCTTGGGGGATCAATGTCAAACCTTCTTTAGGCCCTAAATGCATTGTGGTTAAACTGGTTCCTTCCTCCTTCTGGGTTTATGAAGTTGAATACAGATGGTTGTTCAATGGGTAATCCAGGGGTTGGGAGCTTGAGTGGGATCGTGAGGGATGCTGATGGGGAGATGATGTTTAGTTTTTGTGAGTTTATTGGGCATTGTACAAACACTGAGTCGGAGATGAGGGCTTTAATCAGGAGGTTGGAACTTTGTGACTTTTTTGGCTGTTCCAATGTACTAGTTGAGGTGGACTCTCAGGTTCTGTGTTTGGTTTTGAAAGGTAAAAAACAGGTACACTGGAAACATGTAAATCTTTTGTATAAGGCTAAAAAACTTTTGCAAAAACTTGGTTCTCCAGTGAATCATATCTATAGGGAGGCTAATCAGGTTGTTGATTACTTAGCCAACCTGGGATGTGATTCACAAGAATCATACATTTTCCATCCTGGTGAGGGGGATAGGAAATTAAAGGGCCTTAGATGGTGTGACAAATTTCATATGCCTTCCTTTAGACACACCAAATAAGCCCTCTTTACCTCTATATGATATTGATGTCCAGGGTAGTTTATCAGACTGTTTTGATACACTATCATGGGGAGTTCTTTAGCTGTATTTCATATAGAGTAGTTATCCTATCTGTGCATATAGTTAATCTTTGTTTACTTTGGCCCGCTCCCCTGTCCTTTTATTTGCTATCACTTGATTTGCCCTTGTTATTTCTGAGGTTAGCTATCCTTGTTCTTCCATAATTCTACCATCTCTCATGGCTTTAAAATATTAACTAACTTACAGGCCCTACTTCACTCACCACTTCTAAGTTGTGCCTCCTATGCACTGCACACACTTGTTGAGTCTGGGTTACAGTGTGTAAGTTGGTCTGCACTGACTTATTCACTCAGGGACAACCTTTAGATGCCTCTTATTGCACTTTACATCAAATTTTCCCTTTGCATGTTAGGATGCCCTTTATTTTATTTTCTGGATGAGTTCCTTGGTCCATTAGCAATTCTACCAATTGGTCACCCTTGCTTCCAATGCCTGGCAGTCAATTTTTGCATGTAGGCCTGGTCATCTTAAATGACTGGACAAGTTCATTCATCTCACATGTGTGGACTTCACTCATTTATTCTGCCAAGTAATTAATCTCAGTAAATCACTTCTTCTGTACTAAACTATGCCTTTGCACTTCTCACACACTGTTTTATGATGGTTGTTGTTGTGTTGAGGTGTTGGTGTTGTTGGTTGTTGGAGATTTCCTTGTATATGGTGATCGTTTTGGTTGAGTTCACTTTCAGGGCCTTCATCTCAGGGCTTGGAGTTGTGGTGGTGTTATTTTGCATTATGGAAGCCAATCTGTGGCTTTAGGTATTGTGCAGTTGTGTTACTGTGGATGGTGGCTTTCTAGGGGGTTATTTGCTAGTGGTGCAACTCCTCTCTCAGGGCTCAAAGGTGGCTATATTGTGGAGGCTGATGGAAGAAGTTGCTACTATTGTTTAGGCTTGTTAGTTATGTTATTGCCTCTGCGTGGGTTTTTTGGCCAGTTTGTTGGCATAGTTTTTGTACCCCTTCGTGGGTTTCTCCTAGTATGTTGGCATTTATCTCGACTTTAGACACTTATGCCCCTGTGTGGGTAGTTTGCCAGTATGTTGGCTTTTTCATTTTGCTTCCTAGCTTTGTTGTGTAGGTTTATCTTATTGTATTTTCTGTTTTAGGGGTTGGTGTTGGGAATGCCTCGGTTGTCAAAACAACGAGAGTGCGGAATTTAAAAATTTTCCGAGGCACCCCATCAATCCCAAGATATGTTTTCCACCTTATGTATGCGAAAATGTTGAATCAAACAACAACAATAAACAAAAAGGAGAGATTTGCGATTTTACCTCACCACAAGCAGGGTGGTGGTAACCTCCGGCTTTGTTGCTGATTCACAACTAGTGATCCAATTGTCTCACCTCCAGAGTGTATCCACACCAGTTGGATTTTAGCAACACCTTCAAGTCACAGGCTACGAACTAGATCTTGAAGGTTGTCAATGGAGGAAGAAGCAGATCCAGATTCAGAACTAGATCCAGATATGGAAGAGCAGAGAAATAGAGGGGGCGGCACAGGCAGGGGGCGGCTAGGCAGAGGGGGCGGCCAGGGTTTTTCAAAATCTCACATCTATTGAAAGAATTATGAAGAGATATGTATTTATAAGAGAAGAATCCTTCTCTTAATAGATATCTCTTCCATGACCTTTTCCTTATCTCATTAGGAAACAAGATATACATGTATATCTTTTAGATCTTCCTTGTCATACAAGAAAACAAACTCTTCCATTATTCTTCTAGTAGAAATCGCCCCCTTTAGTTATCTAGTCTTGCAAGACTTCTTCTGGGCTAATAATTAAAAGGCCCATGTCTTGCAACTTAATTTAATTAACCCATTAAATAAATTAGCCCAATTAATCTAATTAATTGACATCTCTCAATTAATTAACACTTTAATTAATATTTAATTAATTAAACTATCTAATTAATTATTCGTCCAATTTTATTAACACTTTAATTCATTTATTGATTTAACTCCTTTAAATCAAATATTTCCTTTTATGACTGTCACTGTCCAACTGTATTGTGTGTGACCCTCTAAGTTCACCATCAATTGGCAGCAGGCCCACGAACCCTTCGTGATTTAATTTACGAGCAATTAAATGCTCCGATCAACTAAACCCTTTTAATTGACCACTCTAGAATTAATCTCCCTTATTAATTAGGAGTACCCACACCTCATGGTCGATGTTTAGCCACAAGCCCTTGAGGCCCAACTTCAGGTGAATTGATATTTGTGAACCTCGCCTTCTTATAACTGCCATGTACATACGGTCCTTCTATCGACTTAATTTCCCGATCGAGACCTAGGGTGTGTGAATTGATCGGCACCTCTAATTATCTCAATAACTATATTTTCTAATTCGGGATAATAATCCAGTGTGACTGCTAAATTTGGAAACCCCTTTCCAAATCAGTCACCGACTGTGGCCACGGGTTTCTAGGATCTATTATCTAAGAATCGTATAGGAAATTCTCTCATCCATTACGATGAGTCGGTAGATTCCATATTGGTACTAACCACTCGTGTACACAACTATACGCACCCAACTTAGGCACATTATGGTCAGACTACGTGACATGTACCTAGATCAAAGTACATATACCCATGCACCGAATTCGCCCTAGTACCTCAAGTCTAAGGACTAAATCGTACACTATTATAAGCCTTGAGAAACATCCCATCACCGATATACGTCATTCGCTTCCACAATGGGTTTCTCTGTTCGGGCCGTTCGATCCCCTATCGAACCACCTACTCATATGTACTAACATAAAATGTCTTGTTCATGAAACTCTACAAATTCGCTCCATGTGAATCATGCATATTCATACAAGTCTTGGCTATTCCTTCGATACCCCTTCTCGTTCGGAATCTATGACTTGGAACGTGTTTTAAGATCACGACCTTAGAGACTGTTTCATGATTGCACTCAATACCGAAGTGAGTCGTCCCATAGTCGAATGTGATCTAAGGATTTCATCCAATCGCTTAAATGTATTCGTGAGAGATGAAGTTGGCCATTGTTTATTCTATACAGTTATAAATAAACGTGCGTATTATTCATAAAAATCAATGATTGTTTATTACAGAATAGACCTATTACAAGCTAAGGTAAATTGGCTTGCTGGGCACTATCCTATCAATCTCCCACTTGCCCTAAAACCATTCACAAACATTTATAGGACCCATCTTTACAAGATGTCCCTCGAACGTTTTTTGCGAAAGTGGCTTCGTTAGTGGGTCAGCTATGTTGTCTTCAGAGTTGACACGATCCACGTGTATGTCTCCTCTACCAATGATCTCCCTGATCACATGGTATTTCCTCATCACGTGTTTATATTGGTGGTGTGATCTCGGCTCCTTCGCTTGAGCTATCGCCCCGTTGTTGTCACAGAAGACTACTATAGGCTCTGCAATGCTAGGAACTACATCCAACTCTTGGATGAAGTTTCTCATCCAAACACTCTATTTTGCCGCATCCGATGCTGCAATATATTCTGCTTCAGTGGTTGAGTCGGCAGTGGTGGACTGTTTGGAACTTTTCCAACTCACCGCTGCGCCATTGAGGCGGAATATATATCCAGAATTGGATTTGTAATCATCCACGTCAGACTGGAAACTTGAATCAGTGAATCCTTCAAGTTTCAATTCTCCACTACCACCGTAGACCAAAAACATATCCTTAGTCCTTCTCAGGTACTTAAGGATTGCTTTAACGGCAGTCCAGTGCTCTTCGCCTGGATTCGATTGATAGAGGCTCGTTACACTTAGAGCGTGTGCTACGTCTGGTCTAGTACATAACATCGCATACATTATGCTCCCTATAGCAGAGGCATAAGGTATGTGAGACATTCTCTTCTTTTCTTCGTCAGTTGTAGGGCACATTGACTTAGAAAGAGAGATTCCATGTCTCATTGGAAGCAGTCCTCTCTTGGATTCTTCCATATTGAATCTTTTCAATATCGTGTTGATGTACTGAGATTGGGAGAGTCCCAACATCTTCTTCGATCTATCCCTATAGGTACGTATCCCCAATACGTAAGATGCCTCTCCTAAATCTTTCATGGAGATGGATAACCACGCTTTCGTCTGCGTTAACATTCTGATATCGTCCCCGATCAACAGAATGTCGTCGACGTATAAAACTATGAATTGTACCGAACTCCCACTATTCTTCTTGTACACACAAGGCTCAAATACGTTTTTGATGAAGCCAAAAACTTTGACTGTCTCATCAAATTGTATGTTCCAGGTTCGGGACGCCTGTTTTAGGCCATAAATTGACCTTTGAAGTTTGCACACCTTGTGCTCGCTTTCTTTGGACGCAAAGCCTTCGGGCTGTTGCATAAAGATCTCCTTGTCAATGTCTCCATTGACAAAGATGATCTTTACGTCCATTTGCCATATCTCATAGTCGTACCAAGCAACTATGGCTAAAGGTATCCGAATGGATTTCGACATCGCTACTGGAGAGAAGGATTCCTCATAGTCTATTCCAGGCCTCTGAGAATAACCTTTCACCACTAGGCGAGCCTTATGGGTTATAACCTCTCCATTCATTCCAAGCTTACGCTTGAAGATCCATTTGCATCCTACCGGGATAGATCCCTCAGGTGGATCGACCAAGGTCCAAACCTTGTTGGAATGCATGGAATCCATTTCGGATTGCATGGCTTCGAGCCACGCACCCGAATCTATGTCAAACATAGCTTCTTCATAAGTCCTTGGATGACCATCCAACTTATCGTTTTCGTGAATGAAACCAAATCTCTTTGGTTCCTTACGAATTCGATCGGACCTTCGAAGTATAGGTGTACTAGTAGGTTCAGTAAATTCAGGATCAGCTCCCACTGTTTGTGAGGATGGGTCTGATTCTTGGACTTCATCGAGTTCTACGATTGTCCCATTTCTGTTGGTGAGGAAATCATCCTCTAAGAAGTGGGCATTCCTAGACACGAACGTATTACGTTCTTTAGGATCGTAAAACAAGTCTCCAATGGATTCCTTTGGATACCCCACAAATTTGCACAAACTAGATCTACTATCCAGCTTATCTCCTTTCTTGTTCTTAACATAGGCGGGCGATCCCCATACTCGTAGATACGAATATACGGGTGCTTTACCATACCATTCTTGGTGTGGTGTTGTTGGCACTGACTTTGAAGGTACTATGTTCAGTATCTTCGAAGCGGTTAATAGGGCCAAGCCCAAAACGAAAAGGGGAGTTCAGCGAAGCTCATCATGGAACGAACCATGTCCAACAAAGTTCGATTCCTCCTTTCAGACACTCCATTGAGTTGGGGCGTCCTAGGGGGAGTTCGCTGCGCGAGAATTTCATTCTCTTTTAGATAATCGAGGAATTCTTGACTCAAGTATTGTCCTCCTCGATCAGATCGAAGTGCTTTAATACTATGTCCAAGTTGGTTCTCTACTTCCATTCGAAACTCCTTGAACTTTTCAAAAGTCTCGGATTTGTACTTCATCAAGTACACGTATCCATAACGACTGAAGTCGTCAGTGAATGTTACGAAGTAGGAGAATCCTCCTCTTGCACTGACACTCAGTGGTCCACAAACATCAGCATGGATCAAATCCAATGTCTATTTGGTTCGCTCGGGATTCCCAGTGAAGGGTGATTTGGTCATTTTTCCTTTGAAACAAGATTCGCAAGTCGGAAGTTCATCTAAGTTCTGTATTTCAAGAGCCTTAGAAGAAACCAATTTTTAGATCCTACTCTTGGAAATATGTCCAAGTCTAGCGTGCCAAAGTTGTGGAGTGTGATTATCATATTTTCTTTTTCTTGATTGTATGTGCAAGACGTTTGAGTTTGTAGGTTGAAGGAATATAGACCGTCCATCAAAAATTAAACAATTTTTAATTATGCTTAAAGATCCATTCATAATGGAAAAACTAAAACCATCATTATCTAAAAGCGGAATAGAAATAATGTTCTTAATTATCGTTGGTACGTACAAACAGTCTTTTAAAAGTAAAGTAAAATTCCCTATCACTAACTCCACGTCTCCTATAGCCTCTGCAGCAACTCTTGCTCCATTTCCAAAACGCAGGATCCTATCCCTGGGCTTAAGTGTTCTTACTGCTCCCATCACCTGCAAATCATTGTAGATATGAGAACCTGCTGCGGTGTCTAACACCCATGATGCACAGTTAATAGAAATATTAACTTCAACCAAGAAAATACCTTTAGCTACCATTTTCAGGTAGTCTGGGCAGTTCCTTTTCCAGTGCCCTGCTTTCTTGCAGTGGAAGCATTCGTCGTCTGGGCTTTTGCGCTTTTTCTCGACAACCTTGGTGACTGCTTTAGAAAAGAACACCTTCTTCTTCTTTTTACCTTTCTTGGGCTTTGCAGCCTTCGATTGGTGAGTAATCATCACATGTTTCTCTTTCTTGAGAGGGGATTCTGCCTTAACCAACAGATTGGTCTGTTCGTGAAGAGCAGGGTTTCTGTCTTCCATGTTGAAGTTTAACACGAACTGGTCTAACGAGCGAGGCAGAGTATGGAGAAGGAGGTCAGTGTTAAGATCAGCGTGCAATTCCATGTCTAATCGCCCCATTTTTTCAACCAAGTTGATGAAACGCAGACAGTGATCCTTGACACTGCTTCCCTCAGCCATCTTGAGATTAAACAACTCATTAGTGGCTGCGAACCTTTCGGTACGAGACCTTTCTCCAAACATCTGTTGGAGGTGGAGAAGTATATCTCTAGCAAGCAGTATAGCAGCATACTGTTTCTGCAGCTCATTAGACATTGAAGCTAGCATGAGGCAGCGAACCTGAAGATCATCATCAACCCTTTTAGCATGGGCGGTTCGTTGTTCCTCAGTAGCTCGTGCTGCGGGTGCAACAGGCATAGGTGTGTCGAGTACATAGCTCTGACGTTCGGAGTCGAGGACTATCCTCGAGTTTCTTAGCCAGTCAACAAAGTTTGACCCATTCAGTTTATTAGCATCGAGGATGACAGATAACGGATTCTTAGACATTGTTCAAAAATATCTACAAATGGAAAGAAGACAACGTTTAGCTGACTGATCTATGCCTAATACTTATAATTAACGAATTTTGGTCCTGGTTTCGAAAAAGTTCTCCCACTATTTTGTCGAAACAATCACCCCTTTGATTGCTCGGGAAATCTTATTTCCTAGTAGGTCTTGACGTCCCAGCAAACATTAATTGCACCCACGACTCGTGGCCATACGATTAATTCTCAGGTAGGTATACTTTTACCAATTGTGTCACTACACAACCTTCAAGCTATTTTGCCTCGGTTTTCTCACTTATCTAGCACTGCTACATCATAAGTGTTACTAATCGTTAAGTCTAACCCATCAATCATGATGAGCAACATGCCCGGTCGTGAAATCCCCGTAACTGGTTATCGATCGATATTCACATCCCGACCAGTCCTCACCCTTGTCGAGTTTAGTTAAAAACAGGAGTCAAGGAATTTTGCGTATTGTCCCTTTCTTCGACTCGGGTACCAGACTCTGGATCACCTCTATCGATAAGTAGACAACTTACGCTAGTTTCTATTGGTGGAAGGTTTGGATCTTTAAAACTTCATTTTAAATGTACCCAATATGACTTAATATTTAATTCGAGAGGGGGTTTTCGGGTTTGAAAATTCATACTAACTCTCCTCGAGATCTCACCGCATAAGTTATGCTTTATCTTTTATTTACGATCTAGATTCTAGCGCGCTTCACATACAAGCTAAATAAATAAATCAATATATAAATTAAAACATACAAGCCTAGCATGCATACTACCACAATATGTTTTCGATCGGGAGCCTCCTATGTGGGCCATCATCGAGCCATGATGTTGGCCCAATTGGTCAATCTAAAGGGTTCTTAAGGGACCTAGGCTATTACAAAAATAACCATGCATACATGGCCTTCAACTCTTCTTGGGCTCCCACCTTGCTTGTAACGGGCCTACATCCTAAACTATTTAAAACAGTAAAGCCCTAATCTATTACAAAGGCTCAAAGTGGCCCAAAAACTCAAGGCTCGCAGGCCCAATAAAAACCAAAAAATAAATTAAACCAATCACATCTACCCTAGGGTCAAGGCTCGGAACGATCGAAAACCACGTAAACAGTTCACGTAGAGCAAGAAACAAGCAAACAACTTTTTACGTATTTCTTTCTTACTTTTAAAACTCCTTTTAAAAATAACAACCTATGATTCTTACTTTAGTCACTACTAATTATGACAAAATCAATTTTCGGGTAAACAAAACAATTTTCAGCATAAAAACAGATTCGAATTTTTAAACTTTTGAAAATTGCAGTTCGGCCCCTCAACTTACGGAAATTGTATTTTAACCCCAAAGATTTGAAAAGTTACAAAACAGCCCCCAAAACAAATCGGCCAGAGGACCAGAAAATAAAATTTTGAATCCAGAAAATTTTCGGTTTTTTGTACCTGAACTTTCGGAAATTACAAAACTGTCCTTTAATTTTTAGAAATTGCAAAAACGACCCAAAAACACGTACAGACCAGAATTGCAAAAACAGTCCAGATTTTTCAAAAATTTCCAGATAACAGAAAATAAATTTTCAGCCCTTATTTCATAAAATAGCGATTTGCACAAAAAGCCCTGAAGTTTCGAAAACTATAAATTTGCCCCAAATCTCAATATGCGATTTTACCCAATCATAGATCATATCATAACAAGCAAGAATCATCACATAGAACATAACAAACGCAAATATCCATATATTTAATTATGTTCAGGCCTTTTCGCATAATAGTAATGGAATTGGCTCTGATACCACTGTTGGGTATGCCTCGGTAGTTAACACAACGAGAGTGCGGAATTTAAAATTTTTCCGAGGCACCCCATCAGTTCCAAGATATGTTTTCCACCTTATGTATGCGAAAAGGTTGAATCAAACAACAACAATAAACAAAAAGGGGAGATTTGCGATTTTACCTCACCACAGGCAGGGTGGTGGTAACCTCCGGCTTTGTAGCTGATTCACAACTAGTGATCCAATTGTCTCACCTCCAGAGTGTATCCACACCAGTTGGATTGTAGCAACACCTTCAAGTCACATGCTACGAACTAGATCTTGAAGGTTGTCAATGGAGGAAGAAGCAGATCCAGATTCAAAACTGGATCCAGATATGGAAGAGCAGAGAGAGAGAGGGGGCGGCACAAGCAGGGGGCGGCTAGGCACAGGGGGCGGCCAGGGTTTTTCAAAAACTCACATCTATTGAAAGAATTATGAAGAGATATGTATTTATAAGAGAAGAATCCTTCTCTTAATAGATATCTCTTCCATGACCTTTTCCTTATCTCATTAGGAAACAAGATATACATGTATATCTTTTAGATCTTCCTTGTCATACAAGAAAACAAACTCTTCCATTATTCTTCTAGTAGAAATCGTCGCCCTTTAGTTATCTAGTCATGCAATACTTCTTCTGGGCTATTAATTAAAGGGCCCATGTCTTGCAACTTAATTTAATTAACCCATTAATTAAATTAGCCCAATAAATCTAATTAATTGATATCTCTCAATTAATTAACACTTTAATTAATATTTAATTAAATAGACTATCTAATTAATTATTCTTCCAATTGAATTAACACTTTAATTTATTTATTGATTTAACTCCTTTAAATCAAATATTTCCTTTTATGACTGTCACTGTCCAACTATATTGTGTGTGACCCTCTAGGTTCACCATCAATTGGTAGCAGGCCCACGAACCCTTCGTGATTTAATTTACGAGCAATTAAATGCTCCGATCAACGAAACCCTTTTAATTGACCACTCCAGAATTAATCTCCCTTATTAATTCAGGAGTACCCACACCTCATGGTCAATGTCTAGCCACAAGCCCATGAGGCCCAACTTCAAGTGAATTGATATTTGTGAACCTCACCTCTTATGACTGCCATGTACATACGGTCCTTCTATCTACTTAATTTCCCGATCGAGACCTAGGGTGTGTGAATTGATCGGCACCTCTAATTATCTCAATAACTATACTTTCTAATTCGGGATAATAATCCAGTGTGACTGCTAAATTTGGAAATCCCTTTCCAAATCCGTCACCGACCGTGGCCACGGGTTTCTCGGATCTATTATCGAAGAATCGTATAGGAAATTCTCTCATCCATTACGATGAGTCGGTAGATTCCATATTGGGACTAACCACTCGCGTACACAACTATACGCACCCAACTTAGGCACATTATGGTCAGGTTACGTGACATGTACCAAGATCAAAGTACATATACCCATGCACCGAATTCGCCCTAGCACCTCAAGTCTAAGGACTAAATCGTACACTATTATAAGCCTTGAGAAACATCCCATCACCGATATGCGTCATGCGCTTCCACAATGGGTTTCTCTGTTCGGGTCGTTCGATGCGTTCGATCCCCTATCGAACCACCTACTCATATGCACTGACATCAAATGTCTTGTTCATGAAACTCTACAAATTCACTCCATGTGAATCATGCATATTCATACAAGTCTTGGCGATTCCTTCGATACCCCGTCTCGTTCGGAATCTATGACTTGGAACGTGTTTTAAGATCACGACCTAAGAGACTATTTCATGATTGCACTCAATACCGAAGTGAATCGTCCCATAGTCGAATGTGATCTAATGATTTCATCCAATCGCTTAAATGTATTCGCGAGAGATGAAGTTGGCCATTGTTTATTCTATACAGTTATAAATGAACGTGCGTATTATTCATAAAAATCAAATATTGTTTATTACAGAATAGTCCTATTACAAGCTAAGGTAAATTGGCTTGTTGGGCACTATCCTATCAGTTGGTCCCTTCTGTCCCGTACACTTGACTTTCTGGTGTTAAATAAATTGTAAGTTCCCCCTCACATTATTAATTCTAATTAGTGACGTGCAACCACTGTGTTAATCCCCAAAGTGCATGATGTTGTGAGTTGGTCTGAATAAAGGCCAATCAGTCTTTGTAATGTCACCAATAAGATTTTCACTAAGATTCTGAATGATAGGCTTGTGTGTGTTCTTCCAAAGTTAATCTCTGAAAATGAATCTGGCTTTGTGCAAAATAGGATCATTGCTGATAACATTCTTCTGGCTAAATAACTTGTGCATGAATTGAATCTGTTGGATGAAGATAAAGAAGTGATGGGAGATTTTGATGATTTTCAAAAGTCATCAGCTAAGTAATGGAAGCTTAGCAACCTCTAAGAAGTTAAATAAAAAAGACAAGTAAAATCAGACGATTGAATTTTGGTCCAGAAGACTACTGATCTGATGCTGAGTACGGAATCAGACTGGTGGATTTCAGCAGACAAATCTGATGAGTTCAATTTGAATCAGCAGAGTGAAGTGATCAGGAAGTCATTACAATGATAATAAATGCACTTGGTGTAATAATTGATGTAAGAGAAGGGTATTAATGACAGATGATTGAAGAGAAACCTTGTATCAGCAAGGTGCATTAAATGCGACTGACAGAAAGTACAACAAAACTGTGCAGTGAACAGTTGCAGAGAGCCGTTCAGAGACAAGGACCAATACTCGAAGAAGATCTGAAATCTGTCTCATCTCAACGGACAGAATTCAAACCTCAAGTAGGTTCAAGGGTTAGAGACAACAACTCAATCACAACTGAGAGAATTCAAGCAAGCAAATAATCTAAGTCTCAATACTCAAGAACAAACACTAAACAACGAAGTCATCTGTTGACAAGCTAAGTCGAGAAAAAACTAGAAAATATCTTTAATCTTAGTGATTTTTGTAGAAGAAAGTTGTGAGGAGTAGTTTTCCATCTTTGTGAGTGAAAGTACTTCAGATGATAGGTCTTCTTAGTGATTTCCTATTACGCACTTGTGGCTTTATATCATTTGTTGTAAAAGCGTAATTAGAGTGTACTATTTACTTTGTGTTTATAGTATAATCTAAATCTTCGTGATTTAGAAGAGTGGACTAAAAAATATTTTTTCTATATAACCACTATAAAAATTCTCTGTGTTTGATTACTTGCATATTCCTGAAAGCATACAAACACTTTGAAGAGTTAAAGATTTTAAAAGGAGTTTTAAAACTGGGGATAAAATCTTTAAGTAAGAAAAACTTGTTTGAAAAACACTTGACATAAATCTGTTGCACAACAAGTTTCAAACTCTGATTTAATTTGAAACAGATAAGTAAAATCAGACTAGTGGTCAACTTACGCTGAACAAGCTTTGGGCACAAACAGCTAAGTAGTCTCATAAGTTTCGATCAGCTTACTCTGCTGATAAGAAAAGTTAGAGGAATTTTGAAAAGGTACATAGGTCTATTCACCCCCCTCCCCCGCTCTAGACCTCATCTGACCACTTGGGACCAACAAGTAGTATTAGAGCAGGTGGTTTATTTGAATCATTTGCCTGATCAACGAGCTTGATCGAGAGTGTGTTTTTCAAAAGTTTTCAAAAAGGGCATATTTTTGAAAAATCAAAATCTTTTGAAAATGGATTGTATCAACCATGTTCCTAACAACGGTGGTATGAGTTTTGAGGATTGGAAGAGCCGCATGGAAATTTTTCTTGCTGCTTACAATGACAATATGTATAGATGCATAACCAGATGTCCAATCAGAATCACAAAAACCATCAAAGTCAATGACCAAGAGGTGATCGTTGACAAAAAACTTGAAGAGATGACATCTGACGAAATTAAGCTGAACAATCTTGACAAAATTGATAGATTCATCATGACTAGAGCCCTTGATAATGAACGGTTTGACAAAGTCAAACACTGTCAAACAACAAAAGAGATGTGGGACAAAGTTCACAACAGGAGCGAAGGAAATGATGCTATCAAAGATCATAATTTGAGTATAGCTATTGAGAAGTTGAAAAACTTAAGAATGAAGTCCGGAGAAACCAATGATCAGATGGATACAAGGTTTACAAGGACATTGAATGAATTGTTAAAGTTGGGAAGGACCTTTACTATTAAAGAGATCACTGTCAAAGTGTTGGTCCAAAGTGGTCAGATGAGGTCTAGAGGGGGGGGGGGGGGGGTGAATAGACCTCTTCAAATTTTATCTTTAAAATTCTCTAACTTTTTCTGTCAGCATACTAAGCTGATCAATATTCGTAAGTAGACTAAGCTGATCTCGCACAAAGTTTTGAACAACAGAGTTGACCACTCTTCTAATTTCACTTAGCTGATTTTGATAAAATCAGAGTTTTAATTTACTAACTTGCAGCGGATTTGTCTAGTGTTTTTCACAAGTAGTTTTCTTAACTTAGAAAAGATTTTATCCCCAGTTTTTACAAACTCCTTTTAAAAACTTTTCAACAGTTAACTTAAGTGTTTAAATATGCTTTTTGAAAATATGCAAGAAATAATGCAAGTATAAACACACAGAATTTTTATAGTGGTTATATGGATAACAATCCTTTAGTCCACTCTTCCAAGTCACTTAGATCTTGGGTTATACTATAAACACACAGTTTACAATATACTCTGCTTGCGCCAAACAACAAATGAACTGGACACAAGTTCGTTACAGGAAATCACAAAGAAGTCCTATACTACAAAGCTTTATCACTCACAAAGATGGATAACAGCTTCTCACAACACTTCCCTCACAAAATCACTCAGATTCTTAAGTATATTCTTTTCTCTCTATTCTGCCTTTGTCAACAAATGACTCGGCTGATGAGTGTTCTGTTCTTGAGTTTGAGACTTTGAAGAATTATGCTTCGGACCATATATTTGACTTGACTGGAGTAGATTCTTCCTTGGTCAAATATCTTCTAAGGTTTTAACTAAGCTTCCATACTTAGCTGATGACTTTTGGAAATCATCAAAACCTCCCTTCACTTCTAAGTCTTCATCTTCATCCAACACAAAGTTCTAAAATCGCTACCTCCCAAGTTCAACATGAAGATTATAGCCATGGAGGAATCAAGAGATTTGGGGAAAATCTCTCTGACGGAGCTGTTTTCAGTACTCAAGGCATACGAGTATAAACTGCCTAGAATGGGAATAGAAGAGACTTCAACTTCAAATCCCATTGTTGCCTTAGTCGCTGCAGAGAAACCGAGGAGATCAGCTGGCAGAACAAAGGACGTGGACTCATCTGATGAGACCATGCTGCTCAATACAAAGGAGTATATTGTTGGAGACATTGCGTTGTTACTAGATGGATTCAAAAAGTTCTACAAGAGAAAGATGAAGAACAAATACAACAATCCTTCTACTTCTAACCCTATCTCTCATTCTCATGATAGTAAGGATAATTATAAATCCAAACTAATGTGCTATAATTGCAGGAAATTGAGACATTTCATCAACGACTGTCCATATCCTAAAGTTGAGAAGTACACAGAAGAGGAAAAAAAAGTAAGAAATGAGAAATCAAAAGAGCAAGGTACTGTTTGCTGAAGCTGAAAAGATAGCAGCCATCTACTCGTTTGACTCACATTCGGAGACATCAGAAGATGACTCTGCTAAAGAAGAGACACCTACACTGCTCTGTCTCATGGCCAAAAAATAAGATGATTATGACAATAAGGTAAATCTCTCTGAAGAAGAAAATGAGCTCTTTAATTCATTTGAACAAATGATGGAAAACAACACAAGTGTTGTTGATGCTTTTGCCAAACTCAAGGAAGAGATGAATGTGCTGAAAAAGCAAAATGCTTCACTAAAACTTAAGGTTGAAAAACCATAAGAATCAGCTGAGTACAAAAAGCTTGAGCATGAGAATGAATCTCTGAAAGCAGAATGTGAAGTTTATAAAGGAAAAATCATGGAACTTGAAAAGATTATTTCTGCTCATGATAAGTCTTCTGTTGTATCAGATTGTAGGTTAGGATTAGGAATAGGAGTAAAGTAGAGAATAAATGGTATTTGGACAGTGGATGTTCAAGATACATGTGTGGTGACATAGATGTAATGCCTGATGTTGCTGTCATAGACGGTCCAAATGTAACTTTTGGAGACAACAAAGAATGTAAGATTATGGCGTATGGAAAGCTTATCAAAGGAAACATTGAGATACCTGACGTTTCGTATGTTAAAGGCCTGAAGTACAATCTGCTGAGCATAAGTCAATTTTGTGACAAAGGATTTTCAGTTATCTTCTCATCAGAAAGTGCTACGTGGAGCAAATTGGAACAAAGAAGGTTATTTTATCGGGAAGACGACAAGGAAATATCTATATAGTTAACTGGAATTTTATGGACAAAAGTTCTAATGTTTGTTTGGTGGCCTCTACAGCGAGTGAAATCAGTTGGCTATGGCACAAAATAATGAATCATTTGAATTTCAAGACCATCAACATATTAATCAAGAATGATTTGGTAGAAGGAATTCCAAAGACAGTCATGAGCAAAGATAAGATCTGTGATGCATGTCAAAAGGGTAAAAAGTTAAATCATCTTTCAAAAGCAAGAAGCACCAATCTTCAACCAGAATTTTGGAGCTACTACATATGGACTTGTTTGGACCTATTGATCCTATCAGCAATGGTGGAAAGAAGTATTGCCTAGCTGTTGTGGATGATTATTCAAGATTTACTTGGGTGATATTCATGAAAAAGAAAAGTGAAACCAAGGAACATCTTACTAATCTGATGGAGCTGATTCAGAAGGAAAAGAGCTTGAAAATATTAAAATCATATGAGATAGGGGCACTGAGTTTACAAACTCTACTGTTGAAGAGTATTGTAATTCCAGAGGAATCAATCATGAGTACTCTGCTGCCATAACCCCTCAACAAAATGGAGTTGCTGAAAGGAGAAACATAACTCTGAAAGAAGCTACCAGAACATTGATAGCTGTAGCAAAACTGCCTCAAAGATTTTGGGCAGAAGCCACAAGTACAATATGTTACACCAAAAACAGATGCATGATCAACAATAGTCAGAACAAGACACCTTATGAACTGTGGAACAACAAGAATCCTAATATTCCTTATCTTAGAATATTTGGTTGTAAATGTTTTGTTTTGAATAATGGGAAAAATCACCTTACTGCTTTTGCAGAAAAGGCTGATGAAGCTGTTTTTCTATGTTACTCTACTGTTAGTAAAGCCTACAGAGTATTTAACAAAAGGACTTTACTTTCAGAAGAATCAATTCATGTAGTATTTGATGAACCTAATCAATCTTCTGAAAAGAATCAAAGTACTAATCAAGACTTATCTACATATCTTTAGAAATTGACCATGGAAAGAAAAGAAGAATATGTACACATCATTCTACCTGATTTCAACCAAGTTGATAACTCAAGTGCTGTTCAAAATCAGTCTACTGATTGTCTAACAAACGAGTTGCAAACAACTGACAGACCAGAGACTGTTCAACAGAGTACTACTGAGACTCCAACAGTAGTGTTGCAAGATCAATCAAGAGGACAACATCCAGATTTGCAACCTGATCTTGTGATTAGTGATCCACTGGATAGAGTAAGAACAAGAAGATCAACTGCAAATGAATCAATGTTTGTAAGTTTTCTTTCACAGATTGAGCCTAAGTTAATTGATGAAGATCTTAGTGATACTCACTGGATTGAAGCAATGCAAGAAGAGTTAAATCAATTTGAAAGAAATGTGGTTTGGTATTTGGTACCCAGACCTACTCATCAAAGAGTAATTGGCACTAAGTGGGTTTTCAGAAATAAGATGAATGAAGATGGTATAATTACCAGAAACAAAGCAAGACTAGTGGCCAAAAAATACTGCTAGGAAGAAGGCATTGATTTTGATGAGACATTTGCACTAGTGGCTAAGCTTGAAGCAATCAGACTATTCCTTGCTTATGCTTCCCACAAAAACTTCACTGTCTATCAGATTGATGTGAAGTCTGCTTTTCTCAAGCACCAAGAGCTTGGTATGATACTTTATCTGACTTTCTTTTAGTTAAAGGATTTCGCAAAGGTAAAGTAGACAAGACCTTGTTCACTATTGAATGGGATAATCATATACTGTTAGTTCAGATATATGTGGACGATTTTATTTTTGGTTCAACTAACAAACAGATGTGTGAGAAGTTCTCTAAGCTGATGCAGAATAAGTTTGAAATGAGCATGATGGGAGAACTTAATTACTTTCTTGGATTACAAGTGAAACAGCTGCCTGATGGCATATTTATTAATCAAGCAATGTACACAAAATATCTGTTCAAGAAATTTGGTATGGAAACTAGCTCATCTGTTGCTATTCCACTGTCTACTGGACTTCGCTTTGACAAGGATGAAGATGGAAAATCAGTGGACATCACCAAATATAGAGGCATAATTGGGTCTTTCTTGTACCTTACTGCCAGCAGACCTGACATTATGTACTCTGTAGGGGTTTTTGTGAGATTTCAATCAAATCTAAGGAATCTCATCTCTTAGTTGCCAAAAGAATATTGAGGTATCTAAAAGGCACTCAAGAATTGGGATTATGGTATCCAAGGGAATCGGGATTTGAACTTATTGGATATTCAGATTCTGACCTTACTGGCTGCAAAATTGATAGGAAGAGTACTACAAGTACTTGTCAATTTTTAGGTAGTCGTCTCACCTCATGGATGAGTAAGAAACATACTTCAATATCCATATCTACTGCTGAAGTTGAATACATTGCTGCTGGAGCATGTTGTGCACAAATAGTTTGGTTGAAACATCAACTAGAAGACTATAATATCGAAATCAGTGGAATCCCTATCTACTGTGACAATACAAGTGCAATCTCACTTATTCAGAATACTACAAGTCATTCAAGGACTAAACATATTGAGATCAAACATCACTTCATAAGAGATCATGTTGAAAAAGGAAATGTCATAATCGAGTATGTTTATACCGACACTCAGTTAGCTGACATTTTCACAAAACCATTGAGTGATGCAAGATTCTCTACTCTAAGAGTGGAGTTAGGCTTGTTGAACTTAGATTCATATGCTGAGGGGGAACCTATCAGAAGATTGTGGTTCATCAGCTTACTAATCTGTCAACAGCTTAGTTACCTTCAAGAAGACTGACTCTCAACAGACTAGTTGACTAATAGATTCTTGAATTCATGGGAAACGTGTAAGACGAGCGGTACTCCTGATTAAAGATGAAATCTTCAATGACATTTAGTCGAAGTTATATTATTAGAAGATTCGTTCTTAATTCTTGAGGACCTGAATATTATTTTTCTTACTGGATTGACAAACAGCAAAGAAAGATCACAAGATATTGGCTTTCTCTAGTGATATATTGTTATCAGACAAGTCGTCTATCAGAGAAGTAAATATTACTCATCTGATTATTTATAGAAGTGTTGTGCTAAAAACGCTATATTTAAAAACACGCTTTTATAAGTAAGGAGACTAGGGACGCTTCGTTTTCCTGCCTAGTCTGGCAAGATAAAATAATATTTGAAATCCGTAATTGTCGCACACACGATCAAAACTTATCAATCTAGATCTAACGATTAGCGGATATCACGGAAACCAAAATATCGATAACCTTATAAATCCAGATCTGATCAGCAGACCACACTTACGCACACAAATATTCTAACTCGCAAGAAGCACAAATCTCTCTGTTTTCTTGCGAGCTATTCTCTTTGTATTCTTCTAAATTCTCAACAGAAAAGCAATGGCCTGAGCTGAAGGTAGATTCATGGACTACGATGTGTATCACTGATAACGCCGTGAAAACGTCATTATTACGTGTCTTCTTAAGCCGAAAATAACTTGCTTTGATTCGAGTTTTGCGTGCTTTTGCTTGTTTTCGCATTCTTTTGCGTTTTTGGTCCCTTGTTGGGCTTTTGTGTGTTTGGGTGGTTGTTAGTGTGTTTTGATTGTGTTGTGTGTATTTTGTAGGGAGATGTGGATAAGAGCTTCAAAGGAAGGAGAAACCGAAGTCAAAATGTAGAAGAATGTAGATAGCTTCTCACTAAAACATACATAAATAATTCATGGGTGATCCAAATGAGCTGAATTTTGAGTATCTTATAGATTAAGGAGTTAGCTACGGTACGGACTTTACGGATCTGCAATCAGAGTTCCGAATCAAAAGATATACTGCACGAAAGGAAGTGTGGCAGAGCAGAAAACTCTCTGCCCAAACCTCACCGCGGTGAGAATAAACTTCACTGCGGTGAAGGCCTGTTGCTGCGAATTAGGGCTATAGTGGCTTATCAACAACCTCTTCTGGAACTTGGGCTTCTTCAGCAGCCTTAACTTCCTCCTCTTCTTTAGGTAACTCTTCCCCCTTTTTGTCATCATCAGCAAGGTCAAGTTCTTCAACGTGCGCAGGAGTAATGTTGACCGCATCACAGAGCATTCTGATGTTCTGATCCATTGCAGAAAGTTGTCTTTCCTGGTGTTGTTGCTTAGCTGATAATACTTCAATATGGTGTTGGATTAAGTCATTACTTTCACCAAGTTGAATCTGGGACTAAAGTACTAAGTCAGCACTTGCACAAAATGCTTGCATCATACTTGAAGTCTTTTCTTCTTCAGCTTGCATAGCATTTGCAACAACAAGATTAATCTCCTTCCAACCAGCTTCATTATGCTGAACCCTGTTGTTGAACATCTGAATGCCTAACTTTATCTCATGAACTTCTTCCTTCAGCGCAGTCAGCTCATTCTTTAACAATACATTTGGATCAGCAGGCTGTGGAATACTCTGTATAGTGCTTTGAACAAGTTTGGAGGCTATTTCCTCAAAATTCTTCAATAGCTCCTTGTTCTTCTCCTCCATTTCTTTCATAGCAGTTTCAATCACAGCCTTCATGGAATCTAATATGACTGATTGAACACTTTCGTCAACTTTGGCAGAAGTTACACTTGTCTGTTTCTCTGGAGTAAATTCAACTTTCCACTCAATAGCTAAAGGTTCCTTTTCTTGGGGTACTTCATCTAGGGGAACTTGTGCATTAGTAAGGTTTAGCTCCACAGATGAGTCCTTCGCATCAGCTTGGTTCAGATCAGTACCTTCATCTGTAATATGAGTGAAATAAAAACCATCAGTAGACACGACTGCTTTATGATAAATAAAGTTTGCAGGTACAAAAGGCGAAGTCGTGTGATGTGAGTGATCTGCTTCTTGGTACTTTCTGATTACTGACCCAAAAGCTATGTGTTGTAAACTTGGTAGAGATGGCAGATCACTGGAAATCCCCTGTCCATATCTGGATCTTTCAACCCATCTGTCCAAAGTAACACATACTGCAATTTTTACAGCTCTTTCTCCCAAATCTTCTCCCCTCCTGGGTTTATTTGTCATTGTTTGTCTGAGAGCTGTTAATTTCTTTTGTATAATGAGTTTTGCATACTCATGTATTCTATCGTAAAAGAAATCTGAATCCAAAGCTAGTTTAATGTTGGTGTTTTTCATCCAATTCAACACCCAACTTTCCTCAGCAGTTGCCTCATTCCAGGCTTTGAATTCTTCACTTGTCTTGCTTAGTCTGTAGTTCCTCCATCTGTTATATCTAATCTTTTCAGCTAGGAAGGTACACTTAGACTGTAGCAACGTGTTGTACTTCTCCAACTCAGTTTCAAACTTTGCAAAGATAGCAAGGTTACTTTTCACTATCTCCAGTGCACGTTTGACCTCTTTCTTTTGCTTCTTTACAAGTTGAGGATGAGGTAGTACAACAGAACCTTCTTTTGGTTCTCCAATCACTATCCCACCACTTCTTCTAGGCCCATGAGCATCTTCTTTGCTTGCTTCAAGAGCCTTAGCTAAGTCTTCTTCTTCTTTGGCAGCTAACTCTGCCTCAGTCATCTGATTGACCTCAGCTTCAGACTTATGGCTTCAAGAGCAGCCTTGAGCTCAGCTTCTTCTTGTTTCTTTTGCTCAACCTCTTCTCTTTACTTCTTGTGGTAGCAGGATACCTTGGCTTTGCCAGTTCTCTTCTTCTTGGCAGCAATCGTTTCAGGAACCTCTGTTGATGAAACAACTGATGGTCAGCTTGAGGTTCAGATACCTCAACCGTTGTCTGAATTCCACCATCAGACTCCTTCACTGATTCCACTGGTCTCTCAGCGGATGGAGGATTTTCTCTGACAGTTACAGGAATTGTAACTCTTTGTCCTCCAAGCATCAGCTTCTTTCTTGTTGTAGTCTTAGTAAATGTAAGTGTTGGTACAACAACAGTGTTTTTCAATGAAGTCCTTGTCCTTTTGGAAATATTATCCTTAGGTAGTTCATCTGATTTGGTTCTTTCTGGAGATATATCAGTTGCCATTGCATCTATCTCTTGGGCAAATTGAGAGATAATATCATCAGCATTTAGGGCGTCAACTGGTCTAGCTTCAACAGGAGGGTTTGCTGCTTGACCAGCAGGCTCAGAAGCCTTGACCTCCACCTTGTTCTTCTTTTTAGCAGCAGCAGGCTCCTCTTTAGCCTTAGTATCAGCAGCCTTTTTATCACCTTTAATTATCTTAGCCTTTTCAACATGCTTTTCTTCAGCAGATTTTCTTTTATTCTGCTTCTTTTCTGGTGAAACTTCAACTCTAGGCTCTGATGTAAAATGTTCATAAACCTTGACTTCTTTCAACTTATGCACAACTTTTCCAGCTCCAAGTGTGCAGTGAAGAGCCATGAACAGATGACTCAGTAGGATGACATGTCCAGACTTATTTGTAGCCAATATGTTGAACATGTGAACAACCCAGTTCACCTTCAACCCATAGTAGATACAAATCATTGTATGGAACCTTCTCTTGGGTAGGCCATCCAAAGCACTAGTTGAACATTCAAGTATTTTTGCAATGATATCAGCCAACCTCTGATATTCAACTTCAGTTGAGTCTTCTTGATAGACCCAGTTAGCTTCTCTCCAGATTTGGCAGCTAACAACCAAAACTCATTCTCCTTAGGTCTTCCCAAGGTGGTAACATCCCCTCATTCGTTAGTTAGTCCGTAGATCTCACTAAGCATGGCAGGAGATATACATATCTTATTTCCTCCTACTTTGGACACCATAGTTAGCTTGTCCAACTCAGGTTTCAGATCTCCATAGAAGTCAGCAACGTCTTCAATGTAAACCATAGTTTCATGTGCTTCTAGCACATTTATCAGTTAAGTAGACTTGAGTTTCTACATTAATTGTTTCATCAATGGTGTACCAGTGGCGTGATTGATAACGCCATCAAAACATCGTTATTATGTGCTTCCTTAAGCCCAAAATACTAGCTTTGATCCGAGTTTTGTGTGCCTTTTGCTTGTTTTTGTTTTTTGGCCTAGGCTTTTGTGTGTTTTCTTTTGTTTTTGGCTTGTTGTTCTGTTTGTAGGTTTGAGGATTTTGCAAGGCTAAAGAGAAGTCCGAGAGTATATGATTCACTACAATTCCATCAAATAAAGACTCGGTGGCCGTAGATGCAAGTCATGCCTTTGCACTAAAAGAGCTTCAAAGGAAAGAGAACCCGAAGCAAATTGTAGAAGAATGTAGATAGCTGCTCACTAAAACATGCACAACTATATCATGGATGATCCAAATGAGCTGAATTTTTAATATGTTATAGATAAAGGAGTTAGCTAGGCTACGGACTTTACAGATCCACAATCGGAGTTCGGAATCGAAAGATATGCTGCTCGAAAGGAAGTGTGACAGAGCAGAAGACTCTCTGCCCAAACCTCACCGTGGTGAGGGCCTGCTGCTGCGAATTATCAACAAAAACTCCACGTTTTTAAGGGGTATTTTCGGGTTTTCTCCTCATGGGTCTATTAGGGCAAGATCAGAAGAGAAGAGACATCAACTTTGGAACACACAACTCCTCTTCTCTTTGTCTAGCCTCCCGCAACTCTCTCTCTCTTTTCTTTTTCTTAAGTTTTGTTTTGAAGACTCCACCAGGGGGGTGAATTAATAACCACCCTTGGGGAATGATCATGTGGTGATTAAGGGAAGGAGAATTCATCTCCCGATTTTATTCCGATTAGGTGATATCCTTTCAATTTTCCTAATTGTCTATGATTAAGAGTTGATTGTTGTTATTTTCTGTTTGGAATCATAATTGTGGATTTGTTGTATCCGGATTTATATGTATTGATATTATTGTGTTGATGAATTGTGTGATGATGTTGGGTTAGGTTTGAATTGTTGGGTTTATTGTTTAATCGCACTATTGGCCAATGATTGTAGTAGATTATTGTTTAAGTACTTTGATTTGCCGTAATCATATGACATCTAGCTTAATTCTACCTTGAATGCATCCTAGACATGGGACGTTGAAGGTTATGCTAGTGACGATTTGTGGATTTTGACCTAGGATAGACATATACCTAGTGTGGTCCGTGTTCGTATAATGGGTTCGTTCGCACATGCATCAAATAACCTAGATTCTCTTTATTCGGGTTATTTGGGTTAGTCTTTGGTCCCGGGTAGCGGTACGCCTTAGAGTCCTCTATTGGATTCGGACTTTTCTTAGAGCATCGGATGACAACGATGTTCGTGAGTGATCCGGAGATGGAGAGTTTGGGTAGATTGGTAGAGTCAAGTGAAACCGATAGGGAGACTTAACTAATTAGAACTCACAAACAACAACTAAATCTAGGAGTGTTTGCATAGCTAACCTTACAACCGCATGATTTGTCCGCTTTGATTGATTGCTTATGAATCTTCCTTACCGCATAATTAATTTCCCCATTTACTTGCTTTCGTAGTTAGATTTACTTTCCTGCTCGTAGTTAAATAAAATCAACCTTATCTTATATTTGGGTTTGATCATTTTGTATCAAGCGTTCTTAAATGAAATAAGTCGTCGATTGATTCGTTCATTCCCACCTTTACCCATTCATTGGGATTCAATACTCGGTAGGTCTTATCGTTTTATATTACTTTTTGCACGTGCACTTGCGTTCACAACCTTTTTGTATGCTACATATTATGTGTTTATGAAAAGTGGCAAACAAGTTTTTGGGTAAAAGGTGCCAAAAACTGGTTGCGTGTACTTTAGGACTGTTCACAAAAAAAAAAAAAAAAAAAAAACGGAATCCAATTTTATTCACTCACCTTATCGTGCTTATTTTAATAGAGTCGTGCTCAGTCATTTACTGCTTGGTTTTTTGTTGTATTGTCGTTGTTTTGTTTGTGTGCCTGTTTTTCTTTTGTTCGTGGTTTTGTCGTCTCGACCTCCTTCCGTTTTTCTAAATTCACACAATAGGGACATTGTGCTTTTTAAGTTTGGGGGTAAGAGAGAGATCCCAACTACTTGCGTATATGCTAGGTCGACCCGCCAAAAATTTTCAAATTCTTATTATTATTTGAATATGTTTCTACGAAATTTGAACACATTGGCTAAGGCTAGGTTGTATTTGAGGTGGATAAAGAACTTCAGTGATAATAGGTTCTAGGACTCCTTTTGTGTAACTTAGATTTCTTCGAACTTTAGCTTGAAAAACTAAGTGTGGAATGAGCAAAAAAATGACCTAAGTTTGGGGGAGTGAACCCTTTTCAAGAATGAAAAAAAAACCATTGAACACCTAGATCTTAAAAGAAACGAGTAGATAAGTTGCTAAAACGTATGCACTTTTATGAGAGAAAAGAAAGGTTAAGTCTTCAATTGATGAAAACAATGAATCATTTTTGTAATCATTCTATGTCGTTGTAATTGTGCAAGTTTTGTAATGAAAAGTTCAAATGTAATGCACAAAAGAAAGGAATGGTTCTAGTAGCCCACAAACTCAAATGTTTAGAAGCAGAAACAACCATCAATAGTGCTAGATTTGTATTGTAGTATCATTGTAAAAGCACGAAATGCTATGTTATCATTGTAAATCAAAAGAAAAACATTTATGTGAGGAAGAGCTAGGGACTAAAATTGGCAATTCGTTCAAGACTAGGGCAACACTCTTAAAGTGCCTACAACTTAGTTTCATGATGTGAGTGGAGCATAAGGTTTGAGACCTAAGGCTAGGAGAGGATCTATGTTAACTTTGGGAGCCCAAGCAAGTAGAACCGATGATTTTAATCTATTGGGACGTATTCATAAGATAGAACCTAGCCGAAGCCATCACACACACACATGAAGCTTGTTTGAGGAATAAATTGAAAGTGTTAAGTTTTGTCATTTTGATCTTAAGCATGCACGTTTGGTACTTGATTTGTTTTTTTTGCTCGTGGACAAGCAAGTGTTTAAGTTTGGGGGTATGATAACGCCGTGAAAACGTCGTTATTACGTGCTTCCTTAAGCCCAAAATACTCGCTTTGATCCGAGTTTTGTGTGCCTTTTGCTTGTTTTTGTCTTTTGGCCTAGCTTTAGACTTTTGTGTATTTTCTTTTGTTTTTCGTCATTTTTGTCTTGTTGTTCTGTTTGTAGGTTTGAGGATTTTGCAAGGCTAAAGAGAAGTCCAAGAGGATATGATTCACTGCAATTCCATCAAATCAAAACTCGGTGGCCGTAGATGCAAGTCGTGCTTTTGCACTAAGAGAGCTTCAAAGGAAAGATAATCCAAAGCAAATTGTACAAGAATGTAGATAGCTTCTCACTAAAACATGCAAACCTATTTCATGGATGATCCAAATTATCTAAAGTTTTAGTATGTTATAGATAAAGGAGTTAGCTACGGACAGACTTTACGGATCCGGAATTGGAGTTCGGAATCAAAAGATATGCTGCTTGGAAGGACGTATGGCAGCGCATAAAAACTCACTGTCCAAACCTCACCGTGGTGAGAATAAAACTCACCGCGGTGAGGCCCTTGTTCCAGCATGTCTGTATTTACGGCAGCACATGGGTCTTTTTGTATATATCCCCTTTGATCCAACTTGTAAATATAGGCTTCTTGGGGGACTTTTTGGTCTTTGTTACCATAGTTTTTGGGGTAACTTGGTCAGTTCTATGTTGTTGTTTCTCTTGCTAATAGGGCAAGAAGGTGGAAATCTTCACACAACTTCTTCTTAACTTTCTCTAGCCTCCATTGAAGACTTTCATTTTTTTTCTACTCTCCATTGAAGGCAAAAAAGGCTTGAGGGAGAAGTTGTTGAAGATTTCAACCACTAAGCTTACTCTAACTCTTATTACTTTGTTCATTTACATTTATGACTTTTATTAATGTATTGGATGATTTATTTAATGCTATGAGTAGCTAATTCCTCTATTCTTGGGTTTTATTGATCCTATGTTTGATTCATGATTAAATGATGTTATGATGATTGATATGATGCTTATATGTGATGGAATAGTGTCCTGCAAGCCAACTATTTTGGATGCATTTAATTAGTAATAATTAAAAGAACTATTCAATTCGATTAATAAATGCATTTATTTATATGGTCACCTTCATCTTATGAATAATTATCTAACATAAGGATGGAAGTCCTTAGATCACAGGGCTATGGGACAACCCGTGGACTGATCTCCAAGGTCATGATCTAAAACTAATTCAAGGGTCGTAGAATCCATTTGAGATGGGACATCAATGGATTTGGTTAGACCCTCACGAGTGTGTATACTCCGATGAACTGGAGGATGCTGGGGTCCACGAGCATGACTGGGATAGTCGATACACGCGAGTGGGTGGCTTGCTGGGATGGCAAGCGCACTGAATACCCCAACTAGGAAATAACTCACCATTGAAGCGGTAGTTGCATATCGGGGATGAAGTTATTCCTATTTACAATAGTGTACAAGAAACGATCCTTATTACTTGAGGTGATAGGGTTTATCTGGTGCACGAACGCCTATGCTTTGATATGAGTCCCGACTGACTGGAGTCTACCAGAAGGTCTCTGTGGGTTCATGTTGGGTATAGAGGAACGTGTATGCAGGTTCATATCATCAACAGAGGATCCGTTGACCTGACTTGATAGGTTGGGAGCTTTTCCTATGAATCTCTGTGAGAAACGTATTCCAGTAAATCCTTGGCAAAGGTATCTGACGCCTTTATGAAAGTAGCTCATAAAGGTTAAGTCAAAGGGAATAGTTTCTAGACCAGAATACATATAGTCGAGACAAGTAAGTAAACCAATGAAAGTCCATAACCTTAGTCTTGACTGGGAGACCAACTAATGGAAGGATTAAGTCGTACATGGTAATTGTAAAGAATAAAGGTTCACTGAATTAATTCATCAGTGATTGGGCTCCACGGGCTTGTGGCCAGACATCGACTGTGGAGTGTGGGAGAATTCCCAAATTAGCAGGGGTGCTAATTTTGGAATGGTCAATTGACAGAGTGTTCAGTTGATTTATAGTATAGGTTTACTCGAATAATTAAATATATATTTGATTATAACCCGCGGTCAATTATGTGGTGAACCTTGTTGGTCCCAAGTGGTCAGATGAGGTCCAGAGGGAGGGGGGGGGGGAGGGGGGTGGGTGAATAGACCTCTAAAAATTTATCTTTCAAAATCTCTAACTTTTTCTGTCAGCAGACTAAGCTGATCAGGAATCGTAAGTTGACTAAGCTGATCTAGCACAAAGCTTTGAACAGCAGAGTTGACCACTCTTCTGATTTTTACTTAGCTGATTTTAGGAAAATCAGAGTTTTAAATTTACTAACTTGCACTGGATTTTTCTAGTGTTTTTCACAAGTAGTTTTCTTAACTTAGAAAAAGTTTTATCCCCAGTTTTATAAACTCCTTTTAAAACTTTTCAACATTTAACTTTTATGTGTTTAAAATATGCTCTTGAAAATATGCAATAAATAATGCAAGTATAAACACAAAGGATTTTTATAGTGGTTATATGGATATAAATCCTTTAGTCCACTCTTCCAAGTCACTTAGATCTTGGGTTATACTATAGTCACACATATTACAGTATACAATGCTTGCGCCAATCAACAAATGAAAAGGCCACAAGTGCGTAATAGGAAATCACAAAGAAACTCCTATTCTCTGAAGTAATATCACTCACTAAGATGGATATCTACTTCTCACAACACGATTCTAACAAAATCACTCAGATTTATATGTATTCTTTGATTTCTCTCTATTCTGCTTCGTCAACAAATGACTCGGCTGATGAGTGTTTTGTTCTTGAGTTTGAGACTTAGAAAAATGCAGCTTTAGATTTTTGCTCTCAAATGTGTTGTATATTCTTCTTCAACTCACGAACTGAACTATTTATACTTGAGATTTGAAAATCTGCCCGTTGAGAGATCGACAGGTGTTCAAATCCTCGAGTACTGGTCCTTTCTGCAGAACAGGCTACCTGCGACTGAGCACTGTACACTCTGTTGTACCTTCTGTCAGTCCGCATTAAATGCACCAAGCTGATACGAGGTTTCTCTTCAATTATTTGTCATAAATATCCTTCCTCTTCAGCATTTATTACTCCAAGTGAATTTATTACCGTTGCAATAACTTCTGATCCACTTCCACTCTGCTTATCGAAATCACTCGTCTGATGTATACTCGGTTGATCCCAAACTTGAACTAATCTGATTTGAGTTGGCTGATAGTCCACCAGTCTGATTCCTTTCTTCAGCAACAGATCAGTAGTCTTCTGGACCATATTTGACTAGTCTGAAATAATTCTTCCTTGGTCAAATATCTTCTAAGGTTTGTACTAAGCTTCCATACTTAGCTGATGACTTTTGGAAATCATCAAAACCTCCCTTCACTTCAAAGTCTTCATCTTCATCCAACAATTTCCCCCTTTTTGATGATGACAAAACTTCAGCTAAGTACCTGTACCTAAAGCTAAAGTTGAGTCCTCAAAAATTTCTGAGATAGAAATTATATGTTGGAAGCTTGAACTTTTATAAATTTGATCTTTAAGATTACAGTGCAAGTTACAAGGAAAATGAACTTAAGTGAAAAATTACACATAAAGTAAGCTGATTACAGATTTTCAACAGATAACCTAGTCTAGTAAGCCTAGTCTAGTCCTCAGCTTCTTCATCTTCTTCTTCTTCCTCTTCTTCAACTTCATCACTATTTTCATCATCTTCACCACTGAGAAAGCATCAGCAAGATTCTTTAATTTTTCTCTTCTTTCATCAGCTTCGAATTTTGCTTTGATGTCCTCAATTCTCTTATACTTCACGTATGGATTAAGCTGTTCTTCAGCAGAGTATTTAGAGGCAGCTAACTCTTTGTCAGTCTTAGCTACATCCTTGGGCTCTACTTCATCATCAGCTTCATCTTCAGCTTCCTCTTCAAGTACTTCATCTTCACTTGGCTTTCCAGCAGCAGCCCGTTGGTCTTGTACTTGAACAGTTGCAGCAACAACAGTCCTCTTAGCTGATTCCTCTTCCCCCTTTTTGTCATCAGCAGCAGGGTTGAGTTGATCAGGAGTTATGTTGACAGCAGCACAAAGCTTCTTGATGTTTTGATCCATAACTATGTTTTGATCAGAGAGATGATTCAGAGTAGTTTCCATGCGAAGTTGAGTAGTCTTTATCTCACCAGACTGGTCATTTAAGCAATCAACATTCAGCTGAAGTGTTGATATTTCACTTTGAGCTTTATTAGTGACAGCAGTGAACTCTTGCATTAATGCAACATTCTTCTCTATCTCTGCTTCACCAACTTTCGTTATGACTCTGGCAATTCCTGCAATATCAGACTCATGTCTTTGAAGAGCAGTGTGCAGGTGATTCACATCAGCCTTCACGTCTTCAATGTTTCTGTTCATGCTCAATATACTTTGATTCAGTGCAAGAGAATTGTCTGGTGGTAGAGGAAAGTTTTATATGGCATCTTTCACCATCTTTGCAGATTCCTCCTACATTTGCTTTAACATCAGCTGATTTCTCTTCTCCATCTCCTTCATGGCATTTTCAATCAGCATCTGCATTGACTCCATCAGTGAAGAATGCAAGTCAGCAGTAGGAGCAGAGTGTGATGTTTCAGCAGGTTCTTCCTGTTGAACAGGGGCTTCATGAAGAACTTGAGTTTCTTCAGCCTTCCACTCAAGAGCTAAAGGAACCAAATCTTTGACTTCAGCAGGCAGCTTGGTTGATGTATCCAGACTTATCTCTTCAGCTTGCTGGTCTTTTTTCTGTTCTTCACTAGCTGGCTCATCAGCAATGTGAATGATCTCAGTACCATCAGCAGACACAACAGTCTTCTGACGAATCAAGTCAGCTGGAACAAAAGGTGAAGTAGTCTGTTGAATACTCAGCTTTTCTTGATAAGTACTGATCTCTGAGCCAAAGGCAATATGTTGTAAACTTGGCAGAATGGGCATTGTACTTGATGTTCCTGGTTCGTACCTTGATCTCTCAGCCCATTTCTCCAACGTTGTGTAAACAGCAATTTTTACTGCTCTATCAAATCGGTCATCAGCAGGACCAGGCTTATTTGGCAATGAGTCCTTCATAGAAGTTGCCTCCTGACTTACAATGACTCTTGCATAATCATGTAGTCTGTCTCTTACAAAATCTGAGTCCAACGCCTTTGCAACAGAAGTGGTTTGCAACCAGTTAAAGACCCAGCGTTCTTCTGCAGCAAACTCCTTCCAAGCTTGGATTTCTTCCTCAAACTTGTTCAATCTGTACTCCCTCTATCTGTTGTATTTGATCTTTTCTGGGAGAAAGGTAGTTCTTGATTGAAGTAGCTGATTTAACCTTTCTAGCTCAGCTTCAAATCTTTTGAAAGCAGCAGAGTCACTCTGAACAACTTCAATTGCTCTTCTGACTTCAAACTTCTTTCTTTTAATTTGTTCTGCCCTTGGTAGAACAAACTGTCCTTCCTTGGGTTTTCCTCCAATTACGATGCCTTCTGACCGTCTTGGTCCATAAGCATCCTTTGTACTTTCTTCTAAGGCCTTTGCCAAGTCAGCTTCCTCCTTGGCAGCCAATTCAGCTTCAGTCATATTCTTGACATCAGCGTCTTTATGCATTAGTGCAGTAGTACGTATAGCGACTTGGAGTGTTTTGACTAAGATTAGGTTGTAATTCGCCTAGCAGGGTAACATATTAATTGAATCCATGGGTAACATAATAATTAGGTTAAATGCATATAATCAAGTTAGTAATTTAATCATAGTGAAGTAAAACCCTATGCCTTCAACTACTGCTCTAATCTCTCGATTCTCTGCTCTTGGTTAGTTAGTTTAGTTAATCGTTTAACCAATTGCTCTTGCATCCTTAGTTTAGTTAATTGCTTTGAAACAACAATCATCTATGTTACTTGTTTACTTGCACTCTTGATGTGTTACTTCGACTTAAGATAGGAATAAGAATTAGTGATTTTTTTAGTCAAGTCCATGTGGGTATGATATCCGATCTTAAGATCACTTTTTTATTTATCGACACGTGCACTTGCATAAATTGTCTTAGCGTAGTTACGAAGACAACATCTCCTCGAAAGTACCCAGTTGGATTCAGCGCCCCCCCACCCCCGCACACACACAGTTGGAGGTTTTCGATGTCGAGGTTGAATCGGCATGCGTCCGGATTGATAACGCCGTGAAAACGTCGTTATTACCTATCTCTTTAAGCCCAAAATATCTTGCTTTGATTTGAGTTTTGTGTGCTTTTGCTTGTTTTTGCGTTCTTTTGCGTTTTTGGTCCCTTGTTGGGATTTTGTGTGTTTTCTTTTGTTTTCGTCGTTTTTTGTCGTGTTTTTGTTTTGTTTGTAGGTTTGAGAATTTAGCAAGGCTAAAGGGAAGTCCGAGAGGATATGATTCAATGCAATTCCATCAAATCAAGACTCGGTGGCCGTTGATGCAAGCCTTTGCGCAGAAAGAGCTTCAAAGAAAAGAGAACCCGAAGCAAATCGTACAAGAATATAGATAGTTGCTCACTAGAACATGCACAACTTTTTCATGGATGATCCAAATGAGGTGAATTTTGGATATGTCATAGATGAGTGAGTTAGCTACGCTACGGACTTTACGGATCCGCAATAGGAGTTCGGAATCAAAAGATATGCTGCTCGGAAGGAAGTGTGGCAGTGCAGAAAACTTACGGCCTGTTCCTCGCGGCCGCGAGGTTCAGTCTCGCGGTCGCGAGACCCCTGTTCCAGCAGCTGTTTTCTGCGGGAAAAACAGGGGGGTTTTTGTATCTTCCCCCTTTTCCCCCACTTGTATTTCATAACCTTTTTGGGGACTTTTTGGTCTTGTTTCCCTAGGTTAAGAGGGTCAAGAGGAGACACAAATTAGATAGACAATCTTTCACACATACCTTGCCTCCCTTTTCCTCTCAAGCCTCCATCAACTCTCTCTTTACTTTTTCTTTCTTTTTCTTGTATTTGAAGGCTCCACCAAGGGGGTGAGTTAATCACCACCCTTGGGGAGTGATTAGGTGGTGATTAAAGGGAGGAGAATCCATCTCTCGACTTTATTCCGATTAGGTGATATCTTTCTATTTCCTAGTTGTCTATGATTAGGATATGAATGTTGTTACTTTCTATTTGGAACAAAGGTTGTGGATTTGAATTCTTTGGATTTATATATATTTATGTTATTGTTTGATTAAATGATGTCTTGATGATTAGTATGGTGCTTATATGTGTTCGTTAATCCGATTCCGTGCTTATCGTTCATCTTATGGTTTGACAACCTTTGAGATGAGATTTATTGATTCTTGATTGCTAGACATAGTAATTTTGAGGATTTGATTATGTATTTGGATTGTGATTCGATTTTAGGATAGACATATACCTATGTCGTTTCATATTCGTTTAAGGTTTGAGTTTAATGCATCGATTAGAATTTAATCCATTTAGACATAAATTGGATTAGTTTAACTCGATAGGTTTGTATGCAACTCGGAAGATACATACGAACGTCCTTGAATCCTTGAGTAGCAACACGAGCATAATATATTAATTGTCGAGTCATTGTTATCGTTTGATTAATTATGTTTGGATGTTGGGCTATGTTTGAATTGTTGGATTTATTGTTTTATCGCACTTTTGGCCAATGATTGTAGTAGATTATTGTTTAAGTACTTTGATTTGCCGTAATCATGTAATCGGACTTAATTCTACCTTGAATGCATCCTAGACATAGGACTTTGAAGGTTAGGCGAGTGACGATTTGTGGATTTCGACCTAGGATAGGCATATACCTAGTGTGGTCCGTGTTTGTAAAATGAGTTCGTTCGTGAATGCATCAAATAACTTAGATTCTCTTTATTCGGGGATTTGGGTTAGTCTTAGGTCCCGGGTGACAGCGGTACGCCTTTGAGCCCTCTGAGAGCATCGAATGACAACGATGTTTGTGATTGATCCGGAGATGGAGAGTTTGGGTAGATTGGTAGAGTTAAGTGAGACCGACAGGGAGACTTAACTAATTTAGAACTCACAACCAACAACTAAACCTGTGATTGATTGCATAGCTAACCTAACAACCGCATGATTTATCTGCTTTAATTGATTGCTTATAAATCCTCCTTACCGCATAATTAACTCCCCAATTTACTTGCTTTCGTAGTTAGATTTACTTTACCGCTCGTAGTTAAATAAAATCACCCTTATCATATATTTGGGTTTGATCATATTTGTATCAAGCATTCTTAGATGAAATAAGCCGTCGATTGATTCGTTTATTCCCACCTTTTACCCATTCGTGGGGATTCGATACTCGGTATGTACTTATCGTTTTATATTACTTGTAACGACCGTATACTTGCGTAGTTTGCGTATTAGTATTTGGAACGCAACAACATGCCTAAACGTTATCGCAAGGTAGCGCCCTGATTTTGGAGGCATAAGGTGATATTGAGCCGAGAAGTCGAGACGAAAAAAATGGAATGATTTGTTACTTGTTCGATATCGTTCCATATCTAAACCAATTCATGTTTTTCTTCTAAAATTATTATTTTTTTTCAGCCTTTCAGATCTTCAAATTGTTGGCAAAATAGCATTTTTCGTCCCTTAAGTTTTACTAGTCCGCGAAATCAGGACATTTAAATCTCCGGCAAGCATTTTTCGTCCCATAAGTTTCACTAGTCCGCGAAATCAGGACATTTAAATCTCCGACAAGCATTTTTCGTCCCATAAGTTTCACTGATCAGCGAAATTAGGACATTTAAATCTCCGGCAAGCATTTTTCGTCCCTTAAGTTTCACTAGTCCGCAAAATCAGGACACTTAATTTTCCGGCTTGCGAAATACGTCCTATAACTTTTCAATATCCGCAATTTTAGTCCACGTCAGATAAAACATTCTTTTTTTTTAAAAGGAAAACAAACACTGCTTGTCTCTTATCCAAAAACCCCTAGTCTCCAATCTCAAGAAAAATCCTCTCCCAACAAACCTCCATATTTATTTTCCTACATTTTCTTTCCTTCGATTTTCAAACCCTAATTCCTGAACCCGAAGTAAATAAGTCGTGCAAAGAAGGAGGCATGGTGGTTGTTCTACATACTATTCAAAACACTCACACCCCTCCTCCTCCTCCTCCTCCTCCTCCTCCTCCATATCGTAAGTTTCTTGCTTGTCCCATTTTCTCTTGGGTTTTATAGTGATTTTTTTTGCAAAAAACATGGTCCCCTAGTATTTTGGTTTTTTTGCTTTAGGTATTTATGCGGTTTGGTCCCCTGTGTAAATGATTTTTTTATGCTATTGTGGTCCCCTATTTTTTACTTTATGCTCTTGTGGTCCCCTCTCTATATTATTTATGGGTTTTTTGGGTCTTTATGCTATTATTGTCCCCCGTCCTTGTAGCATTTCTCAAATTTGTTATAAGCACATGTTAGGTTTTTTTTAACAATACTTTTGGATTTATATAAACTGATGCATTGTTTCATTTTTTGGAACATGTGGGGTTATGTTGTGTATACAATAATTTTTTAAGGTATTTTATTTTGTGTTGCATTATTTATAAAAAGATAATGTGCATTTATAAATGTAGGTGGGGATGAGGGAGTTGGGGTAGATGAGGGTAAGGATAATACCAATGCTTATGGTGGGGAAGGAGCAGATGTAATGCTTTTGGTTGAAAACAGTTTTGCAGGGGACGAAGGAGTTGGGGCAAAAGAGGGAGATGATGGAGAGGATAGTGCTTGGAGTGAAACACTTGTTAACAGTAGTGATGCTGAGTTAGACAGTGAATTAGATTCTGATACAGAGGAAGAAGGGAGACCAATTGATAGATATAACAAAGATGTGAACAAAAATGTTGAATATTATGATCCTAAGTTTAAATTGGAGATGACATTTAAGACAAATGATGAATTTAGAAAGGCAGTGCATGCTCATGAAATAAGTACTATGAGAAACATAAAAATAGTCAAAAATTACATGCGCAGAATGTATGCTAAGTGTGCTGTACAAACTTGTAACTGGAGGATTCATGCAAACAAAGTGAAAGATGAATTAACTTTTCGGATTGGGATCTATTTTCCTGAACACTCATGTGGAAAGACATTTAATGTCGAGAATGTAAAATCCAGTTGGTTGGCAAAAAAATACTTGCACAAATTTAAAACTGACCCTAACAGATTAGCAGAAGGGTTTAGACTTGATGTAATTGAGGATATTAGAGTTCATGTATCATGGGATTAGGCATACAGGGCAAAGAGAAAGGCACTGGAAATTCTTGAGGGTGATCCTGCACTTCAATATGCCAAACTTTGGGATTATGCTGAGGAATTAAGGGCAAAGAATCCAGGATCTACTGTAATAGTGGGGACTGATGATAGCAGTGGTGAGAATAAATTCAGTCATTTTATGTGTGCTTTTATGCACTGAACCAAGGGTTCCTAGATGGATGTAGGCCAATAATTGGAGTGGATGGGGTTGTCTTGAAAGGTCCTCATAAGGGTGTACTTTCGGCAGCTGTGAGCATTGATCCTAACAACAAACCCTTTCCACTTGCATACGCTGTTGTATCTAGTGAAACTTGTGAGAATTGGGAATGGTTTTTGACAATTTTGAAGACAGATTTGCAAATTGTGAGGGACTGTGAATACACATTCATGTCTGACAAACAAAAAGGGCTCATTCAGGCCTTTGACAATGTATTCCCTGATTCTGATCATAGATTCTGTGTCAGACACGTGGAATAATATGTGGCATGCTGGGTATAAAGGCAAGGCATTCAAAGAGGCTACATTTAAAGCAGCAAATCAAACCACCATCCCTCAGTTAAAGAATGCAATGAAAGAGCTTGGTAAACTTAATGAAAAAGTATTGGAATGGTTAGATGACAAGCCAACATTACACTGGAACAAAGGACACTTTAACACATAACCTAAATGTGATATGGTCTTGAATAATTTATGTGAGACTTTCAATGGTGTGTTACGTGCTGCAAGAGAGAAGCCAATTCTTACAATGCTAGAGTGGATAAGAGAGTATATGATGAGCAGACTTCAGAAGAACAGAGATAGGTCAATAAGAAAATGGAAAGGTCGATTTTGCCCTGAGATAGAAGCAACACTACAGAAGAACATTGAAATGCTTGGTGTCTGCATCCCCAGAAAATCAGATGACAAACACTATCAGATTTCACATTTTGATGGGGCACAGTTTTATGTAGATTTAGAGAAACACACGTGTACATGTAGAAGGTGGGATTTGACAGGAGTTCCTTGCAAACAAGCAATGAGTGCCATATGAAATCAACAAGAAGATCCACATGACTATGTGCATATGTGTTACAGTGTGGAAACTTATAGAAAAGTATATGCATTAGCTATATATGGGATCAATGGTCAGGAATTATGGGGTGAGACTCATTTCATTCCTCCACTACCTCCAAATTTTGGAAGGGGTATTGGAAGCCCATCTAGGGCAAGAAGAATGGGTGCTGAGGAGCCTGCTAAGAAGAAAACAAAGAAAAATATCAGAGGAAGAAATGTCAATAAAGCTAAAAGGCAGCAATCAACATTGAAATGTAGTTTTTGTAAGGGTCAAAGGCACAATGCAAAGACATGTCCACTGAAGAAGGCCCAAGAAACTGGAGATGTTGATGCTGGAGTTGAATCTGCTACACCTCAACCTCCACCTGAATCTGTTGCAACTCAACCTCCACCTGAATCTGCTGCACCTCAACCTCCACCTGAATTTGTTGCACCTCAACCTCAACCTACATATGAAACTGACTATGATTCGGATGATATTGCTAATTTAGCATTGGAGGAACTGACTAATGTGTTTGGTCCGCCGTCTGACGAGGAAACAACTCCAAAAGTTGGTAAACAAAAGTTGAAGGTAAATTAATACTTAATTATTCAAAATTCTAGGTTAATAAACATATGATCATATGACTAATGTAGTTTTGTTGTTTGTGAAGGTAAGAAAAGTGTCGAAGAAAAGTAAGCAATCTAGTGTTGAGAAACTAACCAAGGTACAATTGTTGTTTGATTACCTACTAATTTCCAAGTAAAGTTATCTCTAATGTACAATGGTGGTTTGTGTAGGTTAGAAGAATTTCTGAGCAAAGTGGGCAATCATCTAAGCAATCCAGTATTTCACAGAAACAATGCAAAGTAGATATCATTCTATTTTATGAATTTTAATTAGAAGTTTTGAGTTTGAGTGAGTGAAATAATTTTCTTGTTTTGTTATGATAGAGCAAGGGAAAGAGTATTGGAACTACTCCATACAACCCACCAAGACAAGTTTCAAGCATGGAGGGAGTGGATAATTTGACTGAAGCTACAACAGTTCATCTCAGTACTCATGTTATGCAAACTGGACCAACAGCTCCAACAGTTCATGGACTCAGTGCTCAGGTTATGCAAGTTGGACCAACAATGTACAAACAATTGTTGCAAGGACAGGGTTCAACAAATGGGAGTCACTTTGTCCAGACCAATGAGTATATGTCCACTCAGCCATCTACAACTTATTCCAAGAGCTAAGCTTGGTCAGAAGAAAGGTGCAGCTAAAGCTACAACTTCACAGAAGAAGAAAAAAGATCTTTGGAAATATTAAGGAGGCCTTTGATTGCAAAAGAATATTGGGATTTTTTTTTTTTTTTTTGCCAAAAACATGAATGAATTTGTTTGATGTTAAACTTTTGGGATATGATTACCTTGTTGGTTGTTATGTTAACTTTTGGATTGATGAATATTGATGTTGTTAAATAGTTTGCACAATTTGTTAAGTAATTATCAAATGAGTGTTTGTTTTGTCAAGTAGAATTTAATGTCTATACGCTGCTTTCCAATTCATTCTTAACATTAAGTAGTACAACTATTGAAAACAAAGCACAGTGTTCTATAAATAAGTACCTACCTAAGTTGATGCTCTAAATTGTACAAATAAAGCACATGAATCCCCGAATTAATTGTCCAGTTTGGCAAAATCGCTAAACTTATTGTTCAGTTTGATAAAATTCTCAAATTAATTGTCCAATGGGCAATTATGCAACTTTTGGCGAGTTTTGGACTAGAATTACGGTAAAGTTGACTAAATTTGTGGGTAAAGAAAAGTTATAGGACGTATCTTGCTTGCCGAAAAATTAAGCGTCCTGATTCCGCGGACCAGTGAAAGTTAAGGGACGTAAAATGCTTGCTGAAAAATTAAGTGTCCTGATTTTGCCGACCAGTGAAAGTTAAGGGACGTAAAATGCTTGCTGAAAAATTAAGTGTCCTAATTTCGCGGACCAATGAAAGTTAAGGGATGTAAAATGCTTGCCCGAAATTTAAGTGTCCTGATTTCGCGGACTAGTGAAACTTAAGGGACGAAAAATGCTTGCTGGAGATTTAAATGTCCTACTTTCGCGGACTAGTGAAACTTATGGGACGAAAAATGCTTGCCGGAAATTTAAATGTCCTGCTTTCGCGGACTAGTAAAACTTATGGGACGAAAAATGCTATTTTGCCTCAAATTGTTACATCATAAGTTATTCACCTTATTTCTTGATGTTCAATCGTTCAACTTTAATTCTTGATATTTACATCTTAATTTGGAATCGTTTGTTTATTAAATAGCAAAAATTGTATCCTTGTCTCTAATGATTGAATTGATAAAGACAATGGGATTGCTAATTGCAGTTCACATTGTGAATAACTGTCAACAGTTCAATCCTCAAAGCCACTCATTTATATTATTTTATTTTTTTGTGAAAGGAAGAACAGGTCATATTAGCCGGTCATTTTTTGGTTGTTTTAGAGTGACATTACCTTGATGCCATTGGTTTAATAAGAAAACAATTATTCCCTGTGAATATATTAAAATAACCCAGTACTTTATCATCAATTCATCATCTCCTCCTCCACCACAACTATTTCTCCCACCCCACCATCGCCGCTCCCCTTGCACACCGCCCCTCCGCACCCAGTCGCGGTACATATTTCCTAATAAAAATTACAAACCTCCAAGATCTAAAAAATAAAATCTTCCGAATCTGAAATCTAATAAAAAATGGCAACTGTTTCGGTACCACCCTTCTTCCTGAAAAAAGAATTACCATTTTCCAATAACCCATTTCCTACAATTTGAGTTACGTCATGAGGACATCAAGTTTTTCTCATCAATCTCCCGAAGTTTAAAAATGAAAATGAAAAGTTTAAAGAAAGAGGAAAAAATCAGTTCATGAGTGTGGGAACTTGTTTTTCATATGTGCAAGATCGGCGGCAGGTTGGGTGGGGAGGGAGAGGTGGTGGGAGGTTGTGTATGGAGATGAAGAAGAAGGGTTTATTTGGCAAATAAGTCAAAAATATATATTTTAGAAAATTACACATTGATCCAAAATTTGAAATATTCTTTTAATCAGTGTCTAAAATTTTATTTTTACTTCTTATATTTGATGTAAATCAAATTCTAAATATTCTTTTTATTATAAACATGTAACTTTCATATATATTTTTTCTCCTTTCAGTATATAAATATTTTCTTTGATTAACTATATTTCAAATTATATATGAGTTTTCTAAAATAGTAAAGAAAAATGAAACAAAACTATTATTAGTCATAAGGTTATTTTAGGATTATGTATAATTAAGTTAATCGTAATCAAAATTGACAAATGACTCGATTAGATGACCAAAGCCAACATGGTTGACCTTAGAGTAACTCGATTAATTGAATAAAGTCAACATTGTTAACCTAAAGTAATTTATATACCATTGTTTACAAATATAATTAAATCTCAAAACTTAATTGGTGTTTTGTTAGTGAATTCCTACCTATAGTTGAAAAATTCTTCCGAAAATAATTCCTATAAACTTCCAAATCTTTTGAATATATTTTAAGAAAATCTTGTTCACAAATTTTATTGAATTAGATCTAGCTTATATTTAAGTTAAAACTAATATAATGAATATATTAAAATATGAAAGTTAAAATATATAAAAATTTGGACTAATTTGTATTTTCCTAACATTTATTTTGCCTTATTTGCAAAATAACCCCTCTTCTTCCTCACCTCACCCACCCCCTCCCCACCCAACACCACCTATTTCCTCTCACCCCACCTGCCGCGATCTTCCACATACGAAAAACACGATTCATTCACGAATTTATTTCGGATCTGGAGGATTCATGGAATTTCCGGATCTGAGAATTTTTTTATTCATACCCATTTCAAAATATTAAAACAAAAAACTCTATTAATATCAAGAAATTCATGTATAGTTTAATGGGTTGTAATAACATATGCTTAAAATAATATATAGTATTTATTTTATTAAATATATTATATATATTTGTTCCACTAAATTTATAGTTAAATTTCAATAGAATCGTTAAGTTTAAAGAACCGTTAAATTTGATCCAACTTTATATGAATTGTGATTGTTAGATTTTTTTTAGTTAATCAAAATTGTATTCGATTTTATACCGAGCCAAATACAAGATCAACAAAATTAATAACATTAAATTTATAACTATTTTCCATAGATGTAAAATTAAATTGAATTAAACTAAATATGTTTAATTGACAAAGTTACATTTTAATTATGATTTAAATATTTTTATACAAGATTTGTATATCATTAAGTATTTAAAATTTTAATTTCATTCCTCATTTTCTAAAAATGGGTATAATTATATAATTATATATTAAAATAAAGAAAAGAAAAAATTGTTGTCTTCACCTTCCTTCACCGGTGATAGAAGCTTCACCCCGGACCAGAACGAAGGCGGCAAAACAGCCACTGAACTCGCCACCACCACAAACCCCAGCCACAAAATCCGCCACCATTTCTGCCTCACCAAAAGCCAACGCCGCCACCATATCCTCCCACGGCCACAGTTTTCCGGTGGCTTTTAGCCGGAATTAGCTTGGGGATTTTGTTCGTCTTGTCGCCGCGAACACACACGTATAATCAATTTACCCTCTTCCCCAAACTAAAAGAAAAATTCATTTGTCAAAATCAAAAACCATCTCCTTATATGCGGTTCTTGTTCTTCCCCATTTCTTACACTCAAAACAACAATTTTTTCCATTTTCCACATTGCAATGAATGAAAGCTCTTCCTATGTTGAGAAGGGGCCAAGCTCAAGATGCTTCTTTGAAACCATAAAGGATAGGAATCAGATCCGTAGCAAATACAGGGGCGATTATGGAAACTACCATCTTGCACTACTTTTTCTAGATTCAAAGAGTATTTTTTGAATTTTAGTTCTGGAGTGGGATTTTTGTTCTTTCCAATTTCCGGTGGCTTCCACCACTGTAAATATCATAATGACATCAATGGAAGGTGGAGAAGAGTAGGGAAGAAGAAAGATGTACTGCCACAAAAAAATGGAAGGTGGAGAAGAAGATTGTGAAATAGAACAAATTAACAAGGGTATTTAGGATAATTCATACCGCCCCAGCTGAAATTGTATAGCCAGTTGCAAGTGGATTTTTTGCCACGTGTCACCATTTGAATGGTGAACTATCAACAGTTTAGCCAGTGTTGAATTGTTATTAGCCAACCCGTAAAGACAATTGAGTTAATTTCCTAATGTTTTCACTATCTTTAGTCTTAATTGATTCAAGTGCTTCTTTTACAAGAAGCTCACTAAGTCAACAAGACTTATTCCTTTTTTTTTTTCCCTTTTTCTCATAGACGGGTTTAGAGTTGGAGTGATTGACTAATGGATCCATGGAATATCACATTCATCTGGTCATAGATCATCTCTTTTAATTATTGAAGGAATAATGAAAATTCTATTATTCAGATCATATAGTAGCCGAAAACTAAAATAACATCATAAGCACTATATATATGGCTTCTTTTATCATAATAATAATTATGTTATTCCAAGAAAATTCATTAATAATGTCTAGCTTAAACATTCCAAAACTTTAATGAAACTTCCAAGTAAGCAGCAATTAGAATGCTAATTAAACTTAATTAAGTCATGGAGTTTTGCCACCTCCTCCTTTCTTCCCTCTAGGATCATGCTTGGGATTATGAGTTGCATAGTCATAATCCAACAACGCGTCCAATCCCATAAGCTTTCTTGAATTTTTTAGGACATTTCCCTGTTATAAACATTAATCCAACACTAAAATAATTGTACAATTTGTTTCAAATGTTATTGTATATATAATAACAAAAATAAAACCTTACAGTTAGATATCTTCTAATGTTACTTAAAAGATCGCATATTTAGTGTCACATCATTGATCTCTCAAGACTTTTGGTCCAACATTTTATAAAATACTTTTGGTCACCTTGTCTTCTTTGGGACCAAAATGCTAAATAGAAACTATCATATGGACCAAAAAAAATATAAAATATATCAAGAAATTAGTATCAAAAGTGCATTTTTGTAAACTGTAGGTATAAATAAATTGGGAACAAAAGTACAATTTTGTAAAGTACGGAATCAAATGTAATGAGGTCTTGTACTTTATAAAATTGTACTTTTGGTCCCAACTTATTTATACCTTCACTTTACAAAACACTTTTAATATGATGAGGTCCAGTCTTATGAGACTAAAAATCCAATTTATATTTGGTTTTATTTTATTGCAAAAGAACATGTTATATACTAATTACCTTATGTGGCAAAAGGACAGGGTTAAAATCAATGCCACAGCCCTCAATTATGCCTATAAATGGGATCAAAGAACCAAGATTAGATTTTTTTTTAATTTTTTAATAAAATGTAATAATAAATGCAAATTTGAGAATTACTCACCTGTATATTGACACATAAATATCAAGAGAAAAACTAGAATAGAAGCATTTGTTCTTGGATTCATGGCTGTTTTGATATATGTATTTAGCCTTAGTTGAATTTAAACCATGGTATTTGATATTTAAAGGGAGAATGGGGAGCTTTTATAAGAAGAAGTGGCCATGAAAGATGATGCTTCTAGTGCAACCCACCCACCCAATATCTCATAAAAATGATATGATGAAATGCATTACTAAAATATAAGTCAACTTCACAATATGTACATGTTGCATCAAAATAGAAGCCAAATACTAACATGTGATTGATCTAGTGGAAATGACTGATCACTACAAAATAGCGAATCCAGGTTCAAATCTTTGTTGGAAGAAATTCCCCTTAAACGTGTTCGACACGCATAAAAAAGGATTAAATACATCAAAAATAAAAAAATAAAAAATAAAAGCCAAATAGTACACATATGTATGTGGACATGAATTTTGTTTAAGTCAACCTTTGCATGGCTCAAAGCACTTGCTAATTTTCAGTTTGGCTTTTAATTTTCACTTTTCACCACTCACCTTATTATAAGTCATCCTGCTTTTCTGTCGATTTTTCTAATTTGAACTCATTAATTAGTTGTGCCAGCAATTAAATAAAAAATTTCACTAAAAGTTACACCAATTAGGTGTATTATGATGCACACTAGATTACTATTCTCTGTGTGAGTTCAAATTTTCAATTTAATCTTTCAAAAATTTAAAGTAACAACTTTTCAGACAGAGACATACCAGATAATTCTGTAACGAAGGATTTCAGGACAGGGATGGACCTAGACGACTTTTAATGGGGAGCCAAAGATCTTTTTGGTAGCAAACTCGATATTTTTTTGATGTTTTTATGAAATGACAAAAACTAAAAGTATCAAAAGTTGAACGTTTCAAGTGTTTTGAAATGATCTATAATATATATTTATCATTATAAAATACATAGTTAACCGAAATGTACCATTGGTATTTAATTTATAATGCATTTAAAACATTATATATCCTATAGTTAATTCTAACACAAAGGTTGTGCTAGTATATATATAATTATATATATATAATGCATATCATATTCATTATCAGATAACAAATACTATATGTTAAAAATAATTTTAAATTTGTCAATATTCATAAAATGAATGGTAACATATTTGTTTAAATTAAAGAAATTATTATCTTTTTGGACCCTACCGATAATTAGTCCATTTGAGTTATGCATTTGATTACATAACATCCAAAAATAATTGAATATGTATAAATAAAATAAAATAAAAAAGTGAATATGACTATATAATGTCGGAAGAAATTGAATTTCCACAAAAATATGACTATATAATGTTCAAAAAGAAAAGTTGAATGTCATGAATAAATACAAGTATATATTTTCTTAAATAGATGAATTTCATGAATAAATACGACTATAATGTCCAAAAGAAATTCGAATTTCCATTAAAAAAAAGAAGGAGTGAAGTTAAATCCCATAAATATATGACTATATTATAGTGTTCAAATAAATTTGAATTTATATCAAAACATAATAAAGCAAACAAATAATGTGCCTATTAAGGATCGAACTTGGCACATCACCAAACCTGAATGAGATCCTAAGTCCTTCTCTCTATACTTGCATATTCATATATATATAGAATTGTTTTTTCTGGCGAGACCATGCCCACGTGCCCAAGGGGATCCGCCCCTGTTTCAGGTTGAGTAAGATAAATACTAATGAAGAGGAAATTGTATTTTTTTATACCAAATTTTCACTTTATATATTTTGTACCATACTTTTGAAAAAATTACATTTAAAGATAAATACTAATGAAGATGAAATTGTATTTTTTATACCAAATTTTCACTTTATATATTTTGTACTATACTTTTTGAAAAACCACATTTAATATCATGATTTCACCCCCCTCGACATATTTTCTTTTTCCGTCAAATTTTGGACGGAAAACCGCCATAACTCCTTCGTTACAAGGTCAAATTTTGTGTTGTTTATATGATGGAAATCTCTTGACGAGATATTTCTAACGGTACAAGTTTCAGTTAATGAAACACAATAAATAATCCGCAGAGATTTAACAAAGTTTCGGGATATTAATCAAAATTAAATCATATCTCATAATCTACAAGGAATCATGCCACAAAAATTTTCAGGTTTCATATAGGGCACATGAGCATGCCATTTTGGTGACCTAACGATTGTTTCTGTTCAAAATTTATGGAGAAATAAAATGTGTCGAGGGTGATGAAATCATTGTATTAAATGTGTTTTTTCAAAAAACATGGTACCAAATGTACAGATGAAAGTTTTGTATGAAAAGTCCAAATTCCTTTGTTAATGAAAAATTCATATATCGTCGTGAAGAGTAGTCATGGCTCAAATCAACATTTCACAACATTGAGGGACTCTTATGTTCACGCCCATAAAGGGTTGCTACTGCTAACGTTGATTCCTCTTTTTCTTTTTTCTTCTTCTTTTTTTTTTTTTTTTTTTTGATAAAAAGAGAAATTTCAAGTCGTCGCACATATTAATTCACTCTCTTAATAAAATATTCGCCCCTACCAACATTCAAATCAATTTTCTAGTGAATATATATGCTATGGTAATATTACCATTTCTTCATCTTATGGAAGAAAAAAAAAGAACTATACTTGGTGCACAAGGTGAGTTATGAATCATGATTTTTTTTATCATGATTTGGCCATGTGAACTACATTGGGTTCATTTCATGAATAATATGAAATGAACCTAAGATTTTTTTAACTCTTTAAACTTTTAGTGCAATTTGACTTGACAATTTTACCAAATTCCATCTTTAACCCATGGTGCTTCTGATCCTCATACTTTTGCATTCTTCACTTTGATGAATAAATTTCGGACGAGACAGAAATGGACATTGGCCTACCAAAGAAATCAATGTGAATGAATAGTTATCCTTGGGTTGAATTTTTTTGAGAGACATTACTGGTGGCACTATCAAAAGGTAGACATGTAAAACAAAATGACAACATAAATTGAAGGATATTTTTTATTTTTTTTTAGAATGCATCAACAATCATTAATTAAATCAGAAATCATTTCAATAAATGCCCAAGTATAAAAAATTATAAATAATAAATCACTACCAAATACTAGTATAAAACTAGAGGAAAAACCACATTAATAGGAGTACTACTCAAGACCTTTTGAGGGATCTCATTACTACATCTACATGAACACGATGAGATTTATAATTGTGTTAATTAAGATAACATATGGTTGTCTTTACTAATAAAATACATATGGAGGTTGTATTTTGTAATAAACTCCAAATAGACGCTACAAATACCCTAAACAATATGAGGATCCTAAGCAATAACCATTAATAGTAAGGTTAGATGAATCTAATGATTAATGAACTTAAAAGGTGTTTTGCGTCAAATATTTAATAATATGATGATCCTAAGCAATAACCATTAATTACATATAAGAGTTATGTGCATGTTTTCCTTAAGACGATAGGTGATTCATAAATTTTACCTATTAATACCGAAATGAGTATCAACGAGTGATTAATCTAGTGAAAATAACATATAGTTGTCTTTACTAATAAAATGCATGCAGGTTGTATAATTTTGTAATAAACTCCAAATAGACGCTACAAATACCCTAAAAAATATTTGTTACTAATATATATGATTTTGTATAATATTTTATGATAATAATAGATTAATAGTAGGGTTAGATGAATCTAATGAATTGAACTGAAAAGGTGTTTTGTGTCAAATATTTAATAATACGAGGATTTTATGCAATGACCATTACAATTTCCAATTTTCAGATGAGAGTTATGTGCATGTTTTCCTTAAGACGATAGGTGATTCATACATTTTACCTATTAATGCCGAAATGAGCATGAACGAGTGATTAGTCTAGTGAAAATGACTAGTTTACACAATATGGCAAATCATGTTTAAATCTCTGCTGAAAGAGTTTTCCGCATAATGTGTCTAATACATCTCAAAAGAAATTAATTTAAGACTATCATGACTAGAGTACCTTTTAAAATAAAATATATACAGGTTAGATTCATATTTTCTGAGATCCAAATATGTTACCCTTTCTCGAGTCTTATTCATTCACAACTGACACCAAACGGATGTCTTCGCCATCTATATCTAAAGATTCTATACTATTTAAAAGAGATTATTGCATTTTTGGTGCCATAACAATAGCCCACTATCGTTTCTATACCATAACTTTTCGGGCTGTCACATTTGCTGCACAACATCAACTTCGTATCAATGGCAATTACGGTACCAATTAAGGCATAATTTAAAAATTGGCCCGAAATCCACGTGCGGTCATGTGACATGAAAATCGAGAATTTTGACTCTTCAACGCCTTTTTCATTAAGAAAAAAAACAAAAATCCCAACTTTTCCTATAAAATTCACCAAACATTCCCTTAACCTATTAAATTGGTACCCGCCTTCTTCTTCTTCCCCAACTTTTCCTATAGGATATTTTTATTTGGGGATTAAGGAGTTGGGGAAGAAGAAGAAGAAGGCGGGTACCAGCTTAATAGGTTAAGGGAATGTTTGGTAAATTTTATAGGAAAAGTTATGATTGTTTATTTTTTTTATTTTTTATTTTTATGAATAATGCGTTGAATGGTCAAAATCCCCAATTTTCATGTCACATGGCTCGCATGTAGGGGGTAGTTCAGCCCAATTTTGAAATTGGACCTCAATTAGCACCGAAATTGCCACTAATGTTGAAGTTATGGCATCAAATGTATCAGTTCGAAAAGTTATAGAATAGCAACGTCAGTGGGCTATAGTTGTGGAACCATAAATGCAATAATACCCTATTTAAAAAGAGATGAAATATTGAGGAGAATGAGACTATGACCAAATTTAATTCAAAGAAATTTAGTTCAACAAAAAATGATGATGAGTAAAGATGAACGTCGGCCACTAATTGATCACAGTGGCTGCACCTAAGGTTTGAACATATGGATTGGATTGTGTGATGCGAAGGTTATGATTGTGCATTCATAGTAAGTACATTATATTTATGTACTTATGTTATATGGATTCAAATTTTAATAGTAGTAAAAATATTACAATAAGGCCATCTCTAGCCGAGGTTGGAGGCAAGCTGACGGAACTCCCACCTGAGGGCAGGCAGGCAGGCAGCTCTTGGTTGCATGTAAATGGCGGTCACCTTTTAATTGTTTTTTTTTTATTTATAAAAAATAATTTATATGTGTGTAAAATATTGTAAATTTTTTGTAATTATTTGTGTAAAAAAAATGGTCAATTTTATTTCATTGGTCAAATTTTTTATTTTAAATAATATATATATATATACTGTGTGTAAAAAATTGTAAAATTTTTATATAACTTGTGTAAAAAAAATGGTAAATTTTATTTTATTGGTCACATTTACACATGCGCCGGTTATTAGTTTTTTTTTTAAATTATTCAGTTTCGTAATATAAATATTGTACGCATTTTTTTTTTTAGAATAAATACATTGTACTCACTTGAGTCCATAAAATTTCTCGCTATACAATTGTTGATTTAATTAATTTTCCAAGCTTGAATATAGGATTTAGAGAATTTCGTGAATTAATAAAAAGGGTACCATTGTGCCAATGTAATAGATCAAACCCTCTGTCACGTTTTTTTAAGGCCAACATTATAATCCTAATTGGTTTTTTTATTTTTTTTTATTTTTGGGCCAAATGAGGTCGCAACCCTTTGGTAAAGAGAGGTCAAGAATCATAGGTTATGAGTTCAATTCACACTAATATGGATTTTTTAATAGTTTAATATTATTGTTTTGTGATTGCTTTTCTTCATAATTTGATTAATGACCGTTTCTGTAATAACAAAAAATTGACTTATTTTTCTTAAGAGAAAAAGGTGGAGAAATGGCTCTTTGTGTAGAGGTTGGGCAAGTCACAATCTGAGCCGAAACGAAACCCATCCACAAATTAAATTAGCATGTGTCCCGTTTTAGATTCCTTATTGTCATGATTGCATGTGAATGCACTGCATCCCTAAACTGTTTACTAGTGCTAAACAGTTGCACATGCGCGTTATCCGTCCAATTTTTAACGGAAAATGTAAAAGTGTCCAAAGTTATGAAATGTGTTTTTTGAAAAAGTTTGGTATGAAAAGTATCGAGTTGATAAATATTTGGTATGAAAAGTATTTTTTCCTCCTATTTAAAAGGGATTATTGCATATTTGGTGCCATAACTATAGCCAACTATCGTTTCTACCCCATAACTTTTTGGGCTGTCACATTTTGTACCACAACTTCAACATCATTGGAAATTACGGTGCCAATTGAGGCCTAATTTCAAAATGGCCCAAAATCCCCCCACATGCGGGCCGTGTGATATGAAAATTGCGAATTTTGACTATTCAACGCCTTTTTCATTAAGAAAAAAACCAAAATAAAAAAATCTCAACTTTTCCTATAAAATTCACCAAATATTCCCTTAACCTATTTAATAAGTTAAGGGAATGTTTGATGAATTTTATATAAAAAGTTAAGATTTTGAATTCTGGTTATTTTATTTTATTTTTATTTTTATGAAAAAGACGTCGAATGATCAAAATTCTCAATTTTCACGTCACATGTCTGCACGTGGAGGGAGTTCGGGTCAATTTTAAAATTGGGCCTCAATTAGCACCAAAATTGCCACTGCTGTTGAAGTTGTGGCACAAAACGTGCCAACCCAAAATGCTATAGGGTAGAAACATCAGTGGGTTATAGAGTGGCACAAAAATGCAACAACACCCTATTTAAAAAGAGATGAAATTTTGAGGAGAATGAGACTATGACCAAATTTAATTCAAAGAAATCACCAACAAAAAATGATGAGGAGTAAAGGAATAAAGATGCTCGTCGGCCACTAATTGATCACAGTGACTGCACCTAAGGTTTGAACATCTGGATTAGATTGTGTGATGCGATGGTTATGATTGTGCATTCATAATAAAATAAAATCCTTATGACCCGTTTGTTTACTCGGGTGTATTTTATTTTATTTTTATTTTTAGGAAAAAAATGTTGAATTATCAAAATCCCCAATTTTCATATCACATGATCACCACGTGAGTAGAGTTCGGGCCAATTTTAAAATGGGGCCTCAATTAGCACCGAAATTGTCACTGTCGTTGAAGTTGTGGCACCAAATATGCCAGCCCGAAAAGTTACACGTAGAACCGTCAGTGGGCTATAGTTGTGACACAAAAAATGCAATAATCTCCTAAAAAGAGGTGAATTTTTTAGGAGAATGAGACAATGACCGAATTTAATTCAAAGAAATCAACCCCCTAGTCAGCTGGAGACGGAACTCCTCCTGAGGGCAGGCAGGCAACTCTTGGACGCGCTCGAATTGCGGTCACCCTTTAATTGTTTTTTTTTAGTTTTATTCATAAAAAATAATTTATGTGTATGTAAAAATTATGGTAAAAATTCTAAAATTTTTGTAATACTAGTGTAAAAAAAATGATCAATTTTATTTCATTGATCAAATTTTTATTTTAATATATATATATATATATATATATATATATATTGTAAACATTTTGTATAACTTGTGTATAAAAAATGGTAAATTTTATTTTACTGGTCACGTGTATTTTTTAAAATAAAAAATATATATTATTATTATTATTATTGTAATTATTAAGTGAGAGTGGAGAAAATTTGAAATTGGATTGTTGATTCGGTTGGAGATGATAGACTCAGTAAGGCAGAGAGGTAGACAAAAGGAAGGAGTTGTCTGCTTCGACTGGAGATGCCATAACATAAATTTATGTACGATGGTACGGATGCGCTGGTTACTAGTTTTTTTTTAAAACTATTCAGTTTCGTAATATATACGTTTCACGCACTTTTTTTCAGAATAAATACATTGTACTCGCTTGAGTCCGTAAAATTTCTCTCTATACTTTTGTTGATTTAATTAATTTTCCAAGCTTGAATGTCGGGTTTAGAGAGTTTCGTGAATTAATAAAAAGGCTACCATGCCAATGTAATAGATCAAACCCTCTGTCACGTTTTTTGGAATTATACTTAATAATTTAATTAGTGATAGGTGTCTTGTTGGTCCCAATGTTGTTATAACGAGGTCTAGAGGGTGGGGTGAATAGACCTTTAATCTTAAAAACTTTTATTTCTTTTCCTATAAGATGAGTTCGCTTATCAGCAGTGTAAGACGGCTAAGTTGTTCTTGCACTCAGCTTATAAGCAAAGTAAACTACTTAGCTGATTCAGCTTATCAAACTTATATAATCAGAGTTTCAAATAATGATGCATCGGATAATATAAGTGTGTTTTTCTTCAAACAATGTTTTCCACTCAACTTAATCTTGTCAAGACATAAAGAGAGTTTTATCCCGAGTTAGAAATTCCTCAATTTAAAAGACTCTTCTTTTAAAACGATTTACTTAGTTTATAAAATATGCAATGCAATACAAGTAAAACAAATCACACAATGAATTTTTACAGTGCGACAGGAACAAATCCTCTTAGTCCACTCTTCTAAATCACACAAATTTAGGTTATACTAGAAACACAAAGTAACCAGTACAAAACTTGAGCTTTTACAACACATGATAAGCCTCAAGTAGAATACTCAGTCCCCAAGTAATTCACTCAGAAAAAACCTACTCTAATGCACTCAGCTAAAGAATACTTAAGTTTTACAACACATGTTAAGCCTTAAGTAAGAACACTCAGATGATCCAGCTCTGCAGTTATATCTTCTCACACAGATCGGGTATACACTCTTTACAACTCTCAGTTGAATATCACTCATATATTGAGGTTGTTTGTTCTTTTTCTTCAACACTTTGCTTCGTCAACACATGACTCTGCGTAGCGATCAGACAACTCAACTGATGGATTCTTGCTCTAAAGATGAAATCTGGAAATGTACAAATCTCTCTTCAATCTTTAGTCCCCGATCTATTTATACTCTTGAATTTTAAATTCTGCCCGTTGAAGATATGCGAAATTACATTTTAAACCTGAGCAACGGTCTTCTTCTCGACGACAGCTTTTGCAGACTGTTCAATTTACACTCTGCTTTACGGATCTGATCACTGTGTCAGTCGCATTTAATGCACTAAACTTGTTACCGTTGGAGAGCTTACTGACCGACTTTACTTAGCTGATGTGAGCACTCTGCTGATGATTACCCTGCTGACTCAAGACTGAATACATCCATCTTGACTCTGCTGATGGTAACCAATATGATCTTCACTGATCTGAGATTCCCACTAAACTGATTTTGGTCACTTAGCTTCTAGACCGTGAGAGAGGTTTACTAAGTTTTTTTATTTTTTAGTTGATGACTTCCTTTTTATGTTTTTTATCATCTTCAAAATATTCTACTCAATTCTAACTTAATCAATTCAACTGATAAAATCACTTTGTTGTTCTTTTGAGTTAATAAATTCTTCCAACATGTCTCATATTAATTATGTACTTTCAAGTACAGTCAATATAGATTTATTAATATATAAGTGCGATTGAACACAAGTATAATAGCAGATGCTTTGACGTCAAACTCCACTAATTTATTTGGTACAAAGAGTAGAAATTGACATAAAACTTGATACCAAAAATAAAAACCTAATAATAGAACACAAATAAGTTGCCTTAGATTTATTGGTCGTTAAGATTACACTTATTTGTTTCTTAGGTTTTTGCAAGTAAAATTAAAATAAATAGAAAAAATGAGTGCTGAAATTTGAATTTGACATGAAATAATATCTTGATATTTCCTTATTGCTATATAATTGAGTTTGAATCATGTAAAAAATGGATACCGTGAAATGTGAGTGCTACAAGAATGAACTTTGAAGCTGAGAAGATGGGTGCAAAAAGACAACAATTAATGTTTCAATCGTTAAAAAGAGTGCACTGAATAGCAGTTGAGGTCACTAAATCACTGTTCAATTGACACACACTGTTAGTTTGGAATGCTGATCAGAAAATTATTATTCTTATTTGCTTTTATTTTTGTGAAAAATTGAACATTTTCTTGATAATTAAGGCCAACATTATAATCCTAATTGGGTGTTTTTATTTATTTTTTTATTTTTGGGCCAAATGAGGTCGCAACCCTTTGGTAAAGAGAGGTCAAGAATCAATAGGTTATGAGTTCAATTCACACTAATGTGAGTTTTTTAATAATTTAATACTATTGTTTTGCGATTGATTTTCTTCATAATTTGATTTTAATTCAATAGATTTTTGATTTAGTGATATCGATGTAATGATATTAATGTAATGACCGTTTCTCTAAAAACAAAAAATTGACTTATTTTTCTTAAGAGAAAAAGGTGGAGAAATGGCTCTTTGTGTAGAGGTTGGGCAAATCACAATCTGAGCCGAAACGAAACCCATCCACAAATTAAATTAGCATGTGTCCCGTTTTAGATTCCTTATTGTCATGATTGACTGCGATTGCACTGCATCCCTAAACTGTTTCCTAGTGCTAAACAGTTGCACATGAGCGTTATCCGTCCAATTTTTAACGGAAAATGCCAAAATGTCCAAAGTTATGAAATGTGTTTTTTGAAAAAGTTTGGTATGAAAAGTATCGAGTTGATAAATATTTGGTATGAAAAGTTTTTTTTCCTCCTATTTAAAAGGGATTATTGCATTTTTGGTGCCATAACTATAGCCCACTATCGTTTCTACCCCATAACTTTTCGGGCTGTCACATTTGTGCCACAACTTCAACATCATTAGAAATTACGGTGCCAATTGAGGCCTAATTTCAAAATGGCCCAAAATCCCCCCACGTGCAGGCCATGTGATATGAAAATTGCGGATTTTGACTATTCAACGCATCTTTCATTAAGAAAAAAACCAAAATAAAAAAATCTCAACTTTTCCTATAAAATTCACCAAATATTCCCTTAACCTATTTAATAAGTTAAAGGGAATATTTGGTGAATTTTATAGAAAAAGTTAAGATTTTGAATTTTGGTTATTTTATTTTATTTTTATTTTTATGAAAAAGACGTCGAATGATCAAAATTCTCAATTTTCACGTCACATGTCTACACGTGGGGGGAGTTCGGGCCAATTTTGAAATTGGAGCTCAATTAGCACCAAAATTGCTACTGTTGTTGAAGTTGTGGTACAAAATGTGCAAATCCGAAATGCTACAGGGTAGAATCCGTGGGATATAGCATGTGGCACAAAAATGCAATAATACCCTATTTAAAAAGAGATGAAATTTTGAGGAGAATGAGACTTTGACCAAATTTAATTCAAAGAAATCAACCCCCCTAGTCAGCTGGAGACGGAACTCCTCCTGAGGGCAGGCAGACAGCTCTTGGACGCGCTCGAATTGCGGTCACCCTTTAATTGTTTTTTTAGTTTTATTCATAAAAAATAATTTATGTGTATGTAAAAATTATGTTAAAAATTCTATAATTTTTGTAATACTTGTGTAAAAAAAATGGTAAATTTTATTTCATTGGTCAAATTTTTTATTTTAATATATATATATATATGTGTCAGTGTGTTTGTGTGTAAAAAATTGTAAAAATTTTGTATAACTTGTGTATAAAAAATATAAATTATTATTATTATTGTTATTATTAAGTGAGAGTGGAGAAAATTTGAAATTGGATTGTTGATTCGGTTGGAGATGATAGACTCAATAAGGCAGAGAGACAGGCAAAAGGAAGGAGTTGTCTGCTACGACTGGAGATGCCATAACATAAATTTATGTACGATGGTACGCATGCGCTGGTTAATAGTTTTTTTTAAAAATTATTCAGTTTCGTAATATATACGTTTCACGCACTTCTTTTTTTAGAATACTACATTGTACTCACTTTTGTTGATTTAATTAATTTTCCAAGCTTGAATGTCGGGTTTAGAGAGTTTCGTGAATTAATAAAAGGCTACCATGCCAATGTAATAGATCAAACCCTCTGTCACGTTTTTTGGAATTAGACTTAATAATTTAATTAGTGATAAGTGTCTTGTTGATCCCAATGTTGTTATAATGAGGTCTAGAGGGTGGGGGGTGAATAGACCTTTAATCTTATTTATTTTCCTATAAGATGAGTTCGCTTATCAGCAGTGTAGGACGACTAAGTTGTTCTTGCATTCAGCTTATCAGCAAAGTAGACTACTTAGCTGATTCAGCTTATCAAACTTATATAATAAGAGTTTCAAATAATGATGCAGCGGACAATGTAAGTGTGTTTTTCTTCATACAATGTTTTCAACTCAACTTAATCTTTTCAAAACATAAAGAGAGTTTTATCCCAAGTTAGAAATTCCTCAATTTAAAAGACTCTTCTTTTAAAACGATTTACTTAGTTTATGAAATTTGCAGTGCAAGACAAGTAAAGTAAATCACACAATGAATTTTTATAGTGGTTCGGCAGGAACAAATCCTTAGTCCACTCTTCTAAATCACACAAATTTAGGTTATACTAGAACCACAAAGTAACCAGTACAAAACTTGAGCTTTTACAACACATGATAAGCCTCAAGTAGAACACTCAGTTCACTCACGGAAAATCACTCAGATGATCCAGCTCTGAAGTTATATCGTCTCACATAGATCGGATATACACTCTTTACAACTCTCGGTTGAATATCACTCATATATTGAGGTTGTTTGTTCTTTTTGTTCAACACTTTGCTTCGTCAACGCATGACTCTGCGTAGCGATCAGACGACTCAACTGATGGATTCTTGCTCTAAAGATGAAATCTTGAATTGTACAAATCCCTCTTCAATCTTCAGTCCCCGATCTATTGATACTCTTGAATTTTAAATTCTGCCCTGTTGAAGATATGCAAAATTACATTTTAAACTTGAGCAACGGTCTTCTTCTCGACGACAACTTTTGTAGACTGTTCAATTTACACTCTACTTTACGGATCTGATCACTGTGTCAGTCATATTTAATGCACTAAACTTGTTACTGTTGGAGAGCTTACTTACCGACTTTATACACTCTTTACAACTCTCAGTTGAATATCACTCATTTATTGAGGTTGTTTGTTTTTTTTCTTCAACACTTTGCTTCGTCAACGCATGACTCTGCGTAGTGATCAGACGACTCAACTGATGGATTCTTGCTCTAAAGATGAAATCTTGAATTGTACAAATCCCTCTTCAATCTTCAGTCCCCGATCTATTTAAACTCTTGAATTTTAAATTATGTCCATTGAAGATATGCGAAATTACATTTTAAAACTGAGCAACGGTCTTCTTCTCGACGACAGCTTTTGCAGACTGTTCAATTTACACTCTGCTTTACGGATCTGATCACCGTGTCAGTCGCATTTAATGCACTAAACTTGTTACCGTTGGAGAGCTTACTGACCGACTTTACTTAGCTGATGTGAGCACTCTGCTGATGATTACTCTGCTGACTCAAGACTGAACACATCCATCTTGACTCTGCTGATGGTAACCAATATGATCTTCACTGATTTGAGATTCCCACTAAACTGATTCTGGTCACTTAGCTTCTAGACCGTGAGAGAGGTTTACTAAGTTTTTTATTTTTTAGTTGATGACTTCCTTTTTATCCTTTTTGTCATCTTCAAAACCTTCTACTCAATTCTAACTTAATCAACTCAACTGATAAAATCACTTTGCTGTTCTTTTGAGTTAATAAATTCTTCCAACATGTCTCATATTAATTATATACTTTCAAGTACAGTCAAGATAGATTCATTAATATATAAGTGTGATAGAACACAAGTATGATAGAAGATGCTGATGAAGGGATTTTTCGATCAATGATGATTTGTCCAAGTTTGATGTGCCACGTAATCACGAATGTCCTCTTCAACAGTATGGAATTCTTTTCGGTCAGTTCGAATAGAATACCACATTTAGGAACCTAATCCTATGTCCAAAGGAATAAGTCAAGCTTCTTCTAGTGGTTGATCCGGTGTAAACCTTTTGTTGTTTAGCTTAGAATCTTTGTTGATAGGAATAGCAGAAGTTTATTTATGGTTGTCTCTCCACCTACCTTGAGGAGTAATAAATGTCATCTATTTATAGTTTTCAAAGTGGATCTTTCGGGTCGGTTCGATACTTTCGGGTCGGATCTGAAAAGCTCCGATCCGAACGAGATATTTTAAATTGAAGAGATCTCTCATTGGGTCGAAGATCACATACGTACGTATATTCGATGTATAAGACGGATTTAATATATATATTCGATATGAAGAGAAGATAAGCATCGAATTCGACCTGATATGGTTTCTGTTGAGGAAATCTGATTTGGTGATCTGTAACACATCGAATAAGATCAGATTCAGATCTGGTCTATATCGAATATGACCAGTTTTAATGATCTAGATTTCGACTTACAATCTTACGTGTACTAGGCCATGTCACTAATTTAATATTTGGTACATCAATAGTCCCCCAAGTTCAAGTGTTCGATAATAAAATCGAAGTCTTGAATTTATGAATTTAAAGGTTGATTCGAGGAGTAAAAATCGAAGAATAATTTTGATACGACCAAAATAATCTTAATAACTTACATCAAAGAATTCATCGAATTGATCACTTGCTTTGCTTTATTAGTCAATTTTATATCCAAATTTATATATAAAAAGAATCTATGTCGAATATCTAATCAACAATTTTATAGAAGTTATATATAATTTCGATAAAAAAAATCTTCTAAGCAATTAAACATATATATCGAATATATGTTTTTCAATGGATCTAATCATCGAATCATACATCGAATCATATCTTCTAAGTAATTAAATATATATATATCGAACATATGTATATCAAAGGACCTAATCATCGAATCATATTATTTTATTGTTAAGTTCGATGTGTGTGATAAGTTTATCATAACTCAATCGATAAATACATATAAATATATATCACACATTTTATATATGTAATTTTGTCCCTTCTCTAGGATAAAAAGGTAATTTAAAAAATATTTTGAGAGTTATTTTACACCTCGAAAAGTAGTGGGCTTGACTTGCACAACTTGCTTAAAGTCGAAGGTTCTAAATTGCAATTTACCCTTTTCATCCTCCTATATAAAGGCCCTTTACCAAATTACTTTTACAGCAAAGCTCTTTTACATAACAGAGGAGTTTTGGTCGAAGGTTTCAAGCAAAAATTGGTCGAAGGCTTCTTGGGTTTTTAGAGTCGAATCATCTCGTTTCCGGGTAATTTTCTGTTTCCTTCGTACTACGATTAAACATGTCTTTAAATTCCCCTAGTAGTTCCTCTAGTACAGAACTCGATTCTGACGATTCTCCAGTAGTTTCTTTTTCTTCCGATTATATTGACATAACTGGTGATGATGAAATTGATAGTCTTAGAGTGCACTCTGTTTTGTTTGATGATGTTGATTCGATGTGTCTTGAGGTCGAAGGTGATGATGTCGAATTGGGGGAAAACGATAGGGCTAATGTCGAATTAGGGGAAAGTGATGGTGATGTCGAATTAGGGGAGGTTGATGGTGGCGATGTCGAATTAGCAGGCCCGTCTCATCGATATATAACACAAGATCGATATGATCAGATTTTACCTGGGTATTTTAGAGTTTCTGTTCCCTCATTAGCACAAACCTACTCATTTCCTAATGGTTGGTCGGTAATAGAACCTGCACAAAATGATAGAATGAATGCTCCTCCCGAGAATTGTAGAGCAATAAATATTCACCACCTCGAACTTGGTCTTCGATTTCCCATACCTGTCGAAGTTGCTGAAATTCTCAATCAACTATCCTTATCTCCTATACAAATAGTTCCGAATGGAATGGCTTATATAATCGCCTTTTGTTTGATAATGAAATTCCTAGGTCAACCTCCTTCTTTTGCTAATTTCAATAATCTCTTCGTTGTTACCGAGTCTCCTAGGTCAAACGTTGGATTTTATTACATTAAATCGAAGAATAAGAAAAGTTTCTTGACACAAATTCAATCCGGCTATGGGAAAGAGTGGAAACACCGGTTTGTTTATGTTGCACCCCCCGAAGGTTATGTTTGGAACATTCGAAGTGAATGGCGTACTGGTCCTATTAGGATTGAAAATGTAGCAAATCCTTCATGGGGTTCCGAGTTTCTGAATCGATTGAGAGAAAATAAGTATAATGCTAAGAAGTTACTTCGAGAGCCTATACTTCGATTAGGAGGGATGTCGAAGTCGAAGTCTCGAAGAAGTGATCCTTCTTTAGGTAGTGTATATTGATTGTGTTGTTTTTAGATAATTTTAATTGCAGTTTCCTGTATTTTTATATCTGACTTGATATTTCGAATTTCTTTTTGTAGAGGAAGCAATTTTAGCAACTATGTCAGAAAGAGCAAAAAGAATGATTGAGTTGGCTCAAAGGTCCGGACCTAACCAAGCACCTCGTCCCCCTCCCGTACAGAATCCAAGTACCACATCGAATCATCCAACTCGAGGACAAACTGTTCCGTCGAGCCACACCAACAATCCAGTTCGAAGTATAACGAACCCTTCTCAAAGTTCTGCTCGAGCATCTCAAGCTACGGGGTCTCAAAGGATTACTCGTTCTAGAGATCATGGTTCCTCGACACCTGAATCTGTTCGAGGAAACAAAAGGCCCAGAGATGAAACTGATGTTGTAGTTCGACGTCCTGGAAAGGAACCAGTCCTTGATGTTTCGTCTGATGAGGACATTGAAAGCATCATGAATTCTGATCTACCTCGTGCGGGCGGAGTTCCTGTTAACTCAACCGTCTTTGAGCCGGAAGACGAAGGAAAAGTTTGGAAAGTGTTTCAGGCTACAATTTTTAAGCAAGAGCAGATAAAAATGAGTAAGAAAAAGTTGAAGAAGAATTTGAAGCAGGGATCCCGTGATCTTATTTCAGTGAGTTCTGAATAGATTGTGATCATTTCAACTTTATATTTGCGATAAATTATTTAATTTGTTCTTGGTATTTTGGTTTTGTGATGCTGTTTTTCAGGTAAATAACATCATGTATCAAGGTTATGTTATTGCCGAGCGCTCTTTTAAGGAAATTGACAAATTGAAGAAGAAATTGAAGGAGCAATATAATTTAGCTAAGGGATATGCTGCAAGTTCTAAGGAGGCTGAGAGGAAGCAAAAAGATGCTGAAAGTGAACTCCAAAGGAAGGATGATCAACTAGTCGATGCTATTGAGAAATTGACTGCTCGAAACTCTGATGTCGAAGCTTTGCAGAAGAAAGTTGAGGATCAAAATATTGAAATTGATCATCTGAAATTGGAGTCGACTGAAACTTATAACAGAGGTCGAGCCGAGGGCCTTTCGATGTCATCTGTTCCAAGCCGTGAGCAGAAACTTGCAATTGCTCGGGAATTTTTTCATTCTCCTGTTTATGAAGCTCTATCTGATATGAAGGCCGGCGTCGAATTGCTTGGAGTTTTCGAGAAAGGCTGGAAACAGTGCAGGAAGCTCGGTTTTTTGAATGAACATTTTAATGAAGGGGCTCTCGATCCATTGAAAAATGACGACTGCGAACCATTCCCTATTACTGAGAGTATCGAAGGAGGTCCAACACTTGAGGAGGATGCTTTTTATCCTCTATATCTCGAAGTAATGGATTCTGGAACACCACAAGGAATAGCTGACAATGTTCAAGTCGAATTGGAGCAGCCTCAGGTCGAACAGGAGCAGTTTCGAACAGAATCAACGATTGATCAAAATCGTGCAGTGCAGCATGAGGTTCTTACAGGCGAGCAGATTGATAACATTATTAATCGAGATATTGGAAATGAGAGTACTCAGAATATGGAAGCGTTTGATAATATTGATATAGAGAATCTGGTTGGAGATGGTGTTCGAGACCATGAATGATGTCACGCTTTTTTGAAGGGGTGGCTAGATGTCTTGACTTAGTGCCCAAGACGTACGGCTCCTTGCATCGATCTTCGATGATAAAAGTTCTGAAAATTGCACCTTTTAATTTCGATTTCATCGCTGTGTTTGGTTTTACTAGGATTTTATTCTCTTCTGGCTTTGTTTCATCTATGAACAACTTTTGACTTTCTATTCTTATTGTTGTTTGATATCGAATTTGTGCTTAAATTAGAGTTTGTTATGATAAGTTCAATTTCAATCAAATTCTCTCTAAATTACCATCGAATTTATGCTGAAATGGATTTCTTCGAACTTTTGTCAATTAATTCGATCAGTTGAGTGTATCAAATCGTGGATTCGATCTTTGTAAGACTGGTTTATAACGTAATAAGACATTTTTAAATAGATTTTGATCATAAATACGTATCTATTTGATCAAGTATTTTCACTTTGTTTGAACAGATTAGTATTAATTTGGTTAAATAAGATGAGTATCAATTTGATCACATTTTTTAAATTTTGGTCGAATATGAATAAGAAACAATTTGATCAAATTTACTTAACAAAATTTTGGTTGAATAAGATGAGAAACAATTTGATCAAGTTTTTGAAATTTTGGTCGAATATGAATAAGAAACAATTTGATCAAATTTACTTAACAAAATTTTGGTTGAATAAGATGAGAAACAATTTGATCAAGTGTTTTTTTGTTTTGAAGTCTACTAATTTATATTTTATAGCGCAAGGACTTCGGACTACTGAGGCTTTGCCTGTCTTCGAAATTGAATGATGTTTTGAAAGCAATCATTTGTTTCACTTATCACTTTTATAGTGTAAGGATTCGATGAAAGCAACCATTTGTTTCACTTATCACTTTTATAGTGTAAGGATTCGATGCTTTAAAAGCTGTCGAAAATGTTCGATGCTTTGAAAGCAATCAATTGTATCACTTATCACTTTTATAGTGCAAGGATTTGATGTTATTGATGCTTTGAAAGCTATCAGTTGTATCATAAGAGCAGACTATGTTATTTTGCATAAAAGATAATTCAGTCTCATTGATTGATCTTCGTCGTAATACAAACTAACAAAATATTGATCAATGTAATGATCATAAGTACAAAATACAAAAAGTGATCATTTATAACCATCTTCGAAAAATTCTATGTATAGAATTTCCTTAAGTTTCTTCCATTCCATGTTCTTGGTACGGGCTTTCCGTCCAGATATTCCAATTTATATGCTCCTTTCCTTCCAACTTCGATGACCTTATAAGGGCCTTCCCATTTTGGGTCGAGTTTTCCCGTGTCTTTGGAAGCTTCGATTTTCTTTAATACTAGATCACCGACTTGAAATGTCTTTAATCGCACATTCTTATTGTAAGCTTTAGCCATTGTGGTTTTATATGCCTGGATTTTTGTTAAAGCTTTCTCTCTTCTTGCTTCGGCTTGGTCAACCTCATACCTCCTTTTTTCTTCATTGGATTTCTCACCATATAACTCGACCCGTGTGGTGGGTACTTGCATTTCAGTCGGGATTACAGCATCAGAACCATAAACCAGACTGAAAGGCGTTTCTCCAGTAGCTGTTCTTTCCTTTGTTCGATTTGCCCATAATACCCAAGGCAATTCGTCTAGCCATGCTCCACTTGATCTTTCGAGTCTTTTCTTTAATAATAGTACGATGTCTTTATTCGTGACTTCGGTCTGTCCATTCGTTTGTGGACATCCTACCGAAGTAAACCTTTGCTGTATTCCGTGTTTGTTACACCAAGCATTCACTCTACCTCCGGCAAATTGTCCTCCATTATCAGATATAATCGTTCTTGGCAAGCCAAATCGACACACAATATTTTTCCAATAAAAATTGATGATTTGGGTCTGAGAGATGGTAGCAAGAGCTTCGACTTCAATCCATTTACTGAAATATTCGACGCCTACTAGTAGATATTGAATTTGTCCCTTTGCCATAGGAAGTGGCCCAACTAGGTCGACTCCCCATTGATCGAATGGCCAAGCAATCGATATTGTTTCTAAATTCTGAGCAGGTAGGTGAGGGATATTAGCGTGAAATTGACATTTTGCACATTTTTGTGCATACTCATTCGCCTCACGGACCAGCTCCGGCCAGTAATAACCTTGTCTTGATATTCTTAGAGCCAATGATCGACCTCCTGAGTGGCTTCCGCACGATCCTTCATGTATCTCTTTTAATACTATTTTAGCCTGAGCCGGGGCCAAGCATTTTACTAAAGGTCCAGAAACGGATCGTCTGTATAAATCTCCATTTAGGAGCACATATCGGGGTGCTCGGTACTTCAACCGCCTTGCTGCATTTAAATTCTCGGGTAAGGTTCCATCGGTTAGATACTTGATAAATTCAGTTTTCCAGCTCTCTCCTGTTTCTTCGATGTTCATCACCTCCTGCGTAATCTCTTCTATTTTATTGTCGATAGAGGATTTTGTAGAAACCATCAAGGTGACCTTCCTTTGTTTAACGCTTTCAATCAAATTTCCAAATTTCGAAAGTGCATCTGCTCGAGTATTCTCTTCTCTTGGAATGTATTCAATTTGAAAGCTTTCGAATTTTGATGCTAATTGATGGGCCAAGGCCAAGTAACGAATCATTGATTCTTCCTTGGCCTCGAATAAACCTTTAAATTGCTTTTCGACTAGCTGAGAGTCAGTGTAAACTATCAGTTTTTGAACACCAGTTTCAACTGCCATTTTCAACCCTGATACCAATGCTTCATACTCTGCTTCGTTATTAGTTACAAGGAAGTCCAGTTTTAAAGCAAACTCAATTTCGATATCGTCTGGTCCTTGGAAGTAAATTCCAGCTCCTCCTCCTCTTGATGTCGAAGATCCATCGATGTGCATCATCCATGTCGCTGAAGCAGGCATTTGCTCAGAGGATGAATTCTCCAAAATGAAGTCTGCTAATACTTGAGCTTTGACTGCAGTTTTTGGTTGAAATTCGATGTCATATTCTCCCAGTTCGACAGCCCATTTTACTAATCTTCCGGAAGCATTGGGTTTAGAGAGAACTTGTCTGAGTGGTTGACTTGTCAGGACAATTACCTTGTGGGATTGAAAATAAGGTCTGAGTTTTCGTGCTGTTGTCATAAGAGCAAGCGCAAACTTTTCTATTTCCATATAATTCTTTTCAGGTCCTTGTAGTACTCTGCTTACATAGTATATTGGTTGGTGCTCTTTTCCTTCTGATCTTACCAATACCGAACTGATAGCTTGATCAGATACGGCCACATAGAGATATAGTACTTCGTTTGCCACGGGTTTTGCTAGCAATGGTGATGATGTTAGATATAACTTGAGCTGATTGAACGCTAAGTCACATTCCTGGGTCCAGTCGAATTTTTTCACATTTTTCAGTATTTTGAAGAAAGGTAGGCTTTTATCAGCTGATCGTGATATAAATCGATTTAGGGCTGTTATTCTCCCAACAAGTATCTGAACTTCTTTGACAGTTTTTGGTGGTGTCATGTCCATTACTGCTTGGATCTTCTCTGGATTAGCTTCAATACCTCGTTCATTCACCAAATAGCCTAAAAATTTTCCCGCTCGAACTCCAAATGTACATTTTGATGGGTTCAACTTCATCCCATACTTTCTCATTATATCGAATGCTTGTTTGATATGAGTGAGATGATCAGACTCTTTCAGACTTTTTACCAGCATATCGTCAACATATACTTCCATTGATTTTCCTATCAATGGTTCGAACATTTTGTTGACCAATCTTTGATATGTTGCACCGGCGTTTTTTAGACCAAACGGCATTACTTTGAAGCAATATACGCCTTTCTCAGTAACGAAAGCAGTTTTTTCTTGATCTTCTAATGCCATAAAAATTTGATAGAAGCCTTGAAATGCGTCCATCATGCTCAAAATTGCACAGCCAGCAGTTGAGTCAACCAAAGTATCGATTCTGGGTAATGGGTATGGATCCCGTGGACAGAGTTTGTTTAGATCTGTGAAGTCATTGCACATTCTCCACTTTCCTCCCTTCTTTGGGACCAATACCACATTGCACAGCCAATCCGTAAATTGTATTTCGACCACATATCCTGCTTTCAAAAGTTTGTCCACTTCTTCTTCAATGATCTTATTTCGTTCGGGACCGAAGTTTCGTTTCTTTTGTCTAGCTGGTCGAGCCGCAGGATCTATGTTTAATCTGTGGACTATTACACTTGGATCGATGCCTTGCAAATCACTGGTTGACCAAGCGAATACATCGACATTCTTTCGGAGGAATTGTATTAATAGAACTTCCAACCCTTCACTTAATTGCGTTCCTATTCTGGTTGTTTTGCTTGATTCTCCAGGAATTAGTTCGATTTCTTTAAAACCTTCACCGGGTTCGACCCTTGGAGCCTCGAACTTTCGTTTCTTTGAAGTATTTGCTTCGACTGGAGGTGGTTCTTCAACTTCTTTTCCTTTTTTCAGTTTCTTGGTTAGCTGCAAGTCTTCAGCTTCTTCGACTGATATCACTCGATGGTGAGCAGATTTTGATTTGTCTACTGATACAGTATAACAATTCCAAGCATCTTTTGAATCACCTTTCACTTCTCCAATTCCTGTTCTTGTAGGGAACTTCATTTTTTGATGATACGTGGAAATAACCGCTTGAAAGGTATTCAAAGCTGGTCTTCCTAAGATCATGTTGTAGGCGCAAGGTGAATCTACCACTAAGTATTTAATCATTCGAGTTCTGCAATTAACTTCATCGCCAAGAGTGGTGGATAAGGTTAATGTACCTAGTGGCATGACTTCTGCTCCTCCAAAGCCGGACAGGGGTGTTTTGATTGGTTGCAACGTACTTACTCCTAGCTCCATTTGTGTGAGTGCATTTAGAAATAATATGTTTGCAGAGCTTCCTGAATCAACAAGGATTCTTTTTACCGTGCAGTTCCCAACTTCTGATGTTATAACCATGGGCCAATCCGGTACGTCTTGATCTTTATATAACACGAAATCACTATGTAGATCGGAGTTATCAAAAGTAATTTTAGAGTTCCCTGATGAGACTGAATTGATCGAATATACACTGTTCCTTTTATCAAATTGTCTTATCTGTAGAGATCTTGAAACCTTTTTTCGTGAATTCTTGCTGTCTCCTCCAGCCGGGCCACCGGATATCATATTTATTACAACTCGAGAAGGCTGCCCTTTATTCTGCTCAACAATCCCTTTTGGGTTCAGATTTTTCTTGTCTGGTGACCTTGACCTTTGTCGATTGTTTCTGTAGTTTGGACCTTGCATTGCAAAGGACTCTGTGTTGTCTTTCCTCACATAATCTGTTAAATGTCCTTCAGATATTAACCTTTCGATTTCATCTCTTAACTGGAAGCAGTCATTGGTATCGTGTCCTCTTTGTTTATGAAATCGACAATACTTATTCGATTGAGGTTGATCCTTTTGAGGATATGGCTTCCTTAGTATGTTTCGATCTTGTATAGCCATCAGAATTTCAGATTGGTTTCCTTTCAACAGCGTAAACACATTTGATCTTCTGCCAGGAGATTTCATCCTTTGCTGGTTTCTCTGATCGAATCTCCTATCATTTGTTCTGAAATTTCGATCATGTGGTTTTTCTGAGCCGTTTTGCTGTATGTTGTGCTCATTTGCTTTGTTGACACCAAAGAAGTTTCCTCTCATGATATTCATTTCTTCTTGTGTCATATACTGGCTCGCCACGTCCATTAATCTTTCGTAAGTTTCAGGGTTTTCCCTTACTATGGTATTGGCGAAATCTCTGTTTTTCGCATTTTGAAATAAGACGGTTATGAGAAAATCGATTCTTGGCATTTCAACTTTCAAAAGTTCTGTGTTAAATCTCTGCATGAACGATCTAAAGCTTTCTCCATTCTGCTGGATGATTGAATATAGATGGTTAGCAGGTGGCTTGATTGCTTTTCCACTTGCAAATTGATGAACAAATTTATCATACAACTGGTCGAGTGAAGTGATTGAGCCTCCTTCCAGTCGACCAAACCATCTTTGTGCTACTTCAGACAATGTAGTGGTAAATAATTTTGCAGCTAGGTTATCAGAAAGATCATGCAATTGCACAATGTGTGTAAATTGTACAATATGTTCTTCAGGGTCGCCTTTTCCATCATACCTTGGTAAACCAGTAGGCATTCTTTGTGTTGATAACAATCTTTCAAAGTATATTTCATCGCAAAATGGAGATCTTTTGTTGGTTCGAAAGCACGGGGCCCCTTCCTCGATTCTCCTTTCTTTGTCTTCTAGCTTTTTAGTTAAACACTTGACTTGTGATGCAAGTTTGTTTACTTCGACAGAGAATTCCACGGGACCAGCTTTGGGTCGACTGTTTACTTCTTCTGAAACTGCTTGTTGATTTCTTGCTTTCCCTGAATGATGTTCCGGAGATTTTTGTCTTCGACCTTCGCCATCTTGCAACTTTGTTTTGTTTACCCATTCCTTATGCGCCGTGTTGATTAATTCTTGTAGCTCTTCTCGAGTGAATTTATAAACTTCCTCCGCCGGATGTGAAGGCCCAGCTCTTTCTCTCTCCTCATCGAACATGCTAATTCGATCATTCCCAAGATTGTCTCCTTGTTGCTCTCGTTCGCGTGCTGTGGTTTCTGCCATTGCTGCCATCGCTGCTTTTGATCTTGTCGTCATTCCTCCTCGAACACTGATTAGTGGTTCCCACAGACGGCGCCAACTGATGAAGGGATTTTTCGATCAATGATGATTTGTCCAAGTTTGATGTGCCACGTAATCACGAATGTCCTCTTCAACAGTATGGAATTCTTTTCGGTCAGTTCGAATAGAATACCACATTTAGGAACCTAATCCTATGTCCAAAGGAATAAGTCAAGCTTCTTCTAGTGGTTGATCCGGTGTAAACCTTTTGTTGTTTAGCTTAGAATCTTTGTTGATAGGAATAGCAGAAGTTTATTTATGGTTGTCTCTCCACCTACCTTGAGGAGTAATAAATGTCATCTATTTATAGTTTTCAAAGTGGATCTTTCGGGTCGGTTCGATACTTTCGGGTCGGATCTGAAAAGCTCCGATCCGAACGAGATATTTTAAATTGAAGAGATCTCTCATTGGGTCGAAGATCACATACGTACGTATATTCGATGTATAAGACGGATTTAATATATATATTCGATATGAAGAGAAGATAAGCATCGAATTCGACCTGATATGGTTTCTGTTGAGGAAATCTGATTTGGTGATCTGTAACACATCGAATAAGATCAGATTCAGATCTGGTCTATATCGAATATGACCAGTTTTAATGATCTAGATTTCGACTTACAATCTTACGTGTACTAGGCCATGTCACTAATTTAATATTTGGTACATCAGATGCTTTGACGTCAAACTCCACTAATTTGTTTGATACAAAAAGTAGAAATTGACATAAAGCTTGATACCAAAAATAAAATTCTAATAATATAATTCTAATAATAGAACACAAATAAGTTGCCTTAGATTTATTGGTCGTTAAGATTATACTTATTTGTTTCTTAGGTTTTGGCAAGTAAAATTAAAATAAATAGAAAAAATGAGTGCTGAAATTTGAATTTGACATGAAATAATATCTTGATATTTCCTTATTGCTATATAAATGAGTTTGAATCGTGTAAAAAATCGTTACCGCGAAATGTGAGTGCTTCAAGAATGGACTTTGAAGCTGAGAAGATGGGTGCAAAAAGACAACAATTAATGTTTCAATCGTTAAAAAGAGTGCACTGAATAGCAGTTGAGGTCACTAAATCACTGTTCAATTGACACACACTGTTAGTTTGGAATGCTGATCAGAAAATTATTATTCTTATTTGCTTTTATTTTTGTGAAAAATTGAACATTTTCTTGATAAATAGGGCCAACATTATAATCCTACTTGGGTTTTTTTTCTTCTTCTTTGTTTGGCTAAATGAGGTCGTATCCCGCTGGTAAAGCGAGTTCCAACATCCAATAGGTTATAGGTTCAATTCACACTAATGTGGATTTCTTAATAGTTTAATATTATTATGTGTGATTAATTTTCTTTGTAATTTGATTGTAATTCAATAAATTTCTGATTTAGAGATGTCGATGTAAAGATATTAATGTAATAATCATTTCTCTAAAATAAAAAAATTGACTTATTTTTCTTAAGAGAAAAAGGTGGAGAAATGGTTCTTTGTGTAGAGGTTGGGCAGTTCACAATCTGAGTCGAAACAAAACCCATCCACAAATGAAATTAGCATGTGTCCCGTGCTATGCACGTGATGTATTAAAAATAAATTGGTTTACGGTAAACATCGATTGTTCTTAATCATTACTGACTTGATGCGAATGTTTTAATAAGATAAATTATAACACTGTTTCTAAAATAAAATTATAAAATATGCTAAATATCATGAAAATCTTGATAAACTATAATCTAGATAAAACTATTCAACCAAACTTTTAAGGATATTCAACCATAGAGTTTAAACAATGCAACTAAAAATGGTTTCCAACATATAAAATATTCTCTATTTTTTTTTTTTTTTTTTTGAGAGAATAAAATATTCTCTATTGATATTATCTTAAGTAAATAACTAAATATCTTCAATCTTTCGAATGTAGCCTACTTCGAATGTATATCACTCTTGAGAGCACCTGCATATAAAAGTAATTTAACTAGCTTTCTAAATCTATTTTTACATCGAATGGTGTTAATTTCAGCTTTTTCGATATAATAAAGTTAATCATCATTTATTTGTTAAGATTTCAAGTTTATAGAAAGATTTCAATCTCTATTGGAGCTCAATCACAATTCAACAATTTTCCTCTAGCAAGCAATCTGCGCAGAAAGAAAAGAAATCAAAATTAGGGATTGATTTTTGAAGACAGAAGAAGAAGAAATTGATTTGGGGATTTTATTTAAATTTATCTCTTTATATATAACTTTATGTTGTAAAGCGTGTTTAGGGAGTTAGTTGTGTACTGCTTTTTTATTTTCCTTTTTCCTTTTTCTTTTTGGGCTGTATTTTTCTTCCCCTATTTATATGGGTTCGAAGAACAACTTTTCAATATAATAAAAATTGCTTTTTCTTCTCTCTGTTCTTCGCTCTTTTATTCTTCTTCAAGAATCAACTTCTTCTTTTTAATTCATGTCAAGTTTTATCACAAACTTGAAATTATAATATGGTATCAGAGCCCAGGTTAAAATGGGCCACCTTCTTCCGTGATGGGCTCCTCCTTGTACGCATGATGGACTTCAATATCTACCAACACATTTCACCCAGATAACAATTATTCCTCCAGTTATTCAAGGCTTGGAGTGTCATTATTCCTCCGGTTAACAAAGGCCCGGAGTGTCATTATTCTTGTGTTGGGTCTTCACCCACATGTCGCATATTCACAAGGTTGGGCTTTCATATGTCACGTGTTGGGCATGTTTCACCCACACATTCTGCCCGCCCACACGTGAAGGGGGAGTATTGAGACTAAATGTCCCACATTGGTTGAAAACAATAGTTAAGTCCACTTTATAAGGTCTTAGACAATCCTTACCTTATAAGCTAGCTTTTGATCAGGTTGAGTTAGGTCCAAGCCATGTATGTGGACTTAGCCCAATCCTTGTGGTGAATTCTAATAATCTCTAATACTATGTGTTTGTATCATTTACATTTTACACTATAAGAGATAGGATGTTTCAATTGATTTTAATGTTGATAGAAGGAAATGAGTTAATTATATATCTCCTCCGATGAACTACGAAATTGTATTCTTAATTTGAATCTATAAATTTAGTTGGCAAAACAAGAAAGTAAATGGAAATGATTTTTTTTTTTTTTTTTTTTTTTTTTTTTTTTTTTTGAGGAAACGTCCAAACCGGGTAAAGATTGCATTAATGATCAATATCGTCAAGTACAAAATCAACAATAAACTCAGGAAGCTCTAACAAAGGGGAAGAAATATCAAGAGCAACTCTAGCTAAGGCATGGGTTACTGAATTACTATCCCTTAACACATGGGAATAGGAAAACGACACAAAATTCGAGGCCAGAAGTTTAATATCATTTGTAATATGGCCAATGGTGATTTTGGAATACTATGAACATCGGATACCTTCAATAACAAATTTACAATCTCCTTCAAGAATGAAATGACTCCATTTATGTCTAATACCAAACTCCACCCCTTTTATTGCTGCAATTGGTTCGGCTTCCTCAAGTAATAGGAATCGCAATAGTCTGCACCATCCAAGCCACACATTGCCCAGAGCATCTCAAGCCATAATGCCAAAACCGCACCTTTTTCCCGGTATATCAAGTGCAGCATCGACATTGACTTTGATAAACTGTTCTTGAGGCGGCTACCAAAGTGATGGATATCGGTAAGGAGATGAGGAATTGGATTAAAGATATGAGTAAAGCAACGAACATGACGATCAAAAAAATATGTAGCTCGATTCCACACTTGCAATGGGTCCCAATCTTTCGATTCCCACACCATTTAATTTCTAGAAAACCATATAAACCAACAAGTAGTCATAAAAAGCCCAAACTCCTTACGATCACATATTTCCCTAACTTCATCAAGCCAACCACACACATTTTGCGCAGAAGTTTCATACGTAGAACAAGGGAAAGAAGAAACATCCCATACCACTCTTGCAAAAGAGCATTTAAGTAGGCAATGTAGCGAGTCTTCGGACGTTCCTAAACACAACGGAAAGTCATCCACGCCAATTGCACGACGATGTCTAGGAGCCTGTCGGACTGGGAGAGAACTAGAGCATACTGTCCAAGTGAATATTTTAACCTTAGGCGGAGCATCAATCTTCCAAATCCATTCCCAAACTTTATCTGAAATCGTAATCGTACCCCCTCCATTCACTTCGGCATTTATAAGAATTTTCATTTTGCACGCCATATAGTATGCTGATTTAACCGAGAACACACAATTCTTTTCATAATGCCAAATTTGTACATCCGGATTAATTTGATTTTCCAAGTGGGATTTGGAAAATAAGATCAACTTCATTCTGCCAAAAAATGTTATTAATAAGGTCCACATTTCAACCACAAGTATCCGTATTTATCAGCTCATGCACACGAGCATAAAATTGAAGAAACCGAACGGGTGAACTTACTCGGAAAGTGACTTCCTTGGGCAGCCAACGGTCCATCCATATTCTAATATTAAGGACGTTTCCAACCCTCCATCTTAACTCAGCCTTTACAATGTAATTAGCACCCAAAATCCCCCTCCACGTAATTGACGGATTAGACCCCAAAGGAGCACCAAGAATAGAACAATTTGGAAAGTACTCGCCTTCAGCACTTGACTAAACATGCTATTGGATTATAATAAATTCTCCAAACCTGTTTTGCTAAAAGGGTTGAATTGAAAGCTTCAAGATCCCGAAATCCAAGACCGCCATCTCTTTTACTAACACACGTCGACGACCTCCAGTTAAGCCAATGAAGTTTCTTCGCTTCCTTTTCATTCCACCAGAAATTTGCAATAAGTGATTCAATTTCCTTAATTAGATAAGCCAGAAATTTAAAGCAACTCATAAGATATGATGGTATAGCCTGAATTACTGCTTTTATAAGAATATCTTTCCCGACCTTAGACAAAATTTTCTCCTTCCACCCATGCAATTTCTTCCAAACACAGTCTTTGATATAAGCCAAAACCTCTCTTTTAGATCGACCAACAGCCAACGGAAGCCCCAAATACTTATCAAATTTTTCCTCTTGATGCAGTGGAAGAATATGAATAATCGTATCAATAGTCGCTTGGGGAGTATTTCTGCTAAACACCACACTTGACTTTTCAATATTAATGCTTTGGCCTGAAGCTCGAGTGTAAGTGTCCAGCACAGTCTGAATCCGTGCAGCTGCAGTCAGTGTTGCTTAGCATAAAATCAATGTGTCATCAGCAAAAAAGTAAGCGTGATATTGATGGAGCCGATTGGCGTATTGATAACCCCACAATATCACCATGCCGCTCCTCCTGCGATAACAAGGAACTCAAACCCTATTCACAAAACAACAGTAAGTACGGGGAAAGGGGGTCCCCTTGACGGATGCTCCTCTCGGGTTTGACAAAACCAATTTGATTTCCGTTAACCATAAACGAATAAGAAACTGATTTTACAAAAGACATGACTAATCTAACAAACTCATAATGAAAGCCTAATCGGATCAAACTTCCTTGAGAAAATTCCACTCGCCCCTATCATAGGCTTTACTCATGTCCAGTTTAATGGCCATATGACCAATTTCACCAGAACTTTTCTTTTTCATATGATCAGTTAATTCGTAGGCTAAGAGAACATTATCAATAATTTGACGTAATTTGACGACCAGGAACAAAAGCAGATTGGAAATCATTGTTGGAATTCGAAGGATACGAATCCCTAATTCTTACTCGGAATCTCCATGGATCACCCACAAGAATTCAAACGCCATTTTGACCGAACACCGTGGTTAAATCACCGACTTCTTCATCTTCAAAACCTCACGTTTTGTTGCTCCCGGTGGAGACTAAATCACATACAGACGTAGCCTAAATTCCACGATCTAAATACCAAAAATAGTATGATAATATGTACCCATAAATGACCCGAAAATATACCCAATTATGTTCCTCATAAATACATACATATATGTATAATATATATATATATATATATATATATATATATATATATATATAAATATATATATGGAGATGAAACGAAGAAGCTTTTGCTTCTCTGTTCTTGGGGAGTAAAGGGACGAAAATCCTTGGACTTTCTGTCCAATTTGCAGATTGATAGGGAAGCCGTGTGCTTCCCCTCTCTTTATCATCATGGGGAGTTAACCCCACTTAATGGGTGGTTAACTCCTTAATGGGGAAGTGGTTAATAAACCATTCCCTCCAAATCCCCATTTAATTAAATGGACCGGGTAGGGTCGGGTCGGGTCGGGTTAGTCCGAAATGGGCGGACCCGTTTCAATCCAATATCTCCCACTCGCACATGAGGGCTATACCCGAGTCTAAAGTGACTATGGCAACATATACAGCAATTCATATAGGTAAATAGATCGTGCGACCGGCGAGCTAAAGAGCATTAAGAGTTGTACTCCTGTTAGGGTTATACAACAACTCTTTCTCACAAAACATGAGGACATTAGAACTCGCTGCACCCCAAACATCTTTTTCACTAACTGAAGTATCTCTGATCCCCCAATGATAAAAGAGCATACTTCACTCCACCACTCACATGTATCCACAATCATGTCCCAAACACTTAAGTTTGACATATTGGCTGCGCAGCTTTGAATACAGGTAGCGTGTGTTAGCTATAAGAAGTCTTCATTTCCTACTAGAATCTTTCGATCTTACTTCAGCTGCTTTCCTAGACACGTACCGCATCACCGTAAGATTCATGGTTATTAGTAGCGTGCTAAAGTAGCAACACCTAGGTAAAATCTCGAGAAACAGTCTAAAGTCTTAAGGGTACACATTGAGATTTTTACAAACCTCTAGGTCTCACACAATGAGTGAGCAGGGATCTTTCACTCATTTCCCAATGGTCACAAAGCACACGTGGTATGAAACACGTGCTATTGTGCCTTACTTCATTCTATGAAGTCTATGTCATTTCATTAGCACATTACAGATCTTGGTCTAAGTGATCGTCTACACTTAACCTGAATTTTCTCTTTAGTCCTCAAAAACAACAAAGTTGAGACAAATTCACATCTGGCCATTAGACAAGTTCAATGGATAGTGGGAATCCATTTTCGATTACTTATGTTCATTATAGTAATCTTATCTTAATTGATCAATCAATCGACATTCGTATCTTGTACTCATACAAGATTGTCTATTCTCAATGATTACTTTAGTCACCATAGTAATCTAAATTGATTTTTAATTAAGGCGATACTAATTTTATCTTGCGCTCTTTACAAGAATAAAATTATCTCATCTCTGCACATACTCAATGTCAGAGGCGATTGCTCGTGTGAGAGAGCCAATCTCTACTTGTCCGACATTCTACGACATTGAATATATGTTTTTCAAATCATGTACAAAATCATTCCAATGTCTCAAAAATTATGGGATTGATCTTATGAACTTCCAAGTTCAATTAGATCAGAGATCTACGTAATTCTAGAGACTATTACACAACCCACAAGAAAAATCTCTAGTTCTGGGCTTAGTACAAAACTTGCCATGATATTGTACGTAGAGAACTAAATGCAAAGTTCTCATTGAATTTTGCTTATGATATCTCCAAAAAACATTCAATTGTGTAAATATTTGGTCTGACAATAACAATATTTATATTGTAATGTACGATGGTGCTTTAGACATAACATACCATCACAGTCCGTACTGCTTACATTTGTAACGATCACAAATGCCTCAAGACCAAATATTTAGTTATACTGCATATCCTTGTGCTACAAATTTCATAATTTGTGTGCACATAGATACATATGTTTGCTTTTTACCACATCGATAGCTAGTAAAAGTTCCTTAGCATCTAAGGAAACAAATGCAATATTTTAAAGGTTGTCAGTAACCTTTTTATTGAAGTCCAAAATCATACTTATGATTTGAATTAAAATTATAGACCAGATCCATGGCATAACATAAATTAGAGTAGGTAATTGGTTACGAACCAATTGATATTCTAATAAGATTGGATTCAGTGATCTAGACTTTTCATTCAAAGAACACATTTCAAGTTTCAGAAAATTTACCTCTTACTATAGAAGTACTGGTAAATACAAAAATCCACTTTTAAGAATTATTCCATTAGTCCGCTGACCACGAAAATAATTCAATGAATTTCTTCACCAAATTTCTACCTTTAATTCCTCAATTCAAAATTGGGGATAACCATTTTAAAAAATGGTCTTTTCATATTCCAGGTCTAATATATATTCACTATAGTAAGTCAGAGGTAATAAACTTTGTGTCTCTTTGAAAATAACCAAATTTGAAACTTGGTTCGATTGTACAGGCTAGTATTAAGTTTTCTTCGATTTCGTAATGTGTCTCACTCGTGAGACAATTGAACATCTTCTCTGTATTTGAAATAAGCTACGGTTCATGTGTGGTCCTTTCATTTGAATGAATCCAGTAAAACATAAATTGTTCCCACTCGAAAATAGGAAGCAATTTGGATAATCACATCCAAGTGATATATCAAATAAATGACTACTCTTTGAACCGATTTACACAAACAAATTTAAATACTCTAAGACCAGTTCATCTAGTAAATACATCTATAAAGATTATATTTTCCGATTTAATAGCAAGTACACTTTCACCTCATTATTCATTCAAGAATACAATGCTTTTTAGACTTTATATATCCCCAAAAGATATATTAATTTTTCATGTGATCATATTTCTTAAATACATTAGAAACTTAGTCAAGACAAACTCAACTATCTGATCACTTTGTCTAAAATAGCTAAGGTCAAACCAACATCTAACCTTGGCTTGTGTAAAGTGAAAGTTACTGAAGTTAAAAGTCGTCTTGTTATGCATTAAAAGTTAACAAAAAAGGAATATTCCCTCAAGGAAATAAAATATTAACTTAAGATGCAATGAATCTCATTTCCAAAACTCAAGTTAATTCCCTTAACACAATTATATAAGTAATAGTGTTAGAAATAACTAATTTCGGATAATTTCATTACATGGATCACCAAAATGATCGTATAGATATTCGTATCCCTGATCTAGTATCAGAACCCATGTTCCTCGATACATTTGATTCCTTTAAGAAAATTTCAAAACACTGACGTGTTTTAATTTCACAAGAGATCAAATCAAAACAATCAAGATACACCATATCTTCATAAATGTAATGAAAGAATGAATTAACCCAACCTTCACTCAAATTAAATCAATAGAGTTAATTATAATGGAAGTTTAACTCTAACGGCCTTACAAAAATAGTTTGAGTGTCTTGTTTCCGTTACGGAACGAAATAAAGGAAAACAATTTTACAGAGTTGACTTCGAAAAGTCTTCTCAATGGGTTAGTGTTTCCACTTGCCCAATATGACCTAAGCAAATATGTCTTCAACATATTTAATGTTTGCATTGTTTCAATGTCTCGTGTTGACAGTGCAACGATAATCATTAATGTAACTGAAACGTTAGGTCAATGTTTGACACTCCGAACTATTGCTAAAAGTCTAGTATCACACTAAGTATCACCCAAAAAGTGATAATGGTCAAGTCAATATTAAATTCAAGTAAAAATCTAATGTAAGAAGAATAAATTCAAAAGTCAAGTTTAGATTTCAAAGGTACTCCAATGTACCCTAATAAACTTGATAGGGACGTGAACACTTTTAGTTATTAATTACTAAAGCTACAGTCCACATAGGACAAGATTAGTAACATATTGTTCTAGAAAACAAACAAGGACTACATAAGTGCTATTAAGTGCTATCTTTTCAACTTCATCCATAAACGAGTGAAAAGAACTAACCACATGGAAGTTATAGCACTTTTAGTCCCACACCGTTTTGGATTTCCATAATCCAGTGGTTTGTATTCTTCTAATTAGAATTATCTTCAGTCTCCTTTCGTTCATTTTGCCTCTAAAATTAAGTTTTAGCTCTTGAAGCTTAATCTTTATTAAATCAGATAGTCACGCAGACTTCAGCTTTTGGTCTCAAAAACACCAAATAACTAATTGAGAAGCACAACGAAATAACTAACATTTGAAAAAATCTCTTCACAGTTATGTGAATTAACATGACCTTTGAATGGTCTTTCAAATGGATCGAGACTGATTTAACTTGAATTAGTAACTCAATAGAGAAAAATTATGACTAATTGACTTTAATCTATCATTAAGTTTGACTGCATCCTTCCAAGTATCAACATACTAAGCAAGAGAGTTATTGATGGTCAAACTTTAAAGTCAATTGCGTTTACCTTGTTAGAGTTGTATTCTCATACTACTCTTTTAGGTGAACTTCATACGAGGTCATAATTACAAGACTTATCAGAACAGTTAAAGCAGCGGAATCATCTCAAATGACGTCTGATAAATCTTTGGTCTCTTTCTCGAGTAATAAGACCACAACAGGTCTTTAAAGACTTGATAGATGCTTTCTACAACATCATCCTATCCTACTCACAAACTGAATCTATAGAGACAAAATGTTACAACATTTGTCAATGAGTACTCGTACAATACTCATTTACCTAAGATTAAATGCCATGATCCGTCGATTAATGAGATATCATAATCGCCCATCTATATCTAAATTCCGTACACAACAAATCAAACTTGGTTTGAATCCCAGAAGGTACAGCATCGAAAGTTCACGCAATGTTCCCAATCATCTCCCATAACCAAATGTTCATCATCACTCATTTAATTCCCTGTATGAAATTAAATAGTTCTAGGTGGGAATTATTCAAATTCTACCAACCTCGAACTCCCACTTAAATACATATTTCTAAGTACTTTAGAGGGTTAAACGTGTATATTTCACAAGAACACGTCATGTACCATATATAAGGAGATATGTATGCATCAAACACATTAATGCGACGACACAAACGAAGAGTCATGTTTACATAAACACAATCATTTGTCAATCGATAATCTCCTTAGAATATTCTAATGACCAAGTCTTAGGAGACAAATACTGACAAGATTCGTCTTAACTTATTATAGTTCTTTCCCGTGATGGAGATAAATCTCGAAGATATGGGAACGTTTAGAACTTTGAGGGTAGCGATAGAATAAATCATCAAATTATTCATTTTACCCTTTAATTCAAATAAGACTAACTGAATTCCGAATTCAGTAAGTTGTTTTCCAACATATCGGATAAACGACATATTCATTCCATTAAAATGAAAATTAATCCTTCGGTGTTTTTCTTTTAGATCTCAGCTAAAGAAGTGTCTCAATTCCATCAACTTTCACTGTTTTAGGTTCATTACCGTAAAACTCGATAAGTGTGCAAAACACTTTCATTAGAATTTTTAACTTTTGCAACATACAACAATTGCAAAATAGGTTTAGATTCTTTAGTGATAGTCGCCCTCCCACTAGGTCCGACATGCATCGCAATTTCAAAAATGAGTTAAATATTTTATCGTGCTTAAAAGCCAATTTGAAATATTATTAATTCTTTTCATAAAGAATATTCTCATTCAAAAGCTAAAAATTGTCCATAAGCACATGTCTTAATTTCACAAAAATCTTCAAGTTTACAAAGAAAAATTAGGACGACAATTTTCTAAGTGTTCCAACACTTTCATCGGTGGTCCCATATTTTAAAATAATTTCAGAGTTTCACAAAATAAATTTCATAAATTTTCTTGATCCAAAATATTTTTAAACCATTTTCTTCATGCAATGAAAATTGAAATTGATAGGTGGGAGTTGCCAAACACTCCCACTTGCTAGATATTTCCTCTGAAATATTTTTCAAACTTTCACAAAAAAAATTTAGAATTTTTCAAAAGTCGAAAAAATAATTGTCCACAAATTTTCAAATAGTTTCAAGGCATGAAAATCAAGAAAATATTTTAACACTCTGAAAAATTAATTTAATTCACCAAAAATTCAGAAATAAAATTCTGAGCATGTAGGAATTTTTCCGACCAAAATCGGTCACCGGAAGACATTTCACGCGCCACCATCATGTGTGGGCATGTGCGGCGCATGTGGCAGCACGAGTCAGTAGAGGATGCTGACATGGCAGTTGCAGAGTGGCTGATTGGGCTGCTGGCATGGGCAGTAGTCCATGCGCGTGAGGTGGCGCGTGCAAGTCACCCACCGCCTTGCCTTCGTTTTTCGGCGACGTCCTTCAGGCTTCCCCTAGGTTTTTGGGTCTTCTGATTCCAATGGTGAACTCCGTTTTTCAATTTGACCACCGGAAATGCATGTTTGGGCAACGGACAGCAAGGGCGAGAGTGGGTAAGTGAATAGATCACTATTCATCATCTTCTCCAACAAGAAGAAATTTACTATTTCGAACCTAACTTCATTTGGCCATAACTCCTTCGTTACAAGGCCAAAATCAGTGATCTTTATATGGTTGAAAAGCTCTTGACGAGAGCTTTCTAATGGTATAAATTTCCGTTCCCAAAACGCAATAGATTATTCCCAGAAAATTATCAAATTTTCGGGTATTTAATCAAAATAAATTCATATCTCCAAATCCGCAAGGAATAACATCATAAAAAATTCCAGATATGATATTCAACATATAAGCATGCTATCATAAAATTTTTGGAGCAAAATATGAAAAATTACGAAAATCACCATTAAAGCTCAAGCAAGAACTCAAAATCGGGTTTCCTGATTTTTGAACAAATTATCACCCAACATGCTCAATAAACATTCCAAAAATCTCTGTATCATATATTAACAACACAAGCATGTTGATTTCAGAATTTAAAGGCATGATACATACAATTAAAAAAGTGCCATAATGTAATCAACTATTCCGAAAATATTCCGAAAACGGTTAACATGTGAGATTGGGCCGATTGTCTCAATTGCAAAAAACAGACGGCTTCTGTTTAATTGAGAATGTGGGGAAACAAGAGTTCTCCACAAAACAGAATATAAAAGCATGATTACAACTTCAAATCAAGCAAGAATCATTCGGGTTCAACATAATTGCATTTTCAAAAACGAAATCATGCAATTTTCAGAATGTAAAGGCATAATTTATAACAATATAAAAATCATGCCATTCAAGAGCAAGCATATAATCATACGGATTTCAACAAAAATTTCATATCCAAAAAAGAAAATGAAATTAAAGTCAGAAATTAATCAACAATGGCTCTGATACCAATGTTGGAATTCGAAGGATACGAATCCCGAATTCTTACTCGGAATCTCCATGGATCACCCGCAAGAATTCAAACGCCATTTTGATCGAACACCGTGGTTAAATCACCGACTTCTTCATCTTCGAAACCTCACGTTTTGCTGCTCCCGGTGGAGACTAAATCACATACAGACGTAGCCTAAATTCCACGATCTAAATACCAAAAATAGTATGATAATATGTGCCCATAAATGACCCTAAAATATACCCAATTATGTTCCTCATAAATACATACATATATGTATAATATATATATATAAGCGTGTATATATATATATATGGAGATGAAACAAAGAAGCTTTTGCTTCTCTGTTCTTGGGGAGTAAAGGGACGAAAGTCCTTGGACTTTCTGTCCAATTTGCAGATTGATGGGGAAGTCGTATGCTTCCCCTCTCTTTATCACTTAATGGGTGGTTAACTCCTTAATGGGGAAGTGGTTAATAAACCATTCCCTCCAAATCCCCATTTAATTAAATGGACCGGGTCGGGTCGGGTTAGTCCGAAATGGACGGATCCGTTTCAATCCAATAATCATATATAACAGAATTCATCACATGTTTTAACCTATTAGCAATAGTTTTAGAGGCAATCTTAAAGATAGCATTGCACAGACTAATGGGCGGAAATGAGAAACCAACTCAAGATTTTTGCACTTAGGGATCAAAACAATAGTAGTGAAATTCCAGTCCTCACAGCAAGAGCCATTATTCAAGAAATCAAGCACGAAACAAGTAACATCATGACCAACAACATGCCAATTGAAATGGATTTTGTAACATTCAGATACTTTTCCGTATTATGAAAAATATTTAATTTGCATGAAGATCTTCTTCCTTCAAAGAAAAAAGAGAATTCAAAGATTTCAATTCAAAAAAGGTTTCTTCTGCCGGGACACGAACTCGGGGCATAAGAAATTGTGCCGAAATTGTTCGACCTGTTTGGATCAATTTTGGTCCAAGTGTTTCGCCTATGAAACGGGCCAAAATTTATCACTTTGGTGTTTGGGCAAAATTCCCACGAAACACGAATTTTAATTAGTGGCCCAAACAACTTGAAATATGCCATATGTGCAGACTGCAGATGTATCATTAATGAGAGCAGAGGTACAGAGGAGAGAGAGAGCTATATTTTTTAATTTCAAAAGCACATATGTAAATAGAATTATAGAACCATTATGTATATTATTATATGCTATAAATTAATCGTTAGATTCATTATGGTTATTACTATCCTTATATATACAAAATTAAATTTCTCTACAGCCTTTTTTTTTTTTAATCGCTAATAGTTATATAAAATCTTCAAGAGTGGCTTAGTTGATGGAGCAAGTGAGCGCGATGTCTTTGACCTGTGTTCGAATCCCCTTGCCAATACTTTTTAGGTCAAGTTCGTCCCACCTGGTTTGCCTAGTACGATTTACATCTGTTATGTGGTTTGCGCCCTATTACATGAGGGCGATGTTTATCTTGTGCACTTTGGTGGCTGCGGGATCCCTTGTTGACAATAAAAAATAGTTATATAAAAATAAAATTTTTATGTATGACTATTTTATTTTGTGAATATTATGTAGAAAAAAGTTATATTTACTAATTAATTATAAACTTAAATTCAATCACTATTAATTAATACATCAATATTACAAAAATATTAGTAGTATCTTAGTTATCATCTCAACCAAAAACCTATCACAATAATACATCTTAATAATTATACTATATTACTATTATATCTCAACACCATAAAAGTCATTGATGTGATATATGTCATCAATTTTTCACCCTCAAACATCAACATCCAAATCCATTCTAAACCATATCTCAACTTTTCAAAATTTACGTTCTATTATTTAATTAATATTTTATCATGTCAATATTCCAACTAGAATTAATTCAAATCGTATTTTAAATATTTTGCCAAAACCACAGATATAATTTTTAAACATCAAAACAGAGCCAAAACCGATCAACGGGGCCTCAGCGTTTGTCATACGGCTATGTTTGTAAATATGGCATTTATGTATTTATATTATTTATAATATGCCTCGTATGGTCAGGACAACCACTCATGTTTGTCTTGATTGAGCAAGGGGCTAATTTAAATAATTGATACATTTTTCTTTTTTTAGTATTTCAGTGTTTTATTTGGTGGTTGGAGAGATTCTTCCAATTTGCGTGAAATTTGAACACAATACTTGAGGGTTTAAATTGTACAAAAAATTGCCGTTGGAATTTGAAATATTCAGAATTTAATTGGATATATGTATAAGTTGGAATGTTGGATATGTATTATGTTCTACGTGAAATGACTAGTGATATTATCAGAGCAATATTTATTGTTTTTAGAGCAATATTAAAAATATTATAAAATATGACGAATTTACCCTTAGTTATTACATTACGGGGAGTACTCAACCGTCAACGCTCTTTTGAGCTTTATTTATTCACATCTTCCCAAATTCTGCCAAATCAATTAATCAAACACAGAGTTTGAAATAAAGCCAACAAGAAAAGGAGATTAAACAAATTAAGGGACCATTCTTAACTGGTTCTCAAGTTCACACTTGTATTGTTGTGTAAATTTTCGTTTTTATGCAAATTTAATAATCACGAAATCATATAAATTTTTAATAACACAATATCATAATTTAACATAAATATAATTTAAAAGAATTGTAAAAACTATTGGTTTGATGAGAGTCACACCACTAGATGCTCGTTTTAAGAAAGTGATTGCCTTCCCTCGTGTAGGTATTGATGGTTGATCACAATCCCAAGATATAACCTAAATGGCATCGCCAAGTCCTCATTTGTGAGCACGTTCACAGGAAGAAAAAGAACCAGACCTTATCTCTAATACCCTTGAACAATATATGAAAATATTTTAGTGGATGCAACTAGTTAGTAAGTGTGTGTTCCTATGAACCTATGACACACCTATATATAGTGTTCATGAGACCTTATTGGTCAAAAACATTTAAAATCATATAATGGCACATTGAGGGGAATTATTGCATTTTATGTCACCATAAATTTTGTCTGTTACAAAAGTTTTAAAACTTCTAAAAATTTCAATAATCCCCCACAAGTTTTAAAACTTTCAAGAAAGCCTACTGATATAAAAGGGCACTAAAATACTGTGCAATGGGTGCATGAGCCTTCTGGCCTTGAGCCTACACTTAGTGTTGATGATTTTCATTTGATGAAACCATAATAGCGCAAGCGCCTTGGATTAGGTCCCTTGGCCAAATTTCAATACATCACACACACAATATTGACATCAGTCTTAGTTCGCGAGTTAGAGCGTTAATGGCCGTGCGCTTGGATATTGATTCTCATGAGAGTTTCTAAGGTCATCTCAAACCCACAGCCACGGCCCATGTCAACTCTCACTTAGGTGAAACCTCCAAGGATATGTGTGACCTATACCCTGCGGAATTCCCGCCTTGATCTCATTAATTGTTAAACCCAACCGTAACATCACACCGTACGGCACTATCACCATAGGGATGGGAAGGAGGGGATCTCCTATAAATTAGTGTTAAATGAGTCACACATTACAGGTTGTTCCTACCCATTGAATCTTCTTTATAGGGGTTCCAATCACAAAGATTGGATTACTCCCGAATGTGACTCCCTTATAGGCTTACACTCATCCCCTCGATGATTTAAGATATAACCTTTATAGCTAATCCTGAGATAAATTTCCACCTCTTTCACATTTTCCTTCAGTTGGTCATGTACGATCTACGTCGCATCAGGACTTCTCAATATTTACCTTTGTCTCATATACGTGGTGCACGTGCCCTTGTTACAAAATCAACTACACAAATAAATTTGTCAATAGATTAACAACATTAATCAATGTTACTAAAACCGGACCGGACCGGCCGGTCCGACCGCGAACTGGAGGTTGGTCCGGTCCGGTTTACCCCTAAAACCACTTGACTCAAAATCCATACTGAACCGGGTTGAACAGGTCCAAAATCGGTGAATCGGCGAACCGGTTTGGACCGGTTCAACCTGATTATGAATTTTCCTTTTTTTTTTCAATTTTTTAATGTTAAAAATAAGCTAAAATTTATTGTAGAAGGTGGGATTTGAACACCTAAACTCTTGCATGAAACATAACTTCTTTACCATTTGAGCTACATCATTTTTGTTGAATTAGTACAAAAATTTATAAATTTTAGAAAACGTGTAGCCAAATTTATTTTTAAATTAGATTATGATAATTAACTCAAATTAACATTTTACACATTATCAATGAAAATTAATACTCAAATAATTTCTATAAGATATTTCTTTCCAATATTATTTTTAGTATAAAGAGTGTCAAATTTTGAAAGTAAAATCGATATATTATGCAAGTTTGATTTTGAATATTAGACTTTTATACATAATCATATTTTAAAATTTATTAATCTCAAAAATTTATAAATTTTAGAAAACGTGTAGCCAAATTTATTTTTAAATTAGATTATGATAATTAACTCAAATTAACATTTTACACATTATCAATGAAAATTAATACTCAAATAATTTCTATAAGATATTTCTTTCCAATATTATTTTTAGTATAAAGAGTGTCAAATTTTGAAAGTAAAATCGATATATTATGCAAGTTTGATTTTGAATATTAGACTTTTATACATAATCATATTTTAAAATTTATTAATCTCTTAGTTTGTTGTATTTTTAACTTACACTTTTAAAATTTTATAAATAAATATAATCATATTATATTTATATGAGCTTACAAATTAGGTATCACATTACCGTTATGATATAAGTTAGATAATTATTATATGATTTAATTTAAATATAATTTAAGATTTTGTATATTTGAAATCAATTGTAGGATAATGTTTAAATTTTATGCATATTACATATACTTTAAAATAAAATATATTTATTGTATCATTATGACGTCATCTGGTCCGACCGGTTCGACTAGTAAAACCAGTGGCCAGCCGGCTCACCGGTTCACTGTCCGGTCCGATTCTGAAAACATTGACATTAATATCACCACTTCCTTTTTTTATTTAGAGATTTACATTTTGCTTCTAGCAAAAATTCAATTCTCCCTTCAATAACAATAGTTTCAATCTGAACTTTCATAAATCTCGAAGGATATTCCTTTCACTAGCTAATTCTGAATATTGACTTTTCAAGTAGTTATGAGATTCATGATGAACCATATAAATTGTCTTAATTAGACAAATAAGTTTCACACAATATAAAAGCAATTTTAATCGGAATTTTGTATAACACATGATAAGATTCACCTATCAATCAACCCCCACATTTCACATTATCATAATAAGATCAAGAAAATTAATTATTTAATACAATAAACAAAGTCAATTCCTTATTTTTACAAATCAAGACAATCCAATATCTGAAATCAATTTGATCAATTTTCAATGGACTATACTTCAAGAGGTCATAGCTCAAAACTTAAATATAAAAGTTCTCAGTGTTGTGATTCGAGAAACACATACCGCAACAATAATGTATATGGCATTTGCGCAGCATTTCGCATTAGGAAGAGGCATTCAAATAGCTAGTAATATATAAATATCCAAATTTAAGAATTGTAACTCTTTCTTTTCATTTTTCCCTTTTCCTTATGTGTTCTTTGGGGGATTCTAGGGTGCCGTTGCGTTAGGTGCCGCATATATTTAGTATGACCCACATCATGTAATATCTATTCCACATTAGGTGGTATTACTACGCAATGTGTATGTATCACATTCTATTGTATAACTCACACATGACATTAATGACTCACATTAGATAGTATTAATGTGACCCCACATCATGTAGTATTTATTCCATACAATGTGTATCACATTATATGGTATAACTCACATGTGACAGTACTGACTCACATTACATAGTATTAACCCCATATATTTAGTATGACCCCACATCATGTAGTATTTATTTCACATTAAGTGGTATTACTACGCAATGTGTATGTATCACATTCTATGATATAACTCACACGTGACAGTAATGACTCACAATACATAGTATTAAATATGACCCCACATTATGTAGTATTTATTCCACAATAGGCAGCATTACCACGCAATGTGTATCACATTCTATAGTATAAATCACATGTGACAGTACGGGCCCACATTTACATTGTATTAATGTGACCTCACATCATGTAGTATTTATTCCACATTAGGTGATATTACCACGCAACGTGTATCATATTCTATGGTATAACTGACGTGTGGCAGTACATGCTCTCATTACATAATATTAATCTCATATATTTAGATGACCCCACATCATGTAGTATTTATTCCACATTAGGTGGTATTATGCAATTTTTCAAAATTTAATATTAATTTTTCAACACAAAGATTATATACTATTTATTATAAAATATTATTGTTACATTCATTTTTTTTTCTCATAGTAATTTATTAGGAAATAATTTACTATATGATGTGGCTAAATATATTGTATAGTATCACTTATTGTGGTATAGTACCACTTATTGTGGTAATATTATGGTTGATAACTTATTTAACAAATAACTAATTAATAACATGTCTTATATCTATTGGTTATAATTAGCGGCACCTAACGCAGCGGCACCTTAGAATTTTCCGTGTTCTTATATGAGAAGCTAACCAATAGAGTTATAATGTAGAAATATAACGAATTTGGTAAGTGAACACTTGAAGCTGAAGATAAATTTATCATACCTTATGTAGTTGCTTTACAGCCTCCAACCAATGTATTGGCCTAATAGGAGCATTCATTTCCACAATTAATGTGTAACTTAAATAACAACTACAAGATTTACAAAAATAAGAAAATAATGGCAATTATTTTTCTTTTTAAAAGCAATCAATTATTGCTAGTAAAGTCCTTGTAAGACAATTTCTCTATCGTTTGAAAATATAATTAAGTTTTGTTTTAATATATTGGAATAACCAATTAAACATAAACATGTAGCTAGGTTTAAAGTTCTTTAGGATTTGAGATGCTAAAACATTTTTTTAATATAAAATAATGTACATTTTTATAATAAGCCGTTTCATGTAACTCCAATAATGTAAGTTAATGAGTTTATATGAAAATCATAACTTTCTGCACCATTGAATCACAAAATATGGTAGCTAGCATGCAATTGATTAAAAAATGAACTAGGTGTATTACTGTTTGAAATATCACTTTACCATTTGAAATACGAAGGGTCATTCATATGTCAAATATTCATTCACTGCAAGCATTCTTTGGATTTGAAGCAACATAAAATCAATTGCTTAAAACAACACACTTAGCTAGGCCAAGTAATTAGATTCAAAGAAATTAAAACAACTTGAATTATAAATCATACCTGACTTCATCGTAGTTTTCAATGAATTTCATAGAGAAAATTTCACTTTTGGTATCATAAGTTACCCTACTTTAAGGTTACAGTACCATAACTTTAAAAACATACACATTTGGTACCACATGTTAACTGTCCTCGACACATTTGGTAATTCTGTCAATTTTTGGTCGTAAAATTCAATTTCAGACGAAAGTGATGGACAATTTGCATAATTAGTCCTATAGTTATAGATTGATGCCAAAGTTTGTCCCACATATTTTCTTCAAAATTAGAAAAAGAAATAATTAAAAAATAAACTTTGATTTATTGAAATTAAATGTATACCTATTTTAAAATAATTAAAGAACTCAAAGTCATTTGAAAATTTTAAAATGAAGTTTTAAACTAAAGAAAATAACATCCAAACTTGTTTGTTAAAATTAAGTAAAGTATTTGTTGAATTATTAAAGAACTTTCTCGGGTTTTTATAAATCCTTATTCGTGGCTTCCATACCACATAGCTCTAGGAACCCCTAAATCAGACTAATCAGTTCAAGTTCGATCATGGTCTCGTTTCGACCATGACACCACTATAAGTGCGACTAAAGTGTCCCTTAGTCGATCGTAAGTTCTTGTTCGTTTTTAGATTATTAAACTATGTACAGAATCTAGAATCTTCATTCTACCAAGAAACTTCCAAGAACCGTAAGCAGCACAGGTGAGCGTTGTATTCATTTGTGTGTTAGTCCGATATGCTAGTAGGTCGAGTCTAAGCATGTAATTAGGTTGTAAATAATTTGAACATCATGTGCTATGCTAGTTACCTCGTGTATGTTACTAATAGGCTGACTTGTATGAATCATTTAGCATATCAACATGATTATCCTAATACATGCTACACCCGAATCTAGATCTACTTAGTTGCGAATATGTTTAGCTAGATATATCTAAATTGCTTTCGGTGAGTTGTTATTGTTGGTAAAATGTTATATTTGTTTGATATGTTATGTTTCCGTTTGTTTTCGATTTTGTGTATATGTTTAGCAAGGGCCGGCAGGATTATCACGGTTACCCAAGGCCTGGCCTTACAATCCAAGTGGGGAGGAACACTTGGGGAGTAAGGATGAACTTTGGCAAAGACATGTCAATGCATTTCAGATAGTAAGGTCGCTCCTTACTCGGTGAGTTTGGATGGACATCAGAATAAGGATGGAGGGTAAGTGGAGAACGGCACCAGCAACTCTTGGTTATTTGAACTCTATGCTTTGATTTTATATATGTGATATAGGCTTAATTCATTTATATGCTCACGATATATATTATGTTGCATCCATGTGTCACACGTACAATGCACCACATCCTCACTAAGTTGGACGAATAACTTATGCGTTTCTTTTATCATTCTTTCAGATGCAGGAGTCTCTAGTTATGATGGTTGAGTCATTGAGTCAGTTTCCGGGATCCAGTCCGTCGTTGAGGGATTGTCCCCTTTTTGTCATATTTGCTTTTGCTAATCTACTACTTTTGTTATCGCCTTGTTTTAAGGATGAATGATGTATTTTGAATATTGTGTTTATCTTTTTCGTAGGCTTGCGGGGTTACCCATATGACCGTATATTTGCCTTTCTCCATATATAACGGAGCTAGTAGGCCTTTGGAATTTTTAATATGAATTTATCGCATGCTTTACATACGTCATCATGTTCAAAAAAAAAAAATTTAGCAACTCTGTTGGGTTATCCCGCGCCGAGCGATCCCGAACTCCGGGTTGGGCCACATAGGACCCGACCCGGAGAGCGGGACGTCACAGAAGGTGAAGGGATCAAAAGATATTCAGCTTGTTTACAACCTAAATTTACACTTCCAAGCCGAATAACTGTTGCTAGGGATTCCATGAAACTTTTTTCTGATGAAAAGAAAAAACTTCGAAGTCTTATTATGTCAGAACGTGTTTGCCTTACTACAGATACACGGACCTCAATCCAAAATATTAATTATGTATGTCTCACTGCACATTGGATTGATAAATATTGGAAGTTGCAATTTTTTTTTTTATGTTTTTGTGTCATTCCTAACCACAAAGGTAAGACAATAGGTAAAATGATTGAAACTTGTCTGTTGGATTGGAGAATAGACAAATTGTTAACTGTCACGGTTGATAATGCCAGCTCCAATGATGGTGCTATCAATTATGTGAAGAAGAACATTAAAGGATGGAAAACTACTGTCTTAGATCATGAGTTTTTGCATGTGAGGTGTTGTGCACATATTTTGAATCTTATTGTGAAGGAATGGTTAAAGCAACAAAATGAATCAGTTCTCATGATTTGAAATGCCATAAGATATGTGCGCTTGTCTCGGACTAGACTTCAAACATTCACAAAATGTGCAGATATAGAGAAGATTTCTAGTAAGAGTCTAGTTTGTCTTGCTATTGAAACTAGGTGGAATTCTACATACTTAATGCTAGAATCCACAACAAAGTTTGAAAAGGCTTTTCAGCGGCTTAAGGAAGATGACTCAAACTATAGGATGTATTTTGCGTTAGGTGATAAAGATAATGATGATGGTGATGGAAATCATATTGTTGATGATGAAGAGAGTTGTGAAAGAGGAAAGGTGAAAGAACGCAAATACACAGGCCCATCTAATGAAGAGGATTGGGATGCTGCTAGATCTTTTATAAAGTTTTTGAAGCTTTTCTATGATGTCACCTTGCAATTTTCTGGTTCTTTGCATGTGACATCTAATATGTTTTTTCAAGAACTTGTGGCTGTCCAAACTAGATTGAAATCCTTGTCTAGACATAGTGATCCTAAAGTATGTTTTATGGCATTGAAAGTGCAGAGAAAGTTCACTAAATATTGGGAAAGCCTTGATACACTCATTCTTTTATTGTGTACGCTGCAACTGTGTTGGATTTGCGCTATAAACTGAGGTTTGAGATATTTTGTCTTAACCAAGGCTACGATAATGACAATAACTTGTCTAGTTTAATGGAAGAGCAAGTGAGGAAAGTATTGATTCGTTTGTGCGAGTATTATCAACATTCCATTCCTCGTCAAAATACTAAAAATATGCCTTCAAGCACAAATCAAACTCACATTAATGTTATGGACATGGATGATGATGTGGATGCATGCAACTCTTTAGCTTTTCAATTTGCAAGACAATTGGTTGAAGATGAAAGTAATGAAGTAAGTCAGAACTTACTAGATATTTGGAAGAAAAATGTGAAAGGATTGTTGAGTCCTTCGATATATTGAGGTGGTGGAAGGAGAACTCCACTAGGTTTCATATCCTCTCTCAATTAGCTAGAGATATTTTGGTTATTCCTGACTCCACTGTGGCATCGGAGTCAGCATTTAATACAAGTGGTTGTATCCTTGATCCATATCGAAGTTCTCTTAATCCTAAAATGGTTGAGGCTCTTGTGTGTTGCCAAAGTTGGTTAAGATCAAAACCAGTCACAATTGACATCCAATTATCAATGAGAGAAGTGTCCATTAAAGAAGTGGAGAAGTATGATGAAATTGTAAAAGGTAAATAACTAAATATATTGTTTCCTTGTTATTTTAATCTTTTCATTTATAAGAACTGGTGGGACTTAGTAAATTTTTCTACCATGAATCTAGACCAAATCCCATCATTTTCCCTAACCCTCCACCAAAGTTTATAGGAAAAGGCAGTAGCAACATCAGACAATCTCCTAATCCCTAGACCACCTTCTAAAGAGGGAAAACAGATATTCTTCTAGGAAGACCAGTGTATCTTCTGACCAATAGTATTACTCCAGAAGAATCTAGCAAAGAGCCTATCAAGCTCAACTAACAGACTAGTGGAAGGAAGGATAACCTGTAAGGTATAAGTGGGGATAGAAGTGAGCACACTTTTCAAGAGAACAAGCTTACCACCAGGGGAGAGGGACTTAGTCTCCCAACCAGTCAGATGAGATCTGATTTTAACCAGTAAGGGATAAAAAAGGGCCATGTTTTTCTTCCCTTTAAACAAAGGGGCACCAAGGTACTATAAATGAAGACTATCCATAATAAAACCAAAAATGGTTTTAATATGTGACATGGATCTCCTATGACAACCCTTCCCAACAATAATCTTACTCTTCTGGGGTTGACAGCCTGACCAGACACCCTAGAGTAGTAATCAAAGAAGTTCATGATATTAGTAATAGCCTTGTATGTGGACTTTGCAAAAATTATGCAATCATCCGCATAGGCCAAGTGAGACACACAAAAACCCCCATTAGTGAAATATTGGATATCAGGATGGTCAAGAAACAACTTATTAAGACCCCTACTCAGAAACTCAGAAGCCAAGATAAACAAAGTGGGAGAAATGGGATCTCCCTGCCTAACCCCTCTCCTAGACTTAAAGAAGCCAGAAGGGTGACCATTAACAAGCACAAATGAGTAAGTATGTTCTACAGTGCATCTAATGAGGGCTATAAAGTGATCAGAAAAACCAAACTTCTTAGACACAACAAACAAAGAAGGCCAGTGAACTCTATCATATGCTTTAGCCATGTCAAGTTTAATAATCATATTACCACCTTTGGCCCTAGGGTGATTAATCTCATGCACAAGTTCTTTTGCCAGCAAAATGTTATCAGCAATAAGTCTATTCTGCATAAAACATGACTGATTCTCAGAAATAATCTTAAGAAGCACACACACAAGCCTATCATTCAAAATCTTTGAAAAAATCTTACAAGAGACATTACAAAGACTAATAGGCCGAAACTTAGACCAGCTAACAACATTCTGTACTTTTGGAAGAAGCACAATTGTTGTAGCAGTGATGCTTTTGGGAAGAGAAGAGACAGAGAAGAAATCTACTACAACATCAACTAGATCCTTCTTGACAATTTCCCAACAGGTTTGATAGAAGTGAGAGTTGAAGCCATCAGGTCCAGCAACACTCTCAAGAGCAATGCTGAAGGCAGCAGCTTTCACTTCATCAAGGGAAAGGGGAGCAGTCAAAGCAACATTATCACATTGATCAAGGACAGAATGTATCAAATCAAGACTATCAACAACAAGATTAGGCTCAACAGTGGACAACATATTTTCAAAGTACTCAGCAGCTGAAGACCTAATGAGATTACAGTCAGTGGCCCAATTCCCATTCCCATCCTTAATTTTATGAATAACAAATTGCCCATTTATTCTCTTAGGAAGATTATGGAAGTACTTAGTATTTCTCTCCCCCTCACCAGCCCATTTAATGTTGGTTTTTTATCTCCAATACTCCTCCTCCATTTTCAAAGAGGGGGTATGGAGAGCATTTAGCCTGTTTAACTCAATCAAGTTCACATCACTAGGATCATCATCAAATCTTTCCTGAGCAGCTTTGACAGCTGTGGTGGAACTATTAAGTCTTTCAAAAATGTTACCAAAAACAGTTTTGTTCCACCACCTCAATCTTTGCTTCATCCTCTGCAACTTAACTTTGAAATTAATAATACCATAAAGATCAGTGTTAACATCCCAACAATTCTTAACCACCTGCAAAAAACCTGAATGAAGGGCCCAGACACTTAAGTATCTGAAGGGTGTAATCATTGGGATATGCTTAAATTGAAATTTTAGTAGCATAGGGGAATGATCTGAAAGCATCATAGGAAGGAAATTAGCAACAATGGAATCAAACATCTCATGCAAAGCAGGATTAGCCAAACACCTATCTAACTTCTGCCAAACAAGGTTTATGTACCAAGTAAACTTGGAGCCAATGGAATCTAAATCAGACAGAGAGGAGTCAAGAAGACAATCAGAAAAGTCCCCTATAGAACTAAGATGAGGTGCATCCCCACCCTTCTTCTCAGAAGGATCTAAGATGATGTTAAATTCCCCCTGCAACAAGCCAAGGTTCACTAGTAAAGTTCCTCCTAAGCCCACCCCACAAATCTCTCCTTTGACTTCTCTGAAGCAATGCATACACACAAGTAAAGAAGACTACTTTAGGGAGAAGGGAAAAAGAAAAAGAAACATGCAAAAATTGAGGATGATCTTCAATAACAGTAACCATGTAACTCCTATCAAAGAACACTCACACCTTATTATTAGAATTGCTATAACACATGATCAAACTTCAAAATCTTCTTAAAATTCATGTCATCCAAAGAAACCATAGGCTCAATAACAACAAGAATCTTAATTTTATTAGCTTTTTTGATTTTCTTAACATTCAACTGGGATTTAGGTTTCCCAATCCCACGCACATTCCAAATCAAGATCATTGAGAAACATAACCATCCTCCCTAGTTCCCCCCTTCTTAACACCTAACCTCCTACTAGACCTCCTAGTACCTCTACCCTACCCATCAGAAACATGCATCCTAGGAAGAACAACCTCATGAACCACATCAATTTCCTGGAGAATTTTGGCCTCAAGGGACTTAGACATAAGAGGTCTAGACTCTGGAGACTCAGTCTCAGAAACATCTTGATCCTCCAGATCAAGATGATCGCTCACATTCAAACCACAAGTGGCCCAGGTGAAGAGAGCACATTAACATTTTCATCAACCTGTGTACGAAGGCAAGATGACGAGGCATTTTGCTACCGTAAGAGAGTCATAGTTACTCCTGCCATTCACCCGCGGTAGGTTGAATTTATTCACTTTGACATTCAGAGCACTGGGCAGAAATCACATTGCATTAGCATCAGCAGGGACCATCGCAATGCGGTTATTAGTGCGACCGGGTGCGGACGGCACTCGGTCCTCTGGATTTTCAAGGGCCATTGGGGGGTGCATTGAACACAACGCCACGTGTGGTGCTCTCTCAATCGTTGGACCCTACCTCCGGCTGAGCCGATTCCAGGTTGGGCAGGCTATTAAACAGAAAAGATAACTCTTCCTGAGGCCCTCGACATCTCTAAACTCCCTAACGTTGACGTCAGTCGCCGCGTCCCAGTTCAGGAATTTTAACTAGATTCCCTTTCAGAGCACGCTGTCACGGACTTGAATCTTTCATGTTTCGTGCGACACCTAGCCCCAAAATGCCCCTCGCGATCGTTCACGCCCTATGTGGAATTGACTAAGTCATCCTAAATCTTGAACAAGTAAGAAAGTGAGAAGTAGAGAAAGTACACAAGAGAACTTGAGAGAAAACTTAGAATGATTTAGTATTCACTTGAACTTGGATGATTACAAATGAAGTAAGAACCCCTATTTATACTTCCACCTCCTTAAATGAATGGTGGTGATAAATCCGATCTAACGATTGAGATTGATCCTCTAGACAATTCTACAACAAGCTACAATAGATCCGCCTGTCTAGGACTCGATCTTGGTACTAGTCCATAACGATCAAAGTCGAATCGTGATCCTATTAGTGAAGCAAATTCAATAAAACAACAACTGGTACCGTAGAGAAGTGGCCATAAACTAGAGAGTCTTGACCAATTTGAAAGATCATTTAATGTAGTTGAAATAACTGAATTTTTGGTTGTTCGATCAAATACAGGAAACTCAATGGAATTCATTACTTTTTCAATCTTTTTCTCCTTTTTCTTTTTTATTGTCTGAATATTCCGGAGCTAAGACCATTCCAATGCTCCCTTTCGCCATGCATAAACTAAACCAACAATCAAGATAAGCACGAAAATTAAAGCTTCTATAAATGCGGATACACCCAATATATCAAAACTCATTGCCCATGGATAAAGAAAGACCGTTTCAACATAAAAAACAACAAAAACTAGAGCAACTAATTTTATTTTCGGATTAATTAAATTCATAAAAAAATTTAATTGAAATTATTTTATTTTATTTTCCCAAATTATGAATTATTTTATTTTTAGTTAAAGTAGGCTTGAAATTAATTTTTTTGAAAATTATTATTTTTCATAATCATACACGGAAAATAATTTAATATTATTTAATTTAATTTCATTTTAAAATTAATTAGATTTCGGAAAATTCTTTTATTTTATTTAACCCGCTTTTCTTCTCAAATTTATTTAAGTAATATATTTATTTTCAAAATATATTTATTATTTAAGTTAAATAAACATTTTATTTTACTGAAAAATGGGTTTATTATTTATTTTTCAGAAAATAATTATTTATTTTTTTATTTTATTTTTGAAATTATTCATTATTTTTCTTTTTTCAGAATTTAATGTTAAATAATTATTAAAATTAATTTCAATATTTACAATTTTAATTTCAGAATTTATTTATTAATTTTAAAATTATTTTTAAGTTTATTTAATTTTCTAAGTTTAATATTTAAACATAATTGAGAAATTATTTTAATTATATTTCATCTTATTTTCACAAATAACTTTCATATTTTCTAAAAATACTTATCGTTAACTATATCCTTTTGCAAATATTATTAAATATACTTCAAACCCTTTTCATTTAAATAAGTTTATTTAAATAATTCTTCTATTTTCAAAAATATATAATATTTTTCAAAATATATACTTAAAAATTATTATTACAGTTTTCAAATTTATTTTGTAATTTAATTAGGTATTATGTATTATTATTATATTTCAGAAATAATTTATTCATTTATTAATTCTTTTTTTTTTTAGTAAGAGTTGTGGACTGTTGCTTAATTGGGTCTGTTACTTAACCTGGCCGCTGCACAGTGGCCGGAGTTTGTTGCCGGAGGTGGTGTGGCTCCGGCCACCTCACCAAATATACATAAATACCCCCTCTATTTTTCAGATTCTTAAAAAATAGCCCCAAATAAAAGATGAAAATCTTTTTAAAACCCAAAAACATTCACAAATTTTAAATCTTTCATGAAAATTTTATAGATCTATAATGTAACATATTCTTTTGTAATTTTACACATGTTATCTTTGGGAATAACATACTTTTGTTTTAAAAAATTCAAAAAATATTATTTCATGGAGAAAACATAGATCTATTATAAACCTCAACAAAATCAACTATCAAATTACATGTAAATGTAAAACTATTTTTAAACCCAAATTACAATCATCATTTAATCTGAAATTTAAAGTTATTATATGAACTAAAGTTTTAAAGTTTTCTCCCAAAAATAAAACTACACTTATAAGAGAATTTTGAGGTTACCAAAACTCCTTGCGGGTGGTTTCGGTGGTGGGTGGGTGGCAGTCCGGCGGTGGCAAAATGGCAGCGGTTGTGGTGGTCCAGTTGCGGTGCTACGGCAGCGGTGGTGAGGCAGTACGAGTGGTGGATTCTCCTTCCACTTACTTTTCCTCCTCCCACTTAGTTCATTTTCTCTCAGACTTGAACTCTTCATCTCCTCTCACCCTCTCTCTCTATAATCTTATCTCAAACTATGGATACTAAAGTGCAAATGGGTGAAGGGAAATCTGAAAATGAGAATAGAAAGGTGTTTATATACACCTTAAGAAAGTAGAAAGACATAATTAGTCTTCAAAAACTACCCAATGCATGTCCACCTTGGGTATAGAATGGCATGCTTGGCGCCACCCTAGGAAAGTTATAAAGGCTCTCCTATCAGCTGCAATCATATGGGCGGAATTTGCACTTTGCCCCTTGATATTTTGGTAAAGTGCATTTTTGCCCTAAAAATTATTTATTTTGCACAATTAAGTTCAAATATTTTTCAAAAGAGTTATACTATTATTTTAAAGTATTTTTGTGTTTCTAAACCATTTCAAAGTTAATAAGGACATAGGAGATAGCTAAATTGTACATTTTAACCCAAAGTAACACTTGATTTTGAAAAATAAGATATATTGGATTAAATATTCAATAAAATACAATTGAATGTCCGAAATTTACACCTTCCACAATTTTAAAAGGATGCTCATCTAGAACAATCATTTCAACTAATTTCATCCAACATTTCATAAGAATAGCTCACAGTTTTAAGAGTAACACAACCATTACTATTGCCCTCTTCTTTAGTCTCAAAAGCAAGTATTTTTGCTTTCCATCAACAAGCCTATAAGGATGTCGCTTGCACTGAATTTCCAAATGGTTTATTAAGTTACCTGTGCCATGTACTTTTGAAGGAGCTGCATAATCACGACCACAATACTTACAAACTGCCCTTCGGTCTTCATTCTCCCCGATCATATCAAAATGTCCCATACCCAAGAGTTTTTCCTGCTTTCAATCCCAGGACCTTGTGTGTTTTGCTCCTTGGGTGGAATCACTTTATTTATCTCGGTACCTTGTGTGTCTTGTTCCTTAGGAGGAATCACTTTATTTTTTGTGGTTCTTTTCCTTTTCCGAGAAGTAGCAGGCTCCCAACGGATTGGTCCAGAAGGTGGTTTGGCTACTGATTTAGGTTCATATATGCTTTGTTGCTCAACAGTGAAATTAATGTTCTGAGTTTTGTGTGTTTCAACAATATTACTTCTGTCGTCCATCTATAAAGTTAAATCCACACATAAAGAATACAAAATAAGAAATAGTCGAACTACTATATAACTATGATTTATTAATCAAGTTTACAAAATAAATTTCATTAAAAAAATGTAAAAAAATCATTGTGGATTTATTTTATGTTTATTTCACTTTCATATTAAATTTTCAGTATAGGTGGGTTTTAACTATAAAAACCCGATACCCGATACCAGATCATTCGGGTGTCCGAATTTTCAACCGTTGATGAATATTATAACTTTAAAATCGGCGGGGTAACAGGTGGATCGGGTCTGGTCGGGTCTGGCGGGTATATGTTCACCCCTATCGGACAACATGGTTCATTAAATAAACCTGACAGATTCGTACAACAACAAAGACTAAATAGTGCAGAGCTGCGTGCATCATTTATAGTCTTTTGAATTCAGTAGAAAGAGATAAGGGTATTCCTAGAATTGTGGGATCTTTCAACGGCTAGAATTGCAAGTCTCCCTATAAATATCATTCAATTTAAAGTGAAGAACTCAACCCGAGAACAATCAAAGCAATCAAGTGAAAGCATTCATATTCAATCTGTCCAAACCACTAAGTTGTTCTAAGAGACCAGTTTAAAAGAGTTGAAGAAAAACTTGAGGAGTTTTGAGAGCAACCGAGAGTTGTTTTGTGAGTTTATATCTGAGAGATTTAAACTTCTTTCGTGAGCTAAGAGCTTAGAGAATTTCCAAATGAAATTTTTCTATTTACATTCGTGTAAAGGTTCTTCCTGAGCTTAGAATTTGTAAAAGCCAAGTGTTGTATTGAACTGAGAGTTTAGTGCATTGTATTCCAACATATTAAGGAAGAAGAGTGGATTAGTGGGATTACACCACCCTTGAACCACTATAAATTATGTGTTCTTTAAATTTCTGCATTTACGTTTGCATTCCATATGAACGGACTAGTCATCTGTTAGGTTTGATTTTAAGGACTTAAAAGAATTTTGAAAGAAGTGAAACTATTTTGTGTTAACGAAATATTGTTCAAGTAAAACGTTTGATTAAAACTCCTTTTATTCCTCTGCATACTCACAAACTCTGATTTGATTAACTGTTTTGTACTAATTGAACTAAGAACATCAAATTAGTTATTCATCTATCAGCCAAGTGTGGATAGTTGAGTGATTACCCATCTATTTAAAGAACATCAGAGTACACTGCACATCTGAAGTTTTATTTTGTGAAAGATTTGAAAAATTTTAAAATACCCCCTCTAGACCCTTTTGATCACTTAGGACCAACATGATTTATCAGTCTTCCACTCTCGAGCTCCTTTTAAAGAATTCGTTGATAAACGTATACTTGCTTCATACCTACTTTGGGTCTCAATCCGTTGAGTTTGTAGTGAATTGCATGAATTCATCTTCATTCATTTGTGATCACATTGTAATCGGTTGATCGTATTGAAATCTCATTTCTACATCGAAACTCCCATATAGAATGTTGTTTCCATCAAAATTGTTGAATCGTATTTGATATATCATCTCTAAATCAAATCTCTCATCGAAACAGTTATTTTTATTGAGATCAAATGATCATATTTGAAATCTCACTTCTAGTTTCAATTTGATTTGTAATCACATTGTATTGTAATTGATCGAGTCATATTTGAAATCTCACTCTACATTGAAACTTCATTATATTGATTATCCTTGTTCATTTGAGATTCCTAAAATGACAAAATATTATAATCTTGGAACTTATCGGTAATTGTTAAATGATTGATCGATCCACAGGGGACGCCCTTCAGTAATTATATCAATGGGCCCGGGGTTGAACAAATCGCAACCTTTCAGCATTCTCCCGCGGCCTCGGGACGTCATAGCTCCCGCAGCCACGGGGCTAGGCAGAGAGTTCCCGTGGCCGCGAGACCTTAGGGCTCCTGCTGCCGCGGGAGTCTGGTCCTGCTTTTCCATACTTCCTTGCGAGTAGCATATCTTCTAACTCCGAACTCCGATTGCGGATCCAAGAACTCCATAGCGTAGCTAACTTCCTCCTCTACATCATACTAAAATTTCAGCTTCATTGGAACATTTATCAAATATTTATGCTTGTTGAAGTGAACAGCTATCTACGACTATTGCACCACTTGCTCCGAATTTTTCTCCTTTTGATCGGCATCCTTCGGGTTCTCCTTCGGTCATTGCGCTCTTATTCTTAGGTCCTACAAAAGCCATGGAAAGCACGGAAATCAATGACACAACAACGAAAACACGACACAAAGAACAAACGACACGAAGAAACACAAAAGAAGAAAAAACACCCAAAAACACATGACACCTTAAAGACAAACAATAATTTTGAGCTTGAGAGTGCTATAATGTCGTTTTCACGTCATTATCATCTCCTATTGTTAATTGAATTCACATGCTTTCTGAGCCTAATTTATGTAGTTTCTGAGAATGTTGGGATTGATTCGAGTCATTTTAGGTAGTTTTGCATATCATGGACGAATTGGTTTGATATTAGATAGTTTTGATATTTTACTCTAGATGTGCAGGCTCTTAGGTGAATTTCTAAAGCAGTGAAGATTCCCTGACTGTGTGGAATAAGAACGAGCAAATAAGGAGTCAAGGAGATGATTTGGAGCAAAGAAAATTCAAGGAAAGATTCAAAGAAGTCAAGTAGTGCAAGAACAATGAAGAAATAATTTACCAGAGATATTACTACTTATAATAAGGATCACACCACTTTCATGGAAGATAATCCAATGAATCTGAATTTTGGATATGTTATATAGGAGTGAGTTATCTACGTTACTGACTTTACGGATCCGAATTTGGAGACCGAATGATAAATATATGTCAGTCGCAATAATGTCGCGCAGACCACCGGCACTGCCATTTTTCATGACCGCCGCGACGGAATTCTTGGGCAGTGAGTTTCCGCCACCGCCACTTTTATGATCGCCGCAGCGGTCATGCCCTGAACAATCCAAAAATTTGCATTTTTGCTGAATTTGAGTTGTAAACTTCCCCCAATATCTTAACCTAAATGAACCTCCCAAACACTTTCCTATACAATTTCCACCTCTTTAAACACCTATAAAAGGTCTTTATGGCACACATCAAAAGACACAACCTTTTACCACCACTCTTCATCACTTTTAGAGAAACACCAGAGAGAGAGAGATTTTAGTGAAATCCCAAGTACGTTGGAGGAAGTTATGTGGACAATCAAAGACGGACATAAGCCTTTCTGAAGTCTGACAAACTGAAGAAGGCGTAGTTGCAGATCTATTTTGTCAGGGAGTTTTACATCATAGTTATAGTACTTTTCCGATTTGCCTATGAATATGAAGTTAAGTATCTTTACAATTATGTTTGTTTATCTTTCCATTATGACTAGTTAAATCTAGTCATTAGGGCTAGGGAATTATTGAACTATGTATTGGATTATTACCTTTAAGTTTATATGGATATTTATGTTTGGCGTAACATGTATGATTCCTTAAACTTGTCACGTCTATGCAGTTTATGCATGAATAACCACCGTCACCATATCTGGTGTAGGATTAGATATGTGTAGGTTATTGTTACTGTTTGTGGATTACAATGTAATCGCTTGAGGACTAGGTACGGTCTGGATAGATTTATTCGACGATCCTGTACACCTTTAGGTGGATTTAGTAATCCTTAGTTCTATCTATCAGGAAGATGCATTAGTGCAGTAGTACGTGTAGCGACTTGGAGTGTTTTGACTAAGATTAGGTTGTAATTCGCTTAGCGGGGTAACATATTAATTGAATCCATGGGTAACATAATAATTAGGTTAAATGCATATAATCAAGTTAGTAATTTAATCATAGTGAAGTAAAACCCTATGCCTTCAACTACTGCTATAATCTCTCGATTCTCTGCTCTTGGTTAGTTAGTTAGTTTAGTTAATCGTTTAATCAATTGCTCTTGCATCCTTTGTTTAGTTAATTGCTTTGAAACAACAATCATCTATGTTACTTGTTTACTTGCACTCTTGATGCGTTAATTCGACTTAAGATAGGAATAAGAATTAGTGATTTTTTTAGTCAAGTCCATATGGGTATGATATCCGATCTTAAGATCACTTTTTTATTTATCGACACATGCACTTGCGTAAATTGTCTTAGCGTAGTTACGAAGGCAACATCTCCTCGAAAGTACCCAATTAGATTAAGCGCTCACCCCCCCCCCCCCCCCCCCCCCCCCCCCCCCCGCACACACACAGTTGGAGGTTTCCTTTGTCGAGGTTGAATCGGCATGCGCCCGGACATGCCTAAACGTTATCGCAAGGTAGCGCCCTGATTTTGGAGGCATAAGGTGATATTGAGCCGAGAAGTCGAGAGGAAAAAAAAATGGAATGATTTGTTACTTGTTCGATATCGTTCCATATCTAAACCAATTCATGTTTTTCTTCTCAAATGATTATTTTTTTTTCAGCCTTTCAGATCTTCAAATTGTTGTATCATAAGTTATTCACCTTATTTCTTGATGTTCAATCGTTCAACTTTTATTCTTGATATTTACATCTTAATTTGGAATCGTTTGTTCATTAAATAGCAAAAATTGTATACTTGTCTCTAATGATTGAATTGATAAAGACAATTGAGTTAATTTCCTATTGTTTTCACTATCTTTAGTCTTAATTGATTCAAGTGCTTCTTTTACAAGAAGCTCACTAAGTCAACAAGACTTATTCCTTTTATTTTTTATTTTTTTTCTCCTTTTTCTCATAGACGGGTTTATAGTTGGAGTGAATGACTAATGGATCCATGGAATATCACATTCATCTGGTCATAGATCATCTCTCTTAATTATTGAAGGAATAATGAAAATTTTATTATTCAGATCATATAATAAGGTAAGTATATAGTAGCCGAAAACTAAAATAACATCATAAGCACTATATACATGTCTTCTTTTATCATAATAATAATTATGTTATTCCAAGAAAATTCATTAATAATGTCTAGCTTAAACAGTCCAAAACTTTAATGAAACTTCAAATTAAGCAGCAATTAGAATGCTAATTAAACTTAATTAAGTCATGGAGATTTGCCACCTCCTCCTTTCTTCCCTCTAGGATCATGCTTGGGATTATGAGTTGCATAGTCATAATCCAACACCGCGTCCAATCCCATAAGCTTTCTTGAATTTTTTAGGACATTTCCCTGTTATAAACATTAATCCAACACTAAAATAATTGTACAATTTGTTTCAAAATGTTATTGTAAAATAACAAAAATAAAACCTTATAGTTAGATATCTTCTGATGTTACCTAAAAGATTGCATATTTAGTGTCACATCATTGATCTCTATCATTTGAACCAAAAAATGTAAAATATATTAAGGACGGATACAACCCATTGTTGGGGGCCCGGCCACCACAAGAATTTTGAAAATTTAATTTAGTATTAATATTATACATTATTGAGCCACTTATCCAATTTCAAGTTTCACAAATTTTCTTTTCTTGTATCAATCGGTCCAATAAATCCAATATGAAATAAAATTGTGTTGTGTATCTTTTCACGCTAAATTGTTAATTACACATATTTTGAATAGTTTTATCTTGATTATTTTTCTCTTTGTAACAAAAAAATAAAAATAAATAATTAAACCTCCGTAGACTCAATTTAAAAGAAAATAACTTTTATGAGCTATATCTACAATTGAAGAGTTTAAGGATTGATTAACTATATGTTAGCTCTTCCTGTACCATCACAACAATTGAGCGATCATTTCAGCAATGAATTTTGGTGAAACATATGCTTAGAAACAAAATGAAAGATCAATACCTTACAAAATGTATGATTATTTACACAAAATAAAATTTGTTGAGGATTTTATGATATGAAGAATGTCGTGGATAATTTATTCATTAAATTATTTAGCATTTTATACCCAGTATAGTTCTCGTTGATAATTTGTTCTTATGCAAAAAAAAAATTTATCATTGTAAAATAGTTTCAGCGATGACTAATGCCCTCCGGAACCTCCGATCCTGGATTCATCTCTGACCAGAAGTGCGGGTATAAATAAGTTGGGACCAAAAGTACAATTTTGAAGTATGGAACCAAAAGTGATGAAGATGCAGTATTATCAGACTAAAAATACAATTTATGTTTGGTTATTGTTATTGCAAAAGAACATGTTATGTTATATATATTAATTACCTCTTGAAGCAAAAGGACAGGGTTTAAATCAAGGCCAGAGCCCTCAATTATGCCTAAAAATGGGATCAAAGAACTAAAATTAGTTTTTTTAATTTTTTAATAAAATGTACTAATAAATGCAAATTTGAGAATTACTCACCTGTATATTGACACATAAATATCAAGATATAAACTAGAATAGAAGCTTTTGTTCTTGGATTCATGGCTGTTTTGATATATGTATTTAGCCTTATTTGAATTTAAACCATGGGATTTGATATTTAAAGGGAGAATGGGGAGCTTTTATAAGAAGAAGTGGCCATGAAAGGTGATGCTTCTATTGCAACCCACCCACCCAATACCTCATAAAAATGATATGATGAAATACATTACTAAAATATAAGTCAACTTCACAATATGTACATGTTACATCAAAATAGAAGCTAAATAGTACACATGCATGTGGACATGAATTTTGTTTAAGTCCACCTTTGCATGGCTCAAAACACTTGCAATTTTCAGCTTGTAATGTGATTTGCGAGTTATAATGTGAGGGCGATATTTACCTTGTACATTTCGGTGACTACGGGTTCACTTGTTAACAAAAAAAAAAAAACACTTGCAATTTTTCAGCTTGGCTATTAATTTTCACTTTTCACCACTCACCTTTTTATAAGGAGAGAATTGCATATTTGGTACCGAACTTTATGTCAATTTCTACTTTTGGTACCTAATAAATGCAGGTCAACACATTTTATGCCATAATTTAACAAATAGTTCCACATTTGGTACCGCCGTTAACTAAAATTTGAAAATCATCGTCAAATTGGTGACGTGACCGTTAAGTCAATTTTAATTATTGCAAAATCAATGTCATAACTTATACTAGCTGACAATTATAGTATAAATTATGACACTAATTTTTGCAACGGACTTAACGGCCACATCACCAATTTGACGGTAATTTTTAAATTTAGTTAATGACGGTACCAAATATAGAATAATTTGTTAAACAATGGTATCAAATGTGTTGACATGCATTTATTTGGTACTAAAAATAGAAACTGACATAAAATTCGGTAAAAAAAATACAATTCTCACTTTTTATAAGACATCCTGCTTTTCGGTCAATTTTTCTTGTCTGCACTCAATAGTTGTGCCCAACAATTAAATAGAAAAATCACACTAAAAGATTGCAAAAATTAGGTGTGTTATGATGCACACTAGAGTACTATTGTATGTGGGAGTTCAAATTTTTAATTTAATCTTTCAAAAATTTAAAGTAACAACTTTGTAGACAGAAACATATTAGATAATTATGTAACGGAGGATTTCAGGTTGACTAAGATAAATATTAATGGAAAATTCATATATCGTCGTGAAGAGACTCAAATCAACTTTTTTTCTTATAAAAATAGAAATTTCAAGTCGTCGCTCTTAATAAAATATTTGTCCCTACCAATGTGCAATTGTTTTGTAGTGAAAATATATGCCCCAATACTATGGTAATTGTACCGGCAAAAAATCATTTTTCATACTATAGACTGAGCATATTTCACTTTTCATATCAAACTCACAAAGAACGTATCAATTCTCTGACATACGTTATAAAGTGATATTTCCGTTAGTTTTATTGATGGAATTGCCACGTGACCGTTAAAATTTACACTACTAATATTTTTTATAATATTAAGATTAATAAAAATATTAAACTTTGACGATTTTGCAATTGACTCCTGCATTTTGGCGATTTTACGAATTGACCCATGTCTCCTTCCACATGCACGGCCACCGTCCTCTGGTAGTTGATAGCCAGGAATAGGAGAGGGGTTTTGTTCGCCTCTTCACCGCAAACACATACGTATAATAAATTTCTTATTAAATTGAGTGACTCGTTCAATTTTTGCGTTTAAAAATCGAAATCGCGAACACTACAAGAAAAACAGGATTTTCCGACGGATTTCAAGCAAAATCGGAAAAAGTGGCGTCGGAAAATTTCCGACGGATTTTCCGATGGATTTTCCGACGGACAAAATCCACAAGGTGAGTTAAAAAAAAAAGGAATTAAACTTGATGCACAAGGTGAGTTAGGAATCATGAATTCGTTTAATCATGCTTGGCCATTGTGAACGATATTGGATTCATTTCATGAATACTATGAAATGAACCTAAGATTTTTTAACTATTAAAACTTTTAGTGCAATTTGACTTGTCAATTTTACCAAATTCCATCTTTAAACCATGGTGCTTCTGATCCTCATATTTTGCTTTCTTCATTTTGATGAATCAATTTTGGACGAGACAGAAATGGACATTGGCCTACCAAAGAAATCAATGTGAATGAATAGTTATCCTTTTAAAGGGTTGAATTTTTTCGAGAGACAATAGTGGTGGCACTATCAAAAGGTAGACATGTACACAACATGACAACATAAATTGGAGGGTTATTTGTAAGAATATTATTATGTGTTCGTTCTAATAATGTACATTTCTTTTGTTATATTTATTGACGGATACTCGTCCTATTAATAGAAAAATAGCTAACCCTTAACACATGCATGTTAGTGAGGAAATTGCACTTTTCATATCAAACTTTTATCTATTTTATACATTTGGTATTATGATTTTTGGAAAAAATACATTTAATACCATGACTTTAACCCCTCGAGACATTTTCTTTCTCTCTCCGTCAATTTTTGGACAAAAATTGCCGTTAAGTCACCAAACATGCTTATGTGCCCAATATCATATCTGAAAATTATTGTGGCATGATTCCTTGTAGATTGTGAGTTATGATTTAATTTTGATTAATATCCCGAAACTTTGTTAATTTTCTATCGATTGTTTATTGTGTTTCATAAACTGAAACTTATACTGTTAGAAAGCTCGTCAAGAGCTTTTCAGTCATATAAAGAACACGAAATTTGACCTTGTAACGAAGGAGTTATGGCGGTTTCCGTAAAAAAATTGACGGAGAATGGAAATGTGTCAAATGGGTGAAATCATGGTATTAAATGTATTTTTTCGAAAAGCATGATACCAAATATATAAAGTAGTTAATGTTTGGTATAAAAAGTGCAATTCCCTCAAAATACAATGAATTATGTAATTACTCCCAATTCATTATTGTATAGACTTTAGTTGAGAGAGAATTAATAGATAATATTTTGACTCCATTTTGGAAAGGAAAAAAAAATAGACAAATGATAATTTATTTATTTCTAGCTAAAAAACAAATACTATATGAATAAATTGCATTCACAACACATTATAGACATTTTAAAGGTTATTCACGAGAAATAAAATGAAACGTTGGTTGTGGTTAATCGTGCATACGTGATACGTAATAGTAGAGGGCTCTCATTACTACATTTACATGAACACGATGAGATTTATGCTAATTAAGATAACATATGGTTGCCTTTAATAATAAAATAAGTGCAGGTTGTGTTTTGTAATAAAATCCAAATAGACACTAAAAATTACCCTAAAAAATATTTGTCACATGATATGATTTTGTATAATATTTTATGATAATAGTAGATTAATAGTAAGGTTAAATGAATCTAATGAATTGAACTTAAAAGGTGTTTTGTGTCAAATATTTAATTAAATAATATAAGGATTCTATGCAATAAGCATTACAAATGAGAGTTATTTTTCTTAAGATGATAGGTGGTTCGTACATTTTACCTATTAATATTATCAACGAGTGACTAGTGAAAATTACTAGTCTGCACAATGAGGTGAACTCAAATTTAAATATTTACCAAAATATTTTTCACTTAATGTGTAACGCATATCGAAGGAAATTAAGTTCGGCGTATCATGACCTTAATACCTTTTGAAAACCAAAAAGAAATATACTAAAATGAGTATAATCTTGTGTTGATGGGAGACTAAATGAATGTTGTGATGATGGTTTTTCTTTTCAACGTTTAATGAAATTACATGAGTAAACCCTCTTTTGGCTTTTCTTTTCCGACAAGGTTTTGAGGTTGTTGGATTACACAAAAACAGTTGTCTATTATTCATCATACAATTAAAAGACCAACATAATAACGTATCATTGTTTTTGTTTTGCAATTGATTATGTTTCACATTTTCGACATCTTCATGTGGCTTAGATAGAGCTAACAACAAATCATCTCATATGTTATTCTTAAAAGACAGTTTACCCTTGTAAAAATAAAAGGACAAAATACCCTCTATATTTTTGTAAGATAAGCACACTGTCTCACTCTTTATTTTTAGATATTCACATGGGGTAAAGTTCTCGTTAGCAATATCACAGGGGGTAACATATCCATTAGTCAATATCACAGGGGGTAAAATGCTCATTCACGCATTACCCTTGTAAAAATAAAAGGACAAAATACCCTCTATATTTTTGTAAGATAAGCACACTGTCTCACTCTTTATTTTTAGATATTCACATGGGGTAAAGTTCTCGTTAGCAATTTCACAGGGGGTAAAATATCCATTAGTCAATATCACAGGGGGTAAAATGCTCATTCACGCATATCATATGGAGAAAGTGGATGAAGTATGTTTTCAAGGCAGGTTAAATTTGTCATTTTTTCACATCAAAATGAAGTCTCAGTCGCATTATAGAGAGCATGTGAAACAGCTTAACGAGAAATGGATAAATAGTTCATTATTATACATCACATGAGGATAATAAGGAGATAATTGCATTTTTTGTACCGAGTTTTATGTCAATTTTTACTTTTGATACCAAATAAAGACAGATCAACATATTTGGTACCATAATTTAACAAATCATTTCATATTTGGTACTGCCATTAACTAAATTTGAAAATCATTGTCGAATTGGTGACGTGGTTGTTACGTCAGTTTCAATTATTACAAAATTGGGGGTTTTTTGCACTTTGCACCCCCGAAACATGGGAAATATGCACTTTGCACCCCCAAAACTTAGATTTAGCACTTTGCACCCTCAAAATATGAAAAATGCAGCACTTTGCACCCTCTTTTATTTTCAGGCAAAAACTCATCGGCAAAATCGGTAATTCAATTATAAATCTTTGGCACTTTGCACCCCCGAAATAAAATTAGCACTTAACACCCTCGAATTAAGAATAAATCAGCAACTTGCACCCCCGAAACACAATAAATGGGCACTTTGCACCACGAAACACAATATTAAAACTTAACACCCTCAAATAAAAAATAAAAAATACTCAAGCCCTTCGTTTTATCCGACAAAGTTTACTTGTACTTTATTTAGTTATTTATGGATATGTATATTGATGAAAAGAAAGATGGGGAGAGAAATGAGTATTTTAATATTTATAATTGTATTTTACAAAATTTAAGGAAAAAAAATTAATTACCTATTTTGCCTTAGATTTTTTTCACCCTGATGGTCAACTTAGCCGAATTAAACGAGGGGTTTGAGTTTTTTTTTATTTGAGGGAGTTAAGTGTTAATTTTTTGTTTCGGGGTGCAAAGTGTCTATTTATTGTGTTTCGGGGGTGCAAGTTGCTGATTTGTTCTTAATTATACGGTGTTAAGTGCTAATTTTGTTTCGGGGGTGTAAATTGCCAATTTTTTAAGTTTTGGGGGTGCAAAGTGCCAAAGATCTATAATTGGAATCATCGATTTTGCCTATGAGTTTTTGCCTAAAAATAAAAGAGGGTGCAAAGTGCTGCATTTTTCATATTTCGAGGGTGCAAAGTGTTAAATCTAAGTTTCGGGGGTGCAAAGTGCCTATTTCTCATGTTTCGGGGGTGCAAAGTGCAAAAAACCCCAAAATTGGTTGGTGCCATAACTTATACTAGCTGACAATTCTACCGACATGTTATTTTGTCATCCCGAAATGTTATAGGGTAAAACTATTAGCTAGTATAAGTTATGTCACTAATTTTGGAATAATTAAAACTGACTTAACAGCCGTGTCACCAATTTGACGGTGATTTTAAAATTTAGTTAACGTTGATACCAAATGAGAAAAGATTTGTAAAATTATGGTACCGAATGTGTTGAATTGTATTTGTTTGGTACCAAAAATATAAATTGACATAAAGTTCAGTATCGAAAATGCAATTCTCTCGAGTAATATATCTAGTTTTATGTCACATAAGGTTAAAGTGTTCCATTACGCACGCACGTGTAACTTGCCAAAAATGAAAATAAATAGAAAAATGAGTGTTCGATGTTGAATTTGACATGAAAAAATATCTTGATATTTACTGATTGCTACATAAATGAGTATGAATCATGTAAAAAATGGGTACCGTGAAATGTGAGTGCTACAAGAATGAACTGTGAAGCTGAGAAGATGGGTGCAAAAAGACAACAATTAATGTTTCAATCGTTAAAAAGAGTGCACTGAATAGCAGTTGAGGTCACTAAACCACTGTTCAATTGACACACACTGTTAGTTTGGAATGCCGATCAGAAAATTATTATTCTTATTTGCTTTTATTTTTGTGAAAAAATTGAACATTTTCTTGATAATTAGGACCAACATTATAATCCTAATTTATTTATTTTTTGGCCAAATGAGGTCATAGCACGTTGCTAAGAATGAGGCACTAAGAATCAAGAGGCTCTGAATTCAACTCTCATTAATGTAGATTATTCTCCTAGTTTAATACTAATATTTTGTGATTGATTTTCTTTTTAATTTAACTGTAGTTGAATAGATTTATGATTTAGTAATATTAATGTAATGATCGTTTATAAAAAAAAAAAGCTTATTTTACTTAAGAAAAGAGGTGGAGATATGGTTCTTTGTGTACAGGTTGGGCAGGTCCCAATCTGAGCCGAAACGTGAGGTTTTAGGTTGAGAATTGTACAAACCCAAACATTAAATGAAACTTGACATAATTTGAATGAACTCAAATTGAATTAAATCATTTTCAAAATAGCCCTTATAGTCACTAGAAAATTAAATAATTAGATAATTAGTAAGTGTTCAATCGATGAGCGTGAAAGTAAAATTACCTAATTCTCAGATTAGTTAGAAATCAAAATTATTATCCATGTGCGTAAAAGCTAACACGTACAAGTCGGTATAAGAAAAATGAATAAATATATATAATGTCATTAACAAATTCGAGCCAAGTCTCGAATATCTTAGTTTGATAATCCAAATGTAGCTTAGTAGCTATGAACAAATTTTCTATATTTTTCCCCACAAAAAACGCCAGAAACAACCGAAGCTTAAAACTTTTGGTACTTCGCATCCTATAAATATAATTCATTTAACATTTTGCACCCTAATTTGTGTTTTGGTGAGAAGATTTTGTTGGTGGAAGGGTCGAATAGTCCTTTTCGAATATGTTTGGAACTTTGCACCCCATTAAATATTGATTTTGGCACTATATACTCTGAAAATATAAACTTTTTGCACTTTCCACCTAGACTTAAAAAATTTGGCACACCTTGCAATTTTGGTACCATTGGAAACAAAAATACAAATAAAAACAATGTAGGGTTCTTTTGATAATTAGGCTTTTTGCATTTCTCGCGGTAATTTTATTGTGCTTATTGTGTGACTCGATCGGTTGTTATTCAGGAGTGGAGTACATTTGTATCTGATCGAATTTTTGAAAATCTGTCTCCGGATGAACAAAAACTATGGCACTCTCATGCCTACGAGGTTAATTTAATGTTTGATTCATGCATCTTAATTTAAATTTGGGTAAATTACAAATACACCATAAGGTAATTAAGATCTAATTAATTCAAAATTTGACACCACGACTTAAGTTATCGTAGCAACTTTCATACAAAACCAAATTTTCTTCGGAGTTATGGCAATTTACCCCCCTATGAAATGTATAATATTCAATTTATCCCCTATAAAAAATTTAAAGAAGCAATTTACCTCTTTCAGTCGAATAGTGTAACTCACTTGCCGAAATTGAGAGTGGACATGAAAAGTATTTTGTAACATATGGCTGTAAATTGCCATATTTATCATTACACAGGGGGTAAATTGCCACATTTATCATAACGCGGATGGGGGGGGGGGGGGGTAGTGTGAAACTTTTATAAAATTACAGGGATGTAAAGTGCTCTTTTTAAATCACAGTGTAAACTGAACATTGTGAATATCATAAGGGGGTAAATTGCTTGGTATTAAACTTGCAATGAAAACTTAAGTTGTGGTATCAAATTTGTATGTTCGTGACCAATGGTACCAAAGTTGCAAGGTGGTCCGTCCTATGATACCCAAAAAATAAATTTCACTTTTTTTTATAATTAATATTTTTTAGATTGACTATGACACAAAAAATACTAAATAAATTGATTATTTTATTTAGAGAAAAAATGTTATACAAATCAAAATATCAAGATTTAATCAGTACTCTTACTTTAGGGCTAAATACAATTTAGCTTCCTAAACTGTGAGAGCTGTAACACTTACCCCCAAGTGTATAGAATATTAAATTCTACCCCCCTAAAATATGAAAGGTTACAGTCACCTCACGACTATGAGTCGACGGTTAGATATTTAACACCATTTACTCTTTTGGGTAAAATACAAAAAGAGCCACCGACGACATTCAAGGGCATTTTTCAAAGAAAAACACATAAGGATACAAAATACCAAAAAAAATATTTTCAGTTGCAAAGTGTCAACGTTTTTAAATCAGGGTTGAATATGCTAAATTTTTATATTTTTAGAGGGCAAAGTGCCAATATTCTATATTTGTATGGTGCTGAGTCCCAAAAAAATATTAGAAAATAACTATTATGCCCTTCCAAAATAAATTTTCTCACCAAAACATACACTAGGATACACAAGTATCAAATGTGCAAAGTTCCAAAAATTTAAGTCAAAGTGCTAAATGGTATTTTTATTAATCAAGCAAAGTACACAAAAGATCTGTTCAAGAAATTTGGTATGGAAACTAGCTCATCTGTTAGTGTTCCAATGTCTACTGGACTTCGTCTGGACAAGGATGAAGATGGCAAATCAGTTGACATCACCAAGTACAGAGGCATAATTGGGTCACTGTTATACTTAACAGCTAGCAGACCTGATATTATGTATTTTGTTGAGGTTTGTACGAGATTTCAATCAAATCCTAAGGAATCTCATCTCTTAGCTGCTAAAAGGATATTAAGGTATCTCAAAGGTACACAAGAATTGGGATTGTGGTATCCAAGGGAATCAGGGTTTGAACTTACTGGATATTCAGATTCTGACCTTGCTGGTTGTAAAATTGATAGGAAAAGTACTACAGGTACTTGTCAATTTTTAGGCAGTCGTCTGATCTCATGGATGAGTAAGAAACAGACTTCATTATCCATATCTAATGCTGAAGCTGAATACATAGCTGCTGGAGCATGTTGTGCACAAATACTTTGGTTGAAGCATCAACTAGAAGACTATAATCTCAAGATCAATGGAATCCCTATCTACTGTGACAATACAAGTGCAATCTCACTTACTCAGAATACTACTAGTCATTCCAGGACTAAGCATATTGAGATCAAACATCACTTCATCAGAGACCATGTTGAAAAAGGAAATGTTATTATTGAGTATATTCATACAGACAATCATATTGCTGACATTTTCACCAAACCATTAAGTGATGCAAGATTTTCTACTCTAAGAGTGGAACTGGGCTTGTTAAAATTGGATTCATAAGCTGAGGGGGAACCTATCATAACACGAGGGGGGAGGGGGGGGGGGGGGGGGGGGTGTAAACTTCCACATTATCATAAAAGTGTCGCATATAAAAATGTTAGGGAAACTTTTATAAAATTACAGGGGGGTAAAGTGCTCTTTTTAAATCACAGGGTAAACTGAACATTGTGAATATCATAAGAGTGTAAATTGCTTGGCATGAAACTTGGAATGAAAACTTAAGTTGTGGTATCAAATTTGTAATTTCTTGGCGAATGGTACAAAAGTTGCAAGGTGGTATGTCCTATGGTACCAAAAAATAAATTTCACTTTCTTTTTTATAATTAATATTTTTTAGATTTACTATGACACAAAAAATACTAAATAATGATTATTTTATTTAGAGAAAAAATGTTATACAAATCAAAATATCAAGATTTAATCAGTACTCTTATTTTAGGGCTAAATACAATTTACCTTCCTAAACAGAGTTGTAATACTTACCCCAAGTGTATAGAATATTAAAATCTATCCCCCTAATGTGTGAAAGGTAACAGCCACCTCACGTCTATCAGTCGACGGTTAAATATTAAATACTATTAATTTTTTTGGGTAAAATACAAAAAGAGCCACCAACGACATTCAAGGGCATTTTTCAAAGAAAAACACATAAATATCAAAAAAAAAAATTTCAGTTGTAAAGTGTCAGAGTTTTTAAATCAGGGTTGAATATGATATTTTTTTTATATTTTTAGAGTGTAAAGTGCCAATATTCTATATTTGTATGGTGCAAAGTCCCAAAAAAATATTAGACTATTATGCCCTTCCACAACAAATTTTCTCACCTAAACACGCACTAGGATACAAAAGTGTCAAATGTGCAAAGTTCCAAAAAATTTAAATCGAGTGCAAAGTGTCAAAATCATACATTTCCACAGTACAAAATGCCAAAAAGTTCTTGCGTATCTTAGTTTGATTTTCCACGTGTAGTTGTCAACAAATTTTCCAAGTCATCGACTTTTAAAGAATAACATAAAGAAATTTTTTATTTTTTCCCCATAAAAACACCGGAAAAGAAACAAGAGTCAATCGAAACAAACACTACCTGAGTCGAACAATTAAGACATACATAATCTAATCACCAAATGTCATCCAAATTGGGTTTCTTTTTCTTAAGCGAAAAAGGTGGAGAATTGGAATTTGATTTAATTTGAATGAACTCAAATTCGATCAAACTATTTTAAAAATTAAATAGCACTTAAGAGTACTCTAATACAATCTTTTTTAGAGCTTAGATTAGTATGTATTCAGAGAAACCAAAATATTTGCTGACGTGCACGAAGGTAAAATTATTTAATCCATAGATTAGTAAGTGTCCAAAAACCATAATTATAAGAAGCTAATTCGTACAAGTCGGTAGAAAAGAAATCGAGCTAATGCCAATTTATCCCATGTGATTTGAAAAAAAATATTTTACACCCTGTAAAAAATTGAGAGTGGACATATAAACTATTTTTTTAACAAAGAGAGATAAATTGTCACATTTATCATCACACAAGGGGGTAAAATACCATATGATCATAACACACGAGGGTAAGATAACAGGGGGTAAAGTGTTTTTTTCAAAATCACAAGGAGATAAATTTAACATTATTTAACATTATAAATATCACTGGAGGGTAGATTGTCTTTAACTCTTAAAAAATAAAGTAAATATCATGAACAAATTCGGACCAACTTCAATTTAACTCAAACCGAATTTGAGTATCTTTGTTTGATATTTCACATGCCGCTATCAACAAATTTTCCGGAGTTCATGACTTCAAAGAAAGAAAGAAAAATCCATCTTTTTTCCTTATAAAAACACCCCAATAGACACATTGGAAGCAAATTCACCGCTATCCGAATATTATTACAAAGGCAAGACCATAAATACATTGACTTTGGACAAAAAATGATTCTTCTTCAATCCTATTCTCAATCCTTTCAGTGTCATCAAAATTTCATGACATTCCAGTTGTCTTAACATGTTTGAGACAAAATACATTAGAACACAGATTGGCAAGAAAACCCTTAATCCACCATAACAAAATTTACCCTTTTGTCCCCACCAACTCCATACCAACTATTTAAGGTTAGAAAGAAAAGAAAAACAAGAAAAAAAAATTTAAAAGATTACTTGTTTAGCTACTTGCAGAAGGACCAAAATACTTGCATATTAGGCGGATTAATCCTAAAAATAGAAAGAATTGCAGATGGTATTGTCCACATCCCATCACCACATATCAAACCAGAAGCAACAATACCTGCATAATCTTCTGATTTTTTCTTGTTTATCCGTTCCCATACGAACAATATCACAGTACCAACAAACAAATCAACTGCCAAATAAGCTCCAACATAAAATGGTACAGCCATCGCCATCGGAATAGGAATGAACTGGGAAACCTTTTTCGGAGTGACATCTCTCAAAAGGTCAATACCCAATGCAGCCACAAAGAAGCCATAACATATAGCTAGACAGTGCTTGGGGAGTTCGGATAAGCCCTCGACTCCAATAATGGCCATTTCTCTCAATGTAACAGCATATGGTGCTTTGTATGGGCCATCGGGTGATCCAACATCAAAGGCACTCCAATACAACCAAAATGTGAGAGGTGCAATCACGCAGCCCATGGCAGTTCCGACTAATTGGCTCACAAACATTGACTTTGCTGATGTTAGAGTGAGGTAACCGGTTCTAAAATCTTGCATTAAATCGCCAGCTGCGGAGATAATGGAAGTCAAAACCCCGAAAGCTGCTAAACCGGCTAAAACCCCGCCTTGGCTTCCGACTAGAGAACAAATCATAAAAAGACCAATCTTTCCATATGAAAATTCCAAGTTCATGTCTGTTAAACCAATACCATACGAATTGCAGAAGGCAAGGACTGGGGCAATTATGTATGATAAAAGAACCAGGAACCACTTATAAGGCGGAAATATCATTGGTATCACAGCAGAAGATATTGCCGCCAAGCCGACATATCCAGAAGCAGCAAACCAAAACGGGATTCCGTCTTTGAGGAAAACTTCATCTTGTTTCTTTTGTTCCACTAGTAATTTGGAATTTAAGAGATCATTTAATCTAATTGAAATGTTGACAGAAATGAGGATAATACTAGTTACCATAAAAGTTTAAGGCTATGTTTGATTCTTGGATTTCTACGAGTAAAACGCTGAGAAAAATGTTTTCTCTTGCATCAGATGATGCAACGTTGAGACTCATTTCTTGTTCATTTGCAATTTACTTATCATTATACTCACTAAAATCCATGAACCAAAACATAGACTGAATGTACCACTTTTTCATATTTTAGTATATTCATATAGGTTTAGTGATGTAAAAAAGATAACAACAATATAACATAAACGGATTTTCCTTTTCATTTCCTTATGTTTCTTTTGTAAACAGTAAACTAGTAGCATTTACTTTTACAAGAGTTTATCCTATCAAACAGAAATAAGGAAAAGAGATTATCCAATCTTTGAAAATTTAGAAGTGGCATTTCTAGAAAAAAGAGAATATACCATACATCCAAGAAATTATAGTTTAAGCTCCCCATCCAACATGTGACTTCCAAGTGAGCCAAAAAACACATAACAAGACAATATAATGAAACATTATCCAAAAGACTCAGGTAAAAGATTCTCACCCGAAGCTTCCTTGACGATAGGAAGATTATGGGTTCTGCTGCATATTTCATTAATTGTTACCAATATTATCTTAATCAAATTGTATAGCCCATCCCCAAGAATAAGAGACATGGCTATGAAGACCTACGAAAAACAAAAACAAGTGAGAATAAGCCTAATCCATTATGGGAAATATACAATCATAATCTATATATATAGAGAGAGAGAGAGAGAGAGAGAGAAAATAGAAGTTTCATCATGTTCCGCAAATTTTAAGAACATAGAGAACATATTGTAAATAACCCTCTTTGGAAACATGAATTCCTGTCTGGATAAAATCCTAGACACTCAACGGAATGTTGAACATGCACCTCATGTATTATTTGAATGGAAGTTCAAATATATGCACTCATTTGCAAAAGATGTTCAGTTATGCATTAATACTTAATTTATCTCCAGTACCTTGTAACCGTTGAGACCTTTGAAATCATTTCTTCCAAGATCAGCTGGATACCAGTCACCCGAACGATGTGAAATGAATGGCCAAAGAAAACCCCACGATATAATAGATCCAAGAAGAACTGAACAACTGACTATGTGGGGGCAAATTAGACCACATCCAACAAGCGTTGGATTAAAGTCAAAATATAACCTTCATAAAGTCGTACTTTTAGGATTCATGTAAAAAGTGCACCAATCTTTTGGTTTGCACCAATAGCATAACAGCGAGTATATTAAGTAAAACACAACATATAGTAAAGTGGAGAATTTACATATTCCTGTATGGTGTCAAACCAAGGCTGAGGAAACTGTCAAATCCACATGAATCGCCAATACTGCTGAAGAACCATCTGAAGAAACTCCAGCAGAAACTTATGCTTAGATATTTCCCTAGGCAACTCACATGCTTTCTGTGAAATAGATATATAACAACTACATCAGGCATTCAAACTCCGAACGGGAAATACTCAAGGGCAATATAATCAGAAATCATTTGTGCACCAATATGGTCAAGAAGAGGATATAAGAATAACAACGGCAAATCAATTAAAAGCAGAATTGTCCATTTGTATACAATGTGCATTATAGCACTAAATTGTTGCAAAATAATGGTTAATACACATAAAATTGATTTTGCAACAAATAGAATATTTCAAAACCTAAGAATCAATAATAAAAAAAGTGGAAAATAAATTTGGGAGGGGTTCGTGGCACAAGAAGTTCAGCGCTAGCCCTTCGAGGTATTACTGAAATGACTCTTATTCTAGTTCCTAACAGACTTGTGATTTCTAGCGGCAAATGACTCTCCCTTTCCATCTCTCTTGTGCATCAAGTAATTGACTTATGCTTTGGGTAATTTATGAGTTCTATATCTGTTGTTTCACCCAACCAATTGAATATTATACCAGAATTACAATACATTAGTTGTCATGCTTTTTTGGATACCATGGGCAAAAAGATTATGGTAACTAATTTCTTCATATTAGGCCTTCCAAGTCATTTTCTGCATCTCTCAAAATGATGTTGTAATGATACCCGCAAAATATTTATCAGCCACCTACAAGAAGGTTGTGTGCCTTACATCAACTTTCTTTTTTCAGGATTACCCATTTTTTTGGTAAGATCCTGCAGAAAATTGATCCAACCTTAGTCACAAATATCAACTGGATGATTGATATGATCTCAAAAAAGTTGTCAGGGATCTTCTTTGGCTATTGATTTGCTTGCTAATTGTGCAGTTTGTTTCGATTTATTTCTTTCCTTATTCCACTAATCCATATCCATTTCTAGCCACAGGTAATGAGAATTTCAATAGTACTACGACAGTTCATATTTTCTCATGTCACCTTTCAAAAAATAAGAAAATTCTCTAAACTTCTTCTTCGTATGGCAAGAGATTGAGCGAGTCTCCTAGAATGACAATGGCAAAGAGCACCAGCAAGTTCTAATTCATACATAGTGAATTTTCTTTTTCGCACTTGGACATTCCTGTGGACAACTATCCTAATGTAAGATTATTGAACTGCCTTCCATTTAGAAACCATAGCCCGTTCTCATTTTTTGAGTGCAGAAGGTTTCCTTTACTCTGCACTGTCTTCTTAATTGAAGTTTTGCTGCTTCATAGTTCAATTTTGTTGGCGACTTTTGGGCCCTAGAGGAAATTTACTGAAATGAGTGGAAGCTACTACAGGATGTAGTGTATATATTACAACAAAAGATCGGGACAGCCTACAAGGTAATTCAAGTGTTATTTGCAGATACACAACAATGAAACTCGCTGATGAATTTGACGCTATGTTTTGTAAATTTGAAAGAAGACAAGCTATGTGAATGACCAGGTTATGAGAACCTTAATGAAAACTACATATCCAAAACTGAGGCTGATTTACCAGCAAAAGCTGCTGTTATTAGAATGAGGCAAGCCCAGGAGATGATCGAGGAGTTGTTGAAGCTAGGTATGTATCTCAGATCAAATGCACTTTCTTCTGAAGAAATTAGATCATCCACTCACTTCCAAATCTTCAGTGTTCTCTCTTTTCTAGAACTTCAAACTATATCCACGTAAATATGGTGTTAAATCGCTCGGGTCTTCATATCATGATTAAATATGTTAATAAGATTCACTTGGGTCTTCATATAGTGCCTCATATTTATGCCCCTTAACTAGATTGGGACATCTCTATTAGACCTAAATTAGGAAATTACTGAATGCGTCAAAAGTGATATGTATTTTCATGTTCTTATTTTCCTTTTCTACAGAATGATTCTTAGTTCTATCTTAAGTGACATCAGAAAGTTAAAGGCTCCAATAAGCTTTTAGCTTTAGTGAAACGAGAAGACATAGCCGTAGGTAAGATTAGCAAACAAAACAGACAAAAATCGAAGGCTAGGACAATTCTAACAAAAATAGAAAAGAAATAAAGAAATGGTAACATGTCAAAAAATTTGGTACAGAAAATTTGCATTACAATGATGATAATAGCATACAAAATCAATTAGTTTTCCCAACATATTGACTACTGACAATCAAAGCAGAATAAAGTGATCTAGTTACCCGGCAAGTTCAGCTCCAGTGTTTGTATGAAAGGAATTGATTAACATTGCTGTGGCAGTTCCACTGGGATATGTCAACTTATAACCCAAGATCATAACCTAGAGTTACATATTTAAAAAGAAAAAATAATAGTTTCACAATTATCCAGGAAAAATCAGATGAAGAAAATATCTAAAGATGATTACAAGCAGCAACGAAAATCATCAAGTCAACCAATCAATATCGCATATATAATCTAGAAACCTTAAATGATTTACCTTCCTAAGGGGAACAAGACTAAACAGCCCGATAAAACTAACAAGAAATAGAAATGCCATCATCCACAACAATCCCGGATTCTTAACATCCTCCGCTCGATTACCAGGGTAATCTTCACCAATCAATTTATATGTTTTCTCATCCATAGAAATAAAGTACGATCCAAATCCCCCTGTCAATAAAAATCAAAATAAATACAAAGTAAATGCTCCATTTGTAATAGAACAACCAACAAACATCATATATACACATCAATTCTATAACAACTTAAGCAACAATTGAGTACAATAATTACCACTAGCAGCAAGACCACAACAAGCAACAACACATGTTTGAATAACAGTGTTCTCTTGGCGACTAAAGGGTCGAACCGAAAACCCAAATTTGGATTGAAACCCGGTCCACATCTTGACGAAGAAGAAACCGAGCAAACCAGATGCCATATTGAAGGAAGGGATGATCCCGACTGTTAGACTGAACTTGTGGATGATGATACAGAAAAGAGTTCCTAATATAGCACTGACCACCAAACCCCTAATCGTAATCTGGTCCTTCCATTCCGGAATTCTTTCTTCATCGGAATCAACAGCCCTAATTTCTTTCAGTAGTAATGGCGTCGTCTGCTCTGTACCCATTGAGAAAACAACAAATATTCGGTCGTGGAAAGCGAGATAAATACAGGGGAGAAAGAAGATTGTTTTTATAAGCCTTTTTGGAGTGGAAAGACCTTTGAGCTGCTTTTATTTTCTCCAAATTTCTCCAAAAATGGAAGTGTACTTGCCTAAATCTCGGATAATAATTCCTAATATAAAAAAACCTACTAACCTCTATATCATCCCCTCTCCAATTACGGAAGTATATCGGATCAAATCTCGGACGTTACGGTTTCAATTTCAAATATAAAATACCTACTAAACCCTATTTTCTCCAATTTCTCCAATTGAAGTATATTGGATCAAATCTCGGAAGTTATATCAGGTGTTACATCAGGTGTGTATATACCTCTCCCAATTTATCATTTTCTCTGTATCCTCTGTTTCTCTCTCTCTCTCTCTTTCATCTCTTTAATTTCTAATAGTTTCTTCTCTCTTCTTTTTGAAGGAGGATTATCGAGAAGGGGTTGTGGTGGTGGTGGTAGCGGACTGTTGACGGTGGAGGTGACGGCGGTGGCCATGGAAATGAAGTAATGGCGGGAGAGTAATTGATTAGAATTTACATGGAAAGTTGTGATATATTATATTTAATGAGTTTACATATCAAAAATATTTTTTTCCATCTAAATAATAATTTTAAATTTTCTCAAAAAGAAAAATAATTTAATTTTTTTTTTTGTGTGATCTTTTTCTTGGGAGAAACATAGAGAATGAGACTTCAGAGTTTACGGCCCTGTTTGGATGTATTTTGGTTCAGTTTCACCCACTTTGGATGAAAATTATTTTGGTTGGGAGTTTTGAAGATTCTTTTTTAAAGTTGTGCGAAACAACTGAAAATAGACTTGGATGTATTTTGCTTGGAATCTTTTGTATGTAAGATAATATTAATTAAATGAGTAGTTGGGTTTAAAATTGTGAGTTATGGTTTGGATGTATTTTGGATGTTGGAGTTTGAGGGTAATAATTAGTTGATAGATGTCATGTCATGTCATGTCATATTAAATTGAAATAATTAATATTATATTGTGTAATAATTAAAGTAATAATTAAAAATATATTATAATTATGGTGAAATGATTAGAAGATAATTGAATGGATATAAAATAATAATTATGTAGTATATATATATATATATATATATATATATGTATGTGTGTGTGTGTGTGTGTATATACACACAATATAATATATACTTTTATATAGCTATTATGAACATTGTACACAGGATTGTACTAAGAAAATAATTAAATAAACCATAAATTCAAAAGAAAATCAAGGTATTTTTATTATCAAATTAAAATTACAAAGCACACAACACGAGAAAATCAATTTAACTTAAAGACATGCACCACATAATGCATTAAAATTAGGCAACCACACAATACAACATTTTCAGCCAATGTAAACATAGATTAAAAGTCTTTATTTACAACAATATGACATCATGATATTTCAAAATCGATTTCTTGCAGTGATGCTTCCAGCTTCGTTGGAACCAGATAGAGAACGACGATAACTACGACGAGACTTGTGGTTCGCATGATTGAAAGGATCAAAATTGCCCACTGATGACACTGGAGTGCCATCAGATGATGAACTGCTCACATTAACTACATCAATAGGGGTAGAATTTGTCGAGTCGCTTATTTCAATTGGAGAAGACGCAATGCCCACTAAACTAGCTCGTGGATCATCGCGGTGAAGAACAGGGTCATCAAATAAGTACTTGACATCATTCCAACGGGGTTCACCCGTTATAAAATACACATCCGCCTGGGGACACAACTGTAACGAATGGATAATACATATTTATAATTAATAACTCATTAAAGAAAATTTACTTTATAATGTATATCAACATTATGCATTCATTAAATAAATGTGCTTTTAAATTTACCTCCATTATTAGTGGTTTGAACTCAGGATTGATTGTCATCTGGTTGTTCGTGGTGTCGTGGACAACACCTGGGAAAGTGAGTAGATGAGCAAAAAGTGTATACCTTTGGAAGAGTGCATTAAATTTTTCTCGGACTAACGATGTTGTGATACGACGGTCGAGTCTTTTTGTCATATTCTTTCCAACACTTTTGATCACACGATCAAGGATAACTTCATTAGTAAATGGTCGAATTGCTCTTTGGTTTACAAGCTCATCCAATAAAATTGTTTCTTCATCTCGTCCCCATTGTCTTGCACTCCATAGCTCATTGATTGTTGTCATCTCTATACATAAATACACGTTTAATAGAATAATGATAAAAATATATAAATGTCATACAATTAATCATATCAAATAAAGCTTACTAATTTCATATCCAAGTTCCACAAAAATACAAAAACACACAATTCACATTAGACGCACAGAATACAAAAGCTAATTGTGAACGTCATCCCACATTTGGCGTGTTATTGAATTTCCAAAATTAATCATCGAGTTCAGTCTTTCTGGCATAGGATTGTGTTCTGCTTCATCATCGTCTTCATCATTTAAATTTTCTCCTTCTCTATGTAAGCGTTGTGAACTTAGGGTCTGGCGTAGTGTAGCATCCGACATTGAAAAATAGTAATCATTTCGATCATTTTTTCTAATCCAATTGTGCAATACAAAACATGCAATCACAATATCTGCTTGTCGACCAATTTCATACTTAGGCATCCTTCCGGTCAAGAGTGGAAATCTCACCTTCAATACTCCAAAACAAGTTCAATCACATTCTGCAACTTAGAGTGTCTTTGGTTGAAGAGCTCGTTTAGCTCTCTAGGATTACCCCCACTCCATTCAGATATGTGGTATCGCTCATCTTTATGTGGTGCTAAAAACCCCGACTTATTCATGTATGCATAATCAACCAAATAATATTTTCCTACCAAAATTTTATTTTAGTTCATCATTTTTTTCAAAAAAAAAAAAAAAAAAAAAAAAAAAAGGATTCATACACACAAAATAATTTCTAACCTTGCGGTGGGGTGGGAAAAGCGGGGTCCTTTTTTCAATCGCATCACTTAACATTCTTGTATCATGAGCAGAACCTTCCCACCCAGGATACACATATGTGAACATAAGGTCAAAATCACATATACATATAACATTCTGAGTTAAGTCGCCTTTTCTATTTCTCCAAGCACCTTGTCGCTCTCGTCTAATGCGCGCATTAACGTGTGTGCCATCAAGAGCACCAACACAATCCTTTTAATACAATCATATAAATACATAAATATAGCAATTCAGAAATAGTAAATAATTAATTACAATATATATATATAATGTTACCTTAAAGTATGGATAGAATTCTCAATTACTTGATATCTTATTGGGTATGATATTCATGTTTGATGGGGTTATCACATATGGTGCCCAAGCGCATAGTGCATTCAAAACCTTTCTAAAATGACGATTTACTGTCTCATTCGAGTGTTGAAATCGCTATTGATTTTGCCTTGTATGATCGTTTAGTCCTACAGTATTTATAAAGATACCAATTGACTCTACTGTAGAGACACGTGGTTCATCTAATAAACCAGTCTCGGTTAATTCATCGAAGAATATATGTTTCTTTCTTCATCCTTAAAGCATCATGAAAACGATCGGGCATGCCGCTAAATAACTATTCAATCCAATCGCCACCTTGTAGCTTAGAAGTGTTACGAGGTATAGGCGGGTTAAAATACCTCGGCTGGACCGTAGATAAAAACATGATATCGGAAAAATCTTCATCGCATTCATCGTCAAAATTATTTACATGACTGGATTATGCTTGAAAATGTTGGTATATATTAGAGAAGGTTTTGAAGATGACAAAAAGGGTATAATAGTCAAGAAGGCTAAATTGGAAGTCATCAACTAAGAACTAAAAAGTTAGTGAAACCTATCTCATGGTCTGGAAGCTAAGTGACTGAATCAGCGAAGTGGGATATCAAATGGGTATTATCAGCCGAGTCAAGATAGATGTGTTAATTCTTGAATCAGCCGAGAAACCATCAGCTGAGTGATCATCAGAGTGAGCATCAGCAGAGTATTTCCACCAGCAGAGTGAAGACGGTCAGGAAGCTCAACGGTAACGTGCTGAGAGCTGAGTGCATTAAATGCGACGGACATAAAGTAGACATCCGTACATCAGAGTGTACAGAGCAACAGTTGCAGGGAGCCGTTCCATAATTTAAGGACCAGTACTCGAGGACTGTAGATTTCTGTCAACCTTCAACGGGAATAAATTCAAATCCGAGGAGTATAAATAGAAGACAAACAGAAGATCTAAGAGAGACTTGCATAATTCAAGATCACATCTTAAGAGCGAGATCCATCAGTTGAGTCGTCTGATCGCAAGCCCAGTCATTTGTTGACGAAGCTTTTAGTTGAAGAACAGAGAACTCACGTTGTCTGTCTGAGTGACTTTCAACTGAAAAGAGAGAGGAGTGTATATACATCTATGTGAAGTGATATAACTTCTTAGTATAAGTTTTCTGAGTGATCTCCTGTACTGAAAAGAGCGTGAGGAGTGTAGATCCATCTGAGTGAGTGATCTAGCTTCGTAGAGTAGGATTTCTGTGTGATTTCTTACTGCGCACTTGTGGCTTTTCATTTGTTGAATTGCGCAAGCATTGAATACTGTTAAATTAGTGTTTTCTAGTATAACCCAAGATCTGTGTGACTTGGAAGAGTGGACTAAAGGATTTTCATCCATATAACCACTATAAAAATTCCTTGTGTTTGATTACTTGTTTATCTTGCATAATTTCATAAGTAAACAAACTGTTTTGAAAGAACAATCTTAGATTGAGGAATTTATAAAACAAGGGGTTAAACTTTGAAAGATAAACTTGTTTGAAAAACATACTGGATAAATCCGCTGCATACAAGTTTTGAAACTCTGAGTTATCTAAATCAGATTAGTGAAATCAGATGAGTGGTCAACTCTGCTGATAAAGCTTTGTGCGCAATCAGCTTAGTAGTCTTACAAATCAGATCAGCTGATAGAAAAGTTAGAGAAAAAGTTTTAAAGTTTAGAGGTCTATTCACCCCCCCCCCCCCCCCTCTAGACCTCATTGACCACTTTTGGGACCAACAAGTGGTATCAGAGCAGATTGGTTCATCTGATCCTTTGCCTGATCAAACGAACTTGATCCTTTGTGTGTTTTTCAAAAAATTTCAAAAAGAGAGCATATTTTGAAAATCAAAAACTTTTTGAAAAATGGATGTCATAAGCCATGTTCCTCACATTGGCCATATGAATTTTGAAAACTGGAAAATCAGAATGGAAATCCTTCTTGCTGATTACGACGACAACATGTTTACATGTATTACAAAAGGACCATTCAAATTCCAGAAGACTGTGAAGGTTGCTGGTCAACCAGATCAGATAGTTGACAAAGAGCTGGATGAGCTGACACCCAAAGAAATCAAGTTAGTAAACCTTGATAAAAAGGCTAAGCTCATCATGTTCAAAGCTGTAGACGAAGACAGATTCCAGAAGATCAAGCATTTCAAAACTGCCAAAGAGATGTGGGATAAAGTCTGCGAGCTAAGCGAAGGAAACAACGCTATCAAAGAACACAAGCTCAGTGTGGCTCTTGAGGAGTTTGAAAATTTCAAGATGAAGTCTGGTGAAACGATTGATCAGATGGATATCAGATTTACCAAAGCTCTGAATGAAGTTCTAAGGTTTGGTAAAGAATTTTCGAACAAGGAGATCACAACAAAGGTTCTCAAGGCCTTGCCACCCAAATTCAACATGAAGGTGACAGCCATGGAAGAATCAAGGGATTTAGAGAAGATTTCTCTTTCCGAACTGTTCTCATCCCTCAAAGCATATGAATATCAGATGCCAAGAATGGGATTAGAAGTGTCAACCAGTTCAGACCCTACTGCTGCTCTAATGGCGTCAGACAAGTCAATAAAATCAGCAGACAAGTCAAAACAGAAGACTCTGCTAAGTTCAGAAAAGTCTACACTGCTGACGACGTTTCCCCTGCTGCTGAATGATTTTGAGAAGTTCTACAAGAAGAAAATGAAATTAAAATATAAAAATGCTACTTCATCTTCTTCTGATCATTTTCAGGAAAATAGGGATTCCTCCAAAGCAAAACTTAGAGACAACAATGAAGAAGAGTATGGACTCTTGATCAAAGATCATCCATACTTATCATCAGAGAAGTTTGCTGAAAAGGAAAAGCGTGCCAAAAAGGAGCGAAAGCTAAGTAAGAGCAAATCAAAATTAGCTGATGCAGCAAAGCTAATAAACTCCTGCACATCTTATTCAGGCCGTCAATCGTCTGATAAAGAATTTGAAGAAGTACCTGAAACCCTATGCCTAACTGCCATAGAATCTGATGATTCTGGAAATTGAGGTAACTTCTACTGATTAATGAAATGCACTATTTGAATCGATTAAATAAATGCTGAATTCCAAATTCAAATATTGTTTGTGCATTTGCCAAGCTTAATGAAGAGATGACTCTGCTGAAAAGAGCAAATCAGATCACTGAAACATCAGGTTGATTAACCTCAAGAATCAGCTGACTACAAAAAGCTTGAGCGTGAGAATGAAACTCTAAAAGCTGAGTATGCAATTTGGTTAGATAATACAAATAAACTTGAAAGAAGAAATTGCATCATTCTCTAAATAAAAAGGAATCAGAGACTTAAAAGAACAAGTCTACTGATGCTCAACAGGTTAGAAAACCTAGTAAGCTACCTAAGACTAATCAGACTACTAAAACCCATCAGCCGAGTAAGCTGAAATAGGCTGCTGATAGGAGTAAAATTAAAATGTCAAGTCTGCTAAATCTAAGGAGAGTTATTAAATAACTCAGGTAAGAAATTGAGGCAAAAATGAATTATCTGGCAAGAATTTGAATCACATTATGATAATTGCTATTAGGACATGCACTATGCTTATTCATATTATCATGTTGATCATGTTCACTGTACTGATTGCCATCCTCATTTCAATATGCATGCTTATCACATATTTCATGCATCTTACCTTGCTTATGAGCATTGTTTTAATCATGACCAACAAGTGGTTTTATCATGATAAAACATAAGTCACTAGATCATCACATGTTAAAGGTTATACTAACCATGCTGGACCCAATAAACAAGGGGTACCAAAAATTGTCATCTGTTTTACAGGTGAAGTAAATGTGAGATGACAAAGATGAGTTAACTGCCTTGCAAATTTCACCAAGTTCAACAAGTGGTCTCACCAACAAGCATGTACCAACAAGTGTTATCAAATAAGTGGTATCATCAAGTGGTATAGTTCAAGTGGTAGACTCTACATTTGGAGATTTCAAGGAACGCAAGATTGTTGAAAAGTTGAAGATTATCAAAGAATAACAAGTGGTATTAGAGACCAACAACTGTTCGGAACAAGAAGTATCACAAATAAATGTGGTATCAGCCAACCATGTGACAAAGAAATTGGTCTGTTGACTTTGGATTCATAAGTTGAGGGGGAACTTATCAGAAGACTAACCCAGAACAGCTTACTGGAATTCAACGGCTGAGTGTCTTTGAAGAGAAACTCTCATCAGACTACTTGACCACTGATTCTTGAACTTAGGGGGAACGTGTACGACTAGCGGTACTCCTGAATAAAGATGAAGTTTTCAGTAAGTCAAAATGAAGTTGTCAGAAGACTGATTTTCATCAGCCGACTGGAACTCAACAGCCAAGTGACTCAAGAATGTACTACACCAAGTAGTATCAGCAAGTGTTATCACATCAACAAGTGGTATCAGCTGACTAATCTGATTTACATTCATACAAATAGTATTAGACTACAAGTAGCATCTGACTACAAGTGGAATCAGACCACAAATGGTATCAAGTGGTAAAAATTCTTGAAGTTAGGGGAAAATTTTCTAGCTGGAGTGATAAACAGCAACGAAGACTACCTCGATCAGCCAAGTACTTACCTACCTGTCCTCAGCATACTAAGTTTGCAATCCTATAAAGAGAAAAAGGGGAAGAAGAGATGCAACTCAAGTATTGGTGTTGATGACAAAAAGGGGGAAGATAAAGGATGCAACTAAGAACCCTTTAAGCAAAAGATCAGAAAAGGGGAAAAGAACCAACTATTGGTATTTTTTTTTAATGTTGTATCAGATCAAAAATTTCCATATCTGAAGACTTAGAAGACGTTCTTAGTTGAAGGTTTTGTCATCATCAAAAAGGGGGAAATTGTTGGTATATATTAGAGAAGGTTTTGAAGATGACAAAAAGGGTATAATAGTCAAGAAGGCTAAATTGGAAGTTATCAACTAAGAACTAAACAGCTTAGTGAAACCTATCTCATGGTCTGGAAGCTAAGTGACTGAATCAGCGAAGTGGGATATCAGATGGGTATTATCAGCCGAGTCAAGATAGATGTGTTCATTCTTCAATTAGCCGAGAAGCCATCAGCTGAGTGATCATCAAAGTGACCATCAGCAGAGTATTTCCACCAGCAGAGTGAATACGGTCAGAAAGCTCAACGGTAACGTGCTGAGAGCTGAGTGCATTAAATGCGACTGACATAAAGTAGACATCCGTACAGCAGAGTGTACAGAGCAACAGTTGCAGGGAGCCGTTCCATAATTTAAAGACCAATACTCGAGGACTGTAGATTTCTGTCAACCTTCAACGGGCAGAAATTCAAATCCGAGGAGTATAAATAGAAGACAAACTGAAGATCTAAGAGTGACTTGCATAATTCAAGATCACATCTTAAGAGCGAGATCCATCAGTTGAGTCGTCTGATCGCAAGCCCAGTCATTTGTTGACGAAGCTTTTAGTTGAAGAACAGAGAACTCATGTTGTCTGTCTGAGTGACTTTCAACTGAAAAGAGAGAGGAGTGTATATCCATCTGTGTGAAGTGATATAACTTCTTAGTATAGGTTTTCTGAGTGATCTCATGTACTGAAAATAGCATGAGGAGTGTAGATCCATTTGAGTGAGTGATCTAGCTTCGTAGAGTAGGATTTCTGTGTGATTTCTTACTGCGCACTTGTGGCTTTTCATTTGTTGAATTGCGCAAGCATTGAATACTGTTAACTTAGTGTTTTCTAGTATAACCCAAGATCTGTGTGACTTGGAAGAGTGGACTAAAGGATTTTCGTCCATATAACCACTATAAAAATTCCTTGTGTTTGATTACTTGTTTATCTTGCATATTTTCATAAGTAAACAAACTGTTTTGAAAGAACAATCTTAAATTGAGGAATTTATAAAACAAGGGGTTAAACTTTGAAAGATAAACTTGTTTGAAAAACATACTGGATAAATCCGCTGCATACAAGTTTTGAAACTATGAGTTATCTAAATCAGATTAGTGAAATCAGATGAGTGGTCAACTCTGCTGATAAAGCTTTGTGCGCAATCAGCTTAGTAGTCTTACAAATCAGATCAGCTGAGTCTGCTGATAGAAAAGTTAGAGAAAAAGTTTTAAAGTTTAGAGGTCTATTCACCCCCCCTCCCCCCCCTAGACCTCATTGACCACTTTTGGGACCAACAGAAAATTTCGAGATGTATTCTCATTTCTCGGCATGCTTCTACTATCTAATTTATTCCTTCCAAGTACACATAATAAAATCACAAAATCAACAAGTGTTAGTAACTCTCTAGTGCATAATAAATAGTAAACATGAAAGTAATCATAAATGTATCAAATACCCACCAATAGTACTTCAAACAAAGTTAGTTAACAAAAAACAAATATGACAGTCAAATAGCAAACACTAGCTAAATATCAAAATAAAACACACAAATAAACCACATAATCCAACATAAACGAATTAAAACATAAAACCCAAATGAATTCAATAAATGGATTCTAAAAAGCAAGTTTGATTATTCCAATTGATTAACCCAACGACGTCGTTTTTCTTCGGACCATCGCGCAAACCACCATCGCTTGTTCGAATCATCACGCAATTGTTCCATGGCCTTAAAGTATTGTCGGTCACTCAATCCATCCAATTGTTCGAGTCCCTCGAAGCATATTTGCATATCAACTGGGGTGTTATTTTCAAGTCTTGCCTCATTCAAGCTAGTCCACGAATCCATTCCTCGATCCCTACTCCTTGTAGTGCTTCTGCTCCTCTTGGAACTACTCGTACCCGCAGACAACCGAGACGGGGTAGGATGAATCCCTCATTTGAGGGACTGCCAAACTGAAAATTACCCGACCCAAACTGTGATGTATCGACATTGAATGGTGGTGGTGGTGGTGGTGGTGGTGTTGGATTAGTTGAATCACCAACGCCCTCATTCGTCCCCTGTTCGGGACCCACTCCCTAGGTAGAAGACCTTGCATAGTTTCCAGATGCAGTACGAGTTGCCCACATCTGGTCGCAGTATGGATAGCGAGGAAGTGGTTTCTTTCTCAAAAAGGCATCATCCGGGTGCACCTAAAATTTTTTGTATTAAAACACATAAATAAATATGAATTTGAAGATAAATAGTACTTTTATATATATGGAAGGAGTCATACCATTAGATAATCATTCCATGCATGATCGGGTGCATCCAAAACCTTGTCCACGTCGTTCCATCCCCAACCAGTTTTTTTAATCAATAGGTCTGAAAATCTTCTCCAATGACCCTTAATCCTAGTACACTTACCCTTAAGCTCTTCTAAGGTATATGGACGTGAAAGCTTTATAGGTGCATCTTCATGCATCTTTTGATGAATTTCACGCGAAGTACTAGCGGTAAAGTTTTGGCCAACTGGTCGACCACTTAAAAAAAAATTAAACATTATATCGATAAACATCTCAACATTTTCGATTGGCCATTCAGCTATATCATTCCAAATTCGTGATTGCCCCCTCAATCGGGATTTTGCATGTGAATTATCACCATTATGAGCCATCTGATACAACATATATATTAATAACTACTTTAATTTCAGTCAAACAATTTTATTTAACGTCTTTGGTTTTTATTATCACTCAAATGGTATTACTTCTAAACAACAAAAAGTAAATTTCTCTGCAACAACAAATAGTAAATTTCATTTCACAATCTATAAATATTTCATCTCTTTAATATAGTTTTTCAACATTAAAGAGTAACACCATAAGATGTACACCTCTTGTGCGATTATAATTTCCCAAAACACCAATTCTATCATGCTCAAATATAATATTTTATATATAATAGTAACCTAAACTGACATAAATAATAAATGAAGCACATTTTTTAGTCATAGTTTAATGCATAACCACAAAGGAAAAATTACAACTGGCTATATAGCTGAAAAACTACAGAGCAACAACCATATTTTCATCTTCAACATAAGTCAAACAAATACAAGAATATGCCACATAAATATAAATATCATAACATAATAGAGTATTCTAAATAAGCAAATAATAACAATCCGAAATAAGTAAAAATCATCATTACTCAACAAACATATACATTAACAACTGACAATCATATTTATATGAAAAAGTAAACAGAAAGCTTAACCTTCCTATGTTTTTTCAAAGGCAGTGGTGTATCAGACTCGTCTGTGAAAGAACCACAAGGACCAACAACAATGTTCGTGTCAAGTGAGATAGAAAGATATGTAAGGTTAATAACGGTGTGAGAGTGAAAGGTATGTTGCACTTCATCCATTATTTATAGGAGAAAGTTTAGGGTATGGGTAGTAATTTAAAATTACAGCAACACAAGTTGAAACAAGATATGAGCACAAGTGGATACAAGATACGAAATAATGTTCTGAATTCACAACCACTATAATAAATATAAACAGTAAAAAGATAAAGAGAAAACAACTTTTTTGGTCAATAATGCAATCAAGAATATTCAATGGTACTTACAACAGTACAAAAAATTAAATAAGAAATATTCACATGTTTAATTAATTCGAATTTAACTATAAATTAAAATTACAAGATATAAATCTAACCAAAATTCTACTATAACAAAAAAAATGCAAATAACCAATTGAGAGAGACAAATTAAAATTTGAATGAACAAGCTGAACCCACAATTTTTTTAAGAAAGATATAACTCTAAAAAAAGTAAAGTATCACTAACTAACCTATTTAAAAATGCTATAAAACGTGGACAATAACCCGAAATTTCAGCTAATTAACAAAAAAAGGTTTTTTTTTTTAAAAATAAAATGAATAACACACTGTTTAACAAAAAAAAAAAAAGTACCATGAGTTACCATTATTATGCAAAGAATTGGAGGAGATTGAGACAATAATTGAGCAGAGAAAAATTGAAAGAGACAGCAAGTGGAGGAGACAGATCGCGTGGATGTTGCAGAGAAAAATTGAAAAAGTCTGTTGTCTTTTTTGCTGGATAGAGATAGATGAGAGATTGTACCCTACATAAGACTTTGAGAATTGGGCCCAAAGTTTAGGCTGCTGAAAAGTTTGCAAGTGGTCTGCAATTTTTGTGCAAGTGGGGGGTCAGTAAGAATCAAATTGTCAGATACCTGTTTTCGAGAGGTGGGCCGAGAAAATGAAAGTTACGGGCTGTTTTACATTTTCATAGTTTTGAACCGATGAAAAATGTTCCAAACAAACTTTGGCCCAACGAAAAATCGAAAGTGATGGGCCAAATAGGTTCCAAACAGGGCCTACAACGTGCAACATAACGTTAGGAATTACAGTTGAGGTAGTAAAATTTAAGTTGACTAATGGCGGTTCTTGGATTCGATATTATAGGGGTGAGATTAGTTTTGAAAATTATTTTTAATTTTTATTAATTTAATAATCGTGTTCGGTTTTTTTGTGACGAATGGTCACTTTTATAAAAAAATTATTTTCCGTTTGTTTCTTAATTAATGAAATATTTATCCATAAATAAATCTATAATTTCAGTATTGGACCCTAAGGACATCTCCAGCCGTGGGTTAGGGGGCGCGTGAGGGCCGAGCCGGGTGGGGAAGACATCTACAGCGGTGGGGCGGGGCGGCTCGCGGGCTGGGCTGCGGGGCAGGGCGGGGCGGGGCGGGAATGGAAGGCGGAACGGGGCCGCGTGAAGGAAGAAGAAGAAAGAGGGGTGAGTACTTCGCTCTTTAATTCAGGTGGCGCCACCTAATTGGCCAATTTTTTTTTAATTGTATAAATTGTTTAAAATTTAATAAAATAGTTTTAATTGTGTAAAAATTTGCAATTAAAATTTGTAATAATTGTTAATATTAGAATAAAATTTGTAATATTTGTTTTAATTTGTTAAAATTAGAATAAAATTAAAATATTTTATTATTGACTTTAATTATAATTCTAATTATTAATGATTTAATAAGAATAACATTAAAAAAATGGTTTTAATTGTTTCTTCTATTTAAAAATAGTAATTAAAATTTGTAAATAATTTGTTAATATCTTTGTTAATGTTAGAATAAAATTAAATATTATTATTATTAATTTTAATTACAATTCTAATTATTGATGATTCAATAAGAATAAAATTAAAATTTCCTCCTAAATTAGAATTATAATTACTTGAAAATATAATTAAACACTTAGACAAATAATTTAAATTAATACTTAAAGTAAGAAATATTTAAAAAACATACTTAAATCAACAAGATACGTAAATTATACAATTTACATTTATTGTTAACCGTATTTTGCATACACATGGACGATTAGGTCTGGCTGGAGTCTACGGTTGGCTTCTTTGGATCGTATAGCATCATGACGAATAATATAGTTATCCAAAGTTTGTCTTCTTGGTACTGGATTTTCCAATGTAATACCTTTGCGTGGATAAATTTTAGCACGTGCCCTACAAGATGTGCTTATGTCATCATCGTCGTCGTCGGAGTCATCATCTTTGTATTCATCACGTTCGTCCTCTACAATCATATTGTGAAGTATTATGCAAGTTAACATAATGTTTGACAAGTCCTCCGTATGCCATCCTCTGCCGGGTTGATTTACAATGGCAAACCGAGCTTGGAGAATTCTGAACGCTCGTTCGACATCCTTCCGAAATGATTCTTGATACTTGGAGAATACCTGTTCGGGTAGGGTTCTCGGGTTTCTCACCGACTGGATTAACGTTCCCCACTTAGGATATATACCTTCCGCAAGGTAGTAAAGCATATAGTGTTTTCTGCCGTTCACCTCATACTCAACACTGGGAAGATTACCAGTAGTGAGGTTGTCGAACAAAGGTGAACGACCAAGGACACTAACGTCGTTCATTGCTCTTGGCACGCCAAAAAATGCATGCCATATCCATGTATCGTGGGAAGCAACAGCTTCAAGCACAATCAAGGGTTTTTTCTTCCTTCCAGAAAAACTCCCCTTCCATGTAGTTGGGCAATTTTTCCACTCCCAGTGCATACAGTCAATTGAACCAATCATACCAGGAAATCCACGTCTTTCCGATTTGTTCAGTAGTCTGGCCAGATCCTCATGCGTAGGGGCACGAAGGTATTCTTGTTGGTACAATCGCAAAATTGTTTTGAAGAATTCACGAACAATTTCGCATACGGTACTCTCCGCAACATGAAAATTTTCGTCATTGGAATCATGAGAGAATGCATATGCTAACGAGCGCATAGCACTTGTTACCTTCAGTATGGGTGAAAACCCTGCTCGATTAGCGGCATCGTACCTTTGTCGAAGGTACATATTTTCGCGTTCGCAATCAGCAAGAATACGGAGAAAAAGAGGACGCTTCATGTGGAAACGGCGTCGGAATGTTTCACCTGAATACAACGGTCTTTCGACGAAATAGTCGTTCATGAGTTGTATGTGACGTGTTTTGTGGTTCCTATTTAGAAATTGACGACCAGGAACAGAACCACCATGTACATGCGTACTTTCATAAGGCACTTTTTCTGAGCTAAATTCGAGAAACATTTTCTCATCGTCGTCTTCTTTTTCTTTCACCATCTTGGTATAAGAATCATAAAAATAATTTCGGAAAGAAGATGATCCATCACCAAAATTGTGGTTCATTTTTGTTTATGAAATTATGTTGAGGAGAGTGAATATTTTGTTAGTTGATTCTGGAGGCTAAGAAATGAGTATGTTCCAAAAAACTGAAAAACTTGTTAAATAGGCAAAAAATTCTGCAGCAAAGTAGATAACAATTAAAAGAATCACTTAACTTTCATCAGACAATTTATGGACGGTATATTGGATATGAATGCCACTTAATTAATTCTGCACAATAATAATAGCAAAGTAGATTGGGTTGTATTGCAAAATTACATAATACCCCCTTTAAGTTTCTAAAAATTACGGAATGGCATATCTTCATTTCTGCACCATACCTTTTCTGCAGCAATTCTGCTCCATACCATTTCTGCACCATACATTTTCTGCAGCAATTCTGCACCATACCATTTATGCACCATACCTTTTCTGCAGCAATTCTGCACCATACCATTTCTGCACCTGTTCTGCACCATACTTTTTCTGCAGCACTTCTGCACTATACCATTTATGCACCTCTTCTGCACCATACTTTTTCTGCAGCACTTCTGCACAATACCTTTTCTATATTGCAAAATTACATAATACCACCCCCTTTAATTTTTTAAAAATTACGGAATGTCATATCTATTCTTGTTCCCTTTATAAAAGGGAGATGTCTTCATTTCAGAATCCACAACTCTCTCAATCTCTTCATCTTCCAACTATTTCTCTCGATCTCTCGATCTCTTAATAAGTCGAGAAAATGGACTCAGACTGAAGATGTAGCCTTGACAAAGGCATACATTGAGGGCACATAAGACAATGTGGTGGGTAGCAACCAACCAAAAGAAATATTTTGGGTTAAAATTCAAACAATAATGTATGCCCGACTTGATTCTGCTGGACACCAATTTCCAAAAAGAACACCAGATTCTCTTTCATCTAGATGGAAAAAACATATCTTCACAAAAATGCAAAAATGGAACGAAGCACTTCAAAGGGTCTCAAGAGAGGTCGGAAGCGGCGAGCAAATTATGGACGAGGTAAATGTTTTGTTAATCATGGATAAAATAAGTTTAGCTTATTTTGATTTTTATTATGTCACGAATATTAACTATTTATTTTCAATTTTTTAGCATGAACTGGCATTACGTCTGTACTATACCGAAATGATGCTTCCAACACACATGGGAATTGGCTAAAGATTGGGTCATTTGGAGGGCAGAAAGTCAAGCTTCGCAAACAAAGCCCCGTACGACATCTCAACCAATGGAAGATTCTTATTTTCCATCACCTACACAAACCCAGTTTCATTCGGAACCACTGGGCGATAATGATGATGCGGGGACTCCTGACGTAACCCGATCGAGTTAAAGACCTATGGGTTCAAAGAAATCAAAACAAGGAAAAGGAAAAGCTTCTTCTAGTCAACAAATGATTCTTGACATGGAAAGGGAAAGGCTACTGACCATGAGAGAAACACAATAAAAAAATCTTGCTCGGGACTTATTTGGAGGACCCTGAATGAAGAAACCGATTGGTTCCAGGGGACAAATCAATAAATGTTGTAATCTTCTTTGTTTTTTTTTTTCATTCGTGTTTGTTGTAACCTTCATCTTGTTTTTATGTGTGCCGTTTATTTAATGTTATAATTCATGTTTTTAATGTTTAAATATTATTATTATAATATTTTTAAATTAATTATATTATTAAAATAATTACTATTATTATTCTATCATCATTATTATTATTAATATCAATATTGAAAATAATATTAAAACTATTATTATGATGGTGAGAGTGGGGAAGAGAAAAAATTGGAAGAAATTGAGGTGGAGAGCTCACCGTTGGAGATGACTACCCAGAGCCCGGGCTGCCCCGGGGACTAGCCCGGCAAAACCATTGGAGATGCCTAAGAATGAGATGAAGAGCATCTTAATTGCCTATTTGTCATTATACTTCATCTGGCTAATGTAATTTTTGAATATTTTTGACATTTTTTCCCTTTTACAATGGTAGTTATCGATTTACATCACCATTTGTTTATTATCTTTAGTTGATCATATATGATTGAATTAGAGTTAATGGTAATTTATCCCCTGTGATATTCTTTTTTTTTTTTTTAGGAACATCCCCTGTGATATTCATAATGCTCAATTTACCGACATGAAATTTTAAAAAGAGCATTTTATCCACTTGTAATCTTATTAGTTTCACACCGCCTCCCTGATATTTTTATATACCACCCCCTCCCCCGTGTTATGATATTGTGGTAGTTTATCCTGTTATTATAAATGTGGTAATTTATCCCCCTGTGTTATGATTAATGTGGCAATTTACTCCACTCCCTTATGTTACAAAATCACTTTTCATGCGCACTTTCAATTTCGGCAAGTGAGTTACACTCTTCGCCTGAAGGACGTAATTTGCTTCTTTAATATTTTCACGATGGGGTAAAATGTTCTTTTCAAATCGTATAAGGTAAACTGAACATTATGCATTTCACAAGGGAATAAATTGTCATTAACCCGGTTAAATTATAATTTTTTCAGAACTACGTGACCATTTTCATCAATTGAATATAAGAAGCTCAAAATTGAAGAATTCTAATTCTAAAATGAACCTCATCCAAAAACAAGTGAAATCAAATACAATTGCATTTTTTGTTTTCCTGAATAGAAATTACATGACCATTATCACTTAAAAATATGAGAAACTCAAAATTAAAGAATTCTAATTTTAACATGAGACTCAGGCAATTATGAAATAAATGAATTTGTATATATCTTGTAATTTGTCGCTCTTATATAAGAGTATTAAACAAAATGGTGAGTGTTATTTTATTCTCTAATCCATTGAGTCTTCAATATAAGTCGGTTCGAACCTCCACTTGGTTTCACCCAAGCTTCATCTCGGTCATAAATAGATCATCCAAGTTCGGGTCCATACGTAAGAATTGCCCTATGAAGACTCACTTTCGCTACCGCTCCGGTGGATTCCCTTCACAAAACTAAAATTAGTATAATGTTCTAATCTTATGAACAATTTTTATTTCGAATGGAACTTTTGTGGGCGTGTCTACTGATAATTCATGTTGATAAGAACTATCGGTAGTTCATCACTCAATATCAATCATTTATAATATTTTAATTTTTTTAACCTGAATAAACGATGACATTAGTCAGTCACTTTGCTGGTTTGTTTATGGTTTCATTACCTTAATGCCCTTTGGCCTAATAAAAAAATTATTAGGAGTTCAAAGTCGTCTTCCCCAAACGATTTTTCTACAATCACTTGATTCTTATTCCCCAAAATATATGCCAATATTAGGAGTCCAAAGTCGTCTTCCCCATACTATTTTTCTACAATCACTTGATTTTTATTCCCCAAAATATATGCAATTAACGGATCTCAGCATGTTGATTCTTCTTTCTGGAAGTATTTTTACGGGCCAACCTTGACCTGATGTGATATTTTATGTCGTCCTCTACTTGAGACTTGAGGATCGAGAAGTCGAAGCATATTTGAAGTTGGTGTGGTACGATTTGCACTATATTTTCTCCATCTATGTTTGGTGTGTGAGATTTTGACGTATTTGCATTTTTTTAGGGTTATCGAAATCTAGTTGATGGACGGCATAATATTATTTTCCCTAAATTTAAGCATTTTGAGGTTATATTTTGAAATTGATATAATATTCTGGGTTGTTATGAATACATTTGCAATACCTTCTGCAGATTTAGTATTAATTAATTTTTGACATATGATTCATCTTAAAATTCGTAGTATGAACAATCTTTAAACTTGTTGATCTACTATTATAGTTGATATTCGAAAATTAGAAATTCATTTGGTCGCACTTTTTAAAATTTGACTTCAAATTGGCTTTGATTTAACTTGTGGATACAAGGTGTTCTTAAAGTGGAATAACTTAAAAAATGACTAATTTAAACTTCTATTAAGCTTTCCCTAACGAAGGAATAAATGCAAGAATATCACTTTAGATTTAAATATGATCATGTAGGATCTATGAATCTCAAAAATTTAAGTTGTTGCCGGTAAAGTGGCTCCAAGAATATGTTTGGATATAATTTGAATAAATATGCAATCTGGTTTATTTGGTTAGAGGTGTGCAATACATTTATTTGTATTTCAATCATATATGCTAGTTTTGTAAATAATAGGTTTGTGTGAGCAATATACTAGACCGACAAATACTACGTTGAAATGATAGATGATTAATTTTTTCTTGGATGAGCGAGTACTGAATCACTAGGATGTCTTCTATTTTGTCTACTAAGCTCACTTATCTTGGAATAAGTTACCAACAACTTCTACATTCTATGTGTAGGCACACCCTGAAGCAAAGACAATGCCTAACTTGAAAGATTTCTTTGTGATATGCGCAAAGTATTCGACCAGTGAAGCTGAAAATGTTGTAGATAATATTGATGCTTTGCCACAAATTGATACAACTGACATTAATGTTGATGATATTAGTGAGATTTCACCTAATGATATGAACCTCTCAACTTTCTCTTTATCTCCTTGTCGCAGTTGTTTTTCTTTAAAATCATTGATGGGATGAATATATCAAGGTACTAAATGAAACAATTCTTCATTATATCTAATTTCATGTAAGTTAATTGTATACTGCTTGAATTTGTAAGCTCATCCTGAAGCGAGATCTTATAGAACTACAACAGTCCCAGACTATGCCCGCATTTCCTTTGAATTTGGGAATGAAAATGCTAAAGCAAGAGGCAGTGTGAGTCATGGTGTTGACCCTAGTAATGAGATCATCCAGGGAAGGGTTGGGGAAGAATCCAAAGCTAAACAATCTTCAAACATATCTACTGCCCATGGAGATCAATGCGTGGTCAGGTTATTAAACTCTAAGCTTTCAATTTCTCGTTGCTAATTTAAACATGCTATGTACTAGTTCTTATCCGTTGAAATACAACTAAATTCATATCCATTCCAACGTTGAAATAAATTTCTTGGATATTTCCTTCCGATATTGTACATGGGTATCATAAACTGGGTAGTTCCTTCTGTTATTGTACATGGATATCTTCAGCCCTTAACTGTTAACGAACAATTTACATTGAGCATATGACATCACACTTGAGCTTTGGATATGGCTTTTTTGTTGTTGTAAGAAATGGCTTGAAGATATGCACGGGCTTTAAATCTGATATGGTTACATTTGTTGTGTGTATATATATATATATATATATGAAATTTCCCTCCTATTGTAATTGGAGACCCTTTGATAGAAAAATTAGAGTTTTATTGATATTGTGTAATTTCAATGCCCATTCCTAGGAGTGGCAAACGGGCGAGACGGGTTGGGTCGGGTTCGGGTCTGGTCAAAATGGGTCGGGTTCGGATTGGGTCAAACGGGTCGGCCTTTAAATGGGTTGGGTCACAATCGGATTTGGGTGGGCTCGTTATTTTTTTTTTAACAAACAAATGGTGTACCATAGATTCAAGAATTGTGATCCAAATAATAAAATTAACATGCAAAATAAGGGGAATTAATTACAAGTCTTTAAGATCTTTGATTTTCAAAATGTCACATCAACCTTGTTTCTAACCTGTGAAGTGCTAATCTTAAGTTGGATATTTTGTTTTTCGCTGAACTAGACTCGAAACCTCATGGCACAAACTCAAGATTTTGAAGATATTTTTGCGGATTCAGATTGGACCCAAGTGAAGAAACGTGTCTCATCTTCTCGTTTGTTCAAATTGGTACGACCAATCCACTTGATGAATTATGATCAACGGGATGCGCATGCACAATTGTTGGATTAATGTTGCATGACGAATTCTATAAAGTTTTTCCTGTCTGAAAAATTAGGCATAAGATATCAAAAATATGCCCAAAGTTCCGCCGGTTTAGCCAGTTCTTAAGGACACCTGGGCGAGTTTCAATTGGGCAACGAATTTTGTAACTTTTGATCCAAATTATATTTTACATATTCACGAGTTGATAATATTTTAAATGTGTTGGTTTTATATTTATCTAAATATATTTTATTATTTTGTCTTCGCACGTTTTTTCTAATCGTAATTATACCCCATTGTAGGAGACAATCGTGGATAGACATTTTAGAACAAATTGATTCCCTTGGTATGAAGAAGTTGACTTTATATTTGGAGAAAAAAATGCGGCGAGCTTGCCGGAAGAGTGGGCAACTACTTATATCCACACCGTGAAGTTGTATGATCTAATAATGTTATAAGATGTCTACATATTGTTTATTTTATTTGTACTTTTTGTAATGGAAAATATGTAATGGTTTTTGGTGTATAAGTTAGTATTTATTATATGATATTGGTGTGTACTCTTAAAATTATATTATTAAAAATCGAGAAATTAAATGACAACACTACAACTTATTCACGTAAAATTCGTTGATAAACACACAGATTAAATCTATTCTTGATCCTTTAATCAATAAATTGAGGAGACACTCTGAAAAATATCGATGCATTTATGCATTAATTGTTTCCTTACTTATTATATATAAATAAAGGATATTTTTTGAATTTCTATTAATCATATTTAATATAAGAAAAATATTTATTTTTTAATATATTATTTTTCTTAATTTCACGCCAGAAGAAGGTTTAGTGAGATTCTAATTAGCGATTGTTTATTAATTATAAGAGTAAATTGTTGTTATATATATATATATATATATATATATATATATATATATATATATATATATATATATATTTTAATACTTTGAACATTATGGGAAAAACCCACATTTCCGGAAGAACGAAGATTCAACAATACATAGAAGTAAATTCGTAAACATAATACAACATATATGAATATTAATCTTAATGACTAGTTGACGATCCAGTGGTAGGATAATTTTTCTTCGAATGATCACCATTGTTTTGTTTGACCAAAATCATGTGAAGAACCACAAATTGAGTTTTGAGTTCATTACCAACATGCAACTACCTTCTTTTGATAGTCATCATATAGGTTTCATTCTGAATGTACATGTTAATTTTGTCTAGATCGGGACACCCTATAAATATTTTTCGTTATTTATTAAACGAAGCATATAACCATTGAATATGTGCAAGCAAGACTTGTTTCAACAGACCGAGATTTGATATACTTACAGCATTGTGCATCTTCATACTCATAATATCATTCATTTGAATAACTGCATTATCCCCACATATAGCCACTTCTAGAGTACCAGTATGATCATTAATTAGGAGAAACACCCTTTGTCTTACATATAACACAAATAGATATTAATCGTTTTATATTTCACGTGGAATAAATATTTACTATGTATGAATATATATATATATTACCTGGGGGTTGCAAGTGTCGATTTGTTGCAATTAATACACTTGAATGAGCTTTAAAATTTCATATTTATATGAAGTCCACAATTGTTACAAGCCATATAGAAGAACTTTTTATTTGATACAATTATTTGGACGTTGACCTTAACCAAATATTTGTGAACCTATGAATTTTAAAAATTGGTTCAAACGGCCAAATCAGGACTAACACTATTAAAATAAGAACTTACATTTGTGTCAATATTTACATCTCTAAGTGTTGTCAGTGTATCCGACTCTATGTTATTTTCTTCCGACTCCACAAAAATTGTGAATAAGGTAAACATATCTTCTTTTATCCACAAAAACAAATTAAAATATTTATGTAAACCATAAATTAACGCTTTCACAATAATCATAAAATAAGTGTAGATGTATAACTTACGGCATTTTTAATTAATGTGGTCACAATACAAACCCCAATCTACTTCCTAATTTGAAAAGTGAAAATTAAAGTCTAAAATACGAGTATTTATATACTTAATTGAATTATATTAAAAAAAATATACATAGATATAAATTATGCCTTTGACCAATTTTTTTTTTCGGACACATCCCTACATATATGTGGCTAGAGATTATGTTGGTGTTGCCTACAAGTGATTTCTCATAGTGGAATACGATTTATTTACTATTGACACATTGACACAACACTATAAAGTTGGGGTTAGGGAGGGAGGGTGGGGTGGGGTGGGGCTTGGGTGTCACACATTTTTTTAATATTTTCTTATGTACACCAAATTTTGAAAATGAAGTTGCCTTGACGTTTTTTTTAATTAAAATGATGTATTTTCCTTATATTAACAATAAAATTATAACATAATTAGACGAATTTATATACCTTATGCTTGAATTTATATAACATTTGACTTAATATGTATGTTAGACGAATTTATATACCTTAGACGAATTTAACATACACCGAAGCTATCGATTGGATTAAGTTGCCTTGACATCGTTTTGGATGAAGATCACGTCCATTCACACACACACTTTTCTTAATATGTATGTTAAATTTTTCCACAAGTGATACTCACATGTTAACTTAATCCAATCGATGTCACACCTTATTTTATTGAGTTCATTTTAATTTAATATTTTTTTTCCTTTTATAAATTTGAGGAAACGTTCATCATTTCGGCTCCACGCCACTTCTTTCTTTTAAATTACATTAAGTTCATAGGTTATATTGTTATTTTGTTATGATATATCTCTTTGATTTATTTTAACATTTTTTGTAATACTTGCATAATAATACCAATGAAATAATATATAACACCCTCATAAATAATTTTGGGTTTTTTCATGTTTTAGGTGGGTATTATGGCCTATGAGTACAAATTTTATGTTTCTTACGGAGAAAAATTTACGCACGGGACTTTCAATGATTTGCCACTCTTTTACTTGGATGCATGGCTAAGTGACATAATAATGATCAACAATCCGTTAAGGTTCCGGTTTGATCATTTGGTGAATTCACTAAAGTGCAGGACCGGGTATATCTCGGTAGATATATGGTATGATATCCCAGATCTTCCTCTCGAGTCCAACCTTAGGTGCATAAGTCATACACGTGATTTCGTGACAATGCTTAACCTAATGTGAAATGTCTGTTTGGAATTCACGCAAATTTATGTTCAGGATGTATTTGATGCTCCAATATTCAATGGAGTTCCAAATTATCAAAATACAGTGGAGGTGCCAAGGCCGCAGGAAAATTTTAATACACGTATTTTCCATGGAAGACTCAGATGTTTGAAAAGAATGGAGGGACGTTTTCCACAGCCCTATATTATTACCCTATTTAATTTTGAAGACCCATATGATCCTCAAACTTACACGGAATATTCGATTTCTTCTTCTAGTGATGAAGAATAATTATGTAGAAATTTTGTATATGTATTTGTAGCGATAATGAATTATTCTGAGGTTCATGCAATGTGATTTAGATCGTTTATCTATTTGTTTATTTATTTATATATAAAACTATTTTGAAGAAAAATTATTATAGAGAAAGGTTTTTATAACAAGCCATCGATAATATTAATAAAGACAATTACAGCGATAAGTAAACTAGTACACTAGAATAAAAAAGCAATATCAAATGGAAAATATTTTTCAAAACTAAACAATTACTAATCCAGGTGATTATTTGGGTTAAATGCTTCAATAGTAAATGGTGGTGCTGAAACTTTCCCCATTCTTCTGAATGCTCTAATTCTTGCACGCAATTCAGCTCTAATATAATTTTCCCGTGGTGTGGGCATCCCTGCAGAAAGCCGATAATTTGGAACACCATTCTCATTAAGTCCTTCATAGCCATTATATTACTGTTTTCACTTATGCACCTTAACACCCCGACATCCATAATACGGTCAGACACTACGTACAAGATATCGGCTGGTATGTGACCAATCCGTTGTGCTACTGCATACAGTAGATTATCATAATTGAACTGTTTCGGGTGGGTGATTGTTATTATACCACGAATTCATGCGACCTAATAAAATAAGGGCAAAACGTGCGGAGGATGGAAGAAATGTGGCAGAGATAGAATCTTACACATCTGCGTCATCACGTGAACCTTGCTACTTTATCACATGCAATATATGGACAAAATTACAATATCTAGTGGGAGTGGAATAATGGAAGAAATATTTTTATGTAGACGTGTTTGACTAAGTACATGCTCTAGTTGTGGCCAAACCCGGTCTGAATATATTGGATACAATAATTCAGTATGGACATAAAAAAATTTAGAACAAACAAAAGTCGGCATACTAGGTAAAGAAAAATATTAATATCGTTTTAAATTAAAAGTACCAATTTACCAACATTTTTACACAACGAATCACAACTTGGCCATAATGAATGAAACTATTGGTGCCATTGTTTTAAAATAACGTGTCTAAGAAAATCAATTCAATCACTATATATATATTCACACAATTGCTTGATGTAGCCTAAATGCACATCAACATTGAGCAAAATTTTCGTAACAAAAATTTGGCACTTCAAGTGAATTTTTTTTTTTTTTTGGTAAAATTTAGGGTTGTTCTTGGGAATCTCATGGAAAGGAAGACTGGGGTAATCGAAAATTCCCTTGCAAACGATGTCAATATATCACAAGCCTAAAAAACTAATTTGATAATTTGCTTGTAGTCTTGGTGGGTAGGTACTCCAATGGAGGATTTTTTATATATTTCAAATCTATTCGTGTTTGTTGTTCGAAAATTCAAATTTTCTATGCAATTTTTAGAAGCATCACATAAGGCAAACCTCCGTCCCAAGAATCCGTAAGTTTTAATAAATCTAATACATACGATAATTTCATAATAAAATATTGCTAAAAGCATTTCTAACAACATTATCAATATTAATTTCTTATTTTAACAAATGAACGTAGTTTGGAGTATAAACTAAGACCATATGTTTCCAGTCTGGTGAAACCGAGCTAAAGACCTATATCAGTTATATATTCATGATTACTTAAATGATATTAACATGCAATAAATAATATGATTTTGAAGGTTATCTCCATATTTGAAGTACATGAAGATCAATGGAGAAAAGTTTCCGATTTTTCATTAAGAGATGAATTCAAAAGCAAATTAGTACATTTGTTTGTGGAAGGGCTAGCGTAAGTCCAATATATGACTGTGGCCATTTGGAGGAGAACGAAACATGAGTTGGTTGGAGGAAATCAAATAAGAAATTCTCGTAAGTAAGGATACATTTGATTGGTAAGTTACAATGTTTTATATGTGGTTATTGGTTTTAATGAAACTTTGTGACTTGTTTTATTCCGTATTAATATATCATATTTTGTATGCCACGAGGTGTGCAAGTTATAAATTATGTATTTTACCCCTATCTCTAATAATGTGTGTTTTTTATGTAATCATGCAAAAATAATTCTTCTAAGTTTAAATATTATAGTTTTAGACGAAAGAACATGCCCATAATTATCTCATAGGAGATACAATCTCATAAGTTCGAATTGGGCATCAATTTCTAGTTCTCTACGGAAAAAAAATTTACAAGTTTTTCCACAAAATTTGGAACTTAAAATAAAACAATGAGAAAATATGTTACAAAACCAAGATTGGGAATCAACTTCAATAATGGTTTCACGACATTTTCACATAGTAAATAATTTCTAAATATGTGACTGACCAAATTTTTTTTATTTATTTATTATAATTTTCGCCTCAAACTATAAAGTAAAATTATCTAATTTGTCATTTGAAATCGAAAAAAAAAAATATAGTTTTTTCACCGGTGACAAGAAAATTTGAACGCATTTGTTAGTCACATGTTACTACTAAGATCTAATTTTTTTTATGATTATTTAAATATGTCATTTATGTGTTGCCTATTATAAATACCAACATAGAAAATGATATTATTTGTACTTCACACTCTTGACAATTATGTTTCCTCTACCAAGGTTCATAGAAGAAAATTGTGTTTCCAAATTCTTTTTTGAGGTTAGTATTCTTATCATTCTATTTTCTTAACAAACATCAATTCTTAACGGGTATATTATGTTTTAATTAGTGTATAGTATTTTTAACATGTGATTATTAATGAAAAAAATTCTTAATTGTTTTAAGGTCAATCTAATGAATTACACATACACAAAGTTCTCATTTACGGAGAGAAATTTTACTATGATTTGAGGGCAATATATAACAATTGGAAACGTTTTAAGGACATGATTACAATTACCAATTGGAATGAATTTGACTACTAATGCAATCAAACGAAGGACTGGGTACATTCCAGAAGGTATTTGGTATCAAGTGCCAGATCTAAGCTATCGGGACGGTCTAATGTGCATTAGTGATAGCACTGATGTATAACGTATGACGGACCTAATGCGTATTGCCCGGTTAAGACCAATTTATATTTTTGTACAGGATGTCTTACAAGGTTGCTCGACTTTGGAAGGAATAAATCATTATGAAATTCCATTTTGCGTCCCAAGGTCGTGGGTAACTTATATAATAAAGAAATTACGTTCCTACTCAAGGTCATAGATAAGAATGGAGGAAAATAGCCCTAAACCATATACCATTAAACCTTTTAATTCGGAAGACTTAGATGAAGACATCATACATCGAGTATTCGATTTCAGAATCTAGCGACGACGAGTAGGCTATCACTGATTATTATTGTACTTCGTTTCTATATTTTTCGCTTCGCAAAATATTGTGTACTCGTCCTAATTGAATTTTAAATATGATATTTACACTTATTAATCTTCTGTATGTAGGAACGCCAAGATGACAATTTGTACCCTACAAATAGGACCGTTGTAATTATCTGCAGTGTAATATTATGCAAATCCTTAAGTAAAGGTTGCTTTGGTCCAAAGTAATTACCTTCCTCAACGGCTGAAAATTCCCCCCATACTTCTCTCTCCTACTGTAAATATCAAAAAAATCTCCCCAAAATTTCCCCCTTCTAGGTTTACGGATTTTGAGCCATAAAAAACCTATAGCGGGTAATGGTGAAAGATTACATGGCTCCTCAAATGCGATTCTTCATTCAAATTGAAGATGGCTTCAATCACCAATTCGTAAGTTTATATTCTTTATGTTGTAAAATCTTTTCTTTTGTTGTTATTTTTAATGTTCGTACAAAGGAAATTGGGATATTTGACTTGTTGATTTTTGTATAGTTATATATTAATGAAAACAAGAATCGCTTCATAAGAATTATGTTAGAATATAGTTTTTGTTAATCTTTAGGACTAGAATGAAGAGCATATCGTTCACATTTCCTATAGTTTCACACAACTTTCACTTATTTTCATTTTGTCATTAGCACCTAACTACTTCCCGTATATGTTGAATTCATATTTGTATGAATGACCATCATATTTTTTTTTCTTGCCCCATCTTTGTTCATCAATGTAGCAAATTCCCCGAGGTTTGTACTGGCGCAACGCATGAAATAAGGGCAAAAAATTAGGGATCAATAAGGATACTATATAGAACTTATGAATGCAATATTGCTTCAAAACAGGGGGGTTATTTTCTATATGAAAATGGTATTAATCAAATGGAAGTGGAGTTCGCATTTAGAGAATGGGATGTTGTATTCTTCGAATACGCCGAGAATGCAAACTTTGTGTGCACTGTTTGTTGTGGACAACTGTATGGTACAAAATTTATGGCACGTTATCAAAGGAACCCTTTGGACATCTTTGTGGAGACAATATCTAGTTCGATACACAATTTCGTAAGACTGGAAATTTTTTGCAAATAAAAGGTTTAGGAATTGCATAGGCTAATTTCAATATTATTAATATAATCTATTATATGAATGTAGGTATTGCCCGATGTTTTCTCGAATTTCTCCACACTAATGACAATGAAGACTACATTCATATTCGGAGCCGTCTTGGAGAGTGGAAGATAAAGATCATTCGTTACTCGTTCGTGATGTTGGAAGGAAAATATTGGGTGTCTTTCTTCTTGACACACCATCTAAATAAACACGAAATAATGAAGCTCGAGTATGACCAATATCTGAGGTTTGAAGTAACTATTTACAAATAAAATGGATGTGAGCCATCTTTCATGCTAAACCGTAAAATTTCTTCCAATCTAGAGCTATTCTTCCCTTCTCACTACAAGAAATATTCGTTTTAGTGACCAAATTCTCAGCGACGAAGTTGAAATGGTCGCTATATATGTATCTTTTGTAACCAAAAACAAAGCGGTTGCTAAGATAAGGTTGTGTCAATCCTCTTGCAACCAATAAAGAATTGGTAGTTGTCAATCGTAGCTGAAAGTTTGACAAGAGCATAGCAACCAAGATTGATGTTTTTAGTAAGCATCTTTATGGTGGCAATAGACAAAGATCTTTTGCAACCAAAATGGTAATTGTTTGTATACTCATAGTAACAAGTTTAGAATGGTTGCTAAAACTATACTCACAGCGACAAAATTTGAGATGGTCACTGGAAAAATACTATAGCAACAAGTTTTAGATAGTTGCTAAAAATATACTCATAGCAACAAATTTGAGATCGTCGCTAAGATTATATTAAGTCAAAACAATAACATTAATATAAATAAATTGCTTGGGTATATGTTATGAATTATCCGGTTGTGTTTATAAATACCAAAGGTATGAGTGAAAATCACACTAAATTAGTATGATCGATAAAAACTTGTTTTTAACTATAGTCTTGATACCAATCAAGTTTCAACATCAAATAGATTTTGATAGCTTATGAATTTCGATACGAACTCGACTCAGTATATACAAATATTATAAAATATATAGAGCTCCGCTCGTGTTAGTGATAACTGCCCCTTTTGTTTTTTCTTTATAACTTACTCCTATTAATTTGAAATTTGAATTTTTTTAAATCACCAATTTGTTATATTACCCACTTGTTATTTTAGAAAATGAAAAAAGAAAAAAAAAATAACTACTCACTAAAGAAGCAGCAGTGAAAACGAGCCCTAATCCCAATTTCATTTTCCATATTCGTTTTCACCTCCTAGCTTCCTCAACCCCAATTCTCATTCGTTCACAATCTATGGCACATCATCTCCTTCGCCGGTTGTGCGCCTAACCCCCAATTTTCATTCTCAGCGAATTGAATATATGAATTTAAGATTCGACGTCGCCTCTTTGCTCAAGTGCTCCGATGGAACTGACTTCGGTTTGGATCTTAATTAATTAAAAAAGGTAAGTAAGGACTCTATTTCGCTACTTTTTGTTAAGAAAGATGAAGGATTGTGGAATTTCACGTGTTTAAAAATTCAAAATGTATCAATTTTCAATATATTAATTTATTGAATTTAGAAAACCAATAAAACCAATTTTAATTGTGCTTGAATGGGTGAAGGAAAAGAAATGAATTTCTGATGGGACGTAAAAATGTGACGGAATTCGCTTCAGGTACATTATGGGGTGTGATATTTTACTTGTTTTGTTTTAGCATTATTACATCTGTATAAGATTTTGGTTTGGCATTATGCTACACAAGACCTTGGTGATTTGGTGAACTTTCACGCATGTTTAATTGAATATTGTTGATGGTGATTAGATTAAACCCAAACATGCGTTTGTAATTAGTAGTGTGAACCTTGAGATTGTTTTCAGTTTGTGATTGTTAAACGAATGAACCTCTCTAATTGAGTCGAACCTGCATCAAGCTCGAGTCCATGCTATTTTCATATATAATTTGTTACATTTTGGCATATTGAATGGAATTGAGATGAGTTTCGAAAGCTACTAAAAGATAAAAATGGCTCAAGATGAAATGTTATGTATAACGAATCAAAATTAGACGAGCTTTTGTAATTGAATTGTAGATTAATTCCAGTAGCTCTAATTACTTTTGTTTACTATTTTCTTAAAGTTTTGTGAGGTGTTGAATTTATTCCAGAAGACTTTTCTTAATTACAACATTCCATTTTGTTGACTTTCTTTATGCTCTCATGAGCCTCTTTTAGATATAATATGTCTGAGAACTTTGGAGAATTGTTCATTAAAGTCATCATGTCTCATTAAAATGATGTATTCCCTTAAACACGTGGTTTGACGTGTATATGCCGTGCTATTTGTCAACTCTTCAACAAATAACATGATTTTTTCTAGCTAAAATATTACTGTATGAAGTAGCAGCTTTACACAAGGGGAAAGGGCATAAGTTTTATGTTGGGTGATGTGGATCTCACTCCAAATGTTGTCCGAATTGAGATTTTTCCATACTTCTTTTCTTGGTTTCCTTTTTTCTTTTTCTATAGACAAAGAGGAAGTAAATTACCTTGAATATTTCTCTATTTTTTATGGCAGTACTTTAGACTTAAGGAGGATCAAGCTCCTTTTCATATTATAGAGTATTGGAGTACAAAAATATCTCAAAGCAAAACCCAATAAGATTGCTCCACTGGTGAAAAAAAAAATCATGGTATATATGCACTCTTTCACCTATTTGTAGTTGGTGATTGAAGTACTCTTTTGAATTGGTGAAATTCATGCTTCATTTGAAGCTGCTTTAAGTATCAATTGGATCTTATTAGTTTTGATAATATCTTATTTCGATAATTCTTTCAAATGGTGACAGGATGAGCTAGTGAACCCGTTCAAGATCCGAGCCTGTTCCTCAAGTAATAATAAACCCGAACATGACACTCTTCAAGACACTTTTTTCAACTCTGGAAAGAATGGTTTGTACATTTATTATTTTTATTTCTTTGCGACTGATTTATTCTCTTTTAGAGTTACTATCGGTCTAATGAAGTGTTGGCTCTATCTGGTAACGCTGTTTATGATGCAATGCAGCTGGTGCTTTCTTTTGTCATCTTGTTTTTATATTTTTTTACAGATTTTTCAGAGATTGGGTAATATTAATCTGCCTTTTTGTTTGGCATCTTCTACCACTAGAGGAAAAAAAGAGTCAAAAACTCCTCTATTTTGGAAAATAATACTACAATGATCATGCATCAATTTACATTTCGGTTTATTTACATTGACCAACATTTTTTTTTATCATTGACTAACAGATTGGACCTGTATTGTTGATTGTAGTATACCATTGGTGTTAGCTCCACTGTATTCCCACATCTTGAGCAATGGAGTATGATATAAGCACCAAATCAAGACTCATGAATAAACTATTGGGAGCTATCAACATGATGCTCGTTCGACAAAGGCCTAAGAGATTTGTTCTAGCGCCTCTGAATTAGGGATGTCGCATAGAAATCGCTTAGTATAACTATTTTCCATGGTTAACATTAATAGTTAGTTATAACTCCTTAGCCACAACTATTTTGCGATTGTAAAACATATTTTTGGATTTAACTATCATTAGTGTATTTTCTTTTTAATTTTTCATGATATTGTTCATAGTTGTTTCATTATTAGCAATCAATAACTACTTATGGTAATTGAACGTTCATTTTTTACAAACCAAAATCCTACGGTTGCTATGCAGAATGGCATGTTTGGTAAAAGATCATTCTTTCGCAACAAAAATCATGTGGTTGTTATCACTACAAGAAAAACTGGATTTTCCGACGGATTTCAAGCAAAATCCGTCGGAAAATGGGTTTTCCGACGGATTTTGCCCGTCGGAAAATCCGTCGGAAAAAGTGGCGTCGGAAAATTTCCGACGGATTTTCCGACAGATTTTCCGACGGGAAAAATCCGTCGGAAAATCTGTCGGAAACTTTCCGACGGACATATTCCGACGGATTTTCCGACGGAATAATTCCGTAGGAAATTGTATTTTCCGACGGGACTTTTCCATCGGAAAATACATTTTCCGACGGAATTATTCCGTCGGAAATTATAAAAAAAAATTCTTTTATTTTCCCACGGAGTTTTTCCGTCGAAAAAAATGAAAAATAAATGAAATTAAAAATTCTCAAAAATAATGAAATTGCAACACAAAAAAAAATTGCAATACAATATAATACAACAAATTCATAATTTAGATAAAATTATCAAAAATTTCAACATTTATAATTATATGTGAATACAATAAATAATCTTACAACAAGTTCTACATTGTAAAAAAAAAATATCATTCTTCGTCGTCTTCTTCTTAATCTTCGTCTTCTTCTTCTTCTTCGTCGTCTTCGTCTTCCTCCTCCTCGGCCTCTACCTCCATATTCTCTTCGTTCTCTTCTCCTTCACCTTCTCCTTCACCTTATCTTTCTTCTTACCCTCTTTTATGTGATACTTTACACCCCATGTTATGATAAACACATTTCAACTTACAAGGCTAATTTCAATCAAATGCATACCTTACAAGGCCACCAAAAATGAACACAACAAATCTAATCACCATTTACAACATACAACATAAACAAAGTTATGATGAACACATTTAAACTTACAAGGCTAATTTCAATCAAATGCATACCTTACAAGGCCACCAAAAATGAACACAACAAATCTAATCACCATTTACAACATACAACATAAACTAATAGTGAACACAACCTCTGGCCATCACTTACTAGTCGGTGTCAAACCACTTGGTCATTTCCATAGCAGGAACAGAGGCATTACCTCTGGCCATGGAGAAGTAAGTGGAGTGACCAATCTCACCACCAGTCCAGTTGTATCTTGGGGGAACAGCGCCAAGCATTGCGGTTGTATCAAGCACCTGATCATAGTAAGAGAATGTGTTAATATCAACATCAACATCAATGAACCTGAAAAGTGGATTATACTGTTATGCTGAAAATGAAAAGGGATTGTTAAAGCACACATATAGAAAGATCCCAAAAGTAATTCCATTTAAGGTTCTTGGTTAGAGTTAAAATTATGCATAATTGACACCAACTAGTAAGTGGGCTGGGAGGCGTGAACAAGGGTCGTCACGATGGTCTGGACAGCGAGAGTCTGGGCAGCGGGTTCGGGCAGTGACAACGTGAGCAGGGAAACTCACGCGGATCTGGGCAGCGGGTTCAGGCAGTGGCAGCGTGAGCAGGGGTCGTCGGTCTGGGCAGCGAGGGTCTGGGCAGTGGCGGGTCTGGGCAGCGGCGGCGTGAGCAGGGGTGGTGTGAGCAGGGAAACTCACGGCGGTGGTGGGAGAGATATAGAGGAAGGCGGTGATGGGTGGGAGTAGATAGTGAGAAGGCGGCAGTTGGGGAATTGGGAGTGGAGTGAAGAAGATAATGAAATTAGGGCTTTTCTTTGTGTCTTAGTTAATTTCAATTTTTTTATTTTGTATTTATTTTCTTTATCTTAAATCATTAATCATTTTTAACTTTTTAAAATTAACTAATCAAATTATTGCATAAAATTGATGAAATTAAAAAATACTTCATTCGTCCCATTATTTTTAATTCATTATCTACAGTACCCGGTCAAATTTTTAATTTTTTAAATAACTTATCATGTTAAACTATTTATATTCTTGGTGTATTAAATCTTTTAAATATTAATATATATAGTGTCATCTGATATTATCAAATTATTAGTGACTATATAATTATGGACATTGTGGTTATTTGCAATCAGATCTATTGATTCTCGATTTGTAACTTTAATTGACAAAGTCAATATTGTTGACCTTAAGGTTATATGTACATTGAGATTATTCGAAATCAAATCGATACTTGGCTCAATCGGAATTACTTAACTAGTCACTAATTCAAAATTGTTGACTATATATATGGTTATGTACATTGAGCTTATTAATTCGCAATCATAACGATCGATTCTCGATTTGTAACGTTAATTGATAAAAGTCAACATTGGTGACCTTATGGATATGTACATTCAGGTTATTTGAAATCAAATCGATACTTGACTCGGAATTACTTAAGTAGTCATTAATTCAAAACTATTGACTATATATATGATTATGTACATTGATGCTATAAGATCGACCGACTCTCGATTTGTAACGTTAATTAGGCAAAATCAACATTGTTGACCTTAGGGTTATATGGTTATGTACATTGAGGTTATTCGATGTCAAATCGATACTTGGCTCGGAATTACTGAATTAGTCACTAATTCAAAATTGTTGACTATATATATATATATATTGGTTATATACATTGAGGTTATTCGCAATCAGATCGATCAATTATCAATCTATAAAGTTAATTGACCAAAGTGGTTTTAGATCGATGAAAATTGGTAGGAATTCAATCAATAAGAGTTTCTATAGATGAAATTTGTGAAATACGGGTTAAATCAAAGAAAGTAACTGAAATTGATCGAGAACAATATAATTAAATTAATCAAATTATTGCAAAAATAGATTAAATTAGAAAAAAAAAAAAGGGTTTAAATCGATGAAGATTTGGTGGAAAACGAGTTACATCAATGAATAAGGGTTAAGTCGATGAAATTTGTGAAAATACGAGTTAAGTCGAAGAAAGTTAGTGAAAATTTAGTTAATTCGATTAAGAACGGTACTTTAAATTAATCAAATTATTGCAAAAAATGGTTTAAATAAATGAAAATTGGTGGATAACGAGTTAAATAAATCAATAAGGATTTTAAATCGATGAATTTTGTGAAAATATGAGTTAAATTAGTGAAAAATGGTTAAATGGATCAATAATGGTCTAAATTAATCGAATCAGGAAAAAATTAAGCCGAAAAATAATTTATATTTTTTAATTATTTCCGACGGATTTTTTCCGTCGGAAATAATTATTTTTTTTCTGTTTTTTTATTTTCTAAAATACTTTCCGACGGATTAAATCCGTGGGAAAATAATAGAAATTTTTTTATTTTCCGACGGATTTAATCCATCGGAAAAATAAAATAAATTTTTTATTTAGTTTTAATTATTTTCCGACTGATTTAATCCATCGGAAAATAATTAAACCTTTTTTGGTTTTTTTAAAATTATTTTCCGACGGATGAATTCCGTCGGAAAATAATTAAATATTTTCTTTTTTTAAAAATTATTCTTCCGACGGATTAATTCCGTCGGAAAATAGTTAAACATGGTTTTTGGTTTTTTTAATTATTTTCCGACGGATTAAATCCGTCGGAAAATGTAATTGTTTTATTTTTCATTAAATTTTAATGCAATTTCCGACGGAATTAAACCCCATCGGAAAATCCGTCGGAAATTTTCGACGGATTTTGATCCGTCGGAAAATCCGTCGGAATTTCTAACGGATTTTATCCCGTCGGAAAATCCGTCGGGAATTTTCGACGGATTTTGGTCCGTCGGAAATTTTCCGTCAGAAAATCCTGCTTTTCTTGTAGTGTATATGCAAAATGATGAGGTTGATAAAATAATATTTTTTACCAATCAGAGTCATATTGTTGTTATATGTTTAGCTTTAGCTACCAAGACAATGCTACATTGACCTGAAAGCTCACATTAGCAAGGAAAAAATTGTTGCTAATGTTCTTATTTTTTACAGACCATTTTTTGTTGGTTTCTAAAAGATAAATTGTGGTTGTTATCAGTGTAGCTACAACTACCAAGAGAATGCTATAGTGACCATGAAAGTTCACATTAGCGAGTAAAAATATTGTTACTAATGGTGATATCAAGAGTGGCTGTCACAACTACTTTTGTGGATAGTGACAACGGAGAACCTATAGAAGATCATCATATCGAATCTTCAATACAAATTCTGAAAACATGGAAGAAAACATTTGCAAATCATAACAATTTGATTACATTGTTACCGTACATTGATTCAGTATATTTCCCCCGATGTTGTCAATGAACAGGGCCTACATGACAAAAAAAGTGGAAAAATGAAATTTCCATAATATTCTGAGAGAATTCGGGATGCTAAGTTGCATCAATATAAAGATACTGGAAGAGCTAACGGTCGTGTTGCGTTGGTTGAAGAATGGGAAAAATTTGCCAATGATAACAATTTTTGTGTTGGTGATGATGTTGAATTTCAAATTCAAAAGACGAATGAGCAAATAATTGACCCTATTGAAAAAGTAATCATAGCCGTCATGTATAGGCAATATTAGATATTTCACCTCCAATGTTGGTTGTTAATAGTCTGTTTTCTTATGAAGATGTCTCGTATGGACAAATACCACTTATGCTTAGGACTGTAATTAAGACTGGTAGGATGTTAAATTCAGTTAAGTCATGCTTGTTTAGTTAGTTAGCGACATTGGAGTGGATAAATATGAATTTTTTCAATTTTCAAGTCAAGTTTTAGTATATTGTTTTTACCTAATATACGTATTATATGCCTTGGGATTTTTGTACCAAAAAGAGATGTTAAAATATTATATTTTATCTCGTGAAGCTTGTATATTTACGAACTAAAATTTGGACAAATGCATAATTTATGCATTTTTTATAATATTATTAACAACCCCATTTAAAAAGTACATGTAATTTAATGATCATGTTAATGTTAAGGTCTACTAAGATTGGCCGTAGTTGAAAAAAAATACATGTACTTGAATGATCATGTTAATGTTAAGGTCTAGTAAGATTGACCGTAGTTGAAATCAAGAATTCATCATGATTAGGATAATATTTAGTAAGGTTAACTGTAACTGAAATCAAGAATTGATCATGTTAATGGTAATGTATAGTAAGGTTGACCATAACCGGAATCAAGAATTGATCATATTAATGTTAATGTATAGTAAGGTTGAACGTAACTCAAATCAAGAATTTATCATCGTTAAGATAAAGTATAGTACGGTAAACTGTAATTGAAATCATGAATTGATCATTTTTAGGGTAATGTATTTTAAGGTTAACCATAACAGAAATCAATAATTGATCATGTTTATAATAATTTATTTTGAAATATGAGATACATAGTATACGTAAATAATTAGGACTTACAATTTTACCTTTATATTACACATATTAATGGTCTATTACCCATTTTCATATCTTCTCTAAGCAACATTACTTTGCTTTAATCAATCGTTGCCCTTTAACGTATGGTTTCAATTTCAATTGTTGAATTTGTTAAATTTGATGCGTTTAGCTTTGAAGTTATAATATATACACATTAGATTATTTGATCAAGTGTTGATGTGTTATATAATCCTTATAGTTTTTTAAACTATTTTTTGTTCACGTATCTAATTATATTATTTATTTAAATAATAATACACTACTAATTACCGGAAAATATAAATAAATAAATATAAAATAATAAAATTAGTTTTGGAAAATAAATTTTATTTCATAAAGGATCTTACATACATTAATTTATGTGTTCATTCGTTTAAAATACCAAATATATAATATATTGGGTAGCTTTTATTAAAATCTGACATATTTAGAGGTTTTTAGATTTGGGAATTTTTCGATATGCAATTTTTGGCATTGTCGTTGTGGTCCAATTTCAAAACCTAGATTGAACACCATTTTAGTCTACACACGGTTACATCCCTTTTGTCCCTTACCAAAAATTATATCTCTAAGAGCAACCCACAAATTTCCTTCTCTCTCCCATCGTTCTACTACTACTGGGCAAAGACATCTTCAAAAGTTCTATCAAAATTGCAAAATCATGGCAAAATCTTGCTTGCCCTTGGGAATGCGATTTTTCAACACCATTGACGATTCATTCGAAGATATGTTTGTGAGTTATGGTTATCTTCGCTGAATATTAATATTTCTTCTCAAAATCTTAATATTGTGAAATAATTATGTAGGTTAGGATACGTTCTGATTTTAGTATATAATTAAAGCCGAAGATATGTATGAGAGTTAGGATACCTTCTGATTATGTGAAACTATTTATGTTGCATTTGCCTTCGGTATTATAAAATAGAACTGTTAACCGTACATATAGAGTGTTGAAACTATGAGGCATTGAATTTTTACATGAACAAAATTGGGTTGTTTCATATGCAATAGGGTGTTTTTTCATATGAAGTATTTGAACAGTATGGAGGAAATTTTATATAGACTGTTTTTTATGAGGCATTTTTTGGTTGTCATTACAAATGAGCTTTTGTGCCTTATTAGAATTTAATTTGTCTACCTAATTATCAAAAAGAGCTTTTTTGCCTTTGAATATAATAGATTTTGTGTGTGTTAGAATTATTTATGTTTACTAAACTAATATTTATTTTTTTAACTGAGTTCACGGTATATATGACACAAGTAGATTGTTTGAAGTCACAGTTGTAAACAAATTTAAATATTTATGTTATTGTGTTGTAGGAGGTTCCGCAACAATTTTCAAATGAAGCATAGAAATACCATAACAATCCGCAACAAAATTTACCACTGTAATATTATGGTTAAAAAAGGAAATTTTGATCTTGTTGGGCAAGAGATCAAGGAAATGGCTGTGGAACTCAACTTTAGAGTCGAAGATGTAGTATTTTTCGAGTATGTAGGCAACTTAAACTTTGTTTGTTTCGTATGTTCAGGACAATCACAGTGGAAAAAATTTGTCGGACCATATTTGATAACCCCACTACGATTTTATGTTGAGCAAAGATCATATACGACAAAATATATGGTAAGAATCATGTTAGTTGTCCAGTTTCTAAATTTTGACTTTATTTTCATTGCTAAGGTATAACTTCATTCGTGAATCCAGGTATTTCCCGATTGATTATCCTCATTCCTAAAGATGCGTACTGATGGGTTTGCCCACCTTCAAACACGTCTTGATTATTTTATCATGTTGTTGCAAAAGTTGAGGTAGAATATGAAGGATTGCAGTGCCTATGCAAATCTATTAAGGATTCTTCTGAAGCTAATGATGTTGATCATGAGTGTTGTGAAGATGAATCAAAAGCATATGATCAGAAATGTTATATGGAGGATAATGATGATCATGATGATGAGTCAAACAACGATGAAGACTCAGGGGATTATGATGATGCATCTTCTCAAAGAATTTTTGGTTCATGGAATATAACAATTCAGAGAGCCCTGCCACTACTGGTATATATATATACTAATTGGTGTATTATAGTAAGCAATAGTATTTACTTGAATTTCTTACTAAACTTCTTAATTATTCTTATTAATTTTGCAGTACATTCCTCCAGAAGTATGGATGTCACTACGCTTAGACTTGAAGAAAGTGGTGGTGTTCAGGATGCCACAAAGGTATCAAGGTTCATGCGAGGTGAACGTGCGTTTTTATAAGGAAACTGAATATGGGAGGCCAAATCAGGTTGCTTTGGGCGGGTGGAGAGGTTTTGCAGATGTTAACCTCATAACTAAAGATGATAACCTGTTATTTCAAGTTTTAAATCCCCCACCAAATGAGCGAGATCAAATAATGCACATGAGAATCCTTATTCAGTAGCAGTTGGAAAATCTTTGGTCTAATCTTATGGACCAATGCATTTTGGAATCATGTACTTGGATGGCACTTTAGAATAAGGAGCTAGTAAATAGTATATGAGGATATTTTAAAGTTGACAAATGTTATTTTGGACCATTGATGGGTGATTGATGTTTTCATACTTATATATTGGGCATATGACTATTTCCTAATATGTTAGTCATGTGTTAGATATATTTGGTTTATTGGGAATCAATGCTACGATTTTCTTTTCTTATGTTTGAATCATTAATAAATTTACAATTTTCCCATGAATTTAATTGGTTTATTTGGAATTTATGCACTCCTTATCTTTAGATCATTGTAAAAAGGTGAAAACAAACTTAATAACCAAATGTTTGATAAAAATTTGTCAACTTTGTCCAGCTACAAATGATTTTTTTGTATGACAACAATACCAATGATTTTTTTGGCATATGTAAAACACTAAAACTATATTTATTTGTTTTTTTTTTTTAATAAACTGATTCTGGGGAAATATAATTTACGCATGTGCTTAATTTTAAAGTTAAATATTGCTAAATTTTAATTCAAATATTTCATTCTGGCCTATTACTTGCAGGGATGAAAGTTTGCCAATCAACTATAATTTTATGATACATCGAATTTAGGGGTACATAATTACAAATTCATACCAGAGGAATGATTTGGTATTTTGGATTACTCGAGTGTTTTCAATTTCCAGTCATGGGGCAATTTTAGCTCAATTATGAACTTCTACGGCTTCTGTATGACTTTTATCAATTACATGGGGAAAATTTGCAAACTAGGTAATCTTTAACTAGATTCATAAATTAAGTTGGCTTAAGGTCCAAGTATCCAACATGCTATACAACCCATAAATTATTAAAGACTAAATACCCTAAATAAACAAAAATAAAATTTGTACAAATAATAGGTTCCACAAACACAAGGACCTAAATGCAAATAACCAATTCCACAAACAAGGATAATCAATCTTAATTCAAATGATGAGAACATATATAACCACTACCATGAATAACAAACAATACAAAATAAAATAACAAGATTTACCTATTAACCGCACCTAGTAATCCAAAAACAATAAAACAATCAACATAATAAAAATTACAACAAGATTCAAACCTAATAAATGCGTCCACAAGTTTCACAACATAGTAACCATTGCACAAGATTCACACCTAATAAATGCGTCCACAAATTTCACTTCCAACATCACCAATACAAATCATCGTGCCATCAAATTATCAAAATCAAACGTTGCGACTTGATTGAGTGTCAAGATTATCCTCTTCCATTGTTTGGTCACCATCACCAATGTCTATGTCAATTTTATTCAGGCATGTAGCAGATATATGACTTAATTCCCTACATAATGTAATGCTTCAAAAAAATAGTCAATTTTTTTTTAAACGAAATGGTAATACCTAACCGTACAAGAACATGACTATTACAAATTTGGGGAGAATACATACTGACAAATACCACAACGTTGCATCTACAACTTGGATGCTCCTCTAGACTTGCTCTTCAACGAATCACGGACAAATTCATTACGAGCTACTTTTGGTGGATCCTCAATACCTTCAAAATTCACAAACTCATCTTCTACTTTTTCCATGACTCAGGACTAACAAGAAATTCTTCTCTACAATCTTTTACAACTTTTGCGTATTCGGTTAATAAAATGACCAATTGCATTTTCGGACTTGGAAAAAACACTGCAACAGTGCACACATTCTTTGTAAATCTTCATAAACCTCAAGCTTTGGGGATCCTCGGAATGAAAAGAATTAGGAAAGTTTAATAGCAAGGACTGACCTACTTCAGCTGTCCATCTATTGTGTATGCAAGGGATGAGAATTTCACTTAGATTTAAACACCTAAATGCAGCAAAAAGATTGCGACAAGATATCCATTTAGACTCAAGCATTAAACAATCACATTCAAACTTTCTTAGTTCCCAATCAATCTCTACAAAATGTCATCTACCATTATTTTTATCATATTCCACGAAGGTGAACACAAACAGTCGATCCTCAATATTTATTTATTCTTCAACCATCAGTCCTTGAGATTTAAATATTTATTTCTCAATAATGAAGAATACATATCTAGTGTATATAGATGCAACATGCTTTTGAATACTTAGAAGTGTAGTTAGTTAAGGATCGAAGATCTGGTGATCGGGAAGAAGCTTGATCAACCTCTAATTTTGGAAATCCATGTACAGTAATGCTTTTAAAAATGAGTTATTTTCAATCCATGTGTACCACCCATATCCATCACAGAAGAGTTAATAGACTCAGCTCGTTGGGTGCTACTCATCATTCCGAAAAAGTGACCTCGAAAGCGTGCCTCACTCCACAATTCCCTCTTGGCATATGTTTCTTTAACCCAATGTTCTGTAAAAGCTCGTGTTTCAATCAACTCACGCCATTTAAACTCAAATTCTTCAATGAAAATATTTTTCTTCAAGAAACTTGCAAATGAATCGCAAAAATCTGGTAACCAAAGTTTATGTCTACAATTCCTTTGCAAGTGTTTCACATCGGAAAACTTCTTTTCAATAGCGTGATGCATTGTCGCATCTTCGTCAGTCAAAATTGATATTGGATCTTTATAATCCACTGCTTCCCGAAATGTCTTTAACAACCATCTATATAATTCAATAGTCTCATTGTACATTATGGCAACTCCAAAAATGCAAGTTCTCAAGTGATTGTCTACTCCAGATAAGATCACCAATGGAAACTTGAAACTATTGGTTTTGTAGGTGCTATCAACTAAGAGTACATTCCCAAATAGTCTATAATTTTCCTTAGAAAAACCATCAGCCCAAAATAACCGGTTTAAAGAGTTATCACTTTCATCGATTGTGTACTTGAATATAAAATCTTCGTCGTTTACTTGCAACCCTTCAAGGAAGGAAAGGGTAGTGTTCACATCACCGTGCCTAACGAGTTTCATTTTATCCTTATTCAAAAAATTATATATGTTCTTCCTAGTAAAAGATAATTTTCCAGGGCCACCTTCCATGTACTCTAACCAGTCCATTATTGTACAAGTCCTAAGGCCAGCATCACTCATTCGAGTTAAAAAAGCCATATGGATTGGTGTTATATACCTACACGTCAATATTACAAACCGTTAAATCACACTAGAAAAATTATGATATAATTGACTGCATTTATGAAACTTCAGAAATTATACTACTCTGGATTATCAAAAAATGTTAAATTTCAATAGATGTATTCAATGTCTCTAATGGATGATTGTGGTTAGCTTCAAAATGGGTGACCCTATATATGTTATCCTTACTATTTCATATGCTATGCGACAACCAGCTTTACATCCAAACTTGGTTTCATCTCTAGATCTTCGAACAAATTTACTTCCTCATGTACGTGCCTTACGAAATCCTTGCCTGTTATACACAAGCTCCCTAGACTTTACAACACCATCTGAATTTGACCTTTTGTGATTCTTCCGGATATCAAAATCTTTTATTCTAGCATATTCTGTACATAAATCTTCAGCATTGCTAAGAGACTTAAAAACTGAATGCAAAATTGTATCAAGGATTGACTCACTATCAATATCATCAAAATTCGAGTCTACTTTATCTTCCTGGGTTGAATTATTATCACTATCCGAATTTCACACATTTAAAGAAAATACATCTTCATCTTTCAAATCTATCTTTTCCTTAAAATATTAAATTAATAGATTAAAAATTAACCAATACAAAACAAACATTTTTATTTAAGGGATATTTTTGCATCCAAAATGTCAAGTTAATGGCATTATGTAACAAGAGTGGCACTTAAGTCCAAATAATTAATGTGGTATCGAACGTGGAATAGTATATTTAATTAAAATATCAAATTCGCAATATTAGAGAACCTCAGAACCATAGGCTGAATCGAACTCAAACAACCCGAACAAGGCTTTATCCGTACTCGACTCGAAAACCTAGACTTATGGTTTAGGCTCGGCTCGAGCTCGAAGGTGGCTTCATATTTGGTGTTTCAGCTCGGCTCAGTGAAAAGAAATTACAATCGAGAATTGCTAGGCTTGGCTCGAAATCCAGCAAAAGTAAAGTCAAAGCCCTTAAAAGTCGGCATAGGTTGAGTGTAGAGTTGCTTTCATAGCTCCTCGTCTGTTGTGCAACTCTGCAAAGACTGCAAAGTAATTCAAAATTTGTATAAATTATCTAATAAATGGCCATGTGAAAATAACAAGTACGGTCACCCCCAACAAATCTTGAACTCCATTAACAGACCTATGAAATATTTCTCCTTCTCCACAAAACTCACTACACATATGTTTAATTCAAAAATAAAATATCTCGTCAGTTGGTTCACGAAACCTATCGAACCGAACACATTGTTGTTCATACTCGGCTCGAGAACTCCGACGACCTTCAATTTATGCTCAAGCTCGGATCGGTAAACAGGTAAACGAACAGTGAACGTGCTTTTGACGATCGAATTCGAACCGAGTACCGAGTAACACGGTTCAACTTTCAGGCCTAACAATTACAATAATCAATAACTCTATTGACTCTATCTATAATTACAACATACTAATTAGACTCCTTGCAACATTACAAATATATTTCTTCCACCAAATAACTCTCTCTCTCTCTCGTGAAATCCAGATTATCGTTCTCAAATCGCATTAATTCATTTTCCATGTTTTTAGCTACGTTCCCAAATTCCCTAATTCTTCAAGAATATCATGTCCAACAAATTACATAATAAACATTTCAAAATCACTGTCAACCGCCAGTGTGTGTGCACTGTGAGTTTATTTTCTTCTACACTACATATGTATGATGAATAGTTAACCAGATTTTGGGGTTCAATATAATTTTTGATCAGTACTTTTGCAGTGGCTCAAGAACAACAACAAATGCATTCAAAATCAACCAAAATTTTCTATCACAAAATGATCTTGCCCTAAAAGATTTGTCTCCCACCCCAACAAATACTAAACAAAACAAAAGTTCATTTAAAATCCAAAATTGCAAAAAAAAAAAAAAAATAATCTAAGCTCTATCACATGGACTACTAGGTTTTCTACGTTTTACAAAAATAACAAAAATGGAACTCAAATACGGGGAGAAAGATTGACTTACATGTGCACAAATTCGAGCTACCTGTCTCTTGTAAGAAATAAGGGAACAAGACTACTATGTTTTGGTTAGTTGCTTCTTAGGAATCTTTAAAAAAAGACAAGAAGATGAAGAAGAGTTGAATAATTTCTTGGAGAGGATTTGTCTTTGTACGAAGAAATTGTGAAGACAATGTGAACAAAACTGTGTAAGAATGTAGAGAAGAAGTCTGTGAAGTGTAAAAATGAATAAGGGTAATTAGGATAATTTGCACAGGCATATGAAGACTTGTTTTTGCCAGTTTCAGGTGTCTTGAGTGTCGCATGGCAAGAGCTGAGTGGATAACTATTTGTAGTTCTCCCAAAGCTGAACTGTTATTAGAATATTTGAACTTTCATGGAATAGAATTACCATAAGTATTCTATTTAGTCATCACGACTTGTTTTTTGTTTTTCCAGCTCCTACAAAATGCCAAACAAAGACCCGATTTGATTTGGGATTCGGTTGTTGAGGTTCTAGGGGGGGAAAAGTGAATGATAAATGTTAAATCGATAAACTTGGATGTGTGAAAAAATGTCAAATTAATGACTTAATAAATTTCATGCGAGTTAATGGCAATTTACCCCCTTATGATTTAAAAAAGAGCATTTTATCTCATGTAATCTTATAAAAAATTCACATCGCCTCCCTGGCATTTTTAAACTTAAAAAAAATACAAATTGACAAAACTGCTCCTCTTATATGTGACAATTTACCCCTTGTGTTATGATAAATGTAGCTCTTTACCCCATGTGTTATGATAAATGTTTCACTTTACCCCGTGTATTACAAAAATACTTCCATGCTCAGTCTCAATTTCGACGAGTAAGTTACACTCTCCAGCTGAAGAAGGTAAATTACCCCTTTAAAATTTCACAGGGGTGTAAATTACTATTTTTCAAATCACAAGATAAATTGAATACTATACATTTCATAGGGGGTAAATTGACATTCGTCTAAAAATATTAGAGTAATATATATTAGTTTATTTGTTATTTTTTAGATTTTCTTTTATTTTTCTTAGGTTACGACTTAATTATTGAAAATTAATAATGGGAAAACCAATTATCATAAATGCATTTTTCTAAAGAAAGAATTTTCAAAATTTGACATTGATTCTCTATGGAATGAAGTTTATAACATGAAAGATGAAAGAATGTTATACACAACTTCGCGATTTTCGTAGTTATAAGTATTCAATATAGTTCTATACTAAAAAACTATTATGTAGTACTCCATTATTATTTTGGACTTATGTAAGTAAAATCTTTTTTAACAAATTTTACTCCGTCCCAACTCTTAAATTCTGGATCTGCCCCTGGATTGAACAATTCTCCATTTGGGCTGAAACTTGAATTTTGAACCAAGATCCAACCAAACCAAATTTTAAATTTGGACCCAATTTAATTGAGTCTAGGTTCGGTAGAACTTTTTCCATGATGAGCCTAATAGTCTACACACGATCAATCACCAAACCAACGGCCAAGATCATCCCAACTCTCGTAACACTCCTCCAAATTCTCATTGGTCCACGTCATCACACGTGACACGAATAGCCTCTAGTAGTGCCCCACGTAAGTATTTCGAATTCAAACCTTCCAAGTCAATGGGAAGGCGAGTAAGTGAGGTGGAGATTTACATACTCGAGATGTGATTGGTCCACATCAGCATCGATGACGGGTTAACTCGTACCCGAGTTGCTATATAATGCTTCTCTCATAAACCGTTCTGCAGATTCAGAACTTCACACACACACGGAAGAAAAACAAACACCTGAAATTAAAAAATAAATTAGAGAGAAATAATAGAGAATAGTGTTTTTAATTGTTGAGCTCTGCGGCAATGGCTGGTGGTGCGTGGAACAGAAACGCATCTTCGATCGTCTTCGCGATCGTTTTGCTCGGTGAGCATATTTTAATTTTTGTTTTTTTACAGTAGTGATTTATTTTTAGCTATTTTTAAGCGTTTATTCTTACGTTGTGTATGGACGGAAGATCTGTTAGGATAATTTAAACTGAATTTTGTAGGATTTTCTAATAGTATTTAGTGTTGTGGATCCAGAATGTGTTCTCAGATCTGTTTTATTTTATTTAGAAACAAATTTGAATAATTTGTCTTCGTTTATTTAGATTCAATTGATTGCATCAATAGTCAGAGAATGTTGTAATGCAAAATCTTTGATTTGAAATGTTTATGGTCGTCAATTTTTTTTTACAAGTGTTTTAAAAGATGGATTAAATTAATAGTAAAACTGAATTAAGGTGTGTTAATTAATGCCAGAATTTATTAGATTTTTAATGCTAGATTTTATTTGAGTTGCTAGCATAAATGCTAGATTTTATTTGAAATAAACTGAAATAAGAGTATTAATGCTAGATTTTGTTTGAGTTGCTTCTGAAGGCAGTGTAGAATAGGACCTGTATTCAATACCACGTGCTACATTGTACTACTTGAGAGTTTCTAGTCCAGATCTGATTGACCAATTAAATTAAATTATAAAGACAAGCATTATTGCATAAGTTTATCTCCTGGGAGCTTTATCCAGTTACATGGCAAATATATTTTACTATCTTATTGAATAATTTCAGTTTGGTTAGACCTCTTGTGGTGTAATTTTGACTTGTAAGACTGTTTTTGGCCATTCTTGAAGGTGGGATTAATATATTGATTGGTGATTGATTATTTGGAACAGGATCTTTATTTGCATTTTCAATAGCCACAGAAGAGGCTTCTAAGATAGGAACAGTTATTGGAATTGATTTGGGTACAACTTATTCTTGTGTTGGTGTTTACAAGAATGGGCATGTGGAAATCATAGCCAATGATCAAGGTAATCGTATCACCCCTTCATGGGTTGGTTTCACTGATGGTGAAAGGTTGATTGGAGAGGCTGCAAAGAATCAAGCAGCTGTTAATCCCGAGAGGACCGTCTTTGATGTCAAGAGACTTATTGGGAGAAAGTAATATACCATCCTTTTTTGCTGTCTATTCTACGTGTAACTTAGATGGGGTGTTTATATCATGGCTCCTAACTCTTGCTACTGTACAGGTTTGAGGATAAAGAAGTTCAAAAAGACATGAAGCTTGTTCCTTACAAGATTGTGAATAAGGATGGAAAACCTTACATTGAAGTTAAGATTAAAGATGGTGAGAGCAAGGTCTTCAGTCCTGAGGAGGTCAGTGCTATGATTTTGACAAAGATGAAGGAGACAGCTGAGGCATACCTTGGAAAGAAAATTAAGGATGCTGTTGTCACTGTCCCTGGTAAACTTTTTCTCCCAGTACCCATTCATTTAGGAAGAGAATATTGCTTCATTAGACATTACTGATGTTTTGCTTCTTCTTTCTGTAGCTTACTTCAATGACGCTCAGAGACAGGCCACTAAAGATGCTGGAACAATTGCTGGGTTGAATGTTGTTAGAATTATTAATGAACCAACAGCAGCAGCAATTGCATATGGTTTGGACAAGAAAGGTGGTGAGAAGAACATTCTTGTCTTTGATCTTGGTGGTGGTACCTTCGATGTCAGTATCTTGACTATTGATAATGGTGTTTTTGAGGTTCTTGCAACTAATGGAGACACTCATTTGGGAGGTAAGGGTTAATTTTTTCTTTAGTTATTCTACTACTTTTCAATTTTATCACTGAATCAAGAACAATTAAGTGCAACTCTTTTCAACTTGAATTATTTTGTTAAACTTCAGGAAGCATCATAATTTGTTTGTGTTTACACAATAGTAATGTGTAACGGGCTTGAGCTTCAACCTTAATTCTACGTACCTAGTGCATGGTTGATATTTGCAAACATGACACCATACGATTATCATATGATTACTTATAGCTATAGATTCTTAAACTCATTAAATTATAAGCTGAATGTTGTATCTGGTCCTATCTTACATTAATGAATTATTGCTTTTAAGCAAAAATGCACAAGGCAGAACTAGATAATTTATTGGTCTAACCTTTAAGGGAGGTGCAAAATTCAGCCTTTGATAAATGTAATTCATGTGTTGGATAAATTTGAAAATATATTAGGTGGTCTTGTCTGAATATTAACATTTTCGCTTGTCCTGCAGGAGAGGATTTTGATCACAGAATCATGGATTACTTCATTAAGCTAATCAAGAAAAAGCACGGAAAGGACATCAGCAAGGATAACAGGGCACTTGGCAAGTTGAGGAGAGAGGCAGAGCGTGCTAAGAGAGCTTTGAGCAGTCAGCACCAAGTCCGAGTAGAGATTGAGTCTCTCTTTGATGGCTTAGATTTCTCTGAACCACTTACCAGAGCCCGTTTCGAAGAGCTGAACAACGATTTGTTCAGAAAGACCATGGGCCCCGTTAAGAAGGCCATGGAAGATGCTGGTTTAGAAAAGCGACAAATTGATGAAATCGTTCTTGTTGGTGGAAGTACCAGGATTCCAAAGATTCAACAGCTTTTGAAGGATTTTTTCGATGGCAAGGAGCCCAACAAAGGTGTGAACCCAGATGAGGCAGTTGCTTATGGTGCTGCTGTCCAAGGAGGAATCTTGAGTGGAGAGGGAGGTGATGAAACCAAAGGTACTAATACTCTTTTCTTCTGATAATTTTGAAGTTATATATTGAAGTTGAATGTATCTAACTAGAATATACCATGCTTGGTAATAGATATTCTTCTCTTGGATGTGGCTCCCTTGACCCTCGGAATTGAGACCGTTGGAGGAGTAATGACCAAATTGATCCCAAGAAACACTGTTATCCCTACAAAAAAATCTCAAGTTTTCACAACTTACCAGGATCAACAAACCACAGTCACCATTCAGGTATTAGGAGTTGATTCTTGATAATTTGAACCTAAAGGGCTAGGAATTTGCTCCGCTTTTCTTTACATAGCATGAACTCCTGTTGTGTGGCAGGTATTTGAGGGTGAAAGAAGTCTTACAAAGGACTGTAGGTTGCTCGGAAAGTTCGATCTTACAGGAATAGCCCCAGCTCCAAGGTTTGTCCACCTACTCCTGTTTTGTTTTTCTTGCAAATTACATCCCTGTTTAAGTCCTAGATAGCAAATACAATCCCCTTGTTATTTTTATTAGGTTCATAAATATTTAGTAGATTCCAAAATTAAATGAACTTTTCTGTCCGAACAGAGGAACCCCTCAGATTGAAGTAACATTTGAGGTCGATGCAAACGGTATTCTTAACGTCAAGGCCGAGGACAAAGCCTCTGGAAAAGCCGAAAAGATCACAATCACAAACGAAAAAGGCCGTCTGAGTCAAGAAGAGATTGAGCGTATGGTAAAAGAAGCTGAAGATTTTGCAGAGGAAGACAAGAAAGTCAAAGAAAGAATTGACGCTCGTAACAGCTTAGAAACCTACGTGTACAACATGAGGAACCAAATCAACGACAAAGATAAACTCGCGGACAAATTGGAGGCCGATGAAAAGGAAAAGATCGAGACAGCAACAAAGGAGGCTCTTGAATGGATGGACGACAACCAGGCCGCCGAGAAAGAGGATTTCGAAGAGAAGTTGAAGGAGGTAGAAGCAGTGTGCAACCCTATCATCACCGCTGTTTACCAGAAATCCGGTGGTGCTCCTGGCGGTGACAAGGCGGCAGAGGATGAGGAAGATGAGCATGATGAACTGTAGATTTTTTATTTTTTGAAATATTTTAGTGATAGGATAAGAAACTTGAATATCATGGATTTAGCTTTTTTTTTTTTTTTTTTTTTCGGAAAAAAGTTTTGATGACGAGGATTATTAGTGATGATATTACATTTCCGTTTGGGTAATAGAAGGGATGTGTTGATTTTGGAAATCGGATTAAGATTATTCTTGATTCGGTTTTCGATTAAGGATTTGGTTTATTGAATCTTGGTTACCAAGAAAATGGGATATTGCATTTCCCTTTTGTTTCCCTGGATTTGGAATTGAGTTTTGGAAATTGAGGGAGAAAGCATTTGGCTGTAATTTTACTTGTAGTAAAAGGAACTTCATGTTTATTCTTGGAAGGAAATGAAAGAACTTTGCTCTTAGAATTAATTGTTTTGTGTTAAGTATTTATTATATGTCAAAGTGAAATGAAGGGACTTCTTCATTTATAAATATAGAGACCTTTCTAGCTTGAAATTCCCTCTAAATATATAGCTAATAGTACTATTCATGTGTATATTTGATCAAATTTTCGTTTCGTGTATATATTTCGGTTAGCTATATATAGGGCTGAAAGACAAATCAAACTATTCGATACTCGGCTCAAGGTTCGATCGATGCTCGTTTGAGCTCGGTTAATAAATCAAACAAAAACAAATTTGAACATGATTTCTCGTTTGTTAAGTTTTGAAGCTCGGCCCGAGTTCGACTCGATAAACTAAATATTGAAAAAATACATATATCTACTCGATACTCGACTCGAGCTCGTTGGATAAAAGCTCGTTTTTATGGCTTAATACCAATTTGCACCCTAGAAATGTATCAGTTTGGCACTTTGCACCCTAGAAAAAATCAATCCCACTTTGCACCCTCAAAACATATATTGTCTTTCACTTTGCACCGTAGATTAATTTTAGGCCAAAAAGCAGGGCTAATTTTGTCACTCCCTTCAAAATTCAACATATACTCCCTCCAAAATGTACTAATGTGAGATTCATGTGCAATTAAGAGTAAAATTGACAATTATCCATTAAAAATAATTCCGAAAAAAACATAAAAAAAATGAGATGTCACATGTTGTAAATATAAATTTGAATTTGGGGTTTTAGGGTTTGAATTCATGTTCAATTAAGAGTAAAATTGATAATTACCCATTAAAATAACTCCGAAAAAATATAAAAAATTAATGAGACGTCACTTGTTGTAAATATAAATTTAGAAAGACCGATATCAAATGATATTTTTGCCCATGTTTGAGTTTATAGATCCTTATGTTATTTGAATGCACAAAGCTCTGTTATATATATATATTGTTACATAGACCTTCATATATTATATTTCGTATGGAACACAATTTTAACCAACTAGGTTAACTTTTTAGCTTACTACAAGAAAAATGTCAAATTCCAATGGACTTTTTTGTCGCCGCGAAAATTGGGACCAAAACATTTGTCGAAAAACATCCTGTCAGAATTTTTTTTGATGAATTTTCAAGTGACAATTATTTTCGACGGTCGTTCCAACGGATTTCTTGGCGCCAAATTTACTTATACTCCACCACTTTACTGTAAAAATAAGACTATTTTTTTATTGATATTATATTTTCTTATTTCAAATTATATAAATATATTTTTAGAATAATATTTAATACTACGACTGAGTAGTAAGTAAAGTATTCATTTAACTGCCCTCCAAAATGATTTCTTTCCAAAGTTATTTTAATGGGTAATTTTCAATTATATTCTTTTTTTTTTTTTGATAAATTACCGAACAAAGAAAAACAAAAGGTTACAATCAGTCAACAAGAGGATAGCCCCCGTCACAAAAAACGGAAATGGGAAGGCAAGAAAAAAAGCAAAAGAGTTGTGTAGGCAAGCCCATTTAGACAAGTTATGGGCTGCCCAATTAAGATTCCTAGATACAAATTTGAAACGCCATTTAGGCCACTTGAACCAAAATTTCTTGATTTCCAGGATGAGGTTCTTAGAAGACCAATTCAGAGAGCGATCAGGATGAAGGAGCATGGAGATAACATTGAGATTATCACATTCAAAAATAACTCGGTCCAAGGCAAGGTGGTCAAGAGATTGCACTGCTTCAAGGAGAGCCAAAGCTTCAGCAGATTCAACATCAATGCAAAGGTTAGAGAAGGACTCTGCCTGGACAATAGAGCCGTTTGAATTGCGAACAGTGAAAGCCCCAACTGCAGAACCGACTTTGAAAGATGAATCATAACTCGCTTTAAGCCAACCTAAAGGTGGATTGATCCAGCTGCCGCTGAGAGAGCCCATCTTGGCATAGAGTTTCTTGGAGAATTGAGCATTCCAGTGATCAAAAGATTTTTTATGGATGGAGTTGAGGAGAGCCGGAAAGCTCAAAGTGCTCTGATCATGAATGATTGAGTTTCGGTGCTGCCAGATTGAGTCCATGACTGTGACACAGAAAATGATGAATTCTTCTCTCGAGTCATCCAAAGGGAAAAGGGTGGACCTGCAATCAAGGAGAAGAGAAATCCAATTAGTAAAAGAGAGGTGAGAAACTGAAGAAAGCCTAAAGCACCATTTGGAGAAAAACCAAATTCTTTCAGAAAAAGGACAACGCAAAAAGATGTGGTCAAGGTCCTCTTGCTCATTGTGACAGAGGAGGCATGTGGTATCGGGAATGATAAAAAGTTGGTTAAGATGACATCGGGTTGGGAGGATGTTATTTAAAGCTTTCTACCAAAAAGTTTTGTGTCTATCATGGATTTTAGGACTCCAAAGTTGTTTCCAAATGGTGGGGGCGAAGTAGGGAGAACGGTTGCAAATAATGGAATTGTAAGCACTTTTAGAAAAGAAGACGCCAGACTTGGTAAGCGCCCAAAAGAATTGCTTTGGTTCACTTTCAGCCGCAATAGGGGTTTTGGTTATCTCCAAAATGGTTTGAGGATCTAATAAACCGTTCAAGGTATCCAAGTTCCAAATGTTGCTGTCTTGAACCAATAAATCCTTTACAAGATTGACGTTGCCAGGGATGAAAGTGTTGTCCGATTTAGGTTTGGGAATGAAGCCCGGCAAGGATGGAATCCAAGGTTCTTCCCAAATCCAAACATGTGAATTATTGGAAAGGGAGTAGCAAGCTCTAGCAGCGATAGTCGGGATGCAATGAACGATATCTTGCTAAATCCAAGAGGCATTAGATGGAGGTTTTTGGATCTCAAGTAGGTTGAGATGGCGAATGTATTTAGCTTGAAATTTTTTTATCCAAAGCTTGTCTTCTTTACATAAAATCTGCCAAGCAAGTTTAGAGGTGATGGCCTTATTGAACTCCTCCATTTTGCGAAAACCAAGGCCACCGACTGATTTAGGTAAACAAATAGTGCTCCAACTTTTGAGAGGGAGAATGTTGTTGTTTCATTTTCACCCCACCAAAAACGAAGAAAGAGGGAGTCGAGCTTGTAGCAAATGGTTTTGGGAAGGAGAAAAGTGGACATTTGATAAATGGGTAAAGCTTGAGCCACAAATTTGATGAGAACACCCCTAGACGCTTGGGAGAGGCAACGGGACTTCCAACCGACAAGTTTGGACTTGGTTTTTTCAATAATATCGTTGAAAGCTTGTTTGCGATTCTTGGGTTTGCAAAAAGGAAGACCTAAGTGCTTGAGTTTGTGATTGCATTCCTTAAGGCCCAAAGTAGCAAGAATGTCGCTTTTGAGGAAAGGATAGGTGTTAACACTAAAATGGATAAAGGACTTGTCCTTGTTCATTTTTTGAGAAGACCAGTCATTAAAGAGATCCAAGAAATCTGAGATGGTTTGAGCATCCGTGGTATTGACCCTGCAAAAGACAGTGAGATCATCAGCATAAAGCAAGTGAGAAATAGTAGGACTAGAGCGGGAAATTTTAACTCCTTTAAAGGAACCAGAGTTTTCAGCTCTATTGAGAATAAGTGAAAGAAGCTCTCCATAGATAATGAATAAAAAAGGGGAAAGGGGATCTCCCTATCTAATTCCACGAGTAGGCTTGAAGTAGCCGAATGGGGCACCATTGATCAAAATTGAATAACTACAACAAGAGATACACCGTGAAATCCAATTAACAAAAAGATCACAAAAGCCCAAGCAACGAAGAATTTGAGTGAGGAGACCCCATTCAAGTCTGTCAAATGCCTTAGCAAGATCGATTTTGACAGCCATGAAAGCTTTCGAGCCTTTCTTTTTGCTAAGGTAATGCATAATTTTGTGCGAAATGATGGAATTTTCTTGGATGTTGCGTCCCTGGATGAAAGCGGTTTGGTTGGGAGCAATAAATTTATCCAGAAGTGGTTTTAACCTTTTCACCAAAATCTTGGTAATTATTTTATAAATTACGTTACAAAGGGTAATTGGGCGAAAATGCTCTACTATACAAGCTTGTTGAGTTTTTGGAATAAGAGTAATGAAAGTGTGGTTTAAGACAGCTGGTAACATTTTAAACTTAAAAAAAGCTTGGACAGCCGACACAACCGCATGATTAGTAATGTTCCAAATTTTTTTTGTAAAAAACCGGTGGAAAACCATCAGGACCGGGACTCTTGTTTGATTCCATAGAGAAAAGAATTTTCTTGATGTCAAGGGGAGAAGGAATAGTGCAAAGAAAATTATTTTCAGCATCAGTGATCACATTTCGAAATAAATCATCAAGATCAGGGGGAAAAGGGGGAAGGTCTTGAGTATGATCAGTGTGAAAAAGAGATGTAAAGTAACTTTCAAAGAAATGACCATTGTCTTTCCATTGAAAGTAGATAATATCGTTATCATCTTTAATCGAACGAATCTTGTTATTTCTAGCATGAAGAATCGCAGTGATGTGAAAGAACCTGGTATTTGCGTCACCATCGCGGAGCCAATTTGCTTTTGCTTTTTGTTTCCACAAGGTTTCAAGTTTTTTATACCATTCATCAAGATCCAATTGAAGAGCTTCTTCCGATGCTAGATTCTCAGAAGTTTGATCCTGTGCCTGCAAATCAGCAATACAACATTTCATTTTGTCAATGAAAAATTGGCAGTTACCAAAGCAAGTACGGTTCCAGTGTTTGAGGGCAGTTCAGACGTTTCTAGTGCGATTAATGAGTTTAATGGGAGGGGTGCCAACAACAGATTTGTTCCAAGAATTGGAGACAACATCGGCACAAGAGGGATCGAGGAGCCACATTAACTCGAAACGAAAAGGTTTGTGGCCAGAGTTGGGCTCGACAGAATTGTTGAGGAGGATGGGAGAATGGTCAGAGGCGATGGCGGGGAGGTGGAGAAGGCTGTTGCGGGGAAAGGTGAGACACCAATTTGGGTTGGCGACGACACGGTCAAGGCGCTGCTGGATATTTGCAAAATCACTGCGCTTGTTGTTCCAAGTGAATGGATGACCGTGGAACCCAAGATCAATGAGGTCGAGGTGGTGGAGGTTTGAGGAAAGAGCATGAGAGAAAGAGCTAGCAAATGATTTACCACCTCTATTGAGAAGAGATATCATTAAAGTCGCCCATGAGTAACCAAGGTCCATCAAGATCAGCGGCAATAATGTTCAGAAGATTCCAAAAATGAGGTTTGAGAGAGTGGATGGAAGGGCAGTAGATTCCAGTGAAGAGCCATTTGGGGGAGAGGGGGTCTTAAGAGATGGATGAGTGTATGAACCAATTATCTTGAGCAAGAATTTGGTCATTTACATGGCTTTTCCATGCTAATGCGAGGCCTCCGGCAATACCGACCGGAGGAACAAAGATGTAGTGAGTGAGATGAGAAGAGTGGAAAGCTTTGACAACATTTGAGATTTGGGAGGTTTTAACTTCACAGAGAAAAAGGAGGTCGGGAGAGGACTTTTTGAGTAATTCCCTGAGGGCCCGGATTGCCTTGGGTTTTGCTAACCCTTGGCAATTCCAGGAAATGATATAATTGCACATAAATCTCACATTATTATATTTTGGAGGGAATATATGTTATTTTTCAAGGGAGTGACGAAAATACCCTTTTTTTTTTTTTTTGCTTGAAATTCATCCAGGGTGCAAATGTAAGGTGCAAAGTGGGTTAAGCCCGTACCAGTGCTTTATTTCGAAGTTAAAGCCATGTTCTGCGACTCAATATAAAATAGAATGAGGCAAACTAGCACTTTACGTCCCTTAATTTTTATTAGTCCGCTGAATAGGACATTTGCAAAATACGTCCTATAACTTTTTTATACCCACAATTTCAGTCCATTTCATCGCAATTTCAATCCACAGTTTGCCGAAAATTGCCCAACTGATCAATAATTGCCAATTAAGCAACTAATTTAGGGATTTTGGCAAAGTGACTGCCACACGTCAATTTTTTTCCATATCACCATGCCTCATCAGATAAAATCCAATGTTGTTTTAAAAGGAAAACAAACATTTGCTGCTATATACTCATTCTCCTATCCAAAACCCCTAATCTCCATCTCCAGAAAAATTCTCTCCCAACAAACCTCTTTGCATATTTATTGACGTGGAATGGTGATGTGAAAAAAAAATTGACGTGTGGCAACCACTTTGGTAAAATCCCCAAATTAGTTGCCCAGTTGGCAATTATTGATCAGTTGGGCAATTTCCGACAAATCGTGGATTGAAATTGCGATTGCGATCAAGAACTAAAATTATGGGTATAGAAAAGTTATAGGACGTATTTTGTTTGCCGAAAAATTAAATATTCTGATTTCGCGGATCAGTGAAAATTAAGGGACGTAAAATTCTATTTTACCGGCAGTAAACCTAGATGAAAAAAAATAGTTAAGCATTCGGTGCAGAAGTCCTGAAGATTATGACCAGGGGCGGACCCCCTTGGGGACTGGGGGGGGGGGGGGGGGCATGGTCCCCCCAGAAAAAAATATTCTATATATATTTGTATATGTAAACATGAACACAAAAGATCAATCGGTACAGTGGTAAGTCTCTTCTCTGTGTTGGGTGAGGTATCAAGTTCGACCCTTCATTGCTACAGTTCAAAGTATTTCACGGTATTTCTGTTTCCTCTTTTATGTTTTGATGAAAACTCAAATTTATCTTTACAATACAATATAGTCATATTTATTTATGGAATTTAATTAATTTCCTTCTTATTTTTCCATGGAAATTCGAATATTTTTTGATATTATACTCGTATTCATGAAATTCAACTTTTTTTAGACATGTTAAAACTCATATTTATTCATGGAATTCAACTTTTTTGGACATTGTATAATCATATTTTTTGTGAAAATTCAAATTCTTCTAGACATTATATAGTCATATTCACTTTTTTATTTTATTTTATTTTATTTATAGATATTTAATTTTCTTTTGGATGTTATGTAGTCAAATGCATAACTCAAGTGAGCTAATTATCGGTAGGGTCAAATAAAATAATAATTTCGGAAATTTAGGCAATTATGTTACCATTCATTTGATGAATATAGAGTTTGCTACCAACAAGATCTTTGGCCCCCCGACAAAAACCGTCTAGGTCCGGCCCTGATTATGACACAATGTTGGATTTACATACAATCAATAAGGAACCATTGGTTTCTATCGGTCTATTATATCCTATTATATCCAGAAAGTACGTAAGAGACACCTTATTTTGCCAAAAGGTCTATGAAATGCTTGCAGTTATTCGAGTTTCCGTGTGATTGAAACTAGCTTTAACCTAGTTGCGTTCGCATTTAACCTTACGTGGTTGGATTTTTTGTTGTATTCCATTTTGTTTACATCCTATTAGTATTTTTTTTAATGGGGGTTACCATATCTTTGATTTTGTTGTACCATTTATTTAATTTTGATGAAATTAAATGTTTAATTATCAAAAAAAAAAAAAAGACTAGCTTTCATTTATTAAAATATACTGCACAATATTATATATACAAGGGCGTTCGACAAATTAGTGGGTTCTAGGCTAAATTTAAAATCGGGACTCTCTTTTATAGAACTATAAAAAAAGTGAGTATTATTTTAAAATTTATTTCTTACTTTTGAAATTGTAAAATTATTTTTAATTATTTAAATGTTTTCTCTAACGTATTTATTATTGATAGACATGACAATTTAACTGAATTCTTTTATATTCAATCGTAATATATTTTTATAACATTAGATTTTAAAACTCTTATTTCAACAAAAGCAAATACTGTTAGTATCGTGAATATAATTATATAACTAATGTATGCTGACAAAGTTTTTTACTTGTCAAAATATAAATAGATAAAATGTAAAGTAGAATATTTATGATCTCACAATCTATCTCAGAGGTGTGCCCCGCATCAATTTTCAGAATCTAGACTGGTTCGGTCAGAGTTTGTACCATATGTCAAACCGATTTATTCGATGCGATTATCGAACAATTGAGTTTGGTACCGAGAAGTGTAGTTTTGGGTCGTTTTTATAAACTAATATTAAAAACTGTAGCTTGACTCAAACTAAATGAATCAAGTTACATATGAGCTGATCCCAAATACCAGAATAATATTAAAAAGAAAACAAAATTTGACACCTTCATTCACTTTACAGAAATACTAAGATACAATAAAATAGAAACATTTGTACGATCAATTATCATAGATTCTTTATCATTTGACATCAATGAGAAGAAATAATCACTTTTATGCCTCAAATTATATTTATCCTCCTCCTTAGAAAAACCCTTGCCAAGGTTCTCTCATTCCTCTCACTTGCACTGAAGTTTGCACAAAGCATCCATTGTCCGACCGCCCTCTCCGCTTCTCTTTCTATCGGCCGTTCATCTCCTGGAAGACTTCCGTTTTTCTTATATTCTTTCTTTTTCATTCATGTTTTGTTTGTTGTGAATAACCGTACACATTCTAATGAAGCATAACGAGAATTTCATTAGAATGTGTACGGTTATTCACAACAAACCAAATATGAATGTAAAGAAAGAATATAAGAAAAGAGATGATGAGGAATCCTTCCAGGAGATGAACGGCCGATTGAAGGAGAAACGGAGGTGGCGATCGGATGACACATGCTTTGTGCAAACTTCAGTGCAAGTGAGAGGAATCAGAGAACCTTGGCAAGGGTTTTACTAAGGAGAAGGATAAATATAATTTGAGGTGTAAATATAATTTGAAGTGAGATGGTTTTCAATGGTTACTAATTTTTTTAATGGTTTTGTAACATGACTTCAGAACAAGTAAATATCGTAACTTTTTGCATTATCGGTTCGTTACTAAACCGATCGGTAATACCGAATTCGAAAGTAATAAGTTTTATAATTATGTTTTTAGAATTGAAATTTAGACTCGATATTCAATATGTATCGAATCTTCGATTTCAACATAGGTCGGTTGGTTTATCGATTTGTATGCACAATAATACTCCTCATGATTGTTAGATAAGCAACTATGCTTAGACTATTAGATTCAAGTTAATTTGATAGTTTAAATTTAGTTTAATGTCATGCTCTGACCATGTGTTCATGCACATCTGAGCCAACACATGGCGCATTAAGGTTTATATTTGTCCCGGTACTTGATCAATTAAGTTTGGCCCAATAAGTTATGCATGGTCAGCATGGAGATATCTAGTGCATTATTTTGCTTATGTTTGGTTTATGGATTTGAGTGAGTAAAATGATACTTAAAATGCGAATGAACAAGAAATGAAGCTCAAGGTTGCGTCATTGGATGCAAGATAAAATATTTTTCTTAGTGTTTTATTCATTGAAATCCAAGAATCAAACATAGCTATATTCTGGAGCTTTCCATGTAGATAGTTCTAGTAAGTAGTTGTAGATATTTCCCCATTTATGTACACAAATTTAATTAAAGAATACATTATAGATAAGTCCATAAAACTACTTAGTAAAAGTATCCATAGCATCAATTTTAGATATTAGATCAAGTTGATTTTCACCATCCGTTTGATAATGTAGTTATATAAAATTGGGCAAGACCTTATTTGAAAATTATCCAAATTTGATTGCATTCTTACATCTTATTTAATTGTACTTTGTTAAAACTCGAACATGGCTCTCCTTTTTATATGGTATTGATGATTATTGCAGCTCTAGTAATGTACTTGTGAAATATTTGTTTGTGCAATATAACAAGAAAAACACGATTCACTTAATAAACATGTTCCGTGTTTAGCTATTAAAGCCAAAATGAAACAAATGACTTCATCCATGAGAATTCGCTACATAGAGTTCAATTAGAAAAAGTGAAATCTATTAACAGTTTTTTTCTGGTACAAAAAGGAAAGAACTACAGTTACATAAGGTCTTCTTCCAACAGGTTCAAAACATTCCCAGGCACCTCGTCCCAAATTTCTAATCCTGACGATGAACTTGAACTGTCAGAGATGCTAGATCTGAAGAAATAAAATTACAATTTGACTGCATGTTATAAAATTTTCTACTATATATATATATATATATATATATATTAATACCAATAAGAGACGAGGCCTTCTGTGAATAGTGGCGCCTATTTTTTATTTTTTTTAGACGTTGGTAAACAAAACGACGCCGTTTTATTTACCTCTTAGCTGTTGGTTGTTGTACTCTGTGTTGTCCAGATTTTCTTTTCGATTTAATTTTCCTGACTTCGACCAACAACGGCCGTAGACCCCACCTCCTATTTACGTTCCGTTTTTCCTTTTCTTTTTAAACCTTTGCTAATTGTCGTCTTCTTCCTTTCCCCAGATAAACCCTCCCCTATGAAATCTGCAGCTGTCAAGTCAATTATTCATTAGAGTGAGATTCAATTCATGTACTTAAGCTTCTTCAAGAAGATACATTCACCTGTCATGTCAATTTGACCTTATCTCTCTGCTACAAATTGGTTTCATATCAGTTTTTTTTATGAGCTTCAATTGATCCGATTGATAAACACAAGAGAGGGTGAGATTCAATTAGATATTCGTATGCAAATCATAGCTGGTGCGAGAGAAGGTGTGTGCGACGGCTTTCTCCGCCGTGGTGGCGTGCCGGACTGACGCATTGACGCCGCGGCGACGGTGTACACCCAGGGGCGGAGCCAGAAATTTAAGTTGAGGGGGGCGGATTATTTTTCTTTATATATATAATTTAATTATTATAAAAACATTGTTTATATAGTTATGGTCAAAAATAGATTTTCTTTAATGTCGATAAGTTTTATGATAGTTGATATAAACAATAGGAGTTTATAAGATCAAGTAAGATAATTGTAAATCTAATAGCTAAATATATAATCAAATCTATATCATAAGATATTAGACATGAAAAAAAGTGATGTAACTTGAAAAAAATTGGAATTCACATGAATGAGAATATAATTTATTTAAAACTATATTTAAGGTGAGTTTGATATAGTAGTGGAAACTCTCAAAAGTATTTTTAGATACCTCTATCGTGATTCTAATTGTGTTAGTCCCGATAATCAAAATTACTTTTGTTCAAGAATGAATTTTGGACATTCAAGATAGTACTCTACATTTATCATGTTATAAAATTCATTTACGATTGAATCAATATCAAAGCTTTAAGCAATTTTTTAATATAATTATTAAAGAATCATATGGCAATTCTAACAAGAAATTAAGTAAAAATTTACATTTACAAGTAGAAATAATTTTTCTTAATCAATATCTACTTAAATAGGCAAGTGAAATTATTGTAAGACATAAGTATCAATCCATTAAATTTGAAGTCTTGGAATTGGGCTGGAGACCTATTAGATAATAAAATATTGGGCTGATGTTATTGAGATGAAAAATTAATATATGTCTAATGATCCTCTAATAGTTAAAAGACAAAATTGGCTTACACTAGAAGTCTAATACTGAAAACAAACCAAAGTTGGCTGGGGGCCTCCGCCACTGTGTACACCAATTTCTCTCTCTCTCTTTCTCGTTTTTTTTCTTTCAAAATAATTCATTCTTACACTTTTTCTATCATTTTGCAGGCTTCAAATTCAATTGTTATGCTTTCAATCATGGCAGGATTCTTACTGGCTTCAAATTGAACCTGGTTGCTTCAAGCGATGAGATATTGAAAACCGCTTCAAATTGTATATACGGTTGCTTCAACTGACAACTACCACTCCAAGGTAATGCTATATGTTTTATTAGTTTTTTTCAGTTAATTGTGTTTGTCTATTAGTTTCTTAAAGTGTTTGAGCCTTAGGTGTAAAAAAATTCCAGTTTATTACTTATGAATATCTTACTTTTTTGTTCTTTGTAAGTGTGATTTGATTTTGGGAGGAGTTTTATTGGTGTATGTTCTTTATGTGTTGTTTGTGTGTGTTTTTAACATTATATTTTTATTAATTTTTTGCAGTGGCTTTTTGCTATTTGATTGGAGGTATGATTCTGCATTATTTTATATAATTGATGTCAATGCAGAAATCATACTTTTCTGTTACAGTTTTGTTTTGTAATTTTTCCCGATTGTGTGCAGTGTGTGGGAAACAAGTTTATTTGGGTAAGAGATTTGACTTTTGATTAAACGCGTAGAAAGTTTTCTATTATGTGTGATAGTATTAGACTTTAGTACTGTTTGGTTTTTTATTTTATTTTTATTACAGGAGGATTTGACACAGCTCATGCTACAATTAGGTAAGAAAATCACTTGTTAAGTAATTTAAGTTTTAATTGGTGTAGTTATATATTATTAAGCAATTTTTGTCGTGCAGGTCAGATGATTATTCTGCAATTAAGTTTTGTGAAGTCCATGCTGACATCAATTTCAATATCAGGTTTGCCATCACAAAATATAGTGTTAGTAAATATTTTTGTTTGTCTGAATTAATTCAGTGAACTTAATCAAGTTGATGATTTGCAGATGAAGGATTTAACAACAAAAAGATTTGTTCACATTTTATGTCGCCAAAGCAATGGATTATCTCGAGGAACTTTGAAGTGCGGAACCCTGCTGTAAATGTGGTCGGTGAGAAGCAAGAATGGGTCAATTATTCGGGAAAAAGTAAGAATTTTTTCTTTAAACTTGTCTTGGATAATTTATTTGCTATAATCAACTATCAGTAATTCGTTTACTTCTTGTACCCGATGGTCTGAAATCTGATCATTAATTTGATTGTTAATTATCTATGCTTAATAAGTGAGGAAATAAGTTTAGGACCAGTTGATTGAATAGGGAGAATAATACCTATTATCAATAAGATAATAATGGTTGCAGGTTTAGAAGATTTTGGCGGTTCGTATCTTCTTCGTCAGTCGGGCTCTGTATCTGATTTTTTTATATTTCGTTTTACACAGTCCTATTCCTCTAATGGTGTGGCTTCTTCCCCCCTTTAATACTGGTCTTTCGATTTCATTTATCTCTGTTGTTTTCCCTGGAGGTATTTTTTCTGCTGAATTTATTTCATTTTTTATTGTTGTGTTGTTTAAAAGATGTTGCTGATTATTTTTATTGGGCTTTTTTTTTTTTTTTTGCAAACTTTGTTGTAGTGTTCTTAGAAAATCTATTGCTCCGGCTGTTTTGTGCTCGTCGCCTTCGGTGTCCGTTGTTATTTAGCAGGTGTTGCTATTGTGTTCATATGTGCTCAAGAGGTATTGTTTTTATCGTTTTATCCTTTCTTCTATTTTATTTCTTCTATGAACACTGACATTGGTGTGATCTTATTTATAGTGTTTCTTTTGTTTTTATGTTCTCGGATTATCTTTTCGTTCCTTGGGTTCTTTTGCAGCTCAAGGAAAGAAGTCGATTGGGCATTTTGCGAATACAATTACCCCCTCTTCAATGATTTTTCATATGTGCCATGTGTGGATGTATTATATAAGATGCAAGTGCTCAAAGGAGCCGACTCGAAGACCAAGCCTCTATTTGTAGTTACAACAGATAACAAAGAAGAGGTGTTGTATATGTAAAGCTATCTATTTAAAGTATTCAAATTCTTGGTTCCATATTCTTGTGCATTTAATTTATTTTGAATTTGATTTTTCAACTTTTAGTTGTGTAGTTGTAGTCTTCTCCTGTTACTTTTGCTTTTATGGCTTCACTTTCTGCATACATATGTTTCTCCCCAAGTTGTGCATTTAATTGCATGAGGTATAACTTGATCTGTTTCTTGAATTTACAGAAAAATAAGTTAGTTCCATTTTATCCATTTTCGGGTTTCTAATTGTTCCTTAGCATATAGATTTGTTTCTCTTGCTTTACATAACTTGCTATATTTATCATGACTTCAACTAAAGGGAATTTGTCATTTTATCAGTTAAAAGTAATTTACAGCGGAATAATATGTGTGTATTTGATTTAGGGTGAAACCCCATATATATACAAACTGACTACTACTCTAAATTAGGAAAAGATACAAAGAAATCAAATCATTCTCTGCACTAACTCTAGCAACTTATAATCTGAAACTGTATCTATTTACAATCAATCAACGGATCCTAATTTGATTCTTGCTACCACTACTCCATCTTTCAGTAATTGGGATTAATCAATCAATCCTAAACTCTTGCTGTCAACACTCCTCCTCAAGTCGGTGAATAGATGTCAATCATTCCCAACTTGTTTATTAAGGAACTATACGTCTTCATGTCAAGTCCTTTCGTGAACACATCTGCTATTTGTTGCTTTGTTGGAATATATGGGATACATACTTCCCCAACTTCTACTTTTTCTTTAATATAATGTCTATCAATTTCAATGTGCTTTGTCCTGTCATGTTGTACAGGATTATGAGCTAAGATATTGCAGACTTATTATCGCAGTAAAGTCTTGATGTTCTTGATGCTTCTATTCTCAAATCTTTGAGAATCAACTTTATCCACAATAATTCATCTAATCCTTTTGCTAAGGCTCTGAATTCTGCTTCTGTACTTGATCGAGCAACAACATTCTGTTTCTTGCTCCTCCAAGTTACTAAATTTCCAGCAACAAAGGCACAATATCCCGTCGTAGATCTCCTATCATCTATAGATCCAGCCCAATCTGAATCAGTATAGACTTCGACATCGAAGCTTTCATGCTTCTTGTACAAAATACCTTTCCCGGGACATGATTTCAAGTATCTAAGAATCCTATGAACTGCATCAACGTGTTCTTTTCCAGGGGACTGCATGAATCTGCTCACATAGCTTACCGCAAATGCTATGTCAGGTCTAGTATGTGATAGGTAAATTAGTTTCCCTACTAGCCTTTGAAATCTCCCCTTGTTTACTCCTCCATTTCCTTCAGAAATTTGGAGCTTCAAATTTGCCTCAATAGGAGTACCTGCAAGTTTTCCACCTAACATACCAACCTCAGTTAGCAAGTCCAACACATATTTACGCTGGGTAATAAAAATTCCATGCCTTGATCTTGCTACTTCTATGCCTAGGAAATATTTCAAATTTCCAAGATCTTTAATTTCAAATTCCTGAGACATTTTGTTCTTCAACTCCCGCATTTCCTCATTATCATCTCCAGTAACGATTATGTCATCGACGTATACTATAAGAATGGCCATTTTACCTTCCCTTGAATGTTTTATAAAAAGAGTATGGTCTCCTTGGCTCTGTCTATATCCTCTATTCCTCATAAACTTGGTGAATCTCCCAAACCAAGTTCTAGGCGACTGTTTTAATCCATACAAGGATTTTTGCAGATGACACACCTTCCCATCCAACTCCTTTCCTCCAAGGCCTGGTGGAATGTCCATGTATACTTCTTCCTCTAACTCCCCATGTAGAAAAGCATTTTTCACATCGTATTGGTGCAACTCCCAGTCAAAATTCACAGCAAGAGATAACAAGATTCTTACTGTATTAATTTTTGCCACTGGAGAAAAAGTTTCGAAATAATCAATACCTGAAGTTTGGTGTAGCCCTTAGCAACCAATCGGGCTTTATGCCGCTCTATAGCTCCATCTACCCTATATTTAACAGTGAACACCCAACAACATCCAACAATTTTCTTTCCTCTTGGTAGAGTACATACTCTCCAAGTTTGGTTCCTTTTTAGAGCCTCCAACTCCTCAATTACAGCCATTTTCCACTGTTCATGTTGTAAAGCTTCGTTAATATCCCGCGGAATAGATACACTATCCAAACTCGTAGTAAACGCTTGAAGGGATGGTCCGAGCTTCTCATACAACACATAGTGGGATATTGGATGCTTAGTGCAAGACCGTACACCCTTTCTAACTGTAATAGGCAAAGAAATGTCAGTGTTTAAATCTGAGTTTAAATTATTACCTTCGGGAATCATTTCCACAACTGCATTAGGTAGTATTGTTGAAGAAGAAACAGATTGTACTCTTTCTTGTTCAACTTGTGCAATTGTTGGATCACTATTTTTTTGCCGCCTCCGATAGGTGATTATATTTTTTTCAACTAAATCACCCGCTGAATTTTCCTCATTTTCAAAAGCTCCTCCTAAGTTCACATTCTCATCTCTTCCTATCTCCAACTCTTTTTGTGTACCTCTGTTTTGGTTATTCATTTCCTCATGTTCTGAAATTGTTGAACTACTTGGATCCAAATTCATACCAGAAAATCACATCTGGTCAGCCTCGATACTAATTTCCTCCTCCTGCTGTCCAGCTGTGGCATAGAACGGGATATTCTCATGAAAAGTTACATCCCGACTGATGAACAGTTTGCGGGAAGAAGGACAATAACACCTATAACCTTTATGAGACATAGAATATCCCAAGAACACACATTTAGTAGCACGTGGATCAAGTTTACTCAAATTTCCAGAAACATTGTGAACAAAAACCACACATCCAAACACTTTTAAAGGCAGATTAGAGAAAAAACGAACAAAAGGAAATAAGGAAATTATTTTCTCATGAGGTGATTGAAAGTTCAAAATCTTAGACGGTAATCGGTTTATTAAATGAACAGCTGTGAGGAGAGCATCGCCCCAAAAATGTTTAGGGACGTTATGAGTAAATAATAAACTTCGAGTTACATTAAGAAGATGACGGTTTTTTCTTTCAGCAAGTCCATTTTGTGGAGAAGTGTGAACACATGACATATGGTGAATAATGCCTTTTTCGGTAAAAAAATTCTTAAAGTCATTGTTGACATATTCTCTACCTTGGTCACTATGTAATATTCTGATTTTTGTGTCAAAGAGGATAGAAATCATATTGTAAAAGGAAACAAACAATGAAAACACCTCAGATTTCTCACGCATCAGATATACCCACATATGTCTAGTATGTTCATCAAAAAAAGTAACGAACCATCGATGACCAAAAATGCTAGTGGTGCGACATGGTCCCCAAACATCCGAGTGTATAATGGACAAGGGAATGGTAGTTTTATTATCACTAGACGGATATGAAACACGATGATGCTTAGCAATTTCACAAATATCACAATGGAATTTTGTTACATCGGAAGAACTCACTAGGTTAGGAAACACTTTTCTAAGTACTTCAAAAGATGGATGACCAAGCCGCCTATGCCACAACCACATATCTTGAGAACCACCTTCTTGTTTCATTCCATGAAATACTGATGATACTCTTTGTTTCTCCTTATTCTTCTTTATTAAGTACAATCCGTTTTCTTCTTCAGCAAGACCACTCTTCTGCATTGAGGTTGGATCCTGAAGAAAACAACCAACATCAGAAAAACACACTAAACATTTCAATTGTCTGCTTAACTTGTGGGCTGAGATTAAATTAACAGAAAGTTGAGGGACATGTAACACATCCTTCAAATACAATGTATTAGAAATCTTGACGACTCCTTGTTTGCCCTTATTCCTTAATTCAGGTCTACCATTAAGAACCCAACAAGTAGCCCGATCATGTCGGGACTTATTGCAATAGTCACACCAAAGATCATCTTTGGAAGTTTTCTTCTTATCTGAATTTTTCCAATCCTTCCTTGCTGTCATTCCCATTGTTTCCGTCACATTCCTTTCTTTTGGCATGGCTTTTCTCCTCATCTCTTCAGTTCTCACGGCAGAAAATGCCTCAGTAAGTGACGGAAAAGGTGTTCTACTAATCACCATAGATCAAATATGGTCAAATTCAGGGCGAAGACCAGCTAGGAATTTGTATGTCCTACCCTTTTCCATCAATCGAGTAACCTGTATGGGAACAGTAACACCATGTAGCTCCAAACTTTGGTAGTAATCAAGTTCCTGCCAAAGTCCTTTCAATGTGCTATAATAGGTGTTAACATCAACCTCACCTTGTTGAAATTCCCGAATTTGATTCTCAAGCTCAAACATAGAGCCATCGTTGCCTCCTGTAGAAAAGGCTTCCTTCACCGCCTTCCAAAGCTCACTGGCATCCTCAATGAACAAATAATTCTTCCCTATACTTGGCTGCATAGTCTGAATCAGCCATGCCATCACTTGAGAGTTCTCCTCTTCCCATTTGATCAAGGCTTGCACATCTTCTTTGGGTTTTCCCTTTGTTCCATCAAGATACCCTAACTTGCTCCTTCCTTTAATGGTAACTTTGACTGACTGTGCCCAATTTACATAGTTGGTAGAGTTCAGTTTTTCGAATACCATCGGAATATTGGATTGATCCAGGGTTTGGTTTGAAGGTAGAATACCTCCAGAAGATGTCTTGCAGTCTTCCGTCATTGGGATAATGGTAGGATTTTTTTTTAGTTCTTGAGAGAGGTGGCGGCTAGGTTTTAGGTGGCAGAAGCGAACCTACTCTGGTACCAAGTTAAAAGTAATTTACAGCGGAATAATATGTGTGTATTTGATTTAGGGTGAAACCCCATATATATACAAACTGACTACTACTCTAAATTAGGAAAATATACAAAGAAATCAAATCATTCTCTACACTAACTCTAGCAACTTATAATCTGAAACTGTATCTATTTACAATCAATCAGCGGATCCTAATTTGATTCTTGCTACCACTACTCCATCTTTCAGTAATTAGGATTAATCAATCAATCCTAAACTCTTGCTGTCAACATTATCGTTCTTTTTATCACTTGGTGATAGCCTCCAAAACTTGGGTTCTACTCTCTTTGCAACATTATCCCTGTTGATATTGACTCCTGGATTAAATATGTGGTCAGATTTTGTACATAAAAGCGACTAATATTTTTCATTGCCTAAGAAAACACCAATTTGTTTCTTTTGCAGAATTATCAAATAGGAAACCAGTCTCCCTTGAAAAATTGTCATATCTGGACTTAAAAAAGTAAATTTGATTGTCCTCTGTCGAAGCATTGGGATATGATTTCCTTTTTAATCACGCCAAGTCATATGTAGAAGATACAATCTTTGTGGTTAGAAAAACACATTTGCATTTAGCCTCTGGATTGTACTTATAACTCCATTACTTGACTTGACTAGATCAATTATCACTTTTTTTCAGTTTTTATATAAAGAGGGGATGAGAAATAAACATTCGAGCATTAGAAATATAATTTAAATTGAGGGAAATGGTTGCAAGATTGAAACATAATGAAGACTACAAAAAGAGGCAGTGCTAAAGCTACTAAACATTTCTAACGCCTCAGTGGCTCAAGTGCTAATAGGTAGATTTAATGTTTGGGCTCTCTAGTTCAAAACAGCTCTGTCTGTCCATTGCTTTCTATCCAAATGTTACCAGATATTTGTCGGTAGCAATTGTTGCTTCTACATTGATTTTTATCACAGTTTTAGGTGGAGGAATCCAACGGGAGTGAGATTGATCAATCGGGGGCAGCCGTTGCTGAATTGTTGCGGACTGAAATATCAGGTGGTGAGATATCTTCTTTACCCAAACCTGTTTTTTTCCTTCTAAACCACAACCACCAACTCAATGCACCCAAGTCCTTAGCATCTGTTTTGTTCCAAATTTGTAAGGACCATTCGATTGTTGAATGTGCTTGGCTGTTGTAGGTTGAATACGGTAATCTGGATAGAATTGTCTAGCATAATGGCAGTGTATGAGAACTCTAATTGAATGATAAATTACTTCTCTTGCCATAATTTGTCAAATGCAATGATGCAATATGTATTGTTCTATATATGATACAAAAAACCTAATATAAATGGCTATCTTTACTATTCACAGGAAAAAAAGATTCATCGTTGAACTGGTGATATCGAAAGCATGATAATGCATGCTGGTCAAGGTGTCGGTCTCATCAAGGATATTATGCCAGAAAATTTATGTTACAAAGAGACTTCTCAAAGAAGTTGAATGCCTACTTCAAAATAGAATTTGCCCATGAGAAAATTTTAGTAGACCAACTTATATTAGATACACTAAACTAAAGAAGAATTTTTGCAGTATATAGAGCTTCTTTTATGGTGATATTTTCTCTCATTTCTTTGAGTGTGAGGTAAGCAATTTGCTAACAATGATCTCGCGTATTGTGTAATAGTTGTGAATTGGGGTATCCAAAACGTCTATCAGACTACAAATTAGTAAATTTAAACTTTATTTGTTACCAAATTGCACAACTCCGGGATGTTGTGTAGAACTTCATTGACAACGATTGGACAAGTGCTTTTCATATTGCTATGTCGAATTTCTAAAATTCATAGAGGATATGCTTTCAAAATTTAATGGCGGACAACTATGGACGACATGTCTCTGACCGAACCAAAAATTTGCACATTTCCAAATTTGAAGCATAGGCTTCATCAGAAAACTAGCCAAAGAGAACAAACAACCAGAAATAATGTGAGTTGTATAAATCTTTTACAGATCCATATTAACATATATATATGTATCTAAAGAAATTTTATATGAACAGAACTGCTACCCCAAAGAAGAAAAGCCCAGATATGGATATGCAAAGTAATTAAGCCTTATATCAAAGCCATTATAAATCAGTACAATATCACTGTATAATATGTTTTCCCACTTATACATTTGTAACTCTATATCAGGTGACAATGTTTAACCTTTTAATAGTAACTAATATGAAAACAATACATTAGATAAGTGGTGGGTGGACCCTATTGGATTAATTTATAGCGCGCGAGGTGTCATATTTATAGCACTCATTTATCTTTCTGTTTCTTGTCATACGTATATGTATGCAGGAAGTGAGAAGATTGCAACGACATATGAAGTGAAGGGAAAGCACTTCTTCCTTGAAACAAATATCAAAATAATTCATTCACATCTCTGAAGAGTTTTCGTTCTTTTATTTCTATTTGTGTTGATAGTCTATGCGTTTCATTTCAATACATATGCATTTGGTTGCTTAGTATAGTAATACTTCCATTATATGCAGACTATTGTTAATGGGCACACCGCTCATTTGCGCGGTGCAACTGCACTAGTATATATATATATATATATATATACCTGTCGAAATAGAATACTCGAGGATCCTCGATGTCCTCACCAACAAGAAACTCAAATTTTTCCTAACATTCTTTACTTGTACGATCCATACAGCGGGCAAAAATTCAATTTTCATACCATAAAATAGGTGAATGTCCATTTTTCATACCAATCGAACCAAAATCATACCGTAGAATAAACGAATGTTTCAAAAATCATACTTCCGTCAAGTTTTTTAACGAATTGCCACGTGGTCTATTAAGTCGCTTTGAGCAGGAAAAAAAACTCACATGCAAAAATGTACATGTGGTATGAAAAATGAAAATTGTCATGTTCTATGATATGAAAAATGATTTTTTGCCTATTACATGTTATTTAATAGACATAGATGTATCATTCAATTTGTTTTATTAACCACTCGAAGATTTGTTGTCCAGTCTCATCAAGTAAATTATTTGATTGAGAAAGATTTTTCTGAATTTTTTTGGGTAGAAAAGTTTAGGATAATTTGACTTGGATTACAAATCGACTCAATTTGAAGTCAGATATTTCACTTCCTATAATGGTATCAAATATACATTTCAAATTACTCAACTAATCATGTATTACACTTTTAATATGATCCAACTTAAACATTGAATGGTCTTTGCTAGGATCAACTTCTACAAGCCTTAATGTGATCGATTACACCCAACACACCCATTTGCTAGCTAGGAATGTTGATCGATTACATTGATCAAAACTCCATTATAATGTGAGACCTACACGTAAAAGTTCATTGATGATTATTGATTAGTGCTTGAAATGCACTTAAGTTGTTCTTATTTTCTAAATAAATCAAGTGTTAATTTGATATTTTCATGAAATTAATAGAAATTATTGTGATTAGAAAATATTGAGTTTTGATTTGTTTTTGTAGAAAATTAAAATATGGACCCCGAAATTTTTAGCTTTCTCGTATTGTACAAGTCCCAAAGGCATGATTTGAAGCAAGGAAAAATTCAAGGAAGTCAAGTAGAGCAAGAACAACAAAGAAGGAATTTTTGCCAGAAATGTTGCTGCTCATTCCAAGGACTATAACTCTCTCAAGGAAATTCCTATGAATCTAAATTTCGGATATGTTATAGATGAAGGAGTTAGCTATTCTACGGACTTTACAGATCTGGATTTGGATTTCGGAGCACAAAGATATATATTCTTCAAATATGTCGCGCAGAGCAGAATTTATTAGCCGCGGGAAACGCGATTTTTATCCTAAAGTGATTAGGAAACTTGCCGAAGTCCTTTCCATACGAGGATTGAACCTCCTAAACATCTTCCTACTCAATTCTACCTCCTAAACATTCTCCTACTTGAATTAGGTCTCCTTAACACCTATATATAGTCTTAGAATTACACATCTTGGAACACACAATTATTTGTTCTCTCTAAAATCATTATCATATTTTCTCTCTAGAACTTGTGATAATGATTAGCAAATTAGGCTAGAGTTCTTTGCTGAGGTTAGAGGTGAACTTATATGCGTAGTGAGGTGAACTTATATGCGTAGTGATCTTATTTGGATTCGATTCTTAAAGGTTTTGTAAGTTTTATAAATTTGAGTTATTTATTCTTCTTCAACTATTTTCATCAACTCTTATGTTAGTACAATTGTTTTATTAATTTTCATATAAATCTAGTCAAGCTCTTTTTATGTGAAAATCTTTATATTATAATTATATTAATATAAGTCATTCGTTTAATGGGTAGTATTTTAATGCATTATGCCTTGGTACATAGTATGTTTTCGATTTTTCATAAAATGATATTTTGTGCCAATTCTAAAAGCAAGAAAATTATTTACTCAAATAAATTAGAAATCATTTTTTTTTCAATTCTTATCTTCCAATTGATTGTCTGGATGTGAAACTTTCAATTGAGTAATTTTATGAATCAATCCAAATAAGTGAACGAAGCATATAAGGGATTCTTGATATCTTACCTTTTTAATTATCGTATTTTCCAACAACTAAAAATTCACTTTTCTTTAAGTTTTCTTAGAATCAAATCGCTTCGTTAATTTAGTTTGTTTATTTTCTCTAAAGCTACTTTGTCTACTAACATTTTAAGCTTGTTTTAGTCATCTCCTCGTGGATAAGACCGCCCAATCTATTCTACATCGATCGCTTTGTTTCGACAAGTTTGGGCGTAATCAAATTTTGACGCCGTTGCCGGGGAGGTGCAACAAGTAATCATCGTAAGTAGTTATTTAGCTGACGAGGTAAGTAAACTTTACTTTATTCAAGTTTTGTTCTATTAGGTAATTGTAGGAAGTTTCTTGCCATTTATTTTTATTAGTTAATTGGTTAGTTTATATATATATTAAAAAAAAAAGAGTTGATTTTTGTTTTTATGTTTGTAACTCGATCATCTAATCAAGGTGAATTGCAGTACGATCCAGAAATTGAGAAAACTTTGCGTAGGTTAAAGAAGGAACTTCGGGAAAACACTGAAGAAATCAATCCAACTTCTCAAGTTTTAAGTGAATCTTGGGCAAGCATTGCATTAACTAATACACCTAACACCATGGACCAACTTGAAAACAACCATTCACGTTCCTTAAGAGAATACCTACACCCAAACCGCACAGTCACCCCCTCATGCATCATGTTTCATGCAAATACCCCGCAAATAGATTTCAAACAAGGATTGATCCAACTCTTACCAACCTTTCATGGCATGGATAGTGAGAATCCTTACTTACACATTAGGAAATTCGAGGAGGTCATCATCACTTTTAATAGTCAACCCAATGTCGTAGAGTCAATTAGGTTGAAATTCTTCCCTTTCTCCCTAAAAGACAAAGCAGAAAGCTGGTTGTACTCTTTGAGACCTAGATCTATAGGTACATGGACAAAAATGACTGAAGCCTTTTTTAACAAATAATTTCCCCAACATAAGACCAACAACCTTAAGAGACAAATCTCTACTTTTTCCCAAAAAGATAATGAAACTTTATACCAAGTCTGGGAGAGGTTCAAAGAATTGTTGAATATGTGTCCGCACCATGGGTATGAAAATTGACATCTTCTTAGTTGTTTCTATGAGGGACTTACATCTAGGGAGCGTCAATTTATTGAAATGGTGTGTAATGGGGAGTTTCTTGAAAAAGATCCTGATGAGGCCATAAATTAACTAATAAATAGAAATAGCACAAACCTATATAGTTAATGTTTGACATCATTAATGGGGAGTTTCCATGAAGTAATCCATCATTAATGTTTGACATAGACCTAATTAGTAACTATGAGCACAACCTATATAGTTATACACAAATTTAAGTAAATACACCAAACAGAGTAAAGTTGTGCAGGTCTTTGTATGACCTCGAATATATAACTATGCAACATTATTTTAGTAGATAAACAAAATTGACTAGATTTAGTTTAAGGTAGTGGAGAAGTAGTCGTGTTTTTTAGCTAGTGCTTGAAATTGTATAAATATATTGTTAATATTCGATTTATCAACTTGCTTATGTCAAATTCAATATTTTTTTGTGTTTTTCAATGATTTGCAAATACAACTATTTATATAAATAAAATAATATATTGTCATTTTTATTTTAAGCATTTTTATTTTAAGTTAAGTATAAACAAAAAAATTAAGCTCCAATAACTATCGTCTAATTCTATTTGTTACAAAACTTTGGATGACAAGCTTAGAAGCGTGCAGTCTGCATCATGGAGTCATTCCGAGTTAAAAGTCGTCAATCCCTATCCGTATCGGAGTGTTTTGATACTAAAAGTAAAATATAATACCTACTAAAGGCCGTATGTCCCTTTGGTTAATATACATTGCAATATTTATTTAGATGAAAATGTATGGTAAAGAACAAACAAATTAAAGTTGATTATAGTTAAAATTGAAAGTGAGACAAAAATTCAATTTTCATATCATAGAACAAGTCAAAGTCCATTTTTCATACCAATAGAACGAAAATCATACTTCCGCTTCAAGTCAACTTAACGAACACGTGGCACTTCCGTTAAAAAACTAACGGAAGTAAAAATTGGTATGATTTTCGTTCGATTTGTATGAAAAATAGACTTTGGCCTATTTCATGACCCACTTACAATTTTCCATTGTGAAGGAAAAGACTTTGGCCTATTCCATGACCCACTAATATGGGCATAACTTATGTGATTCTTTGTATAAAGATCGTTAGAAATAGTAAAGGTTTAACTTTGACTCAATCTCATTACATAGAAAAGGTGCTTAAGAAGTTCAATCAGTATCATTGCATTCCTGTTAATACTCCTTTTGATTCTAGCATTAAGTTGTGTAAAAATGATGGAAGAGCTGTAAATCAGCTTGAATATGCTAGAGTAATAGGTTATCTTATGCATGCTATGACTAGTACTAGACCTGATATTGCCTTTGTTGTTGGTAAACTAAGGAGATACACTAGTAATCCTAGTCACGAACATTGGAATGCAATAAATAAAATTTTAAAATATTTGAAGAAAACCATGAACTATGGGATTTGCTTCAAAGGGTACCCTTCTGTTTTAGAAGGATTTATTGATGCCAGTTGGCTAACTGAGCGGGAAGATCATAGATCCACAAGTGGGTGGATATTCACTCTCAGTGGTGGAGCTATATCATGGAGCTCAAAAAAAGCAAACTTGCATAACAGATTCAATCATGGCGTCTGAATTTGTAGCACTTGCTTCTAGTAGTAAAGAGGCAGAATGGTTAAGGAACTTGATGATCGAAATTCCGGTATGGCCAAAGCCTATGCCACCTATATCTATTCATTGTGACAGTGAGGCCACACTATCAAGAGCCTATAGTAAGGTGTATAATGGTAAGTCAAGACATATTGGGCTGAGACATAGCTATGTTAGACAATTACTCACCGATGGAGTAATTACAATTAATTTTGTACGGTCAAATCAAAATCTGGCCGATCCTTTAACAAAAGGATTAACAAGAGATCTAATTAATCAAACTGCCAAAGGGATGGGTCTTAAGCCTATTTTCGAAGACCACCAATGATAGAAACTCAACTCTATTCTCGAATTTCAAGTCTAAGAGTTCAATGAGCAAAGTATATCATATGATGTGGTTGAAGCACTAACTACGTATCATCCCAAGATAAATAGTGCTTGTTACTGTAATGTTAAAGTAAGGTTGAGCAATATGCTCTTAATAGACTTATAACATGTATGTTAAAGTATTAAAATTACAGGACACTTTTGATAAGTCTACTTGTATGAGTGTAGAGGGTGGTGCAGCCTTCTATGAGTTAAGGGCTTAACTCTAGAGCACTCATGAAACAGGATATAGAAACAAGGCCAATCCACGTGTCGCCTTTTTAGAACACTCAAAATTATTGAAGATATATGTGTGTAAGTGATTCTAGTTGATCAAATAAGGAAGTTGGTTCAAAGACAAGTCCACTACACTTCTTGATTAACTTTGAAATACTTTCACTAGATAATGGTTCAAGTCGTGAGACACCATTATTGAATCATATATTTCTGAGTCTAAACTTTTAATTTTGAAAATGGTGGAGAATTAATGTTGGAATAATTTTCAAAACCAAGTTTATAATTAATTTTTTACAGTTAAATTTTGAAACACATTTAAATTTGAATATTCATACGGTTAGTTACTTGAGTGACCAAAAATTGCATCATTTCTTCAATCCTTTTAATTATTCCTCCTTTGATGAAGAGATGTGTTGATTATGAAACAATGCAAAACTGCTTATAAAAGCATGGCCATTTCACGGCAATAATCAATCAAGAAAAAAGTTCTCATTTTACACTATTTCATAACATCAAATTACTCTTGTATTTTTTTTTTCTATTTCTTAAATTCAGTTATAAAGTTAATTACAATATTAAGTGTTCGGGTTTGTCTTTGAAAGTGCAATTCGCAGTCAAACAACAGTTTATAACTGGGCTCCATTGTATCATGGGACAAATTCGCTGCATAACTTATGTGCACATTGTTGAGGGCGAATATTGTCTTGAGGAGAGCGTAAAATTTGCGCGACTTGGAGAAATCGATTTTCCGACATTGCTGAATTTCAACATCGGATTTGCTGCTCTTCAAGAAGTGATTTTCAGCCACTATTTGTTCAATTTGATCTAACATTTTCTTTCATAAATATATGAAGGAATTAAATAGGGGCAAAACGGTCATTTTAACGAGTGAAATAAATATAAATTAAATTTGGATGCTACGGGATTCGCATAGAATGGTTATGTGAGCATCGGGTTAGTGGCTCGCGACAAATTTGGTTGTTGTATTGAATAAACGTCACCGCAAACGAATCAAGCATTGGAACCTGCATAATAACATAGGTGCTTCAATAATTCATCTTGGGTGCTTTATTTTTATGAAATTGATTCTGACACTCCATCACAAAATAATATAACAATAAATTTTGATTTAATAATATTTTTTTTAAACTTTTCTAACACAAACAGTTCTAGCGTAACAAGTTTGCAGTAGTCCAAATTCCATTTAATTTATGTATTATTTATTTTATAATAATTTTTTTATTTGTGCATAGGTTGCATAGCACAAGTAATTTATGTTAGTATATATAAAAAAATAATTGCAATAACAAGTATCTTTTGAAAAGTTTACGACATCAAAAATGTCAAAAAACTTATCAATACAATAAAGAATTTGATTCATATTATAACACACGCAACATTTGATTCGGGGCAATCAACATGTGACATGTAGTACATATTTCATTTCATTTGAAAAGAAAACAGGACATGAATACAATCCAAGTACCAATTCAAATAACCACCAGTGTAAAAATGGCAAAACCCACAACATATGAGGAGACATATACAGTAGTGGAATTATTAATCTGTGTAATTGAAACATGTAATTTGTAATTAGTCGGTCACATTATCTACATGCTGCTGCATCCACGGCCAGCTCAAATTAGAAAGGTCACTTGGTGTGTTTCCCTCATCATCCTCGACCTCGATGTTTGCTCCGTGCTTCACAAGTAAATCTGCAATGGCAGCTCTCTCACAAACCGAAGCATAATGCAATGCAGTTTGACCTTCATTATCCTTCCAACAAGAAGAAACACACTTGAGAATGTAAGTTTAACCAAAAAAGTAATGGAATGGAGCCCTGTTCATATACATATCTTGATTTTCATTTAATTCACTCGGAAAAGGTAGTTTCGAGGATTTAGAGAAAATTAGTCATTTTCTCTTGTAGTAACAGAAGATTCAGAAGAGCTTTAGGAAATATAACATAAATTTTTGTGTACCTTAGCATTAACATCAGCATTTTTGTTGAGAAGCAATGCTGTAGTATTCATATGGCCTCGATCTACAGCCCAATGCAAAGGAGTTCGACCTTCACTATCTGCAAATTTCCCAGAAATTACATTAAGTTCAGAAATTCTCATCACATTCAGATACATATATTTTGCCAACAAACTGGAATTGTAATATAGCTAGCTTGAAATCCAAGCAAGCAAGCAATTTAACAAGACAGACCTGTAGATTCCCAGTTCGCATGATATTGAGTTTGACATTTTTCTTTTGACATATGGGATAACCTCATTAATAAATTGAAGCTTAACTACAGTTTCTTTATTTATGTTTTTTTTCACATTCTCATAGAATGAATTCCATGACCTCACCTTAACGGTTAATCATACCAAAGCAACATAATACAGACATTTAAAATTTAAAATTTACTAACCTTTCAGATTCAAGGGGACACCACTCTCAATGCACTTAAGTAGCTTCTCTTCATCTCCTTCTCGTGCAAAGGCGTGTATAGCATCCAATTTTCTGAAGCAAGGAAATTAAAATATATATATATATATATATATATATATATATATATATATATATATAAATTATTTCTTGAGTAATTGTAATGGAGGAAAGAACATGTAACATTGGTTTATTGACTGGTACTCTATAAAAAGGATGCTCTCTAATTCAGTCAAATTGTTAAATAGACAAGCACTTCTTGAGACTAAATAGTAAATACTCTTGTGACCTTGTCAATAGGTGATGACAAGTGTGTTTTTCTCATTTAAGTCTATATATCAGAAAGACTTGAAGGGGCTGTGGAGAGAAGTGAAATATTAGTACATAACCCAATAGGCCAAACCCAGGTAACTCAAAGAGCATGTGTAGCATACATGTTATGTGATTGGGTGACACTCCTGGCCTCAATCACAAAGTATGTGCAAATAAGCTTGCTTTGTGATCGATCGGCAGGTTTGACTATAATTTTATGTGGGGAGATATGTATGGCAGAGTGGATGTGTTTAGAGAGTTTGCCAAATAAGCAAACAACATAGAGAATATAACGACACTGCGATTCAGAAAAGTGAATAATGTTTGTCAAGAACATAGGAAAAGTTTAGGATCCTTACAACTCACATCCAGGTTCCTCGTCATACATGAAGGTGCTAAAAACAGGTCCAATTGGTCCTTTGGAGTCTGCAGTAGGTGCATCACTGCTCTCTTTATCCTTTTTCTTCTGCCACAAGTACAGCAGACAGAAAGAACAATGGTCAAGAAGATTGAAAATTCTTATAAATTTGGTAAAATGGAAAAATGAAGAACAATATTTTGATCTCACAGTTGCCGAACCAGCTGCCCAAGAAGGATATAACTCAGATACAATGTCAATGTACTTCTCCATTGCTTCTTCAGGAGGCATGGCTCCCAATTTCTGCCATGCTTCCCTAGCAAACCAATAACATGTTTTAAACTGGTTAGCCAAGAGATCTTTATATTCAAAGTGCGGAAATAAATCACCAAATACGAGCATCAAAGCAAATTTTAATTTGAATTCTAGTATTATCCAACTATATTATTCTCTCAGTATACAATTCTCACACATAAATTTCAGAGACAGTATTCTTTTGAACATAAACATACCAAAAAAAAATCAGAATCAATAAACAACATAGAGACTAGAGAGTACATAAAGGGTGGGAAATCCCCATAACAGACTTCGATTCAAAACTCGGGCCAGAAAGGGAGCGGAAAGCTCCGTACAAACACAACTGTCTATATATATTTACTGATACACAACATTTTAATCTACTGACAGTATGTTAATCAAGAACCTTCTCCCTCCTCTCATTTTGCAGTCAATCTTTAACACCCTACCCACCATAACCCAATAAACTCCCTATTGTACGACAATGTTCATTCAATGCTTTTAGCCTGAGGATATTCTGTCTGTATTGCATCCTAAAAAAGTTCAATCTTTCGGCAAACATTTGAGTATTGTTAAACATGATGGGAAGAAATAGCCTGATGACCTTGTCTAACCTTACTCCATCAAAAGCATTACTCCTACACAATCATACTTTTTCTAGCTCAAAATAGGAAATGTAACCAGTGGCACATCCAAACAATTATGCTCACAAAGAAAAATAGTACTCACTAATAACAATTGAAAGATGCCTATCACCACTAAATTGGACTCACATAATCTCCAACAACAATCAAATCTGCCATAGTTCCAGAATTTCAACAACTAACCTAATTCGAATGATCAGCAAACATAATTTCGTATCAAAACAATTTAGAATTACTTACCATTTCGCACGAGCAGCCATTTTGAGAGCCAAAGGTTGTGGAGCAGAACATGGCCCTTCAGTAGCAATCTTATACAATCCATAGAGCTTCAACTGTACCTCATTAGACACCTTCAGTGCCGTACGATTAGCAGCCGTTGCAGCAACGAAAGCACTCGCAGCACTGAACGTTTCATCCAACTCAGTGCTCTCTACTCCTTCCCAATCATCATCGTCATCACTATCACTGTAATCACTGATTCTCGAGCTTTCTTCGTTACCTGATTTCTCAATCAACGGCTCGTTTTCTTCCAAAACCCTAGGTGAAGGATCTACCGATCTCTGTTCTTCAAGTTCGGGTGAATCCGAACGCGTGATTCGGAGATTCTCCTGACGGAAGGCGAAGATTACGGAGAAAAGCTTCGCGAGAAGGAATGAGAAAACGACGCCTAATATCACCGACTGGAGGTGTTGTTGCCAGTCAGCCATCAGGAAATGAAACGACACCGTATGATATACCTAAATCAGAAAAGAAATGAAAAGAAAAAAGGTTTTTCTAGCAGTCGAGGAGCTGAAGTTAGAGGAAAATGTTTTTTATTTTGGTTTTTATGCGGCGGTGGCGGCGGCGGCGGATGAACGGAGAGTGACTTCTATATGCGACAGCTTTCTGCCGCTACGAGAATTAACTGCTTTTAGCTTTCAATGGGGTACTTGGTTGTCTGCAGTTCTTTGCCTACAGTGCGCTACGTAGATAAGGTGGTTTAGATTTGGTGGCACATTTTTAGGTGGTAGAAGTAGGCCCGACCGCCCGAGAACAATTGGAATGAATTGCACATCTTAACATTATTTTTCTTATGTTGTTTGTTAGTAAATTCTCCTATTTCTTTTTTTTTTTTCTGAAATAATTTAGCTATTTTTTAAATCAATAAAAAGAAAGGCTTGGTTTGTATTTTTGGATTATAAATGCTACGATGTTTGTCCTCTAAGTAAAAAATTTAGCAAATCTTGAACTCAACTAATAAAAGATTAGTATTTATCTATTCATACAATCTCAACTCTAAGTAAATAAAATATTCATCTTGATGAAGCTTAAATTAAAAATGTCCCATTCCGCTTCATAAATTATTTGCTTCAAAGTACAATTTTCCTCAATATTTGCAATCACCATAACCTGAAAAATCACAAGACAAGAACGGAATCAAATACCCAAAATAATCAACTTTCACCTTAAACTGAATAAGCATTAAACTAAACAAAATAACAATCAATTAAACTACAAAAAAAAAGTATTGAAATAATTTCTGATGTGAATAAGCATTGAACTAAACAAAATAACAATCAATTAAATGAGAAAAAAAAGTATTAAAATAATTTTAATAGCTAATGATGAATGTATTTAAAAATAATTAAAAAAAATTAAATTAAAAAAAAATAACATACTAGGATCCATATAAGTGATTGACCCAGTTTGCTTAAAATCACAATCAAATTCATTTCTTCCCATGGCTTGATAATACTTGTTCATAGCATAAGCTGCATGGGCCCTAACAGTATTTGGATAAAAGCACGGCCCACCTTCTTGAATGGGCCTGCAGTTCAGGCCCAAACCACATACATAATCAAGGTTTCTTTGCAATTCTTCATCTTTAGCCCCCAATCTTAGTTAAACACCAATTTAGATTTTTCCCATTTGATCCTTGCACAGGTCTTGTATCTGGTGGAATATTTGCTTTACCCTAAATATTACAACAAAAAGTCCATAAAAAACAAGCAACAATTTATCAACAAAAAGGCAATAACACTAGTACAATGTTGAATGTTGGCAACATTAGCATCATTAGCTACCATTGGTTTGAGAATTCCTATATTATACACTGGTGTAAAATCCGGCTCGAACAAACCAAAGTTCCTTTCGCATGTTGGGCCGGGTTTTAAATCTTCATTAAAAAGCCCGAAAATGTAAGTCTCAAATGTTCTATTAGGCATGAGTGGTGTCCCAATGCCCGATGACACGTGTCGCATTAATTTCATGTTGTATTCCGATGCACTTTTTGCATCAACTCCCGTTTGTCCTGTATCACCTCTAGAAGGCCAACCCGTCTCGGCTATAACAATGTCGATATTTATAAAACCAAGACGTTTTATTGCTGAAAAGACAGCATCTAGTTGTGCATCTAGCATGTTGGCGTATGTAATGTTGGTATTTTGGTCAAAAACTCCAAGATTAGGCCTAAAAAGGGCGTAATCTAAAGTTTCTTCCGAGCAACCGAAAAATGGGTATGGGTTGATCATGAAAGGGGAATTAGTGGCTTTTAAGAAGCTAAGTAGTGGTTTGAGAATATAAGTGTCATAGCCTTGCCTAAACTTTCCGGTCGAGGGGGGGCTTGAGGTTGAAAGTATGCCCAATGAATGTGGAGTTGAGATCTTGATTTGACGGTCCAAATTCTCTCCTACTAGGGCAGTGTGGAGATTTTGCATCGATGGGACGAGATTTGAGATAAAAAGCTTGTTTCCAGTAGACAATACTTCGTTTCCTACAAGAATCCTTACAATTTTTGTAGAGCGGGCATGTGGGACCACGTTGATTTTGACCCATTCTTGGGCGAAACTCAAGTTAGTAAGATTGGGGATTTGATCATTAGGTATAGTAACGGTGGTTTCAATTCCAGTACCCGCGAATGCACTTAGCATTGTCGAGTTGGCATCAAAGAACCTAACTCGGTTGATGATGGTCGAGTCTAGTAAAAAACGCGCGACTTTTGATGGTGGAGGGAGGTTGTCAGCCACCGTGCCATAGTTTACACCTATTGATCCCTCCAAACCTGCAATGAAGCTTAAGTTTGTTGAGAGAATTAATACTAATAATGGCAATTGGATTAATCTAGTGAATTTGAAATTTGAAGGGATAAACATTTTTTCCTCCATTTTGAGGAGGTAATTGTCGAGGGATTTGTGAATTAATCATGGAAATAGAACACTGTGGAGATGCTTTTCTTTGTGTTAGGGAGATAAAATTTGATTTAATATATATGAGTGTGACTTTAGCTAAAGTATCTATTTCAACCTTTTTGGCTTTTTGCTTAATGAGAATATATAGAAAAGGAGTTCGTTTAGTTCAATATAAATTCATACAGAATCTCAAAAAAAAAAAAAAAAAAAAAAAAAGATAAATCATATAGACTTTAAAACACTAAGGGCCTATTTGTTTGGTGTTTGGGAAAGTAGTTTGGGAGAGTAGTGGAAGTTTGTGAAATAATCTCGATTTGCATAATGTTTTTTGTTTGGATTTTGAGAGAGTGATTTGAGAAATAAAGTAGGTATAGGTTTTTTTGAATGAGCTAGGTTGTAGGTGTAAGATGTGTAAGACTTTATATCAAATCATGTTTGTTATGTGAGATAAATTGTGTAAGAGATAAATTACTTTATGTTAAATCAGAGTAGATTTTGTATAGGTTTTTTTTAGAGATAAAAAAATTGTTTTTTGTTTGGCTTTTGAGGGAGTAATTTGAGAAAATTGAGAGGTGAAAATTTTATTTTAAAAAGTAGAAAACATGTTTGTTTGACATTTCCCAAACTCGAAATAATTTTGAGAAACACCAGACAAACAAGCCTTAAGCTTGTCCCAATAAAATAGAACTAGTGGATTGCTAGAATTAAAGAAGTTTTGACATTATTTATTTATTTATTTAAGAATTTTAATTTACTTCGTAATTATTTTCTCTTTGATCCCACTATTAATTAAAACAATTTAAAAACGAAATACTAGAAATAATTCTGAAAACGGAATATACTTATCTGTTCTTGAAGAAAGGACCAAATAATTAGGACCATGATATGATATTCACTCGGAAAAATTGAAATAAATTAAGTACTATATGTAAATAATTGAATAAAAAGAAACCTCCATTTTAACATTGCTTGTCCAAATGAGCATCTCAGAAGCAAAAGCAAAAGTGATGCTATACTTTTGGAATACTCATTTGAGCAAGAAACATTAATTATATGGAGGGATACTGAAGCTTTTTAAGCATTGCTCTACCTCTATATATACAACTTAATCTATGTCTTCTATAATAGTAGTCTATATATATATGGTATATATAGATGAATAAAATGGAGAAAAATAGAAGGGCTGTTATATAAAGATCTATATATTAAAGAGTTAATCCCAATTAACCCCCTGTGTAATGCATAATGTTCAATTTACTCCCATGTAATTTAAAAAAGAGCAATTTATCCCCCTGTGAAAAATATAAAGAAGCAATTTACCTCATTCAGCCGGAGAGTGTAACTCACTTGTCGAAATTAAGAGTGGGCATGTAAAGTGTTTTGTTAGGGGGGGGGGGGGGTAAATTGCCATATTTATTATAAAATAGAGGTAAATTACCACATTTATCATAATACAAATTAGTAAACTACCACATTATCATAACACGCTGGGGGGGGGGGGGGGGGGGGGGTTAAAGTGACACATATAAAAATATTAGGGAGACGGTGTGAAACTTTTATGAGATTACAAAGGGGGTAAAATACTCATTTTCAAATCACAGGGAGCTAAATTGAACATTTTAAATATTACAGGGAGTAAATTGTCATTAACTCATATAATATTAAATTATGACGCAACAAACTAAAAAGGATTGGAAAGTTAGTTTGTTGTTAGAATTGAATGGCAGTTCAAAAACACATCAAATGAAAGACTAACTAGAATTCTTCTATGTTTCAACATTCAACTAGAATTCTCAACTAAAAAAAATATGTATGTATCCACCATGCCACTTACCTACCTCCCAAAAAATTAAAAAATAAAAAAATAAAAATAAAGACTGGGGACAATTAATTAATGTTGTTTGAGACAAAAATGAAAAAATATTGCGCATCCAGGGAATCGAACCCTGGTCAGTACCGTGGGAGGGTACTATGATACCACTACACCAGATGCGCCTTTGTTTGCTTTTGAGAGGAATTTTATTTATTACTAGTAAAATTCATAATTACAATATCTAGTAACTTATTAACTTGAGCTGAAATTTTATTAATTTACAGTGATGAAACAGACATTTTCAAAGAAAAAATTATGGTTGCACCTTTTCGATATTTGGTTCATTTCATATTGAGAGTGGAGTTCACATTTTCCTCTTCTTTTAGGTAATGATATTACATTTGTAATTCGTCGAAGCCTTCTCCATTTTCCGCTTGCAAGCATCTCTGTACAAAAGATAAACGAGCTAATGCCAATTTACCCTCTTGTGATACTCATAATGTTCAATTTACCCTCCGTGATTCGAAAAGAGTACAAGGGGTAAATTGCCACATTTATCATAACACGAGGGGGGGGGGGGGGTAAGAGGCCACATTTAACATAACACAGGGGGTGGGGGTGGAGGGGGGTAGAGTGTCACATAGAAGAGAGTAATTTGTCAATTCATATTTTTTAAAGCTTAAAAATGTCAGAGATGCAGTGTGAAAGTTTTATAAAATCATAGGGAGGTAAAACGTTCTTTTTAAATTACAGGGGTTAAATTGAATAGTACACATATTAATGAGATAAATTACTATTAACTCAAAGATAAACAAAAAAGAAACCCTTACATAAAAAGTTTATACTACTTACACTATACTATTAATTTCATGATTATTCCGTTTTACAAAGTCATATTATCCAAGTTTGATTTGTCTTGTCTATACTTTCACCTTTATGAAAAGGGCCTGTTTGTTTGGCGTTTCTCAGATTTTTTTCGTGTTTGAAAAATGCCAAACAAACATGTTTTCTATTTTCCGAAATAAATTTTTCATTCATTAATTTTCTCAAACTAATCTCTCAAAAGCCAAACAAACAACAATTTTATTATCTCTAAACAAAACCTATACAAACTCTACTTTGATTTGACATAAAGTAATCTATCTCTTACACAATTTATCTCACATAACAAACATGATTTGACATAAAGTCTTACACATCTTACACCTACAACCCAACTCTTCCAAAAAAACCTATACCTACTTTATTTCTCAAACCACTCTCTCAAAACCCAAACAAACAACATTACGCAAATCGAGATTATTTCACAAACCTCCACTACTCTCCCAAACTACTTTCCCAAACGCCAAATAAACAGGCCCAAAGGTTTCCCATAAAACATCATAAAATTACAACAACTCCATTTCCACGATTAAGCTTCACAGACATGAAGTCTTGCCCATCACAATAAAAATGCTTGTTGCCATCATGCACTCCATCGAGAAAACTATTTTATGGTATTGAACTGCATCAAAATATAGTAAAGTTAGAAACATCATATAGATTTCACCTTAATTTTAAAGAAGAAAAAAAAAAGGCTTTTACCAACAGGTGATTGGTGTAGTGGAAGGGACTAGTCACTACAAAGTAGCGGACCTAGGTTCGAATCTCTGTTGGGAGAGGTACCCACTTAATGAGCCCAACCCGCCTCGAAAGAGATTAAACCCTTGGAAAACAAAAAAAAAATATTTAAAGTGTACCTAGGGCTGTTAATTGGTCGGATAAGGCTCAATCCAGATCAAGGTCCATTTATGTCGAATCCGATTCGAGTCGAATCCATATATTGCTAGAATCTAAATTTCTTGATTCCAATGGATCTTGGTCGAATATCGGATCTTATCGGATTCAATAAAATCTTCACTTTAAAAAATACCCCAAACCAATATTTTTCCCACAAATAGGTTGTTAACTTTACGATTTTATTTAATTTAGCTCACATGTTCAATTTTTTTTTACTAATATTCATATTTTTAGATGAAAATATGCATGCAAATGAATTTATGAACGAATTATTAACAACTATCTTCTTAAATTAATGGTAAAATATTATTAATGTTACTTATTTAATAAAATATTATGTATATAAATAATTTTTTTATTTGTTTTCGGATACAGATCTTTAACGGATCAGATCGACCTAAATCCATATTCGCTCCACGTGTTTTGGATTACGAATCTTTGTAATTAGATCAGATTTATCGAATTTCTAATCATATTAAAATTCTAATAAATCGGATCGGATTCAGATTCGGATTGAAATCCGCCCCATTGATAGCCCCAAGTGTACCGTTTTCGGTCACTATATAAATGGGCCCAAGAAAATGAAATCCACAACTTATGGACCAATTGCATAAATTATGGGCTCAAAGTGATTGCTCTTTTAATATTTTGGGCCCTCAATCTTTAATTAGTTAAATCTTTTTTCATTTGTTTTTCCAATAATCACCTCACCCAATTATTTCCAATTTGAAGAACAAAAACCCTAAAACCTCAACTGTGAGCTTGCATTTCTGGGTAATTGAAGACACCATTTTCGCGGGCAAGTAACAGTTACCTTTCATTATTTGAATACAAAATTGCATTTTATTTTTATTTTTTTTTTACAAATGCGCAAAACTCGTCTGATAAGGAGAAGATTCTTCTTATCAGCTTCACGAATTTCCTCTGTTTTAACCCATCTAAAAGACCCACAAAAATCCGATTCAATATTTTCATTTATCAAAGATATTGGTTTTTCAATTACCCAGTTGGAGAAAATCATGATATCCTGGCCTCAATTGCTGGTGGCGAGTCTTGAAAATATTAAATACCATAAATCCAAAATATTTTTTTTTTAAAGATTTGGGCTTTTTCTGAAAATGAAATTACTGATATAATATCAAGCAATCCAGATACCTTACGCAGTAGCCCAAATGCTCGAGTTATTCCTTCTCTATATGTGTTAAAGGGTTTAAGGATTTCTGGTTGTTTCCTGAAATATGATTTAGAAAAGACTTTGACACCCAATTTTGAGTTCTTAAAAAGCTGTGGAATTCCGAAAGAGAACATCTTTTGGCTTATGTATAAGTTTCCTAGGGCGCTCTTGTGTAAGCCCGAGAGTATGAGGAAATCTGTTGAATTCATTGATAAGGTAGGAATAAGCTAATGGATTTTTTCCCTATTTCTTTGTTTGATGTTTAAACCTAAAGGCTTCGTCTTGCCTTCATTTAATCTTTGACTCTTAATCCCAATTCTCTTCGATTTGATTCTCTTTTTTTGTTGCATAATATTTACCTACCCGTTTTCTTTATCTTAATTGAATCTTGAAAAATTAAAATTTCACTGATTTTCTTTTTTTCTAATCAGTGAACTACATATTATCAGTACAATCAATCATTATAATGAACAAAGGAGGAGCAGGCATGGGAGGTATAGCTGGTGGTGGTGGCCCCACAGCTGCTGCTGCAGCAGCGGCGGCACAGAAGCAGAAATCTCTTCTGCAGAGGGTGGACACTGATATTGGAAATCTTGTCGATAGTTTTGGATATATTGTGAATGTGGCTCGGGTACACCCTATAATCTTTTCTAATGTTTTTATTGATGGATTAAGCTCATTTATTACCATGTTGTTTCTGGTGTTGTTTCTTATGCTAAGATATAGTAGCTCAATGTATATATATTATGGAGTATATGGTGTACGGTGTTTGAAAATTCAGAAAGTTAAAACTTAAACAAATGGGAAAAGAATGAAACAATTTTTTTTGATAGAATTGTTGGTGTAAATCAAGTAAATCTTAGACAAAATATCAACTTTTTTAGTTCCTTACGAAATCCAGATAGTTCTTGGTTCTTTCGGTCTTCCAATCCTTGAGGTTCTTTAAAGGAATAGGGGACTCGAGCAACGTTCTATTATAGTTGGTTGTAAAGCTATTTTGATTATTTATTATATGTTCAGGCTGTTCTTTGCGTCACCTCATCCAAAAAAAGAAAAAGTTGTTCTTTGCTTCTTGCTTTAGACCTTGTAAAAGATGAAGAATATAGCAGTTCGGAGTCGAATTACAGAAATAGGAGTTAAAAAAAACTTTTGGCTTCTTATTTCATGCTTTATGTTTTTCACGGTAAGCCTATACATTTAGTAAACTATGTCTATTTTAGGTTAATGATCCACCAGTACGAAATTCTCAAGAATCTTTCATGATGGAGGTGCGTGCTTCCAGAATGGTAAGGGCTTTCCTCTTCTATTTTATATTTCCTATGGTTTTCATTATCTTGAGTAAAGAATGCAAATTTTCCCGAGTACTTGGTTAAAATGAAGAAGTCCATGTGATTCACATTTCTCGTGAAGTAAACAATTCAAAGGAGCACCAACATGTGATTGGCCTAGTGGAAGTGATTAGTCACGCGCCTCGAAAGGGATTAAACCCTTGGGAAACCCAAAAAAAAAAAAACAACTCAAAAGGAGCATAACCTTTTTCATATGCTTCTGTTTACGTTTTCTTTTCAAGTTATTATATCCGGTCACTTAGTAGTTTGATTATTAAAGTTTTTGTAGGTAATATGTTGATTTCTTTTCTTGCATCATCAAATGATAGAACATTAGGCTTTCAGTTTTGTTCATTTTTCCAACCCAAAATCCAAGTTTTTTCTAATGTCGATAATATTTCATTCATGTTTCTACTGTATGTTGGGCTAACAGAATGCATAAATATCAGGTTCAAGCAGCAGAATCGTTGTTGAAGTTGGTGTCGGAGTTGAAGCAGACAGCAATTTTCTCGGGATTTGCATCTCTGAATGACCATGTAGACAAGAGAACAGAAGAGTTTAATAAACTCGAAGAGAATAGTAATGTCATATTAGCTAGAATCGGAGAAGAGGCTGCTGCTAGCCTCAAGGAGCTCGAGTCACATTACTACTCTTCAACTCTGCGGACGAGCAATCCTCATCAGCCTTGAGAAATTAGATGGAGTTAATGTATATGAAAATTTGCAGAAAGTAAGGGCTGTCATCAGGTCTTACCAGAGTCGGATCAGCCCAGATTCAGGTCCGTGTCCATTTGTATCTTGTTGGATCTAGATTTTGATGGATTCAAGAATCTCCGAGAGCGTCGGATCTTGTTTGAATTTGGTTAAATTTCAAATCTTTTCGATTCTAATGAAACTTTTACCGATATGTTTTTCTACAATCTTACAACATAGTTTACTGGCAAAATTGCAAATTTAGTCCCAAGTTATATTAATTTTTTTACATATCGTCTCAAGCTATATTTTGGTTGCCATTTCAGTCCTGTTTATATTACTTTTAGGAAATGTCATCTCGCCGTTAAATTTTAAACGACTTCCACCCGTACGTTGCCATGTTTGCTACATATGTGTCATGACGTGTGTCCATGTGGACACTACACATGAAGGCTAACAATATGGAAGAGATTTTTGTGGGATGAAAAATACAAATCTAGGGGAAGAAATTGGTGGGAGTTTTACCTGTCCATTTTGTTCTCTTTTCCTATTTCCTATTTCCTATTGAGATAAAATTGTGGATCATTATTTTCGTATCCTATGTTTCAGTTTCTAGTATATATTTTAGTCAGCTAAATATTAAAAAAAAAAACGAAATCTTTTACTAATCGTTTTGAATACATTAAGGAAAATATATTTCGATTTCTAGTATATATTTCAGTCAGCTAAATATTTTCGTATCCTATGTTTCAATTTAACAATATTAAGAGTATAAACTGATTATTTGAAGTGACCAAAACCAAAAGAGATTTATTAGGGTTTTGAAAGGGTTGGGAGTATTTTGGAGATAGTTTAACATGTCGAGGAAAGGAGTGAGATAAGTAGCATAATTTTAGTAGTGTAAAAAAGAGAAAAAATTTGCCACATCCTCATGCAGCGTGGCAGGTTAACTGACAAACCATCTAAAATGTTAAGGTGGGATGAAATTTGCTAAGAAGAATATATTACGAGACTAAAATTACAACTTTGATATATCTTAGGACGATATTTAAAAAGTAAGTACAGTTTGGGACTAAATTTACAGTTTTCCTAGTTTACATGTCCAAACTGTTTTCATTATCCATGGAGCTCCAACATATAGATAGAATTTGTGTACATTTAACAACTTGTTTCTAACAATATTTAACAGATTTTGCTAGAGAATAGTGACGTTAATGTATCAAAATCATATTGCTGGGTAAAAATATGGTAAATATCATTTTGGTCCCTCTTATTATTAATTTTTTTTAAGAGTGGTCTTTCTTATGTTTTTTTCTTGCTTTAATCCCTACTATGAATTATTTGTTTCACTTTAGTCTCTACTATGAATTATGTGTTTCACTTTAGTCCGTATCAGGTGGTTTCGATAACACGTGACATGCACATGAATATTTTTTAGGGCATTTTCGTCCGTTCACTATTGAGACTATGTGAGACATTGTTAATTATTGAGCAATTTTGGTGTTTGAAGAAGATTTTGGGAGAAAACTTAGTTTGAAACATAATGGACAATTAAGTTGGATTGGAATGAAAAGCCTAGTTTGGAAGAGATTAAATATTTAGTTTTTTTTCAAAATTTTTAGAAAGACAAAAATATCCATATTAGTTTACTTGAAATGATGAAATTGCCCTCGTGTGCATATCACATGTTACCGGAACCGTCTTGGACCACCAAAAAAATGATTAAAGTGAAAATAAATAATTTATAGTAGGGATTAAAGGGAGAAAAAAAACATAAAAGATACCACTCTGTAAAGAAATAATGATAAGAGGGATCAAAAGTGATGTTTACCCGTGAAAATATATACTATAAAAATAAGATCACAAATGTTACTTATACATATATATTTTTATCATAATACAGGGGATAAAATGCCACATTATCATTACATAGAGGAGGTAAAGTGTCATATATAAAAATACCAAGGAGGCTATGTGAAACTCTTACAAGATTACAGATGGTAAAATGCTCTTTTTCAAATTGCAGGAAAGAAAATTGAACATTATGAATATCACAGGTAAATTGCGTTAACTCCTTCTAGATGTAATCATTGTAAATAAGAGATATTTTCTTGGCTTACCACACAATTTTAACCCACATGTGTTTTTTACCATTGTGATTGCGCATTTGCATTAGTTCTTCTTCATGGGGAAAGATGTGATGAAGTTTGACTCCTTCAATTTATACTCTTACTTCTCTATTGTAAGCTTTAGGTTTGTTGTTTCTTGATTTGTAAGAAGGAAAAAGATAATGAGACTATCACTTTTACGATATGTATTTTCTCCTTGTAGTTATACTCATGCCTTCTGTGTCCAATAATCTTGGAGAGTAAGAATTTGATTAAAAATTGGCCGAGTTTTGGGACAATTGTGGTCACTTCTTGAATTTTCGGAGCAACGGACCATAATTGCTGTCAAATGTCCTAAAATTGCAACTATTAAAAACCTTAAGGATCAAAGTTGCAGTCAAATATCCAACAATTGAAAACACTTAGAAGTTGAAGAATTACCAACCGGTGATTGGTCTAGTGGAAGTGACTAGTCATTACAAAGTAACGGACTCAGGTTCGAATTGGGAGAGGTTCTCACTTTATGTGTCCGACGCGCCTCGAAAGGGATTAAACCCTTGAGAAACAAAAAATAAAAAAGTTAAGAATTGAAATTGCTTACCAAATAAGAAAAACGTCCCAAAATTACCAACTAGTAAAAGTTAAAGGACTAAAAATGCATTTTTGCCTTTAATATTGTTATACAACGAAAGTTAAAGACATCCCATCACCTACACTTTACAACAATGAAAATAATTTAGAAGTGTTATTGTGACTTAATTACCATACAAAGAAGATATTCACGAATTGTCCACATCCAAAAAATTAGAGTTAATGACAATTTACTTGTATGATTTGCATAATGTTCAATTTATCTCTTCATAATTTGAAAAATAGCACTTTATCCTCTGTAATCTTATAAAAGTTTCACATCGCCTCCCTGATATTTTTAAACTTAAAAAGAAATGCGAATTGATAAAACTACCCCTCTTATATGTGATACTTTATCCCATGTGCAGGTTATGATAAATGTAGCACTTTACCACCCTCCCCCCCATGTGGCAACTTACACCCCCCCCCCCCCCCCTCCCCCCCCCCCCCCCCCCCCCCCTATTATGATAAATATTGCACCTTGCCCCTCCTATGTTACAAAAGCACTTTTTATGTTCACAGTCAATTTCGGCAAGTGAGTTACATTCTCCGGCTGAAGGAGGTAAATTGCTCCTTTAAAATTTTCACAGGGGGCAAAATGCTCTTTCACAAGGGTGAGGATAAATTGAACATTATACATTTCACAGGGATAAATTGACATTAGCTCCAAAATATTATGCAAATATGAGCCTTTATCATATAGAAGGGGAAACTTCACAATCCCATTTCTAATTAAGGGAGTGTTTAGTGACTAGGTCTAGTTTTTTGACATGTGTCCAATTTTTTTGAATCAGATTGTGAATTACATGTGGCAAATGCTGCCATTTTGTATTTTGTCATTAAGGGTTCATTTATTTTCTACCAATTTGCAAATAAGGCATGAATTTGAGCTGGATTTGGTTTTAAATCAAGTTTCAGTTGAAGCTTATATATATTTCTTTTAAAGCTATTATATGTTAGTAAATCACTACTTTTCAGTTTCAATCTATTACTTTTCATTAATTCTCTAGTTCCTCATTCAACATTAATTTTTTATTTGGTCTTCTAGTCCTAGCCCAATATATATACAAGTCTCCGAATAGCAACCAATCAGGTCATGAAAAATACAGCCAACAATATTTATTTATTAATTAACTATTCAATTAAAATTGAATAAGTAAGTTAATTTATATTGTCTATTCAATTAAAATTGAATAAGTAAATTAATTTATATTGTAAATATAGTTGTATAAGGGAAGATCCTACACATAAACATAATTTTCTTTCTAAATTTCTTGTTGCATTTTTAAAGTATTTCCTCCTTTCTTCACAAAGTGTAGGTAGATTAATCTTCAAAATATTATCAAACAGGTGTTATTCTAAAACTTTGAATCATGAATATTTATATCTATTCTAAGTTTAATTATTTAATTAAATGAGATAAATTTTATTTGTATAATTTTATATCGTGTCTGATGATTTAGCTTGATATTTATCTACTTTCTTTTTCTTGACAAACTATATAGGTAGTTTAATTTGATGTCTTGAAAGAATGTAGAGCACATTTGAGGATGTATAAGTAAATTTTAATTGTATTCTCATTCATGTGTACGTCAATTTTCTTCAGATTTTTCTTATGTCTAGTGATTATTGATCTCATAATAATATAGAAGTGATCAAATATTATGCAATAGATTAGCAATTACCATAGGCAGTGTATGTTTAGGCCGATCGTAATTGGCCAATATCTAATTTGGACTCATTAAAATGTCAGTCCCAATAATTTTATGTTATGTTTGGCAGATATAATAATCTAAATTGGACCTTGGCTCAAGTGTCTAGTCTTCGGTTCGGTTTGCCCGATTATAACCAAATTACGAATTTGCTCCCATGATAAACGAGATCTAACCGTTGATTTTTAACCCATCCTCAGTCGTTGGATCAAACTCGTACTACCCCGATCCGTTGCTAGGGTTTAAACGGGGTCATTTCCATTTCTTGACAAAACTCTCTCCGCCGTTTTCCTCTGGGTTGCTCTCACCTTTCACTGTCTTCGTCCCACCAAAAACTTCAATCACCATTGAAATCTGTAATCAATTCCTTCATTGAATAGCCCGTTAAGTTCCTCGTATTACGCCGCACGTAAGATTTCTGGCTCCTTGCTGGGTCGAAGATATTTGTAAGATTTTTAGCAATCCATATTTTAGGTTTCTTTGTACGGGTTCTTCGCAGTCTTGTCTTTGATTCATTTTTCGTGGAACTCATACTTCTGAAAGCACCCCCATTCGACCTTTCACGCCATTGACTGTCGAAAACTGAATACACAAAAAAGTAAATTCAATGGTTTCTAGGTTTTAGAGTTTTCAGTAAATTTAGGTTTTCTTTAAATTAGGGTTTTGAATCAATAGCTTTAACGAATTTAAAATTTTAATTAGGGCTTTGTTGGGTTTCCCCGTATTCACAAAATTAGGTCTTTTCACTGAAATTAGGGTTTTCAATCAATCCTTTTTGTAATTATTTGATTGTTAATCCTTTTTTTTATAGAGATTGATCAATCTGGAACAGAGAACTCTTGCAATAGTACAAGGTGGAGTAATTGGTCTGGCAGAGTTGAAGGTGATGGTGTTCACATCGCTGGCCGGACCTGCTATTGTGGATCCAACGTCATATTGTTTACTTATAAAACTCCAACGAATCCTGGAAGAAGATTTTTGGGATGTGCAGGGGTTCAAGTTATGATTTTTTTTGATTTTTCTATTTCAATTATTTCAATTATATAATTTTATGTGATAGTTGTTTAACATTCATATTTATTTTTGAAGCATTTTCAGGATAAGATGTGTGACTTCTTTGAATGGGTAGACCCGTTAGTGTGCGATCGTGAACTAGCAATAATCCCTGAATTATTGCAACGAGTCAACCATGTAGAAGGCAATAACATGTTATTGCAAGAAGAGAACATGATTTTAAATCCATCTCTTCTGGAAATTAGAGCATCACTTAACACTACAAGAAATATTGGTTTTAGCGACCAAACTCTCAGTGACAAAGTTGAAATGGTCGCTATATATGTATCTTTTGTAACCAAAAACCAATCAGTTGCAAAAAACAGGTTGCGCCAATCCTTCTGCAACCAACAAATAATTGGTAGCTGTGAATGGTATCTAAAAGTTTGATATGAGCATAACAATCAAGGTTGATGTTTCTAGCAAGCAACTTTATGGTGGCAAAAGATAAAAATCTTTTGCAACCATTTTAGCAACCAAAATGGTCACTGTGTGTATACTTATAGCAACAACTTTTGAATGATTACAAAACTATACTCACCTCGACAAATCTCAAATGGTCGCTGGAAAAAAACTATAGCAACAAGTTTCATATGCTTGCTGATAATATACTCATAGCAACAAGTTTAGAATGATCGCTAAAACTATATTTACAGCGACAAATCTAAAATGGTCGTTGAAAAAAAACTATAGCAACAAGTTTAATGTAGTTGCTGAAAATATACTCATAGCAACAAGTTTGAGATTGTCGCTAAAAGTCATAGAAACATTTTTTTTTTAGACTTGCAACAACTATAATTTACACAAATTACTTAGATCTTTATATGTAATGAATTTTCCATTTGCATTTATAAATACCAAAGGCATAAGTGAAAATCACACTAAATTACTCAAATATGCGTTTCGAGTTTAATCAATGAAGACTCGTTCTAAAATGTTTTAACATCAACTTGATTTTGATAGTTTTTTAAACTCGATACGAACTCGACTCAGTATATAAAAATATCATAAAATACATATCGAGTTCGGCTCGTGTTAGTGATACCTACTCATATTTATTTAAATTTGATCAAATCACCAATTGTAAACTATATTACCCACTTAATTATTATTTGATAAAAAAATAAAAGAAAATAACTACTTACTAAAGTAGCAACAGTGAATGAGCCCTAAGCCCCAATTTCATTCTCCATATCCGAAAACAACTCCGATGGCACCTCCTAGCTTCCTCTGACCCCAGTTCTCCTTCCCTCACTTTCTAATAATCCACGGCTGATGCACGTCGCCTCCTTCACCGATTGTGAGCCCCAATTTTCATTATCTCTGAATTGAATATTGCACGTCGCCCCATTCCTCCTCTGCTCTGACGGGACTGGCTTCAGTTTTGATCTTATTAAATTAAAGAAGGTAAGTAATGTAAATATATTTCTCACTTCTTCAAGGGGGTTAACTTTTTGTTAAAAAATATGAAGGAAGGATTGTGGAATTTCACGTGTTTAAATATTCATGTATAAATCTTTCAATAAAATGTTTTTGTGAATTTTCTTTAGAAAAACAATAAAACCATTCAATTGTGCTTGAATGGGTGAAGGACAAAAATAGAATTTCTGATGGGACCTAAATATGTGATGGAATTCATTTCAGGTACATTCTGGTCACCTATGCATGTGTTACTAAATAGTAAAGCTGGGGTGTCATACTTTACTCATTTTGTTTTAGCATTATTACATCTGTATAAGATTTTGGTTTTGCATTAAGCCACATTAGACATTGGCGATTTGGTGAACTATTAAGCTTGTTCAATTGAATATTGTTGATGCTGATTAGTTAAAACCCAAAGCTTCCTTTGTAGTTAGTAATGGAAAGAGTTTAGCAGAACAAGATATATCTTCTTGATTTGAATTTTTTATCCATCTTGAGATTGTTTTTAGTTTGTGACTGTTAAACAAATGAACCTTCTCTAATTGATTCGAACCATTATCAAGCTCGAGCCTTGCTATTTTTATATATAATTTGTTATATTTTGTCAATTTGAATGGAATTGAGATTGGTTTCAAAAGCTACTAAAAGATAAATATCGCTTAAGATGAAATGATATGTATAACGAGTCAAAGTTAAACGAGCTTATTTAATTAAATTATAGATGAATTTCCAATAGTTTGACTTAATTATAAGCTCTAATTACATGTGTACTATTTTCTTAAAGTTTTGTAAGGTCCTGACTTTATTCCAGAAGACTTTTCTTAGTAACAACATTAAATTTTGTTGACTCATTATGCTCTCCTTAGCCTCTAATAGACTAATACTATAATCACCTCTTTTAGATATACTATGCCTAAGGAGTTTGGGAAATTGTTCATTTAACTCACCACGTCTCATTGAAATGATTTGTTCCCTTAAAACACGTGATTTGACGTGTACATGCCATGCTATTTGTGAACTCTTCAACTAAAAATAGGATTTGTTCCAGCTAAATATTATGAAGTAGTAGCTTTATACTAGGGAAAGGGCGTAAGTGTTATGTTGGGTGATGTGGATCTCACTCAAAGCATTGTCCAAGTTGAGATGGTTCCATACATATTTTCTTGGTTTTCTTTATCTTTTATATAGACAAAAAGGAATTAAATTAGACCCCTGAATATTTCTATATTTTGGATAGCAGTACTTTGGACTTAAAGAGGATCAAGCTCCTCTTCTTATTATATAGAATGTTGGAGGACAAAATATCTCAAAGCAAAAATAGAGCCCAATCAGATTGCTCCACAGGTGAAAGAATACATGGTATTTATGTACTCTTTCACCTATTTGTAGTTGTGCTCTGTGATTGAAATACTATTTTGAATTGGTGATATTCATTCTTCAGTTGAAGCTTCTCTAAATGTCAATTGAATCTTATTAGTGTTGATTATTTCTAATTATGGCTTTTCTTTTAAATGGTTAAAGGATGGGCTAGTGAACCCATTAATAATATTCCTTGAGTAATAATGAACCTACAAAGGTGGTTATCCATGACAGACTTCAAGACACATTTTTCAACTCTAGAAAGAAAGGTTTGTACATTTATTATTTTTATTTCTTTGCATCGAGATTTCATTCTCTTTTATAATTACTATTGGTCTAATTAAGTGCTCGCTCTATCTGGTTATGTTGTTTATTATGCAATGCATTTGGTTCTTTATTTTGTCATCTTATTTGTATATTTTTCTAACAAATTTTTAAGAGATTGTGCAATGACAATAATCATGCATAAATTTACTTTTTGATTTATTTACATTGACTAACATATTGGATGTGTATAATTGACTATAGTACACTTTGGCAGAGATCTAACTCCATAGCTAGCTCAATAAGAAGCAGAGCAAGTAAGAAGAACCTTTGCGTTAACTCAATTGTATTCCCACATCTTGAGCAATGGAGAAATGAATATGATAAGCACCAAATGAAGATTCTTGAATAAACTATTCAAGGGCACCATCAGCATGATGCTGGTACGGCGAAGGTCTAAGAGATATGTTCTATCGCTAGGGATTAGAGATGTCACGTATAAATCATTCAGTGTAATTTTATATATGATTAATATTAATAGTTATAACACATTAGCCACAACTACTTTGGGATTGTAAAACATATTTTGGGATTTAACTATTATTAGTGTATTTTATTTTTTTATTTTTCATGATATTATTCATTGTCGCTTCGTTATTAGCAATCAATAACTATTTTTTCCTGGTCACTGAACATTCATTTTTTACAAACTAAAAATGGTTGATTTGGTTGATAAAAAGTAATTTTTTATGAACCAAATCGTGTGGTTGCTATATGAAAAATGATGTGGTTGGTAAAAGATTAGTTTTTACCAACCAGAATCATATGGTTGTTATATGTCTAGCTACAACTACCAAGACAATGCTAAAGTGGCCATGAGAGCTCACATTAGCGAGCAAATAATTGTTGCTAATATTCCTATTTTTAGAGACCATTGTTTGGTTGGCCGCCAAAGGAAAATTGCAGTTGCTATTTGTATAGCTACAACTACCAAAAGATGATATAGTGACTATGAAAATTCACATTAGCGAGTAAAAAAATTGTTGCTAATGTCGATATCAATAGAGACCAAACGTATTTGGTCGCTGAAATAAACATTTTTAGCGTCCCATTCAGTAATTCGTTGCTGCGAACTTTTAGTAGCCACTATGAGTGACCAACCGTGTTTTGGTAGTTGTAGCTTTCAATGACCATTTTCTCTCTTTTAGCAACCAATTACCATTGTCGCTGAAATCAATTTTTCTTGTAGTGTAAGAGTTTACTTTATAATTTTAAGATTATGAAGTCATGTGCTCTATTATGCTTGCTCATTACTGTTTGATTTATAATTTAGTAATAATGTGAATTATTTGCTTTCCTAGGTTAATTGCTATGTTATGCATGGTAATTGTATCTTATTTTGTGTCATTACTTATGGATGACTGTAAACATAATTAAGGGTTTATTTATGTAAGATACAATAATATATGATGAAAGTGTCTGGTTATTTAATATGTTATAATATGTTTCTAAGATTTATATGGTATGGATTATGATATGTTTCATTTTTTCCAAACTGTCTTTCCTGGTGACATAAGCACTGGTGACTTATAATTGGAAATATAATAGTTTGGCATGTCTTTGTTGTGTCATGGAAATGGTTCATGTGTATATGGTATTTTTAGGTGTTGTAATATGTTTGAACATCACTAGGGTGCACATTTGCTTCATGTGGTGCATTAATGAAATCATGAGTACATTTGAAAAGATTGTATGAGACTTTTCACCCTTCTAAAGATTTTGCTTTTTTAGAGTGTCAAATCTGGACATATATGACTAGATATATTGCGTATTTTCCATAATTACTTTTGGTAAGTAGAATTTATTACCTTTTTCATTTTTGAATGTTGGTATTTAAATGAAAGAGAATAAGCATTAACCAACTGCTCTCATTATTATATTTTATCAATGATTTACTAGCCATATTTGTTTTTGCAAATATAATTTAATGTTTTTTTCAGTTTCCAATGCTTGTAATTAATGCATAAAATCTCTTCACTTGCCTATTTTACTTTTCAACTGTCCCCGTTATAGTTTTTTACTAGCATTTACTACCCAAATCATCCTTACCCATGTTTAGTTGTTATTAATAACAAACAACTCTTTACTTACCCAAACTAATGAAGGGTTGAAACTTAAGTTGCAACTGTCTATATAAGGCCATTACAACTAAACCGAACACAATATTCTCTCCCTGTATTAAAAACATTGAGTTATCTAAACTTTTCATCCTTTGTCAAAATACTTCTTCCTTCTTCTTCCTTTTGCACATTCTTTCGTGATAATAATATCATCAACCTTGAAGTAATAATGCTTGAGTTTTTGTTAACTGCAGGTACACACATATCACTCACAAGGAGACAAATAGCTGATATGAATGCAAATTACAACGGTTGGAGCCCCGAGGAAGAGGCATACTACATAATCAAATGGTTTCGTGCTGCAAGGAGGGACTGTGTTTAAGGCATTGAAGTGACGTTAGATGGAACCTTTGCTGAAAGCGTTCAAAATGACTGAACGCTTTCAGTGAAGGTTCCACCTAACGTCACTTCGCCTGAAGTTGGAACGCATATGAAGGGAATATATTGACTTCAAAGAGTTTTTGGAGCAGCCTAGTATGACCCATACAGGTGCCGCACTGTCGTTTCTAATGAATAATGAACTGTCATCAACTCACACGTAAGTGTTTAGTACTTTTTTTATGTTCTTAGTTTTGTTCCATTATTAAGTTGTTTATGTGTATAAATTCCCACTAACCATTGTATTGATTTATTTGTAGGACGAGTCGGGGAGCTATAGGAGGTATCGGATTGAAGGGCATCGACACTACCGCAAACTGAAATATATTTTTGAGATTAAGCAATGTGCCCACTTCCCACGATCACTCCCTGGCTCCCCGATGTATCCCATTGACCTCTCTGTCAATGATGAGGATGCCCTTTTTGTCTCAACTATACGTGTTTATGATGATAACCTTGCTCCTGAGGCTGTTGCCTCCCTCCCGAAGAGGTAAATCCATTTGCTATTATTGTGTATAAGGGAGGAAATTTCGGGGCAACCGAAGATGTGAATGGTGGTGCAGGGGGTGGGTTATCAGATGTTGACTAACGGGGATGTGGTGGGTTGTGTGCAGGGGCGGATCCAGGAATTTTAGGCAGGGGGACTAAAATATATTAAACAGTCAAACTTAAATTTATTCACGATAAAATATATGAAGAAATACAAAAAAGAGGAGGTGAAGTTTGAAAAAAAATGACCCATATGAGTCATTTTTTTTACATATGATACCCCGTTATGACGAAAAATCGTATTATAAAGAAAATATAAGATTGTATTCTTTTTAAAATTATTGAAAATTTTATTCAACTAAGTCCATTGAATAAACAAAAAATAAAATCGAACTACAAAAACAATGATAGTGCATATTGTTTTTATAACTATTATTAAGGAAAAAATTTAAAATATACATAATATCGAAATACTATTAAGAAGAAAAAAATTACTACAAACACATAAAACATTGAATATTATTGAGAAGGATTTTTTTTTTACATAAAGTATTGAAAATATTATTAAGAAATTATTTTTGAAAAAAACATAAAATATTAAAAATAATATTGAGAAGGAGAAAAAAATTAAAAGAACACGAAAAAAGGTTCATCATGGGTTTGAAAGTTGTTTCTTTCACAATATCACCAACTGACCAGTACAATTTTTAAGCAAGAACTTAATCAATACTAATATATATATAACCCGAAAAATCAGGGGGGTCTATAGCCCCCCTTGCCCCTATCTAGATCCGTTGGTGGTTGTGTGGGATGTAGGTGGTTGTTTGCTGAATTATGCATGTTGTATGTTTTTTAATGAATGTTGTCTTTGTTCGACAATTCTTCATGCACATTTTGTTGTGTTCGCATGCATGAAGAACCGTGTATTATGATATATTTTGCTGGTTCTCATTTTGGGTATGGTTTGTTGGTGGTAAGGTGCATAACCTTGAATTTTTTTTTATGAAAACTGAAAACTATAAACACTAGGCAGACCTTATAATCTGTCAATTTATAGATTTTGAAGAAGTGTGTTTATTATGTACTTGATTTGCTTTTATATTTTGACATACTTTGGCTGACAAAAGATTCTTCATAACATGTTCGATAATTTGTACATATTTTTATCAATTTTAACACTCAAACAATTTGCATATAAAAAATGGAACATTTTTTTATTAAAAAACTGCAACACTTTTGTAAAAAGTTGAAGATAAAGTTCATTGGGATTCCTTACACAACTTGTACAAATATTTGTTTAGATTTTAACTTCTTTAACACCCAATAAATTTGCATTAACAAATTGCAAAATATTGTTCAGATTTTACTCAAATAATGCAACACATTTGTAAAACACAACTCTTGCGACTATTTTATTCAGATTTTGGTATGGTGAGGTAAGATTTGCAAAAATGCAACACATTGGTAGAATGAGGGAAAAACACTTTTGATACCAAATTTTTGCCCAGATTACACATTTAATACCATGATTTAGGCCCTCTTGACACATTTCATTTGGCCTTCAATTTATTAACATAATTCATCATGTGCGTGGCACGTGTCCGTTAAGTGGCACGGGTTTTGTACGTGCAGAGGTAAAATTTTATTTTTGATATCATACTTTTACCTACTTTACATATTTGGTACCAAACCTTCGAAAAAGACACATTTAATACCAAAATTGAAGACCTTTTGACATATTTTCGTTGACCATCAATTTTTTGGACGGGAACGATCACGTGGCTGTTAAGTCACCAAAATTGCACACTTTTTCCACGAAATAGGCTCAGGCAAGAAGTTTCGGTTCTATGTTAATGAAATTGTAAAAAGACTGAAGCTTTGTTAATTTTCTAAGAATTATCTATTGTGTTTCATGAACTAAAACTTGTAACGTTAAAATGCTCTCGTCAATAGCTTCCAGCCATATAAAAAAGATGAAATTTGGCCTTGTAACGAAGGAGTTATGGTAAAATTATGATTAGGTTCAAATCCTGCATGAGCACATTATGTGCAAAAAACGTACAATTTTGGTTACTTAATGACCATGCGGTTGTTTCCGTCCAAAAAATTGATAGTCAAAGCAAATATGTCAAAAGGCCTTCAATTTTGGTATTAAATGTGTCTTTTTCGAAGGTTTGGCACCAAATGTGTAAAGTAGGTAAAATTATGGTATCAAAAATAAAATTTTACTCTTGCATGTGCAAAAACCGTTCCACTTAACAGACACATGTAGTGCATGTGATGAATTCTGTTAAAAATTGACAGTCAAATGAAATGTGTCCAGAGGGCCTAAATCATGGTATTAAATGTGTTTTTTCAGAAAGTTTTGTATCAAATATGTAATCTGGACAAAAGTTTAGTATCAATAGTATTTTTCCCTCTTGGTAAAACACATCTCTTGCAACTATTTTTTCAGATTTTGGGTATGATGAGGTAAGATTTGCAAAATTTCTCGACTTTTCCTCACTTGATAATTCAAAAAATAAATCATTCAAAACTTGCATATATGAGACTTTTACAAACAATCATATTTACACAATCTTACAAAAAAATAATTAAATTCCATGGTAAAATATGTCCAATTCATTGCAAAATATTCCCAAATTCAACCCACCAAATTCAAACCGAAATTCATTACAAAAACAATAAATATTTCACCAAACATGGCTCCAAATTAACATGCTTTCATAATTATTCCCAAGCCATGTATGCATGTACCAGGCCAAAAGAAGAAGCCATCTAATTCACACACCCCATGGGTCCAAAATTAACACCAATCTAACACACCTTAACCAATTCCACAAAATTAACACCAAGAAAGTTGCAATGTCTCACTTTCACACTTAACATAATCATCACACTATATACTAATTCATGACATCTTAACCTCGAGCATCATGTGTGCTTGTATTTTAACGTTCGCTCGAATGTAAAAACAAACTTATGTGCTTTGGGTCATCCATGATCTTGTAACAAAGAAAGTTTATATTTACTTCGGATAGCCTCGGGACCTTTTCCAATGCGGCAATAACCTTCATAGCCTTTTAGTTCACCGTATCTTTCCCTTGCTCATTTTTGGTGTAAGATTAATGAAGGAAGATTTTGCCCCCTCAATGAAACTTGTCAAGATGGGCACAATAGACTCATTTTTTACGGATTCGGGGTGCTTTAACCTTCCTTTCTCTAGTCAATTTAAATTTCTTTTTCTTCTCATTCCCACCAGTCTTAAGACCAAATTGCTTCACCTTAGAACATGATTTCCTTCCACCTCCATCAGATGTATCCGTGGTCGAGTTGATTTTGTAACTCATATGATCTCCATCCCAATCAACGGAATCCATCGTCAAATCAATACATAGGCTCTCAAAATCAAAATGATGGAATGTAAGGTTCCACTACTGATTTTGTTCATATTTGCACATTATTTGAGTTTTTAAGGTTTTCACTCAAAAATATGTAATCCACAACATCAATAACCCTTGAGCATGATCCCCCGTAGCCCTATCCTTTCCAAACAACTCATAGCAATCATCGTAGTACAACCAAGACTTCATCCTCATGGCACGAACTTCATGATTAGCCTTTGGAGAAAGAAAATTGAGCTTACAACATTAACAAAAATATAAAATATATTCTAGATATAAAATTTAGAAAGTGCATTTACCCGTGCATATTCAACCCAAACATCATCATTGACCTCTATCATTTTAGCGTCGACATTCCATGCAAAGCCACTAGTACCCAATATGCCAAGAAACAAATATTATGGCTTTTTCCAAACTGTCAGGATCACTAGCTTCAAAATCAGGTTTGTACACTTCTTCCTTATACTCAACTTCCTCCCCATTTACATTTGAGCTTATTGCTAACATATTTTTGTTCACCTCTTTTGTGGGACATTGAGCAACGAAATGTTCAAAGCCTTGACACTTGTAGCACTTCTGAGTTCCACTTTATTGAGCATTTTTAGACACTCCTTTTCCTTTATTATTAGAGGGGTATGCTGCAGTAAGACCTTTAGTCGCTAAATTGGACTTTGATCCAAATGCAGAATTTTGTGATTCCATTGTGTGTGAGTTAGCAATAGTTGTTGCCTTTAAATTCAGGTAACGCTCCATCTCTATTACAATTTTATAAGCTAGCTCCAGTGAATCCACATCATGTGGGATTAACTCCCTTTGAAGCTCCAAACAAGACCAGTTCTAAACCGACAAAGTGTAACTTATGTATCTTCTGTAGCATTACATCTCAGCATAAATTCTTCAAATTTGGTGATGTAATCAGTAACATGCATGCTTCCTTGTTGAAGATATTGCCACTTATCTAACAATTGTTTATGGCAAGATAAAGGAACATACTTCTCTCGAATTATTTCATTCATTTCAGCCCACAAAGTAATCGACTATTGTCGTGCTCTCTCTAATTGACTTTCAACATTTGTCCAATAGAGTTTAGCTTGTCCAACCAATTTCATTTTCGCAGATCTGACTTGGCGAGCTTCTGACATGTCATACCATGCAAAGAAGTGATCCATATTAGCTAACCAATCGAGGAAAACTTTAGGGTTCAACTGTCCGTCAAAACTTGGCGTCTCCATTTTCACTGATTTTAAGACCCTTTCTTCCAAATCTTCATTGGCATTGTTCCGCTGATTAACATGCCTTCTAATATTCCTTCGGAGCAATAGTCTTGGCCCACCAGCAACACTCTCATTGTCATCATTCTGAATAGAAGCTTCCATATTAGCTAATCGACGGTCAGAGTTCGTCGTATGCATCGACAATTCTATTGTCAAGCTGCATAATTTGATTGGACAAACGTTCTATGGCTTGAGCAATCTGTGCTTGGTCCATAGTTGGCCGAATTATGTGTCTTAAGTGTATGCAAATGAAACAAAACAAACAGTAATAGGAGACTAACAAGTGATGACTAAATGCAAATCAAACTAGACTAATAAGTGGTGACTATATGCAATTTAGACTCTAACTAATGAATATATGAAGTTTTTTTATTTTATTTTTTAAATAAAAATAATATGCTTTAGATGATGGACAGTACATGAAGAATATGCAATTTTTTACTAAACCTGCTCTGATGCCAAAATTGATGCAGCATGAGACTCATTTGCCAAGATTAATAGAAAAATTGATTCAACCATGAAATCTTTAAGAAAACTACTTGCACCCATATACATAAAAGAATTAAATTAGGAAATATACATGTAAAGATTAAAAAAATAATCAGTACCCGTAGTACTTTCCTTGAAGAATTCAACAACTAAGTAGTTCTTTTATTTGTGTGGACTCCTCTATGATAGGCTTGGTTCAACTTTAATGCAAGTACTAATTCTCTTTTAGGTTTGTGTAGTGGGTTGTGTAGAGATTTGCGTTAGGGGTGAGAGAAAGAGAAGGAATTAGAATAACTTCAGGGAGTTACTTATGTAATAATATTATACCACGTGGGGTGTCTATGTAATAATATTATACCACACCTTGAGATTACAATAACTTCAGGGAGTTACTTATAGCCAACGGTCATATTTTAAAAAATGATCAATGGATGTTAATGTTGTCCATAAATTTTGACTATAAATTTCATGGGGGGTACTTATAGTCAATTGTCATATTTTAAAAAATGACCAATGGAGGTTACGGTTGGCCATATATTTTGACTATAAATTAAAATGTTCATGTATAAAGATAATACAACTTTAAATCTCGGCGTGAATCTGCAACCATTATGGGTGCATTCTTCACACACCCTACACATTAATATTTTGATTATCGATATTTTAAGCATCGTACACTACCACTTGAATTTGATGATGACATTATCAAATTTGTGGGATGAAATGCAAAAAAAAAAAAATGAAAATACATTTGGACTGCTATTTATAACCAAAATGTGTGACCAACAGTAACATCCAATGGTCATTTTTTTAAATATGATAGTTGGCTACAAGTAACTCCCTGAAGTTATTGTAATCTTTCAAATACACCCCCTGTGGTATAATATTATTACATAGACACCCCCTGTGGGTATATTTAGCCAGGGGTAAATTTGGAAAATCAATTTTTTTTGCTGACGTCATCAAATTCGTCTGTTTTTAACGCCGTAAGGGATTTCTTGTAATATGCCCAAACCTAAGGGAGTGTCCCTATAATTTTTGAAACAACGGGGGTTTTCTTGTAATATGCCCAAACCTGAGGGGGTCTGAGTGTAGATCACCCAAAAATAAATAAAGAAACTAGAATCACTCCATGGGCTTCACCCCCAAGCCTTCACACCTTTAAGTTCCTTTCACAGGAAGAGAAACAATGTTTCTAAAACAGATTTTATTCATAAACTTCATTATGTTGCCTAATGACAATTACATCCCTATTTATAGGTGGAAAAAAGCCCTTCAATAGCTAATAGTTAATGCTGACTTCTAAGTGCATGAATAATTGTACTAGACTTCTACATTTCCCTAGGATATTTAATCTAAATGCATGAATACATTTATCTAGAAATAAATTTGTATACATTTATCCTAAATGAATGAATAGACTCTTTGTAAACTCCAAGAAAATGAGCAACTTATTGACTAGTTTTGGATAGTAATTCCAAGAAATATTGAAATCTGAAACTTGACTTCTAGAATGATAAATTGAATTCCATAGACATATATATAGTGAACTTTATTCCATCCATAAGGAAAGGGGTGAATTTGAATTCTTCCTCTTGAACCTCTTTCTATGGTAAATTTTGAATTTGTTAGAGTTGATGTCCTCATCAATTCTCCTCGGTTAAGAAGAAGTTGATCTGATGAGATAAAACTATAATACCGCTCGAGAATGTCAGGATCGATGCGTTGTTGCTCTTCTTTCGTAACCCAAATTTTGTCCAAATCTGGTCTGTTCTTCCACTTGATCAAGAACTTCTGGTATCCGCCTTGTCTACTTGAAACCACTTGTTCATCAAGGGGGGTTAATGTGGGGTGGGTGATGAAAATTTAGAGGTAGAGAAATGAACGTGGGGTGGGTGACAACACGGATCTTGTAAATGGAATCAAGTCCTCAACATTAAAAGTTGGACTTATCCCCATATCTGGAGGAAGTTCCAACACATATGCATTAGAGCCTACTCGTTTTAGAATTTTAGAAGGTCCGATACTACGGGCTTGCAATTTCTTTGCAATTCCTTTAGGGAATCGCTCAGGTTTTACTCGTACCATGACATAATCTCCTACTGAAAATTCTTTATACGTACGATGAGCATCGGCACTTCTCTTATACCTTTCATTGCTTTAATTAATTTTACGATTAATCTCAGCATGCAAATCATGAATGTGTTGTGCAAATGAACTGGCTGACTCGAATGGCCTATGTGAAACTGATATTGGAATGAGATCTATAGCAGCCTTAGGTTTGTGACCATAAACTACCTCAAATGGACTCATACTTGTTGACCTATTGATTGAATTATTATATGCAAACTCCGCCATAGGTAAGATAGAATGCCAAGATCTAAGAATATGTAGAGACTTTGTTTGTTTGGTTTGGTTTATCTTTTGGTTTCTTTGGTCGAAAACTGAACCTTTCATTGATTTTGGTTAGAGAGGATTTAGCGTGATCTTCTTTCCATTATGAAGGAAAGAACACGAGTTGGTTCGCCCAGAAATGATTGCATTATGATCATATAACCATGGTCTGCCTAGAAGGATATGTCTTGCATTCATTGGCACCACGTCACACCATACTTCATCTTTGTAAGATAAGAACTGAATAGGAACTTTGCATTGCTGAGTCACGGGGATAGATGAAGTCTCAATCCAAGCCACTCTATACGGTTGTGGATGGTCGACTGGGGTCAAGCTTAGGAGGGAAATAGTATGAGATGATACCACATTAATACAACTCCCATTATCAATGATTAGTTTACAGCTCTTGTCATCGCTTTTGACGTATGTGTGGAATATTGATGTTCTACGCCAATCGTAAGTATTGGTGGGTTGAGCCAATGTGCATGTAACCGCTCCTAAATGTGGATTATCATCTTCTTTATCTTCTAGGTGGGGATCACTAGCTTCAAAATCAGGTTCGTACACTTCTTCCTCATACTCACCTTCCTCCCCATTTACATTTGAGCTTGTTACTAACATGTTTATGTTCGCCTCTTTTGTGGGACATTGAGCAGCGAAATGTCCAAAGCCTTGACACTTGTAGCACTTCTGAGTTCCACTTCCTTGAGCATCTTTAGACACTCCTTTTCCTTTATTATTTGAGAGGTACGATGCAATAAGACCTTTAGGAGCTGAATTGGACTTTGATCCAAATGCAGAATTTTGTGATTCCATTGCGTGAGAGTTAGCGATACTTGGTTCCTTTAACCTCAGATAGCGCTCCAACTCTATTACAATTTAAATTCATAACATTCCAAAAAATAAAAAAACCATTTAACATTGTTATAGCCATTTTAATCGAATTGTATGAATGGGAATATATGATGCATAAAATGGTTTAAAATATAAATCTATCGTATACCGGCTGGAACTCAAAGCCTGTTGGGACGGGTAATTTCTTCTCTAAGGACCGACCATCTGCAGAAGAACCCTCCCATCCAGTCAATGCATAAGTGAATCTTCCATTTACATCACAAGCAACGAGCACGTTTGTTGTGATATATCATTTTCTTGATATATATTGTGGTTTATTAGCAAGCGGTGCTAATACTCTCACATAAGTATCATCGAAGCCCCTAAACAACCCTACGAAAAAAACGTATTAAGTATGAAAAGTAGTTAAGTTTTTATATTTTAACCTATCTAGAATGAATTAGGTAACTAGTATTCATGAGTATGTACCGGAAAACAGCCTCATCTTGAACTCTCTCGTCATCTTCTGAAATAGGTATAGATTGTGATAGTAAAATGGAATGGCATTTGATCAAACTATCAATACACGGTGGAAACACTTGCTCATTGTATCCCCAGACTGACAATAATCAGACTCGATGGTTCAAACTTTCTTGTGATGTGAAAGGACATACAAGAATATTGCAACTTGTTCGTTGAGAGACACATATTTAGTGTCCCTTAGGCCACCAAGGTTATGCAATAAACTACATTGTTTACGAAAATAACTCATAGTGAACCTTAATACTGACTTAGTTTTAACATCCGTCTTCATGGTAATGCGATGTAAATATTCGACCTGTTTGTGTTTCTTACGTATGATGCTATACATTTTTCTCTTCTTACTTGACATTTGGCAATTAGATTATGCTTCGTGTGCAATAAGACATATACATATTATTATAACACATTTTCAAAAAAACTGATGGAAAATTTTTAGGGCTTGTTCGTTCCTCCCCGAATATATAAGTTGTATTATGTATTTGATATGCCAAAAGTTTGACTTTAGATATATGAAATAACCATTTTAAACATATATTAATATGCCAAAAGAAATTCGACTAGCCATACCCAAGCATTCCAAGATAAAAAAATAATATTCTACTTTACAAACAACACCTCCATTAACTAACTAGGTACTGATTAAATTTTGGGTCTTGTCCATTTTGTGTTTTTTTCAAATTTAGGGGTTTGTTAAATATTGGTAAAGTAGTGCGTTTGTAGGACCTCAGGCGCTACCAGTTGCCCAAAACCAATTGGTATTAGGAAATGCGCATACCCTTCCCTTATAGTGCATTCACACAAGCACCCACGATATTCGATTGTGACTCCACCCGCACACTCAGTTTAGGTGCCACAGTACAATTGATGTCACCCGCACACACAGTTTGGGTGCCCAACTATCTCCCCCTCAGCAATTGCTTCTACTGGGAATCAAGCACGTGACCTTGGCTCTGATACCACTTGTAGGACCTCAGGCGCTACCAGTTGCCCCAAAACCAATTGGTGTTAGGAAATGCGCATACCCTTCCCTTATAGTGCATTCACACAAGCGCCCACGATATTCGATTGTGACTCCACCCGCACACTTAGTTTGGGTGCCACAGGACAATTGATGTCACCCGTACACACAGTTTGGATGCCCAACAATCTCCCCCTCAGCAATTGCTCCTGCTGGGAATCGAACACGTGACCCTGGCTCTAATACCACTTGTAGGACCTCAGGCGCTACCAGTTGCCGCAAAATCAATTGGTGTTAGGAAATGTGCATACCCTTCCCTTATAGTGCATTCAAACAAGCGCCCACGATATTCGATTGTGACTCCACCCGCACACTCAACAGGACAATTGATGTCACTCGCACACACAATTTGGGTGCCCAACAGTTTTTGTCAAAAGTTCTTGCAAATTCGCATGGATGAGAGAACATGTTAACACACAACACACAAATAAACCTTCCATTATATCTTTAAGAGTAACCACACCAAGGTAAGGAATTCACGCACACAAAAAAAAAAATTAAATAAAAAATGAAAAAATACGTACCAAAAAAATCAACTGGAAAGAATTATTCCAATCAACCTAAACTAAATAAGAAATTTAGGCACATTCTCACCTTAATGTTGCTCAAGAATTCCTTATTCAACTTGAGAAAGTAGCTACTTCCTTGTACCTAAATTAACACAAGAAATGGAAAATTAAATGAGAAAGTTTGAGATGATGAATAATTAATTCTTACAACATAAAAGTAAATAATGGAGAGAAAAAAATAAGTGAAAATCAGAGTTAGGGTTCTTCTCATCCTTGCTCATGCTAAATGTAATCTTGTTATTTTTAGAGTACTCAACTCTACTCTTATGATTACTAGTCAACCCCTATTTTTTATTTGACCAGCGAAGCCCATGCGACTCGTGCTAGGAATTTTTTTTATCTATTGCCCCCCCAAGTGGAAAGTTAAGAAGATTCACAACCTCGCAAAATGGGAAAAACTTTGTAATTGGGAGGGCCCTATCCCTTTCTCCCTCATCCCCTTTTGTTTTTGTTGATTTTTGTTTCCCTGAACATCATAGAATTTTTGTAACAAACTTATTCGCGTGCTTTAATAGTTAATCATTTGCTTATAAAAATAAAATAAAAAAATACTCCTTCAGATTTGTCCTTATAATAAATTTATGTTCTTATGAAAGGAAGTTGGTTATGGTTTGTTATATAATCACAAATCATAAATGTTTATATTATTAACATAGTGTATTATATTCATTTTGGTTTTTGAGTTATTTGTGTAATGGATTTGTATTCTGACCTTTAAATGATGATAACATAAACAAATTCTAATGGAATCGGACCTGACTCGTTTCGAAATAGAACCTAAAAGAGTCCAACTTTACATATTTGACTATTTTGGGATTGTTGATCTTTATAATCAAATCAGATTCATCATATGTATAATCGGACAAAAATTAAATTGGGATTCATTGGCAGTCCCTTTTGAATGATGATTGAGCCTAATAAAGAATGTATGGGCCTTAGGTTTGCGACCGTAAGAATTTTATTCCTATTGGTTCATTTAGGGTTGCAAATGGATAGGATTCGGGTTGACCCAAATTTAACTTCATTTATGTCGGATTTGATTTGGATTGGATTCGGATCTCGCTCGAATCTAAATTTCTCGAGTCCAACGAATTTTGGTCGAATTCGAACGAATATCAGATCTTTTTCAAATCCAAAAAAAATTCACTTTTAAAATTTTACGCCAGTATTTTTTCCTAAAACAAGTATGTTAATTCTACGACTTTATTTAATTTTGTTCACATGTTCAAACTCCCTTCACTATTATTCATGTTTTTAGATGAAAATATGCATAAAAATAAAATTATGAATGAACTATTTTTTTGAGAGTGAATGAACTATTAACTACTATCATCTTAAATTAATGGTAAAATATTATTAATGTTATTTATATATTATCTATATACGTAATTTTTTATTTATTATTGTCAGATATGGATCACTAACGGATCGGATCGACCTAAATTTATATTCTCTCCACGTATTCGGATCGCAGATCTAAGTAATTGGATCAGCTCCATCAAATCTCTAATCGGATTAAAATTCTAATAAATCGGGCTGAGTTCAGATTCCTGTGTCGAGACATGGGAACTAAAGTTGCAAGCTTTTCGGAATGTGGGTTTTCCGAAAATGAAATAGTGGTAGCATTTAGAAAGACTCCTTTGGCCTTTGCTTCGAGAGAAGAGAAAATGAAGGAGGTATTGGATGTTTTGCTTGGCACCGGGAAGTACAATATGTCGTGGATTTTTAGCAACCCATTATCCTTTAATCAAAGCGTGGAAAAGAAGTTTAAGCCACAAATTCGAGTTTTAGAGATTCTTGAAAGTCACAATTTGATCGAAAAATGGCATCCTTTTGCAACATTATGTGTAATGTCGGAAAATAAGTTTTATGAGAAATATGTTGGCCCTTATTTAGACAAAGTTGGTCATGTCTATTTGGCATAGAGTGCACGAGGTAGTAAGATGGATGTGAAGCAAATATAAAATGATCAATGAAGAATGAACTCTCATAATCTGCTTCAAGGTTGAATTTTTTAGGGGAAAATTCCACTTTGCCCCCTAATTTTTGTGAGTTCCCACTTATCCCCCTCAGCGATTAAAAATATTCCAGATCACTACATTTGGACGTTCGCCGATGGAATTTGTTCACTGGTTGGGTGGGAAAGTGCGAAACATTCAAAGGTTGGGTGGCGAAGTGGAAAAACGTTCAAAGGTTGAGTGGAAAAATGGGAAAAACTTTCAAAGCCACATCATTAAAGTTGGATGGAATATTCTGTTAGATTATAGCTTTTTGCATGTTAGAGGGCTGCAAGAGATATATTTAATAGCTGAGAGGTTATGTTAAGAGACAAAGTGAGATTTTCCCATTTTGTGGCAGCTATTGTATAACTGAATGGAAATAGGTATTTGCTTTGCTTACTTAATTAGGTCTTGACTTGTAATCTAAAACAACCCTAATTGGGTAAACACCACTAATGGTCCTCCTTATACAGAGTGGTCCCTCTTATGTTCTTTTTCCCACGCTAGTCCCCACTATGAATTATTTGTTTCACTTTGGTCATTTTCAGGTAGTCCAAGGTGAACTAAAGTATCAAAACATTTTTATGAGGGACTAAATTGATAAAGAAACAATTTTTACGAGGGACTAAATTGATACAAATAGTTTCATGAGGGACTAAAGTGTAATTCTATAAGTAAAAGACCCCCTGTAAATGACCAAAGTGAAACAAATAATTCATAGTAGGGACTAAAGTGGGGAAAAAAAATACAAGATGGACCATTCTGTAAAAAGTTAATGATAGGGAGGACCATTAGTGGTGTTTACCCAAGATAATTCTTTTAAGAGGGTTGTTTTTGCCTATGTAAATCCAACTTGCTGTGATTATTATAGTTGGTCTTAACTTACAAGCTTCCATTGCATCTCATTTACTTGATTGTAAACAATGAAGAAGCCAAATGAGGTTTTTGCTTGGAAGAGGGAACTACGATGTTTTGTTACGGATTTGTATACTAATGAAAAGGATGAAAAGAAAATGATTGATGATCCTAACTTATGAAAAACCCGAATCCTGTATAATTAAACAAAGTTCAAACAAAAAATTATACAAGAAAAAAGCAACCAATGAAATTGAACAATGTGTTAAGAGTACAACATTCAACAAACATGGCTCATTTACTTTCACTAATATACCACAAAATAAGGTGTTGGGAAACAAATAAATGAAGAACAAAATGAAAGAAAGTAACTTGTAGCAATTAACAAGAAAAGTTAACGGCACCCCAAGTTAACTCTTGAGTCTTCATTAATAGTCTTATTTACACAGAGCTTCTGAAGATCAATGTACCCTATAATGGTGTCCTCAAAGTCTACATCTTGAAGTTGAGCCTCTTCGAACGTGGACCCCGATAGGACCGTGTTCTTAAACACAGCTCCCTTGAGATTAGCCTTCCCAAAATTCACCCGGTCTAAAACAGCGTTTGTGAAATCCGTGCCTGCAAAACGTAAACTAGAATCATTCAAGGACGATAATCGAGGAGGTCGAGTTGTACTATTGAGTGAAATGCAAAAATAACCCCTATGCTTTGCCTAATTATAAAAAAAAACCATGTGTTATTTTTTATTACCAAATATCCCCCTTGTGCTAGTTTTTATTAGCAAAATAACCCCTCCCAAGATAAAATGACAATTATAAACCCACCAAAGGATGCAAAAACACCCTAATTCACCTAAAGGATCGACATTAAACCCTATGTTAACATTGAAAAATGACAATAACCCCCTTGTTCATTTAAAAATTTGATAATAGCATCCCTATGATTTATGATGGAATTTCAAATGGGAGTTGTTGCTAATAAAAATATCACAGGGGTGTTTTTGCCAATATAAGACAAAGTACAGGGGGTATTTTTGCATTTAGCTCTTGATAAGAAGATAGAAGTATAAAAAATTTACCCTTAAAACTAGCTCCAACTGCATAGGCTTTAGACATCACGACTTCAGTCATGTCTGCACCATCAAACTTGGCCTCGGACATGAGAGCTGCGGTAAGAGACTTACCCTTGAGATTGGACTTATCGTTTGTGTAATCACAAAATCGAAGATCAAGTGGTTTATCATAAACTCCATTTGCTTGACCGATTGTGTTACCCACAAATGCACGCTCGCACCTACTTGGATCGGTCGACAAAGGGGGAAGCCTCTACAAGTCATTTACCAACTAAAGTTCAAGTACTAACCAACCAAATAAACATAATTTACTTAGACACCCCTTTGACATATACCCTAATTACCAAGAATCCCCTGTTGTTTAAAAAATTACCAAGATACCCTCTTGACTTGACAGCCGTTAGTCAACATTAACAAAATGTGTCAAATGTCTGAAATACCCTTAATTGTTTTCAATATTTACACAAAATCAAGAAAAAAGTATGTTAAATACATTGAGGTTATATTTGGTTCTTGAATTTCAATGAGTAAAATTATAATGAAATTGAACAAGAAATGAAGCTCAGAATTCTCGATAAAAACATTTTTCCATAGACCCATCAACCAAACTTAGCATATGCTTTTAACAAATAAGAAATTCAACACTCTAGTAATAACTCGTTTGGTAGCAAATATTAGGTGAGAGTTGATCATTTATCAACTTTTATCTCTTGTTTGGTAGCATTTCATAGATAAAGTGTTCGTCGACCCATAATCAAGAAAAAAAAACAAGTGATAACCCGTCACTTTTAGGTGCTAACACGAATAAAATTATCACCAGATCAAATCATATTATAACATAACTTTATGATCCAAAAACACATTTAGATGGTGAACTTTGACTCAATTTACTAATCTGCCAATAATTTATGATTTAGACTCCAATGCAAACAAATTCAAAATTTAAAATATTAATATTTTCAACATTATTATATAGCTGCTAAATCATCAAACTTGTAACTACGATTCTTATTATGAACATAAAATTAATGGAGGGGGAAAAGAAAAGCAACCATCATAGGAAAAATAAAACTTAAGTATATGATTAAATAAACTATACTTAAATCCAAAAAACAAGAAAAAGTATATATTATGAATCTTTACCTGATTAGCAGCAATTACAGGCGAAACAGCAGTCACAGCCCAAACAGCAAGAATCCCACAAGCTACATTTTTAATTTCCTTAAAAGGAGACAAATTTTCTACATATTTTGAATCATCCCCTGTAATTTCAAATTGAAATGATGATTTCCATTAAACTGAAATAAAATTGTGTAGCTGAAAATTAATTTAACTTACATGAACATCTTATTTGAGCTGGGAATTGAGAATCTTGCTTGTGTTTGGTTGAAATTCTGCGAAAAGAGAAAGCCCTTTGTTGAAGAGGAATGGAGAGAGTAGCCATTGTTTGTTTGAGTTGTGATTTTGTTTTGGAGTCATTGGTTACTTATCCGTTTGGTTGGCATTTTTCTTTCTGACGTGGAGATATTTAAGTTTAGATTTTCTTTTGCATATGTTATTATTTTTTTCCTTTTTAAAAACAAAATGAATTTTCCAATCTGGTATGCTCCGCTCCCATAAGATGGATACATGTACGTCCGAGTCCTGCAAAACAAAGACTACTCGTCGTGGTGGGGTGTCAGCAGTAAGTTAGTACCGGAACTTAAGATACTTTTTCAGTAATAACGTGAGAGTTATATAAGGCATAGAGAGATTATCCCTTTTTGTGTGTAACTTTGAGGGTATATATACCTATAGTAGATTCAATGAAGATACCCTATTTTTAGGAAAATATATGTATGTTTGGTAGTTGTTACCTTGTTTATCTCAATATTCCCAAACTGATAGGATTCTAGCTAAGGAAGCATGTTTGTTCGTATTTGGTTGGACTTTTGGTTCGCAAGATTGCGATCCAAAAGTCCAACTCGCTAGTCGTGCGACTCCAGACTTTTCTCGCATATTGAATACGGGATGCGGTTGGTTCGACCCGAGTATTGACTTATGCTACAACAGCAACCTTTGGTTTTTCTGGTCAAAATGGAGCTTCAAACACATCTCTCAATCGGCTAATTGTGCGTCCCATAATCTTGTCGCTTGGTACTTTTCTTTAAAGTCGAATATTTGTGCTAATATTTAAAAATTTACCGCTTTCGTGTTTTTGTGATGAGGTTTACCCCTTTGTGAACAGTTTAATTTTGTTTGAGTTCTTTGAAATATTTACTTATTAAAAAAAGAAAAAAGGAAGACCGACAATAGCAAACGAATCTAGTCTAGCTGGTTAGTGTTAGATTTAAACTATTTTTTTAGGGAGTGTTAGATTTATAGTAATATACTACTCTCTTTTTTCCTTTTTTTTTTTCCCTATCATTTTACTTTTGGCACGAAGTTTTATGTAAAAGTTAAAAAAAGAATTTAGGTATTTTACTCCTTAAAAGTATTGGTAGATAGTTAGTGGTGTCAAATCATTATTTCATGTGAAAGAGTATTTTTGAAAAAAATAATTATATATATAGAAAATTAATGTTATTTTAGGACATCTCAAAAAGGAAATGAGAGAAGTTCACTTTTGGTACCACATTTTACCTTACTTTAAGGATTTTTGTACCAAAATTATTTCGTTCGACACATTTGGTACCATTATTTGATGGGACGTTAGACATTTAAGACTTCCGTCAAATTAATGACGGAATTAAACACGTGAGGAGCACGTGCCCATCAAATTTACGGAATTGATGAAAAAATTGTAGAATTGGTCCTATAATTAAAGATTGTTGGCAAAGTTTTCCCAAAATAATTTTTGGTCGACAAATTCACAAATTTAAAGCATTTCAGTCACAATTGCAAAATATTTAAATTATTGATCCTATTTAATAAATTTTATATATTATTATTAAATTTCTAAAAATAATTAGATTATATATATGTACATATATATATATATATATTATGTTAAATATCTTAAACTAATTAGATTTTATATAATAATACATAAATTAAATAATATATATAAAATCTGCAAGAAAAATCTTTTTAAAATTATATAAATATTATTAATCCTATTTAATAAATTTTACGTATCATTATTATAACTACGAAAATTAAATAATATTTATACAAAAAAATAATAGTAATCCTGTTATTAAATATTATTTACACAAAAAAAAGAAAAAGAAAAAGAATAAAAAAATCAACTTCTTCCCCAACTTTCTCCATCACTGTCGGCCACCACCTCTTTCGGATCTCCCTCTCCCCAACCTTAGTGCATCGGCATCGCGCCGATTGGTCCTAAGGAGTCCTATCTCTTAATTCTTGTGATTTTTCACGGTTCCTCACTCCTCATAATCAGATCAAAAACTTTCGCTGGCACATTCGATCTCTGATTTCTTTGTCTACACAACTCCAATATTCAAATGATTGTACTGTTGAACTAGACTATGGAAGAGATTTCCAACTCATGGACTGAAACTATTTTTCGCCAATGATTGGGGATGCTACGGGAACAGGCGCAGAATATTGGGGTACATGAAGAGGAAAAAGAGTAGGTGGTGGGGCGATGGGGGTGGGTTTTCTATTAATTATCAATTTTTATTTAATTAAAGATAGATGTATATATATATATATATATATATATATATATATATATATATAATCTAATTAGTTTAAGATATTTAATATTATATATATATATATATATATAATCTAATTATTTTAAGAGATTTAATAATAATATATAAAATTTATTAAATAGGATTAATAATTTAACTATCTTTGCAATTATGATTGAAATGCTTCAAATTTGTGTATTGTAGGATAAATTTTTCAATCAGAAAATATGTGGGGCAAACTTTGGCAGCAATATTTAATTATAGGACCAATTCTACAAATTTTTCATCAATTCCGTCAAATTTGATGGGCACGTATTCAATTCCGTCATTAATTTGATGGGAGTATGAAATATGTAATGTCCCGTCAAATAATGGTACCAAATGTGTCGGAAGAAATAATCATGGTACCAAATCCGTAAAATAAGGTAAATTATGGTACCAAACCTTAATACTTACTTGAATTCCATTGAATCGGAGTCGGATTGTATCACGTGGATTCTTCATTTCCCGATACTTTGGGTCAAGTCCTCAATCACGAATGGAAACATATCAATGTCCACAACCTAAGAACCTTGGACTGGAAGCCTTTTCTTCTTGATCACCACTTTTCCTATGTTATCCAGGGCCGGCCCTAGACATTCGGGGGCCCTAGGCGAATTCCAATTTTGGGCCCTTTGTTATAAAAAAGATCGATTTAATCAATTTATTTTTTAAATGCAAAAATACTAATTAAATATTGATATATTCTTTTCTCTAGCATATTGTTTTTTAGATAGATAATTAAATAAAAAATTCATTTAATTTTTAAAAGATTCAACCGTGAATTCTTTTTATAATTTTTAATATTAAAAATTAATCGAAGCAAATTTTACAAGTATATGTACACCTTAACTCTATTTCATTATCATAATTGACTGCTTGATTTTATTTCATTTCGTGACATTCTTAACTCTATTAATTATATATTATCATGTATATAAAAAGTTATACATCATATATAAAATTAAGAAAAAGACACACATACATATAAAAATATGGATGGAGCTAGACCAATTTTATTCGGGGCAAAATTCTTTTTTGCAATGTACTAAGTGAGAAAATAATAAGCAAAAAAATCGTATTCTTTTTATAATTATTCAGAAAGAAATTTTTTAAAAGTACTTGTTAAGAAGAAAAAATTGACAAGAAATCATTAGGAAAGGAAAGGGACTTAAAGAATAATTACTACTAAAGGAAAATAAAAATAATGAACAATTATTACAAAAGATAAAAAGTTAAAAGAACGTAGAACAATCAAAATATAGAAAAAAAGTTAATATTAGTATTTGAACCCTAAACCTCCCACTCATAAAGAGAAAATCTTACTAAATGAGCCAAGTTACACATTATGTACATAAGATTAATAAATTTAAAAATATATAATTTTTAAATTTTTCTAAAGGCCTATATATAAATTTTGGGGCCCTCTGAACCGGGGGTCCTAGGCGCCGGCCTAAGTTGCCTAGCACTTGGGCCGGCCCTGATGTTATCTTTTAGTTTCTCTTGACACATATGATGACACACTATTCTCTACAGATTATTTTCTTGCGAGAAGTTGTTATGTTGTATGTGTCTGCATATTGTGTTAGATATAGGAGAGAGTTGGAAGGTTAGTGGGATAGTGGAGAGTTGTACGCACAACTCCCTCCAATCGTAGATGGGTCATGGACTCGAATTGGGTTAACTCATGGTTGACCTGGATCCATCCTACATCTCCCACTCGAACGTGTGAGTTGTACTCACCTCGTTGGTGACCAAATTGATTTACTTCCAAATTTTCATACAAACAAATAGAACGTGTGACCCAACCAGCATTTATGAGCACTAATCTTATGAAGAAAGATATTGGATTTTGATGTAAAAGAAAATGACGAACTTGTTCAAATCAATTAATCTTATGGGTTTTTTCTGCACGAACTTGCAGTCGATACCCAGGTAACTAAATTTGCCGGTCAAAGGCTGCCGCACGCTCTCAGATCGCGCACTGGAGGGTATTTCGGAAATTCGCGTTAAGTGCGTGTATTTGTTTTCATAAATTTGCGAACTCATTGACCAGAAGGCACGCACTAGTAATTCCTCAAGAATTATTGCCAATTACAATGAGACAAATCACTACATCAATTTATGGTTTTCCCGGTGCTTTCCTAACCGCCGGGAATAAATGTTATACCCGGTGCTTTTTTTTCTCATTCCCGGTGCTTTTAATGCGCCGGGAATAGTTTCAATTTCCCGGCGCATTTTCAATGGTTTTAAAGCGCCGGGTATAGTTTCATGGTACCAGGCGCATTTCAAGTTGTACGCTTAGAAAGTGCTGATTGTTCTTTTTTTTTTAAAATTGAAATAAGCTTTTAACTTTTTATTTTGAATTCTCATTTATTTTTTTCTCTTTTATTCTTTTGTTCAGCCCTTTTACGGGTTTTAGAAAAACTTCTAAGGGTTTAAACACATAGCTAACATCACCGAACTTAGATTTTGAAATTCTTCATCGATCACAAAGTCAAGTTGGAGTAATTGATTTTCTGTTCATTTTTCCGTTTTCTTCATCGCTGAATCTCGTTTGTCCATTTTTTGTTCGAATTCGTAATTGAGGTTGAGGATTTGGAAAAATCGTGAAGGTTGGAATGCCACCCCCTCCTCCGACTCCGACAAGGCGAGAAAATTACGGTTGAAAACCCTAGGTTGTGAATTTCTCCTTTGTTAGATTAAAATGTCGATCATTTTTAGATTTTTTATTTTATTTTTGAAACTCATCTAAAATTTATATTTTGATTTTTCAAGTACTCTGGGGTGTGTCTCTTAACACGTTGTGTTGAACTCCCCAAGTATAGGTATAATGTTCATCAACGAAGTCTAGTTTTTATGCTAATTTTTCGGTTCTTTTAAATGTCTGATCCAATTGCTTATTATCCAGAAAATGAGTCTTTCTACAAGTGAAATCTGATATGTTAAATCTCAGTATGCTTTGTGAAATTTTCTTCCATGAGTGACAAGGATGAAAAACTAAGATGGAAGTAGTAGAAAATATTATCATTATAGGAAAAACTTCAAGTCAATCTCTTATATAGCTATATGTATATTGCCACTGTTTGTATTAGTTTTTGGCTGCTTTTTGCAATTACTTTGTGTATCTGGTAACACTTCATTAATAAGCAGTCCAAATTTGAGTAAAAGTCCAATTTAATTTAGTTTGAAAACACTTAGAAGTCAGCCCTTTGGGGAGAGAAAATGTCAGGCCCAAATTTTGGTGAATATGTTCCACTGGTGCTTTCCGTATGTAGTAGACCACATTAGCTCCACTGATAAATAATGGTGTGCAACTCTGTTTCCTACATTTGTTTCAACTATTTTGCAAGTTCCATTATGTTTTGATTTTTTAATAATGAACTTGGTTTTGTCTATATATTTTTATGGGTAGCTAGAGTTATGAGATTTGTTAATGATATTGCTTTGGCATTCCTGTTTTCCCTTCCCCCTGGTTTTGCTTCCTATATATGTGTTTAGATTATGAGATTGCCTTCTGTTTTGAGTGATGAATTAATGAAACCTGGTTTTTCCATGTATTTATGTAGTATTTAGATAATTGAATGCATATCCAGCAGATAACTTTTAATGATTTTAGTTTTCCTTATCATATCAAGAAATTTACATGGAGATTGGTCTTTATTCTAGCTGTACAAAGCAATTTTGAACTTGTTTGATTAGTAATTCCCGAAGCATAATCTGAACATGGATTAAAGGCAGTTATTTAGGTAAAGACATAATCTGAACTTGGTGGATATAATCTAATAGGTAAATGTAGATAATTGAATGCAAAATCCAAACTTATAGGACTATATAGCTAGTTAATTCTTAGCTGTAAAACTTCACATGACTTTGGCTTTATTATTTCACTGTTAAGAAATGTGAGTGAGATTTGCTCCTGTGTTAGAAATTTCATGAATTTTGAAGCATTTAATCTTACATTATACTTCTATCCATTGGTTTAAATAACATATACCATATGAGTGCAGATTAAAACAACTTTCTATAACTTCTTTTGTCCTTGACTGCGAATTGTTTCATACGATTGCGAGAAACAGAGAATCCAGCCTTTTCAGGTGCAAACTCCTGAATTCATTTTATAAGAAACAAGCTGCCTTTCTATAGTTCAATTTGTCATCTTTCGATATTTCTATGGATAGAAGTTGGATTAATATTAGAAATCGCTTGCATCCTGATTACAAAAAAGGAGTTGAAGCTTTCCTTGAATATGCATACACTACTAAGAGGAGGGGTGAGGAGATTAATTGTCCATGTAATCGTTGTTGAAATTTTACTTACAAAAGTAGGAAAAGTGTTTATGAACATATAATGATGCATGGGTTTCTCAAGACTTATTCAAGTTGGGTATATCATGGAGAAGAATCTTCCTATTCGAGTAATTTGAATTTATATGAAGAAGAAGATGAAGGAGAGGAAGGATACGAAGGAGATGACTTGGAAGGGATGGTTCACGAGGCCTTCGGTATCCCGGAGGACAATCCTAATACTGCACCATTCTTTGATGAAGCTGAAAATATAGAGGCTTGACAAAAAACTAGAAATTTTTATAAGTTGTTGCAAGATATCGACCTATATTTTTAACTAAATATGGATGTTGTTTTGTAGGAAAACTTCACTCTTGTGGAGACTTTTAAAGATATTTTTTTCAAAAAGATGGGCAAGGCATGGAGGGAGTGGAAAACAGAACTGAAAAGTTGCCACTACTACATATATAAGACTGATAAGGAGCGGTTAGCTCATTGTCCTCCTAGGATGGATAAGATTCAATGGGAACAATTATTCAATATATGGAGTAATGATCCACATGCACGGGTATAAATTTTATTCCTCGACCATAGTTTAAAGTTTTAGAAATATGTGTACTATATATTTTAACACTCGTTTGATTTACAGAAGATCAGTGAACAAAATTGTGCAAACAGAACTCAGCTACGAACTTATCACAGAACTGGAAAAAAAGGTTATCCAAATCTTAGAGCAGAGGTAACTTTTTTAATTCGTTGTATAATATTTATTAATTGTGTGGCACCCTTATTTTGATTACTAGATATTTTATTGTTTCTTAGATGTCTATAGAGAATGGTGAAGAACCTTCCAACTTTGACGTATGGGTGAAGGCAAACACGCCGAAGAATGGACAACATGATGCATATACAGCTGGTACTATTGTAAGTATATAGTAAATTTTATATTCTATATTCAATTTCGAATTTATAATGTTAACCTCCATGGGGTCCTAAATCCCATTTTTCTTAACTTGTAGGAAAAGTTGACAAATCTGATATCAGAAAATCCGGAGGCCATGAACTCTAAGGAAATGAAAGATCAAATTTTTAATGTTGTTTTAGGCCCTGAGAAACATGGTCGTGTGCGCACATATGGATTTGGTCCTACACCCACTCAAGTCTTAGCCCTAAAGAATCAAGAATCAATTATTCATAACAAGGTCTCCCTCATAGTGGAATCCCTCAAGGAGCGTATTAGGGAAGAACTGAGATTGGAGCTACGGGAGGAGATTGAACAAATGATAGAAAGTGCACTTCGATCTCATTTCCAGCAAAATGTTCAATCGTCTAAGGTAATGTATGCGTTTTAGAGTTATGTATGTATTTGAGATAAGCATACATATTTATATTGAAGTTGTAATATTTGAGATTAACAAAAATATATTCTCATTAATAGGAGCCCCCGACTGATCATGTTGAGGTGAATGCGGCCCCACAATCTTCGAGTTTACAGGGTGCTACTTTACCTCGAGAAAGCCATATGCACTCAACTGTCCAATTTTGCGAGGTAATATTTTTCATGAGTTTCAAAGTTTTCTTCTTCAAGTTCGTCTAGGCAGATAATATGTGATTTATTAATAATTGTAAATGCAAGAAATTAATCTATGATTTTTAATTAATTGTAGACGCAAGAAACCATGCAAGAAGCTACAGTGAGGAAAAACAAACGCAAAATCAAAATACCGGTGAGGTACGAGAGGTTAGTGCTTATGTATCAAATTTGCGTTCTTTTTTCGATTCCATGAAGTCTGAGTTGCTTCAAGAAGTTGATTTCAGAATGCCACATAACATTTATTGTGTGAATAACTTATTTAAGAACGCATGCTTTTCTAAGAACTTGAGCATGCTCTAAACTCTTGCTAGAAACTTTGGGATTTCAGAATAAAACAAAGTTTAGAATGCTAGCATATTTGTCTGAAAGGTGAGGCATGTACTTAAATGCATGAGTTTGGGATATCGAGCCTGAATAGTTATATCTATTGTCGGCGTTACTTTCTTCCCCTCCGAAATGGGGCTCTAGATGTCTTTGCAAACATTGTACAATATAAATTAATTAGTTATTAATTTTGACTGCAGATCCGAAACAACCACAACTAACAAAGACAAGTTTAAAGGCAAAAAGTCAGTGAGATGAGGATTACCTTTTCTTTAATTGGCATATTATAAAAGTGAAACTTTTTATAAAAACAAAAGCTAATGAATATTATTCTTAAACTTTCCACACATTCATATCTTGACTTTTGAAGGTGGTGGCTAACAAAAAGGTGGTAATGGTTGGTTGAAGCGAGAAAAAAAGGATCTTCCCTTAGTTGGTGATTTACTACAATTCGCTCGGGAAGGTAATAGTTGTGGAATGAGTTGAAGTATAGTGCGTTCTGTTATATTAACAATACAAAATCATTAATCATAGAATTTTTCTCAAATATGCTATTTATACTTGTATTCATTCTCAAATATGTTATTTCTACTTGTATTCATTCTCAAATATGCTATTTCTACTTGTATTCATTCTGGAAATTCTAAGTTTTCGATATATTTTTGCAAGTTTGTGAAGCAAAATATGGCATTGGGCATTAAACATGATATTTCAAAAAGCCACATGTATTTTGTTCAATTGAATAGCAATTGATGATTATTTTGTTTGGAACCTAGAAGTTTCAATATGTATTATCTTACTTTATATTTAAAAGTTATCAATAGTAGTTCTGTAATAACTTGACATTTATATGTTTGAATTTTATATGCCATTAAATATTCTCTAATTGTTTGGTTTTCGTGAATTTGTATAAGATTTTTTCATTTATCATTGTTATTATCTCTAAAAAAAAATGTTTTAGGAACAGGTTTCCAAATTTAGCGTAGGGAAAACTTCTCTTTAAAATGCCAGGAAGTATTCCCGGCGCTTTTAAAGCACTGGGATAGAGTCATAAAAGCGCCGGGAAAGAATATACCCGGTGCCTCAAAAGCGCCGGGAATATGAATTCCCGACGGTTATTTCTTCCCGGACGGCCACTTACCAGACGCCTCTGGGGCGGTTCAAAAAGCGCCGGGAATAAATTTCCGTCGCTTTTTGCGCCCTTCCCGGCGCTTAAAAGGCGCCGGGAAAACCCCTGAATGTTGTAGTTTAATGGCATTAGATGCAATTGAAAGGAAACAGCTCAGGCCGTGAAACATGTTCTCCAATTTTCACTCATTTTGCCAGCTATTCATCTTGTCAAGTCACATCATTTATATTATTTTCTTTTGGTTTACTGCATTCACTCTTTTTTTTTTGGCTATATGCATATACTCATACATGTATACTTACATCGAAAAAATATTATTAATTATATATAAAAAAAGACACATATACTTTGTTAATATATATTAAGAAACTATAAAGAGGTATGGCACTTGTCTACAGTACAACTTTGTTTACTATGTTTTACTTCTCCTTTTTTTTGTGCCCATTTTAATATTAAACGACGTGGAATCTTTTTTATTACCTGCAGTCCCTTCCTTCTTATATTTCTTTTGGCCTTTTCTTTTCCCCTTCAATTTCTGGTACGCCTTCATCTTGTGGAGCCCTTGGTCCGTAATTTCCTTCACAAATCAGGCATATGAACAGTAGCTACTCCTTCCAAGTTGATGTACCACTCAAGTGGTTGTTTGCCTTTATTTTTTTTATTCCCTCTCCCTGATTCTCTATTTTGTTCCTATTTTGGGAGCAGGTTTAATTTTTATTCATGTGTTTGTGGATTTAACGTCCACGTTGATATCCGGCGTATTTTTTGTTTGGTTGAGTTTTTTGGCATGGCACTTGTCTACAGTACAACTTTGTTTACTATGTTTTACTTCACCTTTTTTTTTTTGCCCATTTTAATATTAAACGACGCCGTATCTCTTTTATTACTTGCAATCCCTTCCTTCTTTTATATCTTTTGGCCTTTTCTTTTCCCCTTCAATTTCCGGTACGCCTTCATCCTGTGGAGCCCTTGGTCCGTAATTTCCTTCACAAATCAGGCATATGAATAGTAGTTGCTCCTTCCAAGTTGATGTACCACTCAAGTGGTTGTTTGCCTTTCTCTTTCTAATTCCCTCTCTCTAATTCTCTATTTTGTTCCTCTTTGTACAGCAAATTTAATTTTTCTTCATGTTTTTGTAGATTTCGCGCGTCCACGTTGCTATCTGGCGTATTTTTTGTTTGATTGAGTTTTCTTGTGGATTTTTCTATTGCCTTAAGCTGCTTATTGGGATCATTTTGGACGGTGTCTTATTTCCTATTCGTCGAGGCCACATGGGTTTCCAAGTAAATTTTCACAGGTTCTTAGGCTTAATCTAGCGCTAATTCAATGTGCGGCATGTGTTTGTAGGCTTGCGTTGTAATGATTTCCATGATTACGCAGTTGCTTTCATTGCAATTGTTTTATTATTCTATCTTGCGCAGCTTCTTAGTGGGTCCAGGAGGTACTTGAACGTTGTTTGTATCATTTTCCATTGCCAATCAAAATATCTTACTCTACTTTTCCTTTTTCTCACAGAAGTTCTCTTTTTGTGTAGGTGTTGGTCCCAAAATGGTTACATTGAGGTCTAGGGGGGGGGGGGGGGGGGGGGGGTGGGTGGAATAGATCTCTGAACCTTAAAAAAAATTCTCTCTTTTTCTATAAGACAAGTTCGCTTATCAGCAGGGTAAGATGACTAAGCTGATTTTGCACTACTTAGCTGATTTAGCTTATCAAGCTTATATGATCAGAGTTTCAAACAATGATGCAGCGGATATGTAAGTGTATTTTTTAAACAATGTTTTCAACTCAATTCAAACTTTAAAGCACAAAGAATGTTTTACCCCAAGTTAAAAATTCCTCAATTTAAAAGACTCTTCTTTTAAAATATTTACTTAGCTTATGAAATATGCAATGCAAGACAAGTAAGTAAATCACACAAGGAATTCTTATAGTGGTTCAGGAGGAACAAATCCACTTAGTCCACTCTTCTAAATCACACAGATTTAGGTTCCACTAGAATACAAAGTAACTAGTACACAGCTTGAGCTTTTACAACATATGATAAGCCTCAAGTCGAACACTCAGTTTCCAGGTAGACCACTAAGAAAAACCTTCTCTAAAGTACTCAGCTAAAGAACACTTTAGCTTTACAACAAACGATAAACCTTATGTAAGAATACTCAGTTCACTCTCGAAAAATCATTCAGATTAACCTTGCTTTTTTAATATAGGAAATCACTCAGAAGACCTATACTACGAAGTTATATCACTCACAAAGATGGATATAAACTTCTTTAATTCTCAGTTGAATGTCACCCAGACAGACAAGAGTTTAATCGTGTTCTTCAACAAATAGCTTCGTCAACAAATCACTTCGCTTGTGATCAGACGACTCAATTGATGGATTCTTGCTCTAAAGATGTAATCTTGAATTGTGCAAGTCTCTCTTCGATCTTCAGTCCCTGGTTGATTTATACTCGCGGATTTGAAATTCTGCCCGTTGAAGATAGGCGAAATTACATTCAAATCCTGAGCAACGGTCTTCATTTCTACGGCAACTTTTGCAGACTGTTCACTGTACACTCCGTTGTACGGATATCTAATTTATGTTAGTCGCATTTAATGCACTCAACTTGTTACTGTTGATGAGCTTACTGACCGACTTCACTTAGCTGATGGGTTTACTCTACTAATGGCCACTCTGCTGATTCAAATTGAAATCATTTGATTTGACTCGGCTGATAGTAACCAATCTGATTTTCACTGATCTGATATATCACTTAGCTGTTTTGGTCACTTAGCTTCCAGATCGTGAGAGAGGTTTACTAAGCTTTTTAGTTCTTAGTTGATGACTTCCTTTTTAACCTTTTGTCATCTTCAAAACATTCTTCTCAAATCTAACTTAATTAACTCAACTGATAAGTTCAATTAGATGTTCTTGAGTTAATGACTTTTTCCAACAATTTTCCCCTTTTTGATGATAACAAAACCTTCAACTAAGAACATCTTCCAAGTCTTTTTGTTTTAGTCTTCATACTCTATGATGGAAATCATTTGATCTGATGCAACTTCATTTCGAAACCAATTTTTTATTGCTTCCCCCTTTTTGATTTATTTCCTTCCGTTTAGAGGGTTCATAGTTGTATCTTTTTCTTCCCCACTTTTGTCATCAACACAAATACTTAGTTGCATCTCTTTCTTCTTTCTCCTTTTTAAAATTGCAAACTTAGGATGATGAAGACAAGTAGGTGAGTACTTAGTTGTTCGGAGTGGTTAGCTGTTAATAAAATCATCATTTGAAGTGAGCCAACATTCAGTAGTCTTCTTTGCTGTTTATCACTCCAGCTAGAATAAATGTTCCCCCTGACTTTAAGAATTAATACCACTTGTTGAAGTGTATATTCTTGAATGTCACTTGGCGGTTGAGTTCCAGTCTGCTGCTGAGAAGCAGTGTTCTGATACCTTCATTTGACTTATTGAGAACTCCATCTCTGATCAGGAGTACCCATAGTGGTACACGTTCCCCCTGAGTTCAAGAATATGTGGTCAAGTAGTCTTATGAGAGTCACTCTTGAAAGACATTCAACCGTTGCATTCCAGTAAGTTGTTGAGATGAGTCTTCTGATATGTTTTCCCTCAGCTTATGAATCCGGAATCAACAAACTCAATTTCAACTCTTGAGAGTTGAAAGTCTATTGTCACATGGTTGACTAATGCTCAACAGATTGTTGGTCTCTAATACCAATTATTATCCTTTGATAAGCTTCAATTTTCCAACAATTTTGCTTTACTTGAAATCTCCAAATGTATCGTCTACCACTTGTTGAATTATACCAATTGCTGATACCACTTGTTTGATACCATTTTGTTGATACACACTTGTTGGTAAGACAACTTGTTGAACTTGTTGAAATTTGCAAGGACAGTCAACTCATCTTTGTCATCTCACATGTGCTTCACCTACAAAACAAATGACTATTTTGGTACCCCTTGTTTATTGGGTCCAACAGGATTAGTATAAACATTTGACATGTGATGATCTAGTGACTTTAGTTTCATCATGAAACAATGCTCATGATAAAACCAGTGCTTATAAGCAAGGCAAGATTCATGAAGAGAGTGATAAGCATACATTGTGTAATGAGGATGACAAACAGCACAGTGAACATGATCGCCATGATATTATGAATAAGCATAGTGTATGTCATAATAATAATTATCATAATATGACTCATCTAACAACTCTCCTATAGATTAAGCAGACTTAACATTTTTAATTTTACTCTCATCAGCAACATCTTTCAGCTTACTCGGCTGAAGAGTTTTATTAGTTTGTTTAGTCTTAGGTTGCTTACTAGGTCTCCTAACCTTTTGAGCATCAATAGGCTTCTTCTTTTTAGCCTCTGATTTCTTTTTAGAGAATGATGCAATTATTTCTTTCAAGTTCATTTGTATTTTCTATACGAATTGCATACTCAGCTTTTAGAGTTTCATTCGCATGCTCAAGCCTTTTGTAGTCAGCTGATTCTTGAGGTTTTTCAACCTGAAGTTTCAGTGATCTATTTTGCTCTTTTCAGAAGAGTCATCTCTTCCTTAAGCTTGGTAAATGCACCACAATATTTGAATTTGTAATCAACATTTGTTCAAACGATTCAAATAGTGCATTTCATTTACAGTAGAAGTTACCTTATATTCATTATCATCATATCTATGGCAGTTAAGCATAGAGTTTCGGGTACTTCTTCAAATTCTTTATCAAACGACCGTCGGTCTGAATAGGATGTGCAGGAGTTTATTAGCTTTTCTGCATTAGCCAACTTTGTTCTGCTCTTACTAAGCTTAAGCTCTTTTTTGGCACGCTTTTCCTTTTCAGCAAACTTCTCAGATGATGAGTGTGGATAATCTTTGATCAAGAGTCCATACTCCTTGCCATTGTTGTCTCTAATTTTTGCTTTTGAGGAATCCCTGTTTTCCTGAAAATGATCAGAAGAAGATGAAATAGCATTTTCAAATTTAATTTCATTTTCTTTTTATACAACTTCTTGAAGTCATTCAGAAGAAGGGTAATGTCGTCATCAGTGTATGCTTTTTCTGACTTCAGTAGAGTCTTCTCTTTTGACTTGTCTGCTGATTTTCTTGACTTGTCTGACACGATAAAAGCAGCAATAGGACATTTCTGATCTTGTGTGAGCTTAGTAGCTGATTTTCTTGACTTTTCTGATCTAGTGTGACTGCACCACGCAATTGCGTGGTGTTTGTTGCCCACTTTTTGAGCTATTCTCAACTGTAATTATTAATTCATTATGATAATCAATTTTTTCAATTCATCTACCTAAATCTTGGAATACCTATTCATCCATCAGGAGAACAACAAAGATTTTCCTACAACAATGAAATATATAAATTGCACATACATGCTTCTGGGGGTTGGTTCCACAGGTAAATCCATTTCCATTTCCATCTTGTATTGTCTACTTTTAGCATTAAAAGGGAATATGTAAAAATGAAGGGACATAAAAATTTGGCCAAGAACATCTAAGAGATTAAAACAACTACCCACACTGTAAATGTCTTAGGTGGATATTCAAAAAGAAAAAGAGCCTTAAATCATAAATAGGTAAACTCAAATCTTGAATCTCATTGGGGAAGAAACATGGAAACACAAATTAATGTGATACATGGAGCAAGAATAATATTTTTTCACCTAAAAATACAACAGAAAATGGACATTCCTCAACCAAAAAAAAAAAGCTGATCTTATACTAACAAAAACTTTCCGAGCCAAGCTACCTGATTTGAGAACATTTTGTGTTGTGTAGAGCTCTCTATTACTCAAAAACTCTTGAACCATATTCTATTGACGTGCATATCTTATCCATTGCTTCAGCTTGTTCAGTTACAAAACGACAATAGCAAGCTCTATTCTGACAACATCTAATGAACTCATGTTTTATTTAAATGAACCTGAAATTCTAAGATATAAACGGGTTAAATCTACATTAACTGAACAAAACTACGCAAGGTGAACAAAACAAATAGGAAGCTAAAGAATTATGCAGGTCTAAATGTAGAACTGATATCAACTGAACAATACAACCAGTACTTAAGGCTTCATTTTAGTTTACATTAAGAACTCTGTAGGCATTTATTGGCTGTTCAAACAAAACAAAATTCAAGTTTGATGAGTATGTTAAAAAACTAACTGCTGCAATTCAGAGCAAACAAACGAATAATTCTCAAATGCAATACCTTTTGCTTCTAGAATGACAAAAAGGGCTTCTCAAAGTCCTTACCAACATCATGTCGTAAGGTTAATGTTTGGGCTTGAATTATTTTAATTTGATGGTTGAAAATCATTGTTATAAAAATGAGAAATATATTAACCTAGCTAAAGTTTTTCATAAAATTATCATCCTGAAAATGGCATTGTTAGTGAACTTTTCCACTTCAATTTATATTTAATCTTTATAAGGGGGAACTTGAACCTGGGAGAGCACATGTGAACTACCTTTTAAAACTCATTCCTTTTTTATAGAGTTCATGTAGGACTTCGGGCGCTACCAGTTGGACCAAAATCAATTGGTGTTAGGAAAGGCGCATACCCTTCCCTTATAATGCATTCACACAAACGCCCACGATATTCGATTGTGACTCCACCCGCACACTCAGTTTGGGTGCCACTGGACAATTGATGTCACCCGCACATACAGTTTGGGTGCCCAACAATCTCCCTCTCAGAAATTGCTCCAGCTAGGAATCGAACACGTGACCTTGACTCTGATACCACTTATAGGACCTCATGCACTACCAGTTGCCCCAAAACCAATTGGTGTTAGGAAAGGCACATACAATTCCTTATAGTGCATTCACACAAGCGCCCACGATATTCGATTGTGACTTCACCCGCACACTCAGTTTGGGTGCCATTGGACAATTGTTGTCACCCGCACATACAGTTTGGATGCCTAACAGCTTATGTACCATAGGAGACAAGGAAATTGTAGACAACTTGGAAGTACTTATCACCACAAAAACAGGACTCCTATGTTATGAGAATCAAAGCAAGAACCTCAAACACCAATTCGATTGCATGATATTTTCAGAATAATTGAAATTTTTATGGTCAAATTATAGGGGGAACTTACTTGCATATCCTAGCTTAGAATATCTCTGTTTTGGCTTCTTCAACATCGATTATACATATATTTACTTAACCAACAGAACCAGTGAAAGACAAAGTTGCGGGTCAGACAACCGAAAAACAAATCGAGTATCAAATAGCCAGAATAATCAGACTACAATATATAGACAACCAAAGAAAGATATAATGAATCAAAAGAAAATACAATGAGAAAGTAAATAAAATAATCAGAACATATTAAAAGCTATTAAGGCTTAAATACCTTGATAATATTGTTTGTAAAACACTACCTAAAGAAGTCATCTGAAAATATTTAACATGCATGCATAGCCTACATTATAGAGTTATATACTAAATGGAAGCTTAAAATTTGAATTTAACCAAACAGTATACACATACGATCGATAAGGTTTGCAATAGGACAACTATACTCCCTACTACTGTATTACTTCCTCTTCTTTTTCTAACAAGCACTTATAAAATTCTACATCTACCTGCTGATTATCAGTAATATTTGAATCAAAGTTTAACATCAGCATTAAGAATAAAACGGTGGTAACATTAGTTATGTCACTTACCCATACATAGCTTTCAAGTTCTTTGAGTTCTTCGTGATGTATTTTCTGACATTCATTGAAGTCTTCTACAGACATGAAATATAAATATTTGCTGCCAAAATTTGGTGAACTGAAATTGAAAAGTTTAAAATCAGAGTGACAGTTTAGAGAGAGAAAGAGAATGCAAAACAAGAAATCTACCAAAATGAACTTTTCAAAACTCTTGTATTGTCTATGTAATACTGCTCTATATTTCTCCGGTTCCCAAATCCTTTCCATGAGTGTATAAAAGGGATATTGGACAACATCCTTAACCTGCAAATGACTAAATGTAAGTATTTTTTACCATTTTCTTGTATTGAATTTTACAAGTAGGAATACTAACCATACCTCTTGGACATAACTCGTCTACCATGATTTTCCAGTCCCTGCATTTCAGATCAGTAAAATGTTTATCTTAAATCTTCATGCTGCCACGAATAAGAAATATCTATAGATAAGAGATTTGAGTCCATACTCAATTAATATCCTCATCAGCTTCTGAATGTCCTTTAATCTTGTGTTTCACATAAGAAGATAAATAATAAAATTTAAGCTCGAGATAACAAGTCAAACTCCGATTAGGAATTAGAAAAACAAATAACTAATTTTATAGATCACAATATGATTCACACAAGAAGTGCAGACAAACTATACCATCAAACTAAATCTCTAACAAAAACCTCGATTAAAAAAAGGGCAAAATATAATACTTATTTTAACTATACCATCAAACAAAATATCTAATATAATAGCAAGATGAATTAATTTTTTTTAAAAAGGCAATAGGAGAAATATAGACCTTTCCCCTTTTAGCTAGACATACTAAGAAGTCAAACTCTCAGTAAAAATACACTTGGTAACAAGAAATAACTACTAATTAGCATCCAAGAAACATCTAATAAACACATATATAGCAAGCCAAATGATCAATATATCATAGCAACTAAAAATAAATCAGTATATCATAGTAAGCAAAATTATCAAGTAATACCTAGATCATCAAAAAGCAAAAATACACCTGCAAGAATAAAAGAAAGGAAAAAGTGTTAACATGTCAGAAATAATGAATTGGAGAAAGCATAAGCGAAAAACTTATGAATCCTGATTCAAAAGAAAGAACATCAAATAAAAAATATGGCATAGGCCAAAAAGGGACAAAATATTTCCTTGATCACAACCAAGAAGAACTAAAACTGGAAGAACTAAAAAAACAAAAGTTAAAATTAACACAACAAAGAAGAACAAAAATAGATATTTCATAAAATACTTGCGGAAAACGAGAGCAAAATAAACGAACAAATTGTTGTAGAAGAAACAACTTAAATATGTATATCTAACCCCTGGACCCATGAAGCACCTGTGTAACAAAAACCAAATTAAATATTAAAAACCAAGTAGCTATGTAAGAATTGAAATCATTCCAAACTACACCCAAATGAAACATAGCCGCAAAGTCAAATAGCACTTGATTAGTCCTAAAAACCTGTGCAAATTCAGCAGCAAAACCATGTGACCTAGACAAATAAGAAAGAAGCCATCGCCCAAAACCATCCGAATAAGCAGGTTGAGGCAATCAACAATTCCACAATAAAACTCAACCAAACAAGAAATACGTCGGTCAGCTACTTGGCCGCACGAAATCCACAAACCCATGACCTAAAATTAGTTCTCCTTTGAAAACAAGAAGCCAATCGAGAATCAGAGATGGAGCAACTCTGTATCTCTCTCTCATATAAAATTCAGATAAATATATAAAAGGAAAAAAGAAAAAATAGAGAGAAACAAAGATTTACGTAGAAGCATAAATATCTGTAAAGGGGAGAGAAAGATAATTTTTTTTGTATTTTCCAACGGTTTCATTCAATCCATAATTTTTCTCATCTTCCTATCCAATACCTAGATGTGAGTTTCCTCAATTATTTAAATAATTTTATTATATCTAATTTTATTTTAGCCTCTATTTATGTAAATGACAGGTTGCTCGTGTTACAGGACAAACAATGGTTTGTTTTATCTAAATATTAGAGATCTGATGGTAACTTTTATTGATTTCTGAATGTTTGGATTGATTGAAATAATTGATTTCTATGGTGATTTGAGGATAAAAAAAGCTTAAGTGTTAAGATTTCATGAAATAAGAAGCACCCAAGAAACAAATAGAACCAATAAAATAACTATAGCAAGCAAAATGAGCAAATAATACCTAGATCAGCAGAAAGCAGCAATACACTTGTAAGAATTAAAAAGAAAGTGAAATAAGAAGCTCTGATGCAAAAGAAATAGCAGCCAATGCAACATGACATAATCAAGAAAGGGACAAACAATTACTCTGATCACCACCAACCACAAATAAACCTGGAAGATTCAGAAGAACACATATTAAAATGTAAACAACAAACAAGAACCAAAAATCACAAAACTTCAAACTAAAAAAAGTCCTACACAAAAAGAGAGCTTCTGTGAGAAAAAGGAAAAGCAGAGTAAGATATTTTGATTGGCAATGAAAAATGATACAAACAATGTTCAAGTACCTCCTGGACCTAATAAGAAGCTGCGCAAGAGAGAAGAATAAAACAATTACAATGAAAGCAGTTGCGCAATCATGGAAATCATTACTACGCAAGCCCAAAGCAAACACAAGTCGCACATTGCATTGAATTAGCACTCGATTAAGCCTAAGAATCTGTGAAAATTTACCTGGAAACCCATGTGGCCTCGACGAATAAGAAAGAAGACACCATCCAAATGATCCCAATAAGCAGCTTAAGGCAATAGAAAATTCCACAAGAAAACTCAACCAAACAAAAAATACGCTGGATAGCAACGTGGCCGCGCGAACTCCACAAACACATGAAGAAAAATTAAATATGCTGCCAAAAGAGGAACAAAATAGAGAATCAGAGAGAGGGAATTAGAAAAAGAAAGGCAAACAGACACTTGAGTGGTACATCAACTTGGAAGCAGCAGCATGATTTGTGAAGGAAATTACGGACCAAGGGCTCCACAGGATGAAGGCGTACCAGAAATTGAAGGGGAAAGAAAAGGCCAAAAGAAGTAAAAGAAGGAAGGGACTGCAGGTAATAAAAGAGATACGACGTCGTTTAATATTAAAATGGGCAACAAAAAAAAGGAAGAAGTAAAACATAGTAAACAAAGTTGTACTGTAGACAAATGCCATACCTATTTATAGTTTCTTAATATATATATATATATATTTACAGTAATAGTAATTAAAAATTAAAAATTATATATTGACAAAGTTATATTAAACTATAAAAGGAATTACATGATAGTATGAACACTAAAATCTTCACATTTATTTATTCGATGATAAATGTTTTGTTTTGTCACATTAATTTTGGCAAATGCAACAATGTCAAAATTATTTTTCATAAGTTCATAATAATTTAAATTGTCACAATTAAAAACTAGTGTCACATGTACAGTGTAAATGAAGATTTTTGGTGATAAGTGTTACAATAAATAATATAAATGTCAATTTTACCCTTTTCAAAATAGTCATGTGATGCATGTGATGATTTCCCCATTGGATTTTCCACCGAAAATTCCAAGGGGTTAAGTGTAACGATTTTAAAACTTTTAGATGTACTCTTGTTTTATTTTAAGGTCTAGGTGGTTAAGTGTAAGAATTAAGAACTTATGGGGTTTAAGCGTCAATTCATAATCTTTTCCAAGATTTTTATCCTATATTATCGGACTTGTTTTTATCAAAAAGTGATTATGAATCTTCCTAATTATTAATCCCATTAGCTAAAGATAATCTAATCCACATTTTTTTAATTATAATTATAATCTAATCCACATTAGCTTACCCTGTATTCAACAAATCCTTCTTTCTCTCTCTCTAGAAATAGAAGAGGAAAAATGGAGAACGCAAAAACGGTGTCGTACTATGAAAAGGTCGACGGCATCGCGCGGTGGTTCGGTACGAGCGTCGCCGCAGCTTTCTTCGCCTCCTTAGAGCGATGCTCATGCGTCAATCTCACCACCTTCGACACCGAAGACGACGATGAAGAAGACGCAAAAGATCGTCCTCTCATGCTCACCTCGTACTCCGTTAATTCCACCGCCTCTTCTTCTTCCTTCTCCACCACTAATAACAACAACAACGTCAATAATCGTGCCCTCGCCGTTGAAAATCTCCCCGTCTGACTGATTCGTCTCTCGATGATCGGTAAAAAGGAATTTTCAATTATACGCGGATGATTGTATGTAATTTGTTATCTGGTCGTATTTTTTTTCGGTATATTTCGTTTTTCGAATTGATTTTGAATTTTGTTGTGGAAATTAGGGCAATCTGTATGTGATTGAGGAATGAAACCTTGTTATGGGGATTTGATCTGGAGGTTGTGGAAATTGTTTAATTTTATTAATTTTAGAGCAATTATTCTGCTATTTAGCTTTTTTAACTATGCGCAAGCTTGTTCATGCTTATGGTTGCTGTTAGTAAAACATAATACACTTTTTAAACTACTGTATGCTAAGAAATAGATTGTGTGTCTATGTGTCGGTCTGTCTGTAGATATTAATAGGGGTGTAAACGAGCCAAGTAGTGTCGAACGACACATTGTTCAACTCGAGCTTGAAATTTTGTGCTTGAGCTTGGTTTGATTTCTTAACGAATCGTGCTCAAGGAGCTTTTATCGAACGAGCTCGAGCTGAGTATCGAGTAGTTTGGTATTTTACATGTATTTATTCAATATTTAGCTTATCGAGTCGAGCTCGAGCCGAGCTTCAAAACTTATCAAACGAAAAATCATGTTCAAGTTTGTTTGACGAACAGAGCTCAAACGAGATCGAACGAACTCGAGCCCAATAATAGTTTGGTTTGATTTTCAGCCCTAGATATATAACAGGGGTCGTGGCTACGTCTGTTTTTAATAGTTTTTATGGAATTTTGGTTGATTTTAATGCAACTGAGATAGGTAAGTCTGAAATTGTTCAAGTGGAGGTTGCGTTATTATAATAATTGAAGTTGTGTTAGTCACTTTTTTCTTCTTCTTGTTGATATTTAAGTGTTTTTCTGTTTTTCTCTGTACTTTGCTACTGGTTAGAGGAGGAATTGACAACAAAGAACAATGTGTGTCTAAAACGTCTTGATTTCTGAGGTAACGAAGATGAATGTTGATGAATTTTTGGTTGGCTAATAAAGAAAGTATGTTGTAATCGAAGTTGTGTTAGTCAAGCTTTTTTCTTCTTCTTGTTGATATTTAAGTGTGTTTTCCGTTTTTCTATGTACTTTGCCATTGGTTAGAGGAGGAATTGTCAACAAAGAACGATGTGTGTCTAAAATGTCTGGATTTCTGAGGTAAAGAAGATGAACGTTGATGAATTTCTAGTTGGCTAATAAAGAATGTTATGGTTGTAATGACTTACCGAACCTGTACAACATCAATGCTTATTATTATCAATAAGCTGAGCTAGGTTGATGACTTGATGCCCTTTTTACTCTTCATTATCTTTCCTTTTCGGTTTAGATTAAACAAGACTGGTAGTAATATTTTGTCCTATGAATAATCAATTAGCAAACCAAGCTTGGAATCATGCTCTTTCTAGGGTAATGTTTGTCTTAAATTATTAGTCAATAAGATATAGATCCTACCAAATCCTATATTATAACTAAACCGAGACACCATTAGGAAAACATTGTGAATTGTATTTCAATTAATTTTATCCCCGTTTTCAGGTCTGAAGTATATTTGCTGCTTGATATGTTACAGTTATACATAAGTGATTCTTTAGGTTCTCGACTGATGACTTTCAAAATTTTGTCGCACTAAAGACCCTCCAAAGATGTGATCCCTTATGAAGTATAGCTTTTATGGGTATTCTGCACTTTGTGTTGATTGTATCACTTTGTGAACCTAACCTACAATACGGCACTGCTTATTTTACTTTTCATTTAGGCTATGTTTGATTCTTGGAGTTTAGTGAAGAAAATGCTACAGAATGTTTTTCATTCATCAAATGATGAAATATCAAGCTTCATTTTCAATTTTTATATCATTTTACTCACTGAATTCAAGAATTAAACGTAGCTTTAAAGACGTTGATTTTGTAATTTCCCACCCGTCAACATTTTAAAAGGCAAAAAGTATAGAAAATGAAGGGATTCTATCCTTAGTGTCAAAAATTCCTTACCCATTTCATTTAATTGCTTGTTTAATGAATCTTGAAGTAATTTCATTCTATCGTTTTTGCAGTGTACATTGTTGTTTTGATCTGCAATATATGCTTGCACAAATTCATGCTTGATTATGGCACCCTCATTTCTTGATCTCTTCAATGTTTTTAATACAGCTGTTTGGCCTATGTGCAAATCCTCAGTATGTTGAGTGATTCTTCAGTTTACTTGAATTCGGATCGGATAAAGAACTGCTTGCATTGATCAGAAAACATTCTTTTCTTTTTATAATTTGCAGTCTTCATTATTTATGGCTAAATTTGTTGAACATTGAATTGGATTATTTTGGATGACTGATGCTTTAATTGTCTGTGTATTATTGTCTTCTTAATTCAATCTTATTGTTTTCACTGAAAATAATTTCGGATTGGAGCGGTTTTCAATGGATGGGTTATATGGAATTGTGGTCCCATTTGAGTGGATCGGAACTTTGGTCCAAGAAACTTGGATCGCAGCTGCAGCCCAATTAGATTTGAGTGGGTAGGATCTTTGATCTAGATGTACAGTTTGAATTTGTGTGATAGGATCTCTTATCCAAATTAATCGGATCGAACTTGGATGAAATCTAGTTATTAATGACATAATCGATTACCAAACAAAATGATCAATCTTATATTCTAGTTGGCTAGCAATCAATTAGAAATAAATTGTAAATAACTCATTTGACTAAGTTAAAAGTTTCAAGAATCCATGTTCTTTTGTTGCCATCTGTATTTTGATATTAAAAATGGGTAGTTCTTGCTTAAACTGGGTTTGATCAAACTTAAGTCATTAACAATAAGTACAATACACTTGTTTTATGCTTTGATGAGTTTGACAAAAACTGATTTGGGTTAAAATTTTTTTATTATAAACATATTTCTCAATTAAACACGTAGTTGCTAAAATAAACTACACAATTGACAAAACCCTTAAACATTGTGTGTATATCAAATTTGAATATTAGTCAATGAGGCCATAGTCTAGTGGCAAAAGCTGACGTTTCTGGACCAATTCAAATCTCATTAGTGTAGATTTTCCCTTAGTTTAATAGTTTGATAGTTGATTTTCTGTATGATTTTATTGTAATTAAATAGATTTATCTAATGTAGTATATTGATGTAATCGTTTTACTCAAAAAAAAAAAAAGAGTTGGAATATTAGATTGTTAAAGTTTAGATCAGATGTTTAGTCGCACTTGACTTCAAATTAAAGAGTTAAATGCCCTAATGAATCCATATGTATTTTATTTTGAATCAAATATTGGCTTTGAGTTTTTTCCATTTTATAAAAATATCCCTATTATTCCATAGCTTCTAAACCTTAGTTTATGTCAAAACTAATTCAGTTTATGTTTTTTCAACATTTTTTTCTTCTCTTACAATAATTTCAAATTAGAAAACAAGAGAAAAACCCAAATGTACAAACATTGCTTAAATCTTCCAATGCATTACTTATATCCAATTTGAACCATTGTTCATAGGTGCAAAAATAAGCACCCAAAACTATTTAAATTCATGTACACGACTATAAATCTACTCTTTACATATATAAACTTTACCAAAACAATATTTTTTCTTCTAATAAATTTTCCTAATCTTACAGAGCCGAAAACAGCCCTAATGGAGCAATGTCTAAGAATCTCTTTTCAGCATTTGCACACACACGGCCGCACCCGACCCGGCATCCGACCCACCCATTTGGATCTATTAGGCCTAAAAATGGCAGACAAATGACTCAATCATTCAGACCAACATTCCCCACTATTTTTCCTAAGCCAAATTTCGACCACCGGTCTAAAACTTTCCCACGGCCCACATCGGATGAACAAATGGAAGAGAATTTAAAAGGTCCCATAAGCACTTTCATAATGCACATCAATATCAAGCCCACCTCTCCTAAGCACGTGCCTCCGTTTCCTTTCTGGCCCATCGGCCCAAATAACGAATAAACAAATTAAACAATCTTCGAAAAAACTAAGCTCGATTATATCGGTCATGACCTCAGGAGAACCCTACCTCAAAAGCTAGTTTTTGAAGTGGAAGAGCCCAGAGCCGTAGATATATTATTACTCGATGTCGATCGTTCTAAAATCTGCACATTTGACTCTGCACAACTGTCATTGCCCATCCAAACTTCAATTTAGTGCAGTTATTTAATGAAATTGGGGTCTTTCAATACGGCCAAAACTAGCTTTGTATGCCAGCCTATCAACAGAAAAATCATATCCAAATCCAATTGTATATTAATTCTTCGAAAACCGACTTGTCTCAAAGGGGCACAGGTAAGCCATAATTGTGAAATGATTTAATTTTGCCATCCCAACCTGCAGTGACCATAACTAGGCCCCATGCATGAGAAGAATTGGATGAACTCTGGCAACAAGTCTTTACAAGTTTGTACTCGGATTTGCCTAAGGCCCATCGACTAGACACGGGTAGATTTTCTTCCGGCCAAGTCGCGGATATTTTCGAGCTCGAGTCTAAGAACTCTTGGGTTAATAATGAATTGATTGAACTTTCTCGGAGTTTGTTTGATTTCGAGCCATTTTCCGAGTTCGTGTCTTTCAAGCCCGACCATGGAATGGCGATGGAGGAGTCGGAGGAGAAACATTCAAAGGATTTGGTCGATTTTGACTCTTTTTGACCAATGTAGTTCCAAATGTAAACGTTTGAATCCTCGGATGCTGAGATGATGTGTTTCCCGTCTGAGGTAAATGATGCGGAAATTTGGTTGCCCGTATTTCGAAGGCCTGTCGATAGCAAAAACGAGAGTTAATTATATTACAATTGGACTATTTGGCAAAAGAAAATTCTACGATTCTTGATCGATATTCACAAAGTCGCAGCAAAGAAGCCCAAAATGAATGAAAGATAGTAAATTACAAACATACCCTTGTATTTTCCGACAACATTTCTCCCGTCTATAATTCTGACTTGTGAATCAGCACAAGTGACCAGTACTTTGCTTGGATCTTGTTGTAAAAACTACACAAAAAAAAGAACATTTAAATTAGAATATTGCTACAACTAGTACTAAACAAATAAATAAATAAATAAATAAATAAAACAGAAGTAGTCGGAACCAACCTGAAAGCTGGTTATCCTTTTGCAAGGTGACTTCTTTTTACTGGCTAAGCACATTTGAGTTTCCATTTGGAAGTGATTATCTAATAAAAAGCAAAAAAATTTAACAAATAATTAATCATTTTGGGTAAATGTCATTATTGTATCTAACTTTTGCAATCAAAATGGAGAATGAACTTCAATAAACTAAATCTTTGAACCAAAATGACAAGGAGAAAAAATCAAGATTTCGATGAGAAGTTACCTGATAAGTTAAAGAAACGGCAGTTGCCAGTGATACATCCGATAACACCACCCTGTATAACAATTTAAAATAATTAAATTAAAATTTTTACAGATTTTTGAAAGTTGTAGTTATAACAAGTGAAGGGTAAAATTACGTACCTGCCCATCAGGGCGATAAGAAACCGCAGTGATAATGTCCTTTGTTTCAGTCCAGTCAACAACTTGGCAACCACTTATTGACCAAACTCGAGCCTTCCCGTCTATCGAACCACTGATGAAGTAATCATCATTCACAGGGTTAAACTGAATGCATGTCACTGCATAAAATTAATTTCCTTTTAGCCAAGAAATTAAGTAAACTACCATTTTAATTTTACTTCTTGATTTTACTTTATTTTAAAAAAATAATAACAAAGCATAGGTACATACCGTAATCACTATGCGAGAAGACTTTAAGGCACTCATTGAATCCAACTCTCCACAAGCGAACTGTTTTGTCAACCGATGACGAAAGAAGACACTGCAAGAATAAACAAATCTTAGTTCAATGTAACCAAATTAAACTATTAGATATATTTTCCAAGAAAATAAAATAACATACATTATTATTTGACCAAGAAAGATCCAATATCTCTTCTTTGTGTCCCTTGAATTCATTCAATGGCTTCTCGAGAATTCGGAAAACCTTTGGTGGGAAGATAATACAAGCGGAGTCTTGTGTTCTTCGAAGACTTTTCAATTTGTTAATGTTGTCTTTCTCCACTGTAAAAGGTCCCAATTCCGAGAAACGATTTACCGAGAGGTACACGCAAGATGGATCTAAATCAGGAACGTCGATTAAATCCGATCTCTCATCTTCGAAAATTTGCCAAATTTTTACGACCTTATCTTCACCAGCACTAGCTAAGTACTGTCCATCGAGGCTGAACTTCATTGACAAAATTGCCCCTTCGTGAGCTTGGATATCTTGTCCCGTGAAAAGGGCTGAAAGGTCTTTAGACTTTCTTCGACTATGGCGAACTTTTACTCTATGAATCCTTGTGCTTTGAACTTGGCTGAAATTATTCGATCCCACATTATGGTCATTAGCATTTTCGCTCATTATACAACTCATAGAACGTAATCTTCTCAACAATTTATCCTTCAACTTATGTGATGTTTTTGGTGAATTCCCGTGAAGCAATGGAGATAATTGAGAATCGATTTCGATCCCGTCTTCATTACATTTACTTCGACTATTACTATTACTATTACTCTTACTATTACTATTCACATCAACATTTCCAAATTCACTTAAATTCACTTCCAAATCATCGGAATTCCAACTTGACATAGAAGAACGACTAGTAGAAAATTCATCCTCGGTTCTTAGTACAGCCCCACTATTTTCCATAACTCTATCGGTATCTATAGAGTTTTCTTCTTCTAATCCATCTAAGCTTGAATTAATCCACTTAATGAATTTTTTTCTTCGTTCTTCAACACTTTGAGGTGGATTAATCCAAACATCATATTCCCAATGTTTACTCCAATTACAATCAGAAACAAAATCAGATTCTTGTGTTATGTGCTCCGTGGCATCAAAAAAACGAGATTCTTCGTGTTCATCGATAAAGCTATCCATGGATTTTTTTTATTTAATTTTCAACCCATGAAAAAACCCAAACTCCACTGCCAGAAACTAACTTTTTAAGCCCTTCCAATATAAAAACCCCTAAACAACAAACAAAACATAAATAAAGTTAAATAATTAAATTAATGACTGTTTAAACAAAATCAGCACCATAACCTAAGTTTCAGCAGAACTATGAATAAACAAATAAAAATATCAGTCCAAATGTAACTATTTATATATGAACTAATAAGAGGATAAAAAAACCAATAGATCTAAAATGGATCCCAATCCACACACATTGAACCTGGTTCTCAATAAACAACTTCCCCTAATAAAAAAATGGCTAACTTTTTTTACCTATTTCATATAATATACCTTGAACATATAACCCAAGGTTTCACACAAATTAAAAAATTAGCAAAACCCAGATGAATTTGGCACAGAAAATGAAAACCCATTACCAAGATAACTACTTTAACACTCTACAAACAAAATCATTACATTCAAAGCCACAAAACATAAAATTTCAAAAAATGACCAAAAATAAGGAGAAAAAAACTTTAGCAAAACCCAGATGAATTTGGCACTTAAATTGAAAACCCATTACAAAGGTAACTACTTTAACACTCTACAAATTAAATCATTACATTTGAAGCCACACAAAAAAACTGAATTAGCAAAAATAAGGAAAAAAAGGTACATTTATGTTCATGAAATTAAAGAAAGGAAAAGGGGAAGAAAAGAAAAGGTTTGCTCACTTGGATTTACTTAAGTATTATAGAAAAATTGAAGCAGAGAGAGATCGAGGAATTGAAGCAGAGAGAGGAGTGACCATTATAATGGGAAAAAGAGAGAATTAATAATTAAGGGAGAAACAAAGGGTTGAATTGTAAAAAAGCAAACTGAAAATTGAAAAGGAAAAAAAGCATAAATTCCTTGATATCCGTGAATTTGATGGCCCGAGAAACGAGATTTTGAGCTATGTTTGTGTGTGTGTGTACTGAATAGTACTACTGTGTGTAACCATGGTCCAATTTACTCTTCCCATTTTTGCCTCTTTTATCTTTAGAAGGAAAAAGAATATTTTCTAAAAATAAAAGTGCAAAACCATTTTTATTTTTTAATTACTTCTTAACTAATACGGAGTTACAAATCAAATGGAATAATATGAGATTCTGCTCAAATTCGATAATAAGATTTTGTCTGAGCTTGATTTAGTATATAACAAACAAACATATTCATAAATGTAACTTTTGAAACTTAACTCGAACAGAAATAAAATATATAATATTACTATATATTTTACATTGATTAAGGGTCGGTCTAGCTCAAGTTATTATTAACTAGATCAAAAATACAAATGCAAATACAAACTTAAGCTCGATAAAGAAATTCTTGTTTACAATCCTAAATAAATAACTAACATTTATATAATAATAATAAAAAAAAAAAAAAAAAAACCTCATATACCATAAACCATTCAATAATAAAATAGCATATAGCCCAATTAACATCGAGATTTGAGAATAATAAAATTAAACTGGATTTGTCAACCTTACTTTTTTTTTGATAAATCTTGTCAACCTTTCTTTGTTTGCGTGGAAAATTGGAAAAATTAGAGATGGGTGTAATATATGTTAGTTTGCCTTATTTAAGTGGTAATTTGCTTAAATGGCTAATGTTGTGGAGTGATTGACGCTTACATATAACTCAATAAATTATTACTAATTTTTTACAAACTATCTCTTTTTTTTTTAATAATCAAATTTATCTCACACCTACTTCTCAAGATAATATTAATTGCATGCACATTCCTTGATGTCACAACATCATCTCCTATAGGCCAAAAACCTCTTCTCACGTGAATAGTTTCAACGTTTTAATTACATATTCTAAGTTTTAGGCAATTGTTTGTTTCCAAATAAAATTTTATAAATTTGTATATTTTATTGCTAGTGTCGAGATCAATGTATTTTTTAAAAAATTTATTATTATTTTTTCAATTCAATTATGATGTTTGAATTAAATAAATTACTATTTATTTTTATTTTCATTATATATGTTATTTATTAGAAGACCATATCTATACTAATTTGAACATGTAAAAAGATCAATTCATTACTTGAAATTGAAATTCAACTTGCACAACTCGTGTTATATCTTATGTTATTATTAAGGATCTTTCCTTTTGGCATTTGGATTATTGCCAGTGAGAACAAATATTCTTAAAGAAATACTTTACATCTTTTCTAGCTACTAAACCAAATTATTAAGAATATTGAACTTAAAAAGTAGTACTAGCAATTAGTGTACAATATATGATTAGATGAAGTTATTGTTTATAACATGCATCTTCCATGATTTGAGAATAAAAGTTAACTGATTCTTAGCTATAGTCTTTTATTTTTTAGATGAGATGTCTATATATAGTTTAACAATAATAATCATTTTAATAAATAATCAGTTGAGATTTTTTATTCAAATTCCATTAGAAATGATTTTTTTTTTCTAGTTTAATTCTACTCTTTTTGTGGATATTCTTTGTATTTTCTGGTAGACTATTTGTTGATTGTGCATTTTTTGTATTTTGTTAGTAATTTGATATAGAATTTGGTGTAATGATTCATTCATCGTTTAACTAAAAAAAATATTCCACAATGAGATGAAATTAGAAAATTGACCGTTGAGCATATAAACTATCAAACCAAAGTTTCAAACAAGTGAAGATTCACAGATCTTGAGTGGCAAATTCTATTCAAAGAATCAAAAGGTATTGTCTTTCTTGGTCCAATTTGAAGGAGATCAGAAAACATCAAGATTAATATGGAGGTTATATTTAATGATCCTTTGAAATCGGACTATAAATGAGTCGAGTTAAATATAACAATTCAAATCACATCTCGGGTTTTTAAATTTCTAAAACTAGGAAAAATGCACGATATTTTCTTGTGTTATGAGAATGAACAAAACTCTACTGTGAAATTTTTATTGCACCAAATTCTCTTGTACTTTCAGTAACTATACGTAGAAACCTCCGTTCGTTCACTTCCGTTAGTTTTTTTATAAGGATGTCCACAAAATCCTATTTTACTTTTGCACAAAATGTACTTGTACTTCCTTTTTTTTTGGCACATAATCCCCTTTTATTTATTTGTTCTAGCACAAAATTTTCTTGTAACTAGGGCTGAAAATTAAATCAAATTACTCGATACTCGACTCGCTAAGCTAAAAATTGATAAAATATCAAGCTACTCGATACTCGACTTGAGCTCCTTTGATAAAAGCTCATTGGAGCTCGGCTCGTTTGACAATCAAACCAGGCTCAAACAAAAAAATTCAAGTGCGATAAAGTTCAAACCAAGCTTGAACAATGTGTCGTTCTACACTACTTGGCTCAATTACACCCCTAGTTGTAAAATATCATATTTTTCTTAAAATCTAGAGAAATATTAGGTATATTAAAGAAAATTTAACAGTGTTAGACAACTAATAAGTGAGGGGAGAGTGTGCAGAGTTTCTGAAAGTATAAAGAAAGATACAATAAAATTTTTGCAAGGGAGTTTTAATTGTGCAGGTTCCTCATAATATAGGGTAGTATTATGAAACCACCTGCCCACCGACCGCGGTGGATGGTGAGGTCCAGCCACCCACTGCCCTACCCCTCCAGTAGGTTGGAGAAGACCTCCCCACCCACCTCTCACTCCTTCCCTGCTCATCAATGGAGATTACTCAATTTCTCCAATCTCTCACTCACTCCCCCTCCCCTTGAAGCATTAGAGATTCTCTTATTCAAATCAATTTCGAAAACCAGTACTCATTTAAACCCAGTCAAAATAGATCCATATACACTTTTATATTTTATTGGTGCCATTCTTAAAGTTATAAAAGAGAGCAACCTAAATTTCACATAACTTGTGAAGCACTCCTAGTTATCCTACTAAATTTACCTGCCATAAGGGATGGGCTTCTATTATGAGAATTGACATACACACCCGACAACTTTAAAATAATTTCCAAATATGCCCAGAATTTGTTCAATGCACACCTGACATATTCTTCTACTTAAGGGGTATGGGTTGTCATTGCCTCCCAATGGGCATCCTCCAATCATATATAGTCACAATACTTGCTACATTTTATTCATCTTATTTTAGTGATTATTTGATTGTCAAAAAAAAAAAAATCTTAGTAATTATTTATTAGTATTGTTAACAATTTAACTTAAGCTCTTGTTAATTACAAGTAATAGTTGTGATGGACTAGACTATATTGAGCACGTTTGGCATGCATAAAACATTAATTCATACGAGATAATACCAGATTGTAGCGAGTTAAAACAATCGTGTGTGTGAGTAATTATACATAGTCACAAATTCGAATCTCCATCATATTAATTTCTTGAGGCCAAGTCCTGGAAAATAATACTAATTTATAATTTTATTAATTTCAATGTTTTGTAAATTAATTTATTTAGAGGTTTTAATAAGTTAGGTAGAAAAATTGACTGACTGACCACGAAGCGAACACAACGTCCCACAAGTAAAAGAGAGAATAATTGAGAATTTGGTTTCTTCTGATGTAAAAACAACTTTGTCCAAGTTAAATTGAAATAGGGTTAACAAAGTCAAAAGTGATAATTACTCTTGTTAACAATTAATTAAACATCATCAAGTGATGATTTTATGATAATAATATTTTAAGAGTTCTTTACATTGGCCATCTTTTTATTACCCGACCATATCATCACAACTTGAAGTGTTAAGTACAGACAAAGTCCCAACAATTTAAAGAGTAGGTTTAAAAAGTCATGTGCTTTATGTTTTACTTAACTATAGTTTTTGTCTTGTATCTTAGTTGTCTTTTCGTAAGTGAGAAAGTTAATTGCTTTAACTCAAGGAGTTTAAAATTTATTTTATTTTATTTATAGTGAATTAATGTAATCTAATGATCATAGTCTCTAAATATTCATGCGCGTACTTTAAAGACCACGTGCAAAACATTAAATTTAATTCACACATAATTACATTTCATTTTATTTCAATTCTAGTACTTGTTAAATGGCTACGTACTTCTTTTTTCTATTTAATTAGTACTCTTTGTAAACCATTTTTTTTTCTTTTTATAGTAAACTGATAAAAGTAAAATAAATAAAAAGATAGTGCTAACTCGAATTGTTGGATATGCGACAATTTCAATCGAAGATCGAGTTCGTGGATGGATTACACGTGTCAAAATTCTCAAATCTTGATTACTGACTTTTTTTTTTATGCCAGTGCAAAAAAGGTTAATGTTTTCCTATACCAAATACCATTAAAAGAAACTTTATTAAACATTATAACCAAAAAAATAATACTAACTTTTTACATTAAACATGTCTATAAATGGTTTGGACATGTCTTCACAATTAACATCATGGATCTGGAATTCTGGATACTCTGGACAGAACAATGCACAGAGAAATGGGCATCAAATGCATTGGCAAGAATCTTGTTACCTCAAAAGTAGCTAAAAGTAAGCTAATAAATTCTAATTTTTCACATGAAAAAAGAAGAAGATATATTCTTAATATATCTTATTTTTATTAGTTGTATACCTGCAGATAGGTAAACATTTTTATTAGTAAAACAATAGTTACATTACTACATCAACATAATTATTTGATGAGTAGAAAAGCACAAAAAATGTGCTACTAACAAATATAAATTATTCAAATTTTGTAATAAACAAGAAAATTAGTCATGTTTATGCTATGATTCGAAACCAAGACCTCTAGGCTTTGTATAGAAATAGTTTGGTTGAGTTTGGTCTCACTCAAGTCGAACCAAACCCCATTTGGTAAAGAGTTTGAATAGGCTTCAGTTCAAACACAGTTTCAGCCCAAACTAAAATCATTTTCTTTTAGAATACATTCATCATTAATTATCATATCAGAAATTATTTCAATAACTGTCTAAGTACAAATAATTGCAAATAATAAACTACCAAATAATAGTAATAAACTAGAGTAAAGACCCACATTAGTGGGAGCATATATCAACATTAGTGGGAGTTGAACTCAGGACCTCTTGGTCATGAATCCTCAGCTTTGCATGTGATTATCACTAAGTTACGGCCTCATTGGCGCCCAAACTGGAACTTACACAACCCTACTTGAGACCTATAACATTATTGATTTGACATTTGTCATCTCTTTATCACACATATAAAGTTATTGATTTGACATATACCACTTATTTTTCTCCTACAAACGCCAGCAACCATTATCCAAATCGAGTTTCAAAGTTTCACCGAAAACTCCCAAACCACTTTTTAAAATCAAACCACTTTTTAAAATCAAACCGAGACAAAACCCAGTCAAATTACTTTCATAATAAACCTAGGGTCAGTATGAAAATGGTTTGGTACGTTCTGGATTCACCCAAACTAGGCCAGACCCCATTTGGTAAATAGTTTGAAAATGTCTCAGTTCAAACCACAAGTTTCAGCCTAAGACAAAATCTAGCTACACAATCCTACTCAAGACTTATAAAGTTATTTGATTTGACATATGTCTTCTATTTTTACAATTATAAAGTTATTGGTTTGACATCTACCACCTACTCTTCTACTCCAAACTCCAACCCCGATTCAAATCATATCTCAAATTTTCAGAACACACTAACTATTATCTATTACTAATATTTTACTATCTAAATATATATTCTATTGAAAACATTATTAAAATAAAGTTTAGAACTCTCAAATCACCTTTTGAGACTAAACCGAGAAGAAACCCAATCAAACTATTAAATTGGGTCAAAACACATTTGATAAAGTGTTTGAAGAGATTTCAGTCCAAACCTCAAGTTTCAGCCCGAGTCAAAACTTACACAATACTACTAAAGTTATTGATTCTTCTATTTTTCACACCTATAAAGTTTTTTTTTTTTTTTTTTTTGTAATATCCTATAACGTTAATGATTTGACATTTATCACCTATTTTTCTCCTCCAAATTTAACAATCGAACTTCAATTTAATTCATATCTTAAATTTTCAAAACCCACTAAATATTATTTATTACTAATATAATCCTATCTCAATATCTATTGAACCATTATTCAAATCAAGTGTTGGTCCCAAAAGTGGTCAATGAGGTCTATAGGGGGAGGGGGGGTGAATAGACCTCTGAAAACTTTAAAAAAATTTCCCTAAACTTTTCAAATCAGCAGACTAAGCTGATCGAGATTTGTAAGACTACTAAGCTGATGCGCACAAAGCTTTATCAGCAGAGTTGACCACTCATCTGATTTTCACTCAGCTGATTTCAGATGTTAAATCAGAGTTTTAGAAACTAGTTGGCAGCGGATATTCAAAGTGTTTTTCACCAATCTGTTCCTCTTTAAGTTTTCTCACTCAAAAGATTTTATCCCCAGTTTTTATAACTCCTTTTAAAATCTTTTGGTTAAATCGTATGTTTGAGTTCTTTGATAAATATGCAAAGTAAAGCAAACAGTAAATCAAACACACAGAATTTTTATAGTGGTTATATGGATAAAAATCCTTTAGTCCACTCTTCCAAGTCACACAGATCTTGGGTTATACTAGAAAACACAAAGTAATCAAGTATACAATGCTTGCGCTAATCAACAAATGAAAAGCCACAAGTGCACTGTAAGAAATCACACAGAAATCCTACACTCTGAAGCTAGATCACTCACTTAGACGGATCTACACTCCTCACGCTATTTTCAGTACAAGCAATCACTCAGAAAACCTATACTAAGAAGCTATATCACTCACAAAGATGGACATACAGTCCTTCTATTATCAGTTGAAAGTCACTAAGACAGACTACGTATGATCTCTGTTCTTCAACAAGAAGCTTCGTCAACAGATGACTTCGCTCAAGATCAGACGACTCAACTGATGGATCTCGCTCTTAGGATATGATCTTGAATAATGCAAGCTCTCTCTAGATTTTCAGTTTTGTCTTCTATTTATACTCCCAGATTTTGAATTTCTGCCCGTTGAAGGTTGGCAGGAATCTACAGTCCTCGAGTTCTGGTCCTGACACGCGGAACGGCTCCCTGCAACTGTTGCACTGTACACTCTGTTGTACGGATGTCTACTTTATGTCAGTCGCATTTAATGCACTCAGCTCTTAGCTGGTTCCCGTTGTTAGGCCTCCTGACCGTCTTCACTCTGCTGGTGGAAGTACTCTGTTGATGATCACTTTGCTGATCACTCGGCTGATGGCTTCTCGGCTGATTCAAGAATGAACACATCTATCTTGACTCGGCTGATAATACCCATCTGATATCCCACTTCGCTGATTCGGTCACTTAGCTTCCAGACCATGAGATAGGTTTCACTAAGCTGTTCAGTTCTTAGTTGATGACTTCCAGATTACCCTTTTTGTCATCTTCAAAACCTTCTCCAATATTAACCAACATCAAGTTTCGGAAGTGTCTCCGAAAATTATCAACCCACCTTTTGAGAGTAGCAAACCGAGAAGGAACCCAATTACTAAACTATTCATCTTTGCTATTAGGCTGGGTTTCTTTTATGTTAGGTAATTATATTTGAAGGATATATGAGAGTTGGTCAAACATGAGATTTGTCCATTAATTAAGCATAAGATAATGAAGCAAACCATGTGATTTTGTTTATGTACTAGGTTAATTAGTCCATTCCTGTGGTCTTGGTCATACAGTTTGGCTTTGGCCTCTCACTAAGTTTATGTTTGGAGAAAACAAGCATATGGTTAGGGATGTCGAATTAATAAGAAAAATGTTAATTGTGTATTATTGCATAAATGCATAGTGTTGTACTATTTTGAGAATGAAATATAAATAAATGGATTTTTTGGGACGTTTTTCTCATTGAAAACCAAAATTTCTAGTTTACTTTAGATCTAAACGAAGCCGAGTTTGTAGAAGCACAAACCTAACACGCTCACTACAAAATGGAAGTACATAAGTGGCATGATATTAGGTGCATGGTAGAAAATGTCACTTAGCAATTATATAGTTTTATTGTCATAATTAGGGCTGAAAATCAAATCACATTGTTCGATACTCGACTCGAGCTCGTTTGATAAAAGGTCGTTTGAGCTCGGTTCATCACACTAATCAAACAAGCTTGAACACAATATTTTCGTTTGATAACTTTTGAAGCTCGGCTCGAGCTCGACTCGATAAGCTAAAAATTGAAAAAATATATGTAAAATATCAAGCTACTCGATACTCGACTCGAGCTCGTTTGAGCTCTGCTCGATTTAAAATCAAACCAAGCTCGATAAAAATCAAACCAAGCATAAACAGTGTGTAGTTCGACACTATTCGGCTAAATTACACCCCTAGTCACAATATAATGTCGCTATTGATGATAAATAATAGTATCACATGTTTGAAGGCAGTGAAAAATTATATCAGATGGAGAATTGGCGACGAAGAATCAATTTCCTTTTGGTTCGACCGATGGTTAGAGTTCTTTGTGACCTTATTGAGGACGAGATTAGAAGTGATGAGCTTATGATGAATGTTTATGATCTTATAAGCACTTCGAATCTCAAGCATGTTAGAACGCCTATTACAGACAATATCAGAGCTAGAATTCTCTCGATCCCGGTTCCTTTTGGGAGGTATCGATCAAACGCTCCCGGATGGTACAACTCTTCTATTGGTATAAGGCTCAGGGTTTCCTTGACTTAAGTGAAGATAAACATTTCTCATGGGTGTGGAACTTGAGATGCCCTCACCGTCTAAAATTGTTTGTGTGGTTGATTGAACAAGGAAGTCTCCTGACTAATGCTTTACGCTTTGATCGTCACTTTGCAATTTCTGATCAGTGTTCTAAGGTTTGCTCAGATAGGGAGGATATGTTTCATGTGTTCTATGAGTGTTCTTTCGCAAAGATGTGATTCCGTCGACAGAAATCTTGACTCTTGCTAATGTAAGTCGAGACGGAAGGGTGAGAAAAGTATGCTTACTCAATCTGAATAACTCGGTGCTCTCCAAAGATCAATGGAGCTGGGTTTTTTTGTCGACTATCTGGAATATCTGGAAGGCACGTAACTTTCGGGTCTTTAGGAGGGAAGAAGAGGCAACACATGCAACTTTCTTCAGGGTGAAGAAACTTGCTCTTGACATCCAAATATCACACTCGTTGGTTAGGCAGCAGAAGGTGACCCAATCCCATGCGTGGAGCTGTCCCAGTATAGGTTGGGCAAAAGCTTAATACGAATGGGAGTTAGATGGAGTGATCAGAGTCCACATCAATTGGAGGCGTGATGAGGAATGATGAAGGTATGTGGAAATTTGGCTTTTGTTGTAAGGTGGGTTCTGGCTCTATTGCCCAGACTGAACTTTGGACGTGATGAGGAATGATGAAGGTATGTTGAAATTTGGCTTTTGTTGTAAGGTGGGTTCTGGCTCTATTGCCCAGACTGAACTTTGGCCCTTCGGAATGGTTTGAATTTGCATGGGAGAGGCGGATACGCAATCTAGTTGTGAAAATTGATTAAGAGGTTATATCTTTTAACTTTCTGAACTGACAATTAAGTCCTATAACTAAAATAATTTGGCAATTTAGTTTTAGTTCGGCCCAACTAGGATTTTCTCCACCGTGTTTCCAAGTCACTTGCCCTTTCCACGTGGAAAGTTGATGTGTACTCTAACTTAAGGAAAAATTGTAAAAATGAATATGTATCTAAAGCTCGCTAGCAAAAAAGTTATTTAACTTTTTGGGCTGTCAGTTAAGTCCTATAACCAAAATAATTTGACAATTTAGTCCTATTTCGACCCAAATTGGGGTTTTCTCCCACCGTGTATCCTAAGTCACTCACCATTTTCACGTGGAAAACTGATGTGTACTCTAACTTAAGGGAAAATTGCAAAAATGATTATGTATCTAAAGCCCGCTAGCAAAAAATTCCTTTAAAAATTCCGCTATGATGTAATATTTAGCTTACAAGTATTTTGAACTTGTTGGGTTTGATGTAATTTTGAGCTTATATGTAACTATTGATAGTATTTTGATACTTGTACTTTTAAAGTCTTGGTTTATAAACCTCTATAAGAGTTGTTGAGGTACTTTTGAAGTCTGTGAGCTTAAAATTGTTATTCGATAGTTTTGACTAAATGCCTCACATGAATTTATTTTATCATGCTAGTTTGGTTTCATTACTTAAATGTTATGTTGATAATAATTTTGGTACTAGGGATACCTTCGAACATTACATGGTTCTAAATTGAATCTAAGTTAGAGTGCACATCAGCCAGGGGTTAATTTTAATTTTGCTAGAAAGGGCTGGTGATTTGGCAGACACATTGGAAAAAATAACCCCAATTGGGGCCAAAATAAGACTAAATTAATGCTAAATTAACTTAGTTACATGACTTCATTGTCAGCCCAAAAAAGTGAAAGGACTTTTTTGCTAACAAGCTTTAGTTTACGGGACCATTTTTTCAATTTTTCAGAAGTTAGAGTATACAAATGCTTTTCACATGGAAGGGGCGGATGACTGGACGGATACTATGAAAGATGATCCTAATTCGAAACGAAATAGGACTAATTTGTCAAATTATTTTAGTGATAAGACTTTATGCCAATCCGAAAAATTAAATGACTTATTTTTTTGTAAGCGAGCTATAGTCATAAGAACATGATCTTTGTAGTTTTCCCAATATATAAATAACAACAAGTTTAACATTGTCATTTAAAACTATTTTTGGGTATCTAGAAAGATAGTATAAGAACTGCCTGTAATAATCATTGCAATTGTTACTTTTTCGAAAATGTTCCTATGTCAATATATTGATATTTACTTGCATGTGAATTCAACATAGGATAATATATTAGCGTATTTTAATGTAAGAAAAAAAAATTAGAAATTTACAGAGTAAATGTTTATTAATTGAGCCTTTTGAGTTCTAATGATTGAGTCCTACCTAATTCACATCATATAAACTATGTGCTCCTCAAAGATCCCAAAAAAATTATTAGAAGGAATTATATTAATTTGTCGATAACAACAACGCAATAAATTAAAAAAATTATTCGAAATTATTGCACAAATCAGCACCGTTGTGTACATGCATTGGAATGAGCTGTAAATACACATAATTTGTGTTAGTTCAGATCTTAAAATACATAAAAGAAAAGGAATGTAGTACATTCATGTGGGTGGGGTTGCCTACGCTTTAACCAACAAATCATTCTCTAAGGAGAACCAATAATATACGTTATATACATACATACTATTTGCAAAGAACATCCACAATAAAGTTTTTATTTATTTAAAATTTATTGGTATTAATCTTATTAGCAAGAATCTCCTATACTATTTTTATTAACTCATTGAACTTTATATGAATATTCTCCTTGACCGCGTCTAAAGTGACCACGTGGTAAAATACAAACAAGTACCGAACTTAAATTCATGGATTAAAGTTCCGTTTTCGAGGAATGTTTCAGTTAGTAAAAATTCATAAACATTTTGGAAGCTTTTTGAGATGTTTTGGGAAATATTTGAAAAAATTGTGAACTAAAGAAATATGTTGAAGCAGAAACTACACCATATTTTCATTTCGCTTAACTCGAAAATATTGGTGAAATACAAACAATAGCATACCCCCTTATATTTTTAAAGCAATATTCATCTTATGTTGAGTAATAATTAGCAAAAAAAAAATCCGTGTTTAAATGCACAATCGAGTCCTAAGGGGGTCGTACGCCATTAACTTTAAATTAATTAGAGACTTTACATGCATGAATTAAAATTTCGTTTCGAGTGTGTGTTCAGCCATTTAAATATTGAAAACTTTTTGAAAACGTTACGGAAACACTAGGAAAAATTGTGAAAGAAGTTACTAAATTAAGAAAAATTACAAAGTTTAAGATAAATAAATAATTTCGGAATTACACCCTATTTTCGTTTCCGTTGATTTAAAAACGTAAACTTTTCGATATTTTCGACGGAATTTGATCCATGCTTGCATGTGAGATCTTTGCATTTCACTCACAAACATATAATATATTATACATACATATATAAATAAATATGACCATAATGTATTCTCTTCTAGCCAGAATTCATCGAATTTATATACAATCTGAAACAGAACCATATTCTTCTAATTCTTGACTTTTTCATGTTATATATAATCAAAAAATATTTGAAACATTGATCCACATTGCATGATGACATGATACCCACGATGCTGTTGTCTATTTGAACAATACCTTTTTCAAGCTGTTTTAGATTTTTCACTTTACACCTACCAAAAATAGATATAAATTATCTTATCCTTGATATATAAATGACAAATGAGCATTCATGGATGAAAGTGGAAGGTTGGTGATTGGTGAACATTTCCCATATATTATACAATTCTTGTATCGATTAATTGATTTTTCATAGTTTTTTTTATAAAATAGATTAATTAATACATTAAAAATATTTTAGAAACTAATGCATTTAATTTGGATCGAGTGATCTTATTATAGAAGGTGACTGTAGCAACATTCTTGGCGGCATTACGGCATCAAAATTAGTATGCAAGTACTACTTTTATCAAATCTCAACCGTTTGCTATACCACGTCATTCATATAACGGTTATTTTTTAAATAGACTTACTTTTGTTTTAGAACTTAGAGATAAGTCGAATAGAACTCTTGGCATTGTATTGACATAAGAATTTTGATTTATCTATCATTTTTTTCTAAAAAAAAAGAAAATCATACAAAAGTTCCAGATTCTAATTCAATCGAACCTATTCAAGTTAACTTCACATATGGAATTAAACTTATTAAATTGAGTTTCAAAATGCTAGTAAAAAATAATTTTAATTATTATCTGAAATTTATTTTTGATATATAAATTCTCAATTAATTAACTCAATTGAGAGCAAAAAAATTGTTAAGATAAAGAGCAGATGATATAATTTAATACAAATAGATTAAACACTTGGAACTTAGTTTATCCCTCCAATTAATTGTTAAAATTAAATGTTTGAATTATATAAAAGGACCATGACATATTAAAATATAGGAGCAGAAATTAATTTAAGTGATTTTAATTTTCAATAATGTAACTCATATAAATTGTCACGGATGACGTGAGGGTCTCCCCTAAAAGTTTGGCCATGGATTGATGTCGCCGACCAAGTTCCAATGAAATTTTATAAAATATTTTAGAAACTTCCTATAAATTTTGAATTTTTTAAGATATTTGTAATATGGGTATGAACGTATTGCATTGCCCGACAATGAACTTTCCAACATCATTATTTCAAAAAACAACATGGTATTATAATGTAGGTTGTGTTATGCCTAGAATAAATCCTGAATAATTCTCCACGAGGTATTTATTAGTTGAACTCAATGCAAATTCCTAGGAGGGAAAGTGAGCATCGTTGTGGGGAGAGAATTGTACTACGCTTATGTGCATATATCATATCGAAAATTATTATGGCATGATTCTTTGTAGATTATGAGATATTATTTAATTTTGATTATTATCCCGAAATTTTATTAATTTTTTGCGATTGTTTATTGCGTACCATGAACTAAAACTTGTATCGTTAGAAAGATCTCGTCGAGAGCTTTCCATCCATATAAAGAACACGAAATTTGGCATTGTAACGAAGGAATTATGGCGGTTTCTGTCCAAAAATGAACGGAGAAAGGAATGTGTCGAGGGGGGAGGGGGGTGAAATCATGGCATTAAATGTGTTCTTTCAGAAAGCATGATACCAAATGTATAAAGTAGGTGAGAGTTTGAAATGAAAAGTGCAATTCCATCATAATTGAGGTCTTTTTTTTTATTTTTAAGTAACGAGCATAGTTGAGTTGAACAATATTATTTCAAAATTTAGTTTGATTTTGTTTTATTTCAGAAAAGTTTGATTTTCTTATCAACAACGTCGTGCTCTTTTGTTTGCGGTTTAACTATAAAACGAATCGATTTAGGACAAATTTTAATCAAATAGAACACGAATCAGTCTCGAAAAGATTTGATATTTACATACATCTTGTAATTATATATTTTGCTTTTTCGAGTTGAATAATTTATTTTTATTTTTTTGAGAATACATTTATCATCAATCATTACATCAGAAATCATTTCAATAACTACCCAAATACTAAGAATGACAAATAGTAAATACCTACCAAATACTAGTATTAAACTAGAGAAATACCCACATTCGTGGAAGTTGAACTCATGTCCTCTTGGTCCTGGACTACAATTGAATAGTTAAGCTCCCAAATTTATCAAACTACACTCGTTCATGTATAATTGATGGAGAAAAACAACTTTGAACTCGGAAACGACCAGAAAATTAAACAATAGCGGCGTGTTTGTGATCTCACATGAAGAGCCCCAACCTAAAGCTCAGGCCATCTCCAATGGTAGGGGCAGGGTCAGGGCTCCGGAGCCCTGGTGTTGCCCCTGCCCTGCCTGGTCATCTCCAATGGCAGAGCTCTGAGCCCCAATTAATGACAAGTTTATTTCTTCCCCACTCTCACCATTATAATAATAATTTTATTTTTATTTTTATTTTTAATACTAATATTAATAATACTAATAACTATTTTAATAATATAATTAAATTAATAATAATATTTAAATATTAAAATTAAAGAGAGCAGATAAGAATAAAATTAAAATTGATTCAAGAGAGGAAATACAACAAAGAAGATTAAATAAACGGCACACACACGAATTACAATATTTTAATAATTTCCCCCCTGAAACCAATCGGTTCCTTCATTCGATGAACCTCCAAATAAGTCCCGAGGAAGACATTTTTGTTGTATTTGCTTTCTTTTATTCTTCAAATACGCCTTTGTATCTCGAATAAATGAAGAGCGGTCCATCGACATAATTCGTTCCTCCCTTTCACGCTCGTCTTGCGCCATTTTCATTGCGTCGTCTTCCCTTTGACGTTGAACCATCTCCTGATGCCTTCTCTCTCGTCCAACCTCTAAAATATTTAAATTCTAATTCTAATTAATTCTAATTCTAATTACAATTCTAACTAATTTATTATAATTAAAATTTTTAATTATAATTATAATTAATTATTAATGATTTGTCCATAAAATAAATTTGAACTTTTATTATATTAAATATTTCAATTAAAAATTGATGGCTATATATATTTATTAAATACTAGCAAATTTTATTAAATAATTCAATTCTACAAATTTAATCTAATTTAATTTATGAGGAAATTTCAATTTTATTATATATTTTCTTAAACAATTAATAATAAACCTTTAAAAACATTAAATAAAATAAAAGAAACAAAGAAATAAAAAAAAAAAACTGTGTCCAATCAGGTGGCGCCAAGTGGTGCCACCTGACTTAAAGCTTCTTCATCCTCTTCAGAGGCCGCGAACAAGGATATCACCAGTCCTGCCTTTGACCCGTTCCCGCCCCGATGCCGATACCACCCAACAGCCCCAACCAATGGATATCGTTTCCCCGTCCACCCCGACGCCGACGCCGACGCCGACGACCCGGATCCCGACCCCGGCCTCGACCCCGGCCATCTTCATTGAAGATGGCCTCAGATCTAAACAATTGAACTAGACAACGATAAACGTTATAATATAGCAATAACCATAAAATGCATAATTATAGGCCAAATATTTTGTCGCAACGTGTAGCAAATTGAGAAAATTAATTAAGGGAATGTTTCCAACAATCACCGCAAGAGATCATGAAATTAGAGTTAATGAAAATTTACCCCTGTAATATTCATAATGTTCAATTTAACCCCATGTAAATTGAAAAGGAAAACTTTACTTCAATGTAATTTTATAAAAGTTTCACACCCCCTCCCTAACATTTTTATATGTGGTATTTTACCCCCTTATCTTATGATAAATGTGATATTTTACTCCGTTTTGTTATGATAAATGTGGCAATTTACCTCTCTATACTACAAAATACTTTTTATGCCGAATCTCAATTTTAGCAAGTGAGTTACACTCTCCGACTGAATATTGCTTCTTTAAAATTTTCACAGGGGGTAAAGTACTCTTTCTTTAAAATTTTTATGGGGATCGATATGCCTCAACAAGTTTTAACGATTGAACTTAAATCTAATTTGTTACTCGAAGTCGTTGATTCCCAATTTTCATCTCAAATCTTATACCAATGCTTCTTGAGTATCAAAGGAGTTTCTTTTTACAGTTCTTAACTAGGTGTTTCATTTAATTTCTAAAAGTGTCTTCTCTATGATAACTAAATAATATGTTTCAAATGTTTTATATTTAGTATAGTAAAAAGACTTTCGTTCTTTTGTATATTCTAATTAGTTAAATATTAAAAATATTATAAGGACTTTTTACTCTCTGTTTTCAAAATAAGAACGATTATAACTCAAATAAAAATATTAAAATAAATATTAATTTATATTTTCATTTCAATTGAATAAAACATAGAAATTGTTTACTCCATGATCGATTAGATTTAGAGTCACCATCAAAATCCTGTTTTACAAAACTTAATACGTGGGGAAAACACCTGACATGTTTCCATAGCATGAAAATAAAGGGGACAAAATTAATAAATCAACATCTTTCACAGAATTACTACTATTGAAATATAGTACGGCCTATGATTTGACACAAACCCTTTTATCCTAACTCGGATTTGACAGAAATTCTGAAAGAATCAGTGTTAGAAAGAAAAAGGAAAAACCTTATTAAAAAAGGGAAAAACAAGAAATAAATCAAATAATGATTTTTACATGATAGGCAACAAATCTTGATAATTCAGCCACCAGCAATTGACACAAGGAGTTGTCTATTTCAAGTAATATGATCAAATCTATTTGATTTTGGTACTACTTTCACATATCACAATCTATTATGTATTTGAAAATATATATCTAAAAATTTGGCGATTTGGAAAAGTATAATACATCCGACAAAAAGCTATTATTGTTTAATACATTAATTATTGACATTAATTAACCTTCTACAATAAAGAACACTACAAAATTTAATATTTGGAATATGACATTAATTAACCTTCTACGAAATTGACACAAGGAGTTGTCGATTTCAAATATATTTAATTTTCATACTACTTTCACATATCACAATCTATTATGTATTTAAAAATATCTAAAAATTTGGCGATTTGTAAAATTATATGTCTGACAAAAAGCTATTACTCCCTCCATTCCAAAATAATTAATTGTCGCTTTAGGACTACAATACATCATTAATAACACATCTTCTAATTTTATTCTTATTTACTTCTTGTTTTTCTTCTCTCTCTTCTACTTTAACCACTTATTCTCTCTCTTCTAACCAAATAAATAGGGGTATTTTAGGTATGACTCTAATTTTTTCCTAAATTCAAGACTAATTATTAGCTTCCTTCATATCTGTGCAAATCTCTAAAGCGACAATTATTTTGGAATGGAGAGAGTACTGTATAATATATTAATTATTACATCATGACATTAATCAACCTTCTACAGTAAAAACACGACAAATATTTATAATTAGTATATGACACTTAGGCTTTTGGGTTCAAATCAATTATGAAATAATTACAAATTTTGAGGATAATGTGAGAAATGTTTTATGAATTTTGCTGATTAATTGAACCACATTTCTAGCTAGATAGCTCTGAGTTCTTAGTAATGTGATAAGGTTAGGTTAAAAAAAAAAAACATAGAGTAGATGCATTGAATATATACATGTGATGAGAAAATGCTGGCAATTTATCCAAGTTGACTTATTCCAAGATTGGATATAAGGTGGAGAGCCCCAAAAAATATTTGCCAATATCTACTTTGTTTGATCCACAAGCCTAGAAATAATGGAAAAAAAAAAAAAAAAACTCAGAAGTTGAATTAAACTGTAAGACATATCAAGTGTTGGATCATGAAGAAATGAAGATCATCAAAATTGCCCAAATAAGTATTAAAGTTAAATTGTAACTATTTAAATTCTCATGCATTAACTATAGACTTTTCCAAAAGTCAAACACATATTGACAAATGATGAAACAAGCTCAAACATAATATTTGATTATTTGACATTTTGCACTCTATAAATACCCTGCTCTTGTATTTTGTACTCTAGAATTAAAATTTTGACACGTCGCACCCTCAAATCAAATATTCTTTTGGCAAAACATTAGAAATTTTGCACCCTAAAATGATGCATTTTGCCAAAAAAAAAAATACAATTATGGATGCTAGTGTCCATATTTCAATTATAGGGTGCATTGTCTTGCGTATTTTTAGGGTGCAAAATATGAATTACTCCAAAATATTTTGTAATTTCTATTTATAGTGATTTGTTAGTAAGTCAAAAAAATAGATGATGGAAAAATTTATACTCGCATATTAATTATAACTGCTATCATATATTGTCTATTATTGTGATCATACAATCCCGAGACCATTATCTAGTTTTATTATAAAATCAAGCAAACAAATAGAGGGTTAATTTAAATTAAAAATACCCTGCATGATAATAACAAAGGAAAAGAAGATATATAATTTAGTAGAATATATATAAATAAAGGGTTAATTATGCGAAGTTACAAGCAAATATATATATAAATGAGGAAAAATTTGATATTTCCTTTCCTTTCTTTATTATTTTAATGGATGAATTTCCAGAAATTTGATTTAAATAAATCAGTGCATATGTGGACAGTCACCACCAAACAAGGTGGTGGGAGGTGGGGCTTTGATAGTTCCATTTCTCTGAAATGGGATTAATTAAGATGGGTACCCACTAACCACTTTGTCTTTAAGCAATGGGCCGGGCCTTTTCAGACTCTTCTACTTTTTGCTTTCTATTTGCTTACATAATAATATAAACCATATATGGTAGTAATATTACTACTTTTCAAAGCTTCAAAGGCAATAAACTTTTGATAGAGTGATTAATTTTGATATAATGGATTGATATTTGGGTCACTTTTGGTTGCATTATTGGTGTAAATTGTAAAATCATGTGGAGAAATTCATGTATAAAGATTTATAGATGTGAAATGTTTGGGCAAATTTTCATTTTTGGTGCTTAAGTGATTGAATTTAAAAATTGATTTTTTTATTGTGGTGCTTGTTCATTTACGTCTTTTTATTGTATTGTCAGTGTTAATTAATGTCATATTTGATTGAAACTTTTAATTTTTGACGGAAATATCATGTGTCGAGCACGTGGCACTTAAAACTTGAAAATTTTGGATAACGACTCCAATATTTGCACGTCCATGTGACGGATGGGTCTATAACTTAAAATTTGGAGGAAAAAAATAGTTAAAGTTCCCTAAAAAATGAAGATACCTATTTTTATATTTATAAGAAATATAAAATTTGATAGACTCACAATCACATTTGCTCCAAATTTATCAATTTCACTATCTGATAATACTAATTTAGCAATTCAAATTCTACCGTACAATTCAAATCTAATTTACAAGCCACCAAAATTTGCAAAACAATCCACAAAGATAAATCGAAGACACAAAAAAGATAAAAAAATAAAACCTTTACACAAACCAAAACTATGGCAATACTCATCAGTTCCATCACAATGACAATGTACAAAGTTAAAGCAAATGACAATTGGGAGACTAATGTCTTCTACTTTTAGGTATTAACCTTTTTTGTTTTTTAATTTTGAAGTGTGTCTCGTGCTCGACACGAGATTTTTCCGACAAAGGTAATTTTCGGTCAAATCAGGCATATTTGATACCGGTGACACAATAATTATGTCTTTTGCAAGGTACCACAACAAAAATTTGAAACTCAACCACATTAGACGACCAAAAAATTGATAAATTTCATTTTGCTAATAAATATGAAAATACATATCTTTATTTTTATAGGGAAGTTGAACTGTTTTTCTTACAAATCAAAAGTTATAGACTCATCACGTGTATTGGACGTGCAAATTTGGAGTAAGAATCCGAAATCTCAAATTTTAAGTGTCACGAGCACGGGACATGATATTATTGATAAAAATTAAGTTTTCGGACCAAATAAGATATAAATTAACGTCGATAACACAATAAAGAACATAAATAAGTGACCAATTTTAAAATGTACTCGATTTTAAAGAACAAAAAATGAAATCTTGCCGAAACGTCCGTGCACTCTATTATGCATGACTATTAAATTTAAAAATGAAGTGACCCCCCCTTTTTTTTTTTCAATATTATCAATCATGGTAAAATGAGTAGCATCATAGCAAATAGATTAGTTTTTAAATGTGTAATTTTAATGGGATAAATATATCATCACCCTTGATGTTTGAAAGTTCCAATTCATGTGCTAACTAGCTTCCAAATTTATTCATATGACAAGTGGCATACACCTTTTTGTGATTATTTAATAGTTGCACTAAAGTAACTAGTTTGCATCAACTATTGTTTGTTATAATGGAAGATAATAATTCTCTAAATATGAGGGACTCAAATTCTTAATATTGTCAGAGGAGATGTCCACTTAATGTGATCGATAGTGTCTCGAATTGAAATAAGTCAGGTCTAAAATTTAAATATCTTTGAGAAAAGAAAAACAAAACATGTGTTGACGCATGCATATGCCTAGTGATGAGTAATGTGGCCAAACTGAACCAGGCTACCTAAATTTTAAGTAGTGTTTGTACATTATTTTCATCCCATTTTCCCTATAAACCAAACAATGAAAAAGTTATATTTTTCTTTATTATTTTGTTGTATATCAACTACATTTTATTAATTTTCATACTAAACTTGAGAGTGCAAATTTGCAAAATTAGTAAACTACTCATGTGGCACATATACCACCACATTGGTATCCATGTCCTCATGTGTAAGTACTCAAGCCATATGAGAAACCTTGTACTTTTGAGCCCACATAAATGAAATAAGTAAACTGCAAAATTCAATTTAAGACATATGTCTTCTTACAAATTTTACTTCTTTTTAAAACATTAAATAATGAAAATTGAAGTTAAAATTAATGTAATTTATTGCTGTAGTAAAGTACTCCCTCCGTTTCATAATATTTGTCGCTTTGAAAAGTTTTTCTTGTGTCATATTATCTGTCACTTTAGATTTCCAATAAAGCATTAATTACTCTTTTTCCATTTTTGCCCTTTATGCTCATAACTTTTCTCAAACATTAGTGGAGGATAATTAATTAAAAGGGTATCTTAGTCTTTTTCATTTTTTTCCTCTTAGAATTCAGCTATATTCAATGATTTTCTTAATTTGTGTGCATACATGTGAAATGACAGATATTTTGAAACGGAAGGAATACACAAAAACTGTAAGACACCAAATTTAATAAAGAAAAAAGAGGGCAATAAATGAAAATGTACCATTTTTTACAATAGTAGGATACAACATAGTTGAGGTCCAAAAACATAAGGAGGTGCTTTTTGTATGAGTTCATGGGGATCCGAGTTCTGATTTAAAATCTCTGCTCTACTGTCAAATTTGGGTGGGATCACACCTTGTATTCCCCAAAGACAAGTACATAAAATTACCAGAAATGGACCACCTATTTATGAAATTTCTAAAATTAAATTATGATATGAATTTTTTTTTTCATAATTAAATTATATTAAGAGTTTAAGGACTAACGTGTGTCATATATTTATCACACAAATCTTTGAAGTTACAATGGTACTATAGGTAAAGTAACGATTCCTAACAAAATTTGAAGGGACTATAATGTTTTAGGTACTATAATTGTACGTATGATAATTAGAATAGATTTAATTTAGTAGACACTCCTATGATTCTCTTGGTTTAGGACATGGATGAAATAAAGTGGTGCGAGAGGAAGATTGTAAATCAGTCATTGAAGGCATTTGTGCGCCACATTCTTCAAAGAGTAACATAGGTCATATTCTGGATGATATCAAACGTATGGTCTCCAGTTTTATCTCGTTTAGTTGTTCTCACGTGTTGAGAAATAGTAACTCGGTAGCATATGATTTAGCTAAAGTTACTCTTAGTTTATACTCGCCTTTATTGGAGCTTCCCACGTTTATCTCTAATTTTATACTCGACGATATTGATCATGAATGAAAATCACTACTCAATTGGGTTTCCTCAAAAAAAAAAAAAAAAAAAAAAAAAACTCCAATAATTTTATATATTAGACAAGCCGTTTTGTAGGTATTATAAATGATTTACAATTCGAAGTGAAATAAAAGACTTAGGCCATTTAACCAATTATAGACGAATTACAATAATATATCTACTTTAAGACAAATATAATTTATATGCGTTTGTAAACCTACTTCATGCGGGACATTGTTTTGTCATAATACATGACATATTACGATACTTGTAAGAAATATTATAAGGGTTTATTTTTTTTATGTTTCGCAAGAGTTTAATCTCTTTCGAGGTACGTCAAACTCATTAAATGAGAACCTTTCCAACAGGGATTCGAACCTGAGTTCGCTACTTTATAGTGACTAATCTCTTCCACTAGGGGCTTATAATATCTACAAAACAAACCCTTAAAATGTATTGCAAAAATGTCCGATCAAGCAAATATTTAACTTATTATACCTAGAAACAATGCGGTCATTTTTTAGGTTTCAAAGCGCGTCAGACACATTAAGTGGGAACCTCTTCCAAGGAATTCGAACCTCAATTCGCTACATTGTAATGACCAGTCTGATCCACTAATGGCTTATAACATCTACAAAACAAACCCTTAAAACGAATGGTAAAAATGTCCGATCAAGCAAAAAATTAACTTATACCTAGAAACAATACGGTCATTTATTAAAAATAAATAAAAACATTATTTTTTAACCTATATATATAAATATATATATGAAAATGGTACAAGTATTCTTGTGGTGGTACACGTCTGATCCAAACTCATGATTGTGTGTGTGTGTGTTCCAGCTAGAAGAGATTGTCATAAGAGCTAAATTTGGACCACTCTAAGGTATTCAAAATTGGTTTGCAGAAGGGGTGGGTTGGTATAGCTAGGGTGGTCCTATAATTGGATCATAATCATATGTTAAAAATAAAAATTGATTTTCTGGGACTCATTGTCAGACCTCTCCACTGCCCCTGGTCATGCAGTACATTTAGCAAAAAAATAGTTCAATCTTTCTTTAATGTTCTACACATGGAACAATTTTTTTCCTTTTTCCGTTGAAAAAATCGAATTTTTTTCGTGTTTCAACCAACGGAAACAAAAATAAGACGTATTTGCATTGGGTATTTCTCTTTTTCTTAATTTAATAAAATTTTCATAATTTTTTCCTAATGTTTTTGAAAAGTTTCCGGTATTTTACCGAAATATATAAGGAAATAAAACTCTAATGGTTTCTGCATCCATATATTTTTTTTTATTCATTATGAAATAAATATCTTCAAAATATTAAATTTGGAATTTGGGCTGATGTATGGAAATAATTTGGATTTGGGTTTGATCTCACCAAACAATACTCAAAATGGACAGTATGAAGATTCAAGGCTGTCAACAGATCTGATATTCTGACCAGCCTAATCAGGATCCGGTATCATTTTATTAACCGTATTTGGATTTGGATCTTGTCGGGCCTGGATTTAAAATTAAGGCCGTTGGACTCCAGAATAGTGTCTTTTTTGATCCATTGAAATTTTCACGATAATAGTTTAACCCGCAATTTATATTCTTTGGTGCCGTTTGGTTCAGCATATTAGGCCCAATAAATTAGATAGTGAGACTTTATTTGGTATTTGGTTTTACCAATAGAAAATCTGGGCAGTCCAGATTTGCCCGAGTTTTGGTGGGCCAGCCCCAATAAATTGCTCTTATCTCCCTATTACAATTGGGCCTCAACCCCTACAATTACATTATGGTGGAATAAGGAAACCATGAAATTACACATTTGTCCTCCCTCTTCAGTAAAATATATATATATATATATATATATATATATATATATATATATATATATATATATATATATATATTTAACATTTTTCTTTCACATAAAATCTGAAAATAGACGCATAAAAATTCAGGCTGACACATTTGGTACCATATTTTAACAAATTCACTCACATTTGGTACATCGATTAAAAATCACCGTTAAGTGGGTAAACTTTTGTTAAGTCAATTTGGATTATTGCAAAATTGATGCCATTACTTATGTTGACTTACAATTATACTCTACAGATTTACTAATGATTTTAGTCCTGCCCAAATTTCAAAATTGGCTCGAATAAGACCATTTGCAGACCAATTTGGAGATTTTACTTATTATGTTTACATATTTATAATCTATTTAACTAATTTGATATTGTAAACAATTTATTATTAAATTTAAAAAACACACCCTTGCAGCTTCAGTTAAAACAATTTGTTCAATTAAAAAACCGATTTTGGGTTCAAATTATAATTATCACATTTTTTTATATTGACAATTGTTTCAAAGAAAATCGTTGATGATTTTCTTTATACAAGAATTTTATACTATATTAAGTTTTGGGTGTAAGTATAATAAACGTGTTGAGTATAAAAAAATTAGGGAAAGAAGAACATTCCATAAGTGCTAAAGGCATTTTTTGGAATAATTTATTATTATTCCAAAATCGATTTTTAATTGAACAAATTGTTTTAAATGAAATTGTAAGGGCACAAATTGATATGAACATATTGGAAGAAAAATATGGAGTGGTGTAGTAGAGCTCTCTCCCAAGGAATGAAAAATTGATATGATTTGGGACCGGACTTGTGAATAAAAGAAAGGTTACAAATGTCAAATGAGCATAATCATGTTTTTATCATGCAAACCAAACACTTAAATCCAAATAATAACTCAATTACAATTGGAGTGAAAATGTATAACCAAACACCACACGATATAGTTGCATTACATTATATTATTGTGGAATAGCTAATTCCACCTTATTTAATTAGGAGAACCAAACGGCACCTTTATGTTTTAAGTTGTGACAATTTTAGTCCTCTTGGATGCAATTTTAGTCCTAAATTCATCGAAATTAAAATTATTGTCTTTAAATTGCTATGCAAGCAAAAACAAATTAGGGGGTTTTGTACCTCTGGCTGCAGCGTGGTGTTAATCCATCACGTCACCTTGTCAAATTAGTCTAAATTGGTTGAAAGATAACTACTTATTCTCCTCCATTCTTTCCATACCTGCTAATTACTAGGGCAAAAATGTTATAATGTCTCAATTTATTTACTTATGTAACAATTTATAAACAATAATTTTGATTCCGATGAATTTACACTACTAAAAAAAGGTGAAATTTCGACGGATTTTACAAAAAATCGATTGAAATTTCAATATTTCGACCAATTTTCGACAGAAAAAATCGTCACAAAAAGGCTCGTCGAAATCAAAATTTCGACAGAAAAAATCTGTCGAAATTTCAAAATTTCGACAGAAAAATATCTGTTGAAAATGTGAAATTTCAACAGAAATTTTTCTGTCAAAATTTCAACAGATTTTTTCTGTCGAAATTTTGAAATATCGACATAATTATTTCTGTCGAAATTTGGAAACAATTTCTACAAAATCAATATTGGTCGAAATCTTTGATTTAATTTGTGTTTACACTAATTATCGATTTTCCACACAATCTAAATTGACGACAATTATATGTTCTAATTAAGCATTAATTATCCAATATTCACCGAAATAAAAAAATCCCCAAATATCAAATACATTCTAATTAAACATCAAACAACATTCAAATACCCAAAATATGATAAAATCCCTAAACATCAAACAAAAGTACCAAAATAAGTTTGTCAAAATACGATCATACACAACAAATGAACGAGCACTAATTTCTAGAACTACTAATCATCATTCCGTGTTTCGGGAACTTGAGTGTCATTGGGCCCTTAAATGTGGCCCTGTTGAGACGGTTGCTGAGCGGTACCGGGCACATTATAAAACATCGGGAAAGTATTTGGTTGGGACATATGCGGAAAGTGAGAATATAGCATACCTGATTGCATCATATTTGCCATGGGCCCCTGGGAAGGTTGAGACGCACTCGCCTGATGATCAAAAACTCCAGGGTTCGTGAAATTTGGTGTTGGATGTGAAGATGTGCCCGCCTATTTATGAATTGCCGCAGACAACATTTGGACGTACATCATCCTCTGCATTTCCATCTCGGCTCTATGTTGTGCCCTTAATGTCTCCACCGAATCCAAGACCGATGCCAACTTATTTTCCAAAGTTGAAAGTCGTTCAATGGTCTGTTGATTGGGTGGCGCAGCAGTATAAGTCCCTTGCGATATGCCAATTTCAATATATAAAAGTAAAATATAAAAGTCAATCAATTTTCATGCTCCATTCAAAATTTTAACATTTTAAAGTCAATCTATAATGGAAAAATATTTAATTATTGAAGTGTCGAAGCATGTCTTTTCAAAAAAGAATAAGTGATACTATAAATCGATACATATATTAGTTTTACCCATAAACTTGGTAACATGATAAATTTACTTGTAATTGATGACATAATAATTTGTTGTCGTTATGCAGTAATTGCCAGCAAGCAAGTTCCAGGTAGAGGAGCCAACCAATGAGAATACAATTATATTGGATACAATATATAATATTTGTAATATTTATTTAAGAAGTTAAAATTACTCTAAAAATAGTTTTGGACTCAATGTAATTAAATAACTCGATCCTTGCATAATTAATCTTGAGTTCTTGTGTAATAATCTCAACCTAAACTTTTAACCAAAATTGTAACATCCCAAAAATCTATAATTGTATTTACCATTGGTATCTTTGAAAATAAATTACTTAATTTAGAAGAAATAATATAATTTTGGGGTCAATTGATAAAACTTAAAACCTTGTGGGCTTAATTGAATTGAAGAGTTAAATCTAGGAGTTCAATTAACTTATAGAATAGAGCAAGGACTTCTATGCTAAACATTTTTCCTATAAATTGAATCAAACTCATTTCCTTCTCCACTTTACACTCACACGCATACAGAAACACACATACATATACATATGAACATTTATACATGTATACATATAATATATATCTCTTACGCAAAAATTAAGAACATGGTAATAATATGATTATCTCTTAGTAAACTTGAGCTAGCTAGCATTCAATAATTAACTTAGTGTAACAATCTAGGAAATATCTACAGCACATATCAAAGAAGAGAAAAAAACTTAATTAACCTAATTAAGTTAAAATCAAATATCAAAGAAGAGAAAACAACTTAATTAACTTAAAATCAAATATGCTTTAATATAACTGAAATTAGTCCTCATTCATACCTCCAAGGCAAGAAAATGCGTCGTCGGAGGCGGGACGACAGATCTGGATCTGGAGATCTGGAGCCGTAGCTGAAGTCGTAGCCGGAGACGAGCTAGGACGGAGGTTGAGCTGGAGATGACGACATCGGAGAGAGAGGTGCGGCGGAGAGAGAGAAAGATTTGAAGGGTGGGTAATGGAAGAAAGAAAGGAAAGAGCTGTATACGTATTTTTTGAATTTCAACAGAAAAATTTCAACGGAATATTTTCCGTTGAAATTTTGAAATATTTCGACAGATTTCAAAATTCGTCGAAATTTTTTGAATTTTCGACAGAAAATTTCTGTCGAAAAAGTGAAAAATTTCGACAGATTTACCTTCCGTCGAAATTTCTATTAATTTTTTATTTTTTATTTTTTATTTTTTTCCGGTCAAATAATTTCGACGGATTTTTTTTCTGTCGAAATTTTATACTCAATTTCAACTGATTTAAATCGGTTGAAAATAATCTGTCGAAATTTCACCTTTTTCTAGTAGTGTTAGAACTAAAATTTCGAATAAGAGGACTAATGTTGCGACATTTTAAAACATAAAAGATGTAAATTGCTTGTCGGAATTATAAATGTCCCTGCAAAAATTAAAGGACTATTTTTATCTTTTTGCTCGTCTGTTTAAAACAATATTCTCAATGGAACCTCAAACTTTCTTTTGCATTGAGCTTCAAAATAAAAAAAGAGTAAATCGCGCTCTCAGTCCTCCTTATGGGTTAACTTTTACACTTTCGTCCCTCTTAAATTTTTTGTAGCAGATTCGTCCCTCTTATCAATGTAGTGTAGCATATTCGTCCCTCTTATCAATATAGTGTAACATGTTCGTCCCTCTTAAATTTTTCATAGTGGATTCGTTCATTTTATCAATGTAATATAACACATTAATCCCCTTTAAATAAAAAATACTTCACTTAAATCCAAAATATATTCTAAAATTGATGAAAGTTGATGTATTTTAGATTTAAGAGGGATGAATGTGTTATACTACATTGATAAAATGGACGAATCTGCTACAAAAAATTTAAGAGGGACGAATGTGTTATAAGAGGGACGAATGTGTTATACTACATTTATAAGAGAGTCAAATTTGTCACTAAAAATTTAAGAGGAACGAAAGTGCAAAAATTTGCCCATGAGGAGGACCAAAAATGTTATTCACTCACAAAAAAAATCTTTCACTAACCAATTTAACCACATGCTTGAAGGTACTGAACAAATTTTGTTAAAAAACAGAGGTATGGATAATGTAAGATTCATATTCACTCCATATTTTGAAGTTCGGCAACTTTTTAATCAGAACAAAATTCTAATGAATCCAGATTCAAATTAGAATCCGCTCCATTGACAGCCATAGACTTCATTTAGAACCCAATACAAAGAAGCCCAACTTTGTTTACATTCTAAAAAAAATCAAGAAAGAAATTTTGAGGGGAGTTAAATTAATATGTTGATAAATGTTTGTACAAGAACCCCTCTTCATAATAAATGACCTTTGTGTAATTTAAATAAATAAATTTAGCTGGCTATGTGTCAAAAAAGAGTTTCAAATGCACAGCACAGCTAAAGCTAATAACTGAGTTACTAACAAGTTAGAACATAATTTGTTGTGGAGTCCCTCAAGGAATCAAACGAAGTGCTCGGTTGGGTATTCGTTTTCATATCCATTGTAATCGTAGTAAAGTCTCTCTCCCTTTTTAATGTCTCGGCTAGCGATCAGTAGAACTCTGCATTCACCATTGACATCAAATCTCACACATTTTACGTTTCGTTTCTTCTTCCCCTCTCTGCATCAAAATACAGTCACATTTCAGATTCTTGATCTTTTGAAAATTACACAAAGCAAAGAAGAAACGTAATAGTAAGTTAATAGTAATGTAAAATGGAAGATCTGACATACGGTGTGTGGTTATTGATGCCGTTGATAAAACGAGCAATGTTACTGCGTTTATCTGGACATATGACAAGATTTTTTGAAGGGTTAGTTGCTGTAAGAAGAGTCATCATACTATCTCCATCATAGTTTTCACGGTTTTTGAGAAAGTCAACATCTCCAACATATTCGGTGATTATTGTTAAATCCCGTATAGGTTTATCGGCTTCCACAGTGAATCTGATACAATCGAAAAAGGAAATTAATATAGGATCAATGGATTTTGATATAATATTTGGAAAGAATGACAATTGGGTAGTACATACCCTTCTCTTGGATCAAGAACTACCATAAGTGGTGGCCATTCTCCTCTTTCCATCATATTCTTGCACAGTTTTAAGGTTTCTGCATCATCTTTTGGCAAAACCTGTATAGTGAATCATTTGGTAAGAAAGATGGAAATTAAATTACAAAAATATTTTGGAATCAAGCAGCAACGTTAGTATGATATGATTTATTATGATAAAAACTGCCCGCCTATAGTTTAAGGATGGGATTCTTTCTCTAAATCCTTTTCAAATAAAATTAAGCCTCAAAATGCTTAAAACAAATTGAACTAATTAGGTGAATTTGACAACATCAAATTGGAGTTGACCTCTTCGACCATTGTGCTCCAGTAATGCTCGAGAATTGACCTACACTCACAAGCTCATATTAGACTTTCTAGGACGCTCCACATCCAGCTATTTTGAGATCGGTTGTTTAAATTACCCAATCTAAATTTAACATTGTAAGGCTGAGCTGGGAACAACTCAACGATCATAACATATGCTTGTGAGTGCAGGCCAATTTATTTTGAGTAAAATTGAGATAAAAAATTAAGGTAGAGGTCAACTTTACCTAGTCATATCAATAAAACTTATCTCAAATGACAACTAGGCCCAATGACTAATATCCTCAGCATTATATATTCAAGTCCAGATGAAGAATACCCTCATCACCATTGATATAAGCTAGTATACAACTATTAGCTTTAGGCTTTCTCTCCTTCATCTCAGTTATTATTCATAAAAGCTTTATGCTACAGCATAGATGCAAGAGGGTGGCAAGTAAACTGATTACATTCTTAGAACTTCCAAGCTTCTAACCTCGGATACTAGTGTTAGGTAAATTAAAAAAAAAAAAACACCCACAATCTTAATACAATATAGGCATATCTAGTATCTACCTAGTTGGACATTCATGTGAAAACATTAGTGGAAAACAAATGTTTGAAAATACCTGCATCCCATCTCTTTCAAGAACAGCACGATTTGCTGATCTTGGCGCCATTCGTGCAGCATAAGTCAGCTCGTTGCTGAACTCTGCCCCAGTTGCGGTTAATGCGGTAGCTAGAGAAGCCATTTGTTCCAATCTTCTATTAGGATCTTCACTTGGATTGAAGGGCAACAACTTCCTTCTCTTCTTTGACACCACTAAGCAAGTAGTTCGTTTTCGTCTCTTTCTACAATCTGAGAATGCAGGACAATTAGCAATTACACCATTAAGATCATAGCTGAATGTAATACTAGAATAATAGAAATTTACTTTAAATCAGCAGATGTTTTTTACCTGGACTTGGCTTTTCTGCTGATTGTGAACACCTTTGAATGCGGAAAAAATCAACGATTTTGGTTTGGACTAGAGGGAAATCTGCAAGTCAATCCATCAAAGTTAAAAGGTTTTAATTATTGAGAATCCTTGAGAATAAAACCAAATTGATAAAAACTTGTTGCAAAGAAAACCAATGTAGAGGAATACAGAAATAGAAATGTGAAATGCAAAACGACAATAAGATTAGATTCAATTAAAGATTATGTTTTGTGTAGCTCATATACTAGCTGTTTTAAGGTTTCAAAACCAAAGTGACCTCAAATACATGGCAGTGAAATAAATCACATTTCATTGATAGCTATAGTCCTTCTCATTCCTTTGGGCCTACCAGTTCAGAGAATAGAAAATTCATCCCATTCCTACAACAGGTCAATCTCAAATTGAAATTCTAGCAATCAAACTCAAACATTAATCTTTAATGACTCAAAATTGATTTCTCGCAGGAATCCGTATAAAATTAAGATATAATTAAAAAAATAACAAATTAACAATAAACCCTATCCACAATCAAATCATGATTCAATCAAACACAAATGCAGATCGATTAAACAAATTAACCCTAACAAATTTGTACCAAAAACTCGTCAACATACTCGTGAGGTTCTTCTGATTAGAACACGAGGGGCAGAACCACCGTCCTTTCGGCACTGCAACGAGAATCGGCCGAAGACAGAAGAGGTGAAATCCACGGTCACATTTATCGCACAACAGAAGCTCCGCCGGGCGATGACCCGACCCGCATTTCTCACAGCTCAAATCGCTGTAGTCGTCCTCCGATTCGGATTCCAGCTCTTCTAGCCGCATCGATTTGGACCTCTTTCTGGATCCGGATTTTGGTGAATCTGGATTCGGAGCTTGGGTTCTTTTTCTGAGCGAAACCATTTTTTTATGAGAGAGAAAATGAGTGAAGTGTGAAGAGAGAGAAAGAGAGAGAGAGATAAAGTAAAAGGACCCGGGAACTTTCGCGGGTTATTTCAGTGGTATTCGCGGCAAAGTTGAGACTATAGCGCCAAAGTCACGTGCCACGTAGGATAATGAGATCATAATATTAAATGTGAAAAAGTGGAGAGAGAATAATACTTTATTTAGGAAATGCCACATGACTCATGAGGTGAATTGTGACAATCCCCATTAAATTTTCAATTACTATTATTTGCCTTTTCTAATTTTGGGAAAATTTTAGAAAATATTAAGGGAGATATCCGTAATTACTACAGAATTTGGAGGGTTGTCAACGTAGTTATCGCCAAATGACTTGACGCGGCTTTATTTTAACTTATATGCCGACTGTCCATGTAAATGATAAGCTGACAACGAGATTGGAAAGTAATTATAAGACCAACAATTTGATCATTATGAGGGAGATGCATGTAGTTACTTCAGATTTTGAAGGGTGATCGACGTAGTTATCGCCAAATGACTTGACGAGGCTTTATTTTAACTTATATGTCAACCGTACATAAAAAGAATAAGCTTACAACTGGATTCAAAAGTAGTTATAAGACCAATAATTTAATCATTACGAGTCATGAGGTGAATTGTGACAATCCCCATTAAATTTTCCTAGTATTTGCCTTCTCTAAATTTGGGAAAATTTTAGAAAATATTAAGGGAGATGTATGTAATTACTTCAGAATTTGGAGGGTGGTCAACGTAGTTATCGCTAAATGACTAGACGGAGATTTATTTTAACTTATATGTCGACCGTCCACGAAAGAAAAACGCTGACAACGAGATTGGAATGTAGTTATAAGACCAACAATTTGATCATTATTAGATGAATTGAATTTTGTTAAGATCACAACGGACATGAAACTAAGAACCGTACATGTGGGTTCAATGGATTTAAGTAATTCATGAACCATCATTTAGTAGGCTTAATGTCAACATGATGGAATAAATATATTTATTTTTTAGTAGCTACATTATGTCCGTAACAATTAAAATATATTCCAAAATATACACGGGAAAAGATTTTTGATATTTTGCATCCTGAAATTAAAGGATTTTGACATTTTGCACCATAATTTAAAAGTTTTAGCACTTAGCATCCTGTAAATACAATTTAGTTAGCACTTTGCACTCTAGTGTGTATAATGATTAAAAAAATCATTGATGGAAGGGTAGAATAGTCATTTTCGAATATTTTTGGCACTTTGCAACCTAAAAATATAGATTTTGACACTTTGCACCTTGAAATATAGAATATTTGCACTTTGCACCCAAAAATATATTTTTTTGGCATTTTCAACCTCGACTTAATATTTTTGACACATTTTTATTTTAACCAAATTACTAGCTCTTAGTGATTAGGTAAATTCTTTTTTATTTTTTGTAATTTAATAAACTTAACATGCTAATATTAAATAATTTTATATTTGTAGAGTATGCCGTGTAGCAAAATTTAGGATCGATTACATGTGAGTCTTATAGAAACAATATTATGCAAAATATTAACATGTTAGATTTGTAAATGTGTATTTTAGATATAATGTAAATAATCTAGAGGATACCTGAAAAGTAAATGAAGACAATGTAATTTTTTTAATCTAAATTTTAATAAGAGAAAATGTTAAAATAAGTTATTAAAAAGTAAAATAAATTAAGAATAACATGTTTATGATTGTTGTGCATAGAAATTACCATTGTATCTCTACATCGACAACTTCATGAATTGTTTTTTAGAGGCAAACACATTAGAGTGCAAAATGCCATACAAATTATATTTCTAGGGTACAGAGTGCCAAAAAATTTAAATCGGGGTGAAAAGCGCCAGTATTTTATAATTTGAGAGTGTAAAATGCCAATATAATCAAGTATTTTGTTGGATTGTAATGACCGTGAGTACCAAATCAGTCAAGTTAGATTCGGTCGACCTGATATAAAGGAATGAGTTAAGTTGATTCAATTAATCTGACCCAATCAACCTATATAACTCATAACAATTATGTTTCTTATTAAATTATAATTTTAAATTAAATTTCATGAAATAATATGTATTATACAAACGAAATCCATCATAGTTAAACACTGATTCGCAAAATTAAATGTACTAAAATAATTGTATAGAAAAATAACCATTTTATGCTTGAATTTATAACTTTATGTTAAGTCGTTCATATTTTCTTACATTTTTTTATTATATTGATTCAGTATGTTTTTTGCACAAATGCATCTTATCGCAAAAGCTACAAACATCGAATAAACATCTTCTGCATCTTTATTGTTATAACTTTATGTACTAAAAAATAAGACAAATTCATTACGCACAACTTCACCGAAAGAAACTAAAACATAACATATATACTCATGTGTAATACATTTCTATCAACTTAAAAAAAAAACTCAAATGTCTTAATTGCGTCAATTTATATGGATTGAATAATGTTATATAAAAAACTGAATTATATATAAATATAATTGAGATGGAAAAAACAATTTTAACTCATGAACACTATATAAAGATGGTATTTAGAAATAAATGTTATGAGTTGTAATTCAGCAGAACTAAGAATTATACACATAACAAAGACAATTATGTAACAAATTAAATAAAAATGTAAAACACAAAAGACAATAAAAACTAACCTGATTGGGAGTGAGAAGAAAAGTTTTAGTTATAAAATAGTAGCAAATCAATGGTGCTTTTATGTAAAATACATTTATATATATTTTTTATCTAATACCAAACAATTGTACTCTTAAAGTCTTAATTGGGGGATATAATTAGGATAAATTATTATGTGCATTTGATGAACGTACGATATGGTGCAATATGTATATGAGATTATATTTAGCTGTTATATTTGAGTTGGAGTTGACTCCAATATCTTATTTCTACCATGTGTAGTATGTAATTAAAAATTGAATTGAATAAATATCATATGTATATTTAATTATGCCATGTCATCCATGCAGTGAATGCACAAAATACTATATTATACATTTTTCTTAAAGTGGTATGTCGACCAATTATTCTGTCAATTTGGGACATTTTATTGTTTCTTATTGTATATATATGACATAATTGGATCAAAAAATTAAATAAAACTATCATAGTCATCATGGAGCGATTTTATAAAATGCCAAACAGTTATGTTTTGAATTAGTGGTTACATATAATTATGCATTTTTAGCGTAGTAAGATGACCGATTATATTAATGGGTCATTTATTTTTTATTTTTTATTGTATATACAATAACATTAATATTAATAAAGTATGAAATGAACTTATTCTAATAATCCAGCCATACAGGTCATTTTGTTTTACATAAGGCCAAACAATTGTGTTCTTAAAATGGCTACAATTATACATTTTTCAAAATGTGGTAACTTCATCAATCATCTTAATTCGGATATTTTCTTGTGACTTTTTTTTATTGCACAGCACAGCTGGAGCAAATGGCTTTGAATTATATCATTTTCTGAATTACGACCCTATTATCTAGCTTACTAATGTAAGAATGTTACTCTTATTAGTATTTATTTAATTAAAAAAGACATGTTTTCTTATTAATTAGCAAGCAACCAATAAAATTATTTCGAGATAACAATTTTTTTATTTATCATGAAATAGAATTTAGTCAAAATTAGCAGGTTGCGATGAATGACCGTTATGCCGTACTATATAGTAGAGTGGTGCTTGATCATATTAATTTGAGAAATTTTCTTATTCCTTTATTGCAGAGGATAATGGTGGGAAAACTTTGGGAAAAAGTGCATATTTAATATTATACAATAGGACACTTTGTAATTTTGGTACCACTGAATACGTAAATACATATTTAGTACCTTTACTTAAAGTTTGGTTGCAATGTTCATACCACCGTCAAATAACTGGACGAATATGGACGAAATTGGCCACGTACACCGCACATGACCGTTATCTCGTCTTTTGAAGGGAAAATAATCACATTTTCCTCACTTTTAGAGGAAACATTATCACATTATTTTATCTTTTTATCTTTTGGAGGAAAAATTATAATGTTTCCCTCACAATGTATATTATTACGTGATGATTTTCACTCCAAAGATAATCTAATAGTCACGGGCGGTGTGCGTGACCGAATTCATCCATTTGGTCCAATTATTGACGATGGTATGACAATTGCAACCAATATTTTAATTATGATAATAAATATGCATTTATGTATTCAGTGATAGCAATATTTCAAAGTGCTCTATTGTATGGTACCAAATTTACAATTTCCAAAAATTTTGTACAAAACTATTTGAGTAATTCAAACCCTACTACCTAGCTTACATATAATAAATATGTTGATGTCATTAGTATTTAAACAATCTAAAACGTAATATTGTTCCATTAATGAGCAAACAACCAATAACTTCATTTTAAAATAACTTCATTTTAAAATAACAAGAAGAAAATTCGAAGCTCCAAATCAATTTTAGTAGATTGTGGTCAAAGATTATCTTGGTACAATATATAATATAGATGTGATGACCGATCATATCAATTTGAGACATTTGCTTGTTTTTTTATTGCATAGTACAATATTGGTGACAAATGATTTCCAATGACATTGTTTTAGTAATTATGTTCTTATGATCTAGCTTACTTATAAATATGTTGTAAACATCGTCAAGTACAAAACAACAATAAACTCATGAAGTTCTAATGTGAAACCCCGAAGGATTTCGGTCTAATTTTGTATAATTATATGACTCTTATATAAATCGAAATATATCCTTCAAGTACAAACTTTTAAGTAAATTATTTAAATACATAATTTTATCCTCCTCATTATTAAAATATAATTTAGGAAAAATCTCTAAAAATTCTAAAGTCTTATTATCTATACTTTAATTGAGAATAAAAGTAATATATATATATATATATATATATATATTGTATAAAAAAATATATATATATACAATTGTGACTTCATAAAATAATAGGACTATTCTTGCTATTGGACTATTCTTGATATTTGTCAAATCTCTAATATTTGATAGTGAGTAAACTGATCGACAAAAAAAAAAAAAATTATGTGTCAATGGGAGAATGAATTACTTTCCACTTGGAGATCATGCAATTAAGGTAATCTGATGAATTGATAAAACCAATCTTCCATTATCTTATATATATACTAACTCTTGTGACTTGGAGAAACACACTACCTCACTAATCACTTTAATCTTGTGAAAGAAAGTTAATTGTGGTGCTGTAAATTCTCTTCGTGTGTGGCAAAATTGAGGTAAATAAAAATTGGGTCATTTATGTATCAAGTTGGATTAATACTCTTAAGTATATTTTCTTTTTAGGTTTATTGTGTTGATCAGTTGTGCTTCTATTTTACGGTGCCTAATTGAATTTAAGTGGGGTTAGTATAGTTGTTTATCTCGTTTTAAGGTGTAATTATTTTAATGTTCTTGTGGTAATTATATTTGATTTGTGCATAGGTGAATTTGTGCAAGTGTATTGTCTTTGTTTGCAGTAGGTTGTGATAAGAATAAATACTTGCCTTGTCAAGTTGCACTTCTCAATATAATGCCACAGAGTACTTGAAATTTAAAAGTGAAAACAAGATTTGTATATTTAATAGAAATTCTCTTTATATGCTCAATTTGTTAGCACTGCATTTTAATCCATTAATTTTAACACTAACTTGAGGTTAGTCAAATTATCAAAATTTTATGTGTTTGACACTTTTAAAGATAAATGTTTTTATATGAGAAATAAATTATAACTTGAGTGATTGTAAATGTTTGGGTTGGTAAGAACTTTATGGTTCAAGTTTCAAGTTATGGTGCGTAATTGTCTAAGTTTACATACGTGTATTTGAACAGGTTCTGGAGGTGTCCCTTATTCTGACTTTTCAAAACCTAATTAAGACAAAACAGGTGAGTGCTGGAACGTGAATTTTGTGGTCCGAGTCGGTTGTATTTATATATTGTATATTGCGAATTAAATTGGTTCACTAGAATAAATCTATAATCATAAGTATGTTGTGAGTTTGAATAAGAGATGAATTCATGCATTGAAGGTCGAAATGAATACATATTACCGCTTGGTTATAGATAGTATTATGTTTGTTTGTCATATCTGTTTTCTGTGGGCCCAATTAATTGGTTGACGGTAGATCAGCGACAATCTTGGTAGACGAGGTCTACGAGGTTGCCCTGATCTTACCTACAACCCGACTCACGAGCCAAGTATGGAGATATACTTGGTTCGTGAAGTCAAATTTCTGAGCAAAGACACTGTCAATGCATCTGTCTGCGTAAGGTCGCTCCTTACTGGTGTGTTTGATTTTTCTGCATGGAGGGTAAGAGGAGTCAGCATTCAGTAAATCGGGTACATGTAATTATTATAAATGATTATGTCGTTTACTCTTTTAATATTTAAATTCCATTGGTTATATTATATGTGTATAATTTAAATTTGCTTGCATCATTCGTTATATGTCTTAAGCACCCAGCCTCACTAAGTTGATCATCAACTTACGTGTTCTATGTTCAAAATTTTCAGTTACAGGTTTCACAGGAGTCGGTAGTCCGTGTCATGATTAGATCACCTCAAATTTTGCTCAAGCTATGATACCATTTGTAACGGCCCGAATCCGCAGGTTTAGATCCCGAAATGGGTCAATCCCGTGTTCGGGCACATGAACGGTACAACAAGGAATTTTATAACTAGAACCCAAAATATGAAATCAGATTTACAACATAGGCTGTGACAGGCAGTGACGATAAACGATAATTGAAAATAAATACATAAGTTATAGCATATATACAACAAAAGTTTCATGGTTTAGTTCAAAGTATCCTAGATATATACATATAATGTGATACCATTTGTAACGGCCCGAATCCTCGGGTTTGGATCCCGAAATGGGTCAATCCCGAGTTCGGGCGCATGAACGGTACAACAAGGAATTTTATAACTAGAACCGAAAATATGAAATCAGATTTACAACATAGGCTGTGACAGGCAGTGACGAGCAAACGATAATTGAAAATAAATACATAAGTTATAGCATATATACAACAAAAGTTTCATGGTTTAGTTCAAAGTATCCTAGATATATACATATAATAAAAGACTTCAATACAAATAGTATCCGAGATTGAGCAAAATTTGAGGTGATCTAATCATGACACGAACTACCGACTCCTGTGAAACATGTAACTGAAAATTTTGAACATAGAACACGTAAGTTGATGATCAACTTAGTGAGGCTGGGTGCTTAAGACATATAACGAATGATGCAAGCAAATTTAAATTGTACACATATAATATAACCAATGGAATTTAAATATTAAAAGAGTAAATGACATAATCATTTATAATAATTACATGTACCCGATTTACTGAATGCCGATTGCTCTTACCCTCCTTGCAAAAAAATCAAACACACCAGTAATGAGCGACCTTACACAGACAGATGCATTGACAGTGTCTTTGCTCAGAAATTTGACTTCACGAACCAAGTATATCTCCATACTTGGCTCGTGAGTCGGGTTGTAGGTAAGATTAGGACAACCTCGTAGACCTCGTCTACCAAGATTGTCGCTGATCTACCGTCAACCAATTAATTGGGCCCACAGAAAAACAGATATGACAAACAAACATAATACTATCTATAACCAAGCGATAATATGTATTCATTTCGACCTTCAATGCATGAATTCATCTCTTATTCAAACTCACAACATACTTATGATTATAGATTTATTCTAGTGAACCAATTTAATTCGCAATATGCAATATATAAATACAACCGACTCGGACCACAAAATTCACGTTCCAGCACTCACCTGTTTTGTCTTAATTAGGTTTCGAAAAGTCGGAATAAGGGGCACCTCCAGAACCTATTCAAATACACGTATGTAAACTTAGACAATTACGCACCATAACTTGAAACTTGAACCATAAAGTTCTTACCTACCCAAACATTTACAATCACTCAAGTTATAATTTATTTCTCATATAAAAATATTTATCTTTAAAAGTGTCAAACACATAAAATTTTGATAATTTGACTAACCTCAAGTTAGTGTTAAAATTAATGGATTAAAATGCAGTGCTAACAAATTGAGCATATAAAGAGAATTTCTATTAAATATACAAATCCTGTTTTCACTTTTAAATTTCAAGTACTCTGTGGCATTATATTGAGAAGTGCAACTTGACAAGGCAAGTATTTATTCTTATCACAACCTACTGCAAACAAAGACAATACACTTGCACAAATTCACCTATGCACAAATCTAATATAATTACCACAAGAACATTAAAATAATTACACCTTAAAACGAGATAAACAACTATACTAACCCCACTTAAATTCAATTAGGCACCGTAAAATAGAAGCACAACTGATCAACACAATAAACCTAAAAAGAAAATATACTTAAGAGTATTAATCCAACTTGATACATAAATGACTCAATTTTTATTTACCTCAATTCTGCCACACACGAAGAGAATTTACAGCACCACAATTAACTTTCTTTCACAAGATTAAAGTGATTAGTGAGGTAGTGTGTTTCTCCAAGTCACAAGAGTTAGTATATATATATTACTTTTATTCTCAATTAAAGTATAGATAATAAGACTTTAGAATTTTTAGAGATTTTTCCTATATTCTATTTTAATAATGAGGAGGATAAAATTATGTATTTAAATAATTTACTTAAAAGTTTGTACTTGAAGGATATATTTCGATCTATATAAGAGTCATATAATTACACAAAAAATCGTTCGATTACATGGAGTACCAAAGGATATTACATCAGACCGAGATCCGAGATTTATGTCGAGGTTGTGGAAGAAGATTCAGGAAGCTTTGGGGACTAAGCTACAGTTCAGTACAACAGCTCATTCCCAAACAGATGGACAATCAGAGCGAACTATTCATATTCTAGAAGATATGCTTCGGGCTTGTGCACTTGACTTCAAAGGAAGTTGGGATAAGAATTTGCCGCTAGTAGAGTTTGCATACAACAATAGTTTTCAGTCAACTATTCAAATGGCGCCCTTTGAGGCACTATACGGGCGAAAATGTAGATCTCCAATCCATTGGGATTTAGACGAGCAGAAATTACCAAACCCCGTAACTGTGAAAGAAGATCATGTAATCCCTGATATAGTTCAAGAAGCTATGGAGATCGTGCCAATAATTAAGAAAAGAATGTTGGCCGCCCAGAGTCGCCAGAAAAGCTACGCTGATCGACGAAGGAAGCCGTTAGAATTTGAAGTGGGAGACCAAGTGTTTCTTAAAGTATCTCCCAAGAAAGGACCTATTAAACATGGTAAAGGAGAAAAGCTTAAACCATGGTACATTGGGCCCTTCAATATTTTAGAGAGGATTGGAACTGTGGCCTACAAGTTGGACTTACCGGCAGACCTTGGTGGGATACATGATGTGTTCCATGTATCACTTTTGAAAAAGTACAATCCAGATCCATCTCATGTACTATACTATGAACCTTTAAAAATTCAAGAAAGTCTAACCTATGAAGAGAAGCCAGTTAGTATTCAAGATCGAAAATTCAAGGAGTTACGGAATCGAAGAATTCCTGTGGTAAAAGTTTTATGGCGTAGTCAAAGTATAGAGGAGGCCACATGGGAGCCAGAAGAAAATATGCATAAACGATATCCAGAACTGTTCGAAGTATCAGTTTGAATTTGGGGACCAAATTATTTTTAGAGGGGAAGAGTGTGAAACCCCGAAGGATTTCGGTCTAATTTTGTGTAATTATATGACTCTTATATAAATCGAAATACATCCTTCAAGTACAAACATTTAAGTAAATTATTTAAATACATAATTTTATCCTCCTCATTATTAAAATAGAATTTAGGAAAAATCTCTAAAAATTCTAAAGTCTTATTATCTATACTTTAATTGATAATAAAAGTAATATATATATATATATATATATATATATATATATATTGTATAAAAAAAATATATACAATTGTGACTTCATAAAATAATAGGACTATTCTTGCTATTTGTCAAATCTCTAATATTTGATAGTGAGTAAACTGATCGACAAAAAAAAAATAAATTATGTGTCAATGGGAGAATGAATTACTTTCCACCTGGAGATCATGCAATTAAGGTAATCTGATGAATTTATAAAACCAATCTTCCATTCTCTTATTTATATACTAACTCTTGTGACTTGGAGAAACACACTACCTCACTAATCACTTTAATCTTGTGAAAGAAAGTTAATTGTGTTGCTGTAAATTCTCTTCGTGTGTGGCAGAATTGAGGTAAATAAAAATTGGGTCATTTATGTATCAAGTTGGATTAATACTCTTAAGTATATTTTCTTTTTAGGTTTATTGTGTTGATCAGTTGTGCTTCTATTTTACGGTGCCTAATTGAATTTAAGTGGGGTTAGTATAGTTGTTTATCTCGTTTTAAGGTGTAATTATTTTAATGTTCTTGTTGTAATTATATTTGATTTGTGCATAGGTGAATTTGTGCAAGTGTATTGTCTTTGTTTGCAGTAGGTTGTGATAAGAATAAATACTTGCCTTGTCAAGTTGCACTTCTCAATATAATGCCACAGAGTACATGAAATTTAAAAGTGAAAACAGGATTTGTATATTTAATAGAAATTCTCTTTATATGCTCAATTTGTTAGCACTGCATTTTAATCCATTAATTTTAACAATAACTTGAGGTTAGTCAACTTATCAAAATTTTATATGTTTGACACTTTTAAAGATAAATATTTTTATATGAGAAATAAATTATAACTTGATTGATTGTAAATGTTTGGGTTGGTAAGAACTTTATGGTTCAAGTTTCAAGTTATGGTGCGTAATTGTCTAAGTTTACATACGTGTCTTTGAACAGGTTCTGGAGGTGCCCCTTATTCCAACTTTTCGAAACCTAATTAAGACAAAACAAGTGAGTGCTGTAACGTGAATTTTGTGGTCCGAGTCGGTTGTATTTATATATTGTATATTGCGAATTAAATTGGTTCACTAGAATAAATCTATAATCATAAGTATGTTGTGAGTTTGAATAAGAGATGAATTCATGCATTGAAGGTCAAAATGAATACATATTACCGCTTGGTTATAGATAGTATTATGTTTGTTTGTCATATATGTTTTTTTGTGGGCCCAATTAATTGGTTGACGGTAGATCAGTGACAATCTTGGTAGACGAGGTCTACGAGGTTGCCCTGATCTTACCTACAACCCGACTCACGAGCCAAGTATGGAGATATTCTTGCTTCGTGAAGTCAAATTTCTGAGCAAAGACACTGTCAATGCATCTGTCTGTGTAAGGTCGCTCCTTACTGGTGTGTTTGATTTTTCTGCATTGAGGGTAAGAGGAGTCGGCATTCAGTAAATCGGGTACATGTAATTTTTATAAATGATCATGTCGTTTACTCTTTTAATATTTAAATTCCATTGGCTATACTATATGTGTACAATTTAAATTTGCTTGCATCATTCGTTATATGTCTTAAGCACCCAGCCTCACTAAGTTGATCATCAACTTACGTGTTCTATGTTCAAAATTTTCAGTTACAGGTTTCACAGGAGTCGGTAGTCCGTGTCATGATTAGATCACCTCAAATTTTGCTCAATCTCGGATACTATTTGTATTGAAGTCTTTTATTATATGTATATATCTAGGATACTTTGAACTAAACCATGAAACTTTTGTTGTATATATGCTATAACTTATGTATTTATTTTCAATTATCGTTTGATCGTCACTGCCTGTCACAGCCTATGTTGTAAATCTGATTTCATATTTTGGGTTCTAGTTATAAACTTCCTTGTTGTACCGTTCATACCAGACTTCTCCAAGATTGCCTCACCACTGGCAAAGTTAACTCAGAAGAAGGTCCCATTCGAATGGAACGATAAGTGTGAGGCGAGCTTTCAAGAACTTAAAAGAAGATTAACAACCGCACCAGTGTTAGCCTTACCCGTTGGACTAGAGAATTTCAGTATACACAGATGCGTCAAACGAAGGTTTGGGTTGTGTTTTGATGCAAAACAGTAAGGTTATTGCACACGCCTCGAGAAAACTAAAGCCTTACGAAAGGAACTACCCGACACATGACTTGGAATTAGCCGCGGTAGTGTTCGCCTTGGGAAAGTGGAGACATTATTTGTATGGAGGTGCTTTTGTGGTATTCACAGACCATAAAAGTTTGAAGTACCCTCTACCACACATCGAGGAACTTTTTGATCAGTTGCAGGGGTCCCGAGTATTTTCCAAATTAGATTTAAGACAATGGTATTACCAACTGAGAATTAAGGAAGGAGATATTTCAAAGACAGCCTTTAACTCAAGGTACGGGCACTACGAATTTGTGGTAATGCCCTTTGGACTAACTAATGCCCCTGCAGTTTTTAAGGACCTATTAAATATGGTAAAGGAGGAAAGCTTAAGACTATAAGTATAGAGTTTGATGGTAATTTATCCCTGTGATATTTATAATGTTTAATTTATCTTCAATGATTTGAAAAAGAACACTTTACCTCCTGTAATCTTATAAAAGTTTCACAACGCCTCTCTAATTTTTTTATATATGGCACTTTACTCCATATGTTATGATAATGTGGCAATTTACCGCCCCGTGCTATTATAAATATGACAATTACCCCCCTGTGTTATAATAACACTTTTCATGCCAACTCTCAATTTCGACAAATGAGTTACACTCTCCTGCTGAAGGAGATAAATTGCTTCTTTAATTTTTTTACATGGGATAAAATCATGGATCAAAATTTTGTTTCGAGAGTGAGTTTCGGTCAGCTAAATATTGGAAACTTTTCGAGGCTTTTCGGAAATATTTCGAAAACATTAAGGAAAAATTGTAAAAAAAATTACTAAATTAAGAAAATAATATAGTCTCAAAGCAAGTAAATAGTTTCGGAATTACATCTTATTTTCATTTCGATTGATTCAAAATCAGAAACTTTTCAATATTTTCGACGAAAAATGTGGAAATTTTGATCCATGGGTAAAACATTCTTTTTCAAATCATAACGTGGTAAATTGAACATTATGCATATTACAGGCAGGGGCGGACCTATGTAGGGACCGCAGGGGGGTGGGGGGGCATGGTCCCCCCAGAAAAAGAAAACGTATGTATATATTTATGTACAAAATAAGTATATTTTTATAAATGTGATGCACTGGTGAGGCATGTAGGTGAATGTGGCTAAAGGTTTGTGTTCGAATTCCGCTAGCGCAACTAATTCTTTAACTTTTCATGAAGATTACATATGAAAAGTTTCCAATTCTTTTTTCTCTTGGAAGATACTTTTTATATTTTTTTATATCTTTTCATGGTAATTCATTTATTTATCTATTTTAGCTTAGTGGTATGATACTTTTTTTCATCTTTTAATAGTAATTCATTTTTATTTTGGCATTTTTGTCTAGTTGCATGATATTTTTAATTTGATCTTTTTATGAAAATTCAATTTACATAAATTTGTTTGTTGATATATTTCTTTTTTTTCCATTTCATTCTCAAGTTTATTTAACTCTTCCTTTTCATAGTGTTTGTTATTAGGCGTTTTTATGAACTTTGGGTTTATGCAAGCTTCAAATTTTTTAACCTACTGTAAATTTATATGATTTTGTGTTGAATTAAGAGATCAAAATTATAGTATATCGTAAAAGCATAAAACATAGTTTTACCTTTACATTACACATATTAGTGGAAAATTCGACTTTCAGGTATTCTGTTCCACTAAATTGCATCTTAAATATCTGTATTGGCTATCTAAGAATTCGTACTCTGAAAAAAAAAACCGTTGATATGTTTTTTCACCTTTTGTTGGATAAACTTATAGTATTACTTCATCTTATATTAGTTCTTTTTGTCATTTTATTAAAAACCCAATTTCTTTTTGAATTTTCTACCATAAACCTTAGAGAAAATTATAGTATTACTTTATTAAGTTAACTTATGTCATTTTTATCAAAAATCGAAAAAATCTACAATTTGTGACAAAAAAATCCTGCCTCCCCCAACGAATATCGTCTAGGTCCGCCCCTGATTATAGGTGGTAATGTTACACACATCCACACACTTTCACTTCACTTCTTCACTTTACCGCCATCTTCTTGAAGCTTCTCTTCATAACTTTAGCATGTACAAATCTAATATATGTAATATAGAATTCAAAAATTAATTCTAGTGTATTTAAGAAGTGAAATTGATGGTGGCCGGAAAACAAATCCATCCCCTGTTTATTGTAGCAGATTTTGAGCAGCTCGTTTGGGGTCTTCAAGGATGAATTTTTGTAAACCCAGCCACATATATGTACCCCTTTGAGTGTAGAACAAAACCACTTTGTCGGTCGTCGTCCACATCGTGCGTTAGTCCGGTGGTGGCGAGATTTTTGAATAGTACTGGCGAGTGGACCACACTTGTCGTACTATTTGGATCTTTTGACTCTATCTGGTTTATTTTGTACATCATAACATCAAACACTTTGATACTTAGATATTCGAATAATATGATTATTAGTTAATTAAAATTTGCAAAATGACTAGTCAATGTAAAGTAGCGGACTTAGGTTCGAATTTCTGTTGGGAGAGGTATCCACTTAATATGCCCAACCCACATCGAAAGGGATTAAACCCTTGGGAAACCAAAAAAAAGATATTAACTTTGATGCTACTTCTTGTTGTTAAACACCGTTAAAAAAACCTTTAACTTCCTAAAGTCTATAACTTGAAAATAGTTGAATCTTTTCTATTCAAAATATGGTATTATGATAACTTTACCTTGTGTATTATGTTGTTTACATTTGGACTAGAGGTGAAGTTTACTGTTCTTAATGTACCCATCTTGGCACAACGCTCCGAGATTAAGGACATAATTGTGATTCGTAGACCAATTTATTACAATAGCATATGTGTGCAAAAGTAAAATAAATCTCCATTGATAGTTGAGAGAGTTTTACAGTGTTTTTCAAGATATGAAAAAATGTACTTAAAGATAAATATAAGCCCTCTAACTGATTAATAGTGGAGTTGACTAATCTAACAAACATGCTAAAACAAGATATTAAATATAACATAAAATTAAAACTTAAATATTAAGTTGTATCTCTAATACCCCTTCAAGTTGGAACGTATATATTCTTGAGAAACAACATGGAAATGAAATTATTAAACAAAGGTGAGGCCAACGGTTTAGTGAAGATGTCTGAGATTTGATTTTCTGTAAGAATAGGCAGAAGGTGTATTGTGTTGTTTTGGACCAAGTCACAAATGAAGTGACAAATGATTTCAATATGTTTCGTTCGCTCATGAAAAACCGGATTCTTAGCAAGTTGTATAGCGGCAGTGTTGTCACAAAATAAGATTGTAGGCTTTGAAATAGCAATATTAAAATCTTGTAGAATCTGTCTTATCCATATGTTTTCACATGATGCCACTGCCAAGGCCCTATATTCTGCCTTTGCTGAAGAACGTGAGACTGTAGGTTGTTTCTTTGCCCTCCAAGAGACCAAGGAATCACCGAGAAAAATGCCATAACCTGTTACCGATCTTCCAGTGATCTTACAAGCACTCCAATCAGCATCTACAAATGTTTTGAGTTTTGTAGAGGATTTGGAAGAGTAGAATAACCCTTGACTTGGAGCATTCTTTAGGTATCTGAGTAAGTGATTAACAACCTGTAAATGTATTTCTTTAGGAGCAGTAACATATTGACTCAATTTATGAACATTATAAGATATATCAGGCCTAGTTTTAGTTAAATAAAATAATTTGCCTACTAATCGTCTGTATAAGGATATATCTTCAAGGAGTTTGTTATCTGTCATGTCAAGTTAAATTTTGGATCCATGGAATGTTTGTTTGGCTTGCAACCCAACAAGCCAGAGTCTTCATGAAGATTAAGGGTGTATTTTCTTTGTGATAATACTAACCCTTCCTCAAATCTTGCAATTTCTATCCCCAAAAAAATTTCAATACACCAAGATCCTTTAACTTAAACTTGTTGTGTAGAAAAGTCTTGAGAGCATTGATCTCATTGTTGTTAGGTCCAACAATGATAATGTCATCAACATAGACAAGTAAAGCTACAACGGAGTTTCCTGTCCCTTTTGTAAATAGTGAGTGATCTGATTTAGATTGTTTGAAACCATTGTTTATATAGCCTCAGTTAACTTGACATTCCATTGTCTAGAGGCATGCTTTAGGCCGTAAAGGGATTTTCGGAGTTTACATACAAGTTTGGGGCTGTTTTTTGTAACCTTGAGGAATGTCCATGTAAACTTCTTCATATAGGTCCCCCATTAAGGAATGCATTGTTAACATCATTTTGATGTAATTCCCATTTCATGCTTGAAGCCAAAGCCAAAAGTATTCTGACAGTTGCATATTTTGCCACAGGTGAAAATGTTTCAAGGAAATCTACCCCTTCTTGTTGTGTATAATCTTTTGCCACCAAACGTGCTTTGTATCTCTCCACAGTTCCATCTGTCCTGTTTTTTTATCTTGTACACCCACTTACTTCCTATAATGTGTTTTCCATCAGGAAGAGGTACAATGGACCAGGTTTCATTTGCTTCAAGTGCTTGGATATCTTCTTCCATTTTCGTTTGCCATTCAGGGATTTTTAGTAATTGGAGGTGGAGTTTCAGTGTTAGGCTGATTTTGTACAGGTGAAATATGTGTATTTTGATCAAAGAGTTCAATGATTGTATTGTCTGTGTTAGTGTCAAAATTTGGAATATTGAAATGATCATAATTGTTGTCAATTCTAGAAAGTGGTAAACTTGCAGTGCATAATGTTAGAAAATGGAAATATGTTCTCATGGAATTTAACATCTCTTGATATGAAAATTGTTTGTGACTGCAAATCATACAATTTATAACCTTTGATTCCTACTGGATAACCAAGAAAGACACACAATCTAGCTCGCTCTGGGATCAAACTTCTTCCGATGTTCATGTAAAATAAAAACAAAAACAAGACAACCAAATTTTCTCATTACACTATAATCCACTGATTGTTTGTAAAGAAGTTCACATGGAGTTTTGTTTTGCAATTTAGTTGATGGTGTCCTATTAGTTAGAAAAGTGGCAGTTAATACACAATCACTCCAAAATTCAAGAGGCACTTTCGACTAGGGCTGAGCACGGTTCGGTCAACCGACCGAACCGAACCGGAAAATCGGTTCGGTACTCGGTTCTCCTCTCAGAACCGAACCCTTATAGGTGTCGGTTTTCGGTAAAACCGGTCGGTTTCTCGAACCGAACCGGCTGTACCGATTACTTTTTTTTTAAATATGCTGAGCAGCCCAACTTGTACGATACGCACCTTTCTTATTCCCAAATTAAAATTCCCAATCCAATTTCTCCATCCTCCTTCTCTACGACTCCGCCAGCGTAGGATTACCGAACCCAAAGGTCCTAAATACTCTCCTCCACAGCAGCCCACTCCTCCACTCCTCCAGTCATCCTCCTCCGCAGCCTACAGCAGCCCCACCGGTGTTGATTACCGAACCACAACAGGTCAGCATCCCACTCCTCCTCCGCCACCTACAGCAGCCCGACCGGTGTTATTATCGACAGCAGCCCATGCGCCCACGCCTACAGGTCTGCTAATTTTCATAATTTTTTTTCCTTTTTAATGAATTTCCCCCGAATTTTTAGCAGTAAGCTTGAATGTCTTAAATAGGATGAATATTTAGCTTTAAGTGTAATTATGAAATTGTTTGTCATATATATGTTAAATCAATTATGACATGAATTGATTTCCATTGTAAAGCAAGTGAAACATTGTAAGTTAAGAAATAATAATAATTTTATCAAAAAAGAAAAAGAAATTAAGTATGCATATGGTGATATGTAATGTCTTTTGATTTTCAACGGTTGTTAAGGGAGTTATGTCTGTTAGCATATTCTAAGTGATGAAATGCAAATTAATAAGTATGCATAATTTCTTATTCTTATCTTTAAAGGTGGTTATATATCCTGTTAAGAAATTTTGCCTATGATATTGAATTTTGGATTGAAAAAGAACTGGCAGAATCCCTTGTGTTGCTGTATATATATTCTTAAGGAGAGGCGATGCAAAGCCCTTGTGTTGGCAGAATCTGAAATTCCCAGCCCTTGTGCTGAATATGAATCGTCATTTTTTATTTAATATGTATAATAAATTTGGATAAGTTACTCTTTGTGTATAATAATATATGAAAAATAATCAAAGATTGTTTGATGTTGATCCAGTGATCCATTTCTTTATATACAGTCCAAACGGATTAGCTGGTGTAGCTATAGGCCATGTTATATTAAGTTAATTACTTTGCCAAACTATTAAATTTACTAATTATTAATTAATTTTTTACTGATTTGACTATCGTTTGCATATATAGGATGTCTTCATCGGGTTCAGGACGTCCACCTCTTCATCCATCCTCTGAGGAACAACAAAATATTCGTACTAATATGGCTGCCACTCCAATTCCGAACCCGTCTCAAACTACAAGAAGTCCAACGCCAACCGCAACTCCGACTCCGACTCCAAATTCAGCTCCAGTTCAGCCTCCAGAAGTATCTGAATTCTGAAGAACAGCAACCTGCTAATAAGAAGAGAGCTAGGGCATGGCAACACTTCATTGAAATTATGAAGAATGGCAAAGTGAGGGCTCAAATATTGTGATAAGAGTTATGCTTGTGATCCCGGGAGAAATGGAGCATCGGGAATGAACAAACACATGCCGGTATGTAAGCTACACCCTGATAATATTGCTAGAAGTACAAATGATAGTCATATAATTTATAGTTTTTGTCGTAGTGTGACTGGGGCTGAGGGTGAAGAGGACTATAGAGATGTGTCATCTTTATGGAAATTTGATCAGGAAGCTGTTAGAAAAGCTGTTAATGTATTTCTTATTGTTGATGAACATTTGTTTAGAACTGTGGAAAAAAAATGTTTCAAATATATGATGTCAGTTGCATGTCTACAATTCATTATCCCTCATAGGACAACAATTGCTAGAGATTGTTTTAAGATATATCTTGAGGAAAAGTCTAAGTTGAAAGATTACTTTCGAAAAAATGTACAGACTTTCACTTACTACCGACACATGGACGGCCTCGAACCAAAAGCTTAACTACATGTGTTTGACTGCACATTTTATTGATGATCAATGGAAGCTACATAAAAAAATTATTAATTTCATTCCATGCTCTAGTCATAAAGGTGATGAAGTTGATCTGTTGATAGTCTATGTTTTGGTGATTGGGGTATTTCTCATGTATTCACAATTACGGTTGATAATGCTTCTGTAAATGATACTAGTGTGACATGTCTGAGAGAGAGGTTTGTTAGAAAAGGGACTGCACTTTTGGGGGGGGGGGGAGGAAATTCTTGCATATGAGATGTGTGGCTCACATAATTAATCTTGTTGTTAGAGATGGATTAAAAGATGTGAGTCAATCAATTGAACGGGTTCGTAATTTGGTGAGGTGTGTTAAGCAATCACCAGCTCGGTTGCTTAAATTTGAACGTTTTCAACTTGAAGAAACTATTGAAAGCAAGAAAACGTTGTCTTTGGATTGTCCAACGAGATGGAATTTTGTGTATTTGATGTTGGAGACGGCTTTGATTTTCCAACTTGTCTTTGAAAGGTATGAATTGTGTGATGCTGAACTTCGGGCTGAATTTCGTACGACTGGACCTTATGGAAGAATTGGTTTCCCCACAAGAGATGATTGGACCGTTGTTGAAAAAATGGTGAAAATACTACAACACTTTTATGATCTCATCCTCCGAGTATCAAGTTCTTTGTACGTGACATCGAACACTTTTCTTGATGAAATTGGTGATGTAGATGACTTGTTAAAAGAATGGATGGGGTCTTCCGATACTCACTTGAGAGAAATTGCAGAACGGATGAAATTGAAATTTGATAAATATTTCGGGGACAATGATAAGATGAACATGATATTGTGTGTTGCAGTTATGCTAGACCCACGTAACGAATTCAATTATGTGCATCATGTTATGAAAAACATGCACGGTACTACTGAAGGGTCAAGAATTGCAAATTTGGCAAATGATGCTATGACTGAGCTGTTTAACGAGTATAAGTCAAATATGTCCGATGCGGAAGTTTCCTCAAGTGCTAATGAAAATGCAACAATTATGATTACCGGAGCATTTGATACTAGTGTGGCTGAACGAGAAAGGCATAAAATGAGATCTGTAAGAAAGCAATATCAACAAATGTTGTGCGAGATCGGGATGAATGATCAAACTGAATTGGAAAGATATTTGAGCGAGCATATAGTGAAAGATTCTCTAGGATTTGATCTTATGGAGTGGTGGAAAATGCACACTCCAATGTATCCCGTGTTATCGTCATTGGCACGTCATGTATTTGCTATGCCCATATCTCAGTTGCTTCGGAGTCTACTTTTAGCACCGGAGATCGTGTCATTGATGATTATCGTGCTTCATTGGCACCAAAGACCGCTCAAGCTTTGATTTGTGGGCAAGATTGGATTCATCAAGCACCCATTCAATTTTTGGAGCCCGAAAGTGAAGCCGAACTCATTTCTAACATTTGTAACGGTAAATTAATTGTTGTGTTGTTATTACATTTATTTATTTAAATTGCTAATTATTTTAAAATTTTAAATATAGATTTGACTTCAACACAAACATTGGTTAGTGAAGAGCCGGTTAATTTTTGATCGTGAAGTTGCCAACGAGATCAAGAAGAGATTAAGGCCTAATGGTATACTTTTGTTTTACATTACATATTTACATTATTTTTGTTAGTTACACTTACAACTTACGATTATTAATGTTTGTTGGAATAAATCATTGTAGATTGGGGTAAAGTTGGGACATGGGAGTTGAAACTTGGCCACTTGGCAGTTGGGAATGAAGATTGAAGATAAATTGTTGTTTATGTTTAAACTTTAAAGAATTTGAATATTTGGTGATGTTAAAGTGTTATTACTTTGTGTGTATGTTTTGAGATTATTTGTTGATACTTGATGATGTTGTTATTTGGTGACTTTTGAAATTTTTGCGACTTTGATGTTAAAATATAGATTTAAAAAATTTGGATCGAACCGGACCGAATCAGACCGAATTGGACCGAACTGGATCGAACCGGACCGATCTGGACCGAACCATCAAAATTGCTAGGTGAAAAACCGGTGTAGCATAACATTCGGTAAAGTTTGGACCGAACCGGACCAAATATTTTGGTCCGGTAAACGGTCTTTGTTTTTTCAGGACCGAATGCTCAGCCCTACTTTCGACTGAAAATATAAAGCTCTTGCATCATTCAAACGTGTTTGGTGTTTCCTCTCAACTACAACATTCTGCTGAGGTGTTTAGAAAGTTCTCTTGCATTATCACTCCTAAACTGTTTAACTGTACAATTAAATTGAGTTTGAAACATAACAAGAAAACTAGGTATAATACTTTTAACATCAGACTTATATTTCATAAGAGCATCTCCAGCAGCAGGCATTAAAGCCAAATATAATGCCCCAACTGACAAAATATTGAAAAAACTTGCTCCAGCAAAGGCATCATCTATGTACCTATTTTTAAGTCCAGCCTATTTTGGCATCAAAAGTAATGCCTTTGCAAAGGCATTATTTCTTGGCTTAATTTCAGAGGCAACGGCTCCAAAGGGCAAAATTTGAAACTGCAACGGTAAAAAAAAATTCTCTATAAAATTGGCCACAAAGTATCAATTAAGCCACACAACTTCTAAAATCTAATACAAAATTAAAAATCAGAGAAAGGTAATTTAGTTCATACCTGTTCAATTTCTTCAATTTCAGTTTCCATTTCTTTCAATTTCAGTTTCAATTTCTTCAATTCAGTTTCAATTTCTTCAAGTTCAATTTCTTGCTTCAATATCTCTTCTATGGAGAGGGAGGAGTGGGTTTTAGGTAGCTGAAATTTTTAGATTTTCGTGAGGGAGGGAGGCCGCGCGGAAGGAAAGAAGCACGGTTGTTTATGAGATGAGGTAGGGGCGACAGTGAGGAAGGGAAGGAAGGAAGGAGGGGAAGAGAAAGAGAGTGAGATAGAGAGGGAGGCGGTGTAATTTGGCCGTGATATTGTGTGTGTTGTGTGTGTATATAGGATTAATGTATATTTAAGTATGTTTAGGTTATATCAAGTGTGGTTTGGGCTTATTTTAGCATTGGGCTTGATTTATTATTAATAAATGGTCTTGTGGATCATAATTTATTTAGCTAAACTTTTATTTTTTTCAGTTTAATTTATTATATTTATTGATCATGTTCATTTTTTTGGTAGATGGACTATAATATGTATGGCACGTTCACTGGTCTTCTTAATGGTGAACCACAATTCGATGAAAATCGGCACGTAGGCGAAAATTCTACGCAAAGCCAAGTTGTTGATGTTCCACGCAAAACAAAAAGGACGAAATTTTTTTCTCCCGCTGAGGATATTTATATCGCCCCGGCATGGCTTAATACAAGTAAAGATTCAATTCAAGGAAATGAACAAAGTGCTTCTAGATTTTGGAAGAGGATATACGATGAAGTTATTAAAAATGGTGGTGAAAAGGAACGAACCGAACAAAGCATAAAACATCGATGGGTTGAAATAAACAAGCAATATGCAAGATTTGCCGACATTGTCAAACAAATCGATAATAGACATCAATCCGGTCAAACAAGTCATGACAGGGTAAACATTTGTGCTTTCACTAGTTATTTAGTACTTGTATCATTTATTTATTTCGACATGTTTATTTTTACAGTTGAAAAAAGCAAGGGAATTATATGCTTCCCTCGAGAAAAAAAATTCCAACTAGAACATTGCTATGAAATTCTTGAAAAGGAAAGAAAATGGCAAGATTCAATCAAACCAAAGAAGCAAGCAGAGGGCTCTTTTGCCAATTATGATAGTGATCAAGTCTCATTGGATGATCTTAGTGAACCTTCCCCTAATCAAAACCGACCTTTGGGTAGAAAAGCGTCGAAAGAATAAAAGAAAAAACAAAAATCAAACTTTGAAGGTGGAAACTCGTCTACAAAATCAATTATGGATGAGCGTTGGGAAAGGGAGTGGAAAATGGATCAAGAAAGATTGGATCAACGCGAGAAAATATTAGCGTTGCATGCACAGACTAATGAGATGGAAATCATGAGCAAATATACTAGCGGGATGGATCCAGTTATGGCAAACTATTGGCAAGAAATGAAAAATGGGATTTTGAGAAAAAAGGTCACATTGACTAAGGTTGTGAGTTAGAGTTGTACTATTATTATTTAGCTATTATGCATTGTACTTTGAGTTTACTATAATTATTTATCTATTTAACAATGTAATTCATTCAACTTTACTAATGTAATTTCATTAGATTTTGCTATTTATGAGATCGATGAATCTAATTGATAAAGGAAATATAGTAATTCATTGAAATAGTGGAAATGTTACATAATATCTTATAAATTAGGAATGGGTTGGAAATTGACTACACCATACAAATTTGACTACAACTAAGAATTATTAGCTTCACCATACATATTCCAAACATGCTCAACAAGATCGCGTTTGAGTTGGGAATGAGTTGCACGATCTCGAATATTGTGATGAGTTTGAATAAACTCAACAAATTCATTTGTGTGCTCATGTGACGGGATAATGTTTTCAATTGATTGGAAAAAGTCATTAGTAGGACCTGGCCCGTTTTCATCTTCAATGATCATATTATACATTATAATGCATGCTTTCATTATATCAACTAAAGTTTCCTCATCCCAAAATCTAGCGGCCCCACGCACTATATTAAAACGAGCTTGAAGCACTCCAAATGCTCGTTCCACATCTTTTCTAGCAGCTTCTTGTGCCTGCGCAAAATGTTGTGCTTTTCTGCCTTGTGGTGCCGGTATTGTCGTCACGAAAGTAGCCCAAGATGGATAAAGGTCATCTGCTAGATAATAGCCCATAGAATAATTATTTCCATTGACTGTGAATTGACTGGAGGAGCACGACCGTTGGCTAATGCTGAGAATACAGGAGATCTTTCTAAAACATTTATATAATTAAGTGACCCTGGCATTCCAAAAAATGCATGCCATATCCAAAGATCTTGAGAAGCAACCCACTCTAATACGATCGTTGCTGCATCAGAATGGCCAGTGTACATACCTTGCCATGCCGTTGGACAATTTTTCCACTCCCAATGCATACAGTCGATGCTTCCAAGCATTCCTGGGAATCCACGTCGTTCGTTGACTTGGAGCAATCATGTCAAGTCATCTTGATTTGGTGCTCTTAAGTAAGTCTCACCAAAGACGCCAATAACTGCTTTGATGAAATGACGTAAGCTCTAAATTGCAGTGCTTTCAGCTATGCATAAGTTGTCATCTTGAGAGTCGGCTGAAGCCCCATAGGCAAGTTTTCTAAATGCTGCAATTACCTTTTGAAGAGATGATATACCGAGGACGCCTGCTGCATTTCTTTTTTGAACGAAGTAGGGATCATATGATTCAACCCCAGATATAATACGACAAAAAAGGGGCTTATTCATACGAAATCTTCTCCTAAAAAAACCAGCATGATAAATAGGATTATCACAAAAATAATTTCGATAAAACCTGGTGTAAGCTTCGGCTCTATCACGTTTGACGACGGCTCGGCCGATGGTCGAACTACGATGAGGTCTTTGTGATGCTTCTTCTTCAACTTCAGTTTCTCTTACGAGTATTTCAAACTCATCATCAGAATCTGAGTCGGTTATCTGACTCATTAACTCGTAAGGATTCCAAGGCATGGTGAAAATATAAATTAGTATTATGAGATAAAAAGTTGAGAAAGTTATGAAAATCTTATGCCACAAAGCTCCTTTATATAGTAGTGTGAAGATGAGGTCCAATGTACCATACGGGTAAAAATCCTCATCAGATATCTCAATGTCGAATCACAGACTGACGCGTGGATAGAAAATCTTATCGTTAAAAATTCTTTCAGATATCTCAATGTCGAATCACAAACTGACACGTGGATATCAAATCTTATCGATAAAAAATCTAATCAGATATCTCAATGTCGAATCACAAACTGACACGTGGATATCAAATCTTATCGATAAAAAATCTTATCAGATATCTCAATGTTGAACCACAAACTGACACGTGGATAGCAAATCTTATCAATAAAAATTCTCAACATTTTTTAACTTAATTATTTTAATTTATTTTTGAAGTTCAATTAAATTTTAATAAATTAAATGTAAATTAATTTAAAATGATGCTCCATTTTTAATGCCTATTGCTGGAGTAAAAACTTTTATGCATGTATCAAAACACTGTAGCAGGCATTAAAGAGTGATTTGATGCTGTTTTTTTATGCCGACTGCTGGAGATGCTCTAAGATATAGCAAAGTACTTGAAACCATTATAAGATGGTATAGCAAAAGGACACCATACATCACAATAGATTAAGTCAAAAATATGTAGGCAACCGTTTTTGCTTACCTAACGGACAGACAAGACAAGGTGAACTTGAGTGAAAACTAGATACATCAAAATTCAAAACCTCTTTTATTGGACTTAATCTCTTTATTGAGGGGTGTCCCAGTTTGATGTATCACAAATGAGCAGAGACTTTATTACATGAAGCATCACAAACATCAGTTGTATCTTGTACAGTTAGCACATATAATCCCTCTATTTTGTTACCATTGTGGCATTGCCAATCATTTTGAGGTTGGAATCCTGGATAGTGAAAGATGTGGAATCAAAAGAAACAACCAAATTATTAGCTTCAACCAAAGCACTGATAGGAGATTGAACTTAAATTGAGGGACATACAACACATTTTTAAGCACTAAACTGGAGTTAATTTTTACATCTCCAATTACTCTGAATTTTATATGTGCATCTATGTGCATCTCATAAACTAAACTGGAGTTATATGTGCATCTCCAACACATTTTTAAGCAGTAAACTGGAGTTCATTTTAACATATATGCAATGATAAATCCATGTTTCTTTCTCATAAACTCACAAGTGTTGCTCAAGTGCTTAAAAATGTGCATAAAAATTAACCTATAAAAATTAATTCATGTTGTTAGGTGAAAATATATGCATAAAAATGACATCTTGAATGAATATTAATTCATATTTTGTTAAGTTGATGGTAAAATGTAACTTTATTAATGTTACTTACGAAAAATAATAAACTAGTCATATAGCTAAAGCGCGTTAACAAGTTTATACCACATGTTTTCGGGCTGCCAATTCTAACACACAATATATAAAATCTAGAGCAATTTTGATACCATTTTGGCCCAATTATGAAAATTAAACTCACATGCGGTCCATGTGGAGATTTTTGACATTTGGGTAAACTTTGACCGGATGTGTTGCACATTTAACCCCTAACCTCAACTAATCTCAATTTTAATTTACAAAAAGAAAAATCTTTTTTTAAGTTTTTTCAGTTTTAAGGGATAAAATATTTTTAATTTAATACATTGATACTAGATAAGTAATATATATTTTATAAATTCATTAATGCATCGATTGAAAAGATTATGTAGATAACTTTTTAAACGGCTTAATCCCACTTTGTACTCTGGAAATGTATCAATTTCACACTTTGCTCCCTTGAAAAAAAATTAATTCAAGTTTACACCCTCAAAACATATATTGTCTTTTACTTTGCACCCTAGATAAATTTTAGGCCAAAATGCAAGGGTATTTTGTCACTACCTTCAAAAGTCAAGATATAGTCCCTCCAAAAAATTCAAATGTGTTATTTAGGAGTAATTAAGAGCAAAATTAACAAATTACTCATTCAAGTAACTCCCAAAAAAACATAAAAAAAAAAAAAATAAGAAGTCGCACGTAAACATAAATTTGAAAAGACCGATATCAATTATATTTGTGGCCATGCTGGAGTTTAGGGATTTATAGACCTTCATATATTATATTTTGTATGGAACACCGTTTTTCGATAATTTTTTAGCTAACTACAAGAAAAACCTAACTAAGTTATTTTTTTAGCTCACTAATAGAAAATCGTCAAATTTCGATGGATTTTCGGACAAATTTGTCTCTACCAAAATTGGGACCGAAAAATTTCGTTGGAAAATATCGTGTCGATTTTTTTTTTTTTGATTTTATTGAGTGACAAATATTTTTGACGGTCATTCCAACGAATTTATTGGTTCACTCCACCACTTTACTGTAAAATCAAGACTATAGACAATGAATTTTTTTTATTGATATTATATTTTCTTATTTCAAGTTATATAAATAGTTTTTTAATAATATTTCACAGTAGATCAAGTATTAAATAAGTAAAGTATTAATTTGTCTATCATTCAAATTGATTTTTTTTCAGAGTTATTTTAATGGGTAATTTATCAATTTTACTCTTAATTGCACATGAGCCTTACATTATTATATTTTGGAGGGAATATATGTTGATTTTTTAAGGGAGTGACCAATATACCCCAGTTTTTTAGCTTGAAATTCAACTAAGATGCAAAGTGAAAGATAATATATGTTTTGATGGTGTAAAGTGGGATTAATTTTTTTGAGGATGTAAACTGCCAAATTGATACATTTCCATGGTGCAAAGTGGGATTAAGTTAATCGAAAATATATAATGGGTATAACTATTTAAGCTCGAACACAATACTATTTTACTAAAAGGTATTTTTGAATTTTGTTAAATCATTACTACTTTATGATGGATAGTTTATGGAGAATTTATATTAGTCCAATTATTTTATACATGCTGAAACTTTATGAAAAATTACAAAATTTTGTTGGGTAATACGCAACTATCAGTTTTAAAATCTCATCAAAATGTCCAATTTCTTATCTTTGGGGTTAAACATGGAATAATTAATCTTACAATTCGGTCAAACTTATTACTTTTAAAATTCAGCAAACCCCCAAATTATCAAGCATATGAGCGGCACTTGAGATTAATTTTCCTAATTTGATTAAAAAAATCCAAAATTGCTTTCGATTTGTAAATTGTGGGGTAAAATTTCCGACCCAAAACATGTGGGATAAACTTGCTAGGGCTTAGTTATGTGACATGTTTTGTCTTTTCCCCATGTTACTTATAAACTATAACATAATGTATAACTTTTATTTATTTATGATTGCATCCAGATCTTTAATTGGATTGACATAGATAATTTGTTTGACGTATTAATTTCGAATTACGGATCTTTTGAATTAAATCATGTTAATCGAATCTGTAATCGAATATAAATCCTAATAAATTGAGTATATAAGATTCACTGAATTTCTAATCATATAAAAATTCTAATAAATCGAGTTAGATTCGGATTAAATTTGCTGACAAACCTAATCATGCACATAGTGTCATGTGAGAGATTTGATATATATTCAAGTACTTTACCAACAATGAAAGTAAGAATAATACAAACTATATAAATCTAAGATCATCTTGAACAATAGAGCAACCCCCAAATCAAAGAAAATATGCCAATCGTGATTGCATCTGCGATTTTTTTATTCTTTTAATGGATTTTATTGGATTTTGTTTTCTCATCTTCCACGATTTATTGCTTGTTTATTCTATTTATTTATGATAAGAATGTTAATAATACATCAACCATACTTTTTCCTTCTTGTATAAGTTGGCATGCATCGGGAGAATATAATTGATTTGACTTCGTCAATTATTAACAATATATATGATTATCAACTTGTGATCAATTACGAGCTAAAACGAATTGATCCATGTGTCATGGGGATGACTCTTACCACATTTAGGTACTTTACAACGTTACAAAGTCAAACGTCATACTTATTTTTTTTTTTTTTTTTGAAATATAAAAAAATTTGCTATGCTAGTTGTCTTGTTCTATTGTCATCTTAACAAACATATATGATAGGGACATATTTTTTTAATGGTAAAATTTCAAATTTTGTACCATACAATATACCACTTTACAATATTTATACTAATGGGTACATAGATACATATTTAGTACAACAATTTAAATGTTAATTGCAATGTTCATATAACAGTCAAATAATTTGACCGAAATAGATGAAATCAGCCACGTGCACTGCACATGATTGTTATCTCGTTTTTTGGAGTGAAAATCATCACATGATAAGGAGAAAACGTGAGGGACACGTTATGATTTTTCCTCCAAAAAATGAAATAATGTGATAATTTTCCCTCTAAAAGTGAGGAAAACATGATTATTTTCTCTCAAAAAATGAGATAACTGCCATGTGTCCAATTTCGTCCAATTATTTGACGGTAATATAAACATTGCAACCAAACTTTAAATTGTGGTACTAAATGTGCATTTACGTATCAAATGGTACCAAAATTGCAAAGTGCTCTATTTTATGGTACCAAATATACAATTTCCCTTTTTCTTAATTATCAAAAGGAAAAAATAGGGACATATTTTCTTGATTAAGGATACAATTAAAACTAAAATTGCATTTTGTATCTATATATATAAGGCATTTGATATTTTTTACAATGCCCGAGTAAGAAATTTCAAATTAGTGTTAAAACTTATGAAGAAATTGTAATTCTTCTTAATATACACAAAATTAAACAATTTTTTTTTGGATCTTAAACACATAATTATGTGGTTTTGTGAAGATTCAATTAAGTATGTAAAATTCTTTTTGAAAATAAATAAATTATGTAAAATTCTTGTACGCATGTTGTATTGTTTCCTGCATATATAAAACTCAAACAAGTTGTATTTTTCTAACTGAATTATCCCTCCTGGATTTATTGGTTTGTTCAGAGCATCAAAGTTGACCAAGCAAGTAGTAAAATAAGAAAGACAAAGTTAAATTAAATTAGAAAATAAAAAATACCCCTTTTTTATTTATAGTTAATTAAAAAAAAAAAAACCGTGTTGACGTTGTATTAATTAACTCACTGCACCCATTTTGAAAATTAAGAGTTGAATTTCAAAAATACTTCTCTTGTTTAAACTTATTTCTAGCTAGATAAATTTAAAAATGAGAAATTTGTTTTTTTGGTACAATATGATATGTCATCTTACAACTCTGGTACCATTGAACACGAAAATACATATTTAATTGCAAGGTAACCAATCATGTAGTAAAAAAAAACAAATTTCCCATTTCAAAATATTTGCAAGCATGTGGTATATGATTGCCTGCAGCTTACTTGCATATATAAAACTCAAGTTTGACCAAACAAAAATAAAATAAAAGAATAAAGGTTATTTACTCAACCTTTTTCTGTTAATGGAGTATTAAATTATCATAAAAAATGCTATACTATTAGAAGAATTTTGTGTATTTAATCATTTTATAAATGCCATACTTTTCGTGCATCTTTGAATATCAAATATAGGATGCCTTCTATATATATTTCTCTTCTACCTTTTTTCTTTGGAAACTATACAATCATTGGAATTTGCTTTTGTTAATTTTATTAAAATGCCTTTTGCAGTTAAAATACCAATTTTTGTGTCTTTAATCTTTTTGAACTTTCTACCTTCATCTCTTTGTGCATCTCAATTTCCTTGTTATTTCATTTTTGGAGACTCATTAGTTGATAATGGCAATAATAATCAACTTAATACAAATGCTAAAGTAAATTATAAACCTTATGGTGTTGATTTTCCTCAAGGGCCAACGGGAAGATTCACCAATGGTCGAAATATTGCCGATATTATTGGTAATTAATTTATACTTTAGTGCATTTTATTTAAATATTTTCTTGGACGTACTTATGTTGAAATTCATAATAAATCATGCTAAATTGAATTTGCAGGTGAACTTCTTGGATTTGATAGTTACATTCCACCATTTGCAACGGCACAAGGTACAGATATTAATATTATCAAAGGTTTAAATTATGGGTCTGGATCAGCAGGAATTCGTAGTGAAACTGGAGAGCAACTGGTAATTTTCCATATAAATTATATGACAAATATATGCAGCTACCTCAATCATTTTAATTTTATAAAATTGATGATGAATAAAGCCCGGAATTGAATATGATATGATAGTTTAGTACTTTATAAAATTGTACTTTTAATATAAATACTTTTTATACAAATATTTTTAAAATATTTCATATTTTGGGTCATGTAGCCTTATTTTCAATTCGGAGTCCTATGGGGCCAAAAATGACAAATAGAGGCCATTACATGGATCAGAAGTACAACTTAATGCGACCAAAAGTGCAAAATACGAAAAGTGCTTTAAAATGGGACCAAACTATGATTTGGTAAAGTATAGGGACAAAAAATGTTGGGATTCAATCCCATGGGACTAATAATGCAATTTTATAATGGAATTTATAATAAGTAGTCGTCTAGACCACTCGGAAAACCATCGATAAATTAGAACTAAACTCAGTGGTATAGCATGTTGTACAACGATGCAATAGCTCACGTGATATTCGTAATGTTCAATTTATCTTTTTATGATTTGAAAATAGCACTTTATCCTTTGTAATCTTATAAAAGTTTTATACCGTCTCCCTGATATTTTTATATGTGCTACTTTACCCCCCCTGTATTATGATAATTTGACAGTCTATCCCCCTATGTTATAATAATTGGCAATTGATCCCCTATGTTTCAAAAACAATTTTCATGCTCACTCTAAATTCGACAAGTGAGTTACACATTCTGGCTGAAGGAGGTAACTCAGCTCAATAGTTAGATGGGAAATATGTGAAAAGAAACGTTGTGAATCTTTTGTTCCAAGTAGATGTCCCAAATTGTGTCACACTCTTATATGACTGACAAATATCAAAATTAAACAGGATGTACCCCATGGGATTATTTTTTTATCTACATATAGAATATCTTTACCCCAATATTACAACAACAATATTGGTCTTTTATGTAACGGAAAATCCATGGAAATGAAATTAGCTTTTTTTTTTTTTTTTCTTAATTCCGTAGAGTCTTGGATATATAACTTTCAGGGGGTGAAGTGCACTTTTCTCGTAAATTTTAAAAAATTGGGTCAAATCCAAACATGACTAATATTTGTGTCTTTTGTGTTTGTTTCATGAATCTTGTAGGGTGATCGAATCAGCTTAGACAAACAGTTAATAAATCACAACCTTACAATATCCCACATCGGTCAATTACTTGGAAATGATACTTCAGCCAAAAACCACCTCAATAAATGTCTCTACTATTTCGTAATTGGCAGCAATGATTACATAAACAATTACTACCACCCTGAATATTACACAACAAGTGATACATACACGACAGAGGAATATGCTGCTGTCCTAATTCAACAGTATTCTCAGCAGCTAAAGGTAATTGGTACAATAAATTTATTTCAAATCGTGACAATTTCATTTTTTTGGTGTCTTCGAAATACACTTGTGTGTTTGTTTTCAATTTATAAATATGATTATGTCTTATATTTATCAACATATATATACTTTCTAATAAATTATTTCATTTCTGATCACAAAGAAATGACTTGCCAAAAATAATTAAATAAAATTATGATATTATTTCTTCAAAAATAGGCCCAGATTCGTCCAAAAAAAATAAATATATGTTCTTATGTTAAAATAATAAAATTTATATTTTTTTTTCTCTTCTTAAAATCACATATGATAGAATGAAAAAAAATTATTGTGCAAATATAAACATGTAGAAGTCATTTAATTTGATAAAAATGAATCAATCATTTGTAACGATTAATGCGTGTACATGGCTTTTACTACAAAGTCACATTGACAAAATTGCACTTTACAACCAAAAAAATTGGACCGCTCAACACTTTTGGTCATGTAACATGAAAAATTGCGCTTGTAATCTCAATTTTCAAAAATATTTTGTGCTTTTAGTCCCGCATATCACAAAATTACATTTTTGGTCAAATAAAGTAGCCTTTATTTTATACTTTTGACCCTGTCATTTTAAATTTTACACTTTTGATCTCAAATTAGGACCATATATAAGTGCAATTTTTTTAATCAAAAGTACAAATTTTGTAAAGGGTACCAATTGTCCAAGGTCAGTTCTTGGTGACTAAAGTAAAATTTGTCGGATCTCATTGCTACATTTGTACGAACACAAGGGGATATATGTAATAATTTGCAAATAACCCAAAGTTCTTTTTTTCAAATTTAAAATTGTAATTAATTAACAATTGCTTGAATGAAACAGACATTATATAATTATGGGGCAAGAAAAGTGGCCGTTTCTGGAGTTGGCCCAATTGGTTGCACTCCTGAAGAACTTGCCAGGGGTACAAATGGAACTTTATGTGTTGATTATATGAATAAAGCTGTTGATTTATTCAATGACAAGCTAAAGCTTCTTGTGAATGAGCTCAATAATAATCTAGATGGTGCCAAATTTATATATGTCAGTGCCATGAGCCCTGACCCAGCATTTCTTTTTAATATTGGTAAGTAAAATTATCTGCAATTTAAATTTTATATATATTGTGAATGTCATGGGCCCACATTTTTTTAGTCTTACATGGCTGAATCCTCAGTACATCTGGACCTGCAAAATGGTCCTAATTTTTTAAATTGTTTATTTCATCCAATTTTGAACTAAAAGTGTAGAGATAAATTATTTTATGGTACTAAAAGTACAAATATTAAAAAAAAAAAAAAAAGATGATAGGACCAAAGGACAAAAGTTTCTAAAAACTTGAGACCAAATTTATTTTATGGATTGCATGACCAAAATTGTTATAGATCCAATTCTTGTTAGTCCAAAAAGTTCAATTTTAAACATGTTAAAGTGGTTTGGGGACAAGCCGGGAAGCCCAACCTGATGGCGAAGTTGAGGTCCCAAGAATCTTTGATCTTGGGTTCGAATCCCACCAGAAGTATGGATCCTTTCAAATTTAATGTTAATTTTGTTTGTGGATATTCTTTGTTTTTGTTAGTTGTACATTCACTATACCTTACTCGTGATTAAATTGATTTTGTCAATATAATGATGTAATTACCGTTTCACTTAAAAAAAATAAAAAATGAATTGGATGAAAAGTGCAAATTTTGCTCAATTCACACTTCCTGAAATCCCCCCCTCTCCCTTTGTGGAGAAATTATTTAGTGCTAAGTACCGCTGCACGGATGATGTGGTGCAATAAATGGTTAGAATTATATGGAGTTACTTTTAAGATCTCAATCCCACCATGTATTGGTAAGGAAACAAACTTTAAATGAATCACAATAATTTATTGCACCACGTCATTCATGCGACGACTGTACCAAATAATCACTCGGCTCTTCGCTACTCTTTTAACGGAATTGTGCGTGTTATGGAGTGAATAGCAAATTAACTCCCTATGTTATTTTAAATAGGCAATTTAACTCCCTGTGATAAATAAAAGGGCAAAATACCTCCCTGTGATATTCTAAATAAGCAATTTAACTCCCCGTGATAAGAAAAATGGCAAAATACCTCTCTGTGTTTTTATAAAAAAAGCACATTGCCTCCCTCTAAATTTCTCATTAATTCATATCACATGGAGTTAAATTGCTCATTATGTCATTTCATAGGGAGGTAAATTGCCTATTTTTATATCACAAGGAGTTAAATTGCTCATTATTTCATTTCACCGGGAGTTAAATTGCCTATTTTTATTTCACAGGGAGGTAAATTGCCCATTAGACATATCACAGGAAGTTAACTTGCAAAAAACCCACGTGTTATGTGGTACTAAATTTGATGAGGTGGAAAGATGTAGGATTCAAAAGTAGCAAAACTGCACTTTTAGACCCACAAAATTAGACAATAATCAGTTCTAGTCATACATTTTGAAAAATTGCAATTCTGGGTACCCACACACTTTTTGGTTCCATATATATAGAAATTTTCTTTTGCATATTTGGTTTCATAGGACTATCTCTATTTTGTATGTTTAGTTATTATAATAAAATTATTCAAATAAGACATTATCGATGTCACATTTATATTATTATCTCTATTTTGTATGTTTGTCGTGTCGTTTCTTAATTCGATTTTTTGAATTAATTTCAGGTCTCAGAATTCTAAATAAACCATGCTGCAAAGTATCGAATATCGGACAATGTATTCCTGGAACAACTCCATGCCTACTTAGGGCATTGCATGCGTTCTATGATAATTTTCATCCTACAGAGATTGTCAACAGGGCTGTAGGAACTTCTGCATATTTTGAAATACGGAAATTGATTTGATGTATACAATTTTTTCAATTGTAAAGGTCTCCAATTGTAGTTGTAACTATCTATATTTCTTTTTAAATAATGTTTTTGCCCAAAAAAATAATGTGTGTAATTGCAAGGGCAGCAATATAAATTATTACGCTCACAAGCACTCGTGTAATGATCCTACTCAACTTTTGCACTTTGTATGAAATTATATGAATAATAATTGCAAAAGTTAAGTATATATTTTTATTGCTTTAAATGGACTCCAATCCACTTAATAAAATTAAAATTTATATGATGAGGGGCCATGTTTTAATTAACATATGTTTGTCTTTAACTAATAACTATTTTTTTGAATTAATATGTTAATAGTAGAGTAAAATCCTAATTTTTGGGATTGTGAGATACTTTTACCATATAAACAATCATACAAATTTCACAACTCTTTCCAAAATTGCTTATTGAAGATATATACAATGTATGAAGCATTTATATTTACACAAGTGAGTTATTCAATATTTGTTAGCTGTGATGTAATTATTATATATTTGTTAGCTATGATGTAATTATTATATTTACACAAGTGAGTTATTCGATATTTGTTAGCTTAAATTGTTTCTCGAGTAATCTATACTTGTGAAAATATTTTGCTTAAATTATATCCTACCTACACCACTGCTCACAAGTAAAATATTAATTTGTTATTTAATACATGTATATACACATGATTGGATATTGTAACTTGGGTGATCTTTAACAAACAAATAATCTGTAAAATTGTATGTTTTGCTCTACGATTAACAGTAGACTTTAAAAAGTGCATTTATTTTTCAAAGATAATTTGTGCATGTATTCTCACACTTTATAAAATTATACTCTAGTTTTATCACCAAATTTTAAATATTTATTATCTTTAATCTCATAACTTTACAAACTTATACTTATGATCTACGTTTTGAATATTTAGCATCTTTAATCTCATATATAGTCTAATTCACCACTTTTGGTCTTATTGAACACACGGACTTAGTTTTGTGAAAAACTAAAAGAAAAAACATTATTTTTGTGAAAGAAAAGAAAGTGACAACATATGATCTTTCCACTAATTGATCAAGTTAAGCGACTTATATATTTGTCACGGACAATGATGATAATAATGTACTAAGTATCAAGTTTTCATATTTAGTGTTAGTGACAACCATATTAACTTAAAATTAAATCAAGTTATTCGATATCCAACTCGAGGTCGGTCGATAAAAGTTTGTTTGAGCTTGGATCATCATACAAATCAAACAAGTTTGAACATCATTTCCATTTGATAACTTTTAAAGCTTGAATGGCTAGAATTGACAAATACTTGTAAAAATATCAAAATACTCGATACTCGGCTTAAGATCTTTCGATAAAAAACTCGTTTGAGCTCGTTTTGTTTAGCAATTAAACAAAGCTCAAACACAACTTTAAGCTTAATACAAAACTCTAATCAAGCTTGAACAATATATTATTTGATACTACTTCACTAGTTCACACCCTTGCAATTATATTATCACGAAAAGGCTTGATAATGTGACAGCAAAAACCCTTGTATTGACAATACCTTTTAAATGAAGTGATTATAGCGAGTGACTATATTAAACCTTTGAAAAACCAAAAAAAAAAAAAAAAGTGAGTGACTATATTATTGTCATAAAAATGTGTTTATAAGTGGCAACATCTCATCTTTCTCTTATTTGACATATATCCTACGTTGCACGGATACAAATACGACGATACAAACAAATACGATTTTAGATATGTGTGTGCATATCTTAAAAAATATATTGTTTTAAAAATGAATAATAAAAAGATTATGTTATACATACTTAATTCACTTTTTATTCCATTGTAAAATGAACAATGCTTTTCTCTCATTCAAGTGTTCAAGTAAAGTAGTATTAACACCAAAGTCTCTAGACTTTTGAAAAATTTCAAGTGTTTCATGAAGACCACTTTGATAATCTACATGATTTAGAAATTGTTGTTAAAATTACATACCCTTAAGTATCATGGGAGCTATGACCGATATGCCTTCTGGTGTATCCGATCGATACGGCATCTTTTTTTATCTTTCTCATTTTTGGATACGCCATAGTGACGTATCTATATGTATCCGATGAGTATCTTAGTATTCAAGTATCTGATACTGCACGGTATCATGGATCAAAATTTCCATCTTTTTCGTCGAAAATATTGAAAAGTTTCTGATTTTGAATCAATCGAAACGAAAATAAGATGTAATTCCAAAACTATTTATTTGCTTTAAGACTATATTATTTTCTTAATTTAGTAAATTTTTTTACAATTTTTCCTTAATGTTTCCGAAACATTTCCGAAAAGCCTCGAAAAGTTTCCAATATTTAGCTGACCGAAACTTACTCTCGAAACGAAATTTTGATCCATGCACGGTATACAATTTTGAAGTATCCGTTCAATGTTGTCTATTTGTCTCGCTTTTCATTTCCCCCAAAGAAGAAAATGCATACATATCAAGCCCTTTGGGCTTGTCTCACTTTTCAGAGAATAATAAGGTGTTCTCTCAAAAGTCCAACAAGAAATTTATTTTATTTTCATAAATAAATTTATTTTCTCTTAATTTTTCGAAATAATCGCATCTTAAAGTAAACATAAACAAACTCTATATTTATTTAACATAAAATAATCTATCTCTTACACTATTTATCTCACATAATTAACAAGATTTAACATGAACTAACATACCTCCTACAACTATTTCTCATATTTCCATAATCTTTTTAGAAAAATAACTACTAATTTCTAAAACTTATACCTACAATTTATTTCATCTAAAAATAATCCATACAAGCAGCATTGAAGATCGATAAATTTTTGAGAAGCTCAATTTATTTCTGAAACCACTTCCAGCAATGCGAGACGAACATACCCTTACTTTTCCCATATAGGACTTTTAGACCTGAATTTTTTTTTGCTTACAAGTAAACGATTAAGCATTAAAATACGAATAAAAGTCAGTAACAGAAGTATTTGGGGATCCCCAGTTACAAAAATCGCAAACAATATCCGGGGGGGAGGTAAGGCCTTTCCAATTACAAATTCCCCCGTGCTTAGCTAAATTAGGAGCCGCCTTATTTCCAAGTCTTTATATTTTGTTTACTCGTCGGTCGCCATCTTGGACATTTGGAAAACGAAGCACGTGCAGTAGAAACGTCCGCCTCGCATGCCCATTTCAAAGAGGGAATCAAATTAATCAAATAGCATCCAATTCGGCACAAGTTGCATCAAGAAACCGGAAGAAATTAACATGGGCAAAACGGATGGATCCATCACTGTTTCGAACCAAACAAGAGTTCAAAGTATAGCTATAACATTTTTGCTTTGAGCCGTAACCCAAGGTGGTTGGGCCAAGCGGTAGTGACTTGCGATCCCTAGAGACGAGACTCAAGTTAGAATCCAACTGGAGACACCACATTGGGGAGGACCTATACCCTTTGTACTCTTCGGTCCGAGCTATAAATACACAGTCTAATATATAAAAAAAATGTTAAGGAATTCCTAAGTGATGAGGGTAGCGATCCAATCCGTAAATTTCCAATTTTGGAACGGGTGAAGTCGGAATTTCCATTTGGAGCAAAAGAAGAGGCCTTCTGTATTATACACCGAAGAAACAAATGCTCGATTGACTCTTCCCCACGGTTACAAAATACAAAGTATGCCAGAGATTTCCGGAATATGGAAAAGTAGGGAGCATTTTTTACGGGTGGGAATCATATCACAAATGGAATTCCATAAATTACCATTGCACGAGGAGCCACTAAATCTAGCTTTCTGATCGGTTAAGTAAGCACTTTTAATCGAGAAATCAGCTTTCTTTGTGTGAATTCATAAAACTTTTTTTTTATTCCGCTTGAAGAGGTTGATTTTGAAAATTTCAATGATTGTGCTTTGGAAAAACATGGAATCGTGTACTCTTTTATGCTTGGGTAGTACAATAAGGTTGCAATTGGTAATATTTTCCTTAATGTTTAAATTTCATTAGATTGTAATTTAGATTTTATATTTCATTATTTGATAATTTTATGGCTTCTTACACATCGATTATGATTGACAATTTGTTAATTTCACATTTTAATTTTGGGTTTTCTTTTTCTTTTTCTCTTAGGTCTTGATTGAATTTATTTGCGATTTCTACTACTAACTATAATTTTGAGCGTTCTTTATTTTTTTTTTCCAGCAATCATTTACTAATAGAACATGTTTCCGAGATATCATTCATAGGAATAGAATTCAAAGCAAAACCAGAAAATAATTTTTTGCAAACATTAATATTAGAATTGTAAACTTGTAGCTATATGAAATTGTTTGATAATATTGATCTTGATTTGAATTGAGAAAACTGGTGTTGATAATTTGCGGAAGAAAGAAAAATCTGTATATTATTGAATACGAATGAATTGTGTAAAATACAATGAAGTCCTACTATTTATAACAAATTCCTAACCGACAAACAAAAGGAGAAGAAAAATAATAAAAACGCGTCTATAAACACGACTAGGGACCGTTCAATCATAACGGTAACATTGCAATTTGATAAATCTAATTACGTAATAGAATTGGGGAAAAACTCCTTGTTGCCTTCGCTTTCATCATTAATTAGCAACCTTCATAGCAAATGATGATTTGCAGGTAAAAACTTCGTTCTCCTCTTTAATTACTGAATTGATTTCTGTTAATTGAATGGTTGAAACCAATCTTCTAAGTAAATTGGGTGTTTATAATATGAGATTTCATGGAAAATAGGTGTACATAAGATACCCAATCTTAACTATTAAAAAGGTCAAACTTAAATCTGGACCACAAAAAATAGTCAAAATGTCCGATGATAGACAAGGCAATCGGACATCATCGGACATTTGAATAAAGTAGGCAATCTGTAAATTACATAAATAGCCTTCAAATAAATATACTTTTCTCTCTACGTCTGCAAATCTCCAATCCTCTTCACCTTCATAACTAACAAAAAATAATCGATTCTTTCTACAAATTTACAGAAAAAGGTGATCACTTATAATTTTAGATATTATTTATTCCTTAATAATTCTGTTATTCTCACTTTTTCTCTTTCACTTTCATATCAATTTTTCATTTATTCCCAACTGAAATTTTTATATTTATTTTGTGAAGATTTCAAGAACATAATTCTTCGGAATTCTTTCAAGTAAAAGGTCCTTGTCATTTAGAGTGTTCTTCATTTTTTGGTTCATTAATATGGATTATGTCCTTTATTATTTTACCTTAATTTTCTCTGTTTTATGAACTAGTTATTGCCCAAAAGTTTTATTGGTAATGGATTTTACTGATGATGGGAAGTTTGATTGTTTTTTTTGTTGATTTTATACTGATAATTAATCCATTTTTTGGGCTAAGTTCTTGGGTATTCTAATAATTTGAGTGCATATCTACATATTTTTATTGAAGTTTCAAGAAAATATTTTAGATTTACTTTCTACATAGGGGTTCGGTGGTGTAGGGGAAAAGATGGAGATGGGGTGGGGGTGGATGGAGATGGAGTAGGCCGGTGTTTTAATGGAGAATTCAGATGAGTTGGGGAATGAATAATTAATAATGAATAATATGTTATTCAAAAATAAATAGGGTATATATGTCTTTCTAAATATATGTCATTAAAAAAAAAAAAATGAGACACGTGTCAATTGGTGAAGAGCTATCTCATGCGCTCCCCATTTGATGAAATCTCATTTTAGACGATCCCAAGTAAATTAAGCATATTAGTTTCTAAGTAATTTTGTGTTTGACAAAATTTACAAAGTAAAACAACGGCATGTTTGGTACTATACAATAGGACACTTTGCAACCTTGATACCACTGGATACGTAAATGCACATTTAATACCACAATTTAAAAATTGGTTACTATGTTCATACCACCGTCAAATAATTGGACGAAAATGGATGGATTTGGACATGTGCACCACACGTGGGCCGTTATTTAGTATTTTGGAGGTAAAAGTATCACGTGAAACATTATCATTTTCCCTATAAAATAAAGTGAGGGAAACGTGATAGTTGTGATAATTTTCCCTCCATAAAACGAGATAACGGCCATGTGTAGTGCACACAGATAACATCGTCAATTTTCGTCCAATTATTTGACAGCAGTATGAAAATTGCAACTAATTTTTAAGTTATGATATTAAATGTGCATTTACGTATTTAGTAGTACCAACTACCAAGATTGCAAAGTACCTGATTATGTCGTACCACATATACAATTTTCCCTAAATTCTTTTAATTAGATATTTATGGCTCCGCTTGCATGATTTATCTGTATATTTTCTAATATGTTTCTGTTTCATATGCTGGATTTGTAAAATATTGAAGAAAATAATGTTGTATATAACCTGAAGGTGAAAGGAGAAAGTAAGGTGACGAGAGTACTTGTCAATAAAGTTTTCACTAAATTAGAGTGAATTAAGGCAATTTTTAAGTTGTAACTATATTTCTTTACTGCAGTGAATATTCTAAGTAACATTTAGTTGTAACTAATGAGTCTCACTAGTGACACGATTTTGCTCTATTGTGACAACATGTCCTTCTCATTTACAAGCTTTTTTCTTGTAGAAATGAAAATGAGATGATGGGACCAAAACTGCAAATATACATCGATAAATAGGACATATAAGTATAAATATACTTATATAGGACAATACTAAAAGTATGCTAGACATAATCTCGTTGAAGTAAAAGTGCAATATTTCCTTTCATAATCTAACAAACTAGCAAACTGGATCTATTCAAATGTGGGCTAGTGAGCACCTAAATAAATGTAAAATAAGTACTTCAATTTATCTTAGGTTAATTTCAACGGAGCTTCTAGGGTGCTGGAATGGTAACTTGCCTTCACATGCGGTATGACCCTTAAATTGTGTCACATGTCGCACATAACTAGTATATAACTAGGCGAGTTGACTCGGTCTACAAATAAACCATTTTAACCTTCTGCATTTAATTTTAAAGAATACTTAAAATAATCCTCAACTAACAAAATACCTTTATATCCTTTATATCAATAAACTTAAAAAATATACTAATTGATTTATTTTCATGATTAATATCGGCAATTATCATGTAATTAGGGTTTAAACAATTTTCTTCATCACACCTTCTTCTTCTTCATCACGCCTTCTTCTTCATCACATTTATATTACTCTTCATGATTCTCCTCTGAAAACACTTTTTATACCAAACTTTTATCAACTCGATACTTTTCATATAAAACTTTTTTAAAAAACACATTTAATACCACATTTTCAGAACTTTGGACAATTTTGCATTTTTCGTTAAAATTTGAACGGAATAACGCCCGTCAACTTCAAAAACATAGGGAACAAATAACGTGTTGAGCACGTGTGAATTTCGAGCAGGGGTTAAATTACAATTTGGGTAGAAAATTAAAAACAAAAATTGGTGTCCTCCAAAATCCCTCTGCCATTCAAAATTCAAACCGCACCAAATCAAAATTTTTTTTGTCACTTTTGACGCATAATAATTCAGTCAACATGAAACTATATCCATATTCAAAGATTCACAGAATTAAAACTCTCCCAAAATTATTTTGGGGGCAAAAATTCATTTTTGGCACCATAGAACTAGACGTTTTTCAATTTTGGTACCATGGTATCAATTTTGGTACCAATTCTGCTGCAACTTTCAATTTTGGCACTTCTGTCAGTTGACCGTTAAGTCAACTGACGGAAGTACCAAAATTGAAAAGGCCAGTCAAAATTGGTGTCAAAATTGACACCATGGTACCAAAATTGAAAAACGCTTAGTTCTATGGTACCAAAATTGAAAAACTCCTAGTTCTATGGTGCCAAAAATGATTTTTTTCCGAATTGTCAAAGCATCATTCATTAGGTTGAATTTATTAAAAAAAAAAACATTTATTCATAATACTTCTAATTTTAAATTAAGGACCATCTCTAGAGATACAACGAAAAAAGAAAACTAAGATCAACTCCAAAGGCTAAATGTAAATTTGAAATATAAATATATTATACATTCACATATAATAGTTTGCATACTTATTTAAAGTATTTTAAATTAACTATGAGTATATAAAATTAGTTTCTATATTATTTTATTCATATCTTTTTTATATAGCGCATCAATGCAGTCTATTGATATGTTCATTTATTATTTCGACCCGACTTTCAAATATAGTTTAAAAGGTGTTTATATAATTTCGACGATTTAAAAGGAATCAACAAAGAATCGCTTATACCTCTTCAAAATGAGAAGAAGTAATGCATCTAAGCAACGTCTCCATTATTGGAATAATAAGGAGGAAGAAGAGAAAGAAGAAAATGAGAAGGAGGCAACTTAGAATTGAAAGAATGATGCAACTAATAAGTGGAAGTTCAAATCAGAAGATAATCGTATATCCTTATTCAACCAAGTGATTTTCATCTTTGACCGAAGAGCAAACTGAAGACAATTGAAAGAATGATGCAACTGATAAGTGGAAGTTCAAATCAGAAGATAATCGTATATCCTTATTCAACCAAGTGATTTTTGTCTTTGAGCGAAGAGCAAACTGAAGACTTAGAAGACGTTCTTAATTGAATGTTTTGTCATCATAAAAAAGAGGGGAATTATTGGATGAAGTTGTGTTAATGAGTTAATAATGAGTGGTTTGATGATGTGTTTTGATGATAACATGTGGAAAAATATATATTATTATTACAGTTATTATTATTAATATTGTGTACCCAAATATTTCTTTAATATAGTTTTTTTATTATTTTATTGTTATTATTATTCTTATTATTATTATTAAAATGGGAGTGGGATAAATTGTGAATTTGAAGTAATTGGTGAGGGAAATTGGCAAAAAATCTTTTTTGGCACCATAGAATTATGTATTTTCAATTTTGGTACCATGGTTTCAATTTTGGTACCAATTCTGACCGGCGTTTTCAATTTTGGCAGTTCCGTCAGTTGACCGTTAAGTCAACTGACGGAAGTGCCAAAATTGAAAACGACAGTCAAAATTGGTACCAAAATTGATACCATGGTACCAAAATTGAAAAACATCTAGTTCTATGGTGCCAAAAATGAATTTTTGCCTAATTTTGGGGGGGTGGGGGGGTGGGGGGGTTCCGTAACAAAGTCGTTATTATTTTGATGTTTTGATAAAAATGACAAAAACTATTTAAGATAAAGTTACATTATGATTTCTCCAACAAAAGACTAAAAAATGTATTAGCAATTTTTTTATCCAACAAATAATGAAAAAATATATACTAACAAATTTTTTTAGGAGTTCGTTAAATAACTGATTCAAGATTATTGAAGAATTAAGAAAACATGAAAACATTTGAAACATAACTTCAGTTCCTTAGGCTACAAAAGGTACCAAAATTAATACTAGAACTTTTATCATTGAGCATAAACATTTCAGAAAGGAAGTTAATAGGTTAAATAAAAAAAAGGAGCAAAATATCATCATGGGTTTCGAACCAAGCCCTATAGAGTGAAATTCCAACACCCAACTACTCGACTACTAAGCTTTGTTCATCAACAAGTAAGATTGCTCATTAATTAACACAGAATTTTCTTGGGCGGGCAACACCCCCCCCCCCCCCCCCCCCCCCCCCCCACCACTAATCTACAAAGAGCCCCACCACTGCATATATGTTAGACTCTCGTAAAAGTAATGGGAGGAAAAATTCGAAAACCATCATAATTTTTGTAATATTTTAGTCAGTCATTAAAGAGAATGTCTAAACACACTTCCCCGGTTTTCTCATGAATATTTACATGGTAGATGGGGTCAATAAATTTAACAGTTACAGAATACTCTGGATAACAATCGGAAAATTGAATTGTAATATTTTAGTCAGTCATTAAAGAGATTGTCTAAACACACTTCCCCGGTTTTCTCATGTTAATGTTGGTGTGGTAGATAATGTTTATAAATTAGACTATTGGAGGACTCTTTGGGTAAGTATTTAAAAATTCAACTTGAATTTTCCAGATCCCACATTTTCTGGATTAGCAAAATAAAGACAGCATAATCAATTATATATATTTTTGAATTTTTTTTTTATCTAACAAATCTAATCATAGTTCTTTATCATGAAATTACAACACAAAGGAAATATTACATATTTAGTCAGTCATGATTTAAAAAGAAACTCCTCACGAATTTATATTAATCAACATCCCTAATTAATGGTTGAGATTAAACAAATTTAAAGACTAGTATTCTTTATCTTGAATAATCCTACGAAGTAGAATTTTGTTTACACATTCTACAAAGTTCTCTAACAATGTAGAATGTTTTTATTCTTCCAATGATAGTTCTAGAAATGTCTAAAATGCTCCACTAGGGTTTCCACACCAGTATAAAATCTTCTTAAATCTCCTAGGAAACCTCTAGGCCTTGGCTAAAACTTTGGCTTGGCCATAACTAGCCCTTTGTGCGGCTGCACCACAACCTTGTTGATGTGCTTGGCCAGTTGGACCATTGAGTGGGCTGACAAAAGGCTTAGTTGGCTTGATTGGTGGGGCCACCCGCTTGCTATTCGTGTCGTGTTGGGGCCGACCTGGCCATTCGTCCATATTGCTTGGTAATCTCAGCTACCTGGTTGGTTGGCTTGGTTATTCACTAGGCCACATCCCTGTTCCAAGGATTACAATCCCGCACATGCATAACCTCACTATGTCTTCCCGTGAACCCTTGCTTGGTTGGATAAGTCATGTTCGGGTCAACCCGAGACATGTCTCTTTCCGCCAGGTCTAGGTGTCTTAGTCATTTTACCCCTTTAAAATGTCAGGGCTTGACAATATGCTCTAGTTAACTATAAAAATGATTATAAAAGTAGGTGGCCATAGGAATGACAACAGAAAAACAGGAATCTGTTGGTATACCTCGGTTGTCAAAACAACGAGAGTATGGAATTTAAAATTTTTCCGAGACACCCAAGCAGTCCCAAGATATAATTTCCACCTTATGTATGTGAAAAGGTTGAATCAAACAACAACAATAAACATAAAGGGGGTGATATGCGATTTTTACCTCACCACAGACAAGGTGGTGGTAACCTCCGGCTTTGTTGTTGATTCACAAGTAGTGATCTAATTGTCTCACCTCCAGAGTGTATCCACACCAGCTGGATTGTAGTAACACCTTCAAGTCACAGGTTACGAACTAGATCTTGAAGGTTGTCAGTGGAGGAAGAAGCAGATCCAGATTCAGAACTGGATCCAAATATGGAAGACCAGAGAGAGAGGGGGCGGCGCAGGCAGGGGGCGGCTAGGGTTTATGCAAGAGTGTGTATGAGATTATGTTTGAGTCTCTCCTAGACTCCTTATATAGGCCCCCTTAGTAAACCTAGTCTTGCAAGACTTCTTCTGGGCTTTTAATTAAAATGCCCATGTCTTGCAACTTAATTTAATTAACCCATTAATTAAATTAGCCCAATTAATCTAATTAATTAATATCTCTCAATTAATTAACACTTTAATTAATATTGTGTTTAGTTGCTCCAGAATCAATAATCCAAGAATTACTAAGAAATGAATAGTTGAAATCATTAGTTGTGGAGCAAATACCTGTGGCACAAGATACATGTGCATAATCAATAGAGTTGTCATTGGTGGAATGCAAATTCAACTGTTGGGAGAAAAGAGTCATAAGTTGTTGACACTGTTCCTTGTTTAGACTATGTAAGATGGAGTAATAGAATGTTGTGAAGTATGGGAGTTAGAGGAAGGAATATTGTCATCAAAAACTTGGTTAACTGGATGAGGAGAAAGGTTCCTAGGTTTTGGTTTAGGCTTATAACCAGTGGGATATTCATTCAATTTGTAGCATTCATCTACAGTGTGTCCAGGGATATTACAATGTGTACAAATTGGTTTGTCTTTCTTTTTGTAAGTAGGATTGAAAGGAGTAGAATATTGGTTTATCTGTTGAAACTGATTATATGGTCTTTTATGAGATTGGGTAGTATTATGAGTAGGTGTATTTGAATATCTTGCAGAAAAGGTGTTGGTCCCAAGTGTTTAGAAGAGGTCTAGAGGGGGGAGGGGGGGTGAATAGACCCCTGAAAATTTTAACTTAAAATTTCTCCAACTTTTTCTATGAGCAGACTAAGCTGATCAAGATTAGTAAGTTGACTAAGCTGATCGAGCACAAAGCTTTGAACAGCAGAGTAGACCACTCTTCTGATATGACTTAGCTGATTTTGATAAAATCAGAGTTTTAAGCAGGTTACTTGCAGCGGATTTTATAAGTGTTTTTCACAAGTAAGCTTTCTTAACATAGAAAAGGTTTTGTCCCCAGTTTTTGCAAACTTCTTTTAAAATCTTTTCAACAGGTAATTTAAGTGTTTAATATGCTTTTTGAAAATATGCAAGGAAATAATGCAAGTATAACACCAGAATTTTTATAGTGGTTATATGGATAAAAATCCTTTAGTCCACTCTTACAAGTCACTAAGATCTTGGGTTATACTATAATCACACAGATTACAATATACTCTGCTTGTGCCAAACAACGAATGAACTGGCCACAAGTTCGCTACAGGAAATCACTTAGAAGTCCTATACTACAAAGCTTTATCACTCACACAGATGGATAACAGCTTTTCACAACACTTCTCTAACAAAATCACTCAGATTTATATGTGTATTCTTTTATCTCTCTTTTCTGCTTTCGTCAACAGATGACTAGGCTGATGAGTGTTCTGTTCTTGAGTTTGAGACTTAGAAGGATTTTGCTTCGAAATTTTCTCTCAGTTGTGTTGTCTCTCTTCTCCAACTCTTGAACTTGAACTATTTATACTTGAGGTTTGAAAATCTGCCCGTTGAGAGATCGACAGGTGTCCAAATCCTCGAGTACTGGTCCTTGTTTCAAAAACGGCTACCTGCGACTGAACACTGTGCACTATGATGTACTTTCTGTCACTCCGCATTAAATGCAGTCTGCTGATCCGAGGTTTCTCTTCAATCATTTGTCATAAATACCCTTCCTCTTCAGCATTTATTACTTCAAGTGCATTTATTACAGTTGTAATAACTTCTGATCACTTCCACTCTGCTGATCGAATCCACTCGTCTGATGAACACTCGGCTGATCCAAATCGAACTCATCTGATTTGAGTCTGCTGAAAATCCACCAGTCTGATTCCATTCTTCAGCAACGGATCACTAGTCTTCTAGACCATAACATTTGACCCTTCTGATTTGGCTTCTTCCTTGGTCAAAAATCTTCTTAGGGTATTGACTAAGTTCCATTACTTAGCTGATGATGATGTTTCGGAAATCATCAAAACCTCCTTTCACTTTTAAATCTCTATCTTCATCTTCATCCAACAAAAGGCAAGAGAAGTGGATAAATCAACAGATGATTTTGTACCAATCTGTCTCTGTCTTTCTTCTTGAGTGGCCAGAGAAAAAACTTTAGTGATAGGTGGCAAAGGGTCCATAAGTAGAATCTGGCTACGTAGCGGATCAAATGAATCATTAAGGCCCATTAGAAAAGCCATGACAAATTCTTCGTGATTGTGATCTTAAACAATTTTTGCACCTCCACAGGGACAAGATTTGAAAATAGGTTTGTAGTTGGCTAATTCATCCCATAATGCTTTTAACTTTGTGAAATAAATGTTGACTGATTGATTTTCTTGATGTAGATTAGCCAACTCTCTGTTTAATTGCAACTTTCTTGGCCCATTACTTTGTTGAAATCTTGTGCGCAACTCATCCCAGATTTCTTTTGCAGAATTGGTGTACATGATACTAGAATCGATATCTTGAGAGATTGAATTCAATATCCAAGAAACAACTACATCATTGTTTCGTGACCAGGCCGTTTATAAATCTAAATCCTAAAGACCAGGGTCTGTGATAGGCCCATTGACGAATCCTAACTTGTTCTTGACATTGAGAGCAAGAAGCATTGACCGTGACCAATAAGCGTAGTTATCACCCAAAAGAGGTTTCTGAATGAGGGTTAATCCAGGTCCATCAGATGGATGTAAGTAGAAGGGATTACAAGGATTAGGTGTTTTGAACCTGGTGTTGCCAACAGTAATGGAGGCGGTTGATGGCGGAGTAACAGACATGATAGAAATCAAGAAAGAAAACAGAGATTGTGTGCGAAAAAGGATTTGATGAAGGAATTTGCGCAAAAATAAACGAGAATTGGAACTCGTTAATGAAAGCGTAAGAAAGCATATACTGCTGATACCATGATAAAGTCAATGATCTGTAAATATTTTGATCATGAAGATCAAGTATGTGTGTGTCTGGTGCGTGAGGATAGAAGGCAGAGAAGAAGAAGAAAAACTGAATTTTTTTTTTTTAATTGTGACTTATTGTACAAAAAGGGAAATGAACTCAGGCCTGTTTATAAGAAAAGCTAATCAAAACTACTTAACAGGTATAACTAAATTGCTAAACCTGTATACAAGTTTTTATACATATAAAAACAGATAAATTAAAAATCCTAATTTAATAATACACATTCTTCATCCACGCCTAATTTAATCAGCCCTAATTCTGAATCTGAAAATGAAGCAATAGCTTATGCTAATTACAACAAATCTCCATCAATTTAAGCTGGAATCTCCAATAGTATATATATGAAATTTATTCTCAAATTAAATCATAACAGATGCAAATATATATCAATCTTTAATTTAAATTAATTAACTCAATTTTATATATAAAAAAAAGTAACTTTAATATTATGAGTAAAGTACATATTTCTCGTTTTGATATTTTCTTATAATTCAAAACTATTGTGAAGGAAAACATTCGAGACGAAGATCTAGTTGTATATCATGAAATCATGAATATTCATATATTCTGAACATATGAAGGAGCAAAACCCCGTGTCAATATTTATTAAGATTAAAGTCATTTTGAAAATGATTGAAACATACTTACATGTTTCAAAAATTCAAAGGTCGTATTTAAGAATCGAGAGATTTATAGATATCCAAACAACTTATTCAATAAATTTGAATTCGTATATTTTATCATGATTTTTCGGAGATTTATTAAATATTACTCTTCAGATCTGTTTAATTATTGGCAATTTATCCTTCAATCTTTATACATTTTCAAAATTTACCTTTTAATTTTTTTGAAAAATTGCAGCATACATATCTTGATGTAATATTTCGTGGCCAGTTACATCTCGTTGACAATATTCAACTAATGAAAATTGGCATGTAAACTGAACTTTTGAAAAGGTGAAGTATTAAGGGCAAAATGTTTAATAAGATGTTTTTTTCTCTATAAATAAATAGGATGGGTTAAGTGTATTAATACAGCTCAAATAATAGTTATAGAGTTAATGGCAATTTACCCATGTGATATTCATAATGTTCAATTTATCTTCTTATAAATTAAAAAAGAGCATTTTACCCTCTTGTATTATGATAAATGTGACTAATTACCTTCTTGTATTATGATAAATGTGACAATTTATCCCCTATGCTGCAAAACACTTTTAATTCCCACTCTCAATTTCGACAAGTAAGTTACACTCTCCGGATGAAGGGGGTAAGTTGCTTCTTTAAAATTTTCATAGGGGGGTTAAGTGTTTTTTTTCAAATCACAGGGTAAATTGAATATTAAGCATTTTACATGGGCTAAATTGACATTAACTCTATAGTTCTAATCTGAAGCACATAACAATGAAAGCAGAAAAGCAAACATTATGATCTACCAATTAGTCCATCTCAACCACTTCTGAGGGGAGGGTGTGGAGAAAATGGTGTCCAACACCATGGGGGAGGGTGTGGGTGGGGGATGAACTAAAGGGAGGTCCCCTCGGCTCATCTACCGCGAGGGGTTACACACTGGACGGGTGCGTGCAATATTTCTCGATTCAATAGTAGCTCAAAGAGGTAAATAGGGTCCCAAAAAATAACGAGAAATATGAAAAAAAAAAGGTTCGATTGTGCATATTCCTAATCCTAAATGGAATGGAACGACGTAGGGATCCATGTGTAAACATAGTATCTATTTAGATACGCTCGAATGACCCCTCGAGAATGTATAGAACCCTATTCCGACCTGGTCCGGTACGGAATGAACTTATAATCATGGAATCAAGTCGATCATCAGATTATAAGTTCATCTAGTGGCTGTGGCGGCCACTTGCCGCCCCTTTTCAATTTTTTTATTCTTTTTGTTAATTAAGAAAGTAAAAATGAGTTATTTTTTATTTTATTAAAGAAAACTTTAAAAAAAAGGAAAAGTTTATTTTTAAATTTTGTGTAAGATTTAATAACATTTTATTTTTAATTTTGAATAAGATTTGACATTGTATGGTTTAATAAAATGATTAGTTTTAATTTTAGAATTTAAAATTTGTAGTAAACATATGGAAAATTCAATTTTTAAATCTTGTAATCGTTGTTGTTTCTATTTTTGTAATTGTTGGTGTCCTTGACAAAATCTTAACTATTATTATTCTTAAGAATGCCTCAAATATTATTGTTACGGTTATTATTGTTATTATTATTATTATTATTATTATTATTATTATTAAGTGAGAGTAAGGGAGGGTATGAATTGAAAGTAATTGGTGGGGGGAGTGGTGGGGAGAAGGCTTGAATATTGATGGTGTTGAATCCGTTTTGAAGCTACGGCCTGAACTCGTCACCGAAAGACGAGGCGACACAATCTTCGAATTTTGAACTGATGAAGTCTCTCAATACCTCCGCAGTGTTCTCAAGTCCCTCAGATCTGTAGCCAAATCGGACGATACAACTAATATATTTTGCCAATCGTGATCTATTCCTCAAATCCAAGGTATTTTCCATGAAATCGAGTGTTATTTGTTAATTAACAGAGCATATTTTGTCTTTAAAAAAAACTCATATTTTGATTTAAAAGGAAACATGTTCGTCTCTCAATGTTGATAGTGAGATGATTTAGCTGGTGATTTTTTACTTACTGATTTTAGACTAGAAGTATCATGTGTATATAATGATTTGTGAATTGTGAGTGATTATTTGTTATTTAATACATATTCAGTCACAATTAATAATGCATAATATCATCATCACCTCATATTTGTTAGAGAAAGAAAGTGTGTGGAGAGTTTGTTGATTGTTGTCTATTAATGTAGATGATTTGTTGAAGAATAATCTGGGTTTATTTGGAGTTGCAGTTAGTTCTGTAGGTAAATCTGGTGGTTTGGTGTTACTTTGGATAAAGGATATTGATTTATCGATTCAGAGTTTGTCTAAAAACCATATTGATGTTTTTGTGTATGATAGTGATACTAAGGATGATTGGCGCTTGACAGGCTTCTACGGCGAACCTGATAGAGCTAACAGGCACATCTTTTGGAATGTTTTACGTAAACTATCCAACTTCTCTCAAAAGTAGTGGATATGTGTTGGGGACTTTAATGTGATACTTCACCACCCGAATATGGAGGTAGAATAAACCCAACTAGCCAGCTTGTGAACTTTCGCCTAGCTCTTGAAGATTCGGGATTATCAGATTTAGGTTTTGTTGGAGATATCTTCACTTGGACTAATCAATGGCCTCACCCTCTGACTATTCGGGAAAGACTTGATAGAGTGTGTGCCTCTTCTTCATGGATTAAAAAAATTCCGTATGCTCGAGTGATCCACATGAACACCACGAATTCGGATCACAATCCTATTTGTATTGAAATTCGCTCTACACCTCTCTTGCCGGGACAAAAAGCTAAAAAGCAATTTAGATTTGAGGCCATGTGGCTTAAATCTGAGGACTGTGCGAGAATAATTGAAGATAGTTGGAGCTTTGAAGGGAACTCGGATACAACTTGGGAAAAATTGAATCACTATTCTAAAGAGCTGGAAAGTTGGAGTAGAAGCGAATTTGGGAGCATTAATAAATCTATTAAAAATCTTTGGTATATGATTGCTTCTATCTGAAATGGCCTGATCACGGACGATACAAAAAGGCGTGAGAGGCAGCTCCCTTTGGAGCTTGAAAATCTTCTAGACAAGGAAGACTTGATGTGGCGTCAAAGGTCCAAATCCCATTGGCTTAAAGAGGAGGATAACATTACTCGTTTTTTTCATGGTAAAGCCTTGGAAAGAAAGAAAATGAATCGGATTGGCGGCTTGCTAAACGAAAGAGGAGATTGGTGTGAAAGTATAGAACAAATTGAAGGGATTGTTACGGGCTATTTCCAGAATATTTTCCCCTCGAGTCAACCATCGTTAGCTGATATTGGGGTGGTGATGGGTGCTTTGGACAAGAAAGTAGACCAGCGGATGAACCAACGTCTCCTTCAACAATACTCGGCAGACGAGGTATCTTTTGCTCTTTCTTGTACGTCTCCTTTTAAATCCCCTGGCCCCGATGGTTTACCTGTGCTTTTTTATCAGAAGTTTTGGAAATATATTAGAGTTGTCCTTATTCCCAAGTGCAAAAACCCAATGTTTGTCTCCCAATTTAGACCTATTAGCCTGTGTAATGTAACTTACAAGATAGCATCAAAGGCGATAGTGAATAGGTTGAAACCTTTAATGAATAATATTATATTCGACAGCCAGTCAGCTTTTGTCCCATCCCGACTTATCACTGATAACGTTCTGGTTGCTTTTGAAGTATCTCATTACATGAAAAAGTTGACTTCTGGCAAAAAAGGTCACATATCTCTTATACTCGATATAAGCAAGGCGTATGATATAGTTGAGTGGTCTTTTCTTGAAAATGCTATGACTGCTTTAGGGTTTGATGACAGATTTGTTCGGTTGATTATGACATGCATCTCTACGGTTTCGTATTCTTTTATGATCAACTGTGAACAGCTTGGCTATGTCAAACTGGAACGAGGAATCCGACAAGGAGACCCTTTGTCCCAGTATTTGTTTCTCTTTTGTGCAAAAGCTCTTAGTGCACTCATCAGACATGCTGGAAGGAGAAATCAAATACAGGGAATATCAATATGCATAGGGGCACTGCCTATATCCCATCTTCTCTTCGCAGACGACACCCTAATTTTTGTTAAAGCCGACGTGGACTCAGCTCTTTGCATAAAAAATATCCTTGCTCTCTATGGGAAAGCTTCAGGCCAGTATAACAATCTTGAGAAGTCAAGTATAGTGTTTAGCAGAAACACTATCGAAGTTGATATTTTGAGAGTTCAGTTTATCTTGCCGGTCCAAGTAGAGGAAAAGCATGATCGCTATCTTGATTTACCAATGGTAATTGGGAAGTCCAAAACAGAAGTTTTTAGCAACATCAAAGATAAAATTTGGGAGCAGGTTCTGTCACGCCCCAATTTTATATATTTATTTATTTATTTATTTACTTTTATACTACTTTTTCGGCGTGATGGCCGCGTCGTCATTACGATCGTGCCGACGCAAAGCCTTCGAATTTAAACTCATTTCCAAAAATAACAACAAAATAAAAGAAAAATAATTTCTCAACGATTTGTTCGAACTGTCGGAATAAAGTATCCTAAGGTTTTCACCAGGAACAATTTGTATAATACTAAGTTGAAGTCAGTCACAACCAACGAAGCCTCAAAGCAAGAAAGCCTAAACTCAAAGAGAACATAACAAAGCACAATTAACTAGTGGGTTCCTATTACTGGATAAACTCTGAAATCAAGACCTTCCAGCTTCGAGCTGTCTAACGATCTGAAAAATATCAAGCAAGGGGTGAGTTGCTCACTCAATAAGAAGTTTAAGGCACCTCTGTCAAATCCATGCACATATCAATACTCAATAATAATGCAAACAGACAACGTGACACTTTCATGAACCGAAATATGTAGGAGACAAACATTCATTTCAACTCACAAATTAACACTATGGCCACCATTAATCCCGTGACAAGGACGTCGACTTATCAAATACAAATACAAATGGTCGAAACTGGTTCTGAAGGGTAACCAGACTCAAATTTAATGCAATACAATGGGCGGAACTAGCTCCTAAGCCGACAATCCCCCGAAGGGGCCCAAACAATTCATAGGCAAATCTGAGAGATTAAATAAGAAATAAATGCGGTATCTCCATGTAATCAAACAATGGCCCAAATAGTTCAAATACATGATCAATGAAACACTGTCAATTTGCACACCGGATCTGTTATTCAAAGATGAAAGCATTGTCCCAAAAATCTGTTTTAATAAAAAGTACTTTACTAAGGACAATGAGATTTCAAGATAACAGGCTTAAGCATAATATTCACAAGGGATAAGAGTAGAAAGTGCCAAAAAACCTCAAATAAATTAACGTCACACTATCTTGAGCACCACAAAATCTCGACTAAGCTTGATCCCTAAAATCTAAACATAATAAAACACAATATAAGCTATCCAAATCGGAAGATTAATTGACTAGGAAAACTGAAATCTGAGTCTAAAATCCCCTGACGAATTAATGCTATAAAGTTGAAATTGTTCAATTCTTAACCCAATTCCCATGTAATCCAACACTTGCTATTAATTAATTTTGCATCCACACCTTGGTTCGGCAGTGAGATTCATGTCAAATTAAATAATAGTGCCTTCCATAATTAATTATGCCATTAGATTACTTACATACAATAAAATATTTGTAAACCTTTCAATTGAAATCGTGATATGCAATCCCATATATCCTTCCTCAATTTGCAATACTAAATTAATTACTAGATATCTCATCTCATTCCTCTCACTATCCTATAATACAATTACTTAGACAAAGAAAGATTGAAGTAAAAAAAATGCTAACCAGAGTGGCGGCGGCGCTATGAGCAGGAGAAACCACAAGACTTGATTATTTTAACCTATGTAGTGCTTTGAATGCTTTTAATTTCCTTCATTTTTATAAAATTGCAATATTACCCCCCCTATTTATAAGTTTACACTTTGGTTATTATGTTACTGAAATTTAATCTCTAAACTTATACATACATTACTTATTAATAGCCATATGTACGAAACTCACTTTAGCCTATTATGCGAAATTAATATAGGGTTATTACAGGTTCAAGGATGGAATGAGAAGACATTATCCAAGGCCGGAAAAGAGATTCTTATCAAGGCAGTTTTGCAAGCTATTCCTACGTACGTCATGGGCTGTTTTAAGTTGCCTAAGACTTTTATTCACGAATTGGAAACTCTAATTTGCAGATTCTGGTGGGATGATAAAGAAAAAAGAAAGATACACTGGGCGAAGTGGGATGATATTTGCTTCAGTAAGAAGTCCGGGAGTATAGGTTTTAGAGCTTGAGGCTTTTAACCTTGCTTTACTTGCTAAACAAACTTGGAGAATCATCCATAACCCTAACAATTAATTAAAAACTTGGAGAATCATCCATAACCCTAACAATTAATTAAGCCGTATTCTTAAAGCCAGATATTTCAAGTCGTGTGATTTTATGGAAGCAAATTTGGGTTCAAACCTTTCTTTCACTTGGTGGAACATTCTTGAAGCAAAATCAATTATTGAAGCGGGAATTAGATGGCGTATTGGGAATGGAGTTAAAACGAGAATCTGGTGATGTAAATGGATTCCTAGACCAAGCACTTTCTTGATCTCTTCTCCACAATCATGCCTGCCTTCTACTTCTACTGTGAGTGATCTTATCGACTCGGATTTGGGATGGTGGAAACGGGACCTCATAGAACAAACTTGTTGGCCTGAAGAAGCTGAAATTATCCTTCAAATTCCACTCGGCAGTCTTCAAAATGAGGATAAACAAGTTTGGCATTACACCAACACAGGGCATTTCTCGGTTCGTTCAGCCTACCACTTAGCTATTGATATTAAAAGAAATATGTCTAATATCAATGTTTGCCACACGCGTAGCGGATCAGGGGAAAACTGGAATTGGTTATGGCAAGCAAAAGTCCCTAACAAGATCAAGATCTTCGTGTAGAGGGCCATGAAGAATTCCATACCGGTGGCAGCAAATCTTATCCAACGACATGTTCCGATTGAAAATATTTGTCCTGTTTGCGATAGTGAGAACGAAACAGTTTTCCATGCTCTACTCCTTTGCCCCTTCTCTAGGCAAGTTTGGGCCTTGGCAAGTCTTCCCTTTGCAGCTTATGGAATTTCGAAAACTTTAGCACGAGAATGGTTGGAAAGAGTTCGAACGAAACTTGATACAAAGGAGAGAAACCTTTGTTGGACTATTATGTGGGCTTTGTGGGGTAATATAAATAAATTCAGACTGGGAGAAGGAAACCATCAACCACACGAAGTAGTCTGTTTTGCTAAATACTATATTACACGATTTATCTCTGCAAATGCTATCACCCAAATTCAAGTCACCTTGCAATTAGTTGCAAGATGGGAAACACCTCTACTTAATTATGTGAAACTAAACTTCGACGGTGCTCTCGCGGACAATAGAACAGGTTTGGGAATTATTGCTTGAAACCATGATGGAGAGTGCATTGATTGGAGAAGTCTATTGATATATTGCAAACTCTCTGTGGAAGCTGCGGAAGCATCGGCAGCTATAAAAGCTTTGGAGTTGGCTATCGAAAGAGGTTGGAGATTCATTGTTCTCGAAGGTGATTGCAAGACAGTAATAGATCACGTAAAAGATTCAAAGACATTCCTTGGTTCTTTCGGTGTTCTTATAGAAGATTTAAAGAGATTAGCAACATCTTTCGAATCAATACATGTTTGTCATGTTCGACGCCAAGGCAACGAAGTAGCACATTGTTTAGCCCAGCTAGCTTTGAATGATATGAATGTATAACAGTTTCTAGCTTTTGGTCGTTGTATTGTTTTGAAGTTTTCCATCAATAAAACTTCACTATTGCTCTAAAAAAAATTGTAGATGATTTGTATTGATGTTGTTTTACCACAAATTTTCCCCGAGACTATAGCAAACATAGTGTAATGTTGAAGGAGTTAATGACAATTTATCCCCCTTAATATTCATAATATTCAATTTATCTCCTTGTAATTTATAAAATAGCATTTTAACCCTCCTATTATCTTAAAAAAGTTTTACACTGCCTTCCTGATATTTTTATATATGGCACTTTACCCCCTTGTGTTATGATAATGTGGCAGTTTACCCCCTGTGTTATCATTAATGTGGCAATTTACCCCATGTGTTATGATAAATGTGGCAATTTACCCCACCCCCCCTCCCCCCATGTTACAAAACCCTTTTATTTCACTCTCAATTTCGACAAGTGAGTTACACTCTCCGGCTGAAGGAGGTAAAATTGTTTCTTTATAATTTTCACAAGGGGTAAAATACTTTTCTTCAAATCACAGGAGGGTAAATTGAGCATTATGCATTTCACATGAGGGTATATTGTATGGAAAAGGAAGCATTTTTACATATGATGATGACAAATTCATAGAGAGACTCCAGTGTCGGACTACTTTTCCACAGAGATTGAAGGTGATTAGAGCCCATGAGTTTTCATTAGGATAATAATGCAAACCTAACATTGATGGGAGATTATTGTTGCCTTGAAATGGACATATACCTTAAAAACCTCTTATACATATAATCATGGTTTAATAGATTTAAATTTGTAAAATTCTCTACTGTAAACATATCAAAATTGAAGTATCAATTTAATTTCCACAAATCAAATCCAACAAAAAAAATTCAATTGCCAAGAGCCCACAATAATTCACAAATCTAACTTAGAAGGCTGTGACTATTCGGTGCCTTATATATCGCCGGCAACGACCAGTGGGATGGGAAGGGGAAAGGAAAATTTTAGGAATTTCAATTTCTTTGTTTTTGTTATTTAATTTTGATAAGAAGCTATTTTTTTTTTAATAATTAACAGGTTACATTTTGGACACATGACACATGGAAGATGTCTACCATAAAAAGAGGTCCGGCATCTCCAATGCACAATTATCACAGTGTTTTGAGGCCTCTACAAAAGTTTTCTTTATTCCATTGCATAGCCATCAAAATGAAACATCAATTTTAAAATCAATTTATATTAAATCAACTTGAAACCAAAACAAAATTAAACAAATGTAAAACGAGACTATATAAGATTGAGTTTAAACGAGACACCAATATTAAACTTTTTTCTTTTCTTTTTTAATTTTTTTTATTTCAGATCTATTTTCTTGTATTGTGATTTTTTTTGTTAAATATATCAGTCCAAATTATACAAAACTAGCAATAACTATTTTTTTTTTCCTAGAAAATTTGACTCTTAAATTAGTCGTTGGATGATAAATCCTTCCCAGTAAATTTTGATGAGAAATTTTGCTTCTATATTTGATCGCAATGGGCTATTGAAATCAAAATGATGTCCCATTTAATGGCTTCATTTAAGCTCAACTTTTTTTATTTTCAGCCACAAAAAATAGTAGTTATTTCCTTTTGATGACCCATTTATTGGCTCCACTGGAGATATTCTTAGCGCCGGTGCAATGCACATATGCATTCTCCTAGCGACACATGTCAACTTTTATTTTATTTTTTATTTTTCAAAAAATTTAGCTTGTCAATGTTAGTTTACAACAAAGACACATGTCATTTAAAAAATACATCCTGACATTGCTCAACGTGTAGTATCTAAATTTCTGTAGGGTGATCACTAATTCTTAGAGGATTTGTTAATAAGTTGAGAGAAATATGGAGATCAAATCAAATCCCATGACTTTTCTAATTATGTTTTGATTCAAAGATAAGACTTTTGTATTCCTTAATTTTCTGTAGTTTGTTTTTGTAGTATGCTATAAAAATACATTTTTCTAACTTTGTAGTTCCTTTTCTCTTTTCTGTTTATATTATTTGTCGTACTTCAATGTAAAATTAATTTTTTTTCTGTCAATTAATATGGTGTGGATGCTGTTTAATTACTTTTTGTGCAGATGGGACATGGATTTCAATTAATCATATTTAAAAACTACATTTATTTCGATTTATTTCGATTTATTTTTTATGTGAAAATGCCTTTTGCAATTAAAACACTAATTTTAATATTTTTAATCCTTTTGAACTTTCTAACTTTAGCTCTGTGTGCATCTCAAGTTCCTTGTTATTTCATTTTTGGAGACTCAGGAGTTGATAATGGCAATAATAATCAACTTACTACAAATGCTAAAGTAAATTATTTACCTTATGGTATTGATTTTCCTCAAGGACCAACTGGAAGATTCTCCAATGGTCGAAATATTGCTGATATTATTGGTAAGAGTGAAATGCAAATATACCCCTTATGCTTTGTCTAATTAGCAAAAAACTCACTGTGTTATTTTATTAGCAGAAACCTCCCGCGTGTGCTAATTTTTATTAGCAAAAATACCTCTTCTAATCCAAAATGATAATTATATCCCCACCAAAAGATGTAAAAATACCCCTCTTTACTTATAAAATTGATAATAATCCATCTGTCAACTTTAAAAATTGATAATAACCCCCCTTTTCATTTAAAATTTTGACAAATCCTCCCCCCTATGATTTATGAAGTGATTTTGTATGGGGTTTTTTGCTAATATAAAAAGAATACAGGGAGGCTTTTTCCAATAGGCAAAGCACAGGGGTATCTTTGCATTTAGCTCTATTGGTCATTAATAAATACTTTACTTTATAATTATAATGCTTCTTATTTAATTTTTTTGGACACAAGTAATACAAATTAACTATATTCAATTATATAATAGATTAATCATGCTAAATTAAATTTTCAGGTGAACTTCTTGGATTTGATAGTTACATTCCACCATTTGCAACGGCACAAGGTACAGAAAATATTATCAGAGGTGTAAATTATGGGTCTGGAGCAGCAGGAATTCGTAGTGAAACTGGAGAGCAACTGGTAATTTTCCATATAATTCCTTTTTTCCTATTTTTTTTTATCACAAATATATGCAGCTACCTCAATTAATTAATTTTATAAAATAGATGATGAATCAAACCCTGAATTGAATATTGAATAGATGATGCGGGGGTGGTTAGGGGGAGATGGGGTTGGGGATAGGAGATGGGTTTTTTTTTTTTTTGTTAAAAAAAATTATAATTATTTTATTAATAATATATAACTTTATTTTTTAATAAATATTAAATATATTAATATTATTGTATAAATTTTAGATTTAATTAATATTTTATCGAATTTATATTAAAGTATTATTTGGTCTATTAATATTATTTATAAAATTAAATTAGTTAAATAAATATGTAAATATAATAAGTAAAATCTCTAAATTGGTCCGCACGTGTCTTATTCGAGCCAATTTTGAAATTGGGCAACAATGTGGACTAAAATTGTCAGTAAATTTGAAGATGTGGGGTTATTTTGACAACTTGAAAAGTTAGGGGTATAATTGTCAGTCAACATAATTAATGGTATCAATTTTGTAATAAAACTTAACTGTCACGTCATCAGTTAACGTCCAATTTTAACGGTGGTACCAAAAGTGATTCAATTTCTTAAATTGTGGTACCAAATGTGTCGGCCTCGAATTTTATGGTACCACAAGTGAGAATCGGTATATAGTTTAGTACCACAATTGCAATTCTCTCATTTATAATTAGTTTACTTTGATATCAGTATAATAGATTCGATTTGATATAGTGTTTGGTGTAAAAATGTATTCACCATATCAAAAAAAAAAAATATTATCTTGCATCTATTACACACATATATAACCTGTAAGAGGCTCCACTTGATCTGCCACATAGCCATTGATGATGAAAGCTTATGTGGAGTTACAAAGTAGCTAAATCCAAAAATACTCCACGTGCATTATCCAATTGGCAAGAATTTCATGTCTTATTTTTATTAAAATAAACTATTATGATCTTTTTAATTAGCAAAAGACGTCATGATTTATCGACATTTTATTAGCTCACTGCATCTATTTGAAATATCTTCATAAGTCAATGCATTAGGGGGTTATTGTCAAGTTTTTTTAACTGAATAAAGGGGTTGTTGTCAATTTCAAAGTTAACATAGGAATTATTGTAATTTTTTAGGTGACGAGGGTTGTTTTTGCATTTTATGATAGGGGTATCATTTTCTTGCCGAAAATGTACACGGGCTTTGGAGAGATTATTTTGTTAATTAAAAATAACACAAGGGGTGTTTGGTAAAAAAAATAACACATGGAGTTTTTATCATTAGGCAAAGTATAAGAGATATTTTTGCATTTCAGTCTCAACATTTTTTTCTCGTACTTCAAAAATTAACTTTCGATCCTAATTTTTAAAATATTTTACATTTTTTATCATATCACCTCATTTTCAGTTGGGTTTGGCGCCAAAAAAACCAAATAGAGGCCATTTTGTGGACCAAATTTGCATAAATAGACAATTTTATCAGATCAAAAGGGCAAAATACTTCACAAAATTGGGACCAAAAGTATAATTTCATAAAATTTGGGATCAAAAGTACAATTTTTTTATCTCATACTTCACAAAATTAACTTTTGGTCATAATTTTTAAAATATTTTACACTTTTGGTCATATCGCTTCATTTTCAGTTGGGTATCATATGGGACAAAAAAAATCAAATAGAGGCCTTTTTTTGGACCAAATTTGCATAAATTAGACAATTTTATCGGACCATAAGAGGCCGATTAACTTTATCTCATACTTCACAAAATTTTATCGGACAATTTTATCTCATACTTCACAAAATTAACTCTTGGTCATAATTTTTTAAAATATTTTACACTTTTGGTCATATCGCTTCATTTTCAGTTGGGTATCATATGGGACAAAAAAAATCAAATAGAAGCCATTTTTTGGACCAAATTTGCATAAATTAGACAATTTTATCGGACCAAAAGTGCAAAATACTTTACAAAATTGGGGCCAAAAATATAATTTCATAAAATATGGGATCAAAAGTGCATTTTTTTAAAAATGGGACCAAAGTGTGATTTGGTAAAACAGGGACCAAACATGTTGCAATTCAATTCTATGGGACTGAAAATATAATTTTATGATGGAAGTCTAATACTAACTAGTCGTCTTGATAGGGAATTGCACTTTTCATACCAAACTTTCACCTACTTTATACATTTGGTATCATACTTTCTAGAAATACATTTAATACGAAGATTTCACTCCCCTCAACACATTTCCTTTCTCCATCAATTTTTGGACTTAAACCGCCGTTAAGTCACAAAAATTGCATGCTTTTATGCACTATATCATATTTGGAAATTATTGTGGCATGATTCCTTATAGATTATAAGATATGACTTAATTTTGATTAGTATCCTGAAACTTTGTTAATTTTTTGCGGAATTTTTTATTGTGTTTCATGAATCGAAACTTGTACCATTAGAAAACTCTCATCAAGAGCTTCCATCCATATAAAGAACACACAATCCAAGACTTACTAAGGTTGGACCTTTCTTCATTGATTGTATACTTCTTGACCTTCCTGGAGCAATTGATAAGTTCCCACCACTATCTGAAATGCTTTTAAATTTGAAGATATTCGTAATAATTTGACTGTGATACATCAACGTCGATTTTACAACAGCATGTTGTGAAACGATGCTATAGATAATTTGATGAGTAAAATATGATAATAAAAAAATGACGGCAAAATGGAGTTTAGTCCTTTTAGTTATTTTTTCCTTTTTAAGAACATTTAGCATTTTTAGTTTGAGGTTTTTGGCAGGTTACCAACTTGTGATATTAAATGGACAGATATGTCAATGTGATATGAAAATATGCATATTACCCCCTGTGATCTATAATATCAAGCTTTTTTCTGCCTTTTTTTGTAGAATTGTTGTACATGCACTCTATATAACGACATACTCATTTCACTTTATTCCCTTTGGTATGCCTAAATTGACAGTTCAACTCCTCTAATATGCATCAATTGACATTTTCTCCCTATAAAATGTAAAAATCAAGAGAGAGAGTGTACTTCTTTTACAAAAATATAGAGACTGTTTTGCCCTTTTATTTATTGCAGGGATATAATGCCTTTTCAGAATAATGCAAGAAGATAAATTGCTATTCATTTTTTTTAGTTTTAATAATCTTGTATGGGATTTTTTTTGAGTGAATAGCAAATTAACTCCCTGTGTTATTCTAAATAGGCAATTTAACTCCCTGTGATAAATAAAAGGGCAAAATACCTCCCTGTGATATTCTAAATAGGCAATTTAACTCCCTGTGATAAGAAAAATGACAAAATACCTCCCTGTGTTTTTATAAAAGAAGCACGTTGCCTCCCTCTAAATTGCTCATTAATTCATATCACAGGGAGTTAAGTTGCTCATTATTTATTTCATAGGAGGTAAATTGCCTATTTTTATATCACAATGAGGTAAATTGCTCATTATTTCATTTCACAGGGAGTTAAATTGCCTATTTTTATTTCACATGGAGGTAAATTGCCTATTAGACATATCACAGGGAGTTAACTTGCAAAAAACCCGATTTTTTTTTCTTTCGTTGATGAGCCTTGTATGGAATTTCTAAATAATATGAAAAATCATACATTGGGTAAATTCCAAACATGAAATTTTTTTTTTCAGTCTTTTGTGTTTGTTTCATGATTCTTGCAGGGTGATCGAATCAGCTTAGACAAACAGTTAATAAATCACAACCTTACAACATCCCACATCGCTCAATTACTTGGAAATGATACTACAGCCAAAAACCACCTCAATAAATGTCTCTATTATTTCGTAATTGGCAGCAATGATTACATAAACAATTACTACCAACCTGAATATTACACCACAAGTAATACATACACGACAGAGGAATATGCTACTAGTCTAATTCAACAGTATTCTCAGCAGCTAAAGGTTGGTACAATAAATTTATTTCAAATCGTGTTAATTTTATTTTTTTCTCGTGTTTGTTCCAATTAATACATACGACATAAGATTTTATGTTACATTTATTGAAAAATACATTCTCGTGTTAGTGAGAAAATAAAAAAATAATTTATTTTTCTAGTGTAAAAATAATAAATTATATATTTATTTTCCTTCTTAAAAAGCTTCAAGAAAAATGAACCAATCATTGGTTGAGATTGATAATGTGGCATGGCTTTTACTTAATTTGTAGAGGGGTCTCATTGTCAAAGTTGCAGTTTTGAATTTATTTTCCTTGATTGCTTTTGAAAAATTAATAAATTAAAAAGAATAAAATACTTCTTTTTTTTTCAATTTTTGTTCGAAAATAGCAAATAGGAAGAATAGAAAAAAATTTGTCCAGACCCGCGATTAAGAAGGGCAAATTTGTCTTTCCTCACAATTAGGAAACAAAAAAAGAAATTTATCCCAAAATCTCGATTCGAAAGAGCAAGAAAAAAAAAAGAATTTGTCTCAAAATCGCAATTGAAGCCCTCTTAAAAGCCAAACTCTGATTTTTCCTGGATCATGTGTGCGACATATGATACAAAGTCTCGAATTCACCTTCATAAAGCCCGAGAGTGAAGCTCACTCTTCCAATTAGGCCGAAAATATCCTAAATTTGCTTCAATTTTATGGCTTATCGAGTAAAATTGTCAACCCAAAAACTTATGGGACAAACTTACTAGAGAACATAAATTCTTTGACCAATATTACCTTTTTCCCAAAAATGGATCACAGGAACAATTTTTTTTTAAAAGCGCAATCTTATAATTAAATTGCAGGGTCCAGTATATGTGACTAATTAACATATTGTGTGTGAGTAAATAATTATAAGGAGTATTCTTGTTTTTTTAGATCATTAATCAGAAGAGTCGGAGTTTACAATATCAAGAATGAAATTAGGGAGAACTTAAACCCTAACTTAGCAATGAAGTGGGCAACTTTATTCCTTCGCGCTTAATATGTCAGGCTCGAAAAGACCTAGAAAAGTATTGTACAAATATATAATTCTTCTTTTTTATTTAAATATATAACTTGTAACACTTGCTCAAAATGAAACAGACAATCTACAATTATGGGGCAAGAAAAGTGGCCGTTTCTGGAGTTGGCCCGATTGGTTGCACTCCTTTAGAACTTGTGAGGGACAAAAAAGGATCCGTATGTGTTGATTATATGAATGAAGCTGTTGATTTATTCAATGACAAGCTAAAGCTTCTCGTGAATGAGCTCAATAATAATCTTGATGGTGCCAAATTTTTATACGTTAGTGCCTTGGACTCCGATCCATCATTTCTTCTTAATCTTGGTAAGTAAAATTATCTCAATTTAAATTTTATATATATTGTGAGTGCCATGGACCCAATTTTTTAAGTTTTACATGGTTGGAATAGTAATTTTTAGTCATGTATTTTTCGAAATAACATTTTTAGTCCCAACATTTTTTCCACATTTCTATGGGTTTTTTGCACTTTGCACCCTCGAAACATAAATTTAGCACTTTGCACTTACGAAATATGAAAAATTAAGCAGTATGCACCCTCTTTAATTTTCCTCAAAAAATCTACAGGACAAAATAGGTAATTTATTTTTGGATCTTTGGCACTTTGTACCCTCGAAACACGAAAAATGGACGTTTGAACCCCCAAAATAGAATTAACACTTAGCACCCTCGAATTAAGAATAACTCAGCAACTTGCACCCCCGAAACACTAGAAATTAACACTTTGAACCCCCTAAACACAAAATTAGCACTTAGCACCTCAAATTAAGAAAAACTCAACAATTAGCAACCCTCATTTTTAGGCAAAATTGAACATCGGGGTCAAAAAAACCTATGGGCAAAATAGATAATTCATTTTCTTTTTTCTTAAAATTTGCAAAATACGATTATGAATACTAGAATATTTATCTGCAAAATATATTTTAACATATTTCTTTAATGACCAATTTTTCAAATATCCTCAAAATATCCAAAAGAATTCGAAAAGTTTCTAGAAAGTTAATACATAAAAGTGACTGAATCATATCAAAAACAAATTTTAGATGGGGAGAGAAATGAGTATTCTAGTATTCATAATCGTATTTTAAAATTCAAGGAAAAAAAAAATGAATTACCTATTTTGCCCCTAGGTTTTTTGCCCCCGGTGGTCAACTTTTCCCAAAAAAACGAGGGGGTGCTAGTGTTGAGTTTTTCTTAATTTGAGGTGCTAAGTGCTAATTTTGTGTTTAGGGGGTTCAAAGTGTCCATTTCTCGTGTTTCAGGGGTGCAAGTTGATGAATTGTTCTTGACTCGAGGGTGCTAAGTGCTAATTCTATTTCGGGGGTGTAAAATACCCATTTTTCGTGTTTCAGGGGTGCAAAGTGTCAAAAATCCAAAAATGAATACCTATTTTGTCCCTAGGTTTTTTGAGAAAAATAAAAGAGGGTGCAAAGTATTGAATTGTTCATATTTCGGGGGTGCAATATTTCCCATGTTTCGGGGGTGCAAAGTGCAAAAAAAACCCCATTTCTATTAGAAATTTGTTAGGAAATAAGTAACGGACAGTAGTAATGGATTCAATGCAATGCCACTTTCCTTAAGACTTATTTCGCCCCCACCACACAACTATATACAATATGGATTTGCAATTACCCTTTAGGATACAATGAAACCCAATATTTGATTCTGTTTTGTAGTCACATAATTAAATCACAGGGAACACACGGAATTGGCAAAATTATCTAACTTATAGAATATTTTTTCTGCAGTAAAATATAGTATAAGTAATCTGGAGAAAAGAATAAGAAGATGCATTTAATTTGGGAATTGTACTGTCTTTTATAGACATATATGTGTCTATTCTGGATAGACACAATTATTTGAATATGGACACAACTACTAAAATTAAGAGTCATAATTTTTACAACTTTCCAATAAACTGTTAATTTGAATGTTTAAATTCAAAAATAAAACAAAATATAAATGGTAGTACAAATTTATTAGGTCTTCTACTTATTAATTACAAGTGCAAGTGTCAAGTCAAAGATAATTAAATATATATTAAATCTATCTTCCACTTGGAATAACTAAATTCTCTTTCTTGAAATACTCCATAGCCTTTTTACATACACTACTAGAAAAAAAAGAAAATTCTTATCGGAATTTTCACCGATTTTGAAAAAAATCAGTCGAAAATACAAAATTTCGACCGAAATTTCGACCGCAAAAATCGGTTAGAAAAAACTGGGTGGGAATCTGATTCCGACCGAAATACCTATCGGTTCAATTTCCAACCGAAATTGCGATCTGTTAATTCGGTCGGAAATAATTACGACCCATTTTAAATCAGTCTGAATATAATTCACACCGATTAAATGATCGGAATAAAAAGATTCACCGATTTAAAATTAGTCGGAATATTGCAATTTCAACTTTTTTTTCTGTTTTTCTTTTTTAAATTTGTTTCCTGTATGAATTCCCGACAATCAAACGTAACAAAAATCAATTCACTCATAACAAAATATTCAATTCTTACATATAACATAATATTCTATAATTACATATCTCGATAACACAATATTCGAATTAGACATCAAACAATTGCGGTACAATATTAAAATTCTAAAATACAATCATAAAATAGTACAACTATAACATCATATTTTTTGTAGTATATATTTTTACATTTCGAACACGGGCACTTAACTCATTTTGTGATCCAAATTGAGGATGCAATCTAACATAATTGATGAACCTATATACCTCACTCACGTACTCATCCTTAAGAGATTCATTGCATGGATCAACTCTATCATACATCCAACTACAGTTAGACGAATATCCAAATTGTTCAATAGTGCTAAAAACGCTAGGAAACGTACATCATATGATAAAAGATTCAGAATACATATGTATAATAAAAAAAACAAATACGTAATCCTAAATTATAAATAAAAACATCGTATACAACCTCAAAATTATAATTCAATCATAAATCACACAACCCTAAATGATAATTCAATCAAAAATTTAGGAAATAATTTAATCCTAAAATTATAATTTAACAATAAATCCTAACTAACTAAAAGTTCTAATGCAAGCCCTAAATTATAATTTCATTACCAAAATTAGGCCCACTCGAATTTTCAAGAAAACTATATATATAGTGAAGTTCTAATTTAAAATGTGACTTACAAAAAGCCCTAAATGTCACTTACAACAATCCCTAAATTAATTTAATCCCATATTTAGGCCCTAATTCCATTTTCAATTCAATAAAAATATAAAGCCCTAATTGAAACTCAATTCAACTTCAAATTCAAGTTTAAATAAGATGTTATCTAATTTTATAATTCAATAAAAAATTTGGTATAATAATTCAATCCTAAAATTATAATTCAACTATAAACCCTAACTAAATAAAAGTTCTAATGCAAGCCCTAAATTATAATTAGGCCCAATCGAATTTTAAAAAACACTATATATATATATATATATAAGTGAAGTTATAATTTAAAATGTCACATTCAAAAAACACTAAATTAATTTAATCCGAAATTTTGACCCTAATTTAATTCTCAATTACTTAAAAATATAAAGTCCTAATCGAAACCCATTTCAATCTTAAATTTAAGTTTAAAGTAGATGTTATCTAATTCTATATCAACCGAAGAACAATTTCTACTAATATCTAGAACAAAAACATGATTTTGATATATAAAATGACAAATTGAAATAGTATATATATATACCTCTAGATCTTGATATGAAGAAAAAGAAAGGTGGTGCCATGGTGGTGGTGGTGCTACGTACAGCAGTGGTGGTGGCGGTGGTGGTGCTACGTACGACAGTGGTGGTGGTGCTAACCTTATCCTTTGGTGGCCGGAAGTGAGGTGGTGGTGATGGTGGTTGTGCGCTGAGGAGGAAGAAGAGGAGAGGAATTTTTTTTTTTTTGCAATTGAACAATGGAAGAATAAGCTCTCCGTCGAGACTTATCTTCGAGAATTCCGACTGATTTCATTTTGGTCGGATTTTTTCGGTAATATTCCTGAGATCGGTCGGAAAAATTAGTCAATATTCCGACTGATCTAAGATCGGTCGGTATAAATAGAAAATTTTTGACCGCTTTAAAATCGGTCGGATTTTTGCATTTATTATTTTTTTTTTCAAAAAATTCCGACCAATTTTCGATTTGGAAATCAGTCGGAATTTGTCCGGTTCATTCAAAAATATTTAAATAATTCAAATCGGTCTGAATTCTTAAAATTTTCAATTGATTTTATTTTCGATCGAAATTCATGAAAATTCCAACCGATTTTTGTTCGGTTGAAAATTTCGGTGGAAACATTTTTTCTAGTAATGATATAAAGAAACCAAAATATTTTTGTCTTTCCAATTTGGGACAAGTTCCCACGAAGACCCACTTGCATATTTTTAAAATAACTCCAACAATTTCGACATTTTATACGTATATTTTTTTGTTCCCATAACATAGTCTTTATTTTGCATATTTGTTCTCATAGTACTATCTCATCTTGCAGTTGTTATATTTACAATAAATTAATTAAATAAAACATTGTTGGAGTCATAAATATACTATGCCTGTCAATGGGCCGAACTCGAGCCGAATCATGGCTGACTCATGTTTGAATATGAAGTTCAAAAATAGAATCTGAATCCGCTTTCACTACTAGAAAAAAGGAAAATTCCCACCGGATTCCGACCGGCTCAAGATTCCGACCGAAATTTGGGCAGATTAATTTTGAAAAAAAGAATTAATTTTTTTGAAATCGGCTCAAAAATCGGTCGAATTTATTCCGAATGATTCAAAATCGGTCGGAATTTTTGAAAAAAAGATTTTTTTATTTATTTAATCCAATATTTCCCCACTAAAAGCCCTAAATTATAATTCAACCCCACATCAACAATTTCAAACACACTATAATTAATAACAAAATCTGACAATTTCAAGCACACTATAATTAATAGCAAAATCTAAAAATTTCTACAATCAAAATCTAACAATTTATACTAATTTCAAACACACTATACTAACAAAATCTAACATTTTCTTCTAACAATTTCTACTAATTTCAAACACACTATAATAACAAATTAAATCTAACAATTTCTACTAACAAAATTTAAATTTATACTAATTTCAAACATACTTAACAATTTGACAAAAACATGATGGTTGTAAATACAAGTAAATAATATCTACTACAAAAACATGATTTTGATACATAAAATGCCAAATTGAAATAGTATATATATATATATATATATATATATATATATATATATATACCTCTAGATCTTGATATGAAGAAGAAGAATGGTGGTGCTACAACTATTGTGGTGCTCCGTACGTCAGTGGTTTTGGTGGTGGTGCTATGTACGGCAGTGGTGGTGGTAGCCTTATCCTTTGGTGGCCGGAAATGAGGTGGTGGTGGTGGTCGTGCCCGGAGGATGAAGAAAATAGCCGGAAGTGATGTGGTGGTGGTGGTCGTGCACGGAGGAGGAAGAAGAGGAGAGAAATGGAAGAATTTTGCACTTTAATTAATAGAAGAAATGAGCTCTTGTCGGCCATATATTGAAGAATTTCAATCGATTCCGATCGATTTGATATCAGTCGAAATATTTTGGAAATATTCCGACCAATTTGAGTTCGTACGGAATTTTTAGTCAATATTCAGAACGATCTCAGATCGGTCGGAATAAATATGAAAATTCCCACTAAATTTTAAATCGGTGGGAATTTTGCACTTATTAATTTTTTTTTCAAAATTCCGACGAAATTTGTCCTATTTATTCGAAAATATTTAAATAATTCTGACCGATTTAAAATCGGTCGACATTATTAAAACCAAATTCCATCCGATTTTTTTTTCGGTCGGATTTCATAGAAATTCCAACCTATTTTTGTTCGGTTGAAATTTTTTGGTGGGAATTTTTATTTTTTCTATTAGTGTTCGAGCCCGCCCGGGTTCTAAAAAACACATTCCGGATCCGATGGAGATGCGAGATCCGATTAAAAAATCTGGATCCGTGAATATCTTCAAAATTCTTCACTCTCTTCTGCCCTCACTTTCTTACAAGTTCCAAGCTCTTGGTTATCAACTTATTGATATAATAAACTGTTTTCACCGGAAATTATTGTCAGGAGAATGGCAATGATGGTCATATTCTTGAAGATGAAAAAGTAGGAGATAATGACACTTCGAACTAATCCGATTATTAAGCTAAGAGAGAAAGAAAAAAGGAAAAAATTGGAAAAAATAAAACAGAAAAAATGAAAAGAGAGAGATGGGGGCGGGGACTTCATTAAATTAAATTCTGATATAAAGAGCTGGACATGTAAATGCACTCAATTTGAATTTGTTTTGTAAAAATAAAAGGCCCAAATTAGTTGCACATGTAGAGGGCTGTGAATGGGGCGGATTTTAATCCCAGTCGTATTCGGTTCTATTTATTATACTATTTATCCGATTAGAGATCTGATAATAAAGATCCGTAATCCAAAATAGATGGAGCAAATATGGATCTCACCTGATTCGATCAGTTAAAGATCCAAATCCGAAAATATATTATATACATATTGTGAATATATATATTGTATGAGTGAATCGCATTTTTCGTCCTCCTTATGGGTCGATTTTTGCACATTCGTCTCTCTTGAATTTTTCGTAGCAGATGCATCCCTCTTATCAATGTAGTGTATCACCGGTTCATTTTCAGCTATTTCACGGCGGAGACAGCCTCACGTGCAAAGCACGTGCATTATTTGAAGGTCTAATATTAGGTGAAGGGACAAAAAATACCCTCCAAGTACTGCACACGTGAGGTCGTCTCCATCGTATAATAACCAAAAATTGAATCGATGATACCGTACATTGATAAAAGTGATGCATCTGCTACAAAATATTCTTTTTTCTTTAAATAAGTAACTACATAAAGTAGAGTACAAAAACCCCAATCCTTAATGAATTTATCCCAAGTCAGCCAATTCATTCTTCCTCCATTCACTTTCTCTTTCTTCATTGTTCGGTTCTTTGACTTATTCTTTGTTCCACTGTTCAAACTTACTAGCATTGAGCAATGGAGGAACACGTAATAATTTCTCCTAAAGGATCTGAAATTATATGCAAATGGGATAATACAAAAGAGACTTTCCTGTTGAAAATGCTAATGGATCCGAATTTTTTAGTCGGATCTCGGATATTAATCGGATTTGGATTCGATTGTTATTTTGAAGGATCCTAATGGATTCGGAGTGGATCCGAACACACCATATCGAAATCGGATTCGAAGTAGAATCTATAGCGATTCGGTCCAAATCCGACCCATTGACAGACCTACATGTAGTCAAATAAGCCACAGTGGGCTAACCCAATTTCTTTGAACCTTTAATTCATTACTTTTGAGTTATATTGTAATTATTAATGTACTATACCATGTAGTTAAAGTTTTAATTGAGAACAAATTTCTTTAAATTTTTTTTTATTTCAATTACAAAATATATAATTAAATACTATGTATATAATTTATATACATATAAATTAATCGGATTCGGATCTTCAATGGATCGAATCATATTATATTCTTATTCGCTCCATTTATTTGGAATTATGATCTTTCTAATCGGATCAAATCCATCGAATCCTTAATCTGATAAATATCTTAATCAGTTGGACCGGATTCAGATTAAATCCGCTCCATTGAAAACCCTAACATGTACAATATTATTATTATTATTATTATTATTATTATTATTATTATATGGTTAACATTAATAATCTTTTAAGTTAATCTCGGTACCATTAATTTTTTTTTTGATAATTATACTTTAATAAAAACATAATTAAGAAGCAACAAAGTATCGCAAAATACAGAAAGAAAGAGGTTATGTGGACTAATATCATTAGTCGAGTTCATAAAGCCCAAGCAACTAAATTATGTACAACACAATTTCCATTTCTGGTAAATTATATATATATATCAAAATAGACCAATCTAAATTATTTTCTCAATTCTCGATTGCATTGTTTGTTGATTCTATTTTTGTATTAATTTCAGGTCTCAGAATTTTGAGTGAACCATGTTGCAAAGTATCGAATAACGGACTATGTATTCCTGGAAAAGCTCCATGCCTATTTAGGGAATTGCATGCGTTCTATGATAATATTCATCCTACAGAGATTGTTACTAAAGCTGTGGGCACTGCTGCATATTTTGAAATACGGAAATTGATATTTGATATATAATTTGTTCAATTGTAAGGGGCACTAGATTTATTTTTATTTTAAATAATGTGTTTGCTCAATAAAAATAATGGGTGTAATTGTAAGGGCAACAAAATATATATCTATTACAATTTATCAAAAAAAAAAATGTTACATTAATATATATATAAGTTATTTAATACATGTACAATGTACATGATTGGATATTGTAATCTCGAACTTAAGTGGTCTTTAACAAACAAATGACATACTTATTTACTCGCATTATAATTTTATCGCGCGTCCATGGAAATTTAATGTTTGCATTCTTTATAATTCATTAAAGAGGGAAAATCACTTTTCATACCAAATTTTAATCCAAAAAACATATCTGGTATCAATTTTTTTCAAAAAACACATTTCATACCATGATTCACACACATTTAGTTTTGCCGTCAATTTTCTGACAATGGGATGGAGAAGATGCATGGATTTTAAAGATCCACAACTGACGACACTTGCTGAATTTCGTCCGAAAATTGACAGCAAAAGTAAATGTATCAAGATTGTGTGAATCATGATATGAAATGTGTTTTTTGAAAAAACTTGATATCAAATATAATTTTTGGACTAAAATTTTGTATCAAAAGTGTTTTTCCCTCATTCATTAAAACTGGCATATAGCTTTAATGGGCAAGTAATCTTAAATGAGAACATTGTCTATTGTCTATTGCTCTTGTGACACTAAACAAAATTAGTTTGGTTGGATTAAGAAACATCTAATATAAGATAAAGAAGTTCTTAAGTTTAGCACTTGTTCTAGTAACTTTTCTACACATTTCTCCGCTTTCAATGAGGTTTCGAAAGTGTTTCCGACATGTTTTAACCGTGACATGTACGTTTAGGAGATTTGTCACTATGATGCATCACATTATTTATTGTGGTCTATTTGTAGTCACAACTCACAAGGTGTAAGAATAATTTCACAGACATGATCTAGGCAGCACTTTTCTTGTTAAACAAAATCTTAATTTGATTTCCTTCTAATTCGCCTAAAGATAACCCATAGTAAAACGAACAATAATCTTGTCAAAACGCACACCCACATCCACATCTGCATCTATTATGTTGGAGTTTTTACGGAAAATCCAAATTGGTTTGAGCCCAATTGGATTGAGCCTATAAAAACTAAAATAGAGAGAAGAAGAGTTAATCCCACATTGAGTTGTAGAGTAAAAATTTAGCTATTTATATAGATAAAATATAGCATAAAGTGGGCCGCTCAACGGTACCAAACTTTCAGAGGGGTGATGACCTAGGTAATCAAAGGTTCCCCATGCGTGCCATCGTCCGACCGGTCAACTCGGCGCAATTGCGGGTCGGGCTCAGGGTATATTAATTTTTGGAGAAAATTCAATTAAATTTTAGCCTAAGTACTAAAGTCCAATAATTAATTATAGACCAAACCCAACACAAATGTTCCGCGGGTGATCCAATCTGAATAGGTTCCGCGTGACGATTTGTTTCGATCAAAGAGATACCTTTGCGAATTTTTGTTATGGATACATGCTTATATCTATACTATTATAAGGAGAAAACATGCCATGTTGTAGCAATTTTTTAATATTCTTATTTTGTCATTAGTGCTTTAATTAGTTTAATTTTTCTTTACTAATCCCATTTAAATAAAATCACTTTTAGTTGTCTCCATAAAAACAATCCTTATTTTTGTGATGCACACAAAATCGCAGGCTCAAGAATTAAAGCACGCAGGGGATGTGATTTGGTGGTGCCTTAGGTTTAAAACTATAATGACAGAATTACCCCTTATTAAATTTAATCATTAACTATTTTTCTTTTTAGATAAAAATCATTATTAACTATTTAAACTCAAGAATTTATCTGCCAAGGAAAAGAAGATTGGGCTTCGAACAAGGGTGTTAATTAACCCATTTTGCTGGACTATTTGTGAGAAATGGGCCCTTTCTTGATTCACGTTATGTACAGACTAGGTCCATAATTTTTGTTCCATAGTTAATAACAAATTTAATTTACTAACTACTAGAATAATTTTGACTTTTGGAATTTTATATATCTTTTTTTTTTTTGAGAAGACCCAAAGGGTGAGATTTCATAAATCAATTAATATCGTTCAGTACAAGATCATGAATAAATTGCGGCAAAGCATCCGAAAGCGGAGAAATGGTATACGCTACTTTTACTAGTGCATGAGCCACAAAATTATTCTCTCTAAAAGTATTAACACAACTAAAGAAAACTAATCTAGAGCTCAGCACTTTAATATCATTAAAGAAATGACCCAGGGGATGGAAGTCAATGTTGCTCAGTGGATTCACAATACCTTCAACAACCTTTTTACAGTCACTTTCAAGGGTGACATTCGTCCATCCATTGTCCAAGCCGAACTCAATTCCTTTAATCGCGGCAAAAGCTTCTGCAGCCTCGGGTTCGTAAGGGAAATCATGGTTTTGAGCTCACCACGCCAAGCAAGTCCCAAGATGATTACGGGCAATGAATCCGATTCCGAAACACATACCATTTGCATAGATCGATGCATCAATATTAATCTTCACTGTACCCTCAGGAGGTGGGTGCCATCTAGAATTGGATCTCCTCGAAGTCAGACTTACAAGGGGGGTCGCAGCCGCTCTAAATCTGTCAAAGAAGGCTTTAGCGTATGAAACCAAGACAGCTGGTTCTAAGTCTTCTCTCTCCCAGATCAATTTGTTACGTCCGAACCACAACCACCACGCTAGGCAAACAACAAAACTCAGTTCCGAAGTATCCATCTTTGAGTACATGTAATTAAACCATTCCAAAGTATCGCTGGAATTACACGAGTATTGTGTATGAGCCAATCCAGAAAGTGCCCAACATTGCCTAGCATAATTGCAAGAAAGAAGACAATGAAGAGAAGTTTCTGACATGTTACACCGTAAACACAGATCTTCAACCAACACTTTTCGGTGTCGTAGGTTTGTCAAAACAGGTAATACATCTTTGCACACGGCCCATATGAAGTTCTTCACTTTTGGTGGAGCTCTAAGCGACCATATACGGTTCCATTGGAAGCCAGGGACTGAGTTTGAGCTACTAGCACCCGAAGACGTGGAGCTCTTCAGATTTTGATTCAACCGATATGCAGACTTAACTGTAAAGAGGCCAATTGTATCAAAATGCCAAATAAGTTTATCACTACAGTTATTCCGGCAAAGTGGGATTGAAAGACTAGCGTGAGTATCAACATTAACAAACAACTCCTCAATCAAACTCCTCTTCCAGCAATTTTGCGTTGAATCAATCAACTCACTGACTTTCGAGTGTTCGTGGAGGATCATCGGTGGGATTATAACTTTGAATGAGTAAGGACGAGGTAGCCAGTTATCCCCCCAAATACGTATGTTTTCTCCATTCCCAACTCTCCATCGCGTGCCAGCTTTAATCAGTGTTTTAGATTCACAAATACTACGCCACGTTAGTGAAGGAGCTGAACCCACCTGTGCATCCAGAAAATCTGAATATGGGAAGTATCGAGCTTTGAGAATACGTCGAAGTAGACTATTTGGAGAAATCAAAATGCGCCAAGCCTGTTTAGCAAGAAGAGCCATATTAAATGAGTTTAAGTCACGAAAACCCATACCCCCGTCTCGTTTACTGAAGCAAAGTTCACTCCAACTAATCCAATGCAACTTCTTCGTCCCCTTATCATCCCACCAAAAACTCGCAATCATAGATTCAATCTCTCTAATCAAGTAATTTGGAATTTTAAAGCAACTCATAAGATATGATGGAATGGACTGGATAACAGATTTTATTAGTATCTATTTACCTGCTTTTGACAAAGATTTCACCCTCAAGCTTTGTAAACGACTCCAAACCCTTTCTCTGATGTAGTCGAAGACCTCTCTCTTTGATTTGCCCACTGATAAAGGGAGACCCAAATATCTGTCATGTTTTAGTTCCCTGCGTAGAGGAAGGCAGTGGAGAATCGCAGATATGGTATTTTCATCTGTATTCTTTGTAAATACCACACTTGATTTATCGAAGTTGATACTTTGACCCGAAGCCACACCATAAGCTTGTAACAGATTACTTACATAAATTGCTGCTTCCTCCGATGCTTGACAAAAGATTAGAGTGTCGTCTGCAAATAAGAGGTGTGAGACACTCGGAGCACCAGAACAAATGGAAACACCCTCAAGATGACCCCTATCTTCCTCTTGACAAATAAGAGAGATCAGACTCTCTGCGCAGAAAAGAAATAGGTAAGGGGAGAGAGGATCACCCTGACGGATGCCTCTCTCCGGCTTTACATAACCAAATTCAGCACCATTAAGAACAAATGAATATGCAACAGAAGTAATACAGATCATAATGACAACAAAACGCGTATCGAATCCTAACCGGATCATTACTGCTCTTAAGAATTCCCACTCTACTCTATCATAGGCTTTACTAAGATCCAACTTAATGGCCATTTGACCAACCTTTTTCCTAGAATGCTTTTTCATGTAATGGGTTGTTTCAAACGCGACTAGGACATTATCTGTTATTTGTCTACCAGGTACAAACGCTGATTGATAGTCAGAGATCACAAAATTCATAAGAGGTTTAAGACGGTTGGCTATGGTTTTCGACGCAATCTTATAGACTACATTACAAAGGCTGATAGGGCGAAATTGGGTCATAAATTCAGGGTTGGAACACTTGGGGATAAGTACTATATTCGTTAAGTTACAGGACTCATTAAAGACACCGTTATTTAAGAAGTCAAGGACCCATTTAGTTACGTCATTCCCAACAATAGGCCAAAATGTTTGGTAGAACAGAGGAGGAAATCCATCGGGGCCGGGGGATTTTAAGGGGTACATAGATAAAAGTGCACGGTGTACCTCATCTGCGGTGTACGACTGAAGAAGATACTGATTATCTTCGAAACTCACCCTCGATCTCATAGCACCCAATACCAAGTTTAGCTCTTCACTCGAAGGCCGACTAGAAGTGAAATCTCCCTGAAATAATCTTCAACCACCCTTTCTATGTCGGATTCCCGTTTACACCAAGTGCCATCTTCTTTCCTGATGCTCTTAATCTCATTCTTACTTTTACGGTTCGAAGCACGACTATGGAAATACCGAGTATTACGATCACCTTCTCGCATCCAATGCGCTTTAGCCCTTTGTTGCCACATTTTTCCTTCTTTATCTAGAATTTCCTCCAAATGAATAGAAAGAGTTTTCTCCTGTTCTTTAGATGCCACAGTAACCACTCATGTTTTCAGCTTGTGAATTTTCTCCCTAACTTTGGCTACTTTTCTTCTAATTCCTCCAAAAGATGAAGTACTCCATGCCGAAAGCTCGAATTTGCATAAACTGAGTTTTTCCAAAACATTATCCTCTGAGGTACCCCCACCCCAAGAGTTTTTAACTACTTTGGAACAATCCGCCTCCTCCAACCACATTGATTCGAACATGAAACTCCTTTTTTTCCGATGTGATTGGATAAGCTCTTGGTCTGAAATCCGAATAAGGATGGGTGAGTGGTCCGAACCACCAAAATTAAGATGCTCGACTTTACTGAACGGAAATTTCTGCTGCCATTGTTCGGAGACGCAAGCTCTATCAAGTCTCTCGTACACGGTATGGGGATATTCCCATCCGTTAGACCATGTGAACGGATAGCCCGAGAATCCTAAATCTGTGAGACCCGAGTCTTGAAGTGCTTCTCTAAAATTTCTGAGATGGTAACCCGGTGTAATATTGCCCCCTTTCTTTTCCGAATGATAGAGAATAGAATTAAAATCACCAATGCAAAGCCACGGTTTGGAACTCCTAGCTGCTAATACACGGAGAAGATCCCACGTTTGCCGTCGATTAGACGAATCAGGTTCCCCATAAAATCCAGTAAATAGCCATCCTGTTTTGTTATCAAATTCAGAAATATGAGCATCAATATGATTAACCGAAAAAGACTGCAAATCAACTTGAACATTTTTCCTCCACATAAGCGCTAAACCACCTGACCTCCCTCGCGATTCCACATAGACACCATACATATCAAATTTTGCTTTTAGAAACTCTATCTTTCTACCCTTCGCCTTAGTTTCGGATAGAAAGATTATTTGGGGTTGTGTTCCCGGATATGGTTTCCGAGATAGTCAACTGCCGAAGAACCCCCAAGACCCCGACAGTTCCAAGGCAATTCATGATGATAGGCGGGGCTGCCCGGCAGCCTCCGCCTCTAAGTTAGCAAGAAGAATCTTCTTCGAAGGCCTCGAATGAACAACAGAAGTCTCAACATCTTGCTCGGTAGTAATTCGAAGCTCAAAATCATTGTTAGTACCTGTATTTGTCTGATGCACCATGTCAATCTGTTTTCTCTTGAAACCACTGAGAGCCGAGTTTGGTATGGTAGGAGGGTGGGTTGGGATGGATATGGGTTTGGTAGTAGAGGAACGATTAGGATTTTCATTTTCTTTGTCAACTGGGTGTTTGGGTTTGGGAATCGATTTGACAGATTTGGTTGCTTTAGGGACAACTTCAGTTTTGATCGAGACTGAATAAAGATTCTTAGTGAGTGAGGATTTATGTTGGATAACTATGATAGGATCTTGAATTTCTCGTAAACTGGTTTTAGTAGCAGCTTTGTGGGGGGAGGTTTTGGGTTTCTGTTTTTTGGAGAGGTCAGATAATGGGTGGCGATGTGCTAGTGATTTTCTGACGTTTAACGATGGAGGAATGGAGTTGTTAGATTGAGCATTGAAGTGTTGGATTAAAAGCTCAGTTGGAGTGATAGGGCTGAAATTTGATTTTGGATTAATGGGACCAGAATTAGGCATATAAGATTCTTCTTGTGGGTTGGATGGGCCAGTAGTTAGAGGTTGTGTGGTAAGATCGATAAGTCCACTTCTAAGGTCACCAATTACTTGTGTAGTGGGATGGCTAGATGTATGTTTGAACTTCCTGTGGGCTGGTTCATTTTTCGTACTGGAACTTCCTTCTTCAATTTCTGCTTCTGTTTCATGTTCCAAATCCTTTTCGGAACGTTCTTCTGTTTTAGTTTCTTGTTCCACTGCTGGTTCCGACAATTTCAGTTTTTCGATTGTGATTTCGTCTTCAACATCTGAAACATTATTGCTCAAGGGTTTCTTGGCATTAAAAGGGTTAGTTTCATCAAATCGAACATGCATAGATTCTTGTATGGTTCTTTTCCTTTTATTATAAATGCGATATGCTTTACTAATCACTGAGTATCCAACAAACATGCCTTCATCGGCCTTAGGATCAAATTTAGTAAGATAATCACGATCATTAAGAATATAACATTTGCAACCGAAAACTCTAAAATAAGCAATATTAGGCGTTTTACCATTCCAAAGTTCATACGGAGTTTTATTTAAGATGGATCTAAGAAAAACACGATTAGAGACATGGCATGCAGTACTAACGGCTTCAGCCCAGAATGATTTAGGTACACTATATTCATGTAAAAAAGTTCTTGCCATTTCTTGTAAAACACGATTTTTTCTTTCAACTACCCCATTTTGTTGAGGGGTCTTAGGTGCAGAAAAATTATGAGAGTAACCGTTTTCATCACAAAACGAAGCAAAGTATTTAGAATCAAATTCAGTACCATGATCAGTTCTAATCGAATTAATGAGATAACCTTTTTTATTTTGCAACTTTTTAGTCAACGTAATAAATGCATCTAAGGCTTCATTTTTGTGAGCAAGAAATAGAACCCATGTAAAACGAGAGTAATCATCCACAATAACAAAAACAAATCTTTTACCAGCTAAAGTTCTAGTTTTCATAGGACCAAAAAGATCAAGATGAAGTAGTTCAAGAGGTCTAGTGGTGGAGACTATCTTTTTCAGTTTAAAAGAACTTTTTATTTGTTTTCCCATTTGGCATGCATCACATAACTTTTCCTTATGATAAGTAATTTTAGGAATACCTTTGACAAGATCAGATTTAGCAATTTTTGACATTAGATCAGTGTTAATATGACCAAGTCGTCTATGCCATAAACATTCAGATTCATCACTAACAGCTAAGCATTTAACATTTTGGTTGGCAAGATCTAAAAAATCAATGCAATAAGTATTACCATCTCTTAAAGCTTCAAAAACAATTTTTCCATCCTTTTTAACAATGCATTTGGATGTTTCAAAATAAACTTCATAACCGCTATCACAGAATTGGCTAATACTCAATAAATTATATTTTAATCCTTTAACAAACCAAACGTCTTTAATGCAAGTAGAGGAATTCTTACCAACATTTCCACGACCAATCATTTTACCTTTTGTGTTGTCCGCAAAAGTAACGCAGCCTCCTTCACTTTTATCAATTTCACAAAATTTTGATAGATCTCCCGTCATGTGACGAGAACAGCCGCTATCAAGAAACCATTTGTCTTTTCGTGAAGGAGTCTTTTGTACCTATTCAACAATGAGACAAGGTTTGCACTTTAGGTACCCAAATTTTGGGTCCTTGCGAGTTAGTCACAACATTTTTAGGTATCCATACAAGTTTATTGGCGTTGTTTCTTTTGTAGATGCAATTAAAAGATTTGTGACCAGTTTTTCCACAGAAATTGCAAGTATGGTAAGATAAAGAAGAATTTTTTGCAAGTTTGCTCAATTTGTCAAAAGAGTGTCCATATCCAATTTCGGCTCTATTTAATGACACATTTTGCATTCCTAGAAGTCTATCTAGATTATCTTTTCCTTTAGTGAATTTTTCCAAACATCTAGTTAGATCAACAACTTTGGCTTTAAGAAGAGCATTTTCTTTCGAAATATGAGAATTTTCATTTTTAAGTTTTTCAATTTTCTCAAGGCTTTCTTTCATTTTTGTGTCAAATTCTTCTCTTTCTTTATTTAGCAAGGTTATCTTTTTCTTGAGTTTTTCATTTTCAAAAGCAAGATTTTTAAGATCCTTTTTGCATTCATTTATCATATAAGTCCATTCATCTTCACAATCCATTTCATTATCTAAATCATTACATTCATCAAAATAGTGTGAAGGTAGTACCTCATTTCGAGTCATGAAGCAAAGATTTCCGGATTCGTCTTCCGTTTGTTCTTCTTCGGAGTCCGGTTCATCCCAAGACGCGATCATTCCTTTGCTTTTGGTTTTCTTGAATAATTTCTCGGATTTCTTTAATTGTGGACATTCAGTACGTATGTGTCCCGTTTCGTGACATTCGTAGCATCTAACTTTGTTCTCGGCTTTGAATGGCTTCTTATTGTTTTTCGAGAATCTTTTTGTGAACCTATTTCTTGAAAGTTGGTTAAGCCTTTTGGTAAGCATGGCTATCTCCTCATTTCGCTCCTCTTCGTCTAGTTCCTCAATGTCACTGTCATCGTCCTGCAAAGAATTTGAGTTAAATGCAATAGATCTTCTATCTTTAATTGTGCTTACCTCATCCTTAGACAGGATGGTGAGTTCATGTGATGTGAGTGAGCCTATGAGTTCAGCCATGGTCATTTTGTTGAGGTCCTTGGCTTCTTGTATGGCGGTGACTTTAGGTGGCCATTCTCGTGGGAGAGATCTCAGAATCTTCTTGACTTGCTCACTTTGAGGGTACATTTTTCCAAGTGCAGTCATGGGGTTAATGATCTCCATGAATCGAGCATACATTTGACTTATGCTTTCGTCCTCTTTCATGTTGAACATTTCGTATTGATGAACCAAGATGGTGATTCGTTGCTCTTTGACTTGACTTGTCCCCTCATGAGTTACTTGTAACATATCCCACATGTCTTTTGCCGTAGTGCACGAGCATACCCTGTAACGCCCCGACTCCGTGGGCCGTTAGATATCACTCGATCAAACGATTAATTTATGAAAATATTTAAGATACGATTTTTGACAATAATTATAGAATCAAATTCAATGACAAAATCTTCACCGGGAAATAATTAATCAGAATCGTGTCAAAAGATTTTTCCTGAAACAACATTTTGAGAAAGGTAAAAATAATAATTTATAAAACGCTTGAGGTCCAACTGAATTAAACCAGTTAATGACAAACGATTCGTAAGGGAAAAGATTCAAAATAATTAGACTTATAAATTTAAAACCAATCTCAATAAAAGACTCATCAATTTATATAATTGCAAAATTGACCACTTTTAATCGAATTATTATAAAACACTTCAAATGTACAAAAGATTTGAAATGACAATTCTATGAGAGTTGAAGAAACGAAAAATGTTATATAACCAACGTTAAAATACATATGCTTTTTGAAACTAGGGTGGGACCGCAACCAGGACGACCTACCGCAACCAGAACTATCAAATCCCAACACCTGTAGCTGAAAAAGATTGAAACATGGAGCGCATAAGTTGAATAAATCAACTTAGTGAGGCCGGTGCATGTGTGCACGTGATGCGTGAATCAAGCATATACAAATGATGCATATCAATTACAATACTCATGCAGATAACAAAAATATTTACAAAATGAAACAGATAATCAGACAGTTCAGTGCACAAAACTCGTAACTACATGGGGCTAGTGGGATTCAGATGCCGACCAATTACTCAACATATAAGACAAAATTAAAAGAATTCCAATAAACAGAAAGAAACAGACAACGTAAAAGACAAACACATAATACAGATACCAGATGTGGTTGATGCCGTCTTCTCTTACCCTCCATACAGATAACCAAACACACCAGTAAGGAGCGACCTTACACAGACAGATGCATCGACATGTCTTTGCCAGAAGCGGAAGTTTGAGATCACTCCCCAAGCATACCTCCATACTTGGTTAGTGAGTCAGGTCAATGGTAAGGTCGAGGCAACTTTATAGCCATCTACTATCAAAGTTGCCACGGACCCACCATCCACCGAAAATTGGGCGCCCTAAACAGAACAAATATGAACAGAACAAGCAGAACAGGACATGACAGATCAAACAGAATAGTAACACCACATTAATAAATCGCCAACAATAACAATGATATGATAAAGTTCATAGACAAACAATAATCAAACCTTAATATCGAAATGTGAACATCTAATCATCAAACATGTCATTATTACACAAAAGATAAAACTTCTACGGATTTCAATTAAGCATGCAGTGTATTGATACATTCAACAAACCTCATGTCATATATTTAATCAAGGCAAACACTTACAAATCAAATAAGCATAACTTGATACATAGTATACCATGTAAGCATGCTAACAACAAGCCTCAAGCATGTATTCATCTAAATGAAACATACAATCATATATTAGCATTAAAAGGACTTCATGTGATCATATGTCCATATCATTAATATATACGGATTATTTTCTAATGAAATTCAAGTAGCATGCTCATATGTAATGAAGTGCCCAACAAACTAGACCATGTACTTAACCAAATTAATCAAGGCAAAACAAATATAAGTCATATTATACGAGTAACCTTATCATTTCATACTATCAAGTGCGATCAATTACAGCGAACATCGCAAACGCACAATTCCAAATGTTCTACTATAATATTCAAGCATACACATTGCAACATGCTCATACAATAAGTCAACACATAATCACAAACAAGATACGGCTCTCACCTATTACGGATTGAAGAGATGGTTGTTTACCGCCTTCACCTGTCACGCAATTCGATTCGATTAGAATCTCGAACCAAAGAAACTAAACGCGTCAAAATCTAAATTCCTAAACGAAGCTTCTACTTAACCCAAAAGTATACGAATGAATTTCAATTCGATTTGGACTAAGCGCAAGACACTCAATAATATGAATATCAATTATCCACCTAAAACGAGGACGGCATTTTTAACGATCCAATTTCATCATATAACACATTAAGTCCATCAAAATTCATTATCATGTTATGTTTTACTATTTCAAGTTTCCACTTTCATTACTTCACCATCCCTATAACTAATATCGAGCTAATCGAGATACATGCATAACATAATACGAACTCAAACTCATGCTTAAACTTAATTCTAAAGCCAAATAATTAACCACAATCTAAATAATACACAATAACCTTTAGGCTCAAAGATTTACCTAAACGAACTCAAATCATAAAATGGACACCGGATACGGAAAACTCGAGTCGAGATGAAGCCGCTGTTTGGACCAGCCAGAGTTGACCATCGATGACCGCCGTTGACCACCATAGACCGCCACCGGAAAATGAGCCAAAATTACCATTCGACTCTCCTCTTTGCCTACAACACCGTGGTGAAGCCCGATTGTCGAAGACATGACCGAAAAAGGGGCATGCAAAGAAACCCACTTAAAACCGCAACTTCCACCTCCAATTTTCGCAGGAAAACACCTTCTATTCCTTAAATAACCACCACCATTGTGTTCCTCTCGTCGAGTAGATCAATTTGGACTACTTATTCGCTTGATTTGGTTAAGAGATGAGGAAGTTATTAACAAAATAAGCAAAGGGGGTTTTGTGTGTGAAAACACACGTTTCAGTGTGTGTAAATGGTGGGAGAAGAAGAGAATGAGGTAATGGGCTGATTTTTCTTTATATTTAATAGGTACTTTGCAATTTACACCCTCAAGAACTGGGTAGTCACAATTTAGTTCTCAAAGTTTTCGGGCCAATACATCATGTCCCCTTTTTTATTTTATTTTTTCATTTAAATCCTCAAAATAACACAAGAGTGAGTCATTTATAATACAAAATTTGTAAACCAATAATAATTCAAGTGGTTAAAAATTTATTATATTAAAACTCTTTGAATTAAAAAAATTCTCACTCAGTGAATTTTAACAACATAGATAAGAATATGAGTTTCAATTATTAAACCCACAATTAAAAATTATCAATTTCAAGTAAATTAAAATTATAGTAAAGAAAATTCATAACTGAATTTTCGGGATTTTACATACCCGATTGTATTCGGATTTAGTGAGGGCGCATGCTAGTAGATTTTTGGCCTTTGAGTTTAGTGACACCAGTTTCTTGTCGGTGTCGGTTAGTTCTTTCCATGCTTTGGGAATTTGCTTCTCGCCTTCGGTTTTCATTGGTATGGATGGTCCTTCAAGAATTACACTCCATAGATCACAGTCAATGGAGATCATGAACTCCTCCATTCTATTTTTCCATATTGAGTACGCAGTTCCATCAAATAGTGGGGGCCTGTTATGCGATTGTCCTTCTGCGAAAACATCATTGCTAAAGGTAGACATAAGATCGTTAGCTCTCGGGGGTTAACCCGCACAGTTAAGAGAAATTAAAGAGCACCTGCTCTGGTACCAATTGATACCTAAGAGGGGGGGGTGAATTAGGTATATAACTTTTTTCTTTGTGTCTCGTTCCAGAGGACAATTAGTTGAATGTTCCAGTAATTTTAAGTTTAAAGTTCCGATATGATTAGATTCAAAATTCCAGTAAAGTAAAGTGTAGAAAATAAATAGAATAAGAATGCAAACACCGTTTATAGAGGTTCGCGCCCAAAACGACCTACTTCATCTCTTCCAACACCCCTGGGTAATTCACTAGATACGTGCCTTGCAGGACGAACCTCCGCCACACGAGATTACAAGATTTCTATTCTTACTCTCGATACGAGCTTGCTAGGCCTAACCTATCGCTCAACAAAAACCGTGCTTGCTAGATTCCTATCTATCGCACAAAAATCGTGCTTGCTAGAACACTTAGTCCTATCGCACTACGAGCTTGCAAGTACAAAACTTTCGCTCAAAAACAATTGTAAAATTTTGATTACAAATAAATGCTCCAAAGTGAGCTGATTTTTGCTAGACTAAACACTCTTCTTTTTTTCTTCTATTACTTAGAGTATATTCAAGATTTCAAGAGCTAGAAGAAAAAATGTTTTTAAAAGCTTTTTGAGAAAAATGATTTATGCAAAATTAAGAGCACTCAAAGACTTTAAGCTTGGAGAAAATGATTTAGCAAAGTGAAATTTTCAGAATGAATTGGTGTGTTGGTCGATGGAGTATGGCTCCCTATTTATAGGTGAGTGGAGTTGGTTCAATAGGGAAAGATTTTGATATTCAAAAAATATTTTGCCACTTTTAAAATGATTTTGCAAGATTAAAACATGTGACAAAGTCTTCAATGAATGTATACATGATTTAGTAAATAGATGAAGACAAAATCTTTCCAAAAGAATTGATTTGAAGAATATATTCAAAAGATCAAATAAACAAGGTAAGATTTTAGCTAGACAAATTTACTTGTTAGCTAAGTTAATTGATCTTGAAAAAATCTTTCCATTAAAAGTTGGCTTGAAGGATAATTCAAATTTTAATAGCCAAGATTAATTAAAAAACAATTCTCGGCTTAATCAACAAAGAGAAAGTTCATGGCTCATTTTGAGAAAGGAAGAAAATTGATTTAGTTTAAAAAGGTTAGGAAGGAAGCCAAAGTGTTTGGGCCAAAATATTTAAAAAATAGTTTGGGCTAAGAATTTTCTTGCTCTTTTAATCAATTGAAAATACTTACTAAGTTGACCACAATTTTCTTGAATCGAATATTGGGCCCTTCAGGGGTGCTAGGGGCTTCGATATTGATCTTCATTCATAACGAGCCTTTAGCTAAAATTGGGCTTCTCATGATCTTCCTTCATAATTTGCATAAGCCTTTTTCATATCAAACTTGGTCATTCTTCATTGTTTGGACCATCTCAAAATTCAAAATGGGTTGCTCTTTTATAAATAAATACCTGTTCAAATCATGAAACTAAAGAGCACCAATATCTTAAAAAGTTCGTTTGTTAATCATCAACTATTCGGCTAACAGTCTCCAAAAAAAAAAATTATCTTAAGATAATTATGAGTTAAGTTTTGAGAGTTTCAACTTTTTATTAACTAGGAAGATGCACACGCGTTGCGCGTGTTCAATTAATTACTATTGATTTTTTTTTCATACAATACGATTCACAAATATATTTTAAATATAGGTATTAACAAAAATATTGAACGTATCACAAAATTATATAAATAGAGATATTATTATAACTATAAAGTATTATACATAGCTTTATTTTCTATATAACTCATTTTAGACTTTATCAAAAACTATAATCTAGTTGTACATTGTGATTTCTAATCTAACTATTCTTTTTAAATTTATTTTACCTATGAAAACATTTATTTAGAATTGTATAATGTTAAGTCTTTTAAGTTTTAATGTCTCCTAATCTGACTATACTTCTAAGATTTTTTTATTTTTTTTGTTTTTTAAAATTACATATGGGTATTTTAGTTCTCACAAAAAAGTTAAGAAATATTCATGCTTTCATAATAGTAGAGAAGAGATAGAGATTATTTTAATAGAAGTTTTAGAAAATAATGGTTAGCTTTTTTTCTTAAAAAAACTGTATTTAAACTCCCCGATTAACAAATTTGTAATGAGATTTTATGAAGTTATTTTTATAATGAGTGAATAGCATTTTTGGTCCTCCTTATGGGCCAAATTTTGCACTTTCGTCCATCTTAAATTTTTTGTAGCAGATTCGTCTCTCTTATCAATGTAGTGTAACACATTCATCCCCTCTTATAACACCTTCATCCCTCGAAACAGACATGAACCGTAAAAGACTCTTAACAGACAATCTTGATAATATCTCCATCACTATATCATCCGGCAAAAATCTCACTTCTCCATGCTTAACTTTGATCTATGCTTCTCTATTTTCATCTTTAACTTTGACTAATTATGTTTAACAATGTAAAAGTACTTTTTTCTTTTTTTTTTTATAATAAGAACAATGTAAAATTGTTATGCGCTGCAAGTGTGGTTTATATATGCGTAGTCATGGGTAAAACAAAACCTTAGGCGTTTCGGAAAAACGATAAGTACATATCGAGTAAAACAAAACCTTAGGTGCTGCAAGTGTGATGCACGTGAACTCGATCCTATACAATGTAAACACACACAAATAGATACTCAAACAAATCAAGTGTCACAGTGTACGTACGCAAGTATACGTGTCGCAAGTAATATAAAAACGATAAGTACATATCGAGTATCGAATACCAATGAATGGGTAAAAGGTGGGAATAAACGAATAAATCGACGGCTTATTTCATCTAAGAACACTTGATACAAAATGATCAAACCCAAATATATGATAAGGGTGATTTTATTTAACTACGAGCGGTAAAGTAAATCTAACTACGAAAGCAAGTAAATTGGGGAGTTAATTATGCGGTAAGGAGGATTCATAAGTAATCAATTAAGGCGGACAATGACTCGACAATTGATATCTTATGCTCGTGTTTGCTGCTCAATGATTCAAGGACGTTCGTATGTATATTTTGAGTTGCATACAAACCTATCGAGTTAAACTAATCCAATTTATGTCTAAGTGGATTAAAATCGAATCGATGCATTAAACTCAAACCTTAAATGAATACGAAACGACCTAGGTATATGTCTATCCTAAAATCGAATCATAATCCAATTTCATAATCAAATCCTCAAGATCACTATGTCTAGAAATCAAGAATCAATAAATTTCACCTCAAAGTTGGCCAAATCATAAGATGAACTATAAGCATGAAATCGGATTACGAACACATATAAGCATCATATCAATCATCAACACATAATTTAATCAAACAATAACATAAATACATATAAATCCGGAGAATTTAAATCCACAATCATTGTTCCAAAAAGAAAATAACAACATTCATCTCCTAATCATAGACAACTAGGAAATAGAAAGATATCACCTAATCGGAATAAAATGGAGAGATGGATTCTCCTCCACTTAATCACAACCTAATCACTCCCCAAGGGTGGTGATTAACTCACCCCCTTGGTGGACTCTTTAATACAAGAAAAAAGGAAAAGTAAAGAGTGAGAGGTTGAGGGAGGCTAGATAAATAAAGTGTGTCGAAGAAGTTGTGTTTGATTTCTCCACCCTAACCTTCTTAACCTAGTGAATAAACTACCCCTCTTGCCTAAGTTACCCCAAAAACTATAGTAATCAAGACAAAAAAGTCCCCCAAGAAGTTTATATTTACAAGTGGGATCAAAGGGGGAAGATACAAAAAGCCCCCTGCCATTCCGCAGAAAATATCTGCTGGAAGCAGGGTCAAACCGCGGTGCGATATTGGCAGTGAGTTTTCTGCTCTGCCACACTTCCTTCCGAGTAGCATATATTTTGATTCCGAACTCCGATTGTGGATCCGTAAAGACCGTAGCGTATCTAATTCATTCATCTATAACATATTCAAAATTCAGCTCATTTGGATCAGCCATGATAAAGTTGTGCATGCTTTACTGAGCAGCTATCTACGTTCTTCTACGATTTGCTTCGGGTTCTCTTTTATTTGAAGCTCTTTCTGCGCAAAGGCTTGCATCTACGGCCATGGAGTCTTGATTTGATGGAATTGCACTGAATCATATCCTCTCGGACTTCTCTTTAGCCTTGCAAGATTCTCAAACCTACAAACAGAACAAAAACACGACAAAAAACGACGAAAACAAAAGAAAACACACAAAATCCCAACAAGGGACCAAAAACGCAAAATAACGTGAAAACAAGCAAAAGCACGCAAAACTCGAATCGAAGCAAGTTGTTTTCGGCTTAAGAAGAGACGTAATAATGACGTTTTCACGGCGTTCTCAGTACTGTAGCTAATGGAGTAAAAATAATGGGACGAAAGAAGTATTAATTATTTAAGATTTGAAATTGACATGAAAGTATATGACATTTTTTTTTCAAAAATTTTCTAGTTAAATAACTTAGTATTAATATATTGTGAGCTAAATCATGTAATTAAAAAATGCAGTAAAATTGTTCAATCTTTAGCTAGGGTATTGAACATTCAAATTTATCTTGTGTTTCGTTCCCATACATGGGTCAAAGTTTCATTTTCGATGTATGTTTCGGTCAGTTCAATATAGGAAAGTTTTCGAAAACGGTGTAGAAAAACTAAGAAAAATATGAAAAAATATACTAAATTAAGGAAATGAAAAAGTTCCAAGGCAAATATGGAGTTCGAAAATTCACCTTATTTTCGTTTCAATTGATTCAAAAACATAAATTTTTCGATGTTTCGACGAAAAAGATGGAACTTTTGAACCATGTTCCCATATAAATTTGGATAATATATTATTTATCTAAATTTCTTGGATGTTAGTTCCATAAGAGCATCCCCACCCAAAACTCCAAATTGAAATCTTCACCAAATTCGGAGACACTTTTTCACATCTCAACTCCCACCCAAAAACTCCAAAATACTATTCATTTATTAAATAAATAATTTATCTACATATCAAAGTTAAAATTTGAGTTGTTTTTTGAATAATATTATATATGATTAAATAAAATTCAAATAATTTACTAAATAACATACTAAAATTAAATACAAAATATACTAATCAAAACATTTAATTCTTATGTTAAAGTTAGTTTCTATTTGAAGTTTTCATGAATTACTGGTGAATTCTTAAAAATTATTCCATTTATAGTTTTCATGTAATTTTATTAATATCATTTATTTAATTCTCTTGTATATTGATTATTATTCATCTTTGAAGTCTACTTATTTATTATTTAACATCTAAAATAAAAACATACATTTTAAATTTAAAGGTCGTGATCTTAAAACTGTTCCAAGTCATAGATTCCTGTCGAGACGGGGTATCAAAGGAATCGTTAAGACTTGTACGATTATGCATGATTCACACGAAGTGAATTTGTAGAGTTTCATGAACAAGGTTTTCGAAGCCAGTGCATATGACTAGGGGGTTCGATAGGGGATCGAACGCATCGAACGACCCGAACAGAGAAATCCATTGTGGAAGTGCTTTAAGCATATCGGTAATGGGATGTTTCTCAAGGATTATAATAGTGTACGATTTAGTCCTTAGACTTGAGGTACTAGGGCGAATTCGGTGCACGAGAATGCGTACTTTGATTTAGGAGTCGATCACGTAGCCTGATCATTGAGCCACTACTTTGGGTACGTATGATCGTGTACGCGAATGGTTAGTACTAAGAAAGGATCTATCGACTCGTCTTGATAAGATGAGAGAATTTCCTGTACGATCTTAGATAATAGATTCCGAGAAACCCACGGCCGTGGTCAGTGACGTATTTGGAAAGGAGTTTCCAAATTAAGCAATCACACTGGAATTATTATCCAGAATTAGAAAGTACAGAATTGAGATAATTAGAGGTGCCGACCAATTAATACACCATAGGTCTCAATCGGGAAATAAGTCGTTAGAAGGACCGTATGTACATGGCACTTATAAGAGGTGAGGTTCACGAATATCAATTCACCTGAAGTTGGGCCTCATGGGCTTGTGGCTAGACATCGACCATGAGGTGTGGGTACTCCTCATGGGCCGATTTTAACTATGGAAATATTAATTAATTAGTCTTGGATCATTCAATTAAGCACAAGGGGCCGATTTGTGCTAAAAAAATTAATCTTGGATTAATTACTTTATGCATGGGCCGATTTGTGATAAGGGAATGAAAATTGATTAATCTTGGATTAGTTAAATGAGCATGGCCGATTTTTAGGGGATTAGAAAAGGGTTTTATCTTGTGGGGAAGAGATATGGCATATCTTGTTTCCTAACTTGTGATAAGGAAAGATATGCAAAAGATATATGATATATCTATTAGAAGAAGGAGTCTTCTAAATATAAAAGATATACATATATCATAATCTCAATGATATAGAGAATACTAATGCTCAACCCTAACACAAGAAAAGGACAGGCCGAAAATTTCAGCCCCCATCGCCCCCTCCCTGATCGGCCAAGACTCTGTGAAAATCGCCCCACTCTCTCTCTTCTTCTCTTCTTCACCAAGAGTTGGATCCTGATCCAACTCTTCCATTGAAAGCCTTCCTTTCCTAGTTCTAAGCCTATGGATCGAAGGAATCACTCAATCCATCTGGTGTGGACTATCTCTAGAGGCACAACACTTGGGGTGCTCTAGTGAACAATCAGAAGATCGGAGAAAAACCACCACCTTGTCTGTGGTGAGGTAATTTTCGAAAATTACCTATTATTTATGCTTTATTGAATTTTGATTCAATCCTATTTTTTCTATAAGTTAGATAACCGTATCCTGGGCTTACAAACTTTATGTGTGTATGAATTTTTTTTTAAATATTCCGCACGTTGTTTTTGACAATCATACACCGTAAAAACCCAACAGTGGTATCAAAGCAAAGTTATTACGCTCATACGAAAAAGGCCTGAACACTTCAAAATATATGTGTATATTTGTTTGTCGTGTTCTTTGCCTGAATTCTTGCTTGTTATGATATATTATATGTTCGGGTAAATAGCATAATTCGATTTGGGCCAAATCTGCAATTTTCGAAACTTACTGGACTAATATGAATATTACGATTTTTGAAAAATCTGGACAGAATCTGAAATTTTGTTTTTCTGAAATTTCTGGGCTGAAACTGTAATTCTGCAATTTCTGAAAAATTGGGATCTGTTTGCAATTGCCGAAAGGTTTGGGCTGTTTTGTTATTTACGTAACTTCAGGGGGCAGTTTTGCAATTAACAAAAGTTTCTGGAATTAAAGTGTTAATTTCTGTTTTCTGGGCCGATTTGCTTGTTCTGGAATTTTTGGGTTTAATTTGTTATTTCCGAAAGTTTTGGGGTCAAAACGTATTTTTCGAAAATTGAGGGACCAAACTGTAATTTTCAAAAGTTGAAATTCCAGAACCTGTTTTTTGCTTAAAAGGTGTTTTATTATCCGAAAGATTAATTTTATCATAATTAGTGGAGACTAGAGCGAGAATCATGAGTTATTTTAAAAGGGGTTTTAAAATAAAGATTGTGGTTTATTTTAAAAGGGGTTTTAAAATGAAAGTTAAAGATTGTTTTAAAAGGGGTTTTAAAATTAGAATCTTGGGTTATTTTAAAAGGGAGTTTTAAGATAATATAAGAAATAAGAAAAATGTGTTTTGCTTGTTTATTGCACAACGTGAACAGTTTACATGGTTTTTGATCGTGCCGAGCCTTGACCCTAGGGTAGATGTGATTGGTTTAATTTAATTTTGTTGGTTTTTTATTGGGCCTGCGTGCCTTAAGTTTTTGGGCCACTTTGAGCCTTTGTAATAGATTAGAGCTTTATTTTAAATAGTTTAGGATGGAGGCCCATTACAAGCAAAGTGGAGGCCCAAGAAGGAATGAAGGCCATGTATGCATGGTTACTGATGTAACTTGTTAGATCTTTTAAGAACCTTATTAGATTGACCAATTGGGCCAACATCATGGCTCGATGATGGCCCGCATAGGAGGCTCCCGATCGAAAACATACTGTGATAGCATGCATGCTAGGTGTGAATGCTTTATATTATTTATTGATTTATTTTGGCTTGTATGTGATGCGCGCTAGAAATTAGATCACTAAATAAAAGATAAAGCATAATTAAATACGGTGAGATCTCGAGGAGAGTTACTTCAAACTTTCAAAAACCGAAAATCACCTTTTGAATTAAAATATTAAGTCGTGTTGGGTTAACTATAAAATGAAATTTTATAAATCCAAGCCTTCCATCAATAGGGACTAGCGTGAGTTGTCTACTTATCGATTAAGGTGATCCAGAGTCTGGCACCCGAGGCGAAGAAAGGGACAATACGGGAAATCTCTCGATTCTCGTTTTAAATAAACTTGACAAGGGTGGGAATTGGTCGGGGCATGCGATCGACTGGGAGTCCCAGGGGTTGACATGTTCGGGCCCGTTGCTCATCACGATTGATGGGTCAGACTTAACGAGTAGTACCATTTATGATGTAGCAGTGCTAGATAAATGTGAAAATCGAGGCAAAATAGCTTGAAGGTTGTGTAGGGACACAATTGGTAAAAGTATACCTACCTAGGGAATTAACTGTATGGCCGCGAGTCGTGGGTGCAATTAATGTCTGCTGGGACGTCAAGACCTACTAGGAAATAGGATTTCCCGAACAATTAAAGGGGTTATTGTTTCGATAAAATAGTGGGAGAACTTTTTCGATAAAAAGACCAACTTTCGTTAATTATAAGTATTTATCTTAAACCTGTCTGCTTACTGTTGTCTTTTAATTATGTATTTTATGTAACGGCCCAAACAAAATTTTGAAAATATAACTCGAATATATAAAAACTTGACAAAATAAAACGAAAATTTTATAAAAACAGTTTCAAAATCCTTCTTTTAAATCACAAGGGCCATTAAAATAAAATCTTTCGGAAGCTTTTAGACAAAAGGGTGACACCAACTGCGACTAGCAGTGGTCCAAGACATCAATCAAATAAAATATTTATATATTACAAATAAATTTTTGAAGTACGAAAACATAGTAGAATGAGATATTTCAGAAAAATCACAGGACGAACACCTTAGGATACATTACTTATTTTGACCAACCAAAAATATGGGACTTCACTTCGAGGACCTATGACCGTGCTGAACCAGAAAGACACCCCGATGTACGATCTTCTACTACCTGAATACTGAAAAATAGTAAACACGGAACACATAAGTTGATTGTCCAACTTAGTGAGGCTATGGTGCACATGAGCATATAAAGTGCAATGCAAGCATGCTCAATCGTACATACATAAAACAAAATCAACATAACACAGAATAAGGAAAGAAACAGACATCGTAGCAAATAAAAACATATTACAGATACCAGAGGTCGTCGATGCCGTCTTCTCTTACCCTCCATGCAGATCAACCAGACACACCAGTAAGGAGCGACCTTACACAGACAGATGCATTGACATGTCGTTGCCAGCAGTCAGAGGTTCGACTTCACTCCCCAAGCATACCTCCATACTTGGTTCGTGAGTCTGGTCAACAGTGAGGCCGAGGCAACCCTGTAGCCATCTACTACCCAGGTTGCTCCAAACCGCTGTCCACCGAAAATTTGGGGCCCCAAACAGAACAGAACAGAACAGAACAGAACAGAGCAGACAGACCAAAGCAAAACAAAACAGAACAGAGCAGGACAAACCAAGCAGAACAAAACAAAACAGGCGAAACAGTAATAAGATAGTAACAATAGTAATCATAACAGATACACGCTATTCTAGTATAATTATCAAAACGAATCCACCTAATCATATAAACATATCATTAAGACTACAAACATAAGTCATATATAATTCTAACAAAGCATACTCGTGTGTAGTAAAATTTCACAAGTAATAGTGTATACCGTACTTGACCAAAATAAAATCCATAAATATATATTTTATTTCGACTAAGCATGCTCGTGTGTAATAAAATTGACAAATATTAACGAGTACCATACCTGACAAAGCAAGCCATACATACAATCCGTATTTTCTGTTTTATTCTGACTAAGCATGCTATTTTTGTACGACATAACCAATAAATCTCATGATATACAATTAATGAAGACAAAACACATACGATTTATATAATCATAAGTTCCTACACCGACTAAGCATATTCATGTATAACATAATTTAAAAAGTCTCGAACATGCATTCTTTCATATTCATCCAAACACGACTTACAATCATACAATTGAAATATTTTATATAATTTATAAGTAACCATGCATAACCACATTCAAACACTCATGCCAAAACTCAACTACTAGCACATAGGGACTCAATACCACATTACATAGCGCTCACCTTTCTCGGTTAGTCGGATAGAGATCCACCTTCGATTCCCAAAAGAACTCGAATCTTCAATTGGAGACCAGATATGGAATCCTCATTTCGAAACGAAGTCGCTGCCAGGAGAAGCCACCGTTGACCGGCCGTTGACCACCATCGATTGGTGCCGGAAAATGAGCCGAAACCACCATTCGGCTCTCCTTTGAGCCTAGAACGCGAATGTGGAGCCTGATTGTCGAAAGAATGACCGGAAAAGGTTCATAAGAAGGAACCCATTTCAAACTCGTCACTTTAGAGTCGCAATTTCTCCACCTACGATGAATATTTCTGAAAAATAAATCCACCATGTCGCTCTACGTTCCGAATACTATGATTTGGAGTGTTTAATCGCTTGATTTGGTGAAGAATTGAGATAGTTATATTTTTGGGTTTCTAGTGTGTGTAGGTGTGTGTTTGAGCTTGTGAGCAAGACAACAATGGAGGAATGAACAAACAAATTATTTCAAGCCCTCTTTGATCTCCCATCCTTCTTTGTTGCTGAAAATATATGGATATATGTGTGAATTTAGATTAGAAGAAATGAAGAGAAATGGGTTAAATCCCATTTTTCTCTTCCCAAAAATGCATGAGCACAAGTGGACTGTCCTCCACTTGTGTTTTACGGTCCAGCAGCAGGACATTTGTCCTGCTACAAATTTCATTTTCTTTTTAAATTAATTTTTGGTAAAATTGCATTTTAGCCCTTGAATTTTTCAAAAAAGACACTTTAGCCCCAAACTTTTAAAATTAGCAAAAGAATCCCAAAATAAATAAACTTAACCATATTAGTCAAGAATTCAATTACACTTTCACTCCTCAAGCTTTTAAGACTTTAATCTCCAATATCTATTATTTTCAGGATCATTTTAGTTTTATATAAAAGCACAACTTTATTTGTTACCAAAAATAAATAAAATTACCTAACTTTCTCAAAATACATAACCTCAAAAAGATTTTAACTAAACAAAAGTAAAACTTTATGAATTTCTGAAAATTGAAATTTTGGGGTATTACATTCTCCCCCCCTTAAAAGAATTTGGTCCCCAAATTCATACCTGATATTATGTCGTAGTTCCACTTCTGTTTATCACATAACTTCTTCGAACTTCCGACTTTAGCATAATCCTTAAGATGTTCTATCGCATATTCGAATCAACTTCTCCTCGTACAACAAGTTTCTTAATTTTGAGGTCGTGCTACAAACGCTATTTTCTAATCCAAGTCCACTTTAGAAATTTCTAACTATAACAAAAAGTATTCTATTTAAAATTATCTACAATGAATATAATTGACTCACCATTTGGAATTAGTCAAACCAGAAGTTTGGGAAAGATCACAAAAGGCAATTGTATCAGAAGTTTTCTTAAAGATAACAAAGCAATCGAATTCACAAGCTCAATGGTAGCAATAAGGAAGTAGAAGAACTAGGATTTTGGCATACATCAAATCTGGAGAAATTTCAATAGACGTAACAAATAGTAGTCGAAATAAGAACCTCAGTAATTGTTTCAAAGTTATGAAAATCAAGGAAAACAATTGATTGTGAAAGACAATTGAATTAGGAGTTCACTATAGTTAACCAAACAAATTAATCCGAAAGAATGTATCAATATGCTGGACTAAAGACAATTTTATCAGACATCTTATTAGAGATAACAAGAAGAAGGTTAAACCAAGTGTGTCAATAAGAATAATAGAATTTGAACCAAGAGTTCTAACATTAGAAATCAAAGCATTGAAGTGTTTTCGATCATTTGAAAATCAAGTTAAGATAAAATGTGCGACTCAAAGATTCCTTTTTGGAAGTAATGAGTGTAACAGAAGTACAAGATAAAAATTGAATAAAGTTTAAGAACGAGATCCAAGAAAAATGGAACGATCATACTCGAGAAGCTAGCCGCGATGAAAGAACAACATGTTCAGAATGAACAAGATAATGTTGTGGAGTTCAAAAGAAAGTCGATAATTGAGTAAAAACATTGCATGGTCAATGAAGTCAACAAGTATGGATAATAATAAGAAATCAAAGAGACGATTCATAAACGACCATAAATTAATAAAGGGGTTCAGTAAGATACCAAGCAACACTGAAACGATAAGTTTCTATAAGGATTACAAATGGCAGTTGAATCAGAAAATTTGCCCTAAAATGAAGCAATTGAGTTCACAAACTCAACAAAAACATCTTGGAGATAGAGTAATGAGGACCTCAAAAGTCGATAGAGTCAAGGAATTTTTCAAGTAATATAACCAGAAAGTGGTCGAGTAAGAATTTTCAATGAACGTGATAAGGCACAGTCGAATAAGAGTCTTAACAAGGATTATGAAAATGAATGGGAAAGATGAGTTATAATGATAACAAGAGACATTCGAATAAGAAGTTCAGATTGAACCATGTAATCAAAGAACAAGTGTCGGTAAGGGTGTTATAAGACTATCACATTAGAAGTCTCAATAGAGATAACAAGATGGTTGAATAAGGGATATCAATAAAGACAAATGACAATCGAACCAAAGGTTCTGGTATTAAAAACCAGAGCCTTAAAGTGTCTTTGAACATCTGAAAATCAAGTTAAGACAAAATGCACCATTCAAAGGTTCATTTAAAGAAGCAATGAGTGTAATGATGATACTAGAGCGAATAAGGTTCAAGAACAAGGCAAGGAAAATGAAATGGTCCAATTTAAAAGGTTAATGATAACAAATAGAATAAACAACTTCAGAAAGAATATGATACAAGTATGAAGTTGACAGTACATTCCTTCTAGAGTAACAAGCGGGAATAATATGAAATCGAAGAATTTTTTTCTTTTTTCTGAACTTATCGCAATTCAATAATTAGGTTCAGGGAATAAGGATAATGAAATATTCCTAACCACAAAATCATATCAAGGTAAGCAGTCTGATTCACTAGTTCACTATGAAGAAGTAGTTCATGAAATACAAAGGAAATGCAAACTCCGAACAAGGATAAAACTCAAATATCAAATTTGAAGATTCGATCGGATAACAAGAAGCTGAATTAAAAGTGTCGATAAAATCTGAAGGGAGGACTTTTAATTAGAATGGCAATCAGTTCAAGAAGAAACTGTCTAATACAAGAAGTTGTGAGAAACAATAATTAAAAGTGCGAGATCAAGGTAAGCAAGTTCAAGAATAAAGCTCAAGAAAGGTTCAAGAAAACTTTGGTCACTTTAGAACTAGAATTGAGAGAAAAAAATTGATTATTGCATATGGAAGCGAAGGAAAAAGCATTAATGCAGTTGGAAAAATGAACAATAAACAATTCTAGGGTTCAATTAGAGGTTTTCCGTCTGATAGAAATAAGTAGAAGATGTTAGGAGACGGATTCTCTCATGTCATCGAAAGTTTATAAAGTTAGGATTTAATTCACTTTCGAGTGATTGTGGATCTTTGAAGTTTTGTGTTACAAACGAGGTATCTTTAGTTTATTTCCTCAGTCGATAGCTGATTTCCTAGATGCCGAAGATGGTTGCAACATTTTCCTTCAACCATTGGCATTCGTTACACTCGATTTCTTCAGGGCAAGCACTACAATGGGATGAGTAGGCTTATTCAAATGACTTGTTCATCGATACACTTAACTTTTTACCGACACATCCTTTCTCGAAACTTCAACATGCCGATAGATTCAATAGAGAGAGGAATTTATAGTAAATCACCTAGATTCAAAGAAACGTATATCGATTTCATACTATCAAGAGTAACTCATACACGAAACTCAAGAACACAATGGATTCGGGAATGAGTTAAAATCAAACAACGGAGTTCAAGGAGAATCTAAAGATAATCAGATTCGATGGATCATTACGAAAGAGTAATGTTTGAAATCAGGAGTACGAGTTTTGAATGAAGTAAGCACGATAAAAGAGATTTAAGAACGCCCAGGACTGTTTTAGTTAACTTACAAGTGCCTCAAGAAAAGACACTCAATTCTAGGATCTAAATACGAGAGTAAGATAGAGAATGAAAGAGTTTTCTCTGAAATAATCGCAGGCAAACAATAATCCAGATAATGAAGGTAAAATATTTGAGGTCATTCTAGTCATTTGGTAACGAAACAATCATACCGAGGAATCAAACCACCGTTGAGATCAAATATATGTATGTGGTTTTGATTGCGACTTTGATCAATTGAATTGAGTAGACACTTTAAAACTCTCAAGCAAGCTTACAATGACTTAACAAAGAAGGTATGCAATAAATTTATACAGATATGCCCCAACGACACCCCTAATCTCGAAAGTGAGTCCAATTTACAAATCACGAAGTACTAATCCGAGGATCTTATCCTGACTTTTGAGCTAAAGCTCTGATACCATCTGTAACGGCCCAAACAAAATTTTGAAAATATAACTCGAATATATAAAAACTTGACAAAATAAAACGAAAATTTTATAAAAACAGTTTCAAAATCCTTCTTTTAAATCACAAGGGCCATTAAAATAAAATCTTTCGGAAGCTTTTAGACAAAAGGGTGACACCAACTGCGACTAGCAGTGGTCCAAGACATCAATCAAATAAAATATTTATATATTACAAATAAATTTTTGAAGTACGAAAACATAGTAGAATGAGATATTTCAGAAAAATCACAGGACGAACACCTTAGGATACATTACTTATTTTGACCAACCAAAAATATGGGACTTCACTTCGAGGACCTATGACCGTGCTGAACCAGAAAGACACCCCGATGTACGATCTTCTACTACCTGAATACTGAAAAATAGTAAACACGGAACACATAAGTTGATTGTCCAACTTAGTGAGGCTATGGTGCACATGAGCATATAAAGTGCAATGCAAGCATGCTCAATCGTACATACATAAAACAAAATCAACATAACACAGAATAAGGAAAGAAACAGACATCGTAGCAAATAAAAACATATTACAGATACCAGAGGTCGTCGATGCCGTCTTCTCTTACCCTCCATGCAGATCAACCAGACACACCAGTAAGGAGCGACCTTACACAGACAGATGCATTGACATGTCGTTGCCAGCAGTCAGAGGTTCGACTTCACTCCCCAAGCATACCTCCATACTTGGTTCGTGAGTCTGGTCAACAGTGAGGCCGAGGCAACCCTGTAGCCATCTACTACCCAGGTTGCTCCAAACCGCTGTCCACCGAAAATTTGGGGCCCCAAACAGAACAGAACAGAACAGGACAGAACAGAGCAGACAGACCAAAGCAAAACAAAACAGAACAGAGCAGGACAAACCAAGCAGAACAAAACAAAACAGGCGAAACAGTAATAAGATAGTAACAATAGTAATCATAACAGATACACGCTATTCTAGTATAATTATCAAAACAAATCCACCTAATCATATAAACATATCATTAAGACTACAAACATAAGTCATATATAATTCCAACAAAGCATACTCGTGTGTAGTAAAATTTCACAAGTAATAGTGTATACCGTACTTGACCAAAATAAAATCCATAAATATATATTTTATTTCGACTAAGCATGCTCGTGTGTAATAAAATTGACAAATATTAACGAGTACCATACCTGACAAAGCAAGCCATACATACAATCCGTATTTTCTGTTTTATTCTGACTAAGCATGCTATTTTTGTACGACATAACCAATAAATCTCATGATATACAATTAATGAAGACAAAACACATACGATTTATATAATCATAAGTTCCTACACCGACTAAGCATATTCATGTATAACATAATTTAAAAAGTCTCGAACATGCATTCTTTCATATTCATCCAAACACGACTTACAATCATACAATTGAAATATTTTATATAATTTATAAGTAACCATGCATAACCACATTCAAACACTCATGCCAAAACTCAACTACTAGCACATAGGGACTCAATACCACATTACATAGCGCTCACCTTTCTCGGTTAGTCGGATAGAGATCCACCTTCGATTCCCAAAAGAACTCGAATCTTCAATTGGAGACCAGATATGGAATCCTCATTTCGAAACGAAGTCGCTGCCAGGAGAAGCCACCGTTGACCGGCCGTTGACCACCATCGATTGGTGCCGGAAAATGAGCCGAAACCACCATTCGGCTCTCCTTTGAGCCTAGAACGCGAATGTGGAGCCTGATTGTCGAAAGAATGACCGGAAAAGGTTCATAAGAAGGAACCCATTTCAAACTCGTCACTTTAGAGTCGCAATTTCTCCACCTACGATGAATATTTCTGAAAAATAACTCCACCATGTCGCTCTACGTTCCGAATACTATGATTTGGAGTGTTTAATCGCTTGATTTGGTGAAGAATTGAGATAGTTATATTTTTGGGTTTCTAGTGTGTGTAGGTGTGTGTTTGAGCTTGTGAGCAAGACAACAATGGAGGAATGAACAAACAAATTATTTCAAGCCCTCTTTGATCTCCCATCCTTCTTTGTTGCTGAAAATATATGGATATATGTGTGAATTTAGATTAGAAGAAATGAAGAGAAATGGGTTAAATCCCATTTTTCTCTTCCCAAAAATGCATGAGCACAAGTGGACTGTCCTCCACTTGTGTTTTACGGTCCAGCAGCAGGACATTTGTCCTGCTACAAATTTCATTTTTTTTTTAAATTAATTTTTGGTAAAATTGCATTTTAGCCCTTGAATTTTTCAAAAAAGACACTTTAGCCCCAAACTTTTAAAATTAGCAAAAGAATCCCAAAATAAATAAACTTAACCATATTAGTCAAGAATTCAATTACACTTTCACTCCTCAAGCTTTTAAGACTTTAATCTCCAATATCTATTATTTTCAGGATCATTTTAGTTTTATATAAAAGCACAACTTTATTTGTTACCAAAAATAAATAAAATTACCTAACTTTCTCAAAATACATAACCTCAAAAAGATTTTAACTAAACAAAAGTAAAACTTTATGAATTTCTGAAAATTGAAATTTTGGGGTATTACATTTTAGCCATTTGAAAATCCGCAATCATGTACGAACAAACATGAGCACAACTCATGATGAATTCACTCTACGAGACAAGAATGATTGGGTTTAACAATGTTAGTGAATATTGTTCTTACCTGATCAAGATGATGAAACGAATCAAAAAGCTAGGCGTTGATTTGGATCAAAATGATGAGATAGAGATTATCATCAATGGCTTGTCTGACACTTTTTCTCATTTTATGGATCATTGTGACATTCCGTGTGACGGAATTAAAACAAATGATTTACATAAGTTGTTGGACAAATATGAGAAAGCCTTTGAGAAAGGAGAAGGTTTGAGTGAAGGAAAGGATTGCCCATTATGTGGGAAAGACAAAGAGCTGAGGATACTTGCTGGAAAGAAATTCCTGAAGGGAATGAACAAAGGTATGACCTAGTTATTCTTTGATGTATGACATCTAAATAGTCACTCACATCTGTAAAGTGTTTGCAGGTGATGATGACATTTCCTTGCCCTTGGGAAAGAGGGCACACCTTGTAAGACGAAGGAAAGAGTTGCTTCGACAAATAAGGGAAAAGTGCTTCAGGAGCTGGGTCAAGACGCACCTAGATTTTTCTTTTTAGCAATTGTTTTACTTATTTTTCGAGTTAAGCATTAGTTATAGTTTTATCTATTTAAGATTTATTTCAAACTTTGTACGAAACCTTTTAGCTTTACCATTATGAATGGAATAATTTTTTAATTAAAGATTTTACTTCGTACACAATTGCTTTACCATTATGAATGGAATGCATTTAAAGCAAAGAGATGAATGATGATAAAACCTAATGACATTTATGCTAAACCGAGAAAAGAAAAACAAACTAGATAATTATCCACAATTATGGCATGCTTGAAATCGAACTTATTTTCATAGAAGGAGTCAATAGATTGTTCTTCATTTAAAGGTCTCTTGAAATAAAGAACCTTGATGAACTCTAAACTTGTGAATTCTGTCTGAAAAGGGAAAATTGATCGATTTGTAAGCATACCAAGTGATCAATGGATCTAATCCATAAAGACACATGTGGATCACTAAAGCATTAGTGTGAGAAATTTAATTGCTTCATAAAATATCCTGATGGTTTTAGGATATAGGTACTTTGAAAGTACAAGTTTTTGGAAATGTTGAAGGGATTCAAAGGAGTTCCAAAAACCGAAGCAAAGAAGGGCATTAAAGTATGACCAGATCGAAGTGATGAATACATAAGCCTTAAATTACTCAATTATCTAAATCAAGAATAGAATTCTTGAATAGCAAGTTAAATCTAATAAAAGGAATCGAACTATGCAAGACTAGATTCATTCCTTAATTAGTATTGCTAAAAAATTCCTCAATCAATTCTGGGGTTCAACCATCTGACTCTACAAGGATACTTAAACAAGTAACCTCTTATAGTCAATTCCTACAACACCGTACTGACTAAAGTATGGTCTATCGCCCATGAATAGTAAATTGGATAGTAGATCCGATTCGAGCAAATTTGTAGGGTATCCAACCAAATCTATTGGATACCTGTTCTATTATCCTAAAGAACGAAAAGAGTTCGTTTTAGGAATACCCAATTCATAGAGGGTGGTTCCCTCGCGAATAGAAATGGGATTATCATAGAACTTGATGAAGTCCTAGACTCGGACCCATCCCTACAAACAGTGGGAGTCCATTTCCTAACTTACTGAACCAAAATTTTGTACACAAATATTTCGAAGATCCAATCGAATTCGTAAAAGACTTGCTCATTTACGAAAATGATCAAATGGATAGTGATCCAAGGGATTACGAAGTGATCTAAGTGGAATGTCAAAATCCAATTGGAAACACTGAGCCATAGTAGCGTGATGTGATTACGAAGAATAACCATTGGATATAATTCCAAAGGTAAATCTATGACTCTAGACCAGTAACCCGAAACTGGAACATGCGACTAGATGAGACAGTCAAGGCAGTTGACTTTATCAAAATTGCATGTAAATATGAATGTAAAAAAGAATCAGTGGGAGTTTTTGAGCGGTTCGTAACATAACATGATAATAACATTGAAGATGACATAGAGATGTAAGAATTTTAAGACGCAGACGAAAGCGTGTCCGATCACGCAATTCTTCATTAAAAGATTTAAGGGATACATCTCACGTATTGTCAATACGTATCTATGGAGATAGATTATAGAAGATGTCTGAAATCCCAAATTTAAGTACATGGACAAAAACTGAATGGATTCAGTATGGAAGGATCCTAGAGAGGATTGCTTCCATAGAGACATAAAATCACTCTCAAAATCAATGCGCCCTACATGTAATGATTAAAGAGGAGATTGTCTCTGTACACCTTTTAAGAAAAATGTGGCATATGGTATGCAACGTCATGTACAAGACCGGACTAGACACATGCTCAGAATTTCATGAGCTAATGATAGTCAAACGCCAGGTAGGAGGACTGAATTACCGAAAAGAGCAATCATTAAGAACTTTAGAAGTTCTAAGGATATATTGCCGGTCAGCGGTAAAAATGAAGAATTGAAACTCGAAGGATTAAGTGATTCGAGTTTCCTGTCTGATGTGGATACAATATTCTGTCTTGATGGGGCAACGATGATTTGAAGGAGTTCAAATAGAGAGTCGATGCCATCTCATCCACTAGAACAGAATATATCGCAGTATTGGATACAGCAAAAGAAAGTGTTTGGATAAAACTTCTTCCAATAATTGGAAGTGGTACCTAGCATTGCAAGGCCTGTGGTTATCTTCTATGATAAAAATGAGGCAGTTGCTTAAGCAAAGGAATCGAGATCTCATCTACGATCTAAACACATATTAAAGTATACTGTATGATTTGAAGAAATCATAAGTAGAAAAAGACGTGGACTTTGATCACGTCAATAGACAACTAAGCAGATCCACTAATTAAAGTCATATTCACAAAAGAGTTCGACGGACATCTTGGGAAAGATGGGCCTTAGAAATGTATGTGATTGGCTTTAGGGCAAGTGGGGGATTGAAAGGATAGTGCCCAGCAAGCCAACCAAAACTAGCTTGTAAGAGGACTATCTTATGTAAGATTCTTATAGTTCAAAAGATAATACGCCCGTTTATTTATAGTACATAAATTAAACAATGGCCATCTTCATCTCTCGCGAATATATCTAGGCGATTGGATGAAATCCTAAGATCACATTCGACTATGGGACGATTCACTTCAGTACTGAGTGCAATCATGAAACAGTCTCTAAAGGTCGTGATCTTAAAACTGTTCCAAGTCATAGATTCCTGTCGAGACGGGGTATCAAAGGAATCGTTAAGACTTGTACGATTATGCATGATTCACACGAAGTGAATTTGTAGAGTTTCATGAACAAGGTTTTTGAAGCCAGTGCATATGACTAGGTGGTTCGATAGGGGATCGAACGCATCGAACGACCCGAACAGAGAAACCCATTGTGGAAGTGCTTTAAGCATATCGGTAATGGGATGTTTCCCAAGGATTATAATAGTGTACGATTTAGTCCTTAGACTTGAGGTACTAGGGCGAATTCGGTGCACGAGAATGCGTACTTTGATTTAGGAGCCGATCACGTAGCCTGATCATTGAGCCACTACTTTGGGTACGTATGATCGTGTACGCGAATGGTTAGTACTAAGAAAGGATCTATCGACTCGTCTTGATAAGATGAGAGAATTTCATGTACGATCTTAGATAATAGATTCCGAGAAACCCACGGCCTTGGTCAGTGACGGATTTGGAAAGGAGTTTCCAAATTAAGCAGTCACACTGGAATTATTATCCAGAATTAGAAAGTACAGAATTGAGATAATTAGAGGTGCCGACCAATTCACACACCCTAGGTCTCAATCGGGAAATTAGTCGTTAGAAGGACCGTATGTACATGGCACTTATAAGAGGTGAGGTTCACGAATATCAATTCACCTGAAGTTGGGCCTCATGGGCTTGTGGCTAGACATCGACCATGAGGTGTGGGTACTCCTGAATTAATGGGAGATTAATTCTGGAGTGGTCAATTAAAAGTATTTAATTGATCGGAGCAATTAATTGCTTATTAATTGTTCATGAATTAAATCACGAGAGTCATTGGCCTGCTGCCAATTGAGGTGAACCTAGAGGGTCACACACAATACAGTTGGACGGTGACAGTCATAAAAGGAAACGTTTGATTTAAAGAAGTTAAATCAATAAGTGAATTAAAGTGTTAATTCCATGAGAAGAATAATTAATTGGATCGTCTAATTAATTAAATGTGAATTAAAGTATTAATTCAAAGAGGAGAGTTGTTAATTAGAAATGTCTAATTAATTAATCGATTAGAATATCTAATTGATTAAAGTTATTAATTAAGGTGTTAATTAATTAGAAAGATTAGTTGATTAATAGTGGATTAATTAATTAAACTTCATGGGCCGATTTTAACTATGGAAATATTAATTAATTAGTCTTGGATCATTCAATTAAGCACAAGGGGCCGATTTGTGCTAAAAAAATTAATCTTGGATTAATTACTTTATGCATGGGCCGATTTGTGATAAGGGAATGAAAATTGATTAATCTTGGATTAGTTAAATGAGCATGGCCGATTTTTAGGGGATTAGAAAAGGGTTTTATCTTGTGGGGAAGAGATATGGCATATCTTGTTTCCTAACTTGTGATAAGGAAAGATATGCAAAAGATATATGATATATCTATTAGAAGAATGAGTCTTCTAAATATAAAAGATATACATATATCATAATCTCAATGATATAGAGAATACTAATGCTCAACCCTAACACAAGAAAAGGACAGGCCGAAAATTTCAGCCCCCATCGCCCCCTCCCTGATCGGCCAAGACTCTGTGAAAATCGCCCCACTCTCTCTCTTCTTCTCTCCTTCACCAAGAGTTGGATCCTGATCCAGCTCTTCCATTGAAAGCCTTCCTTTCCTAGTTCTAAGCCTACGGATCGAAGGAATCACTCAATCCATCTGGTGTGGACTATCTCTAGAGGCACAACACTTGGGGTGCTCTAGTGAAAAATCAGAAGATCGGAGAAAAACCACCACCTTGCCTGTGGTGAGGTAATTTTCGAAAATTACCTATTATTTATGCTTTATTGAATTTTGATTCATTCCTATTTTTCCTATGAGTTAGATAACCGTATCCTGGGCTTACAAACTTTATGTGTGTATGAATTTTTTTTTAAATATTCCGCACGTTGTTTTTGACAATCACACACCGTAAAAACCCAACATGGAAATTATTAATAACATAAATGATGTAAAATTAATAAACAAATATTAAAAAATGGAATATTTTAGGACACAGATGTATTTAAAACTCTAAATCACTATTCAATACTTCATATTTGGTGTTTGCATTTTAGTCCCTCCTCCATATTCTTCAAATTCTTATAAAAGCATTTCATAGGGCCCGAGATAAATAAGGGCTTAAGCTGGATGAAAAAAAATTGGATTGGACCTCATGATATCTAATATTGAATATAATTGCACAATAAATTTACCTTCTTAACCCTGTATAAGTAAGTCTGAGACCCATTTGTCCTTACTTTTTGGAAAAGAAGTATAAGATTATTTTGGATATTCCCGCGCAAGTACAAATGTAATGTAGATTACCAAACATTATTATATTATTTAGCATGTTTTTAATATTGATGAAATTACATATATTAGATTGATAAAATAACATGTCCACAATTTTATTAGGAACACAAGCAACCACATTTTCTCTTATTTAGAAAACCAAACGTTTGTAACCAAAAAAAAAAAAAAGGAAAACCAAACGTGGTCTTAGAAGTTGTTGATAACCCAAGTATCAACCAAGGGGGAAAAAAAAAGGATTGGACTTCGAACTGGCCCATTTTTCCGGACTATTTGTGAGAAATGGGCCCTTTTATAATTTCCGTTATGTACAGAATAGGTCCATAATTTTTGTTAGGTAGTTGATTTCAATTTACCACGGCCTGAAAAAGCCCAGAGTTTATCTCATACTTTCTTTATTTTCTATGGAGTAAGTTTGACCCAACATTGGGAGTTTTAAAATTGATTTTAGGAATCTATTTTGGAGGTACTTTTAATCTTTTAAATAACAATTTTTTTTCATGATTTTCGCTAAATTTGACTCTAATGTCATAAATATTTTTGGAATTTCCAAACGCGTATAATTAACAATTTTCAAAAGTTACAGAATATATTTTTGGTAAATTCAATATATAATCAATTATTTTAAAATTAGACTTTGACATGATAATTATTGTAAAAATCATTTTTCATAATTAGTATATTTTTAAAATTTATTTGCTAGTTTTTATAATTAGTTTATTTTTGTATTTTGGTAGTAATTAGATTGGTAGCTTTTTTGCAACTATGAAAGGCGAAAATCAAGTTCGAATACTACTGAAGTCGTCTCATTGGGAGGACCTATATCCCATGTGCTCTCATGTTCTAGCTATAAAATACACAATTTAGTAGATAAAAAAAAATAGACTGAAAATATTCTGATATAAGGATTGATATATTATTATATCACGGTCTCAAAATAAATATTTATATAAAAAAAATCAATTGTTATGTCAAACTCGCTCAAACAAACAAACAAACAAACGAAAATATCAAATCCTAAATTTCTTAACATAGCACGACTGCACGAGTGCTATTTCTTATTCCTTTTTTTGGTTTAACTCATTTATTGTGTAAATAATTTGTGTTTGTTTAAATTTAGATACTCAAGGATATTTGTTCTCACAACTTTGGACCATGTTGTCTAAATGTGTCCTGTGAAATCAGCACATTAAGATTTTTGTCAAATTATTGGTCCCACTTGAGAATTGACTAAATGAGAAACCCTTTAATTTTAAATAACAGTTTTTAGCCTTATTGCCTTTCAGTTAAAAAGTTTGTTCTGCAAAACAACGGAAAATTTCTAATATGGTCATGTAACTTTGGTATTTATTCAAAATAGTCGTGTTATTATAGTGAACTTATATTTAGTCCTTTAACTTTCACACAATTTAAATTTTATTCTTATACATAATAAATTTGATCCGCTTATTTTCAATAAGATTCAATTTTGGTCCTACAATTACAATTAGGTCTTATTACGGGGAACAATATTGTAATTAAAGGACGAAAATTGAAACTTATTGAAAGTTGAAAGATGAAAATTTGTAACGTAGGACTAAAATTAGAACTTATTGAAAGTTGAAGGACGAAATTTATTATACATAGGATTAATATTGAAATTGGGTGAATGTTTAAAAACTAAATATATGTTCAATATAGTTAGAGAACTATTTTTGAAAGAGACACAAAGTTATAGGACTATTCTTTAAATTTTGCTTTAAAACCTTTTTCCGGCCCCTTTACTTGCAAAAAGAGATAAATTGACTTTATTTTGTGAAATTGAATGAAAGTGGTGTTTAATTATTGTATTATCTATCCTGGATAAGGACATAAATCACATTGCATTTTTCTTAATTTTGTTTTGATACGGGTACCACCAAATGTTTAATTAAGTTACTCTCTTCTGTTCATATTAATTGGCACATTGTTACTTTTCACACAAATTAAGAAACCTCATGATTAATCACTTTTATATGGTAAAATGTCAAAAATACCATTCATAATGATTGCTATCAATTACTGGTATATGCACCCTAATAAATGCTGCATGCAATTATTCTCAAATACTCACTCTTTTGCTTTCTCTCTTCTCCTCACCCCCCCCCCCCCCCCCCCCCCAATCCGTGGTCTATCTCTCCCCCCAATTCACAATCTACATTTTCTCTTTCCACCAATCCACAATTTTTTTTGTCATAGACTAGTCCATACATGTTCTTTCTACTTTTTTCAATTTTTTATTAGTGATTCTTGAGCTTCCCAACCTAGATGCAAGAGAAGGGCAAAATTGAAAAAGATTGCATTGAAACCCAAATGTGCCAATTAATATGAAACATAAAAATTTGGCAAATGTATCAATTAATATGAACTGGAGGGAGTATTAATTAATATTCAGCTAGGGCTTATTTGATAAAAGCTTATTTGAACTTGATTCATCGTACATATCAAACAAGATTGAACAATTAAGAAGCTAAAATTTGACAACAAAAAAAGTGAAAATGTTAAACTACGTGATACTTGACTCGAGTTTGTTCATCAATAAGATATCGTTTGAGTTGTTCTGTTAACATGTACAATCATCAAGCTCGATACAAAGTTCAAACCAAATTTATAATATGCGGTTATATATTACTCGACTCTTTTATATCCCTAGATACTGTATTATATATATTTATATTTCTTATGCTGTCGTTTCGATTTACCTATCTTAGGCGTTAGGTAAGGAGATATATATGACGATAATGATGTTGACTAATACACTTTCATTAGTCAAATTTCAGAGAAAAGAGTATGTATGAATGAATTTAGTACATAAATTTTTTTTTTAATGCCTACAAATCCTTTTATGTAAAACGTGTTACACTGTTGCTTTGAAAAATTCTTATACATTACTATTAGGAAAACAAAATTGCATCAACGCTCCAAAATAAGGTGTATTCATGGACGCGGCGGAATATAACCGTTTGGAAAATCATCTATAATTGTAAGTTTGTAACGTACAATTATTGGTCGTAAATATATGTTCAATTATATTAACTAGTATATACCTCGTGCTATGCACTACAAAATATATTTTTACAAACGTACAATCTATTTGATAATTAAACAATTTATGCACAAATTCAACAAATTAAAATCCTTATTGAATATTTATGCCCAACATTTTTCTTAATCACTTATTTGAATACAACAAATTCAAAATCAAAATATAACTAACAAAAGAGCTAGAGTTCATGGATAAAAGAGATCTAAGAGAATTTTATAATCGTATGCAATGACTCTCCTTCTTTAACTCACTTATTAACGTACGTATTTTTTCATGTATTTATTTAATAGTGTCAAAATGGGTCAAATTTCATTGTGCGACATGAAAGTTTTGTCGTGACTAGAAAATGCACGAGTTGCACAAAAATATTATAAATGTAGATTTTGTTTCATTGCAACACAATTAAGTGGCTTAGCTAGTAAACAATTATACTTTTCTATGCATTCGATTTATGATTACTTTGTCTTTATTTGTTACATTCTATTAGGTTTGAAACGAAGAATTAAGGTTGGAAAATTTTGGTAAGGCGTTGTTTAAAGAATATCAGACAGGGGAGAGTAGTGGTGGTGGTTAGAGAAGAGTTTAATTACATTCATGAATCTTCTAGAGGACCTTCATGTTGAGGAAAGAAACAAAGTGGGTAAAATTTCAATTTTAGTCCTCTAATGCCTCATTTTGAAATCCGTCCACTAATGTGGGATCCCTCTATTTTGAATCATTTATGTTTACACCATTGTCAATTTTAATTTTTTTTAAACGAAAATCGTTAATTTGGCCACGTGACACTCAAAATTGGGGTTTTCTGATTTAGGAGGCAAAATTGACTCAAAATTAGGGATTTTTCAGATATGACATATGAGATGCAAGTAACCAATGGAAAAACATCAATTTCTGTCCAAAACTAAATTCCTTCGATCGTGTCATCTATATACACTTTTTTTTTATTTTGGTTATACGACATTTTATTTTGCAAATTCATATTTCATTTCACATCATGAAATTTTATTTATTGCACTAGAGTACTAAACCCCCAAAGTTTCAATTGTTGCGACAATTGAAACTTTTTGGGGTTTTATTACAATAAATAAAATTTAGAAGTTTAGCGCAATAATTGAAACTTTTGGGGGGGTTTTATTGCAATAAATAAAAAGTGCAACAATTGAAACTTTTGGGGGTTTTATTGCAATAAATAAAATTTCAGGATATGAAATGATATGTGAATTTGCAAAATAAAATGTGCGCTAAACCATTATAAAAAAATCGTATATAGATGACATGTTTTGGAGAGAAATTAGTTTTTGAGAAAAATTATAATGTTATTCCATTGGTCACGTGCATCTCACATGTCATTTTGATTCAATTTTGCCTCCAAAATATAAAATCCCTAATTTTGAGTGTCACATTTTCCGGCCAAATTAATAATTTTCGATAAAAAAAAATGACTAAAATTGACAAATATTTAAACATAAAAGATGCAAAATAGAGAGGTGCCACATTAAAAGACGAATTTTAAAATGAGGCCACATGAAAGTACCAGAAAATTGAATTTTGCCAAACCAAGTGCGGAGAATGCATATGATTGATCGAGTTGATCATGGTATTGATGGTACAGATGAAGAAATAATAAAACAAAGTAACATTTTAAATGCACATGCTTACAATTTTTTTAAAACTTTTTTTCTCGGAAATGTGTATATTTGATACCATATAATAGGGCACTTTGCAATCTTGGTATCACTGGATAAGTAAATACACATTTAGTATCACAGTTTAAAGTTTGATTGCAAACCACTGTCAAATAATTGGACGGAATTGGTTACACACACCGCACTTTCTCTTTTAGAGTGAAAATAATTACATTTCTCTCACTTTTGGAGGGAGAATTGTCACATTATTTCATATTTTAAAGGAAAAATTACAACGTTTCCCTCACGTTTTAACGTGATGATTTTCATTCTAAAAGACGAGATAACAGTCACGTGCGGTGCATGTGGCCAATTTCATCCTTTACGTACAATTATTTTATGGTGGTATGAACATTGCAACCAATATTAAAATTGTGGTACTAGATATGAATTTATGTATCTAGTGATATCAATATTGCAAAGTGCTCAATAGTATGTATCTAGGCGGATTAAATCATTCTATGGTTTAAATAAATGAGAATTTGTGTAAGGCAAAAATTTACATAATAAGGAGGAAGAAGAGAAAAAAGAAAATGAGAGGGAGGCAACTTAAGCGGAAGTTCAAATTAGAAGATAATCGTATATCCTTATTCAACCAAGTGATTTTCATCTTTGAGTTAAGAGCAAACTGAAGACTTAGAAGACGTTCTTAGTTGAATGTTTTGTCATCATAAAAAAAGAGGGGAATTATTGAATGAAACTGAGTCAATGAGTTAATAATGAGTGGTTTGATGATGTGTTTTAATGATAACATGTGGCAAAAAAAATATTGTTATTACATTTATTATTACTAATATTGTGTACCCAAATATTTCTTTAATATAGTTTTTTTACTATTTTATTATTATTATTCGTATTATTATTATTATTAAAATGGGAGTGGGATAAATTGTGAATTGAAAGTAATTAGTGAGGGAAATTGGCAAAAAATCATTTTTGACACCATAGAACTATGTATTTTTCAATTTTTGTACCATGGTTTCAATTTTGGTACCAATTCTAACAAGTGTTTTCAATTTTGGCACTTCCGTCAGTTGACCGTTAAGTCAACTGATGGAAGTGCCAAAATTGAAAACGACGGTCAGAATTGGTACCAAAATTGATACTATGGCAATATTGAAAAACGCCTAGTTCTATGGTGCCAAAAATGAATTTTCGCCATTTCTGTCAAAAAACAATTTAAAACAATGAAAATTTGGTGAAAACGAAAATCGGTCAAAACTGATTTTAATCTATGAAATTCGTGAAAAAATAGATAAAATCATTCGAAAATTGGTTAAATCAACCAAAAACTATTCAAATTAATGAAAATTGGTGAAGAAGCGAGCTAAATTGATCAAGATCGATTTTAACCGATTAAAATTGGTGAAAGACGAGTTAAATTTGTCAAAAAATATTTAAATCGGTAAAAATTAGTTAAAAAATTTGGATGAAATCGATAAAGAAATGGTTTGAATTAATGAAAATTGGTGAAAAAACAGGTTGAATCGGTCAAAACTGTTTAAATCGACAAAAAAAATTAAAATGTTACATTCACTCCCTAATTAAAATATAAAATCTTACAATTACCCCATTTGAGGGCAATTTCGTCCAAAAATATTATATGTCAAAAGCCAAATATAATGGTGCAGAGGGTAAATTGTAACATGAGGATAAACTGGGGGGATTTTGTAATACCGAATACGTAAGGTAAATTTTTGTAGTTAAGTTTTATTTCAGGGGAATATCCATAATTTACCCAAACATGAATGGTTAGAAGTGTAATTACACTAAACCATTTGCAGAAGAAATGGCTCCGCTGACGTGTGACTCATCAACATGACACATGATTCCCCATGATGAATCAGGAACCGTTCAATCTGCGGCAAGATGATTCCCTCTTCCGAATGGACGGTTATGATTGCTTTACTAGAGGGACACACGTCACATGGGTCCCACAGCGCCACACTAATCCCAGACGTTTCATTGTCTTATTGGTGGAGGTCCCCTTCAATTACTTTTAATCTACTGCCACGTGTATGTTACCCCTTTAACTTCTAGCCGCCGTTAAAAGGTGCAAATCCTTAAATTGCGTGAAGAATTTTTGCAGAACAACTCGAGTAAAAAATAAATAAACGAAGTCAAACTACTTCAATGCAAAATCTTGGGGTTTATCTGATTAGATTTTGATTCGGTCTTAAGCTTTTGCTCAACTTATTCAAAATTATTTCAAATGAAGTCTGAGCGCATATTTCTTTAACTTATATATTCGTACGAAATAGTAAGGGCCTGTTTGATTGGCATTTGACAAAGTAATTTAGCAGAGTAGTGAAGGTTTGTGAAATAATATCGATTTATGTAATATTGTTTATTTGGGTTTTGATAGAGTGGTTTGAGAAATAAAATAGGTGTAGGTTTTTTTGGAAGAGTTGGGTTGTAGGTGTAAGATGTGTAAGACTTTATGTCAAATCATGTGAATAAATTGTGTAAGAGATATGTTACTTTATGTCAAATCAAAGTAGAGTTTGTATAAGTTTTGTTTAGAAATAATAAAATTGTTGTTTGTTTGGCTTTTGAGAGAGTAGTTTGAGAAAATTAATGGATGAAAAATTTATTTCGGAAAATAGAAAACATGTTTGTTTGGCATTTCCCAAACACAAAAAAAATCTGAGAAACGCCAAACAAACATGCCCTAAACATTTAACCTATAAAAAGACAATAATTTGATATATAATTTTTTTTTCTATGAAAGATTTTGATTTGACATTAATCATGTACTTTTTTTCATTCAAACTACAACATTCAAACATCAATTAAAAAAGAGTTTCAATTTTTTCAAAATCTTAAACTCAACATCTAAACTCAATTCAAAAGGGTTTCAAAGGTTTCACATAAACTACGGGTTAATGGCAATTTACCTCCTGTGATTATCATAATATTCAATTTATTTCTCTATAATTTGAAAAATAGCAATTTTCTCCCCTTGTAATTTTAGAAATGATTCATACTGCCTTCTTAGAAATTTTAAGCCTTCAGAAAAAATTGAATTGACATTAATACCCCCTTTTATGTGGACCATTTTACCCCCCTAAAGGATAGTTTTGTCTTTTCACACAATACATTTCATGCCCATTTTCATATTTGAGCTAGTGAGATACACTCTCCAACTCAATGAGGTAAATTGCTCCTTTAAAATAATCACAATGGGTAAATTGCCCATTTTCAAATTACAGGAATATAAATTAAACATTATGATAATCATAAAGGGAAAAATTGCCACTAACCCCAAACCACCCAAATCAATTTTTTAAAATAATCAAAATTAAGCGAAACCTAGCAAAACGATAACCAAATGGACACTTCATTTCTAAATAATATAATACTGTCACTTTTCAAAAGATCCAAATGTTGTAACAAGAGGGAAATTTACTTTTGAAACTAAACATTTACCAAATTTACACTTTTCATACCAAGCATTTTTAAAATCAGATTCTATACCATAATTTAACACCGTTCGACACATTTACTTTGACTGTTAATTTATGGATGACAAAAGTCACGTGCCGTGCACGCCTCCGTTAAGTCCAAATTCACTGCCAAAAGCTAACTGTGGTGAGACTGAGGCAGAGAGCATGAACTCCTTGCCAGCATCTCACCGCAGTGAGAAAAAAGTTTCGCCGCGGTGAGGCTAAGGCAAAGAGCAGAACTCCCTGCCAGAAACTAATTTTACATACTTACCCCCAGTGTTTTTCTGCAACTCCTAAGTAGAATCCGGCATCTTCACCGAGACACCAGATGTCTGTCAAAAAGAAGGTGATGTGCATCACACTACAAAAAAAAGGGTCTTCAGCAACGCCATGATTCCAACAGAAATAAAAACTGTTACTATTAGTAAGGAACTTATAACAAAATACCAACAAAATATCTAAAAAAAAAAATTTCGTAGTTATTCTGTTGTTAAGTTGTAGGAAAAATTGATCTACAGCGACGGAATCATTCCATTGGAATATAATTCGTCACTATTTTTTTAGTCACTTACAGATTTGTAACTAAACAACGACGAAAATGATGTTCCATTAATAATAGCGACAAATTATCCACTAAATATCTAAACAAAATATTTTTCTTAGGTATTCCGTTAACTATTAATCACTTATTTTTTTTAGTCACTTATAGATTTGTAACTAAACAACGAAGAAAACGATGTTCCATAAATAATAGCGACAAATTACCAACTAAATATCTAAACAAAATATTTTTCTTAGGTATTCCGTTGTTAAGTTGTAAGAAATATTGATCCATAGTGATGAAATCATTCCAATGGAAAATAATCCGTCGCTATTTTTAAGTTAGTTACATATCGATTTGCAATTGAACAATGACGGAAATAAAAGAAAATTATGTTCTAAAAAAAATAACGACAAATTACCAAAGCATATAAACTGAAAATAATATGTCTAGAAATTATATTGTTAAACTGTCACAACTATAAACTAATAGCGATGTCATAACTCCAACAGAAAAAATTGCCACTATTAGTAACCAATTTATAATGAATACTAACATAATTAAATATAAAATGTCCTCATTTGGTAGCAAAAAATTACTAACGAAACATCATGATATTTTTTTTTTTGTTGTTGTACGAATTTGGTTATTAAGTTGTAAGAAAAAATGTTCCATACGACAAAATCTTTATAAGTAACGAATTTATAACTGAATAGTAATGGAATTACAAATAAAAAATATACATTCGATAATAGCGACAAATCACCGATGGAATATCATAAGAAAGTTTCGTAGAAATTCTATTAAAGTATTAAATTTCCTCACTATTTTGGTGTTCGTGACAAACATGCAACTGAACGACAAATTACCAACGGATATAAGCAAATATGTGCATAGCAATTCTGTTGTTGACCTTTAACAAAAAAGAACCGTCATCCGACAACATAATACCTATGGTCTTTTAACGTTTTATTTTTATAAAATATAATTTAAAACATGGATAATACAATATTATTATAATTTATATAAAATATAATTTTAAAGAAGAACAAAGGATAATTTTTTTTTGCATTTATGAATCTTTTAAACAACAATTAACATATGAGATGTCTTGGTAATTATTGAAACCTCAAGGTTATTTTTATAATTTTACTGAACATAAGAGATAAGCATGCAATTATATATATATATATTGTCAATTATAAATCAATAAAGTTGTCCACCTCAACTAATTGCAACATCTTATCTATACAAGTAAAGAATGAGATCAAGGGTTCAAATCTCACCTCCTACAATCTAATTAAAACATACCGTCTAGGCGCTCGCCTAGGCGTCGTCCCATAGCCTAGGCGCTCAGGCGATGGTCAACCGCCTAGGCGTAGCCCAAGAGCGCAAGCGGGATCAACTGCTCGCCTAGGCGTTGCCTAGGAGCCCAAGCCATGCCTACCGCCTCATCGCATAGGCACTGCCCAGGTGCCTGGGCGATGGTGAACCGCTTAGGCGTACGAGCGGCGAGGGTTAACTGCTCGCCTAGGCGTTGCCTAAGTGCCCGGGGGATGGTAGCTGATCAGGCGCACGAGTGGGGGTTAATTGCTCGCCTAGCCCTTGCCCAAGCGCCCGGGCGATAACCACACCGCTACCAACATAATTATGCCGACATAATATTTCCAACGGATTGACGACAAATACCAACATATAACAGCTAACAAAATAATTCTGATACAAAATTTGTTGCAATGTTTCCAACTAATTGGCGACATTATAACAACAAATTTAAGGCGACGGAATTCTGTTAGTAATATTCCAACATAATTACCAACAAAAAAATTGTACCAAACACATATAGCATTTTCCAACATAATTACCAAAACAAAAAATATATTGTCGCTATATTTACTAACGGAAAATTATTTCGTCACTCCATTTACCTATGTGACCTTTACATACGGAATATCCAACGGAAAAAATCCGTTGCTACGCTTGAATACCAACGGAAATCGAGGCTTCTCCAACGAAAATTTTCGTTACTGAGAACCCCTTTTCTTGTAGTGTCAGAATAGTAACTTCACCTCTAACTATAATTAACAAATTCTTGAACTTCCATGATAAATTCAAAAATGGAACCTTTCATATGGAAAAAAGTTTACATAAAAACAGGAGTGAAAGAAAAAAATACCCCTATGCTTTGTCTAACTCCCAAAACCCCTATGTTATTTTAGTTCTCGAAAATTTCCCTGTGTTTGGTTTTAATTACCACACTCGACTCAAGTAGAATTTGACTTTTGACTTTGGCGAAATAACAAAATTACCCCTATGTATTGTTTTTTTCTTTTTATTTATTCATTTTAAAAACTCAAGTATATACTACTTGGATCGGTTGTGGTAATTAAAATCAAATACAAGGGGTTTTTTGGGAGTTAAAATAATACAAGGGGTTTTTTTGGGAGTTAAACAAAGTATATGGGGTGTTTTTGTCTTTCGCTGTCAAGGGTAAAATTGTCATATCAAAAGCAAAATATGAACAAATACTTGCAATTTCCGCGTTTGAATCACACCCTCTTTTCTGGGGAGGGGAGGGGGGGGGGGGGGGGGAGGGGGGTGTATTTGGCACTGATTTGAGAGCACAGGATAATTTTTTGGAGTTAAAATAATACGAATTTTTTTTGGAGTTAAACAAAGTATAGGGGGTGTTTTTTTCTTTTTCTCTAAAACAGAGGAGGTATACTTATCACATATGAAACTATTTTATGCTTAATCATGAGCTTCACATGTGTGTTCATAACAAATTCAGTAAATACCTTGAGGTCTTCTTGTTTGGTCAACACCAGGGTTGATGGTCCTTAAACATGACAACACTTTTTAGTATTGGTGCAACATCATTCATTCCCAGGTTTTTAGTCAACAAGTAATAAAATCAATCACGATTCAAGGTATTAGCACCGTTTGCTTCCAGATTATGAATTATTTCCTGGAAATGATCCAAAGAAAAACGTTGTGAACGAGAAATTAAACCCTTTGCCCTGGAATCGTAAATCAACTATTAGTGTAAAATTGCCAAGTAACAAATGTAGAAATTCTCTGTCTCGGTCTCACCGCGGTGAGCTTGTGGCAGGGAGTTTTTGCTCTCTGCTTCAGTGTCACCGTGGCAAGACTTTTGTTCACCGCGGTGAGCTTGGACTTAACGTAGGCGTGCGCGGCACGTGATTTTTGTCGTCCAAAAATTGACGGACAAAGTAAATGTGTCGAACGGTGCTAAACCATGGTATGAAATCTGTTTTTCAAAAAAGTTTGGTATGAAAAATATAAAGATGGTAAAAATTTGGTATCAAAAGTGAATTTCCCTCGTTGTAATAATTAGGGGATTAGTACTTTTTGATAAAACCTGTTGAATTTTGATAAACTAATTTTGAAGATTTAATTCTTTTTTCTCCGGTAACATGTGTAATGTATATTACCACTTCAAAACATTATCGAGTCTACAAGGTTAACATCTAGCTAGCTGAAAAATATCATAATTTTTTTGTAAAGTGAAATATGAAAAATGTAAAAAGGCAAAACATACCTTATAGCTAGTACCTTATACAGCGGAATCCAACAAATGCTCAAGTGAAATATATGATCTTAAGCTAAAAGGCAAAAGGAGCAAAAAAATGAAAAATGTAAAATGTGGGTTGTAATGTGTGACCTTGAATAATAAGACACATACCTTATATAGGGGTGATTGACCTAGAGTTTGTATTTTGAAAACCAAGCTAGATGGCATGGATGCACCGAGTGGGAATGTTCCTCTACTATACAAAATGACGATTTTCTTATGGTTACTCATAATCGGATTGATACTGTTTTGATTCGGTACGTACAATATGATGTCATTATAGAGTATATAGCAGACAACACTGACGATAATATTTTTTTTGTCCCTTAATAAAACAAAGGTGATGATGGCGCGACGCTGCTCATAGGGTGCCGGGCATCTCAGAGGGGCAACCCTCTTGTTGATGTTACGGGCTTTTTCAATGCGAGATGTCCTTCATGTCGTCAGCCTGAAATGGTCAACATGTACGACGAACAGTTCCCAAGCTCGATATACTAAGACCACGATGTCCCCTTCCAGAAGATCGCTTATGCCTAGTCTAGAACCTAGTTGAACTTGTGGTGGATCTGGTTCGAGTTGGACTTGGAGTGGTCCCTATCCTGGTCCATATGATTCATTTCTCATCTAAATGATGAAAAACATAAAAAGAAAAAGGAAACATCTTCAAAGAAGTATCCTAAAAATTAAAATATGGACAAGTGGACAAAATTCACACCCACCCCACTCTCCACCACCCCACCCTTTCCTTTCCACCCCCCACTACAAGCGGGCAATATTATAGCAAACCAACATATGCTACCGCCAAACACACAAACCTCAAGTAGCTTTCTTGCTTTTAACACCACCACCTCTTTCAATTCAATACTCACTCTCCCTCAACCTTTTCTTTTTCTCTCTCTTTCTTTCTCTCTTTCTCTCTCTTCTTTTTGCTGCTATGGATACTGCTCAGTGGCCACAGGTAAAAGCAAAAAAACATGCTTTCTTTCTTTCTTTCTTTCAAATATGATATCATCACAACATATATCTTTCTAGGGTTTGGGTAATTAATATACCATAAATTAATTTTCTGCTTAGTCTTGGATTTGGAAAAAAATAAATTTATTTTCTCTTTATTCATCACCATTTTAATTAAAGGTAACAACTTTACCAGTAGATCAGCTGAGATGATCAAACCCCACTAAATAATCTTTCCCTTTGAATAATTTTGTGTTTATGTTTTCATCTCCATGGAAAGTAGTCTTACTTTTTTTTTTTTCTTTCTCTTTCCCACTACCTAATAAAGCATATGTTTAATTTCATTTTGTTTTCTTCTTATTTGTCTGAATTTGATCACTTGCAAAAGTTTCAGTGATTGTTTGTATCCATTTAATAAATTTATGCAATGATATGTTGTTTTCATGTCCATTTAAATTCATTTCTATTTCAATTTATTAGGGTATTGGAATTGTGGAACCAAATGATCAAAACTCATCAAGGGTTGTAGTAGAGAAGAAACCTAGACCACAAAAAGAACAAGCTTTGAACTGCCCAAGGTGCAATTCTACAAACACGAAATTTTGTTACTACAATAATTACAGTCTATCCCAACCCAGATACTTCTGCAAAACCTGCAGAAGGTACTGGACCGAAGGAGGCTCTCTGAGAAGCGTCCCAGTAGGTGGAGGCTCGCGGAAAAACAAAAGATCTTCTTCGTCTTTAAGTTCAAGTACTTCCTCTTCATCGAAAAAACATATCGTCGTACCGGATCTCGTAAACCCACCACCAAATTTCTCATCCCCAAACCCTAAAATCCATGTTCAAGGGCAAGACCTAAATTTAGCTTACAATCCACCTCATCATCACTATATTAATGGATTTGTGTCTCAACAAAACCCTAATCATGACCCTACTTCTTCAAATTCTTCACTAATGGATCTTCTCAAAAATGGGAATATGATTAGCTCAATGTATAATACTTCATCATCTGGGTATAATGGTAATTTACAAGTTCCTCATGTACATGATCATTTCAAGACAAGTTTGGGCTTTTCATTAGATGGGCTTGAGAATAATGAAGGGTATAATGGTAATTTACAAGGAGTTCAAGATCATCATACAAACAATAATAATAATGACAACCCATCATCAAGAATCCTATTTCCTTTTGAAGAATTGAAGCCTGCAAATGATCAAAGTCAACAAGGAGAATCAAATGGGTATTGGATTAATGGAATGCTTGCTGGAGGATCATGGTGAAAATTTCATAAATATTAAATGTGTTATTTTTTTGTGTTTTTTTTTATTTTTTTTTTATTTTTATCTACTATAATGGTGAGTGACTTAATTGTGTTTTGATTTTGATTTGAAAGTGTTATTATGATGATATAAGAACTAATTTAAAAGATAGGTTTTAATTAATTTGCATGTGTTCCTTCTTTATTTCTGTATGTTTGCCAGATTTTGGTTGTGTCATGTCAAATGTAAATTGCTTTAGCTTTTGCTTTCTTGTGGTTTTTTTGAAAAGCTGAAAATGAACTTCTGCAGTGTTTCAAAGCTGCTTTAATTCACTGCTAGTTATTGTACTAGTTATATATGGTAAGCTTATCTTGTCAGATCTTAATTTGTATGCAGAAAATTTAACTTTTGCTGCTACATTTCACATTGGTTTTTTCTTTTACTTTTCTAGTTTAGATCTGACATATTATATTTTTTGAGATTTTTTTTTGAGATTTTCCGATCATATTATATGAAAAACTTTTTCAACAATAATTATTCGAACTTTAGTTCTTCACTTTACGAGGCTAGTCCATTCCAGAACAATCACCGGTTGATAGTTTTTTTTTTCTAGTACTCCCTCCGTTTCAAATTAATTGGTACATTTTAAAATTTTTATGTTTCAAATTATTTGTCACATTTGATTTTTCAATGCATTATTTTTTAATTTTATTCTTTCTTATTTCTAGGTTTACACAATAAAATTTAGTGTATAAATATCAATAACATTAATTAAAACAATCGTTAAAAGGGTATTTTGGACATTTTCCCTTAGAAAAGTGACTAACTATTTAAAATGGAGGGAGTAAGAAATACGGAACCTTCTTACAGTCTACTAGAGTAGGTGATGTAGTGGGATTAAGAATTAATTATGTGAAGATAACTGTAATAATTAATGACTGTTTAATTAATTCCAGAGTAATTAGTTGCACTAATTAATAACTGGATTTCAATATATACCTAGCCACTAGAGTTCTTCATTTTCTAGCAGTTCAAAAGTGTCAGGTGTTTGACAGAACATCTAATGAGTTTTAACTTTATAAGATTCTTCCAACCTTTAAAGCACATTCAAGAAATTAAAGTAGGATATACATAGATCTCTTGGGAGAAGAACAATATTAAGATAAAGTTTTATTCTATATTACTTCATCGTTTTTTTGTATTTATCACTTTGGAAAAAAAAAGTTTGTTTACTTTTATTTATCGTTTTAGGAGTTCAATGTTAAATTATTTTTTTACCATTTTATTCTTTTTGTTAATGTTTGTAATTAATGCTGTGATTATTTATTTAAAGTGGTGTTTTGGAATTTTTGCTTCAAAAATGCGACTATTTATTACATTTTTTAATCTGTGTACAATTCACCAAAATGACAAATAAAAAAAAACGGAGGGAGTAATATAGCTAGGTAAAATTCACACCTTCTATGTAGAGCACTTGTTGAGTGTGATATTTAGATAATACTTATAACAAAATTGTATTTTTAGTCCCATAATTGGACATTCAATAGTTTAATTTAGTTCCATGCATGAAAAATTACATATTAATTCATATTTATTTAAAATATCGCAATTTTGGTCTAAAAAATATTGGACATTCAACACTCTACTTTGGTTTCGTGTTTGCAAAATTATATTTTTATTCATTTTTTTTAATAATATTTTGTACTTCATAACTCGTACTTATAAAGTTGTACTTTGTTTTAATTCTTCAAAACATTTTTGGTTTGGTTTTTCTGGTCTCATGGGACTATATCAGTTTTTAATTTTATAGTTATATTTTTAAATTGTATGGAAATGAGGCGATATGTTACAAATACAAAATATGTTAAAAGTTTGAGCCAAGGATGCAAGTCTCGATAATATTGTTCCATTAATTAGAGGACAAAGTTAAACTTACTAATAATTTAAATGATTAATCAAGTTGAATTTTTATTTTTATGGTGCTAATTTTAAGTTTTTTATAATGTATATATACATATATATATACATATATATATAATTTTATAAGTATAATATTATCGTGTTAATTAAATTAAATAATTAGTTATGTAAATTATCAATTTTTGAAATTTAGTCAAATTGATTTGCATGCCAATATGATACATAATCATGAGATGGAGGGAGAACATGGCCAAAAGTTACTCGTGAGACCAAAAAGGCAGGTCGTGAGAGTAATTTCTGAAATAAACTAAATTTTTATAAATAAAAAAAGAATTGATTTTCACAGTGTTGTTTGTTTGAGTCTTGCAAAAGTGGTTTCAGTAATAAAATTTTGTAGGTTATTTTCTAGATTGAAAATAAGAGAAATATTAAAAAGATAGTTAAATTTATGTCAATCATATTTGTTGTGTGAAATAAGTAATGTAAGACATATATTACTTTATGTCAAATTGAAGTAATATTATTTTTCTTTCAAAAAAAAATCGAAGTGAAGTTTCTGTAGATTTTTTCAAAAAGAATAATCTTTTTATGATGAGACTTAATAGTGAAAATTGAAAAAGGGAAATTTAATTTTAAAAAAAAAATATTATTGTTATACTTTTAGATAACACCGAAATGTTCTCTAAAAAATTAGACAAACGGTATCCTAGGTTGCGGGATACTCCGAAATTATACACCGTGCAGTATCGTCTGCGTATTGGATACTCGGATACTCAGATACTCGTACGATACCTGTGAAATAACCGTGGCGTTTTCAATAATAAGAAAATTAAAAATAAAAAGGATACCGTATCGGATACACAGGAAGACGTATCAGAAACACCCAAATTACTTAAGAGCATGTATTTCTACAAATAATAAATAGATTATGTATACTACCAAAGTGATCTACATAAAACGCTTGAAATTCTGTAAAAGGCCAAAGACTTTGCATATGATAATAATACTATGGTTTTACTTGAACACTTATATAAGAGAGAAATAGCATTGTTCATTTTAAAATGGAATAAAAAGTGAACTAAATATATATTACATAATTTTTATTATACATTTTTAAAACAATAGTTTCTTATTATAATATATTTTTAATTATACACACACGTATTTTAATCGTATCGTATTCAATAAATTTTAAAAATTTATATCGCCATATTCATATCGTATCCGTTCGTATAACCGTATCCGTATTCGTGCAACATAGACGATATCACATAATTTTCTTAAATAATAATGAAGTTTAATACTTTCATGTGAAAAGAAATATATAAATAAATTTGATGTGGTGATTACATGATGAAATTGTCTATTTGACGAGAAGTTTCAAGTTATATATGCAATTGCACTCAATCTTATTTCCAATGTGAATGTGTCATCTCCATCACATCTGTAATTCCATTTGACGAATGATTGTTCTTTTGCTTGTTGGTTACACTTTTAATTGAATGGGGAAATAATTCTATATATATATCGTGTACTGAAATCATCAGGTGTACTAATATTTGTTTCATTTTGTACACGTGACACAATCTTTTGCTTTTTAATAAAATTTTGGGCCAATTTCTTTGGATTCTTTTGAATTTTTTTGATGCTTTTGTAAGTTATATAAAACAAACGCACATTAATTTTAAAGAAAAATGCTGAATTTGACATTTCACAATTCAATTTCGAAAATTCTTTCCCACTAGCTGCAATACAAACCTCATAACATTCATTTTTCTCGAAGCTAAGATAATATCATCGTTAGGCCATCTTCAATGGTGGTGGCTCAGGACTCCGGAGCTATGGGGCTACCCCTGTTCCCATCCTGAGCCCTGACTGGTCGTCTCTAATGGCAGGACTCCGAAATTAATTTAATTACATTTTTTGTTCTTGTCCACTCACTTATAATTATAGTTTTAATTTTATTTTTAATAATAATAATAATAAGAATAATAATTCGATATAAGTGTTTAATTATATTTTTAACTAATTTCATATTTTTTAAAATATATAGCCACCATCAATATTGTAATTAAATGATTAAATTTTTAATTACAATAAAAGAAATTAAAATAAAATGTTGAATTTAATTATTAATGATTTGTCCCTAAAAAAATTTAAATACAATTCTAATAAATTATTAATGATTTTAATTTTAAATAAATTTAAATTTTATTATATTAAATAATTCAATTACAAATTGGTGACTACATATATTTATTAAATACTAATAAATATACAATAAATATACTAACAAATTTTATTAAATAATTCAATTCTACAAATTTAATTTAATTTAGGAGGAAAATTTAATTTTATTAATTATTTATTTAAATTATTAATTTTTCCTATTTAAAAACATTAAATAATACATTAATACATAAAGAAATTAAAAAAAAAAGGGAACCAATCAGGGATGCCACTTGGCGTCCCCTGACTTAAAGAGGGGCGCGTGGCCTCTTCTTCTTCCTTCGCTCAAGCGAGCCCTGGGCCACAGCCAGGGCTCGCGCGAGCTCCCATCCCACCCCGCCCCCGACCCCTAGCCGCTGGAGACGGCCATTTTACCCACCCCAGACCCCGCCCAGACAATATATGTATTACCCAAACTTTTCGAAGATTAATATAAAAATATTGTAAGTTTTCTAGTAAATTTTTAAAAATTCTCGATTTTCTAAAAATATTTTTCAGAAAAACAAACCAAACAAGCTTTGCCATTTTTCTAAAACCAGTGAATCATGACATATTTTTATTGTGCCAATGAGGTCGTAGCCTAGTGGTAATCACTGACAAAGTTGAGGTCTTAGGGCCAAGAGGTTGGGTTCAACATCCACTAATGTGAGTAATATTTTTTAATTTATTACTAGTATTTCACACTTGATTGTTGTCTATTATTTGTAATTTTTGAATGATTTATGATGTAATGATTAATGATGAATGTATTCTGAAAAAAATAAAAATAAAAACATATTTTTATAGTTTAATGTTGCCAATTTTTTTTTTCAAGAAATCAATAAACGAATTTAATTAGTGCAAAATAATTATAAATACAATCGGTGATCACATATCGATCAGTGTTTAGATTTGCATTCGTCCAAATTTATACGTCCAATCATAAATTTCTATTATATGAAATTTCAAAAAAAAATTGAGTATATTTGGAATATATATATTACATTATTGATCTCAAAATGGATGGCCATATATATTCTTCAGGAAATATTAATTTTTAAATTTTGATTTTGAAACAAACGAATTAAAATATATTGTTTCAATGTGCTAAACATGAAATACGATTTCCCTTACGTAGATTGTTTCAATCCGTTAAATATTAATAAAAATTGGGAACTTTTGAAGCTTCTCAATAAATAATACTATGCAAATTTACAAATCAATGATAGCATGTATGTAGAAGTAAAAATTACTTTATATTTTTTATTTTGATCAACTTTTTAATGAATTTTTTTTTATAGTTTTTACTAAAACGACCACTCCACCACAAATGTTTTAGTTATAGAATAATTGTATTGCATGCTGCATTGCTGCTTGAATTGAGTTGGACTGCAATTTCCCATCAAGTAGACATTAAATTCAATTAATATAGAAGGTTGTAGTGTCTGGGCAAAATTGCAAATTTTATCCTGAATTATAATTTTTTTTACATATCGTCCCGCACTTTAGATGATTAGCAATTTTAGTCCAATAATTTTAAAGGCTTGCGAATTTCGTCATGTCGTAAGATTTTGGATGGAGATCATCACTTAATTGCCAACTCGACAACTATGTGTCAAATAACTTCCGACGCAAATACTTGTCATATTGGAAAATTGGCAAAAAAGATACCATGGCATTTCATTTTTCTAATACCATACTATAACACATCAATAAATTTAGTCTGTTGCGATTTCTCTTTTCCTATTTTCTCATATTTTCAAATAATTTATGAGAAATTTACAAAAATTTAAATAAAAGATCATCATGCAAGATAGTCTTTTGCATAAATGTTGAGAATTTTATGTTAGAAAATTTGCAGAAATTTTTAGGAATTAATAACATAATTTTGGTGCAAGCAACTTAATTATAAAAACATAATTATTACTAAAATGTGGAATCTTTTATTCAATATTTTGTGTAGTAATCCATTTGTCTTATCATTACATAGCATTTACAATTCATGCGATTGTGCAAAACTCGAGGAAACGCGAGGGATAAATATAAAGTTGTAAAAAAAATTAAGAATGTGGGGAAATTGGAGTAATTTTTCCTTATTTAGAAAAAAATAATTCGTACAAGATGCAAGGGAACATAGGAAAAAATTGATTGGGAAAATATGAATAATTATTGTCAATTTAATTTTTCCAGAAGATTATCTTGCACGAATAAAAAAATCTGCAAATACGAAAAAATAAGAAAAGAGAAATCACAACAAACTAAATTTCTTGTTTTGTTATAGTAGGGGATGAAAAATGAAAGAAATAGATTTCACATGATTGAAATTGCAATGGTATGTTTTTTGCCAATTTCTTAACATAATAATATGTATAAATCCATGTGTGAAGTTATTTGACACGTTATTGTCAAGTTTGCAACTAAGCAGCAATTTTCTTCCAAAATCAAATAAGGGGATGAATTTAGCTAAATTTTCTAAATTATGGGACTAAATTTACTATTCAGCTAAATCTGGAATGAAATTCGTAATTTTACCTAGTATCAGACCTAACTTGAGTTGGCAATATAATAGTCTCTACTTAATTAATAAGATGAAGAAAAGAAGGGGCCCACAAAACATTCCCTCCGGCAAGCGTGCTGAACAATTATCCACCCCACTCAACAAAATCCTCTCGATATTGGCCCACCACCTCTTTAATTAATTTTTTATTTTTTATTTGGACTTCATTTTTTATGGCAGAATTTTTGCTACAACTACTATAGTAGCATTTATTATTTAATTAAATGTTGCATCATGCCACCACCACCAATGTCTGAGCCAGGGATATTAAAATATGATTTTTCCTTCCACTATGGGTTTGAGGGCATTATAGTCATTTGATACTCTTATATTTTTCCTACTTGAGCAAAAAAAAAAAATGAAATAAAATTTAAGAAAGTAAATTATTTTGTAAGATTTATCGAAAAATTGATGAAGTATATGTTCAATTGATACAACTATTACGAATTTGTTTAGAGCAAGGAGAATTTCAAAGCTTTAAAGAAATTATTTTTCTCTTCAGAAAAAAAATAAATTTGTCTTATTTTGTTTGAAATATTATGTTTCAAATATTAATATTAATTTTTTTTTTTGTTATGAGATGTGTCAACATTTGAGACGGGTGAGAGTTTTGCAGTTTTAAAATTGAATTTTCAACTAGAAAAGGTTGTTTAGTTGACATTATACTGTATTTGTTACAAACTTTAGATAATATTAATATATATTATCACTTTCTTGAAATTTGCATTTGATAGTGTACATTAGTCAACTTAGCTTTATATGAATGCGATAGTGTACCTTCTCACCGATGTTTATGAAAGATGTTCTGGAATCTCGAAAACGGACCTACTATTATTGGTTTTTTGATATTTTACACCCTAGAAATATAAGTTTTTGGCACTTTGAACCCTGATTTAAAATTTTGGAACTTCGCATCCTGAAAATACAATTTATTTGACACTTTGCACCCTAATGTGTTTTATAGTGAGAAAATTTGTTGGTGAAAGGGTATAATAGTCATTTTCATATATATTCTTTGACACATTGCACCCTAAAATTTTAGAATATCGGCATTTTGCACCCTGAAAATATAAAATTATGGCACACTCCACCCCAATTAAAAAAAAGTTGAACTTACCTTAGAAATATAATTTTTGGCATTTTGCACCCTAATGCGTTTTTCTTTGAAAATAGCCCATAAATGTCCTCAGTGGATAGATAAAATGATTATTTTCAAGGGATTTTTGCACGTCACCCCCCAAAAAAGTTTCATTTATGCACTTTCCTCCCTATGATTGAAAAAAACATGACAGTACTAGAAGTTGATAAGTGAGTGCACTTTGCCCCCTGGTCAATAATTTGTTGGATTTCAAAGGGTAGAAATGTAAATTTGGGTTTAGTGCAATAATTTTAATCTTTTGGGGGGCTAAGTGCACAAAATATTATTAATTTAAGTTATTAGAATATTAACATTTCAAAACACATTTTCATAGAATTCTTTACCTTGATAATCACATCATAATCTAATTTTAGTCTTATAACATATTTTTTATTTTAATTATTTTACTTTCAAACTTCTTTGATTTGATTAAAACATTTTTAGTATAGAGATGATTTATTTGTAAATAAATAAATAATTAATTATGACAAATGAAAATTTCTTTAAAAGAACTAAATTTGAATTTTCGTACAAAAATTTAACTAAATATTTTTATTATTATTTATTTTTTCAAATTGCAAGTCACATTTGGATATTTTAAAATTTTGTGCACTTTAACCCCCTAAAAGTTTTTTATTATTGCACAAAACCCCCTGAATGACATTTTTACCCTTTGAAAATTACTTAAAAATGACCAGGGGGCAAAATGCACTCATTTGTCAACTTATAGGAGGCACTGTCATGTTATTTCAATTATAGGGGGGAAAGTGCGAAAATGAAACTTTTCTGGGGGGGTGACGTGCAAAAATCCCTATTTTCAATGCACAACAATCAAGCATGAAAAAATAAAATATTCCGAGATTAATCACAAAAATAATCATAGTATTTTATTATTATTATTTGGCAAATTATATTTAAATTTTGACATTTTATCCTAAGATAGACACTCATTTGCATCAATTGTAATATTTATACCAAAATTATACAATTGATACAAGTTCTATTTTCTTGTTCATAAAATAAAAGTATTGATTAAATTTTGATATTCTGATTTTTATAGCATTTTTCCTCTAGATATAATAATCAGTTTATTTAGTAACTTTTGTGACATGGTAAATATTAAACATCTTATTGTAAAAAAAAAAATTCATAAACATGTTATGCTTAATTTATTTTAGTTTTGAACAACTTCTTTTAACATTTTCTCTAAGTAAAACATAGATTAAGGAAAAGAAGTCTACCTTCTTGTTGTTATTAGGTATTCTCTAGATTGTTTAAATTATTTTAAAAAATACGTTTACAAATCTAACACATTATCAACGATATTGTTGTTATATCGCTAGTAATTTGGTTAAAATAAAATAATGTGCTAAAAATTTTAAGGCGGGATGGAAATTATAAAAAAATTATATTTTCGAGGTGTAAAGTGCCAAAATCTATATTTTCAGGGTGCATAGTGCCAAAATCTATATTTCTAGGATGCAAAGTGCAAATAATTTATGAAAATGACTTTTCTACCGTTTCTACAACTAAATTTTCTCATCAAATCACACACTAGGGTGCAAAGAGCCAAATAAATTATATTTCCAAGGTGCAAAGTGCCAATAGTTTTGAGTCAGGGTGCAAAGTTTCAAAAATCCAACTATTATTATTTGAATTTCAAAGCGCAAAGTCATTTTAGGTCTCACTAATCCAAAACATCAAAATCCCTATTTGGAAGGGTTTTGACTCGGTTTCACGGAGTTCAATTTCAAAAAAATTGTTTGGATGGTTTCGGTGAAACTTTTGAAACCTCATTTGATTAAGTTTTGGATGTTGAGTTTTTTGGTTTTGAAAAAGTTGAAACCCGACTTGGTTGAGTTTGGATATTGGGGTTTGGGAAAAAAGTAGGTGGTAGGTGTCAAATCAATGTCTTTTTTTTATATATAAAGTTTGGGGTAAAAAGTAGGTGATATGTGTCAAATCAAGGTTTTACAGGTTTCAAGAGTTTGGATATAACTCTATGAATAAGTTTAAGATAAATTTCATGTGTTTTATCAAACTCCATTTGAAAGAGTTCTGGTTCGATTTAGCGAGACTCGCGAGACCGAGCGAGAACTCTTCCAAAGATGCCCTAAATGGCTCGTCTCCTAATTCAACATCAAATTATGACATAACTAAAATACCATATTATTCATATTTAAGCATCAAATTAAATATTAATAAACCTCACACAATATAATATTAATAGTATAATAAGGGGAAATTGCATATTTGGGTACCATATAATATGATATTTGCAATTTTGGTATCACGTAATACTTAAACACATATTTAGTACTACAATTTAGATATTGATTGCAATGTTTATACAACCATCAAATAATTGGACGGAAATTGATGAAATTGGCCACGTGCACCATTATCTCATATTTTCGAGGAAAAATTATCACGTGATAACGTGCGATAAACATTATTATTTTGCCTCCAAAAGATGAGATAACGTGATAATTTTCTTTCTATAATTTCTAATACGAAAATTACGAATTTTCTAAAAAATAAAAATACTGCTTATTTCATATTAAAATATTGGAGTTTTTTTGGAATTTTGCACCCTGAAATTATAGGATTTTGGATAAAAGTTTTAGCACTTTAGACCCTGTAAATATTATTTATTTGGCACTTTGCACCCTAGTGTGTGTTTTGGTGAGAAAATTCATTGGTAGAAGGGTATAATAGTCCTTTTCGAATATTTCTTTTGGTACTTTGCACCCTAAAAGTATAGATTTTGGCACTTTGCACCCTAAATATATAGAATATTGTCACTTTGCACCTTGAATAAATAAAATTTTGGCGTTTTTCACCCCTTTTTTTGGGCAATCTTCACCCTAGAAATATAATTTGTATGGCATTTTGCACCCTAATGTGTTTTCCTTTGGAAAAAACTCATTAATGTCTAACATTTTGTTTCGATTAATTTAGATTAAAAACAAAAATACGTTTTTCAATTTGTTTTCAAGTATCCTCTAGATTATTTATATTATATATAAAAAACACGTTTACAAATCTAACATATTATTATATTGCATGATATTGTTTCTATAAGACTCACATGCAATCGATCCTAATTTTTCTACACGACATACTTACAAATCTAAATGTATTTACTATTAGCATGTTAAATTTAGTAAAAAAAAAAAAGAAAAAAAAAAAAGGAGTTCTTACCTAATCACTAATAGCTAGAAATTTGGTTAAAATAAAAAATGTGCAAAAAATATTAAGTTGAGGCTGAAAATGCCAAAAAATAATATTTAGTGCCAACATTCTATATTTTCAGGGTGTAAATGTCAAAATCTATATCTTCAAGGTGCAAAGTGCCAAAATATTACTATTCTAACCTTCGATTAATGAATTTTTTTCATCAAAACACACTCCAGGGTGTAAAGTACCAAATAAATTATATTTTCAAGGGTGCAAAGTGCCAAAACTTTTAAGTTAGAGTATAAAGTGCCAAAACCCTATAATTTCGTAGTGCAAAATGCCAAAAACCCTTAAATATTCAAACAAATAAATCTTCATTCATGCATGAAAGGAAAGGCATTTTATACTCTCTACAACCCAAACAAACAGTTCTCAAGATTTTGGTTGAAGACTTCAAAGGTACTTCCATAAACTCACCAAAGAAACTTTAAGGATTCCTTTGAATTGTGGATTTATGGGTCTGTTTGTTTGGTGTTTGGGAGAGTAGTGGATGTTTGTGAAATAATATCGATTTACGTAATGTTATTTGTTTGAATTTTTTGAGAGAAGTTTGAGAAATAAAGTAGGTGTATGTTTTTTTGGAAGAGTTAGCTTGTAGGTGTGATGTGTAAGACTTTATGTCAAATCATGTTTGTTATGTGAGATAAATTGTGTAAGAGATATGTTACTTGATGTCAAATCAGAGTAGAGTTTGTATATATTTTGTTTAGAGATAAAAAAATTATTGTTTGTTCGGCTTTTGAGAGAGTAGTTTGAGAAAATTGAAAGATGAAAAATTCATTTCGGAAAGTAGAAAACATGTTTGTTTGACATTTCCCAAACAATTTTTTTTTTGGAAAACGCCAAACAAAAAAGCCCTGAGGAATTTTTTTCCAAAATGACATTCATGGCAAAATTATTTACCAAAATATCTTCAGCTCCAAACTATTTTTCTAAACGTGCATTTTTCTTAAAATCGCAGCTCGCAGCTGGAAACTGTGACTTTTTTGAAAAATCGCAGTTGCTAATTGTGATTTTTTCAAAATTTTGGGAAATTTTAAATTTTTTTTGACCAAAATCGTATTTGCTAACTGTGATTTTGTTAATTATCAAAAAAATTAATTATTGGATGGCTAATTAATAAAAAATAGCAGTTACATAATTTCTGATAATTAACATAAATCGTAGTTAGCAACTGCGGTATTTGTTACGGAATTTTGAAAATTAAGTAAAAATTGCAGTTGCTAATTTTTCAAAAGAATTGCAGTTTTGCCAGATTATTTTGGAAAAAAAATTCACTCGAAGTCCTTCAATGCAATTAATAAACAATAGTACAATATTCTGATTTATTTGTCGCCATATTCTTCTCAAAAAAAAAAAAAAAAAAGTTATTTTATCCCCATATGGTAATCCTATAACATAGAAAAGATGTTCTCACAATTACAAGTGGTAGTTCACGCGCCGCCATCGCCACCATCGGAGCCGCCACTAAACACCCATTCTCGCGTTAGATTCAATAAGCTCAGTAGCAGAGTCTCCTTGCAAGATAACCAATGTTCTCAAATAATTCTCCCTTTTTTAAATGGGAAAGTAAATTCCACCTCATATGCTTCTGTACTTGATTCCTGCACCACCCCTAAGCTTGGAAAACAAGTTCACGCTCACTTGCTGAAAAATGGGTATAATGGGCGAGAGTTTGTTGGTACCAAATTACTCAAAATGTATGGAAAATTTAGTTGTTTTAATGATGTCGTTCTTCTGTTCGACAAAATGCCCGAGAGAAATTTGTATACTTACACAGCTCTTCTCAACGTACTTTTGGATAATGAGTTATTTGATAAAGCTTTGTTGTATTTTGTACAATTGTTGTTTGATGATGTTAAGTTGGAGTTTTTTGTATTTCCAGTGGCATTGAAGATATGTTGTGGGTACGGTGGGGTTGAGTTGGGGAGGCAATTACATGGGATAGCCATGAAAATCGGAGTTTTGTCGCATATTTACGTGGGAAATGCTTTGATTGATATGTATGGAAAATGTGAAAGCTTGAATGAAGCTGAGAAAGTATTGAATAACATGTTCGAACGCGATTGCGTTTCTTGGAATTCGATTATTACTGCTTGTGCTTCTAATGGGAAAGTTTTTCAAGCTTTAGAGTTTTTGGAGGAAATGTCAAGGGAGAATAATTTGGCACCAAATCTCGTTTCTTGGAGCGCATTGATCGGTGGATTTTCGCAGAATGGATACGATCAAGAAGCCATTGAAATGCTTTACAAAATGAGAGCTGCAGGGTGTGAGCCTAATGCACGAACATTAGCAAGTGCTCTTCCTGCTGCTGCTCGATTGAGAAAATTAAGTCTAGGAAAAGAAATTTACGGATATATCGTAAGACATGGATTTATGTCCAGCCCTTATGTTGCCAATGGATTGATTGATCTGTACCGTAGGTGTAATGATATGGTAAGTGCTTCCAAAATATTTTCTAGATTTTCAATAAGAGATGAGGTCTCTTTCAATACCATGATTGCAGGGTACTGCGATAATGGAGAAATTCATAAAGCAAAAGAGCTTTTTGATCAGATGGAATATGAAGGGAAATCAAAGGATTTGATTTCATGGAACTCGATGATTACGGGCTATGCTGAAAATTCTTTATTTAATGAATCTTTGAGAATGCTTATTGAATTAATGAGTAAAGGGACCGAACCCGATTCATTTACATTGGGTAGTGTTCTTGGTGCTTGTGCTAGCATAGGTTTTCTAAGCTTGGGAAAGGGTATACATTCATATTGCATTGTAAAAGGGCAAGAGTCGAACCTTTTTGTGGGTGGAGCATTGGTGGAGATGTACTGCAAATGCCAAGAGTTAGAAGCCGCAGAAAAAGCCTTACACCGTGTACCTGAAAAAGACATAGTAATATGGAATTCCCTCGTTTCTGGCTATGCACGTTGCAATAGAATCGAAAGCATTCAATGTATACTACAATGCATGAAAAATGATGGGTTTGAACCCAATGTATATACGTGGAATGGAATAATTGCGGGATATGTAGAGAATGGCCACAATGAGTTGGCTCTAAAGCTATTTTTAGAGATGCAAAGTTCGAAATTGAGTCCGGATATCTACACGGTTGGAATCGTTTTACCCGCATGCTCAAAATTAGCTACTATTGAGCGAGGTAAGCAAGTTCATGCATATGCTATTAGACGTGGATTTGGATCGGATGTTTATATTGTAGCTGCACTCATAGATATGTACGCTAAATGTGGAATTATGAATTACGCGAAATTGGTTCACGATAGGTCCAAAAACCATAATTTGGTAACTCGAAACGCAATGTTAAATGCTTACGCGATTCATGGGTATGGAGAGGATGGGATTTCTTTTTTCCGTGAAATTTTAAACGATGGTTTAATACCGGATACTGTGACTTTTTTAGCTGTTCTTTCTTCGTGTGCCCATGCAGGGTCAGTTGATACCGGACTAGAATTCTTTGATTTAATGGGATTTTATGGTGTAGTACCTACATTGAAACATTATACGTGTATGGTTGACTTATTGAGTCGAGCGGGGTTGCTCGAACGAGCGTATAAGGTGGTCGAGAGTATGCCCTTTGATCCTGATACAGTGATTTGGGGTGCCTTGCTTGGGGGTTGTATTATTCACGGGAATTTGGATTTAGGAGAAATAGCGGCTCATAGGCTTATAGCGTTAGAACCGGAAAACTCGGGGAACTATGTGATGTTGGCTAATTTATATGCTTCTAAAGGTAAATGGAACGAGCTTAAGAGAATACGACAGCAGATGAAGGAGGAACAACTGTGTAAAAATCCCGGGTGTAGTTGGATCGAGGTTAAAGATGAAATGCATGTATTTATGGCATGTGATAAATCTCACAAGAGAGCAGAAGAGGTTTATGACATACTGGATAATTTAACAGCACAAATGAGATTGGAACATGTTTAGTGTAAGGTTCAGTGCATTCTATGCAGAAACAGAAGTCTACATTGGGCAAGACATGAACGGAACTCACCCATTGTAATGTTATATTAAGTCGAATATCTTTAGGGTTAGAAAATCAAATCAAGTTACTCAGATATTACATTCCTTTCCCTTATGATTAATAATTCGGGTTTTAACCATGGATCAAAATTTTCATCTTTTCAGTCGAAAACATCGAAAATTTTCCGTTTTTGAATCAAGCGAAACGAAAACAAGATGTAATTTCGAAACTATTTGTTTGTTCTTTTCACAATTTTTCCTCGGTGTTTCCGAAATATTTTCGAAATGTCTCGAAATTTTTTCAATATTTGGCTAACTGAAACATACACTCGGAACGAAATTTTAATCCATGGTTTTAACTTTGTTTACCAAATAAGGGAAGTACATATTTTAAATGCATATCAAAGAACCTTATTTACATGAACGAAATAGAAACTTTTGGGTTTATATGGATAGATTTTGGCCCAATTTTACTTGGTTTTAGTTTTAAAAAGTTTGTTTGGGTAGTTTCGGTGAATATTTTAAAACACGAGTTAGATTGTTATTGGAAGTTGGGTTTTATGAGTTTTGAAACTTTGTGATATTTTTCAAATTGTGCTTTGGAGTTTGGAGAGAAAAGCTCGGTGTTGGATGTCAAATTAATGATTCTTATACAATTTGAGATAGTATGATATTATATTGAATAGGTTAGAGTAGGGGTGTACATGATGCCGTTTGGTGTGGTTTTATAATTGCCAAAACTCAACACAATACTAGCAGTTTTTTAATACTCTACCCAAGATCAACCAAACAAGTCTTGAGATTCGGGTTGGTGCGGGCTTTGCTTTCCCAACTTTAACGTATTTTTATTATTTGATAAATTGAATGCACAAATTACTTATCACTTTTGTAATTTGTTATTATTATTTCTTCTGTAAAGAAATTTCGTAATATCACATAAACTAATATAATGGAAATAATCAAAATATCAACTAACAAAATATGATATTTGATGAATACTTAATTTTACTTAAACTATAAAGGATCATGATAACTAATGTAAGAAATTTTCCCCTAAAAAGAAGCTAGAATAATCTATACAACTACTTTTAAAATTTTTGAAAAATATTTGCGATCGGTTCGGGTTGCCTCAATCGGTTGAAGCAGTTTGTCGGTTTCGTTGAACACCCATAGGTGTGAGGAGTGTGAGGAGATGGGTGAAACTTGTTTATGGAACTATATTGGGGTCTGGGGCGAGACTAAATACATACCGGTCTCGCACTACTAGAAAAATTGAAATTTGCAATCGGAATTTTCCAACCGCATTTTTCCCGTTGGAAATTTGGGTGAAATTCCAACCGAAAATTATTCGGTTGGAAGAATTCCAACCGAAAATTATGCGGTTGGAATTTTTTCCAGAATTGCAACCGAATTAGCGTCGGTCGCAATTTGGGGTTGGAATTGCAATTTCTTGATCTCAATATGCAACCGATTAAAAATCGGTTGCAATTTTGCAATTTCTCTCTCCAAAATTGCAATCGATTTAGAATCGGTTGGAGAGAAATTGCAACCGATTTGGAGAGAGAAATTGCGAAATTGCAACCGATTCTAAATCGGTTGCAATTTTGGAGAGAGAAATTGCAAAATTGCAATCGATTTTAAATCGGTTGCAATTTTAGAGAGAGAAATTGTTGCAAATTTGGAGAGAGTACAAATTAAAGGAAAAAAAGGGGCTGAGGTAAAAATGAGGAAAGAAAAAAAAACCAAGTCTTTAAAAATTTTTTTTGACGGCACCACCACCTCCCATCGGCCTACCACCACCTCCACCGTGCAGCAGCCTTTCCACCGGCCATCGAACCTAGTGGCGGAAGCACCACCTTAAACCGTTCAAGCAAAGATTCCACCATCACCTAGATCTGGAAGCACCGCTGCCGCGCACCACCAGCTTTGGAGACGCACCACCACCGCGAACCACCACCTCTCCTCATCCTCAAGTCTTCCCTTCTACACATTTAGAGGTAAGAATTAAAAGCACGAATTGATTTGAAGTTTTCAGTACAAATAATCTTGAATTAGGGTTAGCTTTTTGATTGTGGGAAGAATTAGATTAGGGCTTGCTTTTGAAAATTGTGGGAAGAATTAGATTTTGGCTTGAATTGTGACTTGCTTTAGAAAATATATTAGTGCTACAATTAGGTTTAATTTTAGTTCTTATATATGTATATATACGTACTTAATCTAGCTTTCTCAATTGTGAATGAAAGGTTGCTTGAATTCAAGATATTATTTTCCTTGTTTCTTATTGGTGTCATATATATATATATATATATATATATATATATGTGTGTATATATATGTACTGCTTTCATCCTCTAGTTAGGACCTATTTGTTTGGCATGAGTCTATGAGTTATGTGTGAAGAGTGGTTTACAGAGGAGCAGTAGGGGGTTCTAATTTCTTTAATGAGTGAAACAGTGGCTGAGAAGTGTTAAAAGTAAAAGACTTTGTTTACTTATTTCACTTCACTCGGGGGAATTTTTTTTATTTACTATATAATTAGAGCAATTAAGGCTGCATTCAAGGGTCAGGTGATCTGGGCTTGAGCTACGAAGATGGAGCTTTATAGTTTGGACGGGAAACAATACAATGACTATTGACCACTTTGGCAGATAGTAGTTGTTAAGATTCTAATGTCACCCTCTTTCTTTATATGCCTTAAAGTTTCATTATCTTTTTGTATCAAAGTGAATTTTCAATATATATAAACCAATATATTTTCGGATGGGTTCAAGCTTTGGTTCTTGTTCCTTGATTTTGAGAATGGTTGGATAATTTTATATTTCAAAGTGTTTATCTCTAATACTAAATCATAACAACCATTTGATTTTGAGAATGGTTGGATAATTTTGTATTTTCAATTTAAATTCTATCATGCATAGACAAATTATTTATCCTAATGTTCAAAACTCTTATCCATTGATGAAATAGAAGCAATTGGCTTGTAAATTGTCCAATAAATTGGGTTATGTTGTGCTATTTACTTATTCGATCAATAAATTGTATTTTTTTGATTGTGTTGTAATATCTTATAGTTCAAATTCAGTGGATTTACTTGTTCTTTGATTGTTAATTGTTGAATATCTTAAGTTTCAGCAGTGACGGTGAGGATACGCAGTCGCCGCCCAAAGAAGTTCAATCGCAGGTATGAAATTTGATTGAGTTTAACAAGTAGTTTCTATTTTAACTTTTTTTTGTTCACGGTTTGAATCCTTCATGCGTGCAAGTAAGTAAGCAATCAATGTGTTTTTTTTTTTCACATGTGTGGACACAGATTCAAGGTATATCGAAGAAGGGCACTGTTTACGGTCTCGGTGGTGACGTAGTTTCATGTACGCCGTACTCGTTCGACTCTAGTTTTAGTGGATTATTCGACTATAGTTTTAGTGGTATGGAATTTAGATTATTCGATTGTAGTTTTAGTGGTGTAGTTATTGAGAATGATTTAACGGTGTAGTTTTTGGATTATGGATTATATTTATGTTTATGAATTGTATATGCGGATTGTGTTTATGAAAATGAAAATGTGTTTATGGAAAATATTTTTGTTTGTAATTAGGGTTTAAATTGGAAAAAAAAAAAAAACTGGAGAAATTCCAACCGATTCTGGGTGGTTGGATTTTCGGTTGGAAATTTTGCAACTGATTTTGCAACCGAAAAAGTCTGTTGGTTTGTTTTCCAACCGACAAAATTGGTTGGAGAATCGGATGGAAAATTTCCAACCGAAAATAATCGGTTGGAAATCATTCCAACCGAAAAAATCGGTTGGAAAAAATTCCAACCGATTTTGAAATCGGGTGGAAATTCGGTTGCAAAAGTTTTCGGTTGGAATTTCGGTTGGATCCTTAATTCCAACGGAGCTTTTTCCAACCGATATTTTCGGTTGCAAAATCGTTGGAAAATCAATTTTCCAACCGATTTTGGGCCATTTTCAGTTGCAATTTCGGTTGGAATTTTGATTTTTTCTAGTAGTGTCGGTCCAGTCTTGATAGTACGAGATCTAGACTAAAACCAATCTATAAAGACTCTTTGTTTCAACTTGACTCAATCATAAAAGAGCGTTATCATGTTAAACGTACATAATATTGTAAAACGGATTAAAACAATAAAAAAGGGCGAAGTTAATTAAAAACAAGTTAAACTGATATAAAAGACAAGTGGAAATGATGTGTAATGATAAATACAAGCTAAACAACAAAAAAATATGTGAAATTAATGAAAAATAGGTAAAACCACAAAAAATGTGAAACATACGAAATTGGAGGCAAAAATTCAATTTTCATACCATAGAATAGGCCAAAGTCCATTTTTCATACCAATCGAACGAAAATCATACCAAGCCACACTTCCGTCTGCTTTTTAACGGAAGTGCCACGTGTCCGTTAAGTTTACTTGAAACGGAAGTATGATTTTCGATCGATTGGTATGAAAAATGGACTTTAGCTTATTTTATGGTATGAAAATTGAATTTTTGCCTCACTTTCAATTTTAACTGTAATCAACTTTAATTTGTTAGTTCTTTACCATACATTTTCATCTAAACAAATATTGCAATGTATATTAACGAATGTGACATACAACCTTTAGTAGGCAATATATTTTACTTTATTATCAAAATACTCCGGTATGGATAGCTGAAAAATACGACTACTTCTCCACTACCTTAAACTAATTCTAGGCGGTTTTGTTTATCTACTAAAATAATGTTGCATAGTTATATAATCGAGGTCATACAAAGACCTGCACAACTTTACTCTGTTTGGTGCATTAAATTAAATTCGTGTTTAACTATATAGGTTGTGTTCATAGTTACTAATTAGGGTATGTGTCCAATATTAATGATGGATTACTTCATGGAAGTAGATAATTACCAATGAACTTTTACGTGTAGTTCTCACATTAGAATGGAGTTTTGATCAATGTAATCGATCAACATTACTAGCTAGCAAATGGGTGTGATGTGAAAAAAACTATTAGGGCTTGTCAAAGTTGATCCTAGCAAAGACCATTCAATGTTTAAGTTGGATAATATTAAAAGTGTAATACATAATTAGTTGAGTAATTTGAAATGTATATTTAATACCATTATAGGAGGTGAAATACCTGACTTCAAATTGGGTCGATTTATAATTCAAATCAAATTATCCTTAACTTTTTTATCCAAAAAAGGTAGAAAAATATTTCTCAATCAAATAATTTTACTTGGTGAGACTGGACAACAAATGTTTGAGTGGTTAATAAAAGAAATTGAATTATATATCTATGTCTAATTAAATAAAATGTATGGCAAAAAATCATTTTTCATACCATAGAACATGACAATTTTCATTTTTCATACCACCGCGACTTAACAGACCACGTGGCAATTCCGTTAAAAAACTTGACGGAAGTATGATTTTTGAAACGTCCGTTTATTCTACGGTATGATTTTCGTTCGATTGGTATGAAAAATGGACTTTGGCCTATTCTATGGTATGAAAATTGAATTTTTGCCCGAAAATGGATTAACCGACAAAGATATTCATGTAAAATATCTAACATGTTTTATTAGTAAACGACCAATTTAATTTTATTATCTTATCTTATCAATGAGCATATATTAATTTATAAAAAGGAAACAGTAAGATTTTTAATATGTTCAAACTCCCATCATCAAGCGATTGAGCTTTAATTGAGAGAAGGCATATTATAAAATTACAAAATAATCAACCAAACTAAATAAATCAATTAAAAGTTTCGTGAAAGAATAAAACACCATTTTTTATTTATTTTTGATAAATGCAACACAATTCTTTTTATAAATATTAAAGCCCAACCCGTTTTCAACTAACCATCTAATTAGACGTTCAGATTAGATGGGCTAATTTATTTATTTTCTTAAACAGCCCTAGCGGCTGTACATTACCTTACAAAACTCGGAAACTTTAGTTGTTTATGTATAGCTACTACCTTCAACCTTTTTTTTTTTTTTTTCATAAATATAATTCTAGGTTTTTTCCATATATCCATATATTCTTGTTATACTGGATTTACATTGTTTCACAAGTCAAAAGATGGAGGAAGAGATGCAAATAGAGAAGCAAAGATCAAAGAAGATCAAAGTTGAGCATGAAGGAGGTGGATTTTTGCCGGAGGATATAGTGAGGGAGATATTATCAAGATTACCGGTGAATAGTCTTTTAAGGTATATGTCCGTTTCGAGGCACTGAAAATCTCTAATCTCCCATAATTCATTCAAAAAATTGCAACGTCAAAAAATGATAAACAAGAATAATCCCCCGTCATTACTAGTTATGCATTCTTCTAATAAAAACTCATATGTTCTAACCACCTTTAATCTCTATGGAAAAGTAATCCAACAATGGAGTCCCCCTATAATTCCATCAACTACATATCTACGTATGCTTACCTTTCCAACCCAATCTAAGTTGGTCTGCTTTCTCAGTAGTGAGAAATTCTACTTGTATAATCCCAGCACTCGACGACTCTACTGCTTGCCTGACCCTCCTTGTAAACACCTACCACATAGCACTTGTATGTGTGGTTTTGCTTATGTCCCATCCAAAGATGAATACGTAATCTGTTGGAGTTATTTTCAAAATAACTACCAAGTAACTACCATTATTTGATTTTGAATTTGAATTTAAATTGTAAAGTTGTGACTATTAAAATGATAGTTAATTTTAAAAGTTGTGTCTATCCGGAATAGACACAAATATGTCTATAAAAGACAAGTACAATTCTGAAATTAATATAACTTTTTCTCATCTTCTCCAAATTTCTTATACTATATTTTACTGCAGAAAAATATTCTATAAGTTAGATAATTTTGCCAAATCAGTGTGTGCCCTGTGGTTTATTTATGTGAGTACAAAACAGAATTAAACATTGGGTTTCATTGTATCCTAAAGGCTAATCGCAAATCCCTATTGTATACCGTGTGGTGGGGGCGAAATAAGTCTTAAGGAAAGTGGCATTGCAACACGCCCTGATTCCATTACTGCAGTTCGTTACTTATTTCCTACCAAATACTTTTCTAACAATCTTAAGACTTATTTTTGTTACTGCATTAATGGCATCAATCAAAGAGATGTCTACAAACATTGTGAAATTGGAACGTTTTGAAGGAGGAAAATTCAACCGCTGGCAAAAGAAGATGCATTTCCTACTTGCAACTCTAAAAGTTGTCTATGTGCTCACTCAACAAAAGCCTACAGAAACCGATGATGAAACTGTTGCTGAAACTCGTGCAAGGCAGAAGTGGGAAAATGATGATTACATTTGTAGAGGCCATATTTTGAACGGGATGTCTGATGCCTTGTTCGATGCTTATCAAAACGTGCCTACTGCAAAGGAACTTTAGGACAAATTGGAGGCAAGATACATGTCCGAAGATGCAAGTAGCAGAAAATTTCTGGTTAGTCGTTTTAATAATTACAAAATGGTTGATGGTCGTTCTGTTATGGATCAGTGGCATGAAATTGATCAAATTTTATCAAGTTATGAACAATATAAACTGAAAATGGATGATACTATTGCCGTGTCCTCTATAATTGACAAACTCCCTCCATCATGGAAAGATGTTAAGAAAACTCTTAAACATAAGAAAGAGGAGATGACTCTTGAGGATCTTGGAAACCATCTTCGTGTTGAGGAAGATTTTCGCAATCAAGAAGAGACTTCTAAGTCCTTTGAGAATTCTGAAAAGGATTCTCAAGTTTCCAAAATCCATGTGGTTGAAGGGGGAGAATCAAACAAACCACCAAATAACAACTTTAAGAAGAAAGACAAGCAACAACAATTTATGAAACCAAATGGTCAGAATTTTAAGAAAAAGAAAAAGAAGGGTCCTTGCTTCCATTGTGGAAAACTTGGCCACATAAAGGCTGAATGCCGTCATCTGAAAAAGAATCAAAATGCTCCAGCCTCTAACAACAACTTTGTGGCTATGATTTCTGAAGTGAATCTAGTACAAGATGATGGAGCATGGTGGATAGATTCTGGTGCAACCAAACATGTTTGCAAGGACAAGAGCCTTTTCAAAAGCCTTGAACCTGTCAATAATGGAAGTGTTATGTTCATGGGAAACTCGGCTACTGCTAAAGTAAAGGGCAAAGGGACTGTTCATCTTGAATTTACTTCTGAAAAAGTGCTTGTACTTAAAGATGTTTATTATGTTCCTGAAGTTAGGAAAAATCTTGTATCAGGTGGATTGCTTAATAAGTATGGCTTCAAACTAGTTTTTGAGGCTGATAACTTTGTACTCTCTAAGGGTGGTGCCTTTGTAGGAAAAGGCTATATGAATGAGGGCATGTTTAAACTCAACATTATTGATAATATTAATAAAGTCATTTCTACTTATATTGTTGAGTCTACTTCTTGTTTATGGCATAGTCGTTTAGGACATGTTAATTATAGAAAATTGCATGATATGGTTAAATTAGAATTAATTCCTGAAATTGATAATAATCATGATAAATGCAAAACTTGTATGCTTACAAAAATCACTAGAATTCCTTTCCCTAAAGTTGATAGATGTTCTAAGTTACTTGACTTAATTCATAGTGATTTATGTGATTTGCATAGTACTCCAACTATAGGTGGAAAGAAGTATTATGCTACCTTTATAGATGATTATTCTAGATTTTGTTATGTTTACTTATTACATTCAAAAGATCAAGTTATGGATAAATTTGAAATTTATAAAACTGAAGTAGAATTGCAATGCGAATCATCTATTAAATGTTTAAGAAGTGATAGAGGAGGTGAATACTACAATCCTAAGTATTTTGAGTCTACTGGTATAATACATCAAGTTACTGCACCATATACACCACAACAAAATGGTATAGCAGAACGTAAAAATAGAGTATTAACTGAAATGGTAAATGCAATGCTTTCTAACTCGGGATTGTCAAAAGGATTTTTGGGTGAAGCTCTATTAACAGCGTGTTATATACTAAATAGAGTCCCAAATAAAAAGAGTAAAACTACTCCATATGAACTCTGGAATAAAAGAAAACCAAACCTTAATTACTTAAGAGTTTGGGGCTGTAGAGCAATTGTAAGGGTACCTGAACCCAAAAAGAGAAAACTGGGTGAAAAAGGAATTGAATGTATATTTATAGGCTATGCTGAACATAGCAAAGCATATCGTTTCATGGTTAGAGAGAAAAATGATTCATATTCTGTAAATACAGTAATTGAATCAAGAGATGCTATCTTTGATGAAACGAGGTTTAATTCAATTCCTAGACCCAAAGATCATGTCATTAACAATGAAAGTATTCCGGAAAATGAGAATACTCCAGAAAATGACTATATTCCAGAAAATGAAAATGTAATAAATGACAAAGAAGAAGTCATTGAACAAAGAAAAAGCAAAAGAGTTAGAAAAGACAAGACTTATGGTCATGACTTTTTTATGTTCTTGGTAGAAGGAACAAGAGAAGATATAAATACGCATTTACCATATTGCTTCAATTTAGAAGGTGATCCTCTAACATATACAGAAGCAGTAAAGTCACAAGACTCTGCATTTTGGAAAGAAGCAATACAAGATGAAATGGACTCTATAATGGGTAATAAAACTTGGAAATTAGTAGACCTCCCTCTTGGTTCCAAGCCAATAGGCTGTAAGTGGATTTTCAAAAAGAAAACGAAAGTAGATGGAACCATAGATAAGTTTAAGGCCAGGTTAGTAGCAAAGGGCTTTAAACAAAAGGAAGGTATCGATTATTTTGATACTTATGCCCCTGTGGCAAGAATTGCTACTATTAGATTATTAATTGCACTTGCATCAATTCATAATCTAGTAATACATCAAATGGATGTAAAAACAGCATTTTTAAATGGTGTTTTGGATGAAGAAGTCTATATGGAACAACCCGAAGGGTTTATAGTTCCTGGACAAGAAAATAAGGTGTGTAAACTTGTTAAATCATTATATGGTTTAAAACAAGCACCAAAACAGTGGCACCAAAAATTTGATGAGGTTGTGTTATCAAATGGTTTTAAAATTAATGAATCAGACAAATGTGTCTATAGTAAATTTATAAATGGTAAAGGTGTTATGATATGTTTGTACGTAGATGACATGTTAATATTTGGTACTGACTTGGAACAAGTAGAAAACACCAAGAAATTCTTGTCAAATAATTTTGACATGAAAGATATGGGTGTGGCTGATGTTATTCTTGGAAAAAGAATAATAAGAGATGGTAATAATATAACTTTAACACAATCTCATTATGTAGAAAAAGTACTCAAAAAGTTCGGTAAATCCGAATGTGTATCGGTATCTACACCTTTTGATCCAAGTGTAAAATTAGTACCTAATAAAGAAAAACCAGTAGCACAACTTGAATATGCAAGAGTTATTGGGTGCTTAATGTATGCTATGACAAGCACAAGACCGGACATTGCTTTTGTTGTTGGAAAGCTAAGTAGATATACAAGTAATCCGAGTAAATTGCATTGGAATGCAGTTTATAGAGTATTGAAATACTTAAAGAAAACAATGAACTTTGGTATTTGTTATTCAGGTTATCCTTCAGTTTTGGAAGGACATTCTGATGCAAGTTGGATTACAGATAGAGTAGATCATGCCTCTACAAGTGGATGGATCTTTATGCTCGGTGGTGGTGTTATTTCTTGGGGTTCCAAGAAACAAACATGTATAACCGATTCTACTATGGCTGCTGAATTTATTGCATTAGCTTCAGCAAGTAAAGAAGCAGAATGGTTAAGAGATTTACTCTATAACATTCCTTTGTGGCCAAAACCAATGTCACCAATATCTATTCACTGTGATAGTCAAGCTACTTTGTCAAGGGCATATTGTCATGTATATAATGGCAAGTCTAGACACATTGGGGTTAGACATAGTTATGTGAGACAACTCATCACTGATGGAGTAATCACAATTGATTTTGTACGATCAAGTCAAAATCTGGCGGATCCCTTAACAAAAGGCCTCACTAGGGATCTCGTCTTTAAAACATCAAAGGGGATGGGACTAAAGCCTATAAACTAAAATCATTAGTGATGTAAGCTCAACTCAACACTAGTTGCTACTTCAAGTCTTGAGTTCAATGAGACATACTACGTCATATAAATGGTTGGAAGCACTAAAATTTATCATCCCAAGGTAAAGTGCTTAGTACCCGTAAGTTAAAGGAAGGGTGAACATATGGTTCTTAATAGACTCAATATAAAGTACTATAAATACGGGAGTACTAATTAAAGGTCTACCTATATGAATGAGAAGTGTAGCCGCTTCTAGGAGTTAAAAGGCTTAACTCTAACAACATTCATGAAAGGATACTGACACAAGGCTATATACGTGTCGACTAAAGTGGCACACATTGGAACTTGGAATTTATGTGTGATATGTACATAACCAGTCAAAAAGGAATAGTTGGTTCAAAGCTAGTCTACCATACATTTCTGATTGGCAGCAATACATTTCACTAAGTGAATGTTCAAATCGAACCGATACATTCATTTATGCATATATTCCACAAAATTATTAAAACTTGGAGATTTTGAAAATGGTGGGGGATTGTTGGAGTTATTTTCAAAATAACTACCAAGTAACTACCATTATTTGATTTTGAATTTGAATTTAAATTGTAAAGTTGTGACTATTAAAATGATAGTTAATTTTAAAAGTTGTGTCTATCCGGAATAGACACAAATATGTCTATAAAAGACAAGTACAATTCTGAAATTAATATAACTTTTTCTCATCTTCTCCAAATTTCTTATACTATATTTTACTGCAGAAAAATATTCTATAAGTTAGATAATTTTGCCAAATCCGTGTGTGCCCTGTGGTTTATTTCTGTGAGTACAAAACAGAATTAAACATTGGGTTTCATTGTATCCTAAAGGCTAATCGCAAATCCCTATTGTATACCGTGTGGTGGGGGCGAAATAAGTCTTAAGGAAAGTGGCATTGCAACACGCCCTGATTCCATTACTGCAGTTCGTTACTTATTTCCTACCAAATACTTTTCTAACATAATCTTACACTCAGACAATGGGAGTTGTGAGATCCTCTCTATATCTATATCCATATCCAATGACGGCGATCAATTGCTTTACGATTCTTGGAGATCCGTTGATCATGCCACGTATATCGACCATCACATGTTTTGCTGCTCGTTTGGGGTGTTTGTTCGTGGGACTTTATTGGATGATGTGTGATGAAGATGAAGATGAATATCTCATCCTCTCCTTCAACATGGAGAATGAAGGTTTTTCTACTATAGGGTTGCCCAAGGATTTTAAAGATGAATTATGTTATTATCACTCACATGAGGAAATCAAGGGAGAACTTTGTTTCACGGGTTTATCCTATCGCCGCGAAACCTTAATATTGTGGATGCTATCTGATGTTAAGAATCAGTTATGGACCCAAAGTTGGAGCATTAACTTACAGAGCATTCCTTGGCGGGTGGGCTTTAACAAACATATGTTGTGCGGAAGCGTGTTATCAAGTGATTAAACAAATGCTAAAACGAACAAAAAAAATAACTCACAATCTCAAAGACACAAATTTAACGAGGTTCGAAAAAAATATGTCTACGTCCTCGGGAGCAAAATGGAACTAATCAAATTGATGACGGTGAATACAAATTGAGAGAACCAAACAAGAAAGAAAAAAAAACACTCTAATTTTTTTTCTCACTCAAACTCTCCTCCAGATTTTCTCTCTCGGCTTCAATTGTGGATTCCAAATGAGCTTCTGAACTCTTCAATTTATAGAGTCCCGAAGCCGACCGCAAGACGTGTTCAAAGGCCCAAAATTAAATCCACTGCAAAGACTTTCCATAAACCGAAAATGCGTGAAATCTGCATGGATAAAGATTTTGGTGCTGTTCACGTGGACTAAATGCAATTCACCATTATTGCATATAGTATGGCCATGCAAGACTTTTCCCATGCAATTGTCAGTAGCATGAGTGATTCAAATCACTCCAAATTTGTTTTCAAATGGTGTGGACCCAACAATCTCCACCTCCACGCCATAGAGAGAAAACTATTTCTACTCACGTAGTAGAACAAAACTCCACCATCCCAAGCGAAACCATAATTGCTCCTTCAATATCACATTCATATGTGAATAATGTTGGCCAAGTTCAAACAGTGATGAAACTTGGCGCTTCCACAGACTTTCGTCAACATATCCGCAGGATTGTCGGCTATTCCAATCTTCACAAGAAGAATAGTACCTTCATCAACAATTTCTCGTACAAAGTGGAAACGAACATCAATATGCTTGGTACGAGCGTGGTGGACTTGGTTCTTTGCTAAATGTATAGCACTTTGACTATCACAATGTACCTCCACCTGCTCCTGGTGAACTCCCAAGTCTTTGACCAGTCCGTGAATCCAAATGGCCTCTTTCATGGCTTCTCCAGCAGCCATGTATTCAGCCTCCGTAGTAGACAGTGCTACCGTGGACTGCAAAGTAGACCTCCAACTTACTGGACCACCAGCCATAGTAAACAAATATCCAGTAGTAGACCGTCTCTTATCCATATCACCAGCGTAGTCCGAGTCCACGTACCCAATGAGAAATTTTCCGACTTCCCCGCGATTTCTTTCAAATCTCAACCCCAAATTTTGAGTACCTTTGATATACCTCAAGACCCATTTTGCAGCTTCCCAATGCTTCTTTCCGGGATTATGCATATATCGGCTAACCATACTGACAGCTTGAGAAATATCCGGTCTTGTGCATACCATCACGTACATCAAACTTCCAATCAAATTTGCATATGGCACTTGAGCCATATACTTCTTTTCTTCCTCACTACTCGGTGAAAGTTCCGCACTTAACTTAAAGTGAGGCGCCAATGGTGTACTAACAGCTTTCGAGTTATCATCCATACCGAAACGTGTTAGTACATTCTTCAAATACTGCTTCTGAATTAGCCACACAGTTCCAGTTGATCTTTCACGAGTAATTTCCATGCCCAGAATTTTCTTGGCTTCCCCAAGATCCTTCATTTCAAATTCATTCTGAAGTTGGGCTTTCAACTTTGCAATCTCCATAGAACTCTTAGATGCAATAAACATATCATCGACATATAAGAGCAAATATATGAAGGTACCGTCCTTCAATTTACGGAAGTATACGCAATGATCAAAGTTACTTCGCGTAAAATTTTGTACCTTCATAAATTGGTAGAATCGTAAATACCACTGTCTTGGAGATTGCTTCAAACCATATAGGGACCTTTGCAACTTGCACACCAGTTTTTCTTTGCCAGCAGCCTTGAAACCTTCAGGTTGACACATATATATTTCCTCATCCAAATCTCCATGTAGAAAAACAGTTTTCATGTCAAGCTGTGCTAATTCCAAATCAAATTGTGCGACCAAAGCAAGCAAAATTCGAATAGAGGAATGTTTCACCACAGGAGAGAATACTTCATTGTAGTCGATTTCCTCCTTCTGAGCATACCCCTTTGCCACCAATCTTGCCTTGAATCTCACTTTGCTCTTCTCATCAGAGTCCTTCTTTGCATACACCCATTTGCACCCAATTGCTCGTTTTCCTTCTGGCAGCTTGACGAGTTCCCAAGTTTTGTTCTTATGAAGAGAATCCATCTCTTCTTCCATGGCCTTGTTCCATTCCGCTCGTTCCGTACTATGCATAGCTTCTTTGTGAGTGGTTGGAATATCTTCACTTACGATTGGTAGGGCATAGGCAACCAAATCTGTGAACCTTGCTGGTTTCCGAATTGTTCTTTTCGGCTTGCTAGTTGCTATCGATTCTTCAACTTGTGGAGGGCTTTGAGGAGAAGGCTCCACCACATCTTCTTCTTCAATATCCCTTTCATCTTCATAGTTTAAAGGAGCGTCACCAGAGAGAGAACCTGCTGGACTTCCAATTTCGAATTGCTGCTTCAGACTGCTTTCTTTGTTCTCTTCTTTTGACTCTTTCTCCTTTACAAATTTACTTTCATCGAAAGTAACATCCCTGCTCACTATTAGTTTCTTTAACGATGGACACCATAATCTGAATCCTTTAACTCCACTGCTGAATCCCAGAAATATAGCCTCCTTTGCTCGTGGGTCGAGTTTGCTATCTTCCGTGGTATGGGAGAAAGCCGGGCAACCAAAAATGCGTAAAGAATCATAATCTGACGCAGGTGAACCAGACTAAACTTCAATAGGAGTTTTACCTCCAATTGCAGCAGACGGCAGTCGGTTGATTAGATGACATGCATAATTAACCGCTTCTGCCCAAAAAGTCTTTGTTAAACCGGAGTTGGATAGCATACACCTTACTTTTTCTAGCAGAGTCCGGTTCATTCGCTCTGCTACGCCATTCTGTTGTGGAGTCTTTCTCACAGAAAAGTGTCTTACTATCCCTTCTTGTTTGCAAACTTCATAGAATGGATCAGACGTATATTCACCTCCATTGTCTGATCTCAGGACCTTAATCTTCATTCCAGTTTGATTTTCGACCATCTTTTTCCAAATCAAGAAGGTCTCTAGGACTTCATGCTTGTATTTCATGGGGTATACCCAGAGTCTCCTTGAGAAGTCATCTACAAATGTAACAAACCAGCGCCTCCCACTCAAAGATGCAATCTTTGTTGGACCCCATACATCCGTATGCACATAATCTAGGATCCCTTTCGTTTTGTGGGTGGCGGTGCCAAATCTAACTCTGGTTTGCTTACCCAATATACAATGCTCACAGAAGTTCATCTTGCAAGTCTTGGCACCTTTCAGAAGACCCTGACTGATTAGGCCTTGCATGGCCTTTTCTCCCGCATGCCAAGTCTTATGTGCCAAAGCTTGGTTGAATCAACATTCTCCACTGCAGCGGCTCCACCTACGACAGTCTTCCCTTGCAAGAAATACAAATTGTTTTTTCTAAGGCCTTTCATAACAACCATAGAACTTCGTGTGACTTCCAATATTTCGGCTTCCATAGTGACTTTGAATCCCTTCGATTCCAAAGCACCCAAAGATATCAGATTTTTCTTCAGATCTGGCACATACCATACGTTTGACAGAGCCCGTATGGTTCCATCATGCAACTTCAATTTGATCACACCGACTCCTTTTCTTTCGCAGGCGTGATCATTTCCCATAAGGACTGTCCCGCTACTAGCAAGATCCAAACTAGTAAAATAGTCTTTACTGGGACACATATGATAAGAACATGCTGAGTCAAGAATCCACTCAGATGAACTATCTCCAGTTGTAGTAGCCAGAGCAAAATCTGAATCATCATTTTCCATAAGGACCACATTGGCGTTCGTATTTGAGTTGTCCTTTTTCGCCTTTGGACAATCCTTCTTCCAATGGCCCTTCTCTCGGCAATAAGCACATTAATCTTTTGCCGGAAATTTTCGATCTTTCGCCGATCTCGACTTGGGATGTGATCGGTTTCCACCTTTATTGTGCTTCTTGCCTTCAGATCTACCCCTTGTCAACAAAGCCTCAGATGTATCATTTTGGGCTTGTTTGTCACATTTCCGAAATTCGTTGTTCATCAACGCATTTGATACATCCTCGAACTTCACCGAATCTTTTCCATATATCAAAGTGGTAGCCAAGTGTTCGTATGAATCGGGTAGTGAATTCAACAACAAAATGGCTTTATCCTCATCTTCGATCTCCTCATCCAGATTTAATAGATCGGCTATCAACTTGTTGAAGACATTCAAATGATCCAACATCGGCGTACCTTCTTTGTATTGGAATCGGAAAAGCTTTCGCTTTAGATACAAACGATTCTCAATACTTTTCGTCATGTACTTGTCTTCAAGTTTTTGCCATAGCACATTCGCCATTGTCTCTCGCATTACAGAGTATTTGATATCCTTTGCAAGACAGAGACGGATAGACCCACATGCCAATCTATTAATTTTCAACCATTCCGGTTCCGACATAGACTCTGGTTTTTTCTCCAAAGTTATGTCCAATCCCTGTTGAACCAGAACGTCCATCATCTCGCACTGCCACATGCCAAAACTATTAGTTCCATCAAATTTTTCGACTTCAAATTTAGCGTTTGAAATTGACGTTTTTGACTGTGAATTCCAACTGGAAGATGTTGACGGAGATTCAACAATCTTCTCCATATTTTCGTCTGTAGCCATTTGCCCAAGTTTTACCTTGGGCTCTGATACCACTTGTTGTGCGGAAGCGTGTTATCAAGTGATTAAACAAATGCTAAAACGAACAAAAAAAAATAACTCACAATCTCAAAGACACAAATTTAACGAGGTTCGACAAAAATATGTCTACGTCCTCGGGAGCAAAATGGAACTAATCAAATTGATGATGGTGAATACAAATTGAGAGAACCAAACAAGAAAGAAAAAAAAACTCTAATTTTTTTTCTCACTCAAACTCTCCTCCAGATTTTCTCTCTCGGCTTCAATTGTGGATTCCAAATGAGCTTCTGAACTCTTCAATTTATAGAGTCCCGAAGCCGACCGCAAGACGTGTTCAAAGGCCCAAAATTAAATCCACTGCAAAGACTTTCCATAAACCGAAAATGCGTGAAATCTGCATGGATAAAGATTTTGGTGCTGTTCACGTGGACTAAATGCAATTCACCATTATTGCATATAGTATGGCCATGCAAGACTTTTCCCATGCAATTGTCAGTAGCATGAGTGATTCAAATCGCTCCAAATTTGTTTTCAAATGGTGTGGACCCAACAACATATAATTATTTACAGACGAGAATACCTCGAGAACCATAACGAGTCATACGAGAATATCTCAACTATTTGGACTGAGAATATCTTTGGTGTGGGAATCCACACGAGCATTTTCTCACTTTAAATACATAGAAGGAATCCACTTCTAACTTTGCTTAATTAAGTATCTTCTTGTGCTTAGGACCATAATTTAATTTTCTAAATTTTATGCTGCATTGACTAACTGTTATATATAAAATCTTATTATGTATTAGTAGATGATATTTCAGGCAAATTGTTCCTTTTACTCTTGTTGGTTGCTTGATTTTTTACTATATATATGCAGTCTACAGTACCTTAATAGTCATTAATATAATTAAAAAAGTAGGATTCGAATCCAACAAACCAAAATTATACCTTATATCTCTTATATAAAATGTGTTACAATGATAAACACTTTTCTGGCAAATTATACAGACAAAATGCGTAACCCTGATCAAATTATAATACATAAAATCCAAAAATATCCTTACTAAAAGTCAAATGATTTGCACGTGGTTACAGTTTCATCGGAAATATGGATCATGACCCATGGATTAGTCATAACAGGTTGTGACTCTATTAGATTGAGTTTGTTTCGGTTGAATTAAAATTTATATGGGTAATTATTAGAATTCACCACATGGATTGGGCTAAGTCCACATACATGGCTTGGGCCTAACTCAACCTCAAAAGCTAGCTTGTAAGGTGATGATTGCCCAAGACCTTATAAGGTGAACTTAACTATTGTTTTCAACTAATGTGGGACATTTAGTCTCAATACTACCCTCCACGTGTGGGCGGGCTGAATGTGTGGGAGAAACAAGCCCAACACGTGACATATGAAAGCCCAACCTTGTAAATTTTACGACATGTGGGTGAAGACCCAACACACGAATAAAGACACTCCGGGCCTTTGTTAACCGGAGGAATAATGAATATCCAAGCCTTGAATAACTGGAGGAATAATGACAACCCAGACCTTTGTTATCTGGATGAATTGTGTAGGTAGATATTGAAGCCCATCATGCGTACAAGGAGGAGCCCATCACGGAAGGAGGTAGCCCATTTTAACCCTGGGCTCTGATACCATATTAGAATTCACCACATAGATTGGGCTAAGTCCACATACATGGCTTGGGCCTAACTCAACCTCAAAAGCTAGCTTGTAAGGTGAGGATTGCCCAAGACTTTATAAGGTGAACTTAACTATTGTTTTCAACCAATGTGGGACATTTAGTAATAGATTCATGGTCGGGTCTAATAATAAAAAAGCTCCAGAAAGAAGATTAGATTAATATTTTCTCCTTTCCCAATATATGAAAGTTCTAATTACATATAGATCATAAATGTATCATAAATCACATAAAAAAATTAAAATATTTTTCAATTCACAGAAAATATATTTTCTTAATTATTTTAAAATCACATTTTTATTAACCTTTTTATGAAATCAGCTCTTTTAATAATAATTTAATAATAAAAATATTTATACTTATCTTTTAAAACATTAATTAAATACCGAATGAACCCAAACACACAGGCTAAACCCATCAAATTACTAAATTAAAATTAAACCATAATTGAAAATCCCTTTAAACAATAATTCACCAATAGTGCCAATAGGAGTGTCGGGCAAGTCGAAAACGAATCATAAACGGGTCGGTTTGTTAATGGGCCTGGTCATTAACAGGTTTGGGTAGACCTGACCTGACCTATTATGTTTGTTGATGGTGTGTATTTCATTAATTTTAAATTAAGTATATTTGAAAATTAAATATATTTAACAATTTCATATTTTATAATTTTTTTTCAATAATTTAGTAGAAAAAAATAAAAAGAACATTTTTGAGTCAAAATTAACTCAATATATGTTAACTATTAACTAGTTCGTTAAATGTGTTTTTTCACATGACCCAATAGTAACCCGCTAATGAACCATTAAAAACCCACGTTAATATTTACAAAACTCAACTCAACGACAACCCCTTAACAATAAAAAAAATATATGGATTGAATTAGATTGGATCGGGCCGTTCAAGGACCACCCAATGGATCTATCATCTGCAACCATTATAAGTCTTCAGTCGATCCAACAAGATATTAATTTGTGGGCGTCTTTAATTTCGGACTCAATTGAAGTAAATTTGGGGACCGAAGGGTCATTTTTATGAATAAAATGATTTAGTTCTATAATTTATTTCATAATACACACAAGTATATCTACACTATAAAAAAGAGAAACTTTGTCACACTAATATTAATGAATCATAAATCCATTGAATTACCATTAATTAATTTTTTATCAGTTTTTCCCACAAATATTGTTAGAATTCGATTGAATTCAAATTTCTTTCGGATCTAGTGAAATCTTAGATTTCAAAAATTTCACTAATATTTTTTATGAAACCTGTAAAATCTTTGATTTCAAAATTTTCACCGATATCTATGATTTCATAACGTGGACAACTCTTCTTGCCCGTCCCTCATTTTGGTCCCCTACGATTCTTTTATGCTAGTGGTTTTGGCTATGATCCATTCAAAGATGAATATGTAATCGTGCATTTAGCCAAGGGAATGAGCAATTGGATGTGTAAGTTCCTCACTATATTCATATCCAATGACAACAATCAATTGCATTACAATTCTTGGAGATCAGTTGATGCCACAAGTATCAGCCATAACTTTCCCTGTGGCCGCCGCCCATGGGGAGTTTTTATTTGCGGGTTTTTTTATTGGATAATGGTTGATGAAATGGTTAAAGATCTCGTCTCCTTTCACATGGAGGATAAAGTTTTTTCGACTCTTAGGTTGCCCAAGGATTTTGAAAATCACTTCTTGTGTTTAAATTCACTTGTGGAAATCAAGGGAGCACTCTATTTCAAGAGTGCTCTTGGCCAAACTGTAAAATTGTGGATGCTATTTGATGTTAAAAATCACTTATGGACTCAAATATGGAGCATTAATTTAATCGGCATTCCATGGCATGAGCTTGAGAAGTTTAACATTAAGGTATTGATCTATAGAGGAGAATACCTCCAAAATTACAACGAATCATACGACATCTTAAGAGACATCGAAAAACTCGAATTGAAACGAACACGCATTCCGGATGTGGGAATACATACCAACCTATTGTCACTTTAAATAGAGGTAGGCCTATAAGTCTTGAGGATTAGAATTCTTGTTAAATTTTATGCTATAAAATCTTTTGTACTCACTTTTACTCTTGTTGGTTTTCATTATTTCTTTACATCATTATGTGTCTTGAATGCTTTCATAATTCGACATATGCAAAAATAGTGCGCTATTATTTTACTCGACTCTTAGATACATATTCATCGCGTAATATTTAGTTATATACTTATTTTGTCCTCGAAAGGTTTATATATATTGTTGCATTATTTCAAACAACGAACGGCTTTTTCAGGGTTCATAGTTTGTGTAGTGTGTTTTCAGCAGGGTCGAAAGTAGACCGCATGTTTGAGGTCCTTAATTTATCTTTTTTTCTTTTAGATAATCTATCCCATTATAAAGAATAGTGTAGTAATTTATTGGTATTCCTATTTTGTCCTTAGTGCTTTAATTAATCCAACTTTTTAACTTCTTTACTTATCCTATTTGATGTTGGGTAAAAATGATCAAAGGACGTCTTCGAGATTCCTTCTTTCTTTGATCCTTCTCCAAACTATAAACACTGACTTGCACGGGACGATCTTGCAGAGAACTGTGAGCTTCTTTTCTCTTTTCTATCAAAACTTGTCACTTTATGTTGGTTGATGAGCTATTTATAGGAGATTTTGGGATAGGTGAAGAGTTTCCCTTCATAAATGTCAAGGAATTAAATAGGGACAAAACGGTCCTTTTAGCAAGTGACATAAATGTAATTCTTTATAATTTATTTATTGATTATTTTAATATTAAGAAATATGATAATTAATAAAATACCCTTAGAACATAACACCATCATAATGCCCCCTAATTCCGAAAGTAAATATCATGGAATATTTACTTGGGGAATTTTAAGTGGTTTCTCCTCTAAAAATAATATTTATTCGGGGTAATAATAATATTTTTATTTAAGGAAAAATTGATTTGTGAAGTTTATACAAATTTCTTGGACATATTTGGTAATGCTAAGTCGGCCTTATATTATATAAGATATTTTTATTTTATTTTATTTTATTTGAACCGAGGTCACAAGATATCGGCCGGTGCTATAGTGTGCCGAGGCTTTAGATCTCGGCCGGTTCTATGGTGTGCCGAGGCTTTGGTTACTTGAAGTCATGGCCAGCCGAGGCAATTACATTATTCAATTTGTATGCTATATATATATACATATGATTTATGTCATGGCCGACCAACGTGATTATATTAATTAATTTGCATGCTACTACACGTGGCTATATATATAATTTGCACCATTTTTGAAAGATATTATGTAGTTACTATGCTTGATATATTATATCATTTTCAATGTATATAGAAATATGAAATGTTGAACTCTGTAATTGGTATTGAAGCCAGGGACGATTGAGTGCCTAGGCCGAAGATATGGCCAGCTGAGGATTATATGTTTTTATTCTTTACGGTTAAGGTCTCTCCTCGGTTGGGACAGTTGAGGTTGTCGCGCGTTTTCTGTGCCGGTCGAGGTCGTCGCACCTCATCCTCGGCAATCGAGGTCGCCGCTCTTTGGTTATGCGTCTGAGGCCTTTTCACGCCATTCGCGTCGACTGAGGTCATCGCGAATTGCCCACGCTTCTTTCAGGTCTTTGCACTTGGGAGTGAATATGAGGTTCGATTCTTCAGTTACAATTTTTTTTTTCAAGGCATGTGTAATTGTAGTGATTATCACAACGAAGACTTTTTCAATCTCCAACGTGTGTGTTCCTCGGGAGTGCACGTTGTCCCATGGATTTCTCGGTTCCAGGATATGGAGTGATTGAATAATCATTATCCCAAAAATGCGTGATTGAAGAACCTTTGTCTAGAAGAAGTCATTTTTTTCCCACTTCTAGGACATGTGTGATTGAAGTATCATTGTCTCAAAGAAGTCAATTTTTTTCTTTTTTTTTAGTGTTTCTATTTCTCGGCCGAGGCTATAGGATGCCCCCCAGTTTCGGCAATAATGCGTAACAGTTGTTGTCAAAACTTAGTTTGATTTTTTCGGTGAAAGTCTCATTGTGGACGGGTCGGCCGATGTCATTGTGCTTCGGTCGCATTACTGGTGCGCCTCGGGTGGGCCTTTATGCCTCGGCTGGGTATTTGTGTTTAGTCCGAGTTTATACCTCGGCCGGGCATGTGCCTCGGTCGGGTTTATGCCTCGATCGGGCATGTGCCTCGACCGGCCTTTATGCCTTGGCTGGGTTTGTACCTCGGTCAGGCCTTTGTGCCTCGACCGAGGTTTTGCCTTGGCCGACCTTTATGCCTCGGTCGGGTTTGTACCTCGACTGTGGTTTTGCCTCGGTCGGGCATGTGCCTCAGCCGGCCTTTGTGCCTTGATCGTGCCCTTGTGCCTCGGTCAGGCATTCTTCGCTTCGGTCGATCACATATTGTTTGTTTCGGACGCGATTTCATTGTTGGTGATGCGAGATTCAAGTAATTTGGATTTGGAGGTTTCAAGCATATTTTTGTGTAAGCGTGATCATGTCACTTTTTGAGGTTTTGTATTTTATTTGTCTCATTTTGGAGGCATAATGCTCTTAAAGAGCTACATTGACTTGGCGAGGATATTTCCTTTAGCCTTGAGAAATTTTTATTTTATTTTTCTAATTTGGAGGCGCGGTATATCCGTTGATGCCTTTAAAGAGTTACTTTGACTCTGAGGCGAGGATTTTTCCGTTAGCCTTATGTATATATATACACATAATGCTCTTAAAGAGCTACACTGATTCTAAGGCGAGGATTTTGTTGTAAGCCTTGAGAATTTTTTATTTTTATTTCCTCGTTTGGAGATAAACAGAGTCATCTTAAGGAATTAAAACATGTATCCTCGCGGGAAAAATGAAATCCTTCACCTGTTACTATTGAACTTTTATTGATCGGTACACGGTAATGAAAACTTTGAAATATTATAGTCGAAGCCTAGCAACAATGCTACATGATTTCTTTAATTCTTCCATTGCTTTTATCCGTAGACTCTCCAGCTTTGTTTGTTTGCTTTCGATCTCATCTTGGAACATCGCTCATCATTTGTTCAGTTGCCTCGTTCTCAGTGGTATAGTTCGGTCCTAACTTAGCTTTCTTCTATTCTTCAAAATGTTAGCATAACATTCTCTAACCATCATCAGCAGTGATATTCTGGTTATATTCCCCCGCTTGGTGAATATGGTGTTTGGCATATAGTGAGGGTCCCATAAACGTTCTTGCTGACGAGAGATTTCTTATATTAGTCGAGTCTACCCCAACTGTCCCTCCTGATATACGTTGATTGTGCCGATATTTGAAAAATTATCGTCTTGTCTAGCCAGTATTGTGCTATTTCCATTTGGTCTCTGTCCACCAGTTCTCTCCAGGGACGAATTCTTCTATGGGATGGGTTTTTTCCAGCTTGCGAGATGGTTGGAGCAACATCCTTTCTTCTTCTCACAAATCAGCCTCTCTATCTCATCTTTGAGATGGTAGCAATCTTCAGTATTGTGCCCTCGAGCTCGCCCATACTGCAGGGGCGAATGAACCCCTCTTCAATGGTATCATGAGAGGTAGTTGCTCTCTTATTTCCTCTTATGCATGTTGTTTTTTCCTCCACGCTCTTTTCTTCTGGTACTTCGCGAAAGAGCTTTTTCTCTTTCCATCCCGGGACGAGGCTACCTTAGCGCCTCCTCCGCTCCTGGGGCTCTACTAGTGGCTTTCTTATTTAAGGTTGCCTTGTATTCGGTTCCTCTTGTCGCCTCTGCTCATCTTTATCGGGGCCTTGTGGATGCGCCTGGGACTTCATGAAAGGACCGTAGTGGATCGCGCATTCATTGTTTCTTAGCCACGCATCGTGCAACCGCACTTGCTGCTAATGTTGCTGCCATCGTATCAAGCATTTCTTGGGCCATTTGTATGGTAGGTGCTAGGGGTGGCGCATGTGGTGGTGCTTAAGAGTAAGGCATTTGAGTTTGTGCGCCTCATGTGCCTCTCTCCAGTTTGATCGACAATTGCGCCTCTTCAACTAGGTGGATCGCGTCGTGCACCTCCTCCACTAGGTGGAACGCGTCATGTGCTTCCTTCAGCGGATTGATCGCCTTATGCGCCTCCTTCAGCGGTTGGATAGCCTTATGCGTCTCCTCCACCATGTGGATTGCGTCATGTGCCTCCTTCAGCGGATGGATCGCCTTATGCGCCTCCTTCAACGAATGAATCGCCTTATGCATCTCCTCCACCAGGTGGATCGTGTCATGCGTCTCCTTCAGCGGATGGATCGTCTTATGCGTCTCCTTCGGCGAATGAATCACCTTATGCGTCTCCTCCACCAGGTGGATCGTCCGACTCTTCTGTGTTTTCCCATTGGTTCTCTTCATTCTCATTCGCCATCTCGACGTGCAAATCAAGCAAAAATTTCCCACAGACGGCGCCAATATGATGTTGGGTAAAAATGATCAAAGGACGTCTTCGAGATTCCTTCTTTCTTTGATCCTTCTCCAAACTATAAACACTGACTTGCACGGGACAATCTTGCAGAGAACTGTGAGCTTCTTTTCTCTTTTCTATCAAAACTTGTCACTTTATGTTGGTTGATGAGCTATTTATAGGAGATTTTGGGATAGGTGAAGAGTTTCCCTTCATAAATGTCAAGGAATTAAATAGGGACAAAACGGTCCTTTTAGCAAGTGACATAAATGTAATTCTTTATAATTTATTTATTGATTATTTTAATATTAAGAAATATGATAATTAATAAAATACCCTTAGAACATAACACCATCACTATTTTAAAAAAAATTACTTTCAGCGGGAACGCGTAATAATTATTTATGCGACTTATTTTGATTGGACTAAGCCTATGTGGCACGAGAAATATATATATTTGAATAGATGTCGATTGTTATCTTGACTAAATTGATCAAATAGTTGGTTGTTATCTTGACTAAATTGTTTATTATAGCTAATTTTATCTCTCCAATCTATGTACCTCACTTATTCCTTCAATTTTTTCTTTCTGTCATTAATTGGGGAAGGGTTTTTGGTTGTCAAGAGAACAACTGACAGTACAACTAAGAAAGTAGGAGTTGAACCCGCAAGGGTGGGCTAGTTGGTGTAGTAAGTGAGCGTCGAGTTCGAATCCCCTTGCCAACATATTCTAGGTCGAACTCGTCACACTTGATTTGCCTAGTGTGGTTTACATCTCTCATGTGATTTGCGAGCTATTGCATGAGGGCGGAATTTACCTTGTGCACTTTGGTGGTTGCGGGTTCCCTTGTCAACCAAAAAAAAAAATAGGAGAGGGAAAAAAAAGGCAAAATCGCAGAAAACTCTCAAACTAATTAGCTATTTTGGATCTTCGTCCCGAACTATATCACCTCACCGAATTTCGTCCCGTAATTTAATATTAGTTTGAAATATCGTTCCACCGTTAATTATGAGACATAAATTGTGCACGTGTCCGTTAAATTGCAACCTGGCAGCTTACGCGCCATGACGTGGCAAATTTTAGCATGAACAATTATACAAGATTGCAAAATTCGTCTCAAACTAATTACAAATTTTGGTTTTTCATCCCAAACTATTAATTCGCCGAATTCCGTCTCCTAATTTATCATTTTGCATTAATTTAGTCCCACTATTAAAGTTCTAATTTAATGGAAATGACGGTTCACTCTTTTACTTTCTTTAAGAGAAAAATAGTATTGGTTTTCGAAACTCCCGTGCACTTTTGAGAAGAAAAAATTCGTGTCATTTCATTAGGAAACATTGTACGTTCTTTTTTAGTATTAATAATAACAAATATTTACGAGAAATTGAAAAATAAAGATACAAACACTTTCTCTTGTATTTTTCCCAATTGAAATCATTTAATGATGGTTCTCCACTGTAACAATAAAATATACAAAATTCAGAAACTAAAAGTTCCACTTGACCATATTGAAACTATCCTGCTTCAATATTTATCTCTCTAAATAATGAAGTGTTTCTCTTTTCAATCGTATGTTATAATCTATATTCGAAGTTCTCTTTTCAGAGACCAAAATTATATTAACCACATAAATTTTCAGAAATTAAATTAAATTTCAATTTTCTAGCTTTTTTTTATTAATATATAATATATAATATTTATTAATTCTAAAAAATAACATACAATGTTTTCCTAATGAAATGACACGGGATTTTTTTTCTTCCAAAAGCGCACGGGAGTTTCAAAAACTCATACTATTTTTCTCTTATAAAAAGTAAAAGATTGAATCGTCATTTCCATTGAATTAGAAATTTAATAGTGGGACTAAATTCATGCAAAATGGTAAGTTAAGGGACAAAATTCGGCGAGTTGATATAGTTTGGGACGCAAACCAAAATTTGTAATAACTTTGGGACAAATTCTGTAATCTTATATAATTGTTCATGCTAAAATTTGTCATGTCATGACACGTAAACCACCAGGTGGCAATTTAACGGACACATACATAATTTTCGTCTCATAATTAACTGTGGGGCAATATTCCAAAAAAATAGTAAATTACGGGATGGAATTCGGTGAGGTGATATAGTTTGGGACGAAAACCAAAAATCGTTAATTAGATTGGGACGTTTTCTGCAATTTCTACCAAAAAAAATACCACATGTTACTAAGTTATTGATATTTTTACAGATATCAAGGGTAAAATGATACTCTTGTAAGTTCTGTTAATTTTAACGGAGAATATTGAATTGACCATTAGTTTCAGAGGGGTAAACGAATGTTTAAATAGTATATTGGATGTTAGTGAAATTTTAAATAGTACAATAGAGGTATCTGATTATGTAATAGTATATCTGAATAGGGTTAATTTCACATACCTCCCCTGTACTCTTATCAATCTTTCACCTACTACCCATGTACTAATAAAACCTTCAATTACCCCCTGCCGTTAACTTTTCCGTTAGAAGACTGTTAGCATTTGCTGATGTGGCGAATAACTAACTTTACTTCTCAATTTTACTCTTAATGTTAATTTCACATACATCCACCCATGTACTCTTATATGTATTCAAGTACCTCTTGTACTATTAAAACTTTCAATTACCTCTTGGCATAAATGGTGAAAGCTAATTGTTGGTCCCAAAAAGTGGTCAATGAGGTCTAGAGAAGAGGGGGGGGGGGGTGAATAGACCTCTCAAACTTAAAAACTTTTTCTCTAACTTTACAAATCAGCAAACTAAGCTGATCGAGATTTGTAGGACTACTAAGCTGATCGCGCACAAAGCTTTGAACAGCAGAGTTGACCACTCATCTGATTTTCACTCAGCTGATTTCAGATGTTAAATCAGAGTTTTAGAAACTAGTTGGCAGCGGATATTCAAAGTGTTTTTCACCAAGCTGTTCCTCTTTAAGTTTTCTCACTCAAAAGATTTTATCCCCAGTTTTTACAACTCCTTTTAAAATCTTTTGGTTAAATCGTATGTTTGAGTTCTTTGATAAATATGCAAAGTATAGCAAACAGTAAATCAAACACACAGGATTTTTATAGTGGTTATATGGATAAATATCCTTTAGTCCACTCTTCCAAGTCACACAGATCTTGGGTTATACTAGAAAACACAAAGTAATCAAGTATACAATGCTTGCGCTGATCAACAAATGAAAAGCCACAAGTGCGCTGTAAGAAGTCACACAGAAATCCTACACTCTGAAGCTAGATCACTCACTTAGACGGATCTGCACTCCTCACGCTACTTTCAGTATAAGAGATCACTCAGAAAACCTATACTAAGAAGTTATATCACTCACAAAGATGGATATACACTCCTTCTATTCTCAGTTGAAAGTCACTTAAACAGACAACGTTTGATCTTTGTTCTTCAACAAACAGCTTCGTCAACAAATGACTTCGCTTACGATCAGACGACTCAACTGATGGATCTTGCTCTTATGATATGATCTTGATTTATGCAAGCACACTTAAGATCTTCAGTTATGTCTTCTATTTATACTCCCAGATTTTGAATTTCTGCCCGTTGAAGATGGCAGCAGAAATCTGCAGTCCTCGAGTTCTGGTCCTGAAAACGCGGAACGGCTCCCTGCAACTATTGCTCTGTACACTCTGCTGTACGGATGTTTACTTTATGTCAGTCGCATTTAATGCTCTCAGCTCACAGCAGGTTCCCGTTGATAAGCTTCCTGACCGTCTTCACTCTGCTGGTGGAAGTACTCTGCTGATGATCATTCTGCTGATCACTCGGCTGATGGCTTCTCGGCTGATTCAAGAATGAACACATCTATCTTGACTCGGCTGATAACATTCATCTGATATCCCACTTTGCTGATTCGGTCACTTAGCTTCCAGACCATGAGATAGGTTTCACTAAGCTGTTTAGTTCTTAGTTGATGACTTCCAATTTAGCCTTCTTGACTATTATACCCTTTTTGTCATCTTCAAAACTTTCTCTAAATCATACCAACAATTTCCCCCTTTTTGATGATGACAAAACCTTCAACTAAGAACACATCTAAGTTTCTGATTTAGTCTTCATACTCTGAGATGGAAATTATTGTTCTAATACAACTTTTTTTTAAAAAATACCAATAGTTGGTTCTTTTTCCCCCTTTCTGATCTTCTGTTTAAAGGGTTCTTAGTTGCATCCTTTAATCTTCCCCCTTTTTGTCATCAACACCAAAACTTAAGTTGCATCTTTATCTTCCCCTTTTTCTTCTTTTAGTCCCTTTTCCTTTGATGAAGATTGCAAACTTAGTATGCTGAAGACAGGTAGGTAAGTACTTGGTTGATCGAGGTAGTCTTCGTTGCTGTTTATCACTCTAGCTAGAAAATTTCCCCTAACTTCAAGAATTTTTACCACTTGTTGATATCAGATTAGTCAGTTGATACCACTTGTTGAGGTGATAACACTTGTAGTCTGATACTACTTGGTGGTCTGATTCCATTTGTGGTCTGATACCACTTGCTGGAATACATTCTTGAATGTCACTCGGCTGTTGAGTTCTAGTCGGCTGATGAGAAGCAGTCTTCTGATAGCTTCATTTTGACTTATTGAAAACTTCATCTCTGATCAGGAGTACCGCTCGTGGTACACGTTCCCCCTGAGTTCAAGAATCTGTGGTCAAGTAGTCTGATGAAAATTTCTCTTCAAAGACACTCAGCCGTTGAATTACAGTAAGCTGTTCTGGGTTAGTCTTCTGATAAGTTGCCCCTCAACTTATGAATCCAAAATCAACAATCCAATTTCTTTTGTCACATGGTTGACTGATACCACTTGAATGGTGATACCACTTATTGCAATCAGTTGTTGGTCTCTAATACCACTTGGTCTTTGAAACCACCTGTTATTCTTCAACTTTTCAACAATCTTGTGTTCCTTGAAATCTCCAGATGTAGAGTCTACCACTTGAATTATACCAATTGTTGATACCACTGATTTGATAACAATTGTTGGTACATGCTAGCTGGTAAGACCACTTGTTGAACTTGATGAAATTTGCAAGGCAGTCGACTCATCTTTGTCATCTCACATGTACTTCACCTGTAAAACAGATGACAATTTTTGGTACCCCTTGTTTATTGGGTCCAGCATGGTTAGTATAACCTTTAACATGTGGTGATCTAGTGACTTATGTTTTATCATGATGATACCAATTGTTGGTACTTGTAGGTCATGATTAAAACAATGCTCATAGGCAAGGTAAGATGCATGAAACATGTGATAAGCATGCATAATGAAATGAGGATGGCACTCAGCACAGTGAACATGATCAGCATGATAATATGAATAAGCATAAGGCATGTCATAGTAACACTTATCATAATGTAATTCAAATTCTTTGTCAGATAATTCATTTTTAGCCTCAATTTCTTACCTGAGTTATTTAGTAACTCTCCTTAGATTTAGCAGACTTGATATCACTTTAATTTTACTCCAATCAGCAGCCTATTTCAGCTTACTCGGTTGATGGGTTTTAGTAGTCTGATTAGTCTTAGGTAGCTTACTAGGTTTTCAGTAGACTTCCTCTCTCAAGTCTCTGATTTCTTTTTATTTAGAGAATGATGCAATTACTTCTGTTAAGTTCATTTATATTTTCAAACCAAATTGCAGACTCAGCCTTTAGAGTTTCATTCTCATTCTCAAGCTTTTTGGTAGTCAGCTGATTCTTGAGGTTTTTCAACCTGAAGTTTCAGTGATCTGATTTGCTCTTTTCAGCAGAGTCATCTCTTCACTAAGCTTGGCAAATGCACAAACAATATTTGAATTTGAAATTTAGCATTTATTCAATCGATTCAAATAGTGCATTACATTAATCAGTAGAAGTTACCCCAATTTTCAGAATCATTAAATTCTATGGCAGTTAAGCATAGGGTCTCAGGTACTTCTTCAAATTCTTTATCAGACGACTGACGGTCTGAATAAGATGTGCAGGAGTTTATTAGCTTTGCTGCATCAGCTAACTTTGTTTTGCTCTTACTAAGCTTACGCTCCTTCTTGGCACGCTTTTCCTTTTTAGCAAACTTCTCAGATGATGAGGTTGGATGGTCTTTGATTAAGAGTCCATACTCCTCTTCGTCGCTGTCTTTTAGTTTTGCTTTGGAGGAATCCCTGTTTTCCTGAAAATGATAAGAAGAAGATGAAGTAGCATTTTTATATTTTGATTTCATTTTCTTCTTGTAGAACTTCTTAAAATCATTCAGCAGCAGGGCAACGTCGTCAGCAGTGTATCCTTTTTCTGAACTCAGCACAGTCTTCTGTTTTGACTTGTCTGCTGATTTTCTTGACTTGTCTGACGCCATTAGAGCAGCAGTAGGGTCTGAACTGGTTGACACTTCTAATCCCATTCTTGGCATTTGATACTCATATGCTTTGAGAGATGAGAACAGTTCGGAAAGAGAAATCTTCTCTAAATCCCTTGATTCTTCCATGGCTGTCACCTTCATGTTGAATTTAGGTGGCAAGGCCTTGAGAACCTTCGTTGTGATCTCCTTGTCTGAAAACTTTTTACCAAGCCTTAGAACTTCGTTCAGAGTTTTGGTAAATCTGGTATCCATTTGATCAATCGTTTCACCAGACTTCATTTTGAAATTTTCAAACTCCTCAAGAGCCACACTGAGCTTGTGTTCTTTGATAGCGTCGTTTCCTTCGCTTAGCCCGCAGACTTTATCCCACATCTCTTTGGCAGTTTTGAAATGCTTGATCTTCTGGAATCTTTCTTCGTCTACAGCTCTGAACATGATGAACTTCGCCTTTTTATCAAGATTAACCAACTTGATTTCTTTGGGTGTCAGCTCATCCAGTTCTTTGTCAACTATCTGATCTAGTTGACCAGCAACCGTCACAGTCTTCTGGAATCTGAATGGTCCTTTTGTAATACATGTAAACATGTCATCATTATAAGCAGCAAGGAAGATTTCCATTCTGATTTTCCAGTTTTCAAAGTCCATATGGCCGATGTGAGGAACATGGCTTATGGCATCCATTTTTCAAAAAGTTTTTGATTTTCAAAATATGCTCTCTTTTTGAAAAATTTGAAAAACACTCTAAGGATCAAGTTCGTTGATCAGGCAACTAATTCAAATGAACCAATCTGCTCTGATACCACTTGTTGGTCCCAAAAGTGATCAATGAGGTCTAGAATGGGGGGGGGGGGGGGGGGGGGTGAATAGACCTCTCAAACTTAAAAACTTTTTCTCTAACTTTACAAATCAGCAAACTAAGCTGATCGAGATTTGTAGGACTACTAAGCTGATCGCGCACAAAGCTTTGAACAGCAGAGTTGACCACTCATCTTATTTTCACTCAGCTGATTTCAGATGTTAAATCAGAGTTTTAGAAACTAGTTGGCAGCGGATATTCAAAGTGTTTTTCATCAAGCTGTTCCTCTTTAAGTTTTCTCACTCAAAAGATTTTATCTCCAGTTTTTACAACTCCTTTTAAAATCTTTTGGTTAAATCGTATGTTTGAGTTCTTTGATAAATATGCAAAGTATAGCAAACAGTAAATCAAACACACATGATTTTTATAGTGGTTATATGGATAAATATCCTTTAGTCCACTCTTCCAAGTCACACAGATCTTGGGTTATACTAGAAAACACAAAGTAATCAAGTATACAATGCTTGCGCTGATCAACAAATGAAAAGCCACAAGTGCGCTGTAAGAAGTCACATAGAAATCCTACACTCTGAAGCTAGATCACTCACTTAGACGGATCTACACTCCTCACGCTATTTTCAGTATAAGAGATCACTCAGAAAACCTATACTAAGAAGTTATATCACTCACAAAGATGGATATACACTCCTTCTATTCTCAGTTGAAAGTCACTTAGACAGACAACGTTTGATCTTTGTTCTTCAACAAACAGCTTCGTCAACAAATGACTTCGCTTACGATCAGACGACTCAACTGATGGATCTTGCTCTTATGATATGATCTTGATTTATGCAAGCACACTTAAGATCTTCAGTTATGTCTTCTATTTATACTCCCAGATTTTGAATTTCTGTCCGTTGAAGATGGCAGCAGAAATCTGCAGTCCTCGAGTTCTGGTCCTGAAAACGCGGAACGGCTTCCTGCAACTATTGCTCTGTACACTCTGCTGTACGGATGTTTACTTTATGTCAGTCGCATTTAATGCTCTCAGCTCACAGCTGGTTCCCGTTGATAAGCTTCCTGACCGTCTTCACTCTGCTAGTGGAAGTACTCTGCTGATGATCATTCTGCTGATCACTCGGCTGATGGCTTCTCGGCTGATTCAAGAATGAACACATCTATCTTGACTCGGCTGATAACATTCATCTGATATCCCACTTTGCTGATTCGGTCACTTAGCTTCCAGACCATGAGATAAGTTTCACTAAGCTGTTTAGTTCTTAGTTGATGACTTCCAATTTAGCCTTCTTGACTATTATACCCTTTTTGTCATCTTCAAAACCTTCTCTAAATTATACCAACAATTTCCCCCTTTTTGATGATGACAAAACCTTCAACTAAGAACACATCTAAGTTTCTGATTTAGTCTTCATACTCTGAGATGGAAATTATTGTTCTAATACAACTTTTTTTTTAAAAATACCAATAGTTGGTTCTTTTTCCCCCTTTCTGATCTTCTGTTTAGATGGAAATAGAATTTTTAACTTTTACGAGGTAATTGAAGGTTTTAATAGTGCAGAGGTAGTTGAAGGTATATAAAAGTGGATATATATGAAATTAACAATTAAGGGTAAAATCGGAAATTGTAGCTAGTTTTTTGCCTAGTCAACAATTGCTAACGGTCTTCGAACAGAAAAGTTAACGACAGGGGGATAACTGAGGATTTTAATAGTGCAGAGATGGTCAGTGAATGATTAACAAGAGTATAAGGGATGCATGTGAAATTAACTCATCTGATTATGTTATAGTACAGAGGAGATATTTCAAATCAACTCCTTCATATTTTTAATGTAAGATTAATTTACATAATTATATCGCACTAACAATTTATAATAAGAGCAAACTACAATGAATATATATGTAACTAATAATTAATAAGATTAGTATAAAATTAGAAGAATAGTCACACTTCAGTTACACCACTAGTGTGATCACAATAGATTAGTCATATTCATTTGATTCCTTCATCAAACAGATAAGTAGGCATCAGGGGAATTGTGCTACAATCTACATTTATACGAATACAAGGGTGCATTTGTTAATTAGGACGAAAATAGGTGTAAAAATTTGGGTAAATAAACCAATATTTCATAAATTATAAAGCCCAACCCATTTAACAATTAGCCCTCTAATTGGCCGTGCAGATGAGATGCGCTGATTTACTTGCCCTCTAATTTGGGTACATTGCCTTGCAAAAGTCGGAAACTTGTTTAGTTGTTTATAGCTACTACCTTCAACCTATATAATTCATAATATACTTGAATTTTCTACGCAAGTCAAAGATGGAAGAGATGCTGATAGAGAAGATCAAAGTTGAGCATGACGGAGGTGGATTTTTGCCGGAGGACATAACGAGGGAGATATTATCCAGATTGACCGTGAAGAGTCTTTAAAGGTATATGTCAGTTTCGAGGCACTGGAAATCTCTAATCTCCCATAATTCATTCAAGAAACTACACCGTCAAAAAATCCTAAATAATAATAATCCCCCGTTAGTGCTAGTTTTGCGTCATTCTGATCAAAATACGTTTGTTCTAACCACCTTCAATCTCCATGTAAAAGTAATCCAAGAATGGTGTCTTCCTATAATTTCGTCAGCACCATATCTACATATGCTTCCCTTTCCATCACAATCTAAGTCGGTGTGCTTTCTCAACAGTGAGGGATTCTACTTGTGTAATCCCAGCACTCGACGAATTTTCCGCTTGTCCGATCCTCCTTTTGATCCCATACCATGTAGAAAATCTTATGCCTCTGGTTTTGCTTATATCCCATCCAAAGATGAATACGTAATCTTGCACTTAGTCAAACCAGATATCAACAGTTGGAGTTGTAAGATGCTCACTATATCCACATCCAACGACGACGACCAATTGCATTTCAATTCTTGGAGATCTGTTGATGCCGCAGTTATTAGCCATCTCGAGTTTTATCGCCCATCCGGGGTATTTGTTTGTGGGGCTTTCTATTGGATGGTATTTAATAATGAGGTTAAGGAATATGTCGTCCTCTTCTTTAACAAGGAAAATGAAGGTTTTTCTACTATCAGGTTGCCCAAGGATTTTGAAAATGGCTTACGTGGTGTTCGTCAGTCACTTCTGGAAATTAAGGAAAAACTCTATTTCACAACTTTATTTTATCGCCCCCTGTCCTTAAAATTGTGGATGCTATCTGATGTTAAGAACCAGTTATGGACCCAAAGTTGGAGCATTAATTTACAAAGCACAAATTTATTCGACATAATGATAACTATTTACAGGCGAGAATACCTTCAGAATTACAACAAAACATACGAGAATATCTCAAGAGATATGGGGTATTTGGGTGTGGGAATTTTGGGCCAGGGATTCTCACTTTAAAGACGTAGAAGGAATCCACTTCCGACTCTGCTTAATAAGGTATCTTCTAGTCTTTAGGACCATATATCTTATGCTGCATTGACTGGTTGCTATACATAACATCTTATTAATGATATTTTAGACAAAGATTTAACTAAACTCTGTTTACTCTTTTTGGTTTTGACTTTTGATTATAAATGCTTCCTAAAAACTTTCATAAACAATAAATTTGACAATGACAATGATAATGGAAATATGAACAGGCATGTATGCAAGATTTATGAATTTTATTACTACCTGTGCAGCCAATAAAGACTCTTTTTCAATTACCAGCAAACAGGCACAATGTAAAGTCTGTAAAATTCAGAATTATGAACCTTTCAACAAACAATCATCAAACATATACAAGCAGAAAAATTTACTTACCTTAAGGCGTTTTCGCCGGTTCGAGTCTTCACCTCTGCCTCAATGCAACTGTGGCCGAAGCTTTGGCTCTTAAAGAAGCCTTTGTTTTCTCATTCCGAAGGCTTCCTATGAACAATTGGGAGACCAACATGGATTGGTCCATTGCGGGAATTGTCGAGGAAATCAAGAAGTTCTCGGACTATTGGCCTAAATGGCATTTCAAATTTTTAGATAGGAATGCAACCTGTACAGCCATAATCTTGCGACTTGGGCTTTTAGTTTGAAGTGGTCTTACCCCTTTTAATATTTTTTTAGAATAATTCAAATTTCACACTACACTGTTTGATCCTAGGTAATGTAATTCGCGCAATTTACCCCATGTATGATGATAGATGTGGCACTTTACCCCCCTATATTACATAATACTTTTCATGCCTCACTCTCAATTTCAACAAGTGAGTTAAACTATCCGGTCCAAAGGGGTAAATTGCTTCTTTAAAATTTTCATAAGGAGTAAATTGCTCTTTTTCAAATTATAGGAGAGTAAATTAAACATTATGAATATTACATGTCGTAAATTGCTACAAACCCACCATATACCATTCACATTCACGCTTTTGTTATTTACATGGTAATTGTTTTTGCCTTGAACGCATGTCTTGCTCTTTTCACTTTGTACATCCACATATTTTATCTGCAAAAATTCACAATGGATAAATCAGTGTTTTGTCTTTTGAAAACTCAATTATGTTGGAAGTCCAGCATGGTATTTGGGAAAGTAGTTTGGAAGAGTAGGGAAGATTTATCAAATAATCTCGGTTTACATAATATAGTTTGTTTGGGTTATGATAGATTATTGTTTGAAGAGTTTATGTCAAATCATGTTTGTTATTTGAGATAAATTTTGTAAGAGATACGTTAATTTATGTCAAATCAGAGTAGAGTTCATATATGTTATGTTTAGAGATAAAAAAATTTATTGTTTGTTTGGCTTTTGAGAGAGTAGTTTGAAAAAATTGAGAGAAGAAAAATGTATTTCAAAAAATAGAGAACATGTTTGTTTGGCATTTTCCAAACATGAAATAATTTTGGGAAATGCCAAACAAACAGGCCACTCCCTCCGTCTTTTTTCTTTTGCTCCTATTTTCTTTTTGGGATATCCCAAAAAAATACCCAATTTTCTAATATGAAGTTAATTTTTCTCAAAAGTACCATTTCACATAAAGTAAAGACTTGACATAAGTAATTCTCTCTACTACTACTTTTAAGGGCATAAATGTAAAGTTATATAAAAATTTCACTTTTTCAACTCTCACCTAAAACTCCGTGTCAAAACTCAAGAAAGCAAAATAAAAGAGACGGAGGGAGTATTTCAATATAAGTCTCATTCTTTATCTTTATAGACTTCTCTATGATTTTTAGAAGTCTAGCATGAAATCTCAATGTACTCTTCTTTATTGAAATGACGTATTTTTATATATTATTTTTTGAAAAACATCTCAAGGGACTACATTCAACTTGAAGTGGAGAAACGAGAAAAAGGTGTTACCCATACAAACATAATAACAAAATTATACCAACAGATGATTGATTTAGTGAAAGGGATTAGTCACTAGAAAGTGACGAACTCAGGTTCGAATTCTTGTTGGGAGAGGTTCCCACTTAATGTGTCCGACGCGCCTTGAAAGGGATTAAACCATTGGGAAACCAAAAAAATAAATAATAACAAAACTGTAAAAGATATAAAAAATAATATAACTCAAGAAACGTAGAATTATTATAACCAAACCTTGGAAGTGCAATTTTCATGTTGAAATATACCATATCATTATTGTGAGAGCACCACATAATCACAATTAATTAGAATTTTCCTAAACTTGGTCTAATTAAGAATTTTCCTACACTTTATTAATTCAAACATGATTAGAATAAAGAAAAAATATTTCAATCGAACCGCAAACTTACAAACATATATAATGTAGGGTAAATGAATGTTTACATTGGACAGGGAATGTAAATGAAGATTTACATAGTTCAAAAGAGGTATTCATATTTTAAGTGTAAGATTAATATCAGAATTTTGCTTTCTTTGGACGACAAGTAAAAGTTTCTATTTTTGTATTTTGTTTTTGTAGGGGAAAAAAATGAAATCTACCCGTATAATGTACATAATCCTTTTTTGTGTCCAAAGTAATACAATACTAGTCTCACAGCCCCTATATGAAATAATTAATACAGCGCAAGTAATTTCCACCTAAATCTACCTCTATCAAAATTAGGACTCTAAAATTGTAAAATTAATAAAATAGCCATAAATATTTATTAAGATGAAAAAAAGTGTCACACACCATTCAACCTTATTATACCTTGCTTCCAAGAGAGAAAGAAAACACTAATATCATCCAACTAGATTTTTTTTTTTTTAATAATATTGTCTTAATTTGGAAGACAATAAATCAGTAGGACAATAAAAGCAAATTGCAATAAATATGTAACTATAATTAATAAAACTAGTACGAAATTAGATGAATACTCACACTTTTAGTGAAATTCGAACCTCGTTTCGATATAAAAATATCCAAATTTTATTTTTCACGGAATAAGTTAGGATAAAATTGTTATTCTTCGCAAATCCATCTTCTCATTTATTTGTAAAGATGCCTAAGTAAATAATATATATGTACCGTTAATGTATGTTAACAAAGATTCGAAGATTAGACGAGATAATATTCTTTTGGAATTATTGCATTTTTGGTGCCACAACTATAGCCTACTGGCATTTTTACCTCGTAACTTTTCGGACTGGCACATTTGCTGCCACAACTTCAACATCAGTGGCAATTTTGGTGCCAATTGAGGCCCAATTTTAAAATTGGCCTGAAATTCCTCCATGTACGGGCCATGTGACATGAAAATTGGAGATTTTGACCATTCAATACATTTTTCATGAAAAGAAAAATTTCCACCCACCAAGAACTAGGCTACTTGGATGTTTTTATTTGGGAAAGAATAAGAAAGCGGGTAACAATTTAATTAAGAGAATGTTTGGTGAATTTTATAGGAATTTCGGGCCAATTTTGAAATTGGACCTTAATTGGCGCCAAATTTGCCACTGATGTTGAAGTTGTGGCACCAAATGTGCCAGCCCGAAAAGTTATGGGGTAGAAACGCCAGTGGGCTATAGTTGTGGCACCAAAAATGCATTAATCCCATATTCTTTTAATTGAATTTGAACAAGGTTCAATACTTTAAACCAACAAATTTTAATGAGCTTTGTCGGACACATTTTAACTTATCAAACTAAGCATTTCAATTCAACTAAGAAAAGAGAATATAATAAAAAATCTTTTATTAATAAAAGCCCAACCCGTTTAAGAAAACCCTCTAATTCACCGTGCAGATGAGATGGGCTGATTTGTTTGTTTTCTTGAACAGCCCTAGCGGCTGTACATTGCCTTACAAAACTCGGAAACTTGTTTAGTTGTTTATATATAGCTACTACCTTCAACCTTTCATAGATATTTAGATTTACATTGTTTCACGAGTCATAGATGGAGGAAGAGATCCAAATAGAGAAGCAAAGATTAGAGAAGATCAAAGTTGAGCATGAAGGAGGTGGATCTTTTCCGGAGGACATAATGAGGGAGATACTATCAAGATTGTCCGTGAAGAGTCTTTTAAGGTATATGTCTGTTTCGAGACATTGGAAATCTCTAATCTCCCATAATTCATTCAAGAAACTACATCGTCAAAGAACCATACACAAGAATAGTCCCCCGTTAATGTTAGTTTTGTATTATTGTTCTAATAATAAATCATATGCCTTAACCACCTTCAATCTCCATGGAAAAGTAATCCAAGAATGGAGTTTTAAAATATCTAAAACTTCATCAACATCATGTCTAAAAATGTTGCCCTTTCCATCAGAAGCTAAATTGGTGTGCTTTCTCAACAATGAGAGATTCTACTTGTGTAATCCCAGCACTCGACAAATTATCCGCTTGTTTGATCCTCCTTTTGATCCCTTGATATATGGAATATCTTATGTATGTGGTTTTGCTTATGTTCCATCCAAAGATGAATACGTAATCTTACACTTAGTCAAATCAGATATATACATATGGAGTTGTATGATGCTTACTATATCCATATCCAATGACAACGATCACTTGCATTACAATTCTTGGAGATGCGTTGATGCCGCACCTATCAGCCATCTCGAGTGTTATCGCCCATTCGGGATTTTTGTTTCTGGGGCTTTGTATTGGGTTGTGTTTGATAAAGAGGTTAGAAAAAAAGTGATCCTCACCTTTAACATGGAGAATGAAGGTTTTTCTTTTATTGGGATGCCCAAGGATTTTGAAAATGGCTTACGTGGTTTTCATGAGTCACTTGTGGAAATCAAGTATAAACTCCATTTCATGGCTTTTCGATATCACCTTCGAAACTTAGAACTATGGATGCTATCTGATATTAAGAACCAGTTATGGACCCAAAGTTGGAGCATTAATTTACAAAGCGTTCCACTCTGGCGTGAGTCTTCTGACTCATTTAATCTAATTATTTACATACGAGAATACCTCCAGAATTACAACGAATCATACAAGGATATCTTAAGAAACATTGGAAAGCTTAAAGTGGAAAATAGGACTCTTTTGGGTGTGGGAATTCACACAAACATTTTCTCACTTTAATACATAGAAGCAATCCATTTTTGACTATGCTTAAGTAGGTATCTTCTAGTCTTTAGGAGTTAGGTATCCATTTCTGGCAACTAATTTTCTAAATTTTATACTGCATTGATTGAGTGTCTGTTATAACATCTTATTAATGTACCAGATGCTATTTCAGGCAAAGATTCAACTAAACTTTGTTTGCTCCTTTTACTCTTTGTTGGTTTTGATTATAAACATGTTTCCTACGTACAGTACCTTAATGGTGATTAATTAAACCAACTTTTCATAAATTCATATATTATTTTTCAAGCTCAAATTCTAATTCATCTCATCTCATCTCATATATACATAAATTAAGTAAAGGTACACGTTCGACTAATAACCCCCAGATTGGTTGATTACTAAATGAGACAGCACTTACTGATTACGACCTCGTTCATCAAGCATGTATGCAACCAATAAAGACTCTTTTGTAATTACCATCAAACAAGCACAGTTAGAAGTCCGTAATATTCAGAAATATGAACCTTTCAACAAACAATCGTCAAACATACACACGCTGAAAAATTTCCTTACCTTAAGGCGTTTTTACCGTTAACTCTGATGCAGCTTTCTTTTCGCCCACAACTGTTGCGGCTCCATTCTTAAAGAAGCCTGTTGTTTATATATATACAAATACCATTTTATTAGAAGAGGAGTCCAACATATATAGTTGCAATCAAAACATCAATGTGTGCTCCTTGCTCGAGGACTCCACGATTTTGACAAGATATTTGTAAATGTGATAACAAAATCGAAATCATTAACAAGACGAAGGCAAAATAAGGCAAGAGCCACTTCATCATACTTTTAGGGAATGTTGAAACAGAACAGAACAGGATCACCAACAATTTCTTAAATTACAACCAAAAATGGTGTTTAAATACTTCAACATTACAAATGATAGCTATTGTACTAGAAAAAAATTGTGGTAAAACAACACCAATTCAAATCATGTCAATATCATCTACATTAACAGACAAAAATCAACAAATTCTCCACACATTTCCTTCTCTAACAAAATATGAGGCCATTTATGCATAAATTAATTGTCACAGAAGATCTTCAATAAAAAAAAAATTAAAGAAATATATACTATTAATTAACAAATAACACTCACGATCTCACAATTTTTACATCGAAAATACCTTGGAGTTCAGGGATTGATCTCCATTAACCGCATCGTCCGATTCGAGAGATTTCACTCAATTTTAGATTCGGTTTCGCCGATTCAACTGCTACATTAAATTTATTTTCCTGTTATCAATCACGTACCATTAATTATAAAACATATATAAATTGAATAATATTGTGTGAGTGCGTGGAATTTACCTGTAAAGTGTAGAGAGGAGGAGAGAGCAAAGGAACAAGTAAAGTGTAAAGTGTGAGAAATTTTACTGATGCCAGGTGATGGGTACAAGTATTAAAGTAAAGAGTACAGATCTGTTTCAAACTTCCTAGCCTGGTAGTAGTGTTTATGACGGGTGTGGATAAAGTGAGTAAAGATCCTATTATTATTATTAACCGGGTAGATCCATACTCATGGATGGAATGCAAAAAAAAATCAGTGAATTGAAATATGACAAAATTACAAAAACAATCCTGCAATTTTGGGATTCTGAATCATGTAGCTATAATATGTTTATATTTAGACCTTTAATTTTAGTCTTATGCATAGTAGGTTACACTTACATATTTCTTAAAAGTTCAGAACAAAGTTTTTATATTGAAATAGAATAAAAGACTAAAAGTTAAAGTGCTAAACTCAAAATGGAACATTCTCTTTGAGGGAAAATTCTATGCACCTTCAAGAACTATTCGAAAAGCAAAGTACACGATTCATCTCCTTTCAATTTTTAGCCAAACAAAAGAGGTGAAATCTTATTTGAACTGCCATTACAAAAAATCTGAAGTGAGTTACAATCTCAATTTCTGCAAGTGAGTTAATATCCGGCTGAAGGGGGTAAATTGCTTCATTAAAAATTTTACAGGGGGTAAATTGATTTTTTTCCAAACTATAGAGGGGTAAATTGCCATTAACTTTGTAGAAAAATTGGGTTTGGCACCAAAATTGCAATGAAAACCTATCATATAGTATCAAATCTACATTTTCGTATACAATGATACAAAAAGTGCAAGTTAGCCTATCATATAGTACCAAAAAAACAATTTCCCCAAAATTAAAGCTATCAAAATCATCAGTGAAACTAAAAGAATGAGTAAATTAAACTTCCCCTTGTTCAATCAAATCAAACCAAAACAAAAAGATCATCAACAATAACTTGGAAATCTCATCCCATGCAGTGACTTTGCATTCGAATTAATTATTATTGTGATATTTATTTTTAATAAAAACACTCAACAAATTCTCCACACATTTTTCCTTTTATAATAAAACATGAGGCGATGATATTAAATACCACTAAATATTTTGAATAAATAATGAAATAATTAAACAAATAACGCTACAAATCACAATTTCACAGTAACATTGGAAATACACATATTGCAGTTTAGGAATCAATTGCGAGTGGATCGAGTTGCAAATTAGATTAATCGAAACAACCGATTCAACTACTTACCAGAGGAATTTTAGAACTAAAGTAATTTCACCAGATCAAGAATCGGCGACTGCACCGCCTCAGAGTTCAAGCTCCAAAACGGAGTCTTAGAATCAGTTTGTTTGTTTGGAGATATCTTGATTTAATTGATCGTTGAATTGGCTGTTTATTTAATTTTAGCATCGTTTCAATTTCTTTTTTCTAATATTTTATCCAAAAAAAAAACTTTATGTACATATAAAGAAAAATAGCTAGAAAAATGAATATTCTTACCTAAACATAGTCAAATTGACAAGAACGTCCCGATGCTCCAAATAAGACTAATCATGGTCAGGGGTGATATGGTCCCTTTAGGAGAATATCATAAATAAAAGAGTATCATTACTGTTGAACTTAATACCTCAAAAAATAAAAAAATAAAATGTCAAAATATCCATAAGTGCAAAATTATACCCTCATGTAAATTTCCTTTTTCCTATTGAAACAAATTGGTATGTACATACAATAGTAAATAATGTGGTTTTAATTTCAAATCGAATATAGCCGAACCATAAGTATTTACACTTATTTTGAGATTGTGTAACACTCAATCAATCCAAAATAGATATATTGTACTTTTATTGTGATTGAATTAATTAGGCCAAATCAATTTATTGTGTTCAAACTTTGTCGAATTTTCAAAGTCTTTAACCATCTCAAAGCCCATATTACAACTGAATTTTCAGAAAAAATATTAAAACCAAAGAAATCTCACCCTTCAATCTTCCCACACTTATTTTCGTTTATAACAATTTTTTTATGCTATATGATCATTCAAATTGACTTACAAGTTAAATTTTTTTAAATAATCCATTGAATTCAAACATAGAAACGATCAAATTTCTGATATATAACGAATTATATACTTCAAGATATTATTCAAATATTGTCATAAAAACAACGATATCGATGTTGTAGCAAATTAATTCATGTTGCTAGGTTAGATAGATATAAGATTACAATTATGAATGAAAATAGTAAATCATATTATGTTATACTAATGACTAAATACTGTTAAATCAAATGTTTAACTATTCAAATATGTTTAACTAACCTAGCAATGTGAATTAATTTGCTACAACATCGATATTGTTATTTTTATGACATAATATGTTTCACATCGCATATTAGTTTGAATCCAAATGTTTAACTAATCAAATCTTCTTAAAAATATATTTGTTTAACGTATTTCGAACTATTTTTTTTATCAGATTACATCCATGAGACCATTAGAACTAAATCAATATTCAGATCAAACTAAAATTCAAATTCAAATTCGCTCGAGCACTCATCATAAGATCTCTAAAACTAAAACAATAGAATGCAACATATTAAAAGCTAATCGAGGAGAAGTTCTCTAGACATCCCTGGTTGTTACCGTTTTTATAACATATACTTTTTCTATGTTCTCAAGTCGACGACTTCTTAATTTGTTTCTGTCAGTGAGCCCGTAACATAGTGGTAATTACTAGCAAAGTGAGACCTATGACAAATATATTATGAGTTCAACTCTCACTAATGATTGGTAGTGGTTCATTATTTGTAATTATTTGTACTTTGTTATTTACTGAAATAATTTCAGATGTAATGATTGCTAATTAATGCATTCTAAAAAAATTGAATGCTTCAAAGGTACTTTCGTAAATTCACCAAAGAAACTTCGGAGGATCTCTTTGAATTAAGATGCAATTCTAAAGCCTTGTCTGCAATTGTAAGCACTACAAAAAAAGGGGTCTTCAGCAACGCCATGATTCCAACGAAAATAAAAACTGTTACTATTAGTAACGAACTTATAACAAAATACCAACATAAACAATTTTCCATCAATAGTAGCGACAAATTACCAACAAAATATCTAAAAAAGTATTTTTCGTAGTTATTCTGTTGTTAAGTTGTAGGAAAAATTGATCCATAGCGACGGAATCATTCCATTGGAATATAATTCGTCACTATTTTTTTAGTCACTTACAGATTTGTAACTAAACAACGACGGAAACGATGTTCCATCAATAATAGCGACAAATTACCAACTAAATATCTAAACAAAATATTTTTCGTAGATATTCCGTTAACTATTCGTCACTATTTTTTTAGTCACTTACAGATTTGTAACTAAACAACGATGGAAAGAATGTTCCATCAATAATAGCGACAAATTACCAACTAAATATCTAAACAAAATAATTTTCGTGGGTATTCCGTTGTTAAGTTGTAAGAAATATTGATCCATAGCGACGAAATCATTCCAATGGAAAATAATCCGTGGCTATTTTTAAGTCAGTTACAGATTTGCAACTGAATAACGACGGAAATAAAAGAAAATTATGTTCTTACAAAAATAACGACAAATTACCGAAGCATATAAAATGAAAAGAATATGTCTAAAAATTATGTTGTTAAACTGTCACAACTATAAACTAACAGTGATGTCATAACTCTAACAGAAAAAATTGTCACTCTTAGTAACAAATTTATAATGAATACTAACAGAATTAAAAAAAAAATGTCCTCATTTGGTAGCGACAAATTACTAACGGAACATCATGATATTTTTTTTGGTTGTTGTAGGAATTTGGTTATTAAGTTGTAAGAAAAAATGTTCCATACGACAAAATCTTTATTAGTAACGAATTTATAACTGAATAATAATGAAATTACAAATAAAAAATATACGTTCGATAATAGCGACAAATCACCGATGGAATATCATAAGAAAGTTTCGTAGAAATTCTATTAAAGTATTAAATTTCCTCACTATTTTGGTGTTCGTGACAATAATGCCACTGAACGACGATAAAACAAATTATCGTCGTAAAGAATAACGACAAATTACCAACGGATATAAGCAAATATATTGTGCATAGCAATTCTGTTGTTGACCTTTAACTAAAAAGAACCGTCATAAACAACATAATTCCTATAAAACTAATGTGGTTTATTAAAATTCACAATTATCTGCACACGGAATTAATTAATTTTCAGATTATTAAAAATAAATTTATTTTAAAACTCTTTTGAGAAAAAGTATAAGTATTAATTTAACAATATTCAATTTAATCTTTATTTATACGTTTAATTAAATTTTAAAACTAAAAATAATAATTTTTTATATATACCTGACCATCCCTCTTCCCGTGTTAAAACAATATATTTTACGATTAATCAGTATCAGACTCGCCATTTGCTCAACTAGTACCATCTTAGATGTTGAGTTATTTATTCTATCAAATAATTGTTAGATTTTAACTATAGTTATATGTAAAAGTTATGATTAGTTCAACTACTTAACCATTAAATTTGAGTTTGACTACTCTTAGGGTATTATGGTCTTTTAACATTTTATTTTTATAAAATATAATTTAAAACATGGAGAAAATACAAAATTATTATAATTTATACAAAATATAATTTTAAAGAAGAACATAGGATAAAATTCTTTTTTTATTTATGAATCTTTTAAACAACAATTAACATATGAGATGTCTTGGTAATTATTGAAACCTCAAGAATATTTTTATAATTTTACTGAACATAAGGGATAACCATGCAATTATATATATATATATATATATTGTCAATTATAAATCAATAAAGTTGTCCAGCTCAACTGGTTGCAACATCTTATCTATACAAGCAAAGCATGAGGTCAAGGGTTCAAATCCCACCTCCTACAATCTAATTCAAACATACCGCCTAGGCGTCGTCCCATAGCCTAGGCGCTCAAGCGATGGTCAACTGCCTAGGCGTAGCCCAGGCGATAATTGCTCGCCTAGGCCTTGCCTAAGCGCCCAGGTGATAACCACACCGCTACCAACATATTTATGCCGACATAATATTTCCAACGAATTTGCTAGGCGGTTGCCTAGGAGCCCAGGCCATGCCTACCGCCTCATCGCCTAGGCGCAGGTGCCCGGGCGATGGTGAACCGCCTAGGCGTACGAGTGACGGGGGTTAACTGCTCGCCTAGGCATTGCCTAAGCGCCCGGGTGATAACCACACCGCTACCAACATATTTATGCCGACATAATATTACCAACGGATTTGCCGACATAAATATAATTCTGACACAAAATCCGTTGCAATGTTTCCAACCAATTGGCGACATGATAACAAAAAATTTAAGGCGACGGAATTCTGTTAGTAATATACCAACAAAATTACCCACAAAAAAATTGTACAATATTTTCCAACAGAGTTACCAACAAAAAATATATTGTCGCTATATTTACTAACGAAAAATTATTCCGTATGGGGCCTTCACACACGGAATATCCAACGAAAAAAATCCGTTGCTACACTTGAATACCAACGAAAATCGAGGCTTCACCAACGAAAATTTTCGTTACTGAAAACCCCTTTTCTTGTAGTGAAGGTCTCAATAAACAATGAGTTATTCATTCATATAAAAAAAAAAAAAAAAAAAAAAGAATACACGACGTTACGATGTGATGACAGTTACAACGGATAGTTCACGCGTCGCCATCACCAACTTCGCAGCCGCCATTAAAAACCCATCCTCGTGTCTCCTAGCAGGATAACAAGAAGTGTGTTTCTCGATCAAAAACCATTCTCCCTTTCTCGACGGCAATGTATTTCAATGTAAAAAAAAAAAAAAAACGTAGCAAAAATATAGAAAGAAAAGTAAATTTATGTTCGATTTTAGATGTAAGTTGGGGTTTATTAAGCAGTGTGTGTTTTACATAATTATGAGTATTTTAGACAAATATAAATTCCTGATAAAAATTGGTTGTTTTTATTATGAAATTAAATAAATAAGTATTATTAATATATCATTATTATTTATATAAAATAATAATTAAAAGAAATTTGTTAAAATATAAAGTAATTGTTAGAGTGAAATAGTGTGGTTGTTAAAAAGTGATCTCTTAAAATATAAACTAGATGTTGGAGTACAGAGTAAATAGTGGAAGTGTATAACACTATTCATCACTTATATTTTAGGATAAAAGACTGAAACAAAACTGTTGGAGATGGCCTAACAAACATATATAATGGAGGGTAAATGTATGTTTAAATAGAACACGGTTATTTGAAATGAACTCTTTCATATTTGAAGTGTAAGATTAATATCATAAAATCAATTGATTGCACTAACATGTTCTAATAAAAGCAAATTACAATGAATATGTAACTACTAATTAATAAAACTAGTACGAAATTAGAAGAATACTCGCGCTTTAGTGAAACTCGAACCTCGTTTCGATATTAAAATATCCAAACTTTAGATTTTACGGAATAAGTTTGGATGAAATTTCTATTCTTCGCAAATTCATCTTCTTATTTATGTGTAATAATGCCTAAGTAAATAATTATGTTAGTTAATTATATGTTAACAAAGATTCGAAGATTAGTCGAGATAATATTCTTTTAATTGAATTTGAACATGGTTCAATATTTTAAACCAACAAATTTTAATGAGCTTTGTCGGACACATTTTGTTGGATGAAGATGAAGAAGTGAAGGGAAGTTTTGATGATTTTCAAAAGTCATCAGCTAAGTAATGGAAGCTTAGCAACCTCTAGGAAATTCAATCTAAGAAGACAAGTAAAATCAGAAGGGTTGAATTTTGGTCCAGAAGACTACTGATCTAATGCTGAGTTCGAAATCAGATTGGTGGATTTCACAGAGTCAAATCAGATGAGTTCGGTTTGAATGAGCATAGTGTTCATCAGAAGAGTAGATTCGATCAGTAGAGTTGAAGAGATCAGAAAGTCATTCCAACGGTAATAAATGCACTCGGTGTAATAAATACTGCAAGAGAAGGGTATTAAAGTCCAATGATTGAAGAAGAAACTCGGATCAGCAAGGTGCATTTAATGCGACGTGACAGAAAGTACATCAGAATTGTACAATGAACAGTTGCAGAAGCCGTTCTGAAACAGGGACCAGTACTCGAGGAAAATTTGAAGATCTATCGATTTCTCAATGGGCAGAATTCAAATCCTCAAGTATAAATAGATCAGAATTCAAGAGTTAGAGAAGAAGATTCACAACTGAGAGAAAATCGAAGCAAGCAAAATCTTCTTAGTCTCAAAGCTCAAATACAAATCACCATCAGCTTAGTCATCTGTTGACAAAAGCCGAGTTGAGGAAACAAAGTTAAATACAAATCTGTGTGATTTCTGTAATAGAGAAAGTTGTGAGAAGTGTAAATTCATCTAAGTGAGTGATTTAGCTTCAGAGAGTAGGACTTCTTTGTGATTTTTTACTATGAGTTTGTGGCTTTTCATTTGTTGAATTGCGCAAGCAGAGTATACTGTAAACTTAGTGATTATAGTATAACCCAAAATTTAAGTGACTTGGAATAGTGGACTAAAAGACATTCTTGTCTAGATAACCTCTATAAAAATTCTGTGTGTTTGTTTACTGCATTTTACTTGCATATTTTCAAAGAACATCAAACATACGAACTTAACAAAAGATTTTAAAAAGGAGTTTAAAAACTGTGGTTAAATCTTTTAAGGAAGAAAACAACTTGTTGAAAAACACTTGATATATCCGCTGCAAACAAGTATTTCAAACTCTAATTATATTTGAATCAGATAAGTTAAATCAGACGAGTGGTCAACTCTACTTATTAAGCTAAGTACGAAATCAGTGAAATAGTCTCACGAGTTCAACTGCTACATTAAATTTATTTTCCTGTTATCAATCACGTACCATTAATTATAAAACATAAATAAATTGAATAATATTGTGTGAGTGCGTGTAATTTACCTGTAGAGAGGAGGAGAGAGCAGAGGACACCACCGGAGAATGCAAAGGAACAGGACTGAGAAATTTACTGATGCCAGGTGATGGGTACAAGTATTAAAGTAAGGAGTACAGATCTGTTTCAAACTTCCTAGCCTGGTAGTAGTGTTTATGACGGGTGTGGATAAAGTGAGTAAAGATCCTATTATTATTAACCGGGTAGATCCATACTCATGGATGGAATGCAAAAAAAAATCAGTGAATTGAAATATGACAAAATTACAAAAACAATCCTGCAATTTTGGGATTCTGAATCATGTAGCTATAATATGTATATATTTAGACCTTTAATTTTTGTTCTTAAAAGTTCATAACAAAGTTTGTTATACATAAGAATGAAATTGAAATAGAATAAAAGACTAAAAGTTAAAGTGCTAAACTCAAAATGGAACATTATCTTTGAGGGAAAATTCTATGCACCTTCAAGAACTATTCGAAAAGCAAAGTACACGATTCATTTCCTTTCAATTTTTAGCCAAACAAAAGAGGTGAAATCTTATTTGAACTGCCATTACAAAAAATCTGAAGTGAGTTACAATCTCAATTTCTGCAAGTGAGTTAATATCCGGCTGAAGGGGGTAAATTGCTTCAGTAAAAAATTTACAGGGGGTAAATTGATTTTTTTCCAAACTATAGAGGGGTAAATTGCCATTAACTTTGTAGAAAAATTGGGTTTGGCACCAAAATTGCAATGAAAACCTATCATATAGTATCAAATCTACATTTTCGTATACAATGATACAAAAAGTGCAAGTTAGCCTATCATATAGTACCAAAAAAACAATTTCCCCAAAATTAAAGCTATCAAAATCATCAGTGAAACTAAAAGAATGAGTAAATTAAACTTCCCCTTGTTCAATCAAATCAAACCAAAACAAAAAGATCATCAACAATAACTTGGAAATCTCATCCCATGCAGTGACTTTGCATTCGAATTAATTATTATTGTGATATTTATTTTTAATAAAAACACTCAACAAATTCTCCACACATTTTTCCTTTTATAATAAAACATGAGGCGATGATATTAAATACCACTAAATATTTTGAATAAATAATGAAATAATTAAACAAATAACGCTACAAATCACAATTTCACAGTAACATTGGAAATACACATATTGCAGTTTAGGAATCAATTGCGAGTGGATCGAGTTGCAAATTAGATTAATCGAAACAACCGATTCAACTACTTACCAGAGGAATTTTAGAACTAAAGTAATTTCACCAGATCAAGAATCGGCGACTGCACCGCCTCAGAGTTCAAGCTCCAAAACGGAGTCTTAGAATCAGTTTGTTTGTTTGGAGATATCTTGATTTAATTGATCGTTGAATTGGCTGTTTATTTAATTTTAGCATCGTTTCAATTTCTTTTTTCTAATATTTTATCCAAAAAAAAAACTTTATGTACATATAAAGAAAAATAGCTAGAAAAATGAATATTCTTACCTAAACATAGTCAAATTGACAAGAACGTCCCGATGCTCCAAATAAGACTAATCATGGTCAGGGGTGATATGGTCCCTTTAGGAGAATATCATAAATAAAAGAGTATCATTACTGTTGAACTTAATACCTCAAAAAATAAAAAAATAAAATGTCAAAATATCCATAAGTGCAAAATTATACCCTCATGTAAATTTCCTTTTTCCTATTAAAACAAATTGGTATGTACATATAATAGTAAATAATGTGGTTTTAATTTCAAATCGAATATAGCCGAACCATAAGTATTTACACTTATTTTGAGATTGTGTAACACTCAATCAATCCAAAATAGATATATTGTACTTTTATTGTGATTGAATTAATTAGGCCAAATCAATTTATTGTGTTCGAACTTTGTCGAATTTTCAAAGTCTTTAACCATCTCAAAGCCCATATTACAACCGAATTTTCAGATAAAATATTAAAACCAAAGGAATCTCACCCTTCAATCTTCCCACACTTATTTTCGTTTATAACAATTTTTTTATGCTATATGATCTTTCAAATTGACTTACAAGTTAAATTTTTTTAAATAATCCATTGAATTCAAACATAGAAACGATCAAATTTCTGATATATAACGAATTATATACTTCAAGATATTATTCAAATATTGTCATAAAAGCAACGATATCGATGTTGTAGCAAATTAATTCATGTTGCTAGGTTAGATAGATATAAGATTACAATTATGAATGAAAATAGTAAATCATATTATGTTATACTAATGACTAAATACTGTTAAATCAAATGTTTAACTATTCGAATATGTTTAACTAGCCTAGCAATGTGAATTAATTTGCTACAACATCGATATCGTTATTTTTATGACAAAATATGTTTCACATCACATATTAGTTTGAATCCAAATGTTTAACTAATCGAATCTTCTTAAAAATATATTTGTTTAACGTATTTTGGTCCAGTCTTCATACCTAATTAATTTCTTAAATCTTGAGAGGTAAAAACTCAATTTATTTTGTGGGTTTCGTTTGATTTGTGTTGTTATATATATATATATATATATATATATATATATATATATTTAAAGATTCTAATTTTATGCATATAGACATATACCATTTTGTGATTAATGTGCTTCAAAGTTCAATTCAAATGCCGTATGAATTGATTTGAAAATGGAAGTTGTTGTCTGTTTTTGACTTTGTGTTAAACTGTTAATGCCTTAATAATCTTTAAAAAATCATTTTTTGGTTGTCTAAATAGCCTTAGATTTTTTGAAATTTTTGTAGTCTGTAAATGCCAATTTAAGATCACAACTACTTGAATTTTACACATTTCTTATAGGTGTCTTCCATGTTTGGTAAAATCAATGGCAAAAATTCATTTTTGGCACCATAGAACTATGCGTTTTTCAATTTTGGTACCATGGTGTCAATTTTGGTACCAATTATAACTGACTTTTTCAATTTTGGCACTTCCGTCAGTTGACCATTAAGTCAACTGACGGAAGTGCCAAAATTGAAAATGCAAGTCAGAATCGGTACCAAAATTGACACAATGGTACCAAAACTGACAAACAACTAGTTATATGGTGCCAAAAATGATTTTTTGCCAATTTCCCTCACCAATTACTTCCAATTCACAATTTATTCCACTCGCATTTTAATAATAATTAGAATAAGAATAATATTAATAAAATAGTAAAAAAATTATATTAAAACAAATATTTGGGTACACAATAATAATAATATTTTTTTTGTTACACATGTTATCATCAAACCATTAACTCATTGACTCAACTTTATCCAACAATTCTCCTCTTTTTTATGAAGACAAAACATTCAACTAAGTTTCATAATACTTCTATTTTTAAATTAAGGAATATATCTCGAGATACAGTGAAAAAAGAAAATTAAGATCAACTCCAAAGGCTAAATGTAAATTTGCGAATATAAATATATTATAAATTCTCATATAATAGTTTGCATACTTATTTAAAGTATTTTATTTTAACTATGAGTATATAAAATTAGTTCTATATTATTTTATTCATATATTTTTTATATAGCACATCTATACAGTCTATTGATTTGTTCATTTATTATTTCGACCCGACTTTCAAATATGGTTTAAAAGTTGTTTATATAATTTTGAACGATTTAAAAGGAATTAAAAAGGAATCGATTCTAACTCTTCAAAATGAGAAGAAGTAATGCATCTAAGTAACGTCTCCATTATTGGAATAATAAGGAGAAGAAGATAAATAAGAAAATGAAAAGGAGACAACTTACAATTGAAAGAAGGATACAACTGATAAGCGGAAGTTCATATCAGAAGATAATCGTATATCCTTATTCAGCCAAGTGATTTTCATCTTTGAGTAAAGACCAAACTGAAGACTTATAAGACGTTCTTAGTTGAATGTTTTGTCATCATAAAAAAGAGGGGAATTGTTGGATGAAGTTGAGTTAATGAGTTAATGGTTTGATGAAAACATGTGTAGCAAAAAAAAATATTATTATTACAGCCATTATTATTATTGTGTACCTAAATATTTTTTTAATATAATTTTTTTACTATTTTATTAATATTATTCTTATTCTTATGATTATTAAAATGCGAGTGGGATAAATTGTTAATTGGAAGTAAATGGTGAGGGAAATTCGTAAAAAATCATTTTTGGCACTATAGAACTAGTTGTTTTTCAATTTTGGTACCATTGTGTCAATTTTGGTACCAATTCTGACTTGCATTTTCAATTTTGGCACTTCCGTCAGTTGACTTAACGGTCAACTGACGGAAGTGCCAAAATTGAAAAAACCAGTTAGAATTGGTACCAAAATTGACACCATGGTACCAAAATTGAAAAACGCCTAATTCTATGGTGCTAAAAATGAATTTTTGCCTAAAATCAATATTTTCACACAAATATTGATATATTCGCTTATAGATACTTGAGATTTATGTTTTTGACATTGATATTGGTTTTTTAGATATTTTGATTATTTGCATGAAATAATCTGAATTTATTTTGACAAAGGATGACAATTTTTTTTTAATTATAATTGCATTTTAGATAATCTAAAAAATATATATATAAATTTTACATAATAATGATGTCACACCGGTTATACCGGTCGAATCAGTGGTCGAACCGATCTAACCGATCGAACCAGTAACCAATAGGGCTTCCGATTTTATGACCGATCCGCTTTTGAAAACACTGGTTGCTACCGTTTTTATAACATATACTTTTTCTATGTTCTCAAGTCGACGACTTCTTAATTTGTTTCTGTCAGTGAGCCCGTAACATAGTGGTAATTACTAGCAAAGTGAGACCTATGACAAATAGATTATGAGTTCAACTCTCACTAATGATTGATAATGGTTCATTATTGTACTTGGTTATTTACTGAAATAATTTCAAATGTAATGATTGCTAATTAATGCATTCTAAAAAAATTGAATGCTTCAAAGGTACTTTCGTAAATTCACCAAAGAAACTTCGGAGGATCTCTTTGAATTTAAGATGCAATTCTAAGGCCTTGTCTGCAATTGTAAGGTCTTAATAAACAATGAGTTATTCATTCATCAAAAAAAAAAAAAAAAAAAGAAATACACGACTTTACGATGTGATCACAGTTACAACGGATAGTTCACGCGCCGCCATCACCAACGTCGCAGCCGCCATTAAAAACCCATCCTCGTGTTGAATCCAACCCGATGAGTAGCAGAGTCTCCTAGCAGGATAACAAGAAGTGTGTTTCTCAATCTAAAACCATTCTACCTTTCAGGGGCGGACCATAGTGGGGACTGGGGGGGCCATGGTCCCCCCAGAAAAATACATATTATATAATTTTATATGCATATCTTAACATGAAAAATCATTTGACCCAGTGGTTATATTGTTTCAAAAGTTTGTGAATGTCGCAAGTTCGAACCCTGAGTTGCACATCTATTATTATTTTTCATTCAATGTCATTTTAATTTCCTATTTATCAAACCAATTTGTAATTTTGTTTTTCAGGTTGGATTTCACTAGTTCAATTCCTGTCATTTTAATTTCTTATTTATCAAATCAATTTGTAATTTTGTTTCTCAGGTTGGATAAGTTCACTAGTTCAATTCTAGAGTAATGCATATAATATTTTTCTCATCATTTTTTCATCAATTTCATTTTAATTTCCTATCTATCATCAAAATCTAAAAGCATCCTTCATCAAATGTCTTTTCAAATTTTTATTTTTCAAATATCCTAATAATTTTCTTTGTATCATTTTTAGGAAATTTGTCAAACACATGACTTCATAATGGGGGATTATAAATATTAACACATTTGAATTATTATTAACATCATATTAATTATCTACTATTGAATTTGATATGCATTATATATAATAGTAGCATAGCTTTTGTAATATGCACAATTTTACAATACTATTTATAATATATGATAAATAAAAAATTAATAGTAATTTCATGTCTTGCTTAAACAACATTTATTTTGCTTTCTCTTCAACTGAATTGTGTCTTAAACATTTTATATTGAATGTTTAAGAATTCGTACTCTTAAAAAAATTCCTAGTATATTTTTTTCACCTTTAGTTGGATAAAATAATAGCATTAATTTATCATAATTTACTTTTTTTTTTTATCATTTTATCAAAAAATTGAAAAATATCAAATTTGATACCAAAAATATTTCGGCCCCCCCAACAATAGTGGTCTAGGTCCGCCCCTGCTACCTTTTCTCTACGGCAATGTATTTCAATGTAAAAAAAAAACGTAGCAAAAATATAGAAAGAAAGAAAAGTAAACTTATGTTCGATTTTAGATGTAAGTTGGGGTTTATTAAGCAGTGTGTGTTTTACATAATTATGAGTATTTTAGACAAATATAAATTCCTGATAAAAATTGGTTGTTTTTATTATGAAATTAAATAAATAAGTATTATTAATATATCATTATTATTTATATAAAATAATAATTAAAAGTAATTTGTTAAAATATAAAGTAATTGTTAGAGTGAAATGGTGTGGTTGTTAAAAAGTGATCTCTTAAAATATAAACTAGATGTTGGAGTACACAGTAAATAGTGGAAGGGTATAACACTATTCATCACTTATATTTTAGGATAAAAGGCTGAAACAGAGCTGTTGGAGATGGCCTAACAAACATATATAATGGAGGGTAAATGAATGTTTAAATAGAACACGGTTATTTGAAATGAACTCTTTCATATTGTAAGTGTAAGATTAATATCATAAAATCAATTGATTGCACTAACATGTTCTAATAAAAGCAAATTACAATGAATATGTAACTACTAATTAATAAAACTAGTACGAAATTAGAAGAATACTCGCACTTTAGTGAAACTCGAACCTCGTTTCGATATTAAAATATCCAAACTTTAGTTTTCACGGAATAAGTTTGGATGAAATTATTATTCTTCGCAAATTCATCTTCTTATTTATGTGTAATAATGCCAAGTAAATAATTATGTTAGTTAATTGCATGTTAACAAAGATTCGAAGATTAGTCGAGATAATATTGTTTTAATTGAATTTGAACATGGTTCAATATTTTAAACCAACAAATTTTAATGAGCTTTGTCGGACACATTTTAACTTATCAAACTAAACTTGAACCGAATATTAAAAGCATTTCAACTAAGAAAAGAGAATATTATGAACTATGTTCCACAGACACTGACTCGGCGACTCGGACTCGACACGATTCGGATTCGATGACTCGTTTTCCAAAAAATCTTCAAGATACGACACGGCATGGGTACGTATATTAAAAAATAAAAAAACTATATAGTTTATATAAAAATAAAATAAATCAGCATCATAGTCAATGAATTAACATTCATTTTAATAATCCAAACACAAAATCAAAAGAAATGATCACAAAAGATGTCTAAATTCACTCTAAGCACATCGTAAATGATTCAAAACAAGTCTCACATGCAAAAAAATATCAAAACAATTCTCATAAGAAAAATAATCACTCCAAGTACATAACAATTAGTCAATTACATGCAAAATTGTTCAAAATCTTTAAATAAAATTAGTTTTTTTATTAGAAGATAGAAATACCACCCTTTTTTTTTTTTTTTACTTCTTCTTTTGCTTCAGATTTTTTTTATAGCACTTACCTAGAGGTTAAAAGATAGTACATTTCTTGCCACACAGAGAAAAAGAGTATGGTTTAGGTGCAATGAAGTTTAACAATGCGGTACCAACACTGAATAGAAACACCAGATAAAAGAACTCCAAATAACTATAATTTTAAGCCATAATGTCAATAGTTTTTGTAAAAGAAATACACATTGTTGATGGAAAAGAAGAAAAAATAAAAACCCAACTCAAATTTCAAGGAAATAAAACATAATTGCATAAAAATGAGGTAGAGAGGAAGAGAAGTACCTGTAAATTTGAATAAATTGGAATATAATTCTTGAACTAAGGTTTATGATATGAATGAAATTGGGGAGTTCTTGAGTTGTTGTAATTTGTGTTTGGAATGAAGAGGAAGTGTACTCTGTAGAAGTTTACTCGACTAGTTCACAAAAGTATTTTCTGATTTTTTTTTAATTAAGTTTTAAACTTTCAATTTTAACCCACAATTTTGATAAAAATTGCAGAAAGAACCCCGCCGTGTCCAAGACCGAGTCCTTGACCGAGCATTTGACCAAGTCCTTGACCGTATTTCTCAGACTCGTCACATGGCGAGTCCGACGCGTGTCCGAGTCCATAAAGAGTCCGACTCTGCATAGTTAATTTTTTTGAAGTATTTGTGCTTCATAGATTATAAAATTATAATTAATACCACCAAACTAACTTAAAAAATCAACGAAAAAATCCATGAAAATAAAAGCCCAACCCGCTTAACAAATAACCCTCTAACTCACCGTGCAGATGAGATGGGCTGATTTTTTTTTTTTCTTGAACAGCCCTAGCGGCTGTACATTGTCTTACAAAACTCGGAAACTTGTTTATTTAATTCGAGGTTTTTCCCATATATCTATATATTCTTATTTTATTAGATTTACATTGTTTCACAAATCATAGATGGAGGAAGAGATGCAAATAGAGAAGCGAAGATCAGAGAAGATCAAAGTTGAGCATGAAGGAGGTGGATTTTTGCCGGAGGACATAATGAGGGAGATACTATCAAGATTGCCCGTGAAGAGTCTTTTAAGGTATATGTCCATTTCAAGGCACTGGAAATCTTTAATCTCCCATAATTCATTCAAGAAACTACACCGTCAAAAAACCATAAACAAGAATAGTCCCCCGTTACTGCTAGCTTTTCAATATTCAAATAAAAAATTTTATGCTCTAACCACCTTCAATCTCCATGGAAAAATAATCCAAGAATGGAGTCTTCCTATAATTGTGTCAGCATCGTTTTTATATATGCTTCCCTTTCCATCACAATCTAAGTTGGTGTGCTTTCTCGAAAGTGAGAAATTCTACTTGTGTATTCCCAGCACTCGACGAATTTTCCACTTGCCTAATCCTCCTTTTGGTCCCTTGCTAGATGGAATATCTTATGTATGTGGTTTTGCTTATGTTCCATCCAAAGATGAATACATAATCTTATACTTAGTCAAATCAGATCTAGACATATGGAGGTGTATGATGCTTACTATATCCATGTCCAATGATGACGATCACTTGCATTACAATTCTTGGAGATCCGTCGATGTCGCGGCTATCAGCCATCTCGAGTTTTATCGCCCATTTGGGGTTTTTGTTTCTGGGGCTTTCTATTGGTTGATGTTTGATAGTGAGGTTAGAAAATATGTGATCCTCTCCTTTAACATGGAGAATGAAGGTTTTTCTACTATCAGGTTGCCCAAGTATTTTGAAAATAGCTTACGTGATTTTCGTCAATCACTTTTGGAAATCAAGGAAAAGCTCTATATCAGGACTTTATTGTATCCCCCCCTAACCTTGAAATTGTGGATGCTATCTGATGTAAAGAACCAGTTATGGACCCAAAGTTGGAGCATTAATTTACAAAGCACTAATTTATTTGACAAAATGATAACTATTACAGGCGAGAATACCTTAAGAATTACAACGAAACACACGAGAATATCCCAAGAGACATGGAGTATCTGGGTGTGGGAATTTTGGGCCAGGGATTCTCACTTTAAATACGTAGAAGGAATCCACTTCCGACTCTGCTTAATAAGGTATTTTCCAATCTTTAGGACCATTTATTAATTTTCTATGTCTTATGCCGCATTGCCTTTACATAACATCTTACGTGCAGTACCTTATTGGTTATTAATTAAATGTTTGAATTATTAATTAACTTTTGATTTGAAGCCAACATATATAGTGCAACAATGTATTTTTACACGACTCGATATCATTTTACTTAACTTTTAGTAAAATTTTGTTATCAAAATTAGCGTAACCCAAAAGCAAAGGATTATGAGAATTAACATTTACAAACCCTTTTAATTGAGTTTACGTTCGTAAGACACATAAAACTCATCACACAAACTCTTGATTCTTATAAAATTTTGATTTGACACCTGCCAACTACTTTTTTCCCTAAACTCCAACATCCAAACACAATCCAAGTGGGGTTTCAGCTTTATCAAAACCACAAAACCAAACATCTAAAACTTAACCAAATGGGGTTTCAAAGGTTTCATCGAAACAACCCGTATGATTTTTTTGAGGCCGAGACCAGCGAAACCGAACCAAAACCCTTCCAAATAGGATCAATTGCACAAAGCCATTTATTGGCAGATGAACTATAGTCCAAAACTTTCTTTGGATTCTTTAGAGGAAAGAAAATAAATTCTTATAATTACACTGAAATTAAAGCTATGAAAATCATCAGTATTGAAGTAAAACTAAAGGAATGAATAAAATAAACTGTCCTTCATCCAATCAAGCATTTTCCACCTTCACAAGCATATAATAGCATCAAATGTGGACTATATATAAAAATTATGAAATCTTACCTCTTCAAAATCAATGTAATGAATAAAAGAGTAACAAATATTCCCTTGAGATCAATTTCTCATTCCAAGCAGTCTTTGCATTCAAACTAATTATTATTGTGATATTTATTTTGTTTAGAACTAATTAATTAATGCGTGAATAGAATAAGATTACATGAGCAAGAATATATCATTTACAGGGCAGATATTCTCAACTATTTTCAGAGACATATTCTTAAGTATATTTAAGTAGGAGTTGAGGAAAAAAAAGGCAAAATCGCAGAAAACTTTCCAAACTAATTAGCTATTTTGGATTTTCGTCCCGAACTATATCACCTCACCTAATTTCGTCCCGTAATTTATTATTATTTTGAAATATCGTCCCATAGTTAATTTTGAGACATAAATTGTGCACGTATTCGTTAAATTGCCACTTGGCAGCTTACGAGTCATGACGTGGCAAATTTTAGCATGAATAATTATACAAGATTGCAAAATTCGTCTCAAACTAATTATAAATTTTGGTTTTTCGTCCCAAACTATGTTAACTCGCCGAATTCCGTCCCCTAATTTATAATTTTGCATGAATTTAGTCCCACTATTAAAGTTCTAATATAATGAAAATGACGGTTCACTCTTTTACTTTTTGTAAGAGAAAAATAGTATTGGTTTTCGAAACTCCCGTGCGCTTTTGAGAAGAAAAAAATTCATGTCATTTCATTAGGAAACATTGTACGTTCTTTTTAGTATTAATGTATAATACATTATTTATTATTGGGACGTTTTCTGCAATTTTTCCGAAAAAAATACCACATGTACCTAAGTTATTGATAGTTTTACAGATATCAGGGGTAAAATGATACTCTTGTAAATTATGTTAATTTTAGAAGAGAATATTGAATTGACCATTAGTTTCAGATGTGTAAATGAATGTTTAAATAGTACATGGATGTTAGTGAAGATTTAAATAGTACATCAGAGGTATCTGATTATGTAATAGTATATCTGAATAGGGTTAATTTCACATACCTTCCCTGTACTCTTATTAATCTTTCACCTACTACCCATGTACTATAAAAAAACCTTCAATTACCCCCTGCCATTAACTTTTTCGTTAGAAGACTGTTAGCATTTGCTTATGTGGCGAAAAACTAACTCTACTTCTCAATTTTATTCTTAATGTTAATTTCACATACACCCATGTACTCTTATATGTATTCAAGTACCTCTTGTACTATTAAAACTTTCAATTACTCTTGACATATATGGTGAAAGCTAAAAATTTTGTTTTATTTAACACAATTTTGCTTAATTAAAACTGAATTACCCTAACCAACTTCATCCTCCTTATAAAGTTGTAGATACACAATTCTTTTAATTTTTTTTTTCTCTTATTTTTTATTTACATAAATTCAAACTTTTTTTTTTAACAATACGATTCAATTGCATATTTTTTAATTAGTACAAATATTAAAAATTAGTAAAGATTTCAACTCACATTATTAGTAAAATATAATAAATTTTCTCCCCCAATTTTGTCGTTGTCCATGTGGTACGAAAGAGAGCTTGATTTCCAAATAAACATTGTGCTCCCGTAAAACTTATTACCATAGTGGTGCACTTAGAAAGTGTAACCACTTAAAATATTTGTAATTGCTAAAAAATGTGCAATTGAAATTGGATTGTGGGATAAAAAAATAAGAGTTTAATTATGTTATTTTAAAAATGAGTAAAATGTTCATGAAAAGAATTAGTAGAATTGTGAAGTTAGTTAGAGTAATTTATTGTTTTTATTTAGCAGAATTCAATCAAATAAAATTGAACTTTTAACTTTTATGAGGTAATTGAAGGTTTTAATAGTGCAGAAGTAATTGAAGGTATATAAAAGGGGATATATATGAAATTAACAATTAAGGGTAAAATCGAAAATTGTATCTTGTTTTTTGGGTAAATAAATAAAGCAAGTCCAATCTTTCATAAATTATAAAGCCCAACCCATTTAACAATTAGCCATCTAATTGGCCGTGCAGATGAGATACGCTGATTTACTTGCCTTGATTATTGAACAGCCCTAGCGGCGTTACATTGCCTTGTTTATAATAATTCTAGTTTCTCCCAATACATCTATATATGTATTCTTAATATACCTGAATTTTCTACGCAAGTCAAAGATGGAAGAGATGCTGATAGAGAAGACCAAAGTTGAGCATGACGGAGGTGGATTTTTGCCGGAGGACATAACGAGGGAGATACTATCAAGATTGACCGTGAAGAGTCTTTTAAGGTATATGTCTGTTTCGAGGCACTGAAAATCTCTAATCTCCCATAATTCATTCAAGAAACTACACCGTCAAAAAATCCTAAATAATAATAATCCCCCGTTAGTGCTAGTTTTGTATTATTGTTCTAATAATAACTCATATGCCTTAACCACCTTCAATCTCCATGGACAAGTAATCCAAGAATGGAGTTTTAAAATGTCTAAAACTTCATCATCATGTCTAAAAATGTTGCCCTTTCCATCACAAGCTAAATTGGTGTGCTTTCTCAACAATGAGAGATTCTACTTGTGTAATCCCAGCACTCGACGAACTATCCGCTTGTCTGATTCTCCTTTTGTTCCCTTGCTATATGGATTATATTGTGTATGTGGTTTTGCTTATGTTCAATCCAAAGATGAATACGTAATCTTACACTCAGTCAAATCAGATATATACATATGGAGTTGGATGATGCTTACTATATCCATATCCAATGACAACGATCACTTGCATTACAATTCTTGGAGATGCGTTGATGCGGCGGCTATTAGACATCTCGTGTGTTATCGCCCATTCGGGATTTTTGTTTCTGGAGCTTTCTATTGGGTTGTGTTTGATAAAGAGGTTAGAAAAAAAGTGATCCTCACCTTTAACACGGATAATGAAGGTTTTTCTTTTATTGGGATGCCCAAGGATTTTGAAAATGGCTTTGGTGATTTTCATGAGTCACTTTTGGAAATCAAGTATAAACTCCATTTCATGGCTTTTCGATATCACCCTCGAAACTTAGAACTATGGATGCTATCTGATATTAAGAACCAGTTATGGACCCAAAGTTGGAGCATTAATTTACAAGGCGTTCCACTCAGGCGTGAGTCTTCTGACGCATTTAATCTAATAATTTACATACGAGAATACCTTCAGAATTACAACGAATCATACAAGGATATCTTAAGAGACTTTGAAAAGCTTAAAGTGGAAAATAGGGCTCTTTTGGGTGTGGGAATTCACACAAACATTTTCTCACTTTAAATACATAGAAGCAATCCACTTCTGACTATGCTTGAGTAGGCATCTTCTAGTCTTTAGGACCATAAATTAATTTTCTATATTTTATAATGCATTGATAGAGTGTTTGTTATAACATCTTATTATGTACTAGATGATATTTCGGGCAAAGATTTAACTAAACTTTGTTTGCTCCTTTTACTCTTGTTGGTTTTGATTATAAATATGTTTACGTACGTACCTTAGTGGTGATTAAATAAACCATATTTGCATAAGAAACATATTTGACTCGACTCTTATATACATATTCATCGTGAAACTCAAGATCATTTTAATTAATTTTTAGTAAAATTGTGTGACCAAAACTAGCGTATGTAGTGGATTGTAGTACCGTAAAAACTTTCATAAACTAGCAGCATCGCAAAAGAAAGGGTAAAAACCACTAATGGTCCTTTTTATCATTAATTTTTTATAAAGTGGTTCATCTTGTGTTTTTTTCCACGTTAGTCCCACTATGAATTATTTGTTCACTTTGGTCATTTTCAGGTGGTCCAAGGTGAACTAAAGTGCCAAAATATTTTTATGAGGGACTAAATTGAAAAAGAAACAGTTTTATAAGGGACTAAATTGAAAAAGAAACAGTTTTATAAGGGACAAAATTGATACAAAATAATTTTATAAGGGACTAAAATGTAACACTATAAGTAAAAGACCGTGACCAAAGTAAAGCAAATAATTCATAGTGGGGACTAATGTGAGAAAAAAAACACAAGAGAGACCACTCTGTAAAAAGTTAATGATAAGGAGGACCATTAATGATGTTTAACTCAAAAGAAAAACTAAAAGCTATCAAAATTATCAAATGTATTGAAGTGAAACTAAAAGAATGAGTAAAGTAAACTGCCCCTTGTTCAATCAAATCAAACAAAAAAATGACACTTTTTTCACCTTCACAAGCATATACATATAAATAATCCTCTGCATATAATATAGAACATTCAACAATAACTTGGAAACTATTTCACCAAAGAAGAAAAAACAAGAATCGAGTAACAAATTAATTATTATTGTGATACTTATTTTGCTTGGAACAAATTAATTAACCACATGAGCAAAATCAATAAACAATACTTGAATAAGATATTCTCAATTATTTTCAGAAGCATATCCTTATATATATACATACCATTTTATTAGAAGAGGAGTCCTTGCAATCAAAGCATCAATATATATTCAGAATGTGAGAGAACAAAATCGAAATCATTAACAAGACAAAGGCAAAATTCAACTCATCATTACTTCAATCGCAAAGGTAAACTATTTGGTCCTCTTTAAAGAAGTGTTGAAACAGAACAGAACATGATCGCTCATCCAGCACCACAGTGGATTGAATCCACCAGGGTAGACACATTATTTCCTCGGGTTCCCTAGCATATTGGCTTCCCCTTATCCAGATGGTTCTGGAACCTTCCTATTTTTCAGATTTCTAACAAAAACTTTATCTAATACTAATAGAACTATAATGCATAAAACAATTTCAAACAAAGACTCAACTATCATGATTTAGTCAATATTAAATTATTAATAAAATATATTGCACAAAACAATAATTAAGAAGAAAATCTAAGAAGCTCTTCATTTCCACCAAAAACGAAGCAAAATTCCATCAATTCTGATCCAAACTTGTAAATTGTTTGAGGAAGTGTTGAAACAGAACAGGATCACCAATAATTTCTTAAATTACAACTAAAAATGGTGTATTAGAAAAATATTGTGGTAAAACAACACCAATTCAAATCATCTCAATATCATCTATACATAAATTAACAGACAAAAATCAACAAATTCTTCACACAATTCCTTCTCTAACAAAATATGAGGCGATTTATGCATAAATTATTTGTCACAGAAGATCATCAATAAAGAAATTAAAGAAATATATACTATTAATTAACAAATAACACTCACGATCTCACAATTACACTAAAAATACCTTGGATTTCAGGAATTTATCTCGATTTGCGAGTGGCAAAATAGATTAACCGCGTCGTCCGATTTCACCAGGCTCCGAAACTGATTCTCTAGATTTGAGCTTTTTCAATAGTGATTTAAAATGGGTTGTGTTAATTTCTTAAATCTCTCGATTCTTAAAGCATAACTTTTGAAATATTGAGTCTTAAAGTGGAAATGATGCTTCAATTTTTTTCAAAATGATTTTAATTTTAATAAATTTTAATTCGAGGGTCTTGCCCCTTAAAAATATATTTTGGATTAATCTAAATTTCACATTAGACAGTTTGATCTCTGTCTAGTAATTTTGACTAATAAACTAATTATATTAATACGAGTTGTTTGTAGCTTAATCTTAATATTAATTTAGTATTTTGCTTTGTAGAAATTATATTAATTGATTTAAATTACATGTGCTGTTGTTTAATCTGAGAATAAATTTTCATGTATCTACTAAAGTGTAGGGGGTACAGTACATAAAATACCAAGATTAGGAAATATATTGAAAATGTTATGTATAAGTTTGTCAATGCGGTTGTAGCCTTAGCCTACTCGAAAAGCTGAAACCCCAGAATTTAAGGGCCTATGTGAATGAGTTTTGTCCCGATCTCGTGGATTTCGCGAGATCGGGCCAAAACCTTTTCAAATAAGTTTTTTACCAAACCAATGAAACTCATCACAAAATCACATTCAAACTCTTAAAACCTATAAAATTTTAAGAGAATCGCACTTATTTTTTTTTTTTTTTTGGTACAAGACGAAAAAACAAAAAACTAACAAAAGAAAGGCTATATATCCCCTTCGAGCAGTGGCATCAAAGACTGGGGGGGGGGGGGGGGGGGTATTTCCCAGTACTGCCCTCCTCTCCCACAATCATGTCCCATCTTCGAAAGTGCATCGGCACAAGCATTCCCGCTTCTCAACGTGTGTCTTGTAATGCATTACCAAACTTTATATCGATCCTCACTTATAGTACCATAAAAATTCATGCCAACACATTTGGTATCATAATTTAATAAATTCACTCACATTTGGTATCGTCGTTAAAAATCACTGTTAAGTGGATGATGTGGCAGTTAAATCAATTTGGATTATTTCAAAACTGATGTCATTACTTTTGTTGACTTATAATTCTACACCATAACATTTCGGAATAGCAAAATAACCCCACAACTTCAAATTTGTTGAAGATTTTAGTTCACATTGTTGCCCAATTTTATAATTAGCTCAAGAAGAACACGTGCTGACCAATTCGAAGATTTTACTTATTATATTTACATGTCTATTTAACTAATATAATTTTATAAATAATATTAATAAATTAAGTAATACTTTTATATAATCTAAGAAAAATTCAAAAAAAAAGTTTGAAAAATTATCTAAAATTTATATATTATTAATCTATTTAATATTTTTAAAATAATAAAGTTAAATATTAGTAATAAATTATTATTATAAAAAAAAAAAAAAAACTTAACCCAACCCCCACAAGCCGTCGGCGGCCTGGGTTCTTCGATCCCAAGCCACTACAGTCCTAGGCCACTGACGGTGGGGTTAGGTGGGGATGGTTATCGGGGGTGGGGGTGGGGGTGGGTGGGGATTAGGTTTTAGTTTTTTTTTCTTTAATTATAATAATATATTAATAGTATATAATTTCCTATTTTAATAAATATTAAATATATTAATAATATACAAATTTTAGATGATTTTAAAAACATATATTTTTTCGAGTTTTTTTTTAGATTTATATTAAAGTATTGTTTAATTTATAAATTTTTTTTAATAAAATTAAATTAGTTAAATAGATATGTAAAGGAAAATCTTCAAATTGGTCCGCAAGTGGTCTTAAGTAATGGAATACATTTTGCAATAATAAAAATTGACTTAACTGCCACATCACCTACTTAATGCTGATTTTTAACGGTGGTATCAAATATGAGTGAATTTGTTAAATTATGACAACAAATGTATTGGCATGAATTTTTATAGTACCATAAGTGATGATCGATATAAAGTTTGATACCATAAATGCAATTCTCTCATAAAATTTTGATATTACACCTACCACCTATTTTTTCTCACCAATCTCTATAAAAAAGATATTGATTTGACACCTACCACAAATTTTATTCCTCAAATCCCAACATCCAAACTCAATTCAAGTGGGGTTTCAGATTTTTAAAAACCACAAAACCCAACCTTCAAAACATAACCAAATGGGGTTTCAAAGATTTCACCGAAACTATCCAATCCATTATTTTGAAACTGAGACCCGCGAAACTAAGTCAAAACCCTTTCGAATAGGGCTAAGGTCATCGGTTCAATTATCACTAGTGTGAATTTTCTTCTAATTTATTATTAATGTTGTTACTTGTTAGTTATTCTTTATAATATATGAACTGATTATGATATAATGATGATGGATTAATGAATATACTCTGAAGTAACGATGTATTTACCATCTAAATAAAATATATGTATAAGTTTGAGGATTAGGAGTTCTATAATTTTTATCCTATAAATTGTTATGTAATAGATATTAATTTCAGGCAGTCTGTATAACTGTGTATAATTATTTTTCTGATATTGGTTTTGATAAAAAAAAAAAAAAACTTTTCTAATTTCTTCATATCTCAACGTGTATCTTGAGTGCTTTTATAACCCGATTGATGCAACAAAATTATGTGCTAATTGTTAGTTTTTATTTTACTAAGCGCTAACCTGAATTTACTCTTTAAGTTTGGAAATCTTCATATTAAGGTTCAAATGTTGATATTTTCATATGTAACTTAGTATATAAGTTACAAGAAGGTGGGGTTGTAGAGGCCATAATGGTTGGCCTTTAACTCTTGTATGTACACTTATTAGTATTCTACTCTTATCTATATATAAAAGGAAAGAAAACCACTCATTAAATTCAAAGCTACACTGGGTGAAAAACCAGAGGGTCTTGTTGTTAAAGGTAAAGAAAATATAGTTTGTGAAACTTTAAGAGGGTCTCGTTGTTAAAGGTAAAGAAAATATAGTTTGCGAAACTTTTATATTTTTTTGTTGACCTTTAACAAGTTCCTAAACAATGACACGAAAAATATGATAGTTTCATCAACAAATTTTGACTTTCATATTAATAAATATGACAAGTGTGTCCATATAAACAAATTGAATAATTGAGTATCAGAGTTTGTTTATATGCAAATGATATGATAATATTTGAGACTAATAGAAAATATTAACTTATGATATGAAAAACTTCGGTTTAATTAATTATGATTATGAGGTCATGTGATGATATTAAATTATCTCAAGCACACTACGTGGATGAGTGATGGATAAGTTAAATACTTATGAAATTAAGGGATTTCATAATTTTATTTAATTCATATCTTTTGTGCTACACGAGAACAAATGTGATAGAATATCACAATTTGAGTATGCTCATTTAATTAGATGTCACGCATATATCATAAAATGCAAGAGGCCAGACATCGTCTCTTTATTTAATAAACTAAGGAGACATGAGCAATCTTAGCAAGATTTGTTGGGATGCATTAATGAGAATGCTTGAATCTTGAAGAATACATTTGTATGTGCATTCTATTTTGGAAAAATATCCAACGACCCAGGAAGGATATAGTAATGCAAATGAAACTTCTGATTTAGAGGAATCAAAGTTTATAAGCGGATGTGTATTCAATTTAGGAGTCACCGCTATTTGTTGAGAATCTTCCAAACAAACGCATATAGTTCAATCAACTATGAAATTACCGTGCATAGCATTGGATAAAGCTTGTGAAGAATTTGAGTGGCTTCACAAAATTCATGGAAGATATTCTAATATGACTGAAAATTGTGTCAGACATAAGTAAAATGCGATAATCACTGCTAAGCAGTGATACATAGAGCTCAACAAACTCTATGTATAATGATAAAGTCACGACATATTTGTTGTCGTTGATACAATACCGAGAGACGTCTACTTTCAAATAGAATGGACTTTATGAAGTCAAGAAATAATTCTGATTCCAGATATTAAAGGTTTATCTAGATAGTAGTATGTGCATCGAGGGGAAAATTAGACTAAGTTACCTCGTACGAAAACCTAACCTGGCGACTGGAGATCCCACGGACCAGGTTCAATAGGGCAACCAGTCTTGGCTAACTTAAAAGAAAGCACTTAAGAGTATAACTCTATCCCATTCTTAAGATGCAATAAGTTCAAGCCTACCGCGTTATTTTATAGGTTAAGCAAATGCTTTTAATGACGTCTATATCTTGTCATAACAAATAGAGTATGGTAGAATACTCTTGATAGATGCGGTCACCTATGTTAGTGTGAGCTGGGCGGCGCGTTGAGAATTTCTTTATAGATTGGAATTCTCTAAAGCACTCGCATAACCAAGAATGTTCAGGGACAAAACGAACACAACCGGGAACTTGAAGCAAATCAGTTTGGTACTGTGTTAAGTTTATTGTCTTGATATACACCAACAGCCGACAGTTCAAGATGAAATATTTCACCGATTGGCTAAGTAAATCCGATAAACTTTAACTAATGTAGGTTCAAGATGAAATATTACACCTATCCCAATGCGGTATTATTCCTAAAGAATACTTCGACATAATATGTCATGTGAGAAGGGACATAACGAACTATTTTATTCATGTGGAGGATTGTTGGAATTTATATTTTATATGTGAATAAAATTAGTTGAGAGTAAGGGGTCGCATATGTTCGATCTGAAAAGGTACCATTTGGACCGAAACAGTGCATTCCAAACGATGTGTCTCTTGCGAAAAGACATTTTTTGAGTCTATAAATAGGAGACTTAATCTGGCCAATTAAGCATCCTTTTTTTGACAATAATCAGAAATTACTCTAATTTCTACTTTAAATTATTGCCGAATGTTCTGTTTGCGTCGGTTCGCCGTGGGTTCATTATTTGTGCAAATAATGAACAACAGATTGTTGTATCTTGGGAGACTACCGGGGATCCACTGTGTGTACCTTAGACAGTCCGAAAATATTGTCTTAAGGAGATTGCTTCCGCAGCCTCAGTCTTAATTATCATTTCCTATTTCGTATTTTGGTTGAAGAGTTATTTGGAGTAAAATCATGCAAGGATGTTTACATGATTAATGACGTATATTATTATGCATGAATTTTAATGCACAAATTGTTAGACTCCAACTTGGAGAAGATAGATATGCAAATCAAGAAGCAAAGCGCAGAGAAGATCAAAGTTGAATCAAAAGTTGGAATTTAGTTGCCCCAGAACTTGAACTAAGGACCTGTTTGTTTACTCGGGAATGGCATATTATTTGGCAATCTTATTCCTTAGAATCAAGTAATATTGTTTGGGTAGATTTTTTGAATTTTGGTAAAGGAAATATATACCTGTAAATAAGGAATCTTGCCATCAAAATATGAAAATGTGAAACCCAATTTTTCTATGTTATTATGATTCCGTTCCTGATGGATTTGATCCTAAAAATAAAAATACATTATTACCCATATATTCTTTCTTAAATATGATAGTTTTCTTCTTATCCCTATGTAATATTTTCTCTCCCATGGCCATTGTTTTCTTGATTCTTGCGTTCATTTCCTTCTCCAACTGCTTAAATCACATATTAAATTATCACATTCATTTACCTACTAGTTGAATCAATTAAAATAATATAAAATATTCTTTAAATGAGAATTGATTTGAAAATGTGCATATAGTTTATATACGATATTCAGAGGTCAAATCCAAAGCTTGTGCTTCATAGCACATTCGGGGTTTTTGTTTATGGGGCTTTTTACTGGACGAAGTTTGTTGAAGACGCTAATATCCGCCTCATCTCCTTTCACGTGGATAGTGAAGTTTTTTCGACTATTAGGTTGCCCAAGGATTTTGAATATGGGCCATATGGTTCTCACTCACTTCAGGAAACCAAGGAAGAACTCTATTCACGAAAGTATTCTCTTACCTCGAAATCTTACAAATGTGGATGCTATCTGATATTAAGAACCAATTATGAACCCAAAGTTTGAGCATTAATTTAGATAATGTTCCCTCCTGGCATAAATACTTCAACCAAGATGTATTTATCTACAGAAAAGAATACCTACAGATTTATAATGAATCATACGAGAATGTATTAAGAGAAATTGGAAATCTTGAAGTGGAAAATAGTCGTGTTTGGGGCGGGAATTCACACGAACATTTTCTCACTTTAAATTCATAGAAACAATCAACAATCTATTTCTGACTGCTTAATTAGGTAGCTTCTAATCTTTAGGACCTAAAATTTATGTTGCATTGATTGAATGGATGCTATAACATTTTATTATGTACTAGATGATATTTCAGGCAAAGATTAATCTAAACTTTGTTTGGTCCTTTACTCTTGTTGCTTTTGACTATATAAATATGCTGCATAGAATACCTTAATAGTCATTAATTAAACCAACTTTTTGAGTAAGAAACTAAGATTTGAATTAAAAAAAAAAAATTGCACATTCCCTGTTGTAATTATATGGATGGATACCTAATTAAAAGGTTGGAATCCATAGATAAATTACTATAGTGGGGATAGTCCAAATAGATAATGTGTATGTGGGTCTGGCCCACATTGGTCTAAGACTGATTGGCAAATTATAAAAGCCTTGTGAGGAAGTTGAAGAGTTTCAAACTCTTCATTTGTCCCACATTGACTTTTTATATTTGTGTGTACTAGTATATATGAACTTAAGTGTATAGATTTGGTATAAGTCTTTACAAAGAGGGTCATATGAATACACCACACGCGCGCCGCCGCCGTCCGCCCGGCTCGGCTCGGCCGTTTGGGCGAATTGTCTCGTCTCGGACTTATCTTTTTGGAAGAATTTTGAATTAAAATATAAAGTTAATTTTGAATGATTCAATTGTGTAACGTTTCAGTTACAGAAATTGAATTGATGAAACGTCTCTCATCATTGCAGCCATTTTATTCAGATTTAATAGGTAGTTTTAATTGCCAAAGGCTCCCCTAGCAGCTATATATATGAGTGTTTTTCAGCTCTGAAAAACACACCAACACAAAACATTCTCTCTGTTCTATCTCCGAAACAAACTTTTCTGGAAAATATCTCTGGGTTATATTTTGCTTCTGAGTGTTCTTCGAGGTGGAATTTCTGCTACTGTGCAGTGGAGGAATTCCTGTAGCCAAATTATCCTGGAAGAAGTGTTCGTGATTCTCATTTGCACCAAAGGTGGGTCAATAATTTCTTCAAGGCAAGCAGACTTATTTTTGCAATTTGGTTGGATCAATTCTGTTACTATACAGAATTGTGAGATAAGTTGTTTAAATTACCTGTTCGGTTATTTAAACTGATTGTACTTTCTTTTACTGTTCAAATTGGTTTGTTTGCATTAGTTTCGATTTGTGTTCAGATTTTGATAATCTTAAAACTGATTTTCCAACATTCCCATGTCTTGTTTAACAGTTGAGGTTGTTATTTTTTCCGGTGATGTTGTCATGTCTTTGTCCTTTACCTCTTTCTTGGTTTTAAAATCTTAATTTGTGGTCAACTATTCCTTTGTGAAAGTTTTCTTTTCTTTACTTTTCTTTTATCAACTTTTTCTCATCTTGATATAGTAACTTATGTATCGAGTCGAGTTTTAAAGACTATTAAAAACTATTTCACTTTTTCAATCCTCACCTAAAACTCCGTATCAAAACTCAAGGGATCATAAGAAAAGAGACGGTTGGAGTACTTCAATGTAAGTCTCATTTTTATCTTTATAGACTTCTCAATGTACAACCATCTCAAGAGACGGTTGAAATAACGTATTTTTGTATATTAGTTTTTGAAAAACATCTCAAAGGACTACATTCAACTTGAAGTGGAGAAAAGAGAAAAAGGTATTACCCGTACAACCATAATAACTCCAACTATAAAAGATATACTTCCTCCGTCCCATTAATTTTGCTCCCTTGGTACAGATGACCAATCAACTTGACTAAATTTATAAAAATTATAATAAATAATTTAATTAATATATTTCACTAATAAGTTGATAATATCATATGAAACAATATATATTAATATTTAAAAGGTTTAATAAACAAAAAATGTGAATAATTTAACATGATAAGTCACTTAAAAGATTGAAAAGTTTGACTGGGTATTGTAGCAAATGGAGCAAAATAAATGGGACGGAGGGAGTATAAAATAATACTTCCTTTGTCCCATTATTTTTACTCCATTAGCTACAATATCCAGTCAAACTTTTCAATCTCTTAAGTGAATTATCATGTTAAATTATTCATGTTTATGGTTTATTAAACTTTTTAAATATTAATATATATGGCATCATATGATATAATTAACTTATTAATGAAATATAATAATTAAATTATTTATTATAATTTTTATAAATTTAGTCAAATTACCTGGTAAACTGTACCAAGGAATAAATAAAAAATGGACGGATTAAGTATAACTCAAAAAAAAGTAGAATTTTCCTATTTTCATGTCAACTTAGAAACCACTCTACAAACTTTACAAGCCCCAAAGATGAGCTTCAACATCTTACACCAATCTAACTCAATGACCAACTTGGAGGCAAAGAAGATCTAGTTGAATGTATAGTTAATCCTACTAGAAACTGCAAAAATTCACACCAATAAATAAAGTAATAATCTTGAAAAATTCAATCTACTTTGGTAGAGTAGTCCTTAGTAATTATGGAAGAGAAGAAATAAACTAAAAAAATCACTTTATTAATTCGAACATGATTAGAATAAAGAAAAAATATTTCAATCGAACCGCAAACTAACAAACATATATAAAGGGTGGTAAATGAATGTTTAAATAAAACAGGGGATGTAAGTGAAAGTTTAAATATTAAAAGAGGTATCTAAATATGTAATAGTACATGGGAGTTATTTGAAATTAACTCTTTCATATTTTAAGTGTAAGATTTTTTATAATTATATCAATTGATTGCACTAATATATTCTAATAAAAGCAAATTACAATGAATATGTAACTACTAATTAATAAAACTTAGTACGAAATTAGAAGAATACTCACACTTTTAGTGAAACTTGAACCTCGTTTCGATTTTAAGATATCCAAATTTTATTTTTGGCAAAATTGCAGCAAAAGTCCCAAACTAATCAGTGATTTTGGATTTTCATCCCAAACTATATCACCTCACCGAATTTCCTCCCGTAATTTAATATTTTTCTGGAATATCGTCCCACCATCAATTATGAGACTGAAATTGCGCATTTGTCCATTAAATTGCCACATGGTTGCTTACGTGTCATGACGTGGCAAATTTTAGCATGAACAATTATACAATATTGCAGAATTTGTCCCAAACTAATTACAAGATTGAACCGTCATTTCCATTAAATTAGAAATTGAATATTGGGACTAAATTCATGCAAAATGGTAAATTACGGGATGAAATTCGGCGAGTTGATATAGATTGGGACGAAAAATCAAAATTAGTAATTAATCTGGGACGATATTCCAAAAAAATTAAATTACGGGACGAAATTCGGTGAAGTGATATAATTTGAGACGAAAACCCAAAATTACTAATTAGTTTGGGACGTTTTTTGCAATTTTGCCTTTATTTTTTATGGAATAAGTTTGGATGAAATTGTTATCTTCGCAAATTCATCTTCTTTTAATTGAATTTGAACAAGGTTCAATATTTTAAACCAACAAATTTTAATGAGCTTTGCCGAACACAATTTAACTTATCAAACTAAACTTGAACCGAATATTAAAAGCATTTCAACTAAGAAAAGAGAATATTATAAAATTATAATATCACGAAAAATCAACGAAAAGATATGAAAGACTGAAACAACATTCAATTGGATAATGCAACACAATCTTTTATTAATAAAAGCCCAACCCGTTTAACAAATAACCCTCTAATTCACCGTGCAGATGAGATGGGCTTTGTTTGTTTTCTTGAACAGCCCTAGGTTTTTCCCATATATCTATATATTCTTGTTATATTAGATTTATACATTGTTTCACAAATCATAGATGGAGGAAGAGATGCAAATAGAGAAGCAAAGATCAGAGAAGATCAAAGTTGAGCATGAAGGAGGTGGATTTTTACCGGATGATATGGTGAGGGAGATACTATCAAGATTGTCCGTGAAGAGTCTTTTAAGGTATATGTCTGTTTCGAGGCACTGGAAATCTCTAATCTCCCATAATTCATTCAAGAAACTACACCGTAAAAAAATCCTAAACAATAATAATCCCCCGTTACTGCTAGCTTTACAATATTCAAATAACAAATTATATGCTCTAACCACCTTTGATCTCCATGGAAAAGTAATCCAAGAATGGAGTCTTCCTATAATTTCGTCAGCATCATGTCTACTTATGCTTCCCTTTCCATCACAATCTAAGTTGGTGTGCTTTCTTAACAGTGAGAGATTCTACTTGTGTAATCCCAGCACTCGACGAATTTTTCGCTTGTCTGATCCTCCTTTTGATCCCATACCATGTAGAAAATTTTCTCCCTGTGGTTTTGCTTATATCCCATCCAAAGATGAATACGTAATCTTGCACTTAGTCAAACCAGATATCAACAGTTGGAGTTGTAAGATGCTCACTATATCCATATCCAACGACGACGACCAATTGCATTTCAATTCTTGGAGATCCGTTGATGCAGCGGTTATCAGCCATCTCGAGTTTTATCGCCTATTCGGGGTATTTGTTTGTGGGGCTTTCTATTGGATGACGTTTGATAATGAGGTTAATGAATATGTCATCCTCTCCTTTAACAAGGAGAAGGAAGGTTTTTCTTCTATTAGGTTGCCCAAGGATTTTGAAAATGATTTACATGGTAATCATCCGTCTCTTCTGGAAATCAAGGAAAAACTCTATTTCACAACTTTATTGTATCGCCACCTAACCTTAGATTTGTGGATGCTATCTGATATTAAGAACCAGTTATGGACTAAAAGTTGGAGCATTAATTTACAAAGCACTAATTTATTTGACACAATGATAACTATTTACAGACGAGAATACCGTAAGAATTACAACGAAACATATGAGAATATCTCAAGAGACATGGGATACCTGGCTGTGGGAATTTTGGGCCAGGGATTCTCACTTTAAATACGTAGAAGGAATCCACTTCCGACTCTGCTTAATAAGGTATCTTCTAGTCTTTAGGACCATATATTAATTTTCTATATCTTATGCTGCATTGATATATAACATCTTATTATTTTTTGAAACATCTCAAGGGACTACATTCAACTTGAAGTGGAGAAAAGAGAAAAAGGTGTTACCCATACAACCATAATAACAAAACTATAAAAGATATAAAAAATAATGAAACTCAAGAAACGTAGAATTATTATAACCAAACCTTGGAAGTGCTATTTTCATGGGGATATTCTAGCAGATTATTTTTAGATCTTGTGGTTGAAAAATATACCACATTATTATTGTGACAGCACCACATAATCACAATTAATCAGAATTTTCCTAAACTTGGTCTAATTAAAATTTTTCCTATTTTCATGTCACTACAACATTCAGGGGTTTTCCCAGCGCTTTTTAAGTGCCGGGAAGGGCAAAAAAAGCGACGGGAATTTATTCCCGGCGCTTTTTGAAACGCCCCAGAGGCGTCTGGTAAGTGGCCGCCGGGAAAGAAATAACCGCCGGGAATTCCTCCCGGCGCTTTTGAGGCGCCGGGAATATTCTTTCCCGGCGCTTTTATGACTCTATCCCGGCGCTTTTAAAGCGCCGGGAATACTTCCTGACATTTTAACTTAGAAACCACTCAATATGACAGAAATACTTCTAGGCAATGACAGAAGTGGAAGACTACTAAAATATGACCCAAAGACAAAGCAATGCAGTGTAATTCTCACAGGCCTTGCCATGCCTGCAGGAGTGGCAGTAGCAAGAGATGGATCATTTGTGCTAATGACAGAATACTTGAACTGCAGAATAACAAGATATTGGCTTAAAGGTCCCAAGGCAAACACATCAGACATTTTCGCAGAACTTCCAGGAAATCCAGACAATATTAAAAGAACAAAAACAGGGGATTTTTAACATTAGAAACGACCAAACAATAAGTTGAAACTTCAAAGTTCAAATAGAACACTTGTTGAGTGGCTATTTATAATTTAGCAGGAACATAAGGACAGAATGCACACATAATACAAAATTTATATACCATACCTATATTTCTGTTGATTAGTTCAAAGCAAAGAAACTGAAATACTTTAGGGACTCAATAAGTTGTGAAGGACCTACACCCTAAAAAGTTCCTAATGGAGGTGCAAACAAATCCAGGTAATCACAAATCAGAACACAAAAATAAGTTGTGAGTCTTATTCATACTAGAACACAGGTAAAATGATATAGGTGTGCTTCATCCATTATTATTTTACTAGTTACACACTCTGTGTGTGCATAGCTGGAGAATATACTTGAGATAGATAGAAATGCAAATGCAAACCTGAGATCTGAACTCTTCTCTACCAAACTGTCTAGCTTCTCACCACGTGCTGAATTAAGGCCAAATATATGAATTATATCACTACTAACACAATTGCAAACAAACGAAGAAATAAAGCAATAAAGAGATTATTCGATAGATCAGATGCACAACCTAGAAAGAAGATAAACTATCAGCAGAGCATTTTACTTTGCTGAAACTAGAAGAAGGAAATGACTTCTCGCCCCGAATTGCAAGCGCCGCCGGAGATATTCTACAACGGCGACGAAGCTCGTAAATACCTTTTCACCTTTAGATAATTTAATTTATGAAGGTACTTTTCATTAATTGACTAATTTTTTTCCTTTATCAATAGCTTCTGGCTTTGCCTGAAGACGGCAATCGGTGTTTAAACCCTTGGAATTTTTTCTAAAACCCGTAAAAGGGCTGAACAAATGAATAAAAGAGAAAAAAAATAAATGAGAATTCAAAGTTAAAAACGTATTTCAATTAAAAAAAAAAAAAAAGAACATTCAGCACTTTCTAAGGGTACAACTTGAAATACGCCGGGTACCATGAAACTATACCCGGCGCTTTAAAACCATTGAAAATGCGCCGGGAAATTGAAAATATTCCCGGCGCATTAAAAGCACCGGGAATGAGAAAAAAAGCGCCGGGTATAACATTTATTCCCGGCGGTTAAAAAAGCACCGGGAATTAGTGCCGGGAAAACCATAAATTGTTGTAGTGTGTTAACTTAGAAACCACTCAACAAACTTTACAAGCCCCAAAGACTTAATCCTTTTTTTTTTTTTTTTTTTTTTTGAGAACATACTTAATCCTTTTAGAAAAATTCACACCAATAAATAAAAGTAATAGTCCTGAAAAATTCAATCTACTTTGGTAGAGTAGTCCTTGGTAATTATGGAAGAGAAGAAATAAACTAAAAAAACAATTTATTAATTCAAACATGATTAGAATAAAGAAAAAATATTTCAATCGAACTGCAAACTTACAAACATATATAATAAAGTGGTCATTGGGTGTTGGGATTTTGTTGGAATATTGGCCAGTGTTCGATTAATGTGGCGGAATTACTTGCACTCCGGGAGGGGCTCATTTTGAGTTGGGATCGGAGATTTCAATTTATTGAGGTGGAGGTGGATTCCGAGATTGTGGTCAACCTTGTTACAAATAGGGGGACAGATGCGCACCCCTTAGCTCACATTTTGGAGGACGTTCGGTTGCTTATGAGGAAGCCGTGGAATGTCACTTTCCGGCATATTAGGAGAACGGCTAATGCGGTGGCAGATTCACTTGCCAAATTGGGGCACCTGTCGGAGATTGGCACGAAGATTGTTTGGGATGAGGCACCCCCGGGTGTTTGGGATACCCTTGAGGAATAACCTTTTTATTTTTATTTTTTCTTCTGTCTGACCAAAAAAAAAAAAAAAAAAAAAACATATATAATGTAGGGTAAATGAATGTTTACATTGAACAGGGGATGTAAATGAAGATTTACATAGCACAAAAGAGGTTTTCATATTTTAAGTGTAAGATTAATATCAGAATTTTGCATTTTCTTCTTCTTCAGTTGCAGGCTTTCTTTGGACGACAAGTAAAAGTTTCTATTTTTGTATTTTGTTTGTGTAAGGAAAAAAAAATGAAATCTACCCGTATATTGTACATAATCCTTTTTTGTGTCCAAAGTAATAGAATACTAGTCTCACAGCCCCTATATGAAATAATTAATACAGAGCAAGTAATTTCCACCTAAATCTACCTCTATCAAAAGTAGGACTCTAAAATTGTAGAATTAATAAAATAGCCATAAATAATTATTAAGATGAAAAAAAAGCGCTGTTAACAAAAGTGTCACACACCATTCAACCTTATTATACCTTGCTTCCAAGAGAGAAAGAAAACACTAATATCATCCAACTAGAATTTTTTTTTTTTTTAATATTGTCTTTTGAAGACAATAAATCAGTAGGACAATAAAAGCAAATTACAATAAATATGTAACTATAATTAATAAAACTAGTACGCAATTAGATGAATACTCACACTTTTAGTGAAATTCGAACCTCATTTCGATATAAAAATATCCAAATTTTATTTTTCACGGAAAAAGTTAGGATAAAATTGTTATTCTTCGCAAATCCATCTTCTCATTTATTTGTAAAGATGCCTAAGTAAATAATATATATGTACAGTTAATGTATGTTAACAAAGATTCGAAGATTAGACGGGATAATATTCTTTTGGGATTATTGCATTTTTGGTGCCACAACTATAGCCCACTGGCATTTTTACCCCGTAACTTTTCGGACTGGCACATTTAGTGCCACAACTTCAACATCAGTGGCAATTTTGGTGCCAATTGAGGCCCAATTTTAAAATTGGCCTGAAATTCCTCCATGTACGGGCCATGTGACATGAAAATGGGGGATTTTGACCATTCAATACCTTTTTCATGAAAAAAAAATTTCCACCCACCAAGAACTAGGCTACTTGGATGTTTTATTTGGGGAAGAATAAGAAAGCGGGTAACAATTTAATTAAGGGAATGTTTGGTGAATTTTATAGGAATTTCGGGCCAATTTTGAAATTGGACCTCAATTGGCACCAAAATTGCCAGTGATGTTGAAGTTGTGGCACCTAATGTGCCAGCCCAAAAAGTTACGGGGTAGAAACGCCAGTGGGCTAGAGTTGTGGCACCAAAAATGCATTAATCCCATATTCTTTTAATTGAATTTGAATAAGGTTCAATACTTTAAACCAACAAATTTTAATGAGCTTTGTCGGACACATTTTAACTTATCAAACTAAGAAAAGAGAATATAATAAAATTATAATATCACCAAAATAACTTAAAAAATCAACGAAAAGATATGAAGGACTGAAACAACATTCAATTATATAATGCAACACAATCTTTTATTAATAAAAGCCCAACCCGTTTAACAAATAATCCTCTACTTCACGTGCAGATGAGATGGGCTGATTTATTTGTTTTCTTGAACAACCCTAGCGGCTGTACATTGCCTTACAAAACTCGGAAATTTGTTTAGTTAATATAGCTACTACCTTCAACCTTTCATAGATATTTTGATTTACATTGTTTCACAAGTCATAGATGGTGGAAGAGATGCAAATAGAGAAGCAAAGATTAGAGAAGATCAAAGTTGAGCATGAAGGAGGAGGATCTTTTCCGGAGGACATAATGAGGGAGATACTATCAAGATTGTCCGTGAAGAGTCTTTTAAGATATATGTCTGTTTCGAGACACTGGAAATCTCTAATCTCCCATAATTCATTCAAGAAACTACACCGTCAAAGAACCATAAACAAGAATAGTCCCCCGTTAATGTTAGTTTTGTACTATTGTTCTAATAATAACTCATATGCCTTAACCACCTTCAATCTCCATGGAAAAGTAATCCAAGAATGGAGTTTTAAAATATCTAAAACTTCATCAACATCATGTCTAAAAATTTTGCCCTTTCCATCACAGGCTAAATTGGTGTGCTTTCTCAACAATGAGAGATTCTACTTGTGTAATCCCAGCACTCGACGAATTATCCGCTTGTCTGATCCTCCTTTTGATCCCTTGCTATATGGAATATCTTATGTATGTGGTTTTGCTTATGTTCCATCCAAAGATGAATACGTAATCTTACACTTAGCCAAATCAGATATATACAGATGGAGTTGTATGATGCTTACTATATCCATATCCAATGACAACGATCACTTGCATTACAATTCTTGGAGAAGCGTTGATGCCGCGGCTATCAGCCATCTCGAGTGTTATCGCCCATTCGGGATTTTTGTTTCTGGGGCTTTCTATTGGGTTGTGTTTGATAAAGAGGTTAGAAAAAAAGTGATCCTCACCTTTAACATGAAGAATGAAGGTTTTTCTTTTATTGGGATGCCCAAGGATTTTGAAAATGGTTTAGGTGATTTTCGTGACTCACTTGTGGAAATCAAGCATAAAGTCCATTTCATGGCTTTTCGGTATCAACCTCGATACTTAGAACTATGGATGCTATCTGATATTAAGAACCAGTTATGGACCCAAAGTTGGAGCATTAATTTACAAAGCGATCCACTCTGGCATGAGTCTTTTCACTCATTTAATCTAATTATTTACATACGAGAATACCTCCAGAATTACAACGAATCATACAAGGACATCTTAAGAGACTTTGGAAAGCTTGAAGTGGAAAATAGGGCTCTTTTGGGTGTGGGAATTCACACAAACATTTTCTCACTTTAAATACATAGAAGCAATCCACTTCTGACTAAGCTTGAGTAGGTATCTTCTAGTCTTTAGGACCATTAATTAATTTTCTAAATTTTATACTGAATTGATAGAGTGTTTGCTCCTTTTACTCTTGTTGGTTTTGATTATAATTAAAAGAAAATCTAAGAAGCTCTTCATTTCCACCAAAAACGAAGCAAAATTCCATCAATTCTGATCCAAACTTGTAAATTGTTTGGTCCTCTTTGAGGAAGTGTTGAAACAGAACAGAACAGGATCAGCAACAATTTCTTAAATTACAACTAAAAATTGTGTATTAGAAAAATATTGTGGTAAAACAACACCAATTCAAATCATGTCAATATCATCTATACATTAACAGACAAAAATCAACAAATTCTTCACACATTTCCTTATCTAACAAAATATGAGGCGATTTATGCATAAATTAATTGTCACAGAAGATCTTCAATAAAGAAATTAAAGAAATATATACTATTAATTAACAAATAACACTCACGATCTCATAATTTTTACACTGAAAATACCTTGGATTTCAGGAATTTATCTCGATTTGCGAGTGGCAAAATAGATTAACCGCATCGTCCGATTCGAGAGATTTGACCCGGCTCCAAAACTGGTTCTCTAGATTTGAGCTTTTTCAATAGTGATTTAAAATAGATTGTGTTAATTTCTAAAATCTCTTGATTCTTATAGCATAACTTTCGAAATTCTTATAGCATAACTTTTCAAAATGATTTTTATTTTAATAAATGTTAATTCGAGGGTCTTGCCCCCTAAATATATTTTGGAATAATCTAAATTTCATAGTACACAGTTTGATCTCCGTCTTGAATGTTTTCTTTCATAGTAATTTTGACTAATAAACTAAATATTAATACGAGTTGTTTGTAGCTTTATCTTAATATTAATTTAGTAATTTGCTTTGTAGAAATTATATTAATTAATTTAAATTACATGTGTTATTGTTTAAACTGAGAATAAATTTTCATGTATCTACTAAAGTGTAGGGGGTAAAGTACAAAAACATATAAAGTTTGGGGGTAAAGTAAATAAATTACCAAGATTAGGAAATATATTGAAAATGTTATTGTATAAGTTGCCAAATGCGGTTGTAGCCTTCAGGGAAAGTTGAGGCCCCAAAATCTAGAGCTTATGGGTTCAATTATCACTAGTGTGGATTTTCTTCTAATTTATTATTAATGTTGTTGTTACTTGTTAATTATTCTTTGTAATATTTGAATTGATTATGATTCAATGATGATGTATTTTTTGATATAATCTTATGTATTTATCGTCTGAAAAAAAAAATATGTATAAGTTTGAGGATTAGGATTTCAATAAGTTTTATCCTATAAGATGTCAGTAAATTTGAAGATATGGGATTATTTTGGTAAGTTGATATCATGTGGTAAAATATTCAGTTAACATATAAGTAATTGCATCAACTTTGTAATAAGACTTAACTGCCACATTATTAGATATTATAGTTTGTACATTGGGCCTTTTTGTATTTGTTATTAGTATAGGGATTAATTATGATATTTTCATTGTTAAACCGCCTTAGTTGCCTATAAGTATAGGTTGCATGTTGTTTGTTCAATACATTTTTTCCCTTTAATTGTAATTCAAATTTGCTCTCAATGAAAGATTTTTCCTATTTATGTAAATTTTTCTTTTTTGGTTTCACATTGTTCTTCAATTTCAAGTTAATTCCTCCATATTTAACACACGTCACCACTTAACATTGATTTTTAACGACTGTACCAAATGTGAATGAATATGTTAAATTATGGTATCAAATGTATCGGTCTGAATTTGTATAGTACCGCAAGTGAGAATTGATATAAAATTTGGTACTACAAGTGCAATTCTGAAAAAAAAAGTGTTCTAATGTTGTTTGTTGAGGGTAGAAGAAAGGAGAAGGTGAACTCACTATAAAGATTAATTTAAAAGATAGAATTTAACAAGTTCAATCAAATTGATTACTTTGAAGTCACATCATATTTTGATGACTTGATGGCAAATCCACAAATGGTATAACGATAAACTCCACATCCTAATAATGTTTATGAAATATTTATAATATGCCTTAATTAAGAAGCATGCTATTAAATTTTTTCGCATAAGAGGTTGATAAAAGTCCATCACTAATTAACACACAAGGATGATGAGACGGTAATATGGAAAATATTTTTTCAATATTTTGTTGTTCATTGTCTCTATTATCAAATGAACCCTTTTTATTTATAATTCTATCGGTATTCGGTTACAATTTTATTACAAAAATAATAGTTTTATGATGAAGGTGTTTTTAGTGAGGTAATACTCCGTATAATATTGTATGTGATCCAGATGTCAAAATCAAACATTCTTCTTCAATATTAAGTCAAGCATGTCAATCAAACTTCATTTCGATTTTTTGGAACATAATCTGTAATCAAAGAAGACTACGTCGGGTAATGCTGGTGGTAACCCGATGATAACCCTCCAATGTCTAAGTAAGTATCAAGATAAGAAAGGGTAATCGGAGCTCAAAGGTCAAATATTTAGAGTGTACCTTTAAGCGTATTAATGAGGGGTATTTATAGCTGTAGAATCAGTCAACAAGGCAAAAGTTTATGCTCCTTGCTTGAGTACTCCACGAGTTGACAAAATATTATTTATCAAAACCTGGTAAATAAGTGGCAAAATAAGGCAAAAGCCACTTCATCATTACTTTTAGGACTAGTTATTTTCACTGGTTCAACCTTGATAAGAAATAAGGCAAAATAAGGCAAAAGTCCACAACCACCGCCCAACCCTTCCCCACCTGAAAACAAATCTTTACATGAGCGAAGTAGTTGGACTTGTAAGAAGTGTTGTGACTAACTTTGAAAATTCATGTGAGGGTCACATGTATATTTTCCTTCAAACAAAAATTAAATAAAATTATTTGATCAAGTAAAGTGCTTAATTTGTACATATGGGTGGTAAAGTGCCACAATATGTAACTTTGAGGGATAAGATTTTTGTCAATATTTTAAAGTGGACTTCATAAATCATATGGAAGTTTTTGTCAATTTTTTTTAAAAAAAACAGGGGGTTTATTGCAAAATTTTAAAGATACGAGGGGTTATATTGGTAATCTTTTAAGTTAAGGGGATGTTTTTTCATTCTTTGATGGGGTAAAATTGTCATTTCGAATTGAGAGGGATATTTTTTTGTAATAATAAAAAAAAGTGCAGGGTTTTTTTTGCTAATAAAAATAACACAAAACTTTTTTTTTAGTTAGGCAAGACCCAAAGTGTGTTGTTGAATTTCACTCATCAAAAAGCATGCTCTCAATCCCTCAAAATCTCATTATAGACGGACCCAACTTATTTAGATATATATTTATTTACAAATTAATTAAAGGTTCAAATTTTGCAAAATATTTTCCTGAAATATTTTGCTTTCTTTGTTAATTTTACTTGGTTATTCTTAAAAAAAAAGTTAGATGGCATTAGACCTTCTGACATTTTCTGCAAATTATTGTTGATCAAGTGTTATTATCATTGTTTTTTATGCAGTCATGGGATGCTAATTCAATCTCTTTAATAGATGGTTGTGACAAGAACTTATGCTTTGTGAATTTCTCAGCTAGAATCTACTTTTTTGGTGGTTGTGATCAATTAATTGTAGTTAGCGGAAATCTGGCAGAGCATTTTGTAGTGTTTTTTTTTTTTTTTTTGTCTTGATACATGATGCAAAAAAATAGTCTAAGAGATTTAATAATAATATTTAAAATTTATTAAATAAGGATTAATAATTCAATTATCTTTGCAATTGGACTAAAATGCTTCAGACTTGTTAATTGTGAGGTAAATTTGTCGGCCAGAAAACATGTGAGGAAAACTTTGCCAACAATCCTTAATTATAAGATCAATTCTGCAAAACCCGTATTTTATCACGGAAATAAGGGACGGATTTGGAATTGACCTTTCCAATCCCGAATACCCAAACTCGCCTATATATTTTTAATAGTATTACATATTTATACACTTTACTTAACTACAATTACAAAATAATTTAGTTAATTACTTAACATCATTTAATAAAGATTTATTTTACTTTAACCTAATATCCTTTCTTAATCCTCTACACTTTAACACTCTTACACTAGATTCTAAATTCATCTTGTCTTTTACAATCTAGTCTTCTAGAATCATCTTGTCTTTTACAATCTAGTCTTCTAAAATCACATAGTTAAAACAACTACTCTTACGGGACATCCGTCATTTTCTATGTGTGAGAAAATAACTAAAAACAAATCATAATAAGAACATCTAAAGGATCCCCAATTCCCTTCACCCAAAACATGTGAAACCGACAAATTTCAACATCTAACTAAGAAAAGAAAATATTTTAAAATTATAATATCACCAAACCAACTTAATTAAAAATTCGACGGAAAGATCCATGAAAGACTGAAACAACATTCAAAACGCGGAAACTTGTTTAGCTGTCTATATATAGCTACTACCTTCAGCCTTCCATAGATAATTCTAGGTTTTTTCCATAAATCTACATTATATTAGATTTACATTGTTTCACAAGTCAGATGAAGGAAGTGATGCAAATAGAGAAGCAAAGATCAAAGAAGATCAAAGTTGAGCATGAAGGACATGGAATTTTAACGGATGACATAACAAGGGAGATACTATCAAGATTGTCTGTTAAAAGTCTTTTAAAGTATATGTCTGTTTCGAGGCATTGAAAATCTCTAATATCCCATAATTCATTCAAGAAACTACACCGTCAAAAAGTCCTCAATAATAATAATCCCCCATTATTGCTAGCTTTTCATTTTTCTGATCAAAACAAATATGTTCTCACCACCTTCAATCTCCAAGGAAAAGTAATCCAAGAATGGAGTCTTCCTATAATTTCGTCAGCACCATATCTACATATGCTTCCCTTTCCATCACAATCTAAGTTGGTATGCTTTCTCAACAGTGAGAGATTCTACTTGTGCAATCCCAGCACTCGACGAATTTTCCGCTTGTCTGATCCTCCTTTTGATCCCATACCATGTAGAAAATCTTATGCCTGTGGTTTTGCTAATATCCCATCCAAAGATGAATATGTAATCTTGCACTTAGTCAAACCAGATATCAATAGATGGAGTTGTAAGATGCTCACTATATCCATATCCAATGACGATGACCAATTGCATTTCAATTCTTGGAGATCAATTGATGCCATGGTTATCAGCCATCTCGAGTTTTATCGCCTATTCGGGGTATTTGTTTGTGGGGCTTTCTATTGGATGACGTTTTATATTAAAGTATTGTTTAATTTATTAAATTTTTTAATAAAATTAAATTAGTTAAATAGATATGTAAAGTAAAATCTTCAAATTGGTCCGCAAGTGGTCTTAAGTAATGGAAGTTTTCCCTCAGTCGACCTTTGGAGCCAGAAATTGAAGAACGGCGCGATTAACTTTGTTCGCCGTCCCCTTTGTATATTATAGTTTAGGAAATTTAGGAGTTTTTCAATTTTATTTGTTTTCGTGTTTTCTAGAGTAGTGGTTGACTTTTCATTCAATAAAGCCTTTGATGTTCCCGATAAACAAGTTTGTATTGGAGATACATAACAGATGGCTTGAAAAAGCCACAACATATTGTCAATGGCAAAAGCCATCAGGAGTCTTGATAAACAAGAAAGAAAGAAGTGGTTGACGAGTCAACAATGAAAATACCATAGTAGGGGATCGACCCTCAATATCAACCCAGATCATAACAATATCAAGACACACCTCTTATCAGAATGAGGAACATCGACCCCATGAGGATCGAGGCCCCTGAATCAAATCGAAGGCCTTGTTCATCAGATCAGTCATTTGTAAAAGTGAAGTTGGTTAACTGCCAAAATTTTGGCTGATCACTAAGTCCTCAGTATATTACTATCAGGTATCTGATATCGAGCCTATTCAATACGAGAGGCCCACTGATATCGACGCGCTCATATCAAGAGATGCCTTGATATCGAGGAGATCCACACTCATCTGATATCAAGGAGATCCATATTGCCCTGATATCGAGGAGATCCATATTGAGTCGACATCGAGAGATCCACCATCATCAAGGCCATTGTGATATGGTCTATTTCCTACAAATAGTTTCGGTTTTATAAAGCCGATAGTTGGTTATTACCAAATTAGCCATTGTCGCAATTTCTCATCTTTAAAGAGGGAGAAAAACTTTAATCTAAGTCTGGTTCAATTGAATTAATTTTTTAAATTAATTACATCGAATACGACTTACGGGGGGCATTGTTTGTGTCCGAAAAATCACCCTCGATTTGTCGAGGAATAATGACTCAATAACAGGCCAATAAGCAACAATGGGCCGAAAATAACAAGGCCAATGAGACGAAAACGGGTCAGACCCACTTCGGCCCAGAAACTGGTCCAACCGAAATCAGAAACGGGTCACAGGCCCAATATGAATTAAGCTCAATTAATTCAAGACTTGATTTTGGCCAAGTAGGAATTAATTAATTAATTAATTAATTAATTTATGGCCCAAGAGGGATTAATTAATTAATGGCCCAAGTTAATTAATTAGTGAGTGGCCCATTAGTAGAATTGGTAGTTGAATTAAATTATGAGATATGCAACAGAGCCACGTAATAGTTGGCTAGTTGAATACAACCACTTCCCCCAAATATCTCAAAGTTGGTTGAATAATAAAAACTGGAGATTGATTTCAATTCAAATTCAACTGCCAATTGCTGCTGAAATTTGAACGTGGAGCAAGAAAGAAGATAACCGCCATTAGTGGAGGTTGTGGAAGTAGTGGAGGTAGTGGAGAAAACTGCCATCAGCCGATCAAATCTATAAGCTACTATAAATATCAGGAGGCTGCCATATTCAACGAAACAACACAACTCAATCAATCAACAACTCAGTCTACACTGAAATCGGCTCAACGCCTCTCCGGAAGTCCAGCGCACGCTGCTTCTACCGTCAGTCAGCATTGCCAATTCCTTGACATCAATCGTCAATCCTCAGCAACCAGCAGGACATGACCGCTCGAAGTCTAGCACCGCCGCTCAAAGTAAGCCGCAAAGCTGCTTTCGCTGTCAGCGAAGCTGTCTCGAGCGAAACCATTCGATATCAAGCAAAATAGCACGCTGCAACGTCATGTAAGTGCCCACGTAATTACATGGCAACCTCGTCAAGTAGCCATCTGCTTGACGGGTCCGCTATCAAGTAGCCATCTGCTTGATAGCAATCGGTTGAGTAGCCATCTGCTCAATTGATGCTCTTTCCAGTGGTCACCCGCTAGTCAGGAGCCCGATTGGTAGCCATCTGCCAAGGTTGGGAGATCCGCTGATGGTGGTTACTCGCCATCAGTGTTATTTTATGTCAACAAGCTTGCACTGTTTTACACATCAACTCATTTGGTGGGTTTACCTGCCAATCAAGGAGTAGTTTTCAAGACTTAAAAGAATCATCAACTCGTTTGGCAAACATATGCCAAAACAGGAGACTGTTTATCGTTTTGCATGCTTTGTAATACTTGTAAATCGGGGAACTCACTGATTTCTTTTATAGTTAAGGGAAGCATTTGGTCCATATCTCCTGATTTTTGTTAAAGTATGCTTTACGTCAACGGATTTTCATTGATGCATTAGTTTGTTAAGTTTATGTCTTTAAAGTCAAGTTACATATTAAACTGATTGATTGTCAACTCATTTACTGAATTGATTCGTAAATTCATTGATATACTGAGTAAGCCATCAATTGGCCATGAAACTTTGGCATATCAGAAAGGTTATCATAAATTATTTAAGTCCTGCGGCCAGGCAGGCATGGAAAAGAACTAAGGGTAGTGTTTGCCTACTCTGCCATAATCAATTGATTAGAAGTCAGTTTCATCAGGACATCTTACATGGATATCAATATGTCCTTATCAGGACATTTTAATTATGTTTACATCGATATCAATATGTCCAGTTTTTAAACCGTTATGTTTGCACGCACAAACATTGGCACGCCCGCACTTATTTTACACCATATCGAGCCATTTGCACATCGAGGCGATCGGTGTCAAATTTATAGCAAACAGTCCTTTACCTTTTTCTTGGTTTTAAAATCTTAATTTGTGGTCAACTATTCCTTTGTGAAAGTTTTCTTTTCTTTACTTTTCTTTTATCAACTTTTTTCTCATCTTGATATAGTAACTTATGTATCGAGTCGAGTTTTAAAGACTATTAAAGACTGTTTCACTTTTTCAACCATCACCTAAAACACCGTATCAAACTCAAGGGAGCATAAGAAAATAGACGGTTGGAGTACTTCAATATAAGTCTCATTTTTATCTTTATAGACTTCTCTATGTACAACCATCTCAAGAGACGGTTGAAATCACGTATTTTTGTATATTAGTTTTTGAAAAACATCTCAAGGGACTACATTCAACTTGAAGTGGAGAAAAGAGAAAAAGGTATTACCCGTACAACCATAATAACTCCAACTATAAAAGATATACTTCCTCCGTCCCATTAATTTTGCTCCCTTGGTACAGATGACCAGTCAACTTGACTAAATTTATAAAAAATATAATAAATAATTTAATTAATATATTTCACTAATAAGTTGATAATATCATATGATACAATATATATTAAATTTAAAAGGTTTAATACACAAAAAATGTGAATAATTTAACATGATAAGTCATTTAAAAAATTGAAAAGTTTGACTGGGTATTGTAGCAAATGGAGCAAAATAAATGGGATGGAGGGAGTATAAAATAATACTTCCTCTGTCCCATTATTTTTACTCCATTAGCTACAATATCCAGTCAAACTTTTCAATCTCTTAAGTAAATTATCATGTTAAATTATTCATGTTTATAGTGTATTAAACTTTTTAAATAATAATATATATGGCGTCATATGATATAATCAACTTATTAATGAAATATAATAATTCAATTATTTATTATAATTTTTATAAATTTAGCCAAATTACCTGGTAAACTGTACCAATGAATAAATAAAAAATGGACGGAGGAAGTATAACTCAAAAAAAAGTAGAATTTTCCTATTTTCATGTCAACTTAGAAACCACTCTACAAACTTTACAAGCCCCAAAGATGAGCTTCAACATCCTACACCAATCTAACTCAATGACCAACTTGGAGGCAAAGAAGATCTAGTTGAATGTATAGTTAATCCTACTAGAAACTGCGAAAATTCACATCAATAAATAAAGTAATAGTCTTGAAAAATTCAATCTACTTTGGTAGAGTAGTCCTTAGTAATTATGGAAGAGAAGAAATAAACTAAAAAATCACTTTATTAATTCGAACATGATTAGAATAAAGAAAAAATATTTCAATCGAACTGCAAACTAACAAACATATATAAAGGGTGGTAAATGAATGTTTAAATAGAACAGGGGATGTAAGTGAAAGTTTAAATAGTACAAAAGAGGTATCTAAATATGTAATAGTACATGGGAGTTATTTGAAATTAACTCTTTCATATTTTAAGTGTAAGATTTTTTATAAGTATGTCAATTGATTGCACTAATATATTCTAATAAAAGCAAATTACAATGAATATGTAACTACTAATTAATAAAACTAGGACGAAATTAGAAGAATACTCACACTTTTAGTGAAACTTGAACCTCGTTTCGATTTTAAGATATACAAATTTTATTTTTGGCAAAATTGCAGAAAACGTCCCAAACTAATCAGTGATTTTGAATTTTCGTCCCAAACTCTATCACCTCACCGAATTTCGTCCCGTAATTTAATATTTTTCTGGAATATCATCCCACCATCAATTATGAGACTGAAATTGCGCATTTGTCCATTAAATTGCCACATGGTTGCTTACGTGTCATGGCGTGGCAAATTTTAGCATGAACAATTATACAATATTGCAGAATTTGTCCCAAACTAATTACAAGATTGAACCGTCATTTCCATTAAATTAGAAATTGAATATTGGGACTAAATTCATGCAAAATGGTAAATTACGGGATGAAATTCGGCGAGTTGATATAGATTGGGACGAAAAATCAAAATTAGTAATTAATCTGGGACAATATTCCAAAATAATTAAATTACGGGACGAAATTCGATGAAGTGATATAGTTTGAGACGAAAACTCAAAATTACTAATTAGTTTGGGACGTTTTCTGCAATTTTGCCTTTATTTTTTATGGAATAAGTTTGGATGAAATTGTTATCTTCGCAAATTCATCTTCTTTTAATTGAATTTGAACAAGGTTCAATATTTTAAACCAACAAATTTTAATGAGCTTTGTCGAACACAATTTAACTTATCAAACTAAACTTGAACCGAATATTAAAAGCATTTCAACTAAGAAAAGAGAATATTATAAAATTATAATATCACGAAAAATCAACGAAAAGATATGAAAGACTGAAACAACATTCAATTGGATAATGCAACACAAACTTTTATTAATAAATGCCCAACCCGTTTAACAAATAACCCTCTAATTCACCGTGCAGATGAGATGGGCTTTGTTTGTTTTCTTGAACAGCCCTAGGTTTTTCCCATATATCTATATATTCTTGTTATATTAGATTTATAGATTGTTTCACAAATCATAGATGGAGGAAGAGATGCAAATAGAGAAGCAAAGATCAGAGAAGATCAAAGTTGAGCATGAAGGAGGTGGATTTTTGCCAGAGGACATAATGAGGGAGATATTATCAAGATTGCCCGTGAAGAGTCTTTTAAGGTATATGTCTGTTTCGAGGCATTGGAAATCTCTAATCTCCCATAATTCATTCAAGAAACTACATCGTCAAAAAATCCTAAACAATAATAATCCCCCATTATTGCTAGCTTTTCAATATTATGATCAAAACAAATATGTTTTAACCACCTTCGATCTCCATGGAAAAGTAATCCAAGAATGGTGTCTTCCTATAATTTCGTCAGCACCATGTCTACTTATGCTTCCCTTTCCATCACAATCTAAGTTGGTGTGCTTTCTCAACAGTGAGAGATTCTACTTGTGTAATCCCAGCACTCGACGAATTTTTCGCTTGTCTGATCCTCCTTTTGATCCCATACCATGTAGAAAATTTTCTCCCTGTGGTTTTGCTTATATCCCATCCAAAGATGAATACGTAATCTTGCACTTAGTCAAACCAGATATCAACAGTTGGAGTTGTAAGATGCTCACTATATCCATATCCAACGACGACGACCAATTGCATTTCAATTCTTGAAGATCCGTTGATGCCGCGGTTATCAGCCATCTCGAGTTTTATCGCCTATTCGGGGTATTTGTTTGTGGGGCTTTCTATTGGATGACGTTTGATAATGAGGTTAATGAATATGTCATCCTCTCCTTTAACAAGGAGAAGGAAGGTTTTTCTTCTATTAGGTTGCCCAAGGATTTTGAAAATGATTTACATGGTATTCAGCCGTCTCTTCTGGAAATCAAGGAAAAACTCTATTTCACAACTTTATTGTATCGCCACCTAACCTTAGAATTGTGGATGTTATCTGATGTTAAGAACCATTTATGGATCCAAAGTTGGAGCATTAATTTACAAAGCACAAATTTATTTGACACAATGATAACTATTTACAGACGAGAATACTTTAAGAATTACACCGAAACATATGAGAATATCTCAAGAGACATGGGGTATCTGAGTGTGGGAATTTTGGGCCAGGGATTCTCACTTTAAATATGTAGAAGCAATCAACTTCCGACTCTGCTTAATAAGGTATCTTCTAGTCTTTAGGACCATATATTAATTTTCTATATCTTATGCCGCATTGCCTATACATAACATCTTATTAATGATATTTCCGGCAAAGATTTAACTAAACTCTGTTTGCTGTTGTTGGTTTTGACTTTTGATTATAAATATGCTTCCTACGTGCAGTACCTTAATGGTTATTAATTAAATTTTTGAATTATTAACTAACCTTATGTTGTTGGGTACATAAGAAACTAGGATTTGAAGCCAACATATATAGTGCAACAATGTATTTTTACTCGACTCATTATTCATCGTGAAACTCGATATCATTTTACTTAATTTTTAGTAAAATTTTGTTATCAAAATTAGCATAACCCAAAAGCAAAGGATTAAGAGAATTAACATTTACAAACCCTTTTAATTGAGTTTACGTTCGTAAGACACAATAACTTGGAAGAATAAAAGAGTAACAAATATTCCCTTGAGATCAATTTCTCATTCCAAGCAGTGTCTTTGCATTCAAACTAATTATTATTGTGATATTTATTTTGTTTAGAACTAATTAATTAATGCGTGAATAGAATAAGATTACATGAGCAAGAATATATCATTTACAGGGTAGATATTCTCAACTATTTCCAGAGACATATTCTTAAGAATATTTATGCTCCTTGCTCGAGTACTCCACGAGTTGACAAGATATTATTCATCAAAGACTTCATCTAATCACAATTTGTTTAATACCAATAGAACTATAATGCATAAAACAATTTCAAACAAAGATTCCACTATCATGATTTAGTCAATATTAATAAAATATATTGCACAAAACAATAATTAAGAAGAAAATCTAGAGGTTCTGGTAAATTACCACTAGTGTGAATTGATTATGAGATTATGTATTGTTGGATATACTCTAATCAATGTTTTAAAAACCGGACCGGACATCGAATTGGTAACCTTACTAGTTACTGTTTAGACCGGTTTAACCGTTTTAACCACTTGTTCAATCGTTGTTACGTCATTACAAAATAATATTTAAATTTAAGTTTTAATATATGCAATCAACTATTTTATAAAAATATTTTATCCATTTTTTCAAGTTTATTTCCATAAACTAAATGTTTACCTCTTGACATATATGGTGAAAGCTAACAATTTCGTTTTCATTAACACAATTTTGCTTACTTAAAACTGAATTACCCTAACCAACTTCATCCTCCTTATAAAGTTGTAGATACACAATTCTTTTAATTTTTTTTCTCTTATTTTTTATTTACATAAATTCAAACTTTTTTTTTCCACAATACGATTCAATTGCATATTTTTTAATTAGTACAAATATTAAAAATTAGTAAAGATTTCAACTCACATTATTAGTAAAATATAATAAATTTTCTCCCCCAATTTTGTCGTTGTCCATGTGGTACGAAAGAGAGCTTGATTTCCAAATAAACATTGTGCTCCCGTAAAACTTATTACCATAGTGTTGCACTTAGAAAGTGTAACCACTTATAATATTTGTAATTGCTAAAAAATGTGCAATTGAAATTGGATTGTGGGATAAAAAAATAAGAGTTTAATTATGTTATTTAAAAAATGAGTAAAATTGTTCATGAAAAGAATTAGTAGAATTGTGAAGTTATTTAGAGTAATTTATTGTTTTTATTTAGCAGAATTCAATCAAAGAAAATTGAACTTTTAACTTTTATGAGGTAATTAAAGGTTTTAATAGTGCAGAGGTAATTGAATGTATATAAAAGGGGATATATATGAAATTAACAATTAAGGGTAAAATCGGAAATTGTAGCTTGTTTTTTGGGTAAATAAATAAATCAAGTCCAATCTTTCATAAATTATAAAGCCCAACCCATTTAACAATTAGCCCTCTAATTGGCCGTGCAGATGAGATGCGCTGATTTACTTGCCTTGATTATTGAACAGCCCTAGCGGCGGTACATTGCCTTGCAAAAGTCGGAAACTTGTTTAGTTGTTTATAGCTACTACCTTCAACCTATATAATTCATAATATACTTGAATTTTCTACGCAAGTCAAAGATGGAAGAGATGCTGATAGAGAAGATCAAAGTTGAGCATGACGGAGGTGGATTTTTGCCGGAGGACATAACGAGGGAGATACTATCCAGATTGACCGTGAAGAGTCTTTTAAGGTATATGTCAGTTTCGAGGCACTGGAAATCTCTAATCTCCCATAATTCATTCAAGAAACTACACCGTCAAAAAATCCTAAATAATAATAATCCCCCGTTAGTGCTAGTTTTGCGTCATTCTGATCAAAATACGTTTGTTCTAACCACCTTCAATCTCCATGTAAAAGTAATCCAAGAATGGTGTCTTCCTATAATTTCGTCAGCACCATATCTACATATGCTTCCCTTTCCATCACAATCTAAGTTGGTGTGCTTTCTCAACAGTGAGGGATTCTACTTGTGTAATCCCAGCACTCGACGAATTTTCCGCTTGTCCGATCCTCCTTTTGATCCCATACCATGTAGAAAATCTTATGCCTCTGGTTTTGCTTATATCCCATCCAAAGATGAATACGTAATCTTGCACTTAGTCAAACCAGATATCAACAGTTGGAGTTGTAAGATGCTCACTATATCCACATCCAACGACGACGACCAATTGCATTTCAATTCTTGGAGATCTGTTGATGCCGCAATTATTAGCCATCTCGAGTTTTATCGCCCATCCGGGGTATTTGTTTGTGGGGCTTTCTATTGGATGGTATTTAATAATGAGGTTAAGGAATATGTCGTCCTCTTCTTTAACAAGGAAAATGAAGGTTTTTCTACTATCAGGTTGCCCAAGGATTTTGGAAATGGCTTACGTGGTGTTCGTCAGTCACTTCTGGAAATTAAGGAAAAACTCTATTTCACAACTTTATTTTATCGCCCCCTGTCCTTAAAATTGTGGATGCTATCTGATGTTAAGAACCAGTTATGGACCCAAAGTTGGAGCATTAATTTACAAAGCACAAATTTATTCGACATAATGATAACTATTTACAGGCGAGAATACCTTCAGAATTACAACAAAACATACGAGAATATCTCAAGAGATATGGGGTATTTGGGTGTGGGAATTTTGGGCCAGGGATTCTCACTTTAAAGACGTAGAAGGAATCCACTTCCGACTCTGCTTAATAAGGTATCTTCTGGTCTTTAGGACCATATATCTTATGCTGCATTGACTGGTTGCTATACATAACATCTTATTAATGATATTTCAGACAAAGATTTAACTAAACTCTGTTTACTCTTTTTGGTTTTGACTTTTGATTATAAATGCTTCCTAAAAACTTTCATAAACAATAAATATGACAATGACAATGACAATGATAATGGAAATATGAACAGGCATGTATGCAAGATTTATGAATTTTATTACTACCTGTGCAGCCAATAAAGACTCTTTTTCAATTACCAGCAAACAGGCACAATGTAAAGTCTGTAAAATTCAGAATTATGAACCTTTCAACAAACAATCATCAAACATATACAAGCAGAAAAATTTCCTTACCTTAAGGCGTTTTCGCCGGTTCGAGTTTTCACCTCTGCCTCAATGCAACTGTGGCCGAAGCTTTGGCTCTTAAAGAAGCCTTTGTTTTCTCATTCCGAAGGCTTCCTATGAACAATTGGGAGACCAACATGGATTGGTCCATTGCGGGAATTGTCGAGGAAATCAAGAAGTTCTCGGACTATTGGCCTAAATGGCATTTCAAATTTTTAGATAGGAATGCAAACTGTACAGCCATAATCTTGCGACTTGGGCTTTTAGTTTGAAGTGGTCTTACCCCTTTTAATATTTTTTTAGAATAATTCAAATTTCACACTACACTGTTTGATCCTAGGTAATGTAATTCGCGCAATTTACCCCATGTATGAGGATAGATGTGGCACTTTAGCCCCCTATATTACATAATACTTTTCATGCCTCACTCTCAATTTCGGCAAGTGAGTTCAACTATCCGGTCCAAAGGGGTAAATTGCTTCTTTAAAATTTTCATAAGGAGTAAATTGCTCTTTTTCAAATTATAGGAGAGTAAATTAAACATTATGAATATTACATGTCGTAAATTGCTACAAACCCGCCATATACCATTCACATTCACGCTTTTGTTATTTACATGGTAATTGTTTTTGCCTTGAACGCATGTCTTGCTCTTTTCACTTTGTACATCCACATATTTTATCTGCAAAAATTCACAATGGATAAATCAGTGTTTTGTCTTTTGAAAACTCAATTATGTTGGAAGTCCAGCATGATATTTGGGAAAGTAGTTTGGAAGAGTAGGTAAGATTTATCAAATAATCTCGGTTTACATAATATAGTTTGTTTGGATTATGATAGAGTACTTTGCGAAATAAAGTATGTATAGATTATTGATTGAAGAGTTAGGTTGTAGGTGTAAGATGTGTAAGACTTTATGTGAAATCATGTTTGTTATGTGAGATAAATTTTGTAAGAGATACGTTAATTTATGTCAAATCAGAGTAGAGTTCATATATGTTTTGTTTAGAGATAAAAAAATTTATTGTTTGTTTGGCTTTTGAGAGAGTAGTTTGAAAAAATTGAGAGAAGAAAAATGTATTTCATAGAGAACATGTTTGTTTGGCATTTCCCAAACATGAAATAATTTTGGGAAACGCCAAACAAACAGGCCACTCCCTCCGTCTTTTTTCTTTTGCTCCTATTTTCTTTTTGGGATATCCCAAAAAAATACCCAATTTTCTAACATGAAGTTAATTTTTCTCAAAAGTACCATTTCACATAAAGTAAAGACTTGACATAAGTTATTCTCTCTACTACTACTTTTAAGGGCATAAATGTAAAGTTATATAAAAATTTCACTTTTTCAACTCTCACCTAAAACTCCGTGTCAAAACTCTAGAAAGCAAAATAAAAGAGACGGAGGGAGTATTTCAATATAAGTCTCTATGATTTTTAGAAGTCTAGCATGAAATCTCAATGTACTCTTCTTTATTGAAATGACGTATTTTTATATATTATTTTTTGAAAAACATCTCAAGGGACTACATTCAACTTGAAGTGGAGAAACGAGAAAAAGGTGTTACCCATACAACCATAATAACAAAATTATACCAACAGATGATTGATCTAGTGAAAGGGATTAGTCACTAGAAAGTGACGAACTCAGGTTCGAATTCTTGTTGGAGAGGTTCCCACTTAATGTGTCCGACGCGCCTTGAAAGGGATTAAACCATTGGGAAACCAAAAAAATAAATAATAACAAAACTATAAAAGATATAAAAAATAATATAACTCAAGAAACGTAGAATTATTATAACCAAACCTTGGAAGTGCTATTTTCATGTTGAAATATACCATATCATTATTGTGAGAGCACCACATAATCACAATTAATTAGAATTTTCCTAAACTTGGTCTAATTAAGAATTTTCCTACACTTTATTAAATTCAAACATGATTAGAATAAAGAAAAAATATTTCAATCGAACCGCAAACTTACAAACATATATAATGTAGGGTAAATGAATGTTTACATTGGACAGGGAATGTAAATGAAGATTTACATAGTTCAAAAGAGGTATTCATATTTTAAGTGTAAGATTAATATCAGAATTTTGCTTTCTTTGGACGACAAGTAAAAGTTTCTATTTTTGTATTTTGTTTTTGTAGGGGAAAAAAATGAAATCTACCCGTATAGTGTACATAATCCTTTTTTGTATTTTGTTTGTACATAATCCTTTTTTGTGTCCAAAGTAATACAATACTAGTCTCACAGCCCCTATATGAAATAATTAATACAGCGCAAGTAATTTCCACCTAAATCTACCTCTATCAAAATTAGGACTCTAAAATTGTAAAATTAATAAAATAGCCATAAATAATTATTAAGATGAAAAAAAGCGCTGTTAATAAAAGTGTCACACACCATTCAACCTTATTATACCTTGCTTCCAAGAGAGAAAGAAAACACTAATATCATCCAACTAGACTTTTTTTTTTTTTTAATAATATTGTCTTAATTTGGAAGACAATAAATCAGTAGGACAATAAAAGCAAATTGCAATAAATATGTAACTATAATTAATAAAACTAGTACGAAATTAGATGAATACTCACACTTTTAGTGAAATTCGAACCTCGTTTCGATATAAAAATATCCAATTTTTATTTTTCACGGAATAAGTTAGGATAAAATTGTTATTCTTCGCAAATCCATCTTCTCATTTATTTGTAAAGATGCCTAAGTAAATAATATATATGTACCGTTAATGTATGTTAACAAAGATTCGAAGATTAGACGAGATAATATTCTTTTGGAATTATTGCATTTTTGGTGCCACAACTATAGCCTACTGGCATTTTTACCTCGTAACTTTTCGGACTGGCACATTTGCTGCCACAACTTCAACATCAGTGGCAATTTTGGTGCCAATTGAGGCCCAATTTTAAAATTGGCCTGAAATTCCTCCATGTACGGGCCATGTGACATGAAAATTGGAGATTTTGACCATTCAATACATTTTTCATGAAAAGAAAAATTTCCACCCACCAAGAACTAGGCTACTTGGATGTTTTTATTTGGGAAAGAATAAGAAAGCGGGTAACAATTTAATTAAGAGAATGTTTGGTGAATTTTATAGGAATTTCGGGCCAATTTTGAAATTGGACCTTAATTGGCGCCAAATTTGCCACTGATGTTGAAGTTGTGGCACCAAATGTGCCAGCCCGAAAAGTTATGGGGTAGAAACGCCAGTGGGCTATAGTTGTGGCACCAAAAATGCATTAATCCCATATTCTTTTAATTGAATTTGAACAAGGTTCAATACTTTAAACCAACAAATTTTAATGAGCTTTGTCGGACACATTTTAACTTATCAAACTAAGCATTTCAATTCAACTAAGAAAAGAGAATATAATAAAAAATCTTTTATTAATAAAAGCCCAACCCGTTTAAGAAAACCCTCTAATTCACCGTGCAGATGAGATGGGCTGATTTGTTTGTTTTCTTGAACAGCCCTAGCGGCTGTACATTGCCTTACAAAACTCGGAAACTTGTTTAGTTGTTTATATATAGCTACTACCTTCAACCTTTCATAGATATTTAGATTTACATTGTTTCACGAGTCATAGATGGAGGAAGAGATCCAAATAGAGAAGCAAAGATTAGAGAAGATCAAAGTTGAGCATGAAGGAGGTGGATCTTTTCCGGAGGACATAATGAGGGAGATACTATCAAGATTGTCCGTGAAGAGTCTTTTAAGGTATATGTCTGTTTCGAGACATTGGAAATCTCTAATCTCCCATAATTCATTCAAGAAACTACATCGTCAAAGAACCATACACAAGAATAGTCCCCCGTTAATGTTAGTTTTGTATTATTGTTCTAATAATAAATCATATGCCTTAACCACCTTCAATCTCCATGGAAAAGTAATCCAAGAATGGAGTTTTAAAATATCTAAAACTTCATCAACATCATGTCTAAAAATGTTGCCCTTTCCATCAGAAGCTAAATTGGTGTGCTTTCTCAACAATGAGAGATTCTACTTGTGTAATCCCAGCACTCGACAAATTATCCGCTTGTTTGATCCTCCTTTTGATCCCTTGATATATGGAATATCTTATGTATGTGGTTTTGCTTATGTTCCATCCAAAGATGAATACGTAATCTTACACTTAGTCAAATCAGATATATACATATGGAGTTGTATGATGCTTACTATATCCATATCCAATGACAACGATCACTTGCATTACAATTCTTGGAGATGCGTTGATGCCGCACCTATCAGCCATCTCGAGTGTTATCGCCCATTCGGGATTTTTGTTTCTGGGGCTTTGTATTGGGTTGTGTTTGATAAAGAGGTTAGAAAAAAAGTGATCCTCACCTTTAACATGGAGAATGAAGGTTTTTCTTTTATTGGGATGCCCAAGGATTTTGAAAATGGCTTACGTGGTTTTCATGAGTCACTTGTGGAAATCAAGTATAAACTCCATTTCATGGCTTTTCGATATCACCTTCGAAACTTAGAACTATGGATGCTATTTGATATTAAGAACCAGTTATGGACCCAAAGTTGGAGCATTAATTTACAAAGCGTTCCACTCTGGCGTGAGTCTTCGGACTCATTTAATCTAATTATTTACATACGAGAATACCTCCAGAATTACAACGAATCATACAAGGATATCTTAAGAAACATTGGAAAGCTTAAAGTGGAAAATAGGACTCTTTTGGGTGTGGGAATTCACACAAACATTTTCTCACTTTAATACATAGAAGCAATCCATTTTTTACTATGCTTAAGTAGGTATCTTCTAGTCTTTAGGAGTTAGGTATCCATTTCTGGCAACTAATTTTCTAAATTTTATACTGCATTGATTGAGTGTCTGTTATAACATCTTATTAATGTACCAGATGCTATTTCAGGCAAAGATTCAACTAAACTTTGTTTGCTCCTTTTACTCTTTGTTGGTTTTGATTATAAACATGTTTCCTACGTACAGTACCTTAATGGTGATTAATTAAACCAACTTTTCATAAATTCATATATTATTTTTCAAGCTCAAATTCTAATTCATCTCATCTCATCTCATATATACATAAATTAAGTAAATGACCCCCAGATTGGTTGATTAGTAAATGAGACAGCACTTACTGATTACGACCTCGTTGATCAAGCATGTATGCAACCAATAAAGACTCTTTTGTAATTACCATCAAACAAGCACAGTTAGAAGTCCGTAATATTCAGAAATATGAACCTTTCAACAAACAATCGTCAAACATACACACGCTGAAAAATTTCCTTACCTTAAGGCGTTTTTACCGTTAACTCTGATGCAGCTTTCTTTTCGCCCACAACCGTTGCGGCTCCATTCTTAAAGAAGCCTGTTGTTTATATATATACAAATACCATTTTATTAGAAGAGGAGTCCAACATATATAGTTGCAATCAAAACATCAATGTGTGCTCCTTGCTCGAGGACTCCACGATTTTGACAAGATATTTGTAAATGTGATAACAAAATCGAAATCATTAACAAGACGAAGGCAAAATAAGGCAAGAGCCACTTCGTCATACTTTTAGGGAATGTTGAAACAGAACAGAACAGGATCACCAACAATTTCTTAAATTACAACTAAAAATGGTGTTTAAATACTTCAACATTACACATGATAGCTATTGTATTAGAAAAATGTTGTGGTAAAACAACACCAGTTCAAATCATGTCAATATCATCTACATTAACAGACAAAAATCAACAAATTCTCCACACATTTTCTTATCTAACAAAATATGAGGCGATTTATGCATAAATTAATTGTCACAGAAGATCTTCAATAAAAAAAATTAAAGAAATATATACTATTAATTAACAAAGAACACTCACGATCTCACAATTTTTACATTGAAAATACCTAGATCTCGATTTGCGAGTGGCAAAATAGATTAACCGCGTCGTCCGATTCGAGAGATTTGACCCGGCTCCGAAACTGGTTCTCCAGATTTGAGCTTTTTCAATGGTGATTTAAAATAGATTTTGTTAATTTCTAAAATCTCTCGATTCTTAAAGCATTTGAAATTTTGAGTCTTGAAAGTGGAAATGATGCTTCAATTCTTTTCAAAATGATTTTAATTTTAATAAATATATTTTGGAATAATCTAAATTTCACACGCACAGTTTGATCTCCGTCTTGAATGTTTTCTTTCATAGTAATTTTGATTAATAAAGTAAGTATTATTACCAGCGGTTTGTAGATTAATCTTGATATTAAATTTAGTATTTTGCTTTGTAGAAATTAGATTAATTAATTTAAATTACATGTGTTATAGTTTAATCTGAGTATAAATTCTCATGTATCTACAAAAGTGTAGGGAGTAAAGTACAAAAAGATATAAAGTTTAGGGGTAAAGTACATAAAAATACCAAGATTAGGAAATGTATTGAATATGCTATGCATGGATCAAAGTTTAGTTTTCTATGTAGATTTATATTAGTCAACTGAATATAAATCTTTGTTTTTTTAAAAAATATAAGAAAAATTATGAAAAATTACTAAATTAAGAAAAAGAGAAAGTTTCAAGGCAAATATAGAGTTTCGGAAATACACCTTATTTTCGTTTCGATTGATTTAAAACATAAATTTTTCGGTGTTTTCGACGGAAAAGATGAAAATTTTGATCCATGTATAAGTTTGACAATGAGGTTGTAGCCTACTGGGAAAATTGAGGCCCCAGAATCTGATATAATGATGATGTATTGTTGGATATACTATGATGTAATGATGAATTAACCATCTAAATAAAACATATGTATAAGTTTGAGGATTAGGAGTTTTATCCTATAAAATGTTATGTAATAGATATTTGAAATAAAACATATGTATAAGTTTGAGGATTAGGAGTTTTATCCTACAAAATGTTATGTAATAGATATTTGAGGCAGATGTATAACTATTTGAATAATTATTTTTCTCATATTGGTTTTGATAAACTTTTCTAATTTCTTCATGTCTCAACGTGTATCTTGAGTGCTTTTATAACCCGATAGATACAACAAAATTATGTGCTAATTGTTAGTTTTATTTTATTAAGTGCTAACCTGAATTTACTCTCTAGTTTGGAACTCTTCATGTTAAGGTTTAACTTAAGTGGTATATAACTTGGATTTTTCTAGGGTGCGGGCATGTGAGTTACGCCCTCACATGCGGGAAGCCTCATCATGCCGTTCATTTGACTCATATTGATCTGGGTCGTTGATTAGGTAATTTGATCAAAATGAATTTGTAACTATTGACTTTAATTAAATTACAATATACCTAAATTACCCTTTCACTTATTTTTCTTCTAAAAAAATAAAAAAAATCGGCTATGATATGAAAAGACCACTTTACCCCCGATTTTGATAATTGACTTTGACAATTTTGCAAATTGACCCCTATGTTCCGCGATTTTACGAATTGAATTATTTTGCTTCTAAAAATAAAAAAAAACCGGCTATGATATAAAAAGATCGTTTTACCCCCAATTTAGATAATAATTGACTTTTACAATTTTGCAAATTGACCCCTATATTTTGCGATTTTACGAATTGAATTATTTTGCTTCTAAAAAAATATAAAAAAACCGTCTGTCATATAAAAAGACCGCTTTACCCCCAATTTAGATAATAATTGACTTTGACAATTTTGCAAATTGACCCCTATGTTTTGCGATTTTACGAATTGAATTATTTTGCTTCTAAAAAAATATAAAAAAACCGTCTGTCATATAAAAAGACCGCTTTACCCGCAATTTAGATAATAATTGACTTTGACAATTTTGCCAATTGACCCCTATATTTTGCGATTTTACGAATTGAATTATTTTCCTTCTAAAAAAATATAAAAAAACCGTCTGTCATATAAAAAGACCGCTTTACACCCAATTTAGATGATAATTGACTTTGACAATTTTGCAAATTGACCCCTATATTTTGCGATTTTACGAATTGAATTATTTTGCTTCTAAAAAAATATAAAAAAACCGCCTGTCATATAAAAAGACCGTTTTACACCCAATTTAGATAATAATTGACTTTGACAATTTTGCAAATTGACCTCTATGTTTTGCGATTTTACGAATTGAATTATTTTGCTTCTAAAAAAATATAAAAAAACCGCCTGTCATATAAAAAGACCGTTTTACCCCCAACTTTGATAATAATTGACTTTGACAATTTTGCAAATTGACCTCTATGTTTTGCGATTTTACGAATTGAATTATTTTGCTTCTAAAAAAATATAAAAAAACCGCCTGTCATATAAAAAGACCGCTTTACCCCCAATTTTGATAATAATTGACTTTGACAATTTTGCAAATTGACCCCTATGTTTTCCGTTTTTACGTATTGAATTATTTTGCTTCTAAAAAAATATAAAAAAACCACTTGTCATATAAAAAGACGGCTTTACCCCCAATTTTCATAATAATTGACTTTGACAATTTTGCAAATTGACACCTATATTTTGCGATTTTACGAATTGAATTATTTTGCTTCTAAAAAAATATAAAAAAACCGCCTGTCATATTAAAAGACCGCTTTACCCCCAATTTTGATAATAATTGACTTTGATAATTTTGCAAATTGACCCCTATATTTTGCGATTTTACGAATTGAATTATTTTGCTTCTAAAAAAATATAAAAAAACCGCATGTCATATAAAAAGACCGCTTTACCCCCAATTTTGATAATAATTGACTTTGACAATTTTGCAAATTGACCCCTATATTTTGCGATTTTACGAATTGAATTATTTTGCTTCTAAAAAAATATAAAAAAACCGCCTGTCATATAAAAAGACCTCTTTACCCCCAATTTTGTGGGGTCTCAATGGGACGGAAAAGGTATGGTTGTCCAGCATCGAATGTCATACGCTACAGATCATGCTTTTGGAATCATCGCAAAACATTGTTAGAAAATACTATGCAACATGATTACATCACTACCAAGAACCGAGAGTGTCTTTGAAGTTCTTGAAAGAATCCATGAAAAGGACAGTGTATATTTACACCTATCTTAAATACACAAAAAAAAAAAAAAAATGGAGAAAAAGAATTATATTGTGAAAAAATATTTGACTCTTAATATTTAGGAAAAAACTCTTAGTACTTAATCTAGTTCAGTGTGGTGTTACACACAACATGAGGGCAAATAGTGTGTGAAATCGAAACTTGTTTTTTAAATTCTGGGTTTTTCCTATATATCTATATATTCTTATTATATTAGATTTACATTGTTTCACAAACCATAGATGGAGGAAGAGATGCAAATAGAGAAGCAAAGATCAGAGAAGATCAAAGTTGAGCATGAAGGAGGTAGATTTTTACCGAATGATATAGTGAGGGAGATACTATCAAGATTGTCCGTGAAGAGTCTTTTAAGGTATATGTCTGTTTCGAGGCACTGGAAATCTCTAATCTCCCATAATTCATTCAAGAAACTACACCGTCAAAGAACCATAAACAAGAATAGTCCCCCGTTACTGCTAGCTTTTCAATATTCAAATAAAAAATTATATGCTCTAATCACCTTCAATCTCCATGGAAAAATAATCCAAGAATGGAGTCTTCCTATAATTGTGTCAGCATCGTTTTTATATATGCTTCCCTTTCCATCACAATCTAAGTTGGCGTGCTTTCTCGAAAGTGAGAAATTCTACTTGTGTAATCCCAGCACTCGACGAATTTTTCGCTTGCCTAATCCTCCTTTTGGTCCCTTGCTAAATGGAATATCTTATGTATGTGGTTTTGCATATGTTCCATCCAAAGATGAATACGTAATCTTATACATATGGAGGTGTATGATGCTTACTATATCCATGTCCAATGATGACGATCACTTGCATTACAATTCTTGGAGATCCGTTGATGTCGCGGCTATCAGCCATCTCGCGCTTTATCGCACATTTGGGATTTTTGTTTATTGGGCTTTCTGATGCAGGAGCATTCCCATGCAATCAACCATCCAAATATTCCAATAATTAATGCATGAAGTTGAAGAGTTGAGAAAGTCGTAACAGAAACTTCAGTCAAATTCAAATGCATGTATCTCTCAATCTAGAAGGACATATAAAACGAGTAGTATATGTATGGAAACCTCTGGAAGTCTAGTTTCCAATACAACAAACGGTTCGTAATTTGGAGCTATATTGAAGAAGTTATGAAAGTTCTGGTCAGAGGTGGCAGTATATTACCTAAAGAAGTTCACCTACGGGTTCAATGAACTTTAGGTGGATTTTCTGAATATATCCACTAATCCTTAGTATTCCTAAAGTAATTTATAAGTATTAAGAGTCTAATAATATTTAAACAAGTTTCTAAGAAGTCTTTTAATTTATCTAAGTCTTATTTATTGCCTAAGTTGGAGGGTTGTTCCAACTTTATAAATAGTGGCTTGTAATGTCCTTTGTAACAAGTTAATTTGAGTAGAATAACATTTGAGTCTAAGACTTTGTTCTTATACACTTAGCCCTGTATCTCTTAGGTGGATTCCTTTGAGTGGTGAGCTAACATAAGGCCCTGTATCTCTAGGTGGATTCCTACGAGTGGTGAGCCTATAAATCGTTTCTCACTTGTGTTACCTTCTCCTATCCACCATTCCCGGCATCAGATTTGGTATCAGAGCCCAGGTTATTCATGGCTGGTCGTGGTAACCGACGCAAACCAAAAGTCAATACTACCCCAGTTCGTGAGAGAGACCTTCGAGATGTTGAGATGGACGATTTGAGAAGACAAGTCGAGCAACTCCTACAACGTTTGCTGCGTTTTGAAACCCAAGATCATGATGTTAGTCACGATTCTGAGGGTGATGCTTCTTATGAAGATGAAGAGACAAATCCTTTCGCGGATACTCGCAGCCGCATATCTAGTGACTCGAGTAAACCTCGACAAAGAACTCCAAGGCAGAATTTCCCTCGGGAATATGACGTGAAGGTCGATATTCCAGAGTTTGCCGGAAAAATAAATGCGGAAGAATTTTCAGATTGGTTGCACACAGTAGAAAGAATTTTTGATTACAAGGATGTGCCCGATGATCGCAAACTAAAACTTGTAGCCATCAAACTCACAAAGCATGCATCCATCACTACAAGAAAACCGAGAAATTTCGACGGAAATTTCGACGGATTTTTCATGAAATCCGTCGAAATTTACAAATTTCGACTGAAATTTCGACCGAAATGGGTTGTCGAAAAAAGTGTCGTAGAAATCAAATTTTCGACGGAATTTTCGACGGAAAAATTTTCGACGGAAATTTCGACGGAAATTTCGACAGATATATTTTCGACAGAAATTTCAACGGAATTATTTTCCGTCGAAATTTATGAGATTTCCACGGAAATAAATTCCGTCGAAATTTTTGAATTTTCGACGGAAATGTTTTCCGTCGAAATTTTTGAATTTTCGACGGAACAATTTTCCGTCGAAAGTTTTGAATTTTCGACGGAAATTTTTTCCGTTGAAATTTTTGAATTTTCGACAGAACAATTTTCCGTCGAAATTTTGGGTTTTTTTTTTTTTTTTTTTTTGCATTGTTAATTATACCTAAATTATACATTCGACAAACAATAAAACATCAAAAAATATTTTAATAAAATATGATTCAATATTCAAAACATCTTAACATTGATCAAACAATCCATCCAAATACGAAATCCCAAATCCAATTTACAAAACAATTACAAATCCGTATAATAACTCCTACTACAAAACAATCACAAAATCAAACAACTAATTCACCCATCAAACAGTCTGAGACTTTCGATTCGCCGATTCTTGTAATTCCCCATTTGCATACCGAGCGAAGAAAACTTCATCTTGTTGAGGGTCACGTCGTAACTTTTTCAGCTGAAAAGGAAAATAGGAGTAATCATTTAATGTGTCCAAGAGATGTTAAAAAAAAGAAAACTTCTCCAACTTACCAATTCATCTTCAAGTTAACTTCATCTTTGTATATTGCTTGTTCTGCATTTGTTATGGCTGTACAGAAACATAAGACTAGAACCCAAGTCAAGAATGTAGGAGTTTTGGCCATTTTTTGATCCACCTGAAAAATCATTAACAATACATATAACCTATTAATTTTTCTTTGCCTAAACATTCAAAAGAACAACTAACATTATTAATTTCTCAAAGAACAACTAATATTAATTTCTCATAATAATTCATATTACCAATTAATTTCAATTCAAATGCCAAAATATTAGACAATAAAACTGCCAAAGAATGGCCATAGTTCCTAACTATATTAATCTCCCTAAAATACATTACCACAACAAAACTTGATTTATTTAACAATGTTAACACCAGAACTTTCGGAAATACATATAAAGATAGCTACACAAAACTCATACTACTGAAAAAGAGCAGCTTCATTTGAAATTCCAACAAGAAAACATGAAGAAAGAAACAGAATAGCTAGATAATCAGAATCATTAGAAAGTAAAAGAAATCTATCTCACTTGAATAGCTGAATCCCGAAAATCTTTAGCTGTGAATTCAACATTTGGGCTAATTGTCCCCAAGAGATGATGCGGCACTCCTGAGAAATGGAGCAATTTTTACAAATTTTCTTACCTAAAACTTAAGAAGAGAAAATTAAAAACTCAATTCATATAATTATGGCTGAACAGAATAGATTAGAGCAAGGAAAAAAAGCAATAAATAACCTCTCTGGTCTTTTAAAGGGACTTTATTGGTTAGAACTTCTAATCACGGCGTTGGAGGGGAGGCGGAGGTGCGGCTACGGAGGTGGTGGTGAGGCTGGCGGGTTGGGCTAGGGGGGCCTCTCGAGTTCTGGCAGGTGGAGCGGCGCGTGGGCTGGGTCCATTGGAGAAAGAGGCGGCGGTGATGAGAAAGGAATGGGTGGCGATTTGGAGTGGAAGGAGGAGGAGGCGGCGATTTGGAAGAAAGGAGGAGAAGGAGAGAAATGAATCTGGGTCACAATTTCTAGGGCAATTAAAGAGGATTTCGACGGTATCTTGTTTCCGTCGAAATCGTTTAAACAATTTCGACGGATTTTGTTTTCCGTTGAAATGTATATTTTTTTTTTTTTTTTTTTGCGAAATTAATACATTTCGACGGAAACAATTCCGTCGAAATTTTTAAAATTTCGACGGATTTGGGTGTCCGTCGAAATTTATTTATTTTTTCTTTTTTTTTTAATTTTTTCGCAAAATTATTCCATTTCGACGGAAACCAAAATCCGTCGAAATTTTTGTAAATTTCGACGGATTTTGGTTTCCGTCGAAATTTATTTATTTTTTCTTTATTTATTTTAATTAATTTCGACGGAATTTAATTTCCGTCGAAATTTCTTTACTTTCTTTATTTATTTTTTTGTTATTAACATTTCGACGGAACAAAATCCGTCGAAATTTCTAAAATTTCGACGGAATTGAATTTCCGTCGAAATTGTTTTTTGTTTTTCTTTTTTTTTTTCCATTTCTTCGCGAAAATATAAAATTTCGACGGATTATTTTCGACGGATTTTATTCCGTCGAAAAATTTCGACGGAAAATTTTTCCGTCGAAATATTTCGACGGAAAAATTTTCCGTCGAAAATTTCCTTAAAATTTCAACGGATTTATTTCCGTCGAAAATTTTCCTTCGAAATTTCTCGGTTTTCTTGTAGTGCATATGGTGGGAACATTTAAAAAATCGACGAGCACGTGAAGGAAAGAGCCGTATTGTCACTTGGGATAAAATGAAGAAGGAACTTAAGAAGAAATTCTTACCCGACAATTACCGTCAAGATATCTTCTTGAAGTTACACAATTTTCAGCAAAAGGATCTTACGGTGGAGGAATATTCAGCGGAGTTTGATCACCTTTTAATGTGTTGTGACATAGTGGAGCCGGAGGAACAAACTATTGCTCGCTACCTCGGTGGCCTTCGAACTGAAATTCGTAATGTAATTCAATTGCAGCCATATTGGACTTACAATGATGTTTTCAAGCTAGCGATCAAAGTAGAAAAACAGTTGAAGGAAGCGCATGGAAGTGGTTTTAGATCGTGGGCGAAAGAAAGTTCTACTAGCAAAGACGACAATGAAATTACCAACCCTTTGCCGACAAAAACGAACTTGAATAAGCATGATCCAAAATCAGAAATTATTAACAACTCCACTCACACTAAATCTAATTCTCCAAATTCTCGTAAGTGTTTCAAGTGCCAAGGATTTGGTCATATTGCTTCCGAATGTCCAAATAGAAAAATAGTCTCTCTTGTTGAAGAAAATTTTGATGAAGAACTGGAAGAGGAAACAAACAAAGAAGAAGATGAGAACGAGATCACATTTGGAGACCAAGGAGAGTCACTTATTATTCATAGATGTCTTAGTTCAGCCAAAGTAGGTGAGGACACTTTTCTTGAAGAAAATATATTTCATACTACCTCTCTTAGCAAGGTGTATGATGTGGTTTTTGAGGGACCCCCTACATATGACGAATCTGAAGAAGATGAGTTTACTGTTGATGATCGAGGTGAATTATTGGTTCGTCCTAGCTTAGATTCAAATTACATGGAAGAGATGAGCAACAATCCATTCGAATCCAACTACGATTCTCACATCGAGATATGCAAAGTTATTACGTACGATAATTTTTTTGAAAATTCCATTGAAGTTACAGCGGAGAGTGCTCTTAAAGTTTCCAAAACTTTAAATGCTAAACCTCAAGTGGAAAAATATCTTATTAGTGAAATTCAAAAGGAGGTGGCTAAAGGATCTTTGGATGACGACCCCTTATATATAAAAAGTCAACACGAGATTGATTTCATTATTGGTGAATCGTACATTCATGACATTCGTTTCTTTTCGGGATGTCCCTATGCTCATTGGATGGAATATTTCAAGTCCTCAAAATTAGTTTCATGCTCAATTCAAGACTTTCACATTCAATCGGTGAACTTAATTTTTCCGATGTTTAAAAAATTGATCAAGCTTCGAGGTAGGATCTTTACTTATCAAGGAAGAATGATGTGGAATTTATTAAAAGTGTGTATCCTAACAAAGCTCTTGGATGTTGGTGCTGCACTAATTTTATCAATGTCCTCGGTGATTCTCTTTGTTTTGCTACACGAAAAGAAAAAAAAAAAAAAAAAAAATTCAGGGACGAGTTTGCACGCAGCAGAAGCGTATGATGCAGGAGCTAGCATTCCCATTCAATCAACCATCCAAATATTCCAATAATTAATGCATGAAGTTGAAGAGTTGAGAAAGTCGTGACAGAAACTTCAGTCAAATTCAAATGCATGTATCTCTCAATCTAGAAGGACATATAAAACGAGTAGTATATTTATGGAAACCTCTGGAAGTCTAGTTTCCAATACAACAAACGGTTCGTAATTTGGAGCTATATTGAAGAAGTTATGAAAGTTCTGGTCAGAGGTGGCAGTATATTACCTAAAGAAGTTCACCTACGGGTTCAATGAACTTTAGGTGGATTTTCTGAATATATCCACTAATCCTTAGTATTCCTAAAGTAATTTATAAGTATTAAGAGTCTAATAATATTTAAACAAGTTTCTAAGAAGTCTTTTAATTTATCTAAGTCTTATTTATTGCCTAAGTTGGAGGGTTGTTCCAACTTTATAAATAGTGGCTTGTAATGTCCTTTGTAACAAGTTAATTTGAGTAGAATAACATTTGAGTCTAAGACTTTGTTCTTATACACTTAGCCCTGTATCTCTTAGGTGGATTCCTTTGAGTGGTGAGCTAACATAAGGCCCTGTATCTCTAGGTGGATTCCTATGAGTGGTGAGCCTATAAATCGTTTCTCACTTGTGTTACCTTCTCCTATCCACCATTCCCGGCATCACTTTCTATTGGATGGAGTTTGATAAAGAGGTTAGAAAATATGTGATCCTCTCCTTTAACATGGAGAATGAAGGTTTTTCTACTATCAGGTTGCCCAAGGATTTTGAAAATTGCTTACATGATTTTCGTCAGTCACTTCTGGAAATCAAGGAAAAACTCTATATCAAGACTTTATTGTATCCCCCCTAACCTTGAAATTGTGGATGCTATCTGATGTGAATAACCAGTTATGGACCCAAAGTTGGAGCATTAATTTACAAAGCACTAATTTATTTGACACAATGATAACTATTTACAGACGAGAATACCGTAAGAATTACAACGAAACATATGAGAATATCTCAAGAGACATGGGGTACCTGGCTGTGGGAATTTTGGGCCAGGGATTCTCACTTTAAATACGTAGGAGGAATCCACTTCCGACTCTGCTTAATAAGGTATCTTCTAGTCTTGAGGACCATTTATTAATTTTCTATGTCTTATGCATAACATCTTATTAATGATATTTCAGGCAAAGATTTAACTAAACTCTGTTTGCTGTTGTTGGTTTTGACTTTTGATTATAAATATGCTTCCTACGTGCAGTACCTTAATGGTTATTAATTAAATGTTTGAATTATTAACTAACCTTATGTTGTTGGGTACATAAGAAACTAGGATTTGAAGCCAACATATATAGTGCAACAATGTATTTTTACTCGACTCATATATACATATTCATCGTGAAACCCAAAAGCAAAGGATTATGAGAATTAACATTTACAAACCCTTTTAATTGAGTTTACGTTCGTAAGACACATAAAACTCATCACAAACCTATTCAGAAACTCACACACAAACTCTTGATTCTTATAAAATTTTGATTTGACACCTGCCAACTACTTTTTCCCCTAAACTCCAACATCCAAACACAATCCAAGTGGGGTTTCAGCTTTATCAAAACCACAAAACCAAACATCTAAAACTTAACCAAATGGGGTTTCAAAGGTTTCATCGAAACAACCCGTATGAATTTTTTGAGGCCGAGACCAGTGAAACCGAACCAAAACCCTTCCAAATAGGATCAATTGCACAAAGCCATTTATTGGCAGATGAATTATAGTCCAAAACTTTCTTTGGATTCTTTAGAGGAAAGAAAATAAATTCTTATAATTACACTGAAATTAAAGCTGAAAATCATCAGTATTGAAGTGAAACTAAAGGAATGAATAAAATAAACTGTCCTTCATCCAATCAAGCATTTTCCACCTTCACAAGCATATAATAGCATCAAATGTGGACTATATATAAAAATTATGAAATCTTAACATGCATGCTTAAATACACACTGGCTCCAGTCTTACCTCTTCAAAATCAATGTAATGAATAAAAGAGTAACAAATATTCCCTTGAGATCAATTTCTCATTCCAAGCAGTGTCTTTGCATTCAAACTAATTATTATTGTGATATTTATTTTGTTTAGAACTAATTAATTAATGCGTGAATAGAATAAGATTACATGAGCAAGAATATATCATTTACAGGGTAGATATTCTCAACTATTTCCAGAGACATATTCTTAAGAATATTTATGCTCCTTGCTCGATTACTCCACGAGTTGACAAGATATTATTCATCAAAGACTTCATCTAATCACAATTTGTTTAATACCAATAGAACTATAATGCATAAAACAATTTCAAACAAAGATTCCACTATCATGATTTAGTCAATATTAATAAAATATATTGCACAAAACAATAATTAAGAAGAAAATCTAGAGGTTCTGGTAAATTACCACTAGTGTGAATTGATTATGAGATTATGTATTGTTGGATATACTCTAATCAATGTTTTAAAAACCGGACCGGACATCGAATTGGTAACCTTACTAGTTACTGTTTAGACCGGTTTAACCGTTTTAACCACTTGTTCAATCGTTGTTACGTCATTACAAAATAATATTTAAATTTAAGTTTTAATGTATGCAATCAACTATTTAATAAAAATATATTATCCATTTTTTCAAGTTTATTTCCATAAACTAAATGTTTGTCTCATGACCAATTATTTTTCCTAAAATTTTGAGTTGAGAATGAATGATAGCAACAAAATTACAAGTATGATAACATGATATCAATGCAATAATTCAAATTATAATAGACGTGAGAGTATTGTTGAAGTTTAAAGGCCGCGAAAGAGAAGTAAAATTCCATAGCGTAAACTTTTTATTTTTATAAGTGAACTAGTGGTTCAATCGGTTCACTGGTTTATTAGTTTTATCAGTTTTTTACCGATTTCTTCCGGTTCGAACTGGTCAGAAACAAAGCTGATTTTGAAGGGTTAACCGGACCTAATTGCCAGCCCGTTACTGGTTAAACCGACGAACCAGCCAATCCGGTCCAGTTTTCAAAACACTGACTCTATTTACCATTTAAATAGAACATATGTATAAGTTTGAGGATTAGGAGTTTTATCCTATATGATGTTATGTAATAGATATTTCAGGCAGATGTATAACTATGTGTATAATTATTTAATTTATTTTTTTCATATTGGTATTCGACTATAATTTCGTTGCCAAAAGGAATAGTTCTATTTCCGGCTAATCATGTTGATGCCCAATTTTTTATTTATTTAAATGATCAATCTATTTAGTTATGTGTAAACAAGATAAGTAATAAATATGTGCAGTAAATTATCTTTACGGACACTCTCCTGCTAGTTTTGCAATGTCCGACTTTTGTAAGGTCTCAACCCCCAGCTGCCATGTGTCCAAGAAAAAATCGGCAACCTTTTAATTTTTTTAGAAAATCCCCAAAATACTCCTCTTCCATATTAAAATTGAATAATTTATATATAACCCCACCTACCATATACATATGCCGAAGTCTTTCTTTCTTTTTTCCCCTGTACACCTTTTTTCCTCCCAAATTCATCCAAGTTTGAGAATTGGTTTCAATAAGTTCATTCCTCGTAAGTTCCTCCCTTACTTGAGCACGATTTTCCCTCCCCTTGTGTTAACTCGGTTGTTTAACTCGTTAAAATTCTTGTAGATTTCCCTTAATTTCGTGACATTGAAGATTGTGGTTCAAAGGCTTTGAATCTAAGTGCGGTAATATTTTGTTTCTCCTAGACATAATATTTGTATTGTTTGTTTATTGTAAAAAAATATTTTATCTGAAGTTGGTTGTTTTGGGAAGTTTTCTGATTTTGTTTTCCTATACGTGTACTACATGAGTTTATTTATTTTAATTGATGAGTTGTTTAATGGAGAATCAAAGTAGTTTTGTAAATTAAATTGTAAGATGTCGTTTTAACAGAAGTTTTCAAACACGAGATTTGGAATTGATATCCATTTGTATCTCCATTATTTAGACAATAGTCTAGCCCTCACTACATTACGCAAGGGCAAGCATGCTAGAATATTATTTTTTCGATATGTGTTAATTTGTTTCAACTTTGATGCTAGTCTTAATACATTGGAGTTAGTTTGATGATGTAATATAAACTGACTCTTAATTTGTTGGTGTAAGTTTATTGAATTAAAGTTTGGGTATTTGAATATGTATGTGTATTATAAATTTTGGAGTTAATATGTAGTTTGGTACTTTTAAATGTGCAGGGTGTGATGGATTTCAAAGACGAAGATGATTTTTCTTTGAATGATTGGTATTCATCTAGTGAAAATAGTTCCAAGGCAGATGATAATGTAGAGTCAATGTGCGATGAAAGTGAAAATAAGGATGATGCAATGATGGAGCCAATTTTGCTTTCTACTTTCCAGTCTCCTTATGAAGCTGAAGTATTTTACATTGAATACGCAAGAAGAAAAGGCTTTGATGTCCGTAAGTGTCATAGAAAAACAGATAATGGTATTGTCAAGAATATGGAATTTGCATGTTCTAGGGAAGGCTTTCGAGTGCCTCCTAATGAAGGAAATAATTACAATCGAAGATCTAGAGATGAAAGTAGGTGTGGATGTAAAGCACGTTTCCGCATAGCACATGATATTCACGATGGAAAATATAAGGTCACTCATTTTGAAGCTAATCACAACCATCCATTAGAGACGGCTGCAACGTCCCACCGTTTGAAGTGTAACAGGTATTTGCAACATCATATTAATAGATAAAGCTAAAGTATGACATTCAATAGCATTGACTCATTTATATGATTTTATTATTTCTGTGATTTAAATAGAGCATTATTGAGCTGCAGGTTTATGACAGCAACCCATAAGGCTTTGTTGACTCGGATGAGCAATGCTGGTCTTGGTGCCTCGAAATCAATGGATTGGTTAGAATACATGGAAGGAGGATAGGGACAAATTATCTTTTACTAAGAAGGATGGATATAATTATTTGAATAAAGACAAAATGAGACTCGTTAAGCATGGTGATGTGAACATTGCTTTGTCCTTTCTTGAAGGATTGCAAGTAAATGATGAAGAGTTGATATTCAAGTACACAATTGATGAAAATGACAAAACATTGACTCGGTTATTTTGGGCAGATGGTTTTTCCAAGGCTCAATATAGACTATTTGGGAATGTACTTTTATTTGATAGCACATACACAACCAACAGTTACAAGTTTCCATTGGTGATTTTGTCTGGAGTAGATAATCACTTGAGAACATGCATATTTGGAACTGTCATAATGTACAATGAGAGTATTGAATCGTATAGATGGTTGTTGAAGACTTTTCGTGAGGCAATGGAATGGGAAACTCCAATCTAAATTTTAACTGATGAAGATGCGGCAATGCATCATGCCATACATGAGGAGTTTCCCAATGCCAAACACAGACTTTGTAGTTGGCACTTACAAAGGAATTGTACACGTAAAGTCCGGTTACCACCCTTCAGCAAAGCCTTTGGAAGTTTCTTAAAAAAAAATATTTCCATTGAAGAATTTGAGATTAAATGGCATGAGTTGATTGAGGAGCATGGCCTATCACAACATCGTTGGGTTATTCAAACATATGCTAAGAGAGAAGAGTGGAGCGAGGCACACTTCCGAGGTCATTTCTTTGGAATGATGAGGAATACCCAACGAGCTGTGTCTCTTAAATCACAACTTACATTGATAATCTTCGTAGTCAACTACTTCTAATGGATCGTATTCCTACAATTGGCAGAGTCTTCTCCCTTGCCACTCAAGAAGAGAGACAGAAACTGGTTGGCCACAATCAAACTTTTGATATGTCTTCATCAATGGCTTTTTCTTCCAGATTTTCATCCTCAAACATTGCTCCTAATCAACAACCTCTCAAAAGACCTTATAATCAGTTTCAACAAAATACCCAACAATCCACACCTGTTTTCAATCCCACTTTCAAAAAGAAAGATATTCCAATCTGCTCTCATTGCAATATCAAAGGTCATACCATAGAGAAATGCTACAAAATTCATGGTTATCCAGTTGGTTATAAACCTCCAACTGGATCTAAACCAAGACCCACATACCCACCTCCCTATCCTACTAACAATCTCATAAACTGTTTCACTTTTGATTCACAGCAAACACACATTCATTCCAATACCAATAACAATTCACATTTCCAGAATAATCATAATCCATTAGCCCCTCTCCTACAAAGTTTAAACCAGGAACAGTGCCAGCATTTAATGAATCTTTTTAACACACATCTACCTATGCCTGCTAAAACTGAGGACAACAATCATGATTTTGCACACATATCCTGTGTGTCAGGTATTTGTTCTACTTCTCTTAACAGCAAACACATTCCTACTCCTTGTGATTGGGTTATTGATTCTGGTGCTACTAAGCACATTTGTTTTAATATTTCTCTTTTTTCTTCTCCAAAACCTGTTTCTAATGCACAAGTTATTCTACCTGACAACAGAACTTTTTCAGTAACTCATATGGGAGATATTCCCTTAAATCATTCCTTGACACTTAAAGATGTTTTTTACATACCCAACTTCAACTTCAATTTGCTGTCTGTGAGTGAATTATTGCTTACAAGTAATCTTACTGTTAAATTTACACATGAATCTTTCATGATTAAGGACCTACAAGAGAAGATGATTGGAGGGGGTAGGAAGATAGATGGCCTCTATTTCTTACACAACACATCCACTGTTCCTTATCAGGCTTATTGTAATAAGATTTCTAATGTAATTTGGCATAGAAGGCTAGGTCATATGCCTTATAAGGCTATGGGTAGATTGAAAACTACTTTGAATTTGCATTTTACCACTGATTGTAATTATACTACCACTGACATTTGCTATATTTGTCCATTAGCTAAACAAAAGAGACTTTCTTTTCCAAATTCCATTTCTACTACTTCTAAGATCTTTGAGTTAATCCATTGTGATATTTGGGGGCCATTTCATGTTCCCACTCCTTCTGGTCAAAAGTATTTTGCTACAATTATAGATGATTTTTCTAGGTTCACATGGGTATGTTTACTTAATAAGAAATTTGATATGTCCACTGTTTTGCCAAGTTTTTTAGCTATGGTTAAAAATCAGTTTAATAGTTCTGTTAAAATCTTTAGGAGTGATAATGCTCCTGAATTATGTTTTACTTCTTTGTTTAATAAACTTGGTATATTACATCAATATTCATGTGTTGAAACCCCTCAACAGAATTCTGTTGTTGAGAGAAAACATCAACATCTCCTTAACATTACTAGAGCTTTATATTTTCAATCAAAGGTTCCATTATTTTTATGGGGAGAATGTGTTTCCACTGCAGCTTACTTGATTAACAGGTCCCCTTCTAAGGTTTTAAAATACAAAACTCCTTTTGAGTTACTTTATCAAACTACTGTAGATTATGATTTTTTAAAATCTTTTGGTTGTTTGGCCTTTGCATCTACTTTCAAGCAAGGCATAACAAAGTTTGATCCCAGGGCCAGAGTGTGTGTTTTTCTTGGTTACCCTATGGGTATCAAATGTTACAAATTATTTGATATCACAACACATGAGATTTTGGTTTCCAGGGATGTTATATTTCATGAAGAAACATTCCCTTTTCATACATTGGATCAGTCTGTTCATTCTAATGATTTAGATGGTAATAAAATATTTCCTCCTACTAAATTATCTGATTTTGATTTTTTTAATGACTCTTATAATTATGACAATCATGCTTCTCATTCTGACTATGTTCCTCCATCTGATTCTAGTTCTACAGATTCATTACAACAAATGAGAAGGTCCTCTAGACCTTCTAAGAAACCAAGTTATTTGAATGATTATCACTGCAATACTTTTGATACTAACTCTTTTTCTGCAGCTAGATATCCTCTTTCAAATGTTTTACATTACAAACAACTATCTCCTTCTTTTAAGAATTTTATAATGAATATTTCTGCTGAAAGTGAACCTCAGTTCTACTTTCAAGCAGTGGGTAATCCAAAGTGGAGAGAAGCTATGGAGTCAGAAATCAAAGCACTTGAAAATACTAATACTTGGACAGTTGTATCCTTACCTACAAATAAAACACCTATAGGATGCAAGTGGGTTTACAAGATCAAGAGACATCCTGATGGTTCTATAGATAGATACAAGGCTAGGCTTGTTGCCAAAGGGTACACTCAACAAGCTGGAATTGATTATACTGAGACATTTTCACCAGTGGCTAAAATGGTCACAGTTAAAGTTTTATTAGCCTAGCTGCCTCCAAAAATTGGGAATTATGTCATTTAGATGTGGACAATGCATTTCTTAATGGAGATCTCCATGAGGAAATCTATAGGGACCTTCCTTTGGGTTATCCTAGATCCTCCACTTCTCCTAAATTGGTTTGTAAACTGAATAAATCACTTTATGGTCTTAAACAGGCCTCTAGACAATGGAATGATAAATTCAAGGAAAGTCTTCTTACCTATGGATTTTAGCAATCAAAATCAGATTATTCCCTTTTCATAAAGGGCTCAGGTGATACCTTTCTGGGTTTTTTGCAAGTTAACTCCCTGTGATATGTCTAATGGGCAATTTACCTCCCTGTGAAATAAAAATAGGCAATTTACCTCCCTGTGAAATAAAAATAGGCAATTTAACTCCATGTGAAATGAAATAATGAGCAATTTACCTCCTTGTGATACAAAAATAGGCAATTTACCTCCCTATGAAATGAAATAATGAGCAATTTAACTCCCTGTGATATGAATTAATGAGCAATTTAGAGGGAGGCAATGTGCTTCTTTTATAAAAACACAGGGAGGTATCTTGCCATTTTTCTTATCACAGGGAGTTAAATTGCCTATTTAGAATATCACAGGGAGGTATTTTGCCCTTTTATTTTTCAAAGGGAGTTAAATTGCCTATTTAGAATAACACATGGAGTTAATTTGCTATTCACTCTACCTTTCTAGCTCGCTTACTTTATGTTGATGATATAGTTATTTCAGGACCATCTCCTTCTCTCATATCAAAATTAAAGGATTTTTTACATAGTAAATTTAGATTAAAGGACTTAGGAAATCTTAAGTATTTTCTGGGTTTAGAAATTGCTAGATCATCTAAAAGACTTGTTCTTTCACAAAGACAATATGCCTTACAGATTCTTGATGAAACAGGTTATCTTGGAGCCAAACCACTATCTTTACCTATGGATCCTAAAGCCAAACTCAACTCAGAAAATGGAGACATTCTACCTGATATTACTTCCTATAGAAGGCTCATTGGCAGATTATTGTATCTCAAAATAACAAGACCTGATCTAAGCTATGCAGTTCATAGACTTAGTCAGTTTGTTTCTCAACCTAGAGTTCCACATTTACAGGCTGCTCACCACATCCTAAGATATATTAAAGCATGTCCTGCTAAGGGGCTATTCTATGCAGCAAATTCAGACCTCACTCTCAAGGCCTATGCTGATTCTGACTGGGCTACTTGTACTGATACTAGGAAATCAGTAACTGGTTTTTGTATCTTCCTAGGAGATTCTCTAGTTTCTTGGAAATCCAAGAAGCAAGTAACTGTGTCCAAGTCCTCTGCTGAAGCAGAATATAGGTCCTTGGCATCAGTATCAAGTGAAATAATCTGGTTGCATCAAATCCTAAGTAATTTGGGAGTTCCACCTAATTCAGCTACACTACTGTTTTGTGACAATCAATCAGCAAGACACATAGCCACTAATCCTATTTTTCATGAGAGGACTAAACATATCAAGATTGATTGTCATTTCACAAGAGAGCAAGTAACTAAAGGTCTTATACGTTTAATGCCAATCAAAACAGCAGACCAGATTGCGGATGTTCTAACAAAGGCTTTGCTCTTACCTCAATTTTCACAGCTTGTTTCCAAGATGTCCCTCCTAGATATATATGGTCCATCTTGAGGGAGGTGTATTAGCTTGATTTGTTCTTCAGCTTCTGCAAAAGAGAAACAAGACAAAAGGATCAGTTATGCGTGAAGAATTGCAGAAGAAGAAGTTCAATTTGGGGATAAAATTAGAATTAGGGATTTGTATTTCCTTTCCCGTCTTGTATAAGTAAAAGCGGGTTTATGTATTTATATTAGTTGTTATTTTATTTCTGTAAATAGTTTAAGTTACTGTAGCAACTAGACTTCTATATAAGGTTCAAACCCTTGTATGTACAATTCTGATTATTATTCAACACAAATTCTATTTTTCAGATTTTCTTCTTCTCTTCAAGAACAAAGAATTATACTTTCAAATTCATCTTTCATATGAATGTTTGAATTATAACAAAACCTATTCAAAAACTCACACACAAACTCTTGATTCCTATAAAATTTTGATTTGACACCTACTAACTACTTTTTCCCCTAAACTCCAACATCCAAACACAATCCAAGTGGGGTTTCAGCTTTATCAAAACCACAAAACCAAACATCTAAAACTTAACCAAATGGGGTTTCAAAGGTTTCATCGAAACAACCCGTATGATTTTTTTGAGGCCGAGACCAACGAAACCAAACCAAAACCCTTCCAAATAGGATCAATTGCACAAAGCCATTTATTAGAAGAGGAGTCCAACATAGTTGAAATTTATGCTCCTTGCTCGAGTACTCCACGAGTTGACAAGATATTATTCATCAAAGACTTCATCTAATCACAATTTGTTTAATACCAATAGAACTATAATGCATAAAACGATTTCAAACAAAGATTCCACTATCATGATTTAGTCAATATTAATAAAATGTATTGCACAAAACAATAATTAAGAAGAAAATCTAGAGGTTCTGGTAAATTACCACTAGTGTGAATTGATTAATCACCTATGAAAAAGAGAAAATATTTATGAATTTTGTCATTGAATTATATAAAAAAATGACTTTTCTAGTGAAATTGATGCTCAAATATATTTATATAACTTATTATATAAAAGATTTTTTGTTTCTTGTTGATTTTGTTTAATTCAAAGTGAAAAATAGAAGAAGAGACGTGAGAGTATTGTTGAAGTTTAAAGGCCGCGAAAGAGAAGTAAAATTCCGTTGCGTAAACTTTTTATTTTTATAAGTGAACCAGTGGTTCAATCGGTTCACTGGTTCATTAGTTTTATCAGTTTTTTACCGATTTCTTCCGGTTCGAACTGGTCAGAAACAAAGCTGATTTTGAAGGGTTAATCGGACTTGATTGACAGCTGGTTAAACCGATGAACCAGCCAGTCCGGTCCAGTTTTTAAAACACTGACTCTAATGTAATGATGTATTTACCATATAAATAGAACATATGTATAAGTTTGAGGATTAGGAGTTTTATCCTATTTCATGTTATGTAAGATATTTCAGGCAGATGTATAACTATGTGTATAATTATTTTTTTCATATTGGTATTTGACTATAATTTCGTTGCCAAAAGGAATAGTTCTATTTCCGGCAAATCATGTTGATGCCCAATTTTTTATTTATTTAAATGATCAATCTATTTAGTTATGTGTAAACAAGATAAGTAATAAATATGTGCAGTAAATTATCTTTAATCAAAGTTTTGAAAACGAGCCCAACGACACATTATTTGAAGGACTATGCTAGCATCACAGTCAAACATCACAGCCCCTAATATAAAATTGCAAAAAAAACTCATAACTAATCATCAAATAAAAATAAACCCTAAACCCTAAATCCTAAAATCCTAAATCAAACCCTAAATTAAACATTATGTCATAAACCCTAAATTCTAGGAATTGCAAATGCTTTTAAATTATGAGTTTATATTTTGATTGTAATTTTTAGGATATTTTATATTCAAATATTGATAAATGATAAATTATCATTTGGAAATTAATGAATTATTTTTTATATGAGTAATATCGCATAATTTAGGTGCTCTTTTATAATTTTTGAAAGTTGAGTGGGTTGTTAATAGATTAAAAAGAAACCTGTTAAACAAATATTAGGTAACAAAAATACCTTCAAAAGCGAGAGGATTGCAATTGTGGTACCAAACTATATACCGATCCTCACTTGTGGTACCATAAAAATCGAGGCCGACACATTTGGTACCACAATTTAAGAAATTGAATCACTTTTGGTACCACCGTTAAAATTGGACGTTAATTGATGATGTGGCAGTTAAGTTTTATTGCAAAATTGATACCATTACTTATGTTGACTGGCAATTATACCCCTAACTTTTCAAGTTGTCAAAATAACCCCACATCTTCAAATTTACTGACAATTTTAGTCCACATTTTCAAAATTGGCTCGAATAAGACACGTGCGGACCAATTTAGAGATTTTACTTATTATATTTACATATTTATTTAACTAATTTAATTTTATAAATAATATTAATTAATAGACCAAATCCCATCTCCTACCCCCCAACCCCAAACCCCCTAATATTATTTATAAAATTAAATTAGTTAAATAAATATGTAAATATAATAAGTAAAATCTCTAAATTGGTCCGCACGTGTCTTATTCGAGCCAATTTTGAAATTGAGCAACTTTGGTGGATGTGGGTTCCCTTGTCAACCACAAAAAAAAAGTAGGAGTTGAGGAAAAAAAAGGCAAAATCGCAGAAAACATCCCAAACTAATTAGCTATTTTGGATTTTCGTCCCGAACTATATCACCTCACCTAATTTCGTCCCGTAATTTATTATTATTTTGAAATATCGTCCCATAGTTAATTATGAGACATAAATTGTGCACGTATTCGTTAAATTTCCACTTGGCAGCTTAGGAGTCATGACGTGACAAATTTTAGCATGAATAATTATACAAGATTGAAAAATTCGCTAATTATAAATTTTGGTTTTCCGTCCCAAGCTATATTAACTCTCCGAATTCCGTTCCCTAATTTATAATTTTGCATGAATTTAGTCCCACTATTAAAGTTCTAATATAATGAAAATGACGGTTCACTTACTCTTTTACTTTTTGTAAGAGAAAAATAGTATTGGTTTTCGAAACTCCTTTGCGCTTTTGAGAAGAAGAAAAAATCATGTCATTTCTTTAGGAAACATTGTACGTTCTTTTTAGTATTAATGTATGATAAATTATTTATTATTTATTATTGGGACGTTTTCTGCAATTTTTCCGGAAAAAAATACCACATGTACCTAAGTTATTGATAGTTTTACAGATATCAGGGGTAAAATGATACTCTTGTAAATTTTGTTAATTTTAGCAAAGAATATTGAATTGACCATTAGTTTCAGATGGGTAAATGAATGTTTAAATAGAACATGGGATGTTAGTGAAAATTTAAATAGTACAATAGAGGTATCTGATTATGTAATAGTATATCTGAATAGGGTCAATTTAACATACCTTCCCTGTACTCTTATTAATCTTTCACCTACTACTCATGTACTAAAAAAACCTTCAATTACCCCTTGCCATTAACTTTTTCATTAGAACACTGTTAGCATTTGCTGATGTGGCGAAAAACTAACTCTGCTTCTCAATTTTATTCTTAATGTTAATTTCACATACACCCATGTACTCTTATATGTATTCAAGTACCTCTTGTACTATTAAAACTTTCAATTACCTCTTGACATATATGGTGAAAGCTAACAATTTTGTTTTCTTTAACACAATTTTGCTTAATTAAAACTGAATTACCCTAACCAGCTTCATCCTCCTTATAAAGTTGTAGATACACAATTCTTTTAATTTTTTTTCTCTTATTTTTTATTTACATAAATTCAAACTTTTTTTTCCACAATACGATTCAGGGTGAGTTTGGCCTAGTGATTCGAAAATCAAGTATAGGAGAATTAATTTTACTAAAATGGATTTTGGCAATAATTGATTATGATAAAATTCAATTATAAAATAATTGCTTTTGGATAATAGCTTTTGCAAAAGTAACACTTTAGTAGTTTCTGAAATAAGTCGATTTTAAGCTTCTGGAGATCCCAAAAGTGATTATGATATTAGGGGCCAAACACCATTAAAATCACGATTGATTAAAAATAATTTCTATAATTGGGGCCAAACACTTCAAACATCACAATGAAGGTCTAGAAGTGCTTTTAAGAGCTCTCACCGCTAGGCCAAACTCACCCTCAATTGCATATTTTTTAATTAGTACAAATATTAAAAATTAGTAAAGATTTCAACTCACATTATTAGTAAAATATAATAAATTTTCTCCCCCAATTTTGTTGTTGTCCATGTGGTACGAAAGAGAGCTTGATTTCCAAATAAACATTGTGCTCCCGTAAAACTTATTACCATAGTGTTGCACTTAGAAAGTGTAACCACTTATAATATTTGTAATTGCTAAAAAATGTGTTGAAATTGGATTGTGGGAAAAATAAAATAAGATTTTAATTATGTTATTTAAAAAATGAGTAAAATGTTCATGAAAAGAATTAGTAGAATTGTGAAGTTAGTTAGAGTAATTTATTGTTTTTATCTAGCAAAATTCAATCAAATAAAATTGAACTTTTAACTTTTACGAGGTAATTGAAGGTTTTAATAGTGCAGAGGTAATTGATGATATATCAAAGGGGATATATATGAAATTAACAATTAAGGGTAAAATTGGAAATTGTAGCTTGTTTTTTGGGTAAATAAATAAATCGAGTCCAATCTTTCATAAACTATGTTGCACGGATACGGATACGACGATACGAATACGACATGATACGGATACGGCGACACGAATTTTTAAAAATTTAATGTATATGATACGACATGGATGAATCTAAAAGATATATGTTTATCTATTTATGCATATTGAAATAAATAAAATAATATATTTATATATTCATACATATTGAAATAGATCAAGTTAAGTTTCATAAGTACTAAATTGCATATGTTTAGTAATTTAATACTATTAATTGTACATCATGTTCATTGTTTTATTATGCTATATAAAACATGTCCCGTTATGGACATTTTATCTTGTATTGCAGTTTTATATAATACAAAGAGTGGTTTGACGACTTACATTGTTCTTACCAATTGTGGTGATTTTAGCAAAATTCAGAATATGAAATGTGTTGGATACGTCTAAATAAGTATCCGATACGAGTGTCCAATTTTTCTTTTTAATTATATTTACCGACACGCCACGTGAAGTATCGAATACGTATCCCATAAGTATTCGAGAAGTATCCGACTCGGCATTTTATAATTTTTTGAAGTATCCGTGCATCATAGTTCATAAATTATAAAGCCCAATCCATTTAACAATTAGCCCTTTAATTGGCCGTGCAGATGAGAAGAGCTGATTTACTTGCCTTGATTATTGAACAGCCCTAGCGGAGGTACATTTAACAATTAGCCCTATAATAATTCTAGTTTCTCCCAATACATCTATATATGAATTCATAATATACTTGAATTTTCTACGCAAGTCAAAGATGGAAGAGATGGTGATAGAGAAGCAAATATCAGAGAAGATCAAAGTTGAGCAAGAAGGAGGTGAATTTTTGCCGGAGGACATAACGAGGGAGATACTATCAAGATTGACCGTGAAAAGTCTTTTAAGGTATATGTCAGTTTCGAGGCACTGGAAATTTCTAATCTCCCATAATTCATTCAAGAAACTACACCGTCAAAAAATTCTAAATAATAATAATCCCCCGTTAGTGCTAGTTTTGCGTCCTTCTGATCAAAATACGTTTGTTTTAACCACCTTCAATCTCCATGTAAAAGTAATCCAAGAATGGTGTCTTCCTATAATTTCGTCAGCACCATATCTACATATGCTTCCCTTTCCATCACAATCTAAGTTGGTGTGCTTTCTCAACAGTGAGGGATTCTACTTGTGTAATCCCAGCACTCGACAAATTTTTTGCTTGTCTGATCCTCCTTTTGATCCCATACCATGTAGAAAATCTTATGCCTTTGGTTTTGCTTATATGCCATCCAAAGATGAATACGTAATCTTGCAATTAGTCAAACCAAATATCAACTGTTGGAGTTGTAAGATGCTCACTATATCCATATCCAACGACGATGACCAATTGCATTTCAATTCTTGGAGATCTATCGATGTTGCGGTTAGCAGCCATCTCGAGTTTTATCGCCCATTCGGGGTATTTGTTTGTGAGGCTTTCTATTGGATGATGTTTGATAATGAGGTTAATGAATATGTCATCCTCTCCTTTAACAAGGAGAACGAAGGTTTTTCTACTATCGGGTTGCCCAAGGATTTTGAAAATGACTTACGCGGTGTTCGTCAGTCACGTCTGCTGGAAATCAAGGAAAAACTCTATTTCAGGACTTTATTGTATCACCCAAAAACCTTAGATTTGTGGATGCTATCTGATGTTAAGACCAAATTATGGACTAAAAGTTGGAGCATTAATTTACAAAGCAATAATTTATTTGACATAATGATAACTATTTACAAGCGAGAATATCTTAAGAATTACAACGAAACATACGAGAATATCTCAAGAAACATGGGATATCTCGGTGTGGGAATTTTGGGCCAGGGATTCTCACTTTAAATACGTAGAAGGAATCCACTTCCGACTCTGCTTAATAAGGTATCTTCTAGTCTTTAGGACCATATATTAATTTTCTATATCTTATGCTGCATTGATACATAACATCTTATTAATGATATTTCAGGCAAAGATTTAACTAAACTCTGTTTGCTCTTGTTGGTTTTGATTTTTGATTATAAATATTCGACTCTTAGATACGTATTCATCGTGAAACTCGATATCATTTTATTTTATTTTTAGCAAAATTTTGTTATCAAAATTAGCGAAAGGAATGGATAGTAATACCCAATATGTGAGAATTATGAATTTAGTATATAAGAAATAACATTTACAAAATAAATGAAGTCTTTTCCCTCTAAAAGCAGAGGATTATGAGAATTAACATTTAAACAATATGGGGACGAGACCGGGTCAAAACCCTTCAAATTGAGTTTTCGTAAGACATATGAAACTCATCACAAACCCCAAACTCTTGAATCCTATAAAACTTTGATTTGACACCTACCAACTACTTTTTCCCCTAAACCCCAACATCCAAATACAATCCAAGTGAGGTTTCAGCTTTTTCAAAACCATAAAACCCAACAACCAAAATCTAACCAAATGGGATTTCGAAGGTTTCATTGAAACCACCCATACCATTTTTTTGAGACCGAGACCAGCAAAACCGAGCCAAAACCCATCCAAATAGGATCAATGGCACAAAGGCATTTAATGGCAGATGAACTATAGTCCAAAAAATTCTTTAGAGGAAAGAAAATAAATTCTTATAATTACACTGAAATTAAAGCTATAAAGATCATCAGTATTGAAGTGAAACTAAAGGAACGAGTAAAATAAACTGCCCCTAATCCAATCAAGCATTTTCCACCTTCACAAGCATATAATAGCATCAAATGTGGACTATATATAAAAATTATGAAATCTTAACATGCATGCTTAAATACACACTGGCTCCAGTCTTACCTCTTCAAAATCAATGTAATGAATAAAAGAGTAACAAATATTCCCTTGAGATCAATTTCTCATTCCAAGCAGTGTCTTTGCATTCAAACTAATTATTATTGTGATATTTATTTTGTTTAGAACTAATTAATTAATGCGTGAATAGAATAAGATTACATGAGCAAGAATATATCATTTACAGGGTAGATATTCTCAACTATTTCCAGAGACATATTCTTAAGAATATTTATGCTCCTTGCTCGAGTACTCCACGAGTTGACAAGATATTATTCATCAAAGACTTCATCTAATCACAATTTGTTTAATACCAATAGAACTATAATGCATAAAACAATTTCAAACAAAGATTGAGAGAATTGCAATTGTAGTACCAAACTATATACCGATTCTCACTTGTGGTACCATAAAAATCGAAGCCGACACATTTGGTACCACAATTTAAGAAATTGAATCACATTTGGTACCACCGTTAAAAATGGACGTTAACTGATGATGTGGCAGTTAAGTTTTATTGCAAAATTGATACCACTACTTAAGTTGACTGACAATTATACCCCTAACTTTTCAAGTTGTCAAAATAACCCAACATCTTCAAATTTACTGACAATTTTAGTCCACATTGTTGCCCAATTTCAAAATTGGCTCGAATAAGGCACATGCGGACAAATTTAGAGATTTTACTTATTATATTTACATATTTATTTAACTATTTTAATTTTATAAATAATATTAACAGACCAAATAATATTTAACATAAATTTGATAAAATATTAATTAAATCTAAAATTTATATAATAATATTAATATATTTAATATTTATTAAAAATTTATATAAAATAATTATAATTAAAAAAAAAAAAAAACACCCATCTCCTACCCCCAACCCCATCCCCATCCCCCCTAACCACCACCCCGCCCAACAACCAAATCCCAGGCCGGCGGCAGCCTGGGATCGTCCGTCCCAGGCCGCTGCCGGCCTGGGATCGCTGGTCCCAGGCCGCGGTGGCCTGGGATCGGAGGACCCAGGCCACCGCGGCCTGGGATCTCAACATATCCCACAAGTGTGAATTGATTATGAGATTATGATGTAATGATGATGTATTGTTGGATATACTCTAATCAATATTTTAAAAATCGGACCGGACATCGAATCGGTAACCTTACTAGTTACTGTTTCCCTGGCCGGCAGCGGCCTGGGATCTCAACAGATCCCGCAAGTGTGAATTGATTATGAGATTATGATGTAATGATGATGTATTGTTGGATATACTCTAATCAATGTTTTAAAAATCGGACCGGACATCGAATCGGTAACCTTACTAGTTACTGTTTAGATCGGTTTAACAGTTTTAACCACTGGTTCAACCGTTGTGACGTCATTACAAAAAATATTTAAATTTAAGTTTTAATGTATGCAATCAACTATTTCATAAAAATATATTATCCATTTTGTCAAGTTTATTTCCATAAACTAAATGTTTATCTCATGACCAATTATTTTTCCTACAAATTATGAGTTGAGAATGAATGATAGCAACAAAATTACAAGTATGATAACGTGATATCAATGCAATAATTCAAATTATAATAAACACCATAGCAAAAACAATAATTTTATTGCTAATCACCTATGAAAAAGAGAAAATATTTATGAATTTTGTCATTGAATTATATAAAAAAATGAAAATACTTGAAATTTGAGAAAAAAATGACTTTTCTAATGAAGTTGATGCTCAAATATATTTATATAACTTATTATATAAAAGATTTTTTGTTTCTTGTTGATTTTGTTTAATTCAAAGTGAAAAATAGAAGAAGAGACGTGAGAGTATTGTTGAAGTTTAAAGGCCGCGAAAGAGAAGTAAAATTCCGTAGCGTAAACTTTTTATTTTTATAAGTGAACTAGTGGTTCAATCAGTTCACTGGTTTATTAGTTTTATCAGTTTTTTACCGATTTCTTCCGGTTCGAACTGGTCAAAAAAACAAAGCTGGTTTTGAAAGGTTAACCGGACCTGATTGACAGCCCGTTACTGGTTAAACCGACGAACCAGCCAGTCCGGTCCAGTTTTTAAAACACTGACTTTAATGTAATGATATATTTACCATTTAAATAGAACATATGTATAAGTTTTAGGATTAGGAGTTTTATCCTATATGATGTTATGTAATAGATATTTCAGTCAGATGTATAACTATGTGTATAATTATTTTTTTCATATTGGTATTCGACTATAATTTCGTTGCCAAAAGGAATAGTTCTATTTCCGCCTAATCATGTTGATGCCCAATTTTTTATTTATTTAAATGATCTATCTATTTAGTTATGTGTAAACAAGATAAGTAAAAAATATGTGCAGTAAATTATCTTTAATCAATGTTTTGAAAACGAGCCCAACGACACATTATTTGAAGGACTATGCTAGCATCATAGCCAAACATCACATCCCAACATCACAGCCCATAATATAAAATTACAAAAAAAAACCCATAACTAATCATCAAATAAAAATAAACCCTAAACCCTAAACCCTAAAATCCTAAATCAAACCTTAAATTAAACATTATGTCATAAACCCTAAATTCCAGGCATTGCAAATGCTTTTAAATTATGAGTTTATATTTTTATTGTAATTTTCAAGATATTTTATATTCAAATATTGATAAATGATAAATTATCATTTGGAAAGTAATAAATTATTTTTTATATGAGTAATATCGCATAATTTAGGTGCTCTTTTGTAATTTTTGAAAGTTGAGTGGGTTGTTAATAGATTAAAAAGATTATTTGAAGAAAAAACATGTTAAACAAATAGTAGATAACAAAAATACCTTCAAAAGCATAAAAAGTGGATTGTATAAAGGGCTGTGAAGTTTGAGGCTGTGATATAATCATTTTTCTTATTTGAATTAGGTATAATTCTTTATTGAACTTTAATATACTGAGTTTGAACAAGATTTAACTTTGGAACCGACAAACTTGAATTTGTATCTGATCTAACTTATCAAATTGAGCTTGAACCGAATTTTAAAAGCATTCGAACAATAAATATAGACTTTAAATGGATCCATTTCCAATCTATATAAACCAAGAAAATTTTCACTTTTTTTCTTCAATCTTTTTCAAATCATCTCTAAATCATTAACCTCTCAACAAATTAATTTAATTATCAAAATAGCCATCCTTTTTTTCCAGATATGTGTATTAACATTACAAAACGAATCAAGGTTTGTGTTATATATTTATACTCTAGTTTATGTTTCTAATGGTGAATTGTTTGATTGTGGAGTTGAATTTTTTTAAGCTATGGAATTTTTAATAACCCCTTCGTTGAACCTGCAAGGGTAGCCTAGTTGGTGGAGCAAGTGAGCGCGATGTCTTTTATTCGAGTTCGAAGCCCTTGCCAACACATTCAAGGTCGAACTCGTCACACCTGATTTGTCTAGTGTGGTTTACATCTCTCATGTGGTTTGCGAGCTATTGCATGAGGGCGGGATTTACCTTGTGCACTTTGATGGCTGTGGGTTCCCTTGTCAACCACAAAAAAAAAAGTAGGAGTTGAGGAAAAAAAGGCAAAATCGCAGAAAACTTCCCAAACTAATTAGCTATTTTGGATTTTCGTCCCGAACTATATCACCTCACCGAATTTCGTCCCGTAATTTATTATTATTTTGAAATATCGTCCTACAGTTAATTATGAGACATAAATTGTGCACGTATTCGTTAAATTGTCACTTGGTAGCTTACGAGTCATGACGTGGCAAATTTTAACATGAATAATTATAAAAGATTGCAAAATTCGTCCCAAACTAATTATAAATGTTGGTTTTTCGTCCCAAACTATTTAACTCGCCGAATTCCGTCCCCTAATTTATCATTTTGCATGAATTTAGTCCCACTAATAAAGTTCTAATATAATGGAAATGACGGTTCACTCTTTTACTTTTTGTAAGGGAAAAATAGTATTGGTTTTCGAAACTCCCGTGCACTTTTGAGAAGAAAAAAATTCATGTCATTTCATTAGGAAACATTGTACGTTCTTTTTAGTATTAATGTATAATAAATTATTTATTATTTATTATTGGGACGTTTTCTGCAATTTTTTCGAAAAAAAATACCACATGTACCTAAGTTATTGATAGTTTACCGATATCAGGGGTAAAATGATACTCTTGTAAATTTTGTTAATTTTAGCGGAGAATATTGAATTGACCATTAGTTTCAGATGGGTAAATGAATGTTTAAATAGTACATGGGATGTTAGTGAAGATTTAAATAGTACAATAGAGGTATCTGATTATGTAATAGTATATCTGAATAGGGTTAATTTCACATACCTTCCCTGTACTCTTATTAATCTTTCACCTACGTACTACCCATGTACTAAAAAAACCTTCAATTACCCCCTGCCATTAACTTTTTCGTTAGAAGACTGTTAGCATTTGCTGATGTGGAGAAAAACTAACTCTACTTCTCAATTTTATTCTTAAAGTTAATTTCACATACACCCATGTACTCTTATATGTATTCAAGTACCTCTTATACTATTAAAACTTTCAATTACCTCTTGACTTATATGGTGAAAGCTAACAATTTCGTTTTCTTTAACATAATTTTGCTTAGTTAAAATTGAATTACCCTAACCAACTTCATCCTCCTTATAAAGTTGTAGATACACAACTCTTTTAATTTTTTTTCTCTTATTTTTTATTTACATAAATTCAAACATTTTTTTTTTTCACAATACGATTCAATTGCATATTTTTTAATTAGTACAAATATTTAAAATTAGTAAAGATTTCAACTCACATTATTAGTAAAATATAATAAATTTTCTCCCCCAATTTTGTCGTTGTCCATGTGGTACGAAAGAGAGCTTGATTTCCAAATAAACATTGTGCTCCCGTAAAACTTATTACCATAGTGTTGCACTTAGAAAGTGTAACCACTTATAATATTTGTAATTGCTAAAAAATGTGCAATTGAAATTGGATCGTGGAAAAAAAAAATAAGAGTTTAATTATGTTATTTAAAAAATGAGTAAAACGTTGATGAAAAGAATTAGTAGAATTGTGAAGTTAGTTAGAGTAATTTATTGTTTTTATTTAGCAGAATTCAAACAAAGAAAATTCGACTTTTAACTTTTACAAGGTAATTGAAGGTTTTAATAGTGCAGAGGTAGTTGAAGATATATAAAAGGACATATATATGAAATTAACAATTAAGGGTAAAATCGGAAATTGTAGCTTGTTTTTTGGGTAAATAAATAAATCAAGTCCAATCTTTCATAAATTATAAAGCCCAACCCATTTAACAATCGAGTCTAATTGGCCGTGCAGATGAGATGCGCTGATTTACTTGCCTTGATTATTGAACAGCCCTAGCGGCGTTACATTGCCTTGCAAAAGTCGGAAACTTGTTTTAGTTGTTTATAGCTACTACCTTCAACCTATATACATCTATATATGAATTCATAATATACTTGAATTTTCTACGCAAGTCAAAGATGGAAGAGATGCTGATAGAGAAGCAAAGATCAGAGAAGATCAAAGTTGAGCATGACGGAGGTGGATTTTTACCGGAGGACATAACGAGGGAGATACTATCAAGATTGACCGTGAAGAGTCTTTTAAGGTATATGTCTGTTTCGAGGCACTGGAAATCTCTAATCTCCCATAATTCATTCAAGAAACTACACCGTCAAAAAATCCTAAATAATAATAATCCCCCGTTAGTGCTAGTTTTGTGTCATTCTGATCAAAATACGTTTGTTCTAACCACCTTCAATCTCCATGTAAAAGTAATCCAAGAATGGTGTCTTCCTATAATTTCGTCAGCACCATATCTACATATGCTTCCCTTTCCATCACAATCTAAGTTGGTGTGCTTTCTCAACAGTGAGGGATTTTACTTGTGTAATCCCAGCACTCGACGAATTTTCCGCTTGTCTGATCCTCCTTTTGATCCCATACCATGTAGAAAATCTTATGCCTTTGGTTTTGCTTATATGACATCCAAAGATGAATACGTAATCTTGCTATTAGTCAAACCAAATATCAATTGTTGGAGTTGTAAGATGCTCACTATATCCATATCCAATGACGATGACCAATTGCATTTCAATTCTTGGAGATCCGTCGATGTCGCGGGTAACAGCCATCTCGAGTTTTATCGCCCATTCGGGGTATTTGTTTGTAGGGCTTTCTATTGGATGATGTTTGATAATGAGGTTAATGAATATGTCATCCTCTCCTTTAACAAGGAGAACGAAGATTTTTCTATTATCGGGTTGCCCAAGGATTTTGAAAATAACTTACGTGGTGTTCGTCAGTCAGGTCTGCTGGAAATCAAGGAAAAACTCTATTTCAGGACTTTATCGTATCACCCAAAAACCTTAGATTTGTGGATGCTATCTGATGTTAAGAACCAATTATGGACTAAAAGTTGGAGCATTAATTTACAAAGCACTAATTTATTTGACACAATGATAACTATTTACAGGCGAGAATACCTTAAGAATTACAACGAAACATACGAGAATATCTCAAGAGACATGGGATATCTCGGTGTGGGAATTTTGGGCCAGGGATTCTCACTTTAAATACGTAAAAGGAATCCACTTCCGACTCTGCTTAATAAGGTATCTTCTAGTCTTTAGGACCATTTATCTTATTAATGATATTTCAGACAAAGATTTAACTAAACTCTGTTTACTCTTTTTGGTTTTGACTTTTGATTATAAATGCTTCCTAAAAACTTTCATAAACAATAAATATGACAATGACAATGACAATGATAATGGAAATATGAACAGGCATGTATGCAAGATTTATGAATTTTATTACTACCTGTGCAGCCAATAAAGACTCTTTTTCAATTACCAGCAAACAGGCACAATGTAAAGTCTGTAAAATTCAGAATTATGAACCTTTCAACAAACAATCATCAAACATATACAAGCAGAAAAATTTCCTTACCTTAAGGCGTTTTCGCCGGTTCGAGTCTTCACCTCTGCCTCAATGCAACTGTGGCCGAAGCTTTGGCTCTTAAAGAAGCCTTTGTTTTCTCATTCCGAAGGCTTCCTATGAACAATTGGGAGACCAACATGGATTGGTCCATTGCGGGAATTGTCGAGGAAATCAAGAAGTTCTCGGACTATTGGCCTAAATGGCATTTCAAATTTTTAGATAGGAATGCAAACTGTACAGCCATAATCTTGCGACTTGGGCTTTTAGTTTGAAGTGGTCTTACCCCTTTTAATATTTTTTTAGAATAATTCAAATTTCACACTACACTGTTTGATCATAGGTAATGTAATTCGCGCAATTTACCCCATGTATGATGATAGATGTGGCACTTTACCCCCCTATATTACATAATACTTTTCATGCCTCACTCTCAATTTCGGCAAGTGAGTTAAACTATCCGGTCCAAAGGGGTAAATTGCTTTTTTAAAATTTTCATAAGGAGTAAATTGCTCTTTTTCAAATTATAGGAGAGTAAATTAAACATTATGAATATTACATGTCGTAAATTGCTACAAACCCGCCATATACCATTCACATTCACGCTTTTGTTATTTACATGGTAATTGTTTTTGCCTTGAACGCATGTCTTGCTCTTTTCACTTTGTACATCCACATATTTTATCTGCAAAAATTCACAATGGATAAATCAGTGTTTTGTCTTTTGAAAACTCAATTATGTTGGAAGTCCAGCATGGTATTTGGGAAAGTAGTTTGGAAGAGTAGGGAAGATTTATCAAATAATCTCGGTTTACATAATATAGTTTGTTTGGGTTATGATAGAGTACTTTGCGAAATAAAGTATGTATAGATTATTGTTTGAAGAGTTAGGTTGTAGGTGTAAGATGTGTAAGACTTTATGTCAAATCATGTTTGTTATGTGAAATAAATTTTGTAAGATATACGTTAATTTATGTCAAATCATAGTAGAGTTTATATATGTTTTGTTTAGAGATAAAAAAAATTATTGTTTGTTTGGCTTTTGAGAGAGTAGTTTGAGAAAATTGAGAGAAGAAAATTTTACTTTCGAAAATGGAGAACATGTTTGTTTGACATTTCCCAAACACGAAATAATTTTGGGAAACGCCAAACAAACAGGGCACTCCCTCCGTCTTTTTTCTTTTGATCCTATTTTCTTTTTGGGATATCCCAAAAAAATACTCAATTTTCTAATATGAAGTTAATTTTTCTCAAAAGTACAATTTCACATAAAGTAAAGATTTGACATAAGTAATCTCTACTACTACTTTTATGGACATAAATGTAAAATTATATAAAATTTTTACTTTTTCAACTCTCACCTAAAACTCCGTGTCAAAACTCAAGAAAAAGACTGGGGGAGTACTTCAATATAAGTCTCATTCTTTATCTTTATAGACTTCTCTATGATATTTAGAAGTCTAGCAATGACGTATTTTTATATATTATTTTTTGAAAAACATCTCAAGGGACTACATTCAACTTGAAGTGGAGAAAAGAGAAAAAGGTGTTACCCATACAACCATAATAACAAAACTATAAAAGATATAAAAAATAATGAAACTCAAGAAACGTAGAATTATTATAACCAAACCTTGGAAGTGCTATTTTCATAGGGATATTCTAGCAGATTATTTTTAAATCTTGTGGTTGAAAAATATACCACATTATTATTGTGAGAGCACCACATAATCACAATTAATCAGAATTTTCCTAAACTTGGTCTAATTAAGAATTTTCCTATTTTCATGTCAACTTAGAAACCACTCAACAAACTTTACAAGCCCCAAAGACTTAATCTCAATTTTTTTTTTTTTTTCTTGAGAACATACTTGGGTCCCCAACATACTTAATCCTATTAGAATACTGCAAAAATTCACACCAATAAATAAAAGTAATAGTCCTGAAAAATTCAATCTACTTAGGTAGAGTAGTCCTTGTTAATTATGGAAGAGAAGAAATACACTAAAAAAACACTTTATTAATTCAAACATGATTAGAATAATGAAAAAATATTTCAATAGAACCGCAAACTTACAAACATATATAATGTAGGGTTTCTATTTTTGTATTTTGTTTGTGTAGGGAGAAAAAAAATGAAATCTACCCGTATATTGTACATAATCCTTTTTTGCGTCCAAAGTAATACAATACTAGTCTCACAGCCCAAGAGTGTCACACACCATTCAACTTTATTATACCTTGCTTCCAAGAGAGAAAGAAAACACTAATATCATCCAACTAGAATTTTTTATTTTTATAATATTGTCTTTGGAAGACAATAAATCAGTAGGACAATAAAAGCAAATTACAATAAATATGTAACTACTAATTAATAAAACTAGTACGAAATTTGAAGAATACTCACACTTTTAGTGAAATTCGAACCTCATTTCGATATAAAAATATCCAAATTTTATTTTTCACGGAAAAAGTTAGGATAAAATTGTTATTCTTCGCAAATCCATCTTCTCATTTATTTGTAAAGATGCCTAAGTAAATAATATATATGTACAGTTAATGTATGTTAACAAAGATTCGAAGATTAGACGGGATAATATTCTTTTGGGATTATTGCATTTTTGGTGCCACAACTATAGCCCACTGGCATTTTTACCCCGTAACTTTTCGGACTGGCACATTTAGTGCCACAACTTCAACATCAGTGGCAATTTTGGTGCCAATTGAGGCTCAATTTTAAAATTGGCCTGAAATTCCTCCATGTACGGGCCATGTGACATGAAAATGGGGGATTTTGACCATTCAATACCTTTTTCATGAAAAAAAAATTTCCACCCACCAAGAACTAGGCTACTTGGATGTTTTGTTTGGGGAAGAATAAGAAAGCGGGTAACAATTTAATTAAGGGAATGTTTGGTGAATTTTATAGGAATTTCGGGCCAATTTTGAAATTGGACCTCAATTGGCACCAAAATTGCCAGTGATGTTGAAGTTGTGGCACCTAATGTGCCAGCCCAAAAAGTTACGGGGTAGAAACGCCAGTGGGCTAGAGTTGTGGCACCAAAAATGCATTAATCCCATATTCTTTTAATTGAATTTGAATAAGGTTCAATACTTTAAACCAACAAATTTTAATGAGCTTTGTCGGACACATTTTAACTTATCAAACTAAGAAAAGAGAATATAATAAAATTATAATATCACCAAAATAACTTAAAAAATCAACGAAAAGATATGAAGGACTGAAACAACATTCAATTATATAATGCAACACAATCTTTTATTAATAAAAGCCCAACCCGTTTAACAAATAATCCTCTACTTGAACAACCCTAGCGGCTGTACATTGCCTTACAAAACTCGGAAATTTGTTTAGTTAATATAGCTACTACCTTCAACCTTTCATAGATATTTAGATTTACATTGTTTCACAAGTCATAGATGGTGGAAGAGATGCAAATAGAGAAGCAAAGATTAGAGAAGATCAAAGTTGAGCATGAAGGAGGAGGATCTTTTCCGGAGGACATAATGAGGGAGATACTATCAAGATTGTCCGTGAAGAGTCTTTTAAGATATATGTCTGTTTCGAGACACTGGAAATCACTAATCTCCCATAATTCTTTCAAGAAACTACACCGTCAAAGAACCATAAACAAGAATAGTCCCCCGTTAATGTTAGTTTTGTACTATTGTTCTAATAATAACTCATATGCCTTAACCACCTTCAATCTCCATGGAAAAGTAATCCAAGAATGGAGTTTTAAAATATCTAAAACTTCATCAACATCATGTCTAAAAATGTTGCCCTTTCCATCAGAAGCTAAATTGGTGTGCTTTCTCAACAATGAGAGATTCTACTTGTGTAATCCCAGCACTCGACGAATTATCCGCTTGTTTGATCCTCCTTTTGATCCCTTGATATATGGAATATCTTATGTATGTGGTTTTGCTTATGTTCCATCCAAAGATGAATACGTAATCTTACACTTAGTCAAATCAGATATATACATATGGAGTTGTATGATGCTTACTATATCCATATCCAATGACAACGATCACTTGCATTACAATTCTTGGAGATGCGTTGATGCCGCGGCTATCAGCCATCTCGAGTGTTATCGCCCATTCGGGATTTTTGTTTCTGGGGCTTTCTATTGGGTTGTGTTTGATAAAGAGGTTAGAAAAAAAGTGATCCTCACCTTTAACATGAAGAATGAAGGTTTTTCTTTTATTGGGATGCCCAAGGATTTTGAAAATGGTTTAGGTGATTTTCGTGAGTCACTTGTGGAAATCAAGCATAAAGTCCATTTCATGGCTTTTCGGTATCAACCTCGATACTTAGAACTATGGATGCTATCTGATATTAAGAACCAGTTATGGACCCAAAGTTGGAGCATTAATTTACAAAGCGATCCACTCTGGCATGAGTCTTTTCACTCATTTAATCTAATTATTTACATACGAGAATACCTCCAGAATTACAACGAATCATACAAGGACATCTTAAGAGACTTTGGAAAGCTTGAAGTGGAAAATAGGGCTCTTTTGGGTGTGGGAATTCACACAAACATTTTCTCACTTTAAATACATAGAAGCAATCCACTTCTGACTATGCTTGAGTAGGTATCTTCTAGTCTTTAGGACCATTAATTAATTTTCTAAATTTTATACTGAATTGATAGAGTGTTTGCTCCTTTTACTCTTGTTGGTTTTGATTATAAATATGTTTACGTACAGTACCTTAGTGTCGAAACAGAACAGAACATGATCACCAACAATTTCTTAAATTATTACAACTGAAAATGATGAACACTAAAAGATGGATCGCTCATCCAGCACCCCAGTGGATTGAATCCACCAGGGTAGGCACATTATTTCCTAGGGTTCCCTAGCATATCGGCTTCCCTGTATCCAACACTACTTCCATTTCAGAAAACACACCAGAGAACGTTCTTAACAGATGGTTCTGGAACCTTCCTATCTTTCAGATTTCTAATAAAAACTTCATCATCTAATCACAATTTGTTTAATACTAATAGAACTATAATGCATAAAACAATTTCAAACAAAGACTCAACTATCATGATTTGGTCAATATTAATAAACTATAATTAAGAAGAAAATCTAAGAAGCTCTTCATTTCCATCAATTCTGATCCAAACTTGTAAATTGTTTGAGGAAGTGTTGAAACAGAACAGGATCACCAATAATTTCTTAAATTACAACTAAAAATCGTGTATTAGAAAAATATTGTGGTAAAACAACACCAATTCAAATCATGTCAATATCATCTATACATTAACAGACAAAAATCAACAAATTCTTCACACATTTCCTTCTCTAACAAAATATGAGGCGATTTATGCATAAATTAATTGTCACAGAAGATCTTCAATAAAGAAATTAAAGAAATATATACTATTAATTAACAAAAAACACTCACGATCTCACAATTACACTAAAAATACCTTGGATTTCAGGAATTGATCTCGATTTGCGAGTGGCAAAATAGATTAACCGCGTCGTCCGATTTGACCCGGCTCCAAAACTGGTTCTCTAGATTTGAGCTTTTTCAATAGTGATTTAAAATAGATTGTGCTAATTTCTAAATTCTCTTGATTCTTATAGCATAACTTTTGAAATTTTGTGACTTGAAAGTGGAAATGATGCTTCAATTCTTTTCAAAATGATTTTAATTTTAATAAATGTTAATTCGAGGGTCTTGCCCCTTAAATATATTTTGGAATAATCTAAATTTCATAGTACACAGTTTGATCTCCGTCTTGAATGTTTTCTTTCATAGTAATTTTGACTAATAAACTAAATATTAATACGAGTTGTTTGTAGCTTTATCTTAATATTAATTTAGTAATTTGCTTTGTAGAAATTATATTAATTAATTTAAATTACATGTGTTATTGTTTAAACTGAATAAATTTTCATGTATCTACTAAAGTGTAGGGGGTAAAGTACAAAAAGATATAAAGTTTGGGGGTAAAGTACATAAATTACCAAGATTAGGAAATATATTGAAAATGTTATGCATAAGTTTGTCAATGCGGTTGTAGCCTACTGGAAAAGCTGAATCCCCAAAATATAGGGGCTTATGTGGATGGGTTTTTTTTATCCCGGTCTCTTGGGTTTCGCGAGATCGGACCAAAACCTTTTCAAATGAGTACATCCAAACTCTTGAAACCTATAAAAATTTAAGAGAAATGACTTATGGAACCAAACTTTATATCGATTCTCACTTATGGTACCATAAAAATTCATGACAACACATTTGGTATCATAATTTAATAAAGGGATAATTACATCGACCTCCCCTGAGGTTTGGGCTAATTATTGCCCAATCCCCTCGCAATTTCATAATTACATTCACCTCCCTCACGTTTGAAAAACCTTACAAAATGATGTGAAATTGTCCTCGTCAGTTTTAATTAAAAAAATAAAAATAAAACAGATTAACAAAATATCTTATTTACCCTTGCAAGTGATGATTACATCAACCTCCCCTGAGGTTTGGGCTAATTATTGCCGAATCCCCGCGAAATTTCATAATTACATCCACCTCCCCCACATTTGAAAAATCTTACAAAATGATGTGAAATGATACACAAAATTACAATACTACCCTTGTAAAAATTAATTTTATACATAAAAAAAAAGACTCTAACCCTAACCCCCCACCTCCACCGTCTCAACCCCGCAAATATCCTCCCAGGTCTGGTTCAAACCATAGGACTTCCAGGCCGGCGGCGTGTCCTGGTAGGAGATTTGCGGGGTTTGGGACGTCGGGTGAGGGGTTGGGGACCAGCGGGTGCGGGGTTAGGGGTTAGGGCTGGTGAGGGTGAGGGTTTTTTCAAAAAAAAAATATATTAAAATAATTTATTGATTTATTAATATTAGTATTTTTATATAAATAAGATATGATTTTAATATTATTGTATTAAGTAAGAAATATTAAAAAAATAACAATTTTATTAAATTGAGTATTTTTATTTTTTATAAAAAAAATTATTGATTTTATAATAACTATTTTAGTTAAAAGTTTAAGAAATTATTTAATAAACATGTGAGCATTTTTATAATGTCTAATAATTATTGTTCAAGTTTTTTTCTTCTCATGATCAAACGTAATTCATTAATTTATCCTTGTACTTTAATTATGAAAAAAATTTAAATTATTAAACTTACAGGTTAAATGTTAAAGTTGAATGTATATACATTTTTCTTTTATGTTCTACAATGTTTTTTTTCTTATAATTAACCATAATTTATTTACTTTTAATTGTAAAAGCAAAATGAAAAAAATTTGGAAAAAATCATTGATGTGTTATTATATTTTTATTTAAGAATACATATACACTAAAAATTCATTTATTCTTTTAAACCTAATTCATTCATTTATTCTTTTACTTTAATTAGGAAAAAAATTAAAATTATTAAAATTACGGGTTAAATGTGAAGTTGAATGTATTTACATTTTTTATTTGTGTTCTACAATGTTTTTTCTTATAATTAACCATAATTTATTTATTTTTCCTTGTACTTTAATTGTAAAATCATTATGAAAAGAATTGGATGTAATTATGAAATTGCGAGGGGATTGGGCAATAATTACCCCAAACCTCAGGGGAGGTCCCTGTAATTATCCCTGTTAAATAAGCAAAATTGTAGAATTATGCACCACTTCTGCACCATACGAATTATGCACCACCTCTGCACCATACGAATTCTGCACCACTTATGCACCATATGAATTCTAAAAAATTATATAATACACCCTCTAGGCTTTTTAAAATTACGGAATGTCATAACTATTCTTGTTCCCTATTTAAAAGAGAGGTCTACTCACATCTGAATCCACACCTTTCTCTCAATCTCTTCAGTCTATTCACTAGGAATATCAATATCTTTCATTCTAAATCAAAAAGAAAAGCAAACGTTTTAAGGCAGTGGCGACAAAGTGGACTTGGGCTGAAAATGTAGCCTTGACAAAGGCATACATGGGGTCTCATAGGACAGCGTGGTAGGTAGTGGCCGGGAAAAAGAAACATTTTGGGCCAAAATTATATTCATAATGTATGCACTGCTTGATGCGCCCCCTCATCTTCCAGCGACTGCACCGCCTCAGTGTTCAAGCTCCAAAACGGAGTCTTCAGATTCATAGACACTTTGTTTGTTTGGAGAGGTCTTGATTTAATTGATCGTTGAATATGTTGTTTATTTAATTTTAACATCGTTTCAATTTCTTTTTTCTACTTTTCTATCAAAAAGAAAAAACTTTATGTAACTTATAAAGAAAAATATCTTGAAAAATGAAGATATTCTTACCTAAACATAGTCAAATTGACAAGAATGTCCCCATGCTCCAAATAAGAATAATCATGGTCAGGGGTGATATGGTCCTCTTAAGAGAATATCATAAATAATATTATTACTGTTTAACTTAATACCTCAAAAAATAAAAAATAAAATGTCAAAATATCCGTAAGTGCAAAATTATCCCCTACATGTAAATTTCCTTTTTCCTGTTAAAACAAATTGGTATGTACATACATCAGTAAATAATGTGGTTTTAATACTAAAGTTAGCACACTGCAGTTCTCCACACGAATTAAAACGCTTTCCACAAGTACTTGTTCTTGTAATTCTTGTCCAAATCGAATATAACCGAGCCATAAATTTTTTTATGCTATATAATCATTCAAATTGACTTACAAGTTTAAATTTTTTAATAATCCACTGAATTCAAACATAGAAACGATCAAAATTATGATACATAACCACTTATATACTTCAAAATATTATTCAGATATTGTCATTATCATTAAAACAACGATATCGATGTTGTAGCAAATTTAATTCACGTTGCTAGGATAGATAGACATAAGATTACAATTATGAATGAAAATAGTAAATCATGGAGTATTATGTTAGTCTAATGACTAGATACTGTTAAGTCTACTATGTAAATAAATAAATAAATATTTTTTATTTTCGGAGTTTGAATTTAAATGTTTAACTATTCGAGTCTTCCTAGAAACATATTTTAAACGGTCTTTTTAATTAGATTATACATGAGACCATTATAACTTAATCAATATACCATTATAACTTAATCAATATTCAATTCAAATTCAAATTCGCTCAAACACTCATCATAATCTCTCTAAAACTAAAACAATAGAATGCAATGTATTAAAAACTTTTCTAACATATACTTTTTCTTTGTTCTCAAGTCTACAACTCCTTAATTTGTTTATGGCAGTGACGCCGTAGCCTAGTGATAATTACTGGCAAAGCTGAGACCTATGACAAATAGGTCATGAGTTTAATTCCCACTAATGATTGGTAGTGGTCCATTATTTGTAATTATTTGTACTTGGTTAGTTACTGAATGATTTAAGATGTTATGATTGATAGTTAATGTATTCTAAATAGAAATTGGATTGGATGCCGCCGTGAATGCTGAAAGTAACACCATTGGAATTAGATTGATTTTTCGGGACTCGCTTGGGAACTGTATTGATTGGAAAGGCATAACATTAAATCTCCCTCTGGATCCGGAAGCAGCCGAAGCTTTGGCAGCCTTAAGAGCCATTGAATTTTTTCGTAACTTGGGTTGGCAAAGAATAATTATGGAAGAGGACTGTTCTCCAGTTATTAATGGATTCATAAACAAGGAAGCTTCTCGGGGAAATCTGGGACTTATATTCGAAGACATTACACTTCTAGCTAAAGATTTCCTTTTCTTTAGTGCTTCAATTCCCATGTAGTTTGGGAATGTAATAAAACGGCTAATTGTCTAGCTAATCTTACTTCTTCGAAATTCTCTTTTACTTTTGTTATGTTCTTGACATTGTAATTTTCGATTCTCTTTGAAGACATTACACTTCTAGCTAAAGATTTCCTTTTCTTTAGTGCTTCAATTCCCATGTAGTTTGGGAATGTAATAAAACGGCTAATTGTCTAGCTAATCTTACTTCTTCGAAATTCTCTTTTACTTGAGTTATGTTCTTGACATTGTAATTTTCGATTCTCTTTGAAGTATTAATATAACCGTGGGGTTTCTCGAAAATAAAAGAAAAACCATTCTCCCTTTTCTCAATGGCAGAGTAAATTGCTCCTTGTGTACTTGTTTCCTGCAGCACCCCCAAGTTCAGGAAACAAATTCATGCCAACTTGCTGAATATAGGCGAGAGTTAATTGGGACCAAGTTACTTGAAAAAATGTAATGGAAAATTTAGTTGTTTCAATGATGTTGATCAGCTGTTCGACGAAATGCCTGAGAGAAACTTGTTAAAAAGTTGGATGGCCTTCCTTTTGCTAATTTCATTTCCTAAGTAAACTTTAGGCAAACTTTTTATTACAGTATAGTAATTTACTTACACATGAGCATTTTAATAGTTATGAAGATTTGATCAACATTTTAGTCTCCCATTATTTGAATTTTCTTGTGACTAGAGATTGGTGGGGTCTATAGCCCCCACTCAAATATCTTGTATATTTATTAGAGTATTAGGGCCTGTTTGTTTGGTGTTCTGAAAAATAGTTTGGGAGAGTGTGGATGTTTGTGAAATAATCTCGATTTGCGTACTCTTGTTTGTTTGACTTTTGAGAGAGTGGTTTGAGAAATAAAGTAGGCGTAGATTTTTTTTGAAAGAGTTGAGTTGTAGGTGTAAGATGTGTAAGACTTTATATCAAATCATGTTTGTTATGTGAGATAAATTGTGTAAGAGATAAGTTACTTTATGTCAAATCATAGCAGAGTTTGTATATGTTTTGTTTAAAGATAAGAAAATTATTGTTTGTTTGGCTTTTAGGAAAGTAGTTTGAGAAAATTGAGATATGAAAAATTTATTTCAAAAAGCAAAACATATTTATTTGGCACTTAGCAAACACGAAATTTTTTTGGGAAACGCCAAACAAACAGACCATTAGTCTTTGTGACAATAAAAGTCTTTTGGCATTTCCCAAAAAATTAAGATCTGCTTCAAATCTTAATTTGTTCTTTTCTAATATCATTGCTTCAACTATTCCTTTGTGAAATGTGAGAGAGTGAACAATTTCCTCTTATATAAATTGTGTTACATGGATAGATACTTTTCCGGCCAAATTATACAGATAAACTGTGTAACCCAAATCAAATTAAAATACATGAAATCCAAAAATACCCGTACTAAAAGTCAAATAACTTGCACGTGATTACATTTTCGTTGGACATATGGATCATGACCCATGTATTAGTCATAACAGGTTTTGACTCTATGAGATTGAGTTTGTTTCGGATGAATCAAATGGGTAATAGATTCATGGTCGGGTCTAACAATAAAATAGCTCCAGAAAGAAGATTAAATTAATATTTTCTCCTTTCCAAATTTATGAAAGTTCTAATTACATATAGATCATAAATGTATCATAAATCACAGAAAAAAATTAGAATATTTTTCAATTCACAGAAAATATATTTTCTTAACTTTTTTTAAAGCACATTTTTATTAACCTTTTTATGAAATCGACTATTTTAATAATGATTTAAAAATAAAAATATTTAAATTTATCTTTTAAAACTTTAATAATACCACCAAAACCCCAGCACACCCACGCAAACCCATCAAATTACCGAACTAAAACTAAACCGTAAATTAAAAATCCCTTTACAACAATAATTCACCATTAATGCTAAGGGAGTGTCCGGGCGGGTCGAAAACGGGTTGAATTGTTAATGGGCCAGGTTATTAACGGGTTTGGATTGACCTGGGCCGACCCGTTATGTTTGTTGATGGTGTGTATTTCACTAATTTAAAATTAAGAATATTTAAAAGTTAAATATATTTAATAATTGCATATTTTAACTAAATTTTCATTAATTTAGGAAAAAAAAAGAAATATTTTTTAGTTAGGTAGTTTAGTTAAATATATTTTTTTTTTTTCACAAGACACATTAGTGACCGGCTAATGAACCACTAAAAACCCATGTAAATATTTACAATACTCAAATCAAGTCAACTCAACGACAATCCATTAACAATAAAAAGATATATAGGTTGAGTTAGACTGGATCGAGCTGTTCAAGGACCACCCAATGAATCAATCCTCTGCAACCATTAAGTCTTCAATCAATCCATCAAGATATCAATTTGTGGGCGTCTTTAATTTCGCTCTCAATTTAAAGTAAATGATTTGGGGACCGAAGTGTCACTCTTATCAAGAAAATGATTTGGTTCCTATAATTTATTTTCATAATATGCACAAGTATATCTATACACTATATAAAAGAGAAACTTTGTCGCACCAACATTACTAAATCAGAAATATAATGAATTACAATTAATTAATTTCTTATTAGTTTTTCCTACAGATCTTGCTCATATTCGATCGAATTCAAATTTCGTTCGGATCATGTGAAATCTTAGATTTCAGAATTTTCACTAATATTTTTTGTGGAACCTGTAAAATATTTCATTTCAAAATTTTCAACAATTTTTTTTTTGTTTTTATTATAACTGGTTTCTTTATCGTTGCATTTTCATCCAAATTAGCTGGTAAAGTGTTCAAATTTTCTTCACAACTCACTAAGCCCCAATGTTGAGTAGATCAACTTTCGACACATTTAACCAAGTCAAATATAATTAATTATGTTTGAAAAATAGTAGTATTGATATTAATGTATATATCAAAACTAATTCACTTTATTACACGAAAATATTAACAAAAATGACAACATAAATGAATATTAACTCATGTATTGTTAAACCATGGTATATTATTCTTAACATTACTTATAAAAATAAAAAAATCATGTACAATTATATTTCTTTTATTTATAATCGAATTTGGATGTTTAATGAATAGAATCGACTAAATTCATAGGTTTTCACGTACTTCGAACTAGGGTTGTCAATGGGGTGGGATTTCAATCCGGATCCGATCTGAATCCGGTCCGATTTATTAGGATAATTGTTCGATTAGTGATCTGATGGACCTGATCCAATTAAGAAGATCCGTTATCCGAATTATATGGAGCGAATATGGATCTAGGTTGATCCAATCCGTTACATCGTATCCGATATATATTATTATATGTTGTGTATATATTATTATGTATTTAAACCAAAATAAAAATAAAACTATATATGTTTTACTAAAATCTTTTACAATATTAAAAATAATCTTAAAAAGAAATGCATGAGAGATGTTGGTGGACTGGCCTGATAACTAATTGAGCCTACAACATATTAATTTATGCTATTTAATAAGAAAAATCAAACTCTAACCCATTCATCCTTCAATTTTTGTCTTCTCTTCCATTTCTCTATATTGAGTTTTCTTCTTCTTTGTCCCAGTTTATATTTTTTTTACTTATATTTTATTACTTGTTCTAATTTTTATCATTAATATTTGCCCACCATATTCCATCATCTATAATTTCATGCAATAGTTTCGATGAAATAAGTAAAATTTTACATTTTTAATTCATGATGGAGGAATCTACAAGTGATTTGGAGGAAAACGGAAAAAAAAATTATCGTTAAATGTGCTATATGGATCCAGATAATTTATCCGGATTCGGATCCGGTTTCTAATATTCCAGATCCGAGCAGATCCAGATAGAAGAAATGGAAATCGAACTCGGATCCGAATCGGCCCTGATTTGGTCCGAGTCCGACCCATTGACAACCCTACTTCGAACTATGAATCTTGTTAGTTGAATTAAATCCATTATATTTATAAAAATGTTAAATCACTTATATATCACTAATCATATAAAAATCACATTAAATCTCGGTTCAAGTTAAAATTAGCTCCATTCCATTAACAGACCTCGATTAAACTTACCATTTTAATAATTAAATCTCCAATTAGCCAAACCAATTCTATAATTAATTAAATCTCACGAGATGGGCCGTTTTTTATTTTATTAATCAACAGCCCAAGCTGGTTAATACATATTTTATAGGTACCTCAACAATTCTAGGTTTTCCCCATAACTATACATATACACATACAGGCACATATAATACACTAATTCATATTATTTAATTAGTCACAGATCAATGGGGAAGTTATATGCAAATAGAGGAGCAAAATTAAATAAGATGAAAGTTGAGCGTCGAGGAGAAGTTGGATTTTTGCCGGAAGATATAGTGAGGGATATACTATCAAGATTGCCCGTAAAAAGTCTTTTAAGGTACATGTGTGTTTTGAGGCATTGGAAATCTATCATCTCGCATAATTCATTCAAAAAGTTAAACCGTGAAAGATCCCTCAACAAAAATAATTCCCCATTAATGCTAGTTTTGCATTCTACTAATCAAAACTCATATGCTCTAACCACTTTAAATCTCCATGGAAATATAGTTCAACAATGGAATCTCCCTACAATTTGTTCGTCATTATCGTATTTACAAATGCTTCCCATTCCATCACAATCTAAGTTGGTGTGTTTTAATTGACGATAAACAGAGATACCAGTTGTATAATCCCAGCACTTGACAACTCTTCTTCTTGCCCGTCCCTCATTTTGGTCCCCTACGACTCTTTTATGCTAGTGGTTTTGGTTATGATCCATTCAAAGACGAATATGTAATCGTGCACTTAGCCAAGGGAATGAGCAATTGGATGTGTAAGTTCCTCACTATATTCATATCCAATGACAACAATCAATTGCATTACAATTCTTGGAGATCAGTTGATGCCACAAGTATCATCCATAACTTTCCCTGTGGCCGCCGCCCATGGGGAGTTTTTATTTGCGGGTTTTTTTATTGGATAATGGTTGATGAAATGGTTAAAGATCTCGTCTCCTTTCACATGGAGGATAAAGTTTTTTCGACTCTTAGGTTGCCCAAGGATTTTGAAAATCACTTCTTGTGTTTAAATTCACTTGTGGAAATCAAGGGAGCACTCTATTTCAAGAGTGCTCTTGGCCAAAACGTAAAATTGTGGATGCTATCTGATGTTAAAAATCACTTATGGACTCAAATATGGAGCATTAATTTAATTGGCATTCCATGGCATGAGCTTGAGAAGTTTAACATTGAGGTATTGATCTATAGAGGAGAATACCTCTAAAATTACAACAAATCATACGACATCTTAAGAGACATCGAAAAACTCGAATTGAAACGAACATGCATTCAGGATGTGGGAATACATACCAACCTATTCTCACTTTAAATAGAGGTAGGCATATAAGTCTTGAGGATTAGAATTCTTGTTAATTTTTATGCTATAAAATCTTTTGTACTCACTTTTACTCCTGTTGGTTTTCATAATTTCTTTACATCATTATGTGTCTTGAATGCTTTCATAATTCGACAGATGCAAAAATAGTGCGCTATTATTTTACTCGACTCTTAGATACATATTCATCGCGTAATATTTAGTTATATACTTATTTTGTACTCGAAAGGTTTATATATATTGTTGCATTATTTCAAAAAATGAACGGCTTCTTCAGGGTTCATAGTTTGTGTAGTCATGTAGTGTGTTTTCAACAGGGTCGAAAGTAGACCGCTTGTTTGAGGTCATTAATTTTTTTTTTCTTTTACATAATCTATACTATTATAAAGAGAAGCCATGTCATAGTATAGTAATTTATTGGTATTCCTATTTTATCCTTGGTGCTTTAATTAATCTAACTATTTAACTTCTTTACTTATCCCATTAAAAAAAAATTATTTTAAGCGGGAACGCGTAATAATTATTTATGCGACTTATTTTGATAGGACTAAGCCTATGTGGCACGAGAAATATATATATTTGAATAGATGTCGCACTGTTATCTTCACTAAATTGATCAAATAGTTGGTTGTTATCTTGACTAAATTGTTTATTATAGCTAATTTTATCTCTCCAATCTATGTACCTCACTTATTCCTTAAATTTTTTCTTTCGGTCATTAACTGGGGAAGGTTTTTTGGTTGTCAAGAGAACAACTGACAGTACAACTAAGAAAGTAGGAGTTGAACCCGGAAGGGTGGCCTAGTTGGTGGAGTAAGTGAGCGCGATGCCTTTGACTCGAGTTCGAATCCCCTTGCCAATACATTCTAGGTCGAACTCGTCACACTTGATTTGCCTAGTGTGGTTTACATCTCTTTGTGAGCTATTGCATGAGGGCGGGATTTACCTTGTGCATTATGGTGGCTGCGGGTTCCCTTGTCAACCAAAAAAAAATAGGAGAGGGAAAAAAAGGCAAAATCGCAGAAAACTCTCAAACTAATTAGCTATTTTGGATCTTCGTCCCGAATTATATCACCTCACCGAATTTCGTCCCGTAATTATTTTGAAATATCGTTCCACCGTTAATTATGAGACATAAATTGTGCACGTGTCCGTTAAATTGCAACCTGGCAGCTTACGCGTCATGACATGGCAAATCTTAGCATGAACAATTATACAAGATTGCAAAATTCGTCTCAAACTAATTACAAAGTTTGGTTTTTCATCCCAAACTATTAACTCGCCGAATTCCGTCCCCTAATTTATCATTTTGCATTAATTTAGTCCCACTATTAAAGTTCTAATTTAATGGAAATGACGGTTCACTCTTTTACTTTTTTTAAGAGAAAAATAGTATTGGTTTTCGAAACTCCCGTGCACTTTTGAGAAAAAAAAAATTTGTGCATTTCATTAGGAAACATTGTACGTTCTTTTTTAGTATTAATAATAATAAATATTTACGAGAAATTGAAAAATAAAGATACAAACACTTTCTCTTGTATTTTTCCCAATTGAAATCATTTAATGATGGTTCTCCACTGTAAGAATAAAATAAACAAAATTCAGAAACTAAAAGTTGCACTTGACCATATTGAAACTATCCTGCTTCAATATTTATCTCTCTAAATAATGAAGTGTTTCTCTTTTCAATCGTATGTTATAATCTATATTCGAAGTTTAATAGTGGGACTAAATTCATGCAAAATGGTAAATTAATATAGTTTGGGATGCAAACCAAAATTTGTAATTACTTTGGGACAAATTCTGTAATCTTGTATAATTGTTCATGCTAAAATTTTTCATGTCATGACATGTAAACCACCAGGTGGCAATGTAACGGACATGTACGTAATTTTCGTCTCATAATTAACTGTGGGGGCGATATTCCAAAAAAATAGTAAATTACGAGATGGAATTCGGTGAGGTGATATAGTTTGGGACGAAAACCAAAAATCGTTAATTAGATTGGGACGTTTTCTGCAATTTCTCCCAAAGAAAATACCACATGTTACTAAGTTATTGATATTTTACAGATATCAGGGGAAAATGATACTCTTGTAAATTCTGTTAATTTTAACGGAGAATATTGAATTGACCACTAGTTTCAGAGGGGTAAATAAATGTTAAATAGTATATGGGATGTTAGTGAAATTTTAAATAGTACAGTAGAGGTATCTGATTATGTAATAGTGTATCTGAATAGGGTTAATTTCACATACCTCCCCTGTACTCTTATCAATCTTTCACCTACTACCCATGTACTAATAAAACCTTCAATTACCCCCTGCCGTTAACTTTTCCGTTAGAAGACTGTTAGCATTTGCTGATGTGGCGAAAAACTAACTCTACTTCTCAATTTTACTCTTAATTACCCCCATGTACTCTTATATGTATTCAAGTACATCTTGTACTATTAAAACTTTCAATTACCTCTTGACATAAATGGTGAAAGCTAATACTTTTGTTTTCGTTAACACTATTTTGCTTAATTAAAACTGAATTACCCAAACCAACTTCATCCTCCGGGAACTTTTGTAATTTCATTATTATTCAGTTATAAATTCGTTACTAATAAAGATTTTGTCGTATGGAACATTTTTTCTTACAACTTAATAACCAAATTCCTACAACCAAAAAAAAAAAATATCATGATGTTCCGTTAGTAATTTGTCACTACCAAATGAAGACATTTTATATTGAATTCTGTTAGTATTCATTATAAACTTTTTACTAAGAGTGACAATTTTTTCTGTTAGAGTTATGACATCGCTGTAAGTTTATAGTTATGACAGTTTAACAACATAATTTCTAGACATATTCTTTTCATTTTATATGCTTTGGTAATTTGTCGTTATTTTTGTAAGAACATAATTTTCTTTTATTTCCGCCGTTGTTCAGTTGCAAATCTATAACTGACTTAAAAATAGGCACGGATTATTTTCCATTGGAATGATTTCGTCTCTATGGATCGGAATAACCACGAAAAATATTTTGTTTAGATATTTAGTTGGTAATTTGTCGCTATTATTCATGGAACATCGTTTCCGTCGTTGTTTAGTTACAAATCTGTATGTGACTAAAAAAATAGTGACGAATTATATTCCAATGGAATGATTCTGTCGCTATGGATCAATTTTTCCTACAACTTAACAACAGAATAACTACGAAATTTTTTTTTCCAGATATTTTGTTGGTAATTTGTCGCTACTATTGATGAAAAATTGTTTATGTTTGTATTTTGTTATAAGTTCGTTACTAATAGTAACAGTTTTTATTTCCGTTGGAATCATGGCATTGCTGAAGACCTCTTTTTTTGTAGTGTCCTTATAAAGTTGTAGATACACGATTCTTTTAATTTTTTTCTTCTTCTTATTTTGAATTTACATAAATTCAAACTTTATTTTTTTTCACAATTCGATTCAATTGCATATTTTTTAATTAGTACAAATATTAAAAATTAGTAAATATTTCAACTCACATTATTAGTAAAATATAATAAATTTTCTCCCCCAATTTTGTCGTTGTCCATGTGGTACGATGAGAGCTTGATTTCCAAATAAACATTGTGCTCCCATAAACTTGTTACCATAGTGTTGCACTTAGAAAGTGTAACCACTTAAAATATTTGTAATTGCTAAAAAATGTGCAATTGAATTTGGATTCTGGAAAAAAAAAAAAAAAAGAGTTTAATTATGTTATTAAAAAAATGAGTAAAATGTTCATGAAAAGAATTAGTAGACTTATGAAGTTAGTTAGGGTAATTTATTGTTTTTATTTAGCAGAATTCAATCAAAGAAAATAGAATTTTTAACTTTTACGAGGTAATTGACGGTTTTAATAGTGCAGAGGTAGTTGAAGGTATATAAAAGTGGATATATATGAAATTAACAATTAAGGGTAAAATCGGAAATTTTAGCTAGTTTTTTGCCTAGTCAACAATTGCTAACGGTCTTCGAACAGAAAAGTTAACGACAGGGGGGATAACTGAGGATTTTAATAGTGCAGGGATGGTAAGTGAATGATTAACAAGAGTACAAGGGATGCATGTGAAATTAACTCATCTGATTATGTTATAGTACAGAGGAGATATTTCAAATCAACTCTTTCATATTTTTAATGTAAGATTAATTTACATAATTATATCGCACTAACAATTTATAATAAGAGCAAACTACAATGAATATATATGTAACTAATAATTAATAAGATTAGTATAAAATTAGAAGAATAGTCACACTTCAGTTATAGTAAATTATTCTCGCAGAATAATTATTTATAATTAACTCTAATTATAAATCTTAGTATAGTTTATTCTCGTAGAACAAATGAAAGCAATATTAAATATTACTTTAATCAGAATTTAATTACTTTCTGAATTAATTATGAACCGGAAATAAATCGACTGAGGCTTGCTAATGCAATGTCCTTAAGACAATATTTCTGGGCTGTCAAAGGTGCAACAGTTCGTCCCAGTAGTCTCCCAAGATACAACAGTCGAATACTTGTTTCTTTGCACAAAGAACAAGTCCACAGCGAACTTTAACAAACAGGAATATTAAAATATTTTTAAGAGAAGAATAGAGAGAGAGATAATAGGATTCTGCTTTTATTGCTAGAAAACGGGATGAGAGAATTGGCCAGATTCTCCCTCTATTTATAGCAGCAGAAAGGATGTTGCTGGAAAGACATGCCTGTTCGGATTAAACCAGAAACACTGGTTCGGTCCGAACAGGCGCGCGGATTTTTTAAGAGGCGGGTCAGCTACGCGGATCTAAATTAATTTATTGGGCTATTAAGTTTTTGGGCCAAAATATTAATTAAACTTTGTCCAAAAAGATAATATTTTGTCAAAGCCCAGGCCCAATCCCGAGCCGGACCATGCCGAGCCGGCCGGACGGACGGCGGCGGCGCGCGCGTGGGGAACCTTTGATCACCTAGGTCCTCACCCCTTTAAAATCTTTGGTACTCCAAAGGGGCCCAACCCTTATACCATTTTTTAGCATTATAAATGACAAAAAGTCTTCCAATTTCCTCCATGTGGGATGAAGGCATTTTTCCTCTCTAACTTTCATTCATTTCTACTTTTATGGACTTAACTCCAATTGGGCTCAATCCAATTGGGTTAATACACATAAATTCCAACATCAGTTACACCACTAGTGTGATCACAATAGATTAGTCATATTCATTTGATTCCTTCGTCAAACAGATAAGTAGGCATCAGGGGAATTGTGCTACAATCTACATTTATACGAATACAAGGGTGCATTTGTTAATTAGGACGAAAATAGGTGTAAAAAATTGGGTAAATAAATAAATCAAGTCCAATCTTTCATAAATTATAAAGCCCAACCCATTTAACAATTAGCCCTCTAATTGGCCGTGCAGATGAGATGCGCTGATTTACTTGCCTTGATTATTGAACAACCCTAGCGGCGGTACACTGCCTTCAACCTATCTATATATGAATTCATAATATACTTGAATTTTCTACGCAAGTCAAAGATGGAAGAGATGCTGATAGAGAAGACCAAAGTTGAGCATGACGGAGGTGGATTTTTGCCGGAGGACATAACGAGGGAGATACTATCAAGATTGACCGTGAAGAGTCTTTTAAGGTATATGTCTGTTTCGAGGCACTGGAAATCTCTAATCTCCCATAATTCATTCAAGAAACTACACCGTAAAAAAATCCTAAATAATAATAATCCCCCGTTAGTGCTAGTTTTGTATTATTGTTCTAATAATAACTCATATGCCTTAACCACCTTCAATCTCCATGGACAAGTAATCCAAGAATGGAGTTTTAAAATGTCTAAAACTTCATCATCATGTCTAAAAATGTTGCCCTTTCCATCACAAGCTAAATTGGTGTGCTTTCTCAACAATGAGAGATTCTACTTGTGTAATCCCAGCACTCGACGAACTATCCGCTTGTCTGATTCTCCTTTTGTTCCCTTGCTATATGGATTATATTGTGTATGTGGTTTTGCTTATGTTCAATCCAAAGATGAATACGTAATCTTACACTCAGTCAAATCAGATATATACATATGGAGTTGGATGATGCTTACTATATCCATATCCAATGACAACGATCACTTGCATTACAATTCTTGGAGATGCGTTGATGCGGCGGCTATTAGACATCTCGTGTGTTATCGCCCATTCGGGATTTTTGTTTCTGGAGCTTTCTATTGGGTTGTGTTTGATAAAGAGGTTAGAAAAAAAGTGATCCTCACCTTTAACACGGATAATGAAGGTTTTTCTTTTATTGGGATGCCCAAGGATTTTGAAAATGGCTTTGGTGATTTTATCCAGATTGACCGTGAAGAGTCTTTTAAGGTATATGTCAGTTTCGAGGCACTGGAAATCTCTAATCTCCCATAATTCATTCAAGAAACTACACCGTCAAAAAATCCTAAATAATAATAATCCCCCGTTAGTGCTAGTTTTGCGTCATTCTGATCAAAATACGTTTGTTCTAACCACCTTCAATCTCCATGTAAAAGTAATCCAAGAATGGTGTCTTCCTATAATTTCGTCAGCACCATATCTACATATGCTTCCCTTTCCATCACAATCTAAGTTGGTGTGCTTTCTCAACAGTGAGGGATTCTACTTGTGTAATCCCAGCACTCGACGAATTTTCCGCTTGTCCGATCCTCCTTTTGATCCCATACCATGTAGAAAATCTTATGCCTCTGGTTTTGCTTATATCCCATCCAAAGATGAATACGTAATCTTACACTTAGTCAAACCAGATATCAACAGTTGGAGTTGTAAGATGCTCACTATATCCACATCCAACGACGACGACCAATTGCATTTCAATTCTTGGAGATCTGTTGATGCCGCAGTTATTAGCCATCTCGAGTTTTATCGCCCATCCGGGGTATTTGTTTGTGGGGCTTTCTATTGGATGGTATTTGATAATGAGGTTAATAAATATGTCATCCTCTTCTTTAACAAGGAAAATGAAGGTTTTTCTACTATCAGGTTGCCCAAGGATTTTGAAAATGGCTTACGTGGTGTTCGTCAGTCACTTCTGGAAATTAAGGAAAAACTCTATTTCACAACTTTATTTTATCGCCCCCTGACCTTAAAATTGTGGATGCTATATGATGTTAATAATCAGTTATGGACCCAAAGTTGGAGCATTAATTTACAAAGCACTAATTTATTCGACACAATGATAACTATTTACAGGCGAGAATACCTTCAGAATTACAACAAAACATACGAGAATATCTCAAGAGATATGGGGTATCTGGGTGTGGGAATTTTGGGCCAGGGATTCTCACTTTAAATTCGTAGAAGGAATCCACTTCCGACTCTGCTTAATAAGGCATCTTCTAGTCTTTAGGACCATATATCAATTTTCTATATCTTATGCTGCATTGACTGGTTGCTATACATAACATCTTATTAATGATATTTTAGACAAAGATTTAACTAAACTTTGTTTGCTCTTGTTGGTTTCCCACGTGCAGTAGCTTAATGCCTTTATTGTATCACCCTCAAATCTTAATTAAACAATGATAACTATTTACAGGCGAGAATACCTTAAAAATTACAACGAAACATACGAGAATATATCAAGAGACATGGTGTATCTGGGTGTGGGAATTTTGGGCCACGGATTCTCACTTTAAAGACGTAGAAGGAATCCACTTCCGACTCTGCTTAATAAGGTATATTCTAGTCTTGAGGACCATATAATAATTTTCTATATCTTATGCCGCATTGATTGGCATCCTATACATAACATCTTATTAATGATATTTAAGTCAAAGATTTAACTAAACTCGATCTGTTTGCTCTTGTTGGTTTCCCACGTGCAGTAGCTTAATGGGGATTAATTAAACCAACTTTGCATAAGAACTTTGTATCATGACTTTATTGTATCACCCTCAAATCTTAATTAAAATTGTGGATGTTATCTGATGTTAAGAATCACTTATGGACTCAAAGATAGAGCATTCCTTGGTGTGAGCTTGAGAAGTTTAACATTGGAGATGTTATCAAAATTAGCGTAAGGAATGGATAGTAATACCCTAAAAAATTTCATAAACTAGCAGCAACCCAAAAACAGAGGATTTTGAGAATTAGCATTTACAAACCCTACCAATTGAGTTTTCGTAAGACACATGAAACTCAGCACAAGCCTATTAAGAATATTACCCACACTCTTGGGGTGTATGTGGATGGGTTTTGACCAGGTCTCGCGGGTTTCGCGAGACCGAATCAAAACCCCTTCAAATGAGTTTTCGCCAAACCTATAAAACCATAAAAAACTATTTAGAAACTCACACTCAAACTCTTCAAACCTATAAAAAAATTGATTTGATACTACCGCCTACTTTTTTCCCCAAATCTCATTAAAAAAACATTGATTTGACATTTACCACCTACTTTTTTCCCTAAACCCCAACATCCAAACTCAATTCAAGTGGGGTTTCGACTAATTAAAACCACAAAACCTAACAACCAAAACCTTCCAAAGAGGTCTCAACCCAAACCATTTTTTTAAATCGAGACCTGCGAAACCAAGCCAAAACCCTTCAAAACAGACCATTGATTCCTACAAAACTTTGATTTGACCCCTACCAATTACATTTTTCCCTAAACCCCAACATCCAAACACAATCCAAGTGGGGTTTCAGTTTTTTCGTAACCACAAAATCCAACATCCAAAATCTAACCAAATGGGGTTTTAAAGGTTTCATCGTAACCACCCATGCCATGTTTTTGAGAACGGGACCAGCGAAATCGAGCCAAAACCCTTCCAACTAGAATCAATTGCACAAGGGCATTTAGTGACAAATGAACGGGTATTTTGCACTTTGCACTCCCGAAACATGGGAAATAGGCACTATGCACCCCCGAAACTTAGATTTAGCACTTTGCACCCTCGAAATATAAAAAATGCAGCACTTTGCACCCTCTTTTATTTTCAGGCAAAAACTCATGGGCAAAATCGGTAATTCGACTATAAATCTTTGGCACTTTGCACCCTCAAAACTTGAGAAATTGGTGATTTGCGCCCCCGAAACAAAATTAGCATTTAACACTCTCGAATTAAAAATAAATCAGCAATTTGCTCCCCAGAAACACAATAAATGGGCACTTTGCACCCCGAAACACAAATTAACACTTAACACCCTCAAATAAAAAAAAACTCAAACCCCTCGTTTTATCTGGCAAAGTTGACCATCGGGGTGAAAAAAATCTAACGCAAAATAGGTAATTCATTTTTTTTCCTTAAGTTTTGTAAAATACAATTATAAATACTAGAAAACTTATTTCTCTCCCCATCTTTCTTTTCATCAATATACATATCCATAAATAACTAAATAAAACGAGGGGTTTGAGTTTTTTTTTTATTTGAGGGTGTTAAGTGTTAATTTTGTGTTTCGGGGTGTAAAGTGCCCATTTATTGTGTTACGGGGGTGCAAGTTGCTGATTTATTCTTAATTCGAGGGTGTTAAGTTCTAATTTTATTTTAGGGGTGCAAAGTGCCAAAAATTTATAATTGAATTACCGATTTTGCCCATGAGTTTTTGCCTGAAAATAAAAGAGGGTGCAAAGTGCTGTATTTTTCATATTTTGAGGGTGCAAAGTGCTAAATCTAAGTTTCGGGGGTGCAAAGTGCCTATTTCCCATGTTTCGGGGGTGCAAAGTGCAAAAAACCCCAAATGAACTATAGTCCAAAAAATTCCCAACTTAAACTTACTTTAATTTTCTCTGGATTCTTTAGAGGAAAGAAAATAAATTCTTATAATTCCACTGAAATTAAAGCTATCAAAATCATCAGTATTGAAGTGAAACTAAAAGGGAACAACTAAAAGAATGAGTAAATTAACCTTGTTCAATCAAATCAAACAAAAAAAAAAGATCATCAACAATAACTTGGAAATCTCATCCCATGCAGTGACTTTGCATTCGAAATTTCGAATTAATTACTAATGTGATATTTATTTTTAATAAAAACACTCAACAAATTCTCCACACATTTTTCCTTTTCTAATAAAATATGAGACGATGATATTAAATGCCACTAAATATTTTGAATAAATTAATGAAATAAATTAATTAATTAAACAAATAACGCTACAAATCACAATCTGACAGTAATATTGGAAATACACATATTGCCATTCAGAAATAAATTGCGAGAATAAATTAGATTAATCGAAACATCCGATTCAACTATTTACCGGAGGAATTTGAGAACTCAAGTGATTTCACCAGATCGAGAATCCAAAACGGAGTCTTAGATTCAGTTTGTTTGTTTGGAGATATCTTGATTGTTGAATTGGTTGTTTATTTAATTTTAACATCGTTTCAATTTCTTTTTTCTAATATTTTATCCAAAAAAAAAAAAAAACTTTATGTATATATAAAGAAAAATATCTAGAAAAATGAATATTCTTACCTAAGCATATATAGTCAAATTGACAAGAAAGTCCCGATGCTCCAAATAAGACTAATCATGGTCAGGGGTGATATGGTCCCTTTAGGAGAATATCATAAATAAAAGAGTACCTCAAAAAATAAAAAATAAAATGTCAAAATATCCATAAGTGCAAAATTATCCCCTCATGTAAATATCCTTTTTCCTATTAAAACAAATTGGTATGTACACTACAAGAAAAACGAGGATTTCCGACGGATTTTTCCAAAATTCCGTCGGAAATCGTCATTTTCCGACGAAAAATGACCGTCGGAAACTCCGTCGGAAATATGCTCGTCGGAGATTTTCCGACGGAATTTTCGACGGGCATTTTCCGGCGGCCCAAGTCCGTTGGAAAGTCCGTCGGAAATTTTCCGACGGACAACTTCCGACGCGACTTCCGACGGATAATTCCGTCGGAAATTAGTGTTGGTCAACTGTTTGACCTTAATTTCCGACGGAATATTCCGTCGGAAATTAATTATTATTATTTTTTAAATAATTTTATTTTTTAATTTCCGACGGAATATTCCGTCGGAAATTAATTATTATTATTAAAAAAATAATATTATTTATTTATTTTCGACGGAATATTCCGTCGGAAATTAATTATTTTTATTTAAAAAATAATTTTATTTATTTATTTCCGACGGAATATTCCGTCGGAAATTAATTATTATTATTTAAAAAATGATTTTATTTATTAATTTCCGACGGAATATTCCGTCGGAAATTAATTATTATTATTTTAAAAATAATTTTTATTAATTAAATTTTTTTATCCCGTTTATATATTTAGTACACCATTCATCAAATTTAAATTGAAAACTAATAGTCATAAATTAATCTCAATCATAGTCATAATAATCTCAATAATCTTCATAATAATACACCATTCAACAAATTTAAATTAAAAATCTAATAATCATAAATTAGTCTCAACCATCACCCGCATAGTTCAAATATGTAGGAAAATAAACAGTATCAATCATCATATTAGGAAAATAAACAGTATCAATCATCATAGTAGGAAAATAAACAGTATCAATCATCAGAGTCGGAGTCGGAGTCAGAGTCGTTAGATTGTTGTGGTTTCTGGGGTTTTTTATGCATCATATTGGTAGGCAACTGGCTAAACATACGTCGGAATTCCTCCATCTCTCGACGATTTGCTTCCATCTCCCGTCGATTTTCCGCAAGCTCTTGTTTCATACTGTTGTATTCCTCCATCACTGCTTGACTCTGAGATACCTGTTCTTTGAGAGTTTGAAGTCTCGTCACAAGCTCTGGGTCGGAAGAAGTAGCTCCGGAATAATGTGATCTCGATGACTTAGGTCTAACCCGATGAGCCTTACCCTTCAAACCATAAATCGTACCTTTTTTCCCGATGCCTACAGTCTCCACCCACGTCTGAATAACAAATGAAAACAATAATTAGATGATAAATAAATAAAAATAAATATATTTTATTTAATATCATAAATTATTTATTGCATTTATGTACCTGCAACTCAACATTTTCGGGGACTGGTTGTGATTCACCAGTTTTAGATACTGGAGGAGAAGGGAGTTTTTCCTTAAACGCATTCTAGAAGACACGAACATTAATATAGCATTTAGAATAAAGGACCAAAGATTCCAGTTCTTAAAAGCCATTTCAGACAAAGCAATTATAGAGAAGAAATTGCTCAATGATAGGAACTACAGTTAACCTATAAGCGCAGAAATGCAATGCGGGTTTCAAGGGCCTGAAATGTGTCCCTTAAGTATTTAACCATAACAATTTTGATAACATTGACATTTTATAATGTAATAAATGTTTTGAATTGATTAATTCCAGTCAAGAAATAAATACCCAATTCAAGATTTGAATAACTGGAAAAACAATGATAACTCCAAAGAATGAAAAATCACTCAAATTCTTTTTTCTCTTCTTCTCCAAAATTCAACACCCAAGGTCCAATATATTTGTCTAATAAAAACAATTACGAGGAAATTCTTAACTATTTAAAATTATACAATGGGTACCTTTTTAGAGGAACGGGGCTGCGGCGTACGGGTGGAGATCCGGCGACGGGCTGCGGCGAACGGGTGGAGTAGGGCAGGGGTGGAGATCCGTCGACGGGCTGCGGCGTACGGGTGGAGCAGGGACGGGGTGGAGCAGGGACGGCAAAGGGCTGCGTGCGACGACGGGGCAGGGGCTACGGCGTAAGGATGGAGCAGGGCAGGGGTGGTTTCAGCGGTGGGAGAGAGAGGAAAATTAACGCGGCGGTCGTTGAGAGGGAGAGGGAGAAGGAGAGAGAGAGAGGGAGAGGGAAGTGGGCGGCTGCGGCGGAGGAGAGAAGAGAAGAGAAAGAAGAGAAGGAGAGAGTGAAAGAAATGGGGAAAGCTGCGCGGCTAGGGTTTTAGTCGCGCAGCTTTCCGACGGGTACATTCCCGTCGGAAATTTAAAATTTTTTTTTTCTTTTTTTAAATTAATTAAAAATTATTATTCACCAATTTTAAAATACCATAGCTTGATTAAATTTTTATAATTAAAATTGTTTTATTAATGAAGAACTACTAAAATCGTGCAAAACGCCCATAAGCCGGTTAAAAAAAAACTATTTTAATTAAATTTCGTTCTAATTGACCAAAGTCAACACTGTTGGCATCGGGGTTATGTACATTGATGTTATTCGTAATCAGATCGATCGATTCTCGAATTGGAGGTCTAATTGACCAAAGTCAACACTGTTGACCTCGGGGTTATGTACATTGATGTTATTCGTAATCAGATCGATCGATTCTCGAATTGGAGGTCTAATTGACCAAAGTCAACATTGTTGACCTCGGGGTTATGTACATTGATGTTATTCGTAATCAGATCGATCGATTCTCGAATTGAAGGTCTAATTGACCAAAGTCAACACTGTTGACCTCGGGGTTATGTACATTGATGTTATTCGTAATCAGATCGATCGATTCTCGAATTGAAGGTCTAATTGACCAAAGTCAACACTGTTGACCTCGGGGTTATGTACATTGAGGTTATTCGTAATTAGATCGATCGATTCTCGAATTGGAGGTCTAATTGACCAAACTCAACACTGTTGACCTCGGGGTTATGTACATTGAGGTTATTCGTAATTAGATCGATCGATTCTCGAATTGGAGGTCTAATTGACCAAAGTCAACACTTTTTTCTTTTAAGTAAAATTTCCGATAGATTAGTCCCGTCGGGATATTTTAATTAATTATTTAGACCGATCTTTTTTCATAATATTTTTCTTTTAATTATGGCCAGCGGAAATTATAAATATATTTGTTCTTTTTTATATATATTTTCCGACGAACATAACCCGTCGGAAAATTTCAATTTATTGAGGTCTTTATTTTTTTAATATTTTCTGACGGATTATTTCCGATGAAAATTATTAAAATATTTTTTTATTTTTTTATATCTTTTCCGACGGAATAATCCGTCGGAAATATTTATTTATTTTTTCTTTTTTTTTTCTAAATGTTTTCCGACGGATTATTTCCGTCGGAAATCATTAATATATTATTATATATTTTCCGACGGAATAATCCGTCGGAAATATATATTTATTTTTTCTTTTTTTTTTTCTAAATGTTTTCCGACGGATTATTTCCGTCGGAAATCATTAATATATTTTTTATTATATATTTTCCGACGGAATAATCCGTCGGAAAAATTTATTTATTTTTTCTTTTTTTTCCTAAATTTTTCCGACGGATTATTTCCGTCGGAAAATATTAATATTTTTTTTATTTATTTTCCGACGGAATAATCCGTCGGAAAAATTTATTTATTTTTTCTTTGTTTTCCGTAAATATATTCCGACGGAATAATTCCGTCGGAAATTATTACTACATATATATATATATATATATATATATATATATATAATATTTATATATTTTCCGACGGGTATAGTCCGTCGGAAATTATATAATATATTTTTTAATTATTTTTAATAGAGTTTCCGACGGAATATACCCGTCGGAAATTATATAATATATTTTTTAATTATTTTTAATATAATTTCCGAAGGAATATACCCGTCGGAAATGATTTTCTAATATTTTTTTAAAAAAAATTGATTTTTCCGACGGATTTGGTTGTCCGTCGGAAATTCTGTCGGAAATTAAGTAGAATTTTCGACGGAATTTTTGTCCGTCGGAAAAAGCTGCTTTTCTTGTAGTGACATACAATAGTAAATAATGTGGTTTTAATTTCAAATCGAATATAGCCGAACATAAGTGTTTACACTTATTTTGAGATTGTGTAACACTCAATCAATCCAAAAATAGATATATTGCACTTTTATTGTGATTGAATTAATTAGGCCAAATCAATTTATTGTGTTCGAACTTTGTCGAATTTTCAAAGTCTTTAACCATCTCAAAGCCCATATTACAACCGAATTTTCAGATAAAATATTAAAACCAAATAAATCTCACCCTTCAATCTTCCCCACACTTATTTTCGTTTATAACAATTTTTTTATGCTATATGATCATTCAAATTGACTTACAAGTTAAATTTTTTTAAATAATCCATTGAATTCTAACATAGAAACGATCAAATTTATGATATATAACGACTTATATACTTCAAAATATTATTCAAATATTGTCATAAAAGCAACGATATCGATGTTATAGCAAATTAATTCATGTTGCTAGGTTAGATATATATAAGATACAATTATGAATGAAAATAGTAAATCATATTATGTTATACTAATGACTAAATACTGTTAAATCAAATGTATAACTATTCGAATATGTTTAACTAGCCTAGCAATGTGAATTAATTTGCTAGCTACAACATCGATATCGTTATTTTTATGACAAAATATGTTTCACATCGCATATTAGTTTGAATCCAAATGTTTAACTAATCGAATCTTCCTAAAAATATATTTGTTTAACATATTTTGAACTATTTTTTTTTATCAGACTACATCCATGAGACCATTAGAACTAAATCAATATTCAGATCAAATTAAAATTACTCATCATAATATCTCTAAAACTAAAACAATAGAATGCAACATATTAAAAGCTAATCGAGGAAAAGTTCTCTAGACATCCCTGGTTGTTACCGTTTTTATAACATTTACTTTTTCTATGTTCTCAAGTCGACGACTTCTTAATTTGATTCTGTCAGTGAGCCCGTAGCATAGTGGTAATTACTAGCAAAGTGAGACCTATGACAAATAGATTATGAGTTCAACTCTCACTAATGATTGATAGTGGTTCATTATTTGTAATTATTTGTACTTGGTTATTTACTGAAATAATTTCAAATGTAATGATTGCTAATTAATGCATTCTAAAAAAATTGAATGCTTAAAAGGTACTTTCGTAAATTCACCAAAGAAACTTCGGAGGATCTCTTTGAATTTAAGATGCAATTCTAAGGCCTTGTCTGCAATTGTAAGGTCTTAATAAACAATGACTTATTCATTCATAAAAAAAAAATAAAAAAAAATACACGACTTTACGATGTGATCACAGTTACAACGGATAGTTCACGCGCCGCCATCACCAACGTCGCAGGCCCCATTAAAAACCCATCCTCGTGTTGAATCCAACCCGATGAGTAGCAGAGTCTCCTAGCAGGATAACAAGAAGTGTGTTTCTCGATCTAAAACCATTCTCCCTTTTCTCTACGACAATGTATTTCAATGTAAAAAAAAAAAAAAACGTAGCAAAAATATAGAAAGAAAGAAAAGTAAACTTATGTTCGATTTTAGATGTAAGTTGGGGTTTATTAAGCAGTGTGTGTTTTACATAATTATGAGTATTTTTGACAAATATAAATTCCGGATAAAAATTGGTTGTTTTTATTATGAAATTAAATAAATATGTATTATTAATATATCATTATTATTTATATAAAATAACAATTAAAAGTAATTTGTTAAAATATAAAGTAATTGTTAGAGTGAAATGGTGTGGTTGTTAAAAAGTGATCTCTTAAAATATAAACTAGATGTTGGAGTACACAGTAAATAGTGGAAGTGTATAACACTATTCATCACTTATATTTTAGAATAAAAGACTGAAACAGAGCTGTTGGAGATGGCCTAACAAACATATATAATAGAGGGTAAATGAATGTTTAAATAGAACACGGTTATTTGAAATGAACTCTTTCATATTGTAAGTGTAAGATTAATATCATAAAATCAATTGATTGCACTAACATGTTCTAATAAAATCAAATTACAATGAATATGTAACTATTAATTAATAAAACTAGTACGAAATTAGAAGAATACTCACACTTTAGTGAAACTCGAACCTCGTTTCGATATTAAAATATCCAAACTTTAGTTTTTACGGAATAAGTTTGGATGAAATTATTATTCTTCGCAAATTCATCTTCTTATTTATGTGTAATAATGCCTAAGTAAATAATTATGTTAGTTAATTGTATGTTAACAAAGATTCGAAGATTAGTCGAGATAATATTCTTTTAATTGAATTTGAACATGGTTCAATATTTTAAACCAACAAATTTTAATGAGCTTTGTCGGACACATATTAACTTATCAAACTAAACTTGAACCGAATATTAAAAGCATTTCAACTAAGAAAAGAGAATATTATAAACTATGTTGCACAGACACTGATTCGGCGACTCGGACTCGACACGATTCGGATTCGGCGACTCGTTTTCTAAAAATTCTTCAAGATACGACACGGCATGGATACGTATATTAAAAAATAAAAAAACTATATAGTTTATATAAAAATAAAATAAATCAGCATCATAGTCGATGAATTAACATTCATTTTAATATTCCAAACACAAAATCAAAAGAAAAGATCACAAAAGATGTCTAAATTCACTCTAAGCACATCGTAAATGATTCAAAACAAGTCTCATATGCAAAAAAATATCAAAACAATTCTCATAAGAAAAATAATCACTCCAAGTACATAACAATTAGTCAATTACACGCAAAATTGTTCAAAATCTTTAAATAAAATTAGTTTTTTTATTACAAGATAGAAATACCACCCTTTTTTTTTTTTTTTCTTCTTTTGCTTCAGATTTTTTATAGCACTTACCTAGAGGTTAAAAGATAGTACATTTCTTGCCACACAGAGAAAAAGAGTATGGTTTAGGTGCAATGAAGTTTAACAATGCGGCACCGACACTGAATAGAAACACCAGATAAAAGAACTCCAAATAACTATAATTTTAAGCCATAATGTCAATAGTTTTTGTAAAAGAAATACGCATTGTTGATGGAAAAAGAAGAAAAAATAAAAACCCAACTCAAATTTCAAGGATATAAAACATAATTGCATAAAATGTGGTAGAGAGGAAGAGAAGTACCTGTAAATTTGAATAAATTGGAATATAATTCCTGAACCAAGGTTTATGATATGAATCAAATTGGGGAGTTCATGAGTTGTTGTAATTTGTGTTTGGAATGAAGAGGAAGAGTACTCTGTAGAAGTTTAATCGACTAGTTCACAAAAGTATTTTCTGATTTTTTTTTTAATTAAGTTTCAAACTTTCAATTTTAACCCACAATTTTGATAAAAATTGCAGAAAGACCCCCGTCGTGTCCAAGACCGAGTCCTTGACCGTATTTCTCAGACTCGTCACATGGCGAGTCCGACGCGTGTCCTAGTCCGTAAAGAGTCCGACTCTGCATAGTTAAATTTTTTGAAGTATTTGTGCTTCATAGATTATAAAATTATAATTAATACCACCAAACTAACTTAAAAAATCAACGAAAAAATCCATGAAAATAAAAGCCCAACCCGTTTAACAAATAACCCTCTAATTCACCGTGCAGATGAGATGGGCTGATTTTTTTTTTTTTTTTTCTTGAACAGCCCTAGCGGCTGTACATTGTCTTACAAAACTCGGAAACTTGTTTATTTAATTCGAGTTTTTTCCCATATATCTATATATTCTTATTATATTAGATTTACATTGTTTCACAAATCATATATGGAGGAAGAGAAGCCAATAGAGAAGCAAATATCAGAGAAAATCAAAGTTGAGCATGAAGGAGGTGGATTTTTGCCGGAGGACATAATGAGGGAGATACTATCAAGATTGCCCGTGAAGAGTCTTTTAAGGTATATGTCCGTTTCGAGACACTGGAAATCTCTAATCTCCCATAATTCATTCAAGAAACTACACCGTCAAAAAACCATAAACAAGAATAGTCCCCCGATACTGCTAGCTTTTCAATATTCAAATAAAAAATTATATGATCTAATCACCTTCAATATCTTCATGGAAAAATAATCCAAAAATGGAGTCTTCCTATAATTGTGTCAGCATTATTTTTATATATGCTTCCCTTTCCATCACAATCTAAGTTGGTGTGCTTTCTCGAAAGTGAGAAATTCTACTTGTGTAATCCCAGCACTCGACGAATTTTCCACTTGCCTAATCCTCCTTTTAGTCCCTTGCTAGATGGAATATCTTATGTATGTGGTTTTGCTTATGTTCCATCCAAAGATGAATACATAATCTTATACTTAGTCAAATCAGATCTAGACATATGGAGGTGTATGGTGCTTACTATATCCATGTCCAATGATGACGATCACTTGCATTACAATTCTTGGAGATCCGTCGATGTCGCGGCTATCAGCCATCTCGCGTTTTATTGCCCATTTGGGGTTTTTGTTTTTGGGGCTTTCTATTGGTTGATGTTTGATAGTGAGGTTAGAAAATATGTGATCCTCTCCTTTAACATGGAGAATGAAGGTTTTTCTACTATCAGGTTGCCCAAGGATTTTGAAAATAGCTTACGTGATTTTCGTCAGTCATTTCTGGAAATCAAGGAAAAACTCTATATCAAGACTTTATTGTATCCCCCCCTAACCTTGAAATTGTGGATGCTATCTGATGTGAAGAACCAGTTATGGACCCAAAGTTGGAGCATTAATTTACAAAGCACTAATTTATTTGACACAATGATAACTATTTACAGAATGCCGTAAGAATTACAACGAAACATATGAGAATATCTCAAGAGACATGGGATGCCTGGCTGTGGGAATTTTGGGCCAGGGATTCTCACTTTAAATACGTAGAAGGAATCCACTTCCGACTCTGCTTAATAAGGTATCTTCTAGTCTTTAGGACCATATATTAATTTTCTATGTCTTATGCCGCATTGCCTTTACATAACATCTTATTAATGATATTTCATGCAAAGATTTAACTAAACTCTGTTTGCTGTTGTTGGTTTTGACTTTGGATTATAAATATGCTTCCTACGTGCAGTACCTTAATGGTTATTAATTAAATGTTTGAATTATTAACTAACCTTATGTTGTTGGGTATATATGAAACTAGGATTTGAAGCCAACATATATAGTGCAACAATGTATTTTTACTCGACTCATAGATACATATTCATCGTGAAACTCGATATCTATTGGATGGTATTTGATAATGAGGTTAATGAATTTGTCATCCTTTCCTTTAACAAGGAGAACGAAGGTTTTTCTACTTTCGGGTTGCCCAAGGATTTTGAAAATGACTCACGTGGTGTTCGTCAGTCACGTCTGCTGGAAATCAAGGAAAAACTCTATTTCAGGACTTTATTGTATCACCCAAAAACCTTAGATTTGTGGATGCTATATGATGTTAAGAACCAGTTATGGACTAAAAGTTGGAGCATTAATTTACAAAGCACTAATTTATTTGACACAATGATAATTGTTTACAGGCGAGAATACCTTCAGAATTACAACGAAACATACGAGAATATCTCGAGAATATCTCAAGAGACATGGGGTATCTGGGTGTGCGAATTTTGGACCAGGGATTCTCACTTTAAATACGTAGAAGGAATCCACTTCCGACTCTGCCTAATAAGGTATCTTCTAGTCTTTAGGACCATATATTAATTTACTATATCTTATTAATAATATTTCAGGGAAAGATTTAACTAAACTCTGTTTGCTGTTGTTGGTTTTGACTTTTGATTATAATTAAATGTTTGAATTATTTTACTCCCTTCGTTGTCAAAATGTATTTAACTAACCTTATGTTGTTGGGTACATAAGAAACTAGGATTTGAAGCCAACATATAGTGCAACATATCATTTTACTTAATTTTTAGAAACTCGATATCACAAACCCTTTTAATTGAGTTCACGTTCGTAAGACACATAAAACTCATCACAAACCTATTCAGAAACTCACACACAAACTCTTGATTCTTATAAAATGTTGATTTGACACCTACCAACTACTTTTTCCCCTAAACTCCAACATCCAAACACAATCCAAGTGGGGTTTTAGCTTTATCAAAACCACAAAACCAAACATCTAAAACTTAACCAAATGGGGTTTCAAAGGTTTCATCGAAACAACCCGTACGATTTTTTTGAGGCCGAGACCAGCGAAACCGAACCAAAACCCTTCCAAATAGGATCAATTGCACAAAGCCATTTATTGGCAGAGGAACTATAGTCCAAAAATTTCTTTGGATTCTTTAGAGGAAAGAAAATAAATTCTTATAATTACACTGAAATTAAAGCTATGAAAATCATCAGTATTGAAGTGAAACTAAAGGAATGAATAAAATAAACTGTCCTTCATCCAATCAAGCATTTTCCACCTTCACAAGCATATAATAGCATCAAATGTAACAAATATTCCCTTGAGATCAATTTCTCATTCCAAGCAGTGTCTTTGCATTCAAACTAATTATTATTGTGATATTTATTTTGTTTAGAACTAATTAATTAATGCGTGAATAGAATAAGATTACATGAGCAAGAATATATCATTTACAGGGCAGATATTTTCAACTATTTTCAGAGACATATTCTTAAGAATATTTATGCTCCTTGCTCGAGTACTCCACGAGTTGACAAGATATTATTCATCAAAGACTTCATCTAATCATAATTTGTTTAATACCAATAGAACTATAATGCATAAAACAATTTCAAACAAAGATTCCACTATCATGATTTAGTCAATAATAATAAAATATATTGCACAAAACAATAATTAAGAAGAAAATCTAGAGGTTCTGGTAAATTACAACTAGTGTGAATTGATTATGAGATGAGGTAATGATGATGTATTGTTGGATATACTCTAATCAATGTTTTAAAAATCGGACCGAACATCGAAGCGGTAACCTTACTAGTTACTGTTTAGATCGGTTTAACCGTTTTAACCACTGGTTCAACCATTGTGACGTCATTACAAAATAATATTTAAATTTAAGTTTTAATGTATGCAATCAACTATTTAATAATAATATATTATCCATTTTTTCAAGTTTATTTCCATAAACTAAATGTTTATCTCATGACCAATTATTTTTCCTACAAATTTTGAGTTGAGAATGAATGATAGCAACAAAATTACAAGTATGATAACATGATATCAATGTAATAATTCAAATTATAATAAACACCATATCAAAAACAATAATTTTATTGCTAATCACCTATGAAAAAGAGAAAATATTTATGAATTTTGTCATTGAATTATATAAAAAAATGAAAATACTTGAAATTTGAGAAAAAAATGACTTTTCTAATGAAGTTGATGCTCAAATATATTTATATAATTTATTATATAAAAGATTTTTTTGTTTCTTGTTGATTTTGTTTAATTCAAAGTGAAAAATAGAAGAAGAGACGTGAGAGTATTGTTGAAGTTCAAAGGCCGCGAAAGAGAAGTAAAATTCAGTAGCGTAAACTTTTTATTTTTATAAGTGAACCAGTGGTTCAATCGGTTCACTGGTTTATTAGTTTTATCAGTTTTTTACCGATTTCTTCCGGTTCGAACTGGTCAGAAACAAAGCTGGTTTTGAAGGGTTAACCGGACCTGATTGACAGCCCGTTACTGGTTAAACCGACGAACCAGCCAATCCGGTCCAGTTTTTAAAACACTGACTCTAATGTAATGACGTATTTACCATTTAAATAGAACATATGTATAAGTTTGAGGATTAGGAGTTTTATCCTATATGATGTTATGTAATAGATATTTCAGGCAGATGTATAACTATGTGTATAATTATTTTTTTCATATTGGTATTCGACTATAATTTCGTTGCCAAAAGGAATAGTTCTATTTCCGGCTAATCATGTTGATGCCCAATTTTTTATTTATTTAAATGATCAATCTATTTAGTTGTGTGTAAACAAGATAAGTAATAAATATGTGCAGTAAATTATCTTTAATCAAAGTTTTGAAAACGAGCCCAACGACACATTATTTGAAGGACTATGCTAGCATCACAGCCAAACATCACATCCCAACATCACAGCCGATAATATAAAATTGCAAAAAAAACTCATAACTAATCATTAAATAAAAATAAACCCTAAACCCTAAAATCCTAAATCAAACCTTAAATTAAACATTATGTCATAAACCCTAAATTCTAGGCATTGCAAATACTTTTAAATTATGAGTTTATATTTTTATTGTAATTTTCAAGATATTTTATATTCAAATATTGATAAATGATAAATTATCATTTGGAAAGTAATGAATTAGTTTTTTATATGAGTAATATCGCATAATTTAGGTGCTCTTTTGTAATATTTGAAAGTTGAGTGGGTTGTTAATAGATTAAAAAGATTATTTGAAGAAAAAACCTGTTAAACAAGTAGCAGGTAACAAAAATACCTTCAAAAGCATAAAAAGTGGGTTGTATAAAGGGCTGTGAAGTTTGAGGCTGTGATATAATCATTTTCCTTATTTGAATTAGGTATAATTCTTTATTGAACTTAAATATATTGAGTTTGAACAAGATTTAACTTTGGAACCGACAAACTTGAATTTGTATCTGATCTAACTTGTCAAATTGAGCTTGAACGGAATTTTAAAAGCATTCGAACAATAAATATAGACTTTAAATGGATCCATTTCCAATCTATATAAACCAAGAAAATTTTCACTTTTTTTCTTCAATCTTTTGCAAATCATCTCTAATTCATGAACCTCTCAACAAATTAATTTAATTATCAAAATAGCCATCCTTTTTTTCCAGATCTTTGTATTAACATTACAAAACAAATCAAGGTTTGTGTTATATATTTATACTCTAGTTTATGTTTCTAATGGTGAATTGTTTGATTGTGGAGTTGAATTTTTTTAAGCTATGGAATTATTAATAACCCCTTCGTTACACTTTTTTTATTCTCTCCCCCAATGGAACAAAAACTATGCTTACTATTTTCTCTATTTTTGCTCATTTTTATTTTGATTACATTGATTTTTTTTTTAAGAGAAATGGATCTAGCACTAGTTATGGTTATTCTCTAAACATCATGATTATATTGTATTATAGCTAATTTTATCTCTCCAATCTATGTACCTCACTTATTCCTTCAATTTTTTCTTTCTGCCATTAATTGGTTGAGAAGAGAATTACAGTAACAATGAGGAAGGGTTTTTGGTTGTCAAGAGAACAACTGACAGTACAACTAAGAAAGTAGGAGTTGAACCTGCAAGGGTAGCCTAGTTGGTGGAGCAAGTGTGCGCGATGTCTTTGATTCGAGTTCGAATCCCCTTGCCAACACATTCAAGGTTGAACTCGTCACACCTGATTTGTCTAGTATGGTTTACATCTCTCATGTGGTTTGCGAGCTATTGCATGAGGGCGGGATTTACCTTGTGCACTTTGGTGGCTGCGGATTCCCTTGTCAACCACAAAAAAAAAAGTAGGAGTTGAGGAAAAAAAAGGCAAAATCGCAGAAAACTTCCCAAACTAATTAGCTATTTTGGATTTTCGTCCCGAACTATATCACTTCACCTGATTTCGTCCCGTAATTTATTATTATTTTGAAATATCGTCCCATAGTTAATTATGAGACATAAATTGTGCACGTATTCGTTAAATTGCCACTTGGCAGCTTACGAGTCATGACGTGGCAAATTTTAGCATGAATAATTATACAAGATTGCAAAATTCGTCTCAAACTAATTATAAATTTTGGTTTTTTGTCCCAAACTATATTAACTCGTCGAATTCCGTCCCCTAATTAATAATTTTGCATGAATTTAGTCCCACTATTAAAGTTCTAATATAATGAAAATGACGGTTCACTCTTTTACTTTTTGTAAGAGAAAAATAGTATTGGTTTTCGAAACTCCCGTGCGCTTTTGAGAAGAAAAAAATTCATGTCATTTCATTAGGAAACATTTTACGTTCTTTTTAGTATTATTGGGACGTTTTCTGCACTTTTTCCCAAAAAAAATACCACATGTACCTAAGTTATTGATAGTTTTACAGATATCAGGGGTAAAATGATACTCTTGTAAATTTTGTTAATTTTAGCAGAGAATATTGAATTGACCATTAGTTTCAGATGGGTAAATGAATGTTTAAATAGTACATGGGATGTTAGTGAAGATTTGAATAGTACAATAGAGGTATCTGAATATGTAATAGTATATCTGAATAGGGTTAATTTCACATACCTTCCCTGTACTCTTATTAATCTTTCACCTACTACCCATGTACTAAAAAAACCTTCAATTACCCCCTGCCATTAACTTTTTCGTTAGAAGACTGTTATTTTTTCGTTAGAAGACTGTTAGCAGAATTAAATCAAAGAAAATAGAATTTTTAACTTTTACGAGGTAATTGACGGTTTTAGTAGTGCAGAGGTAGTTGAATGTATATAAAAGGGGATATATATGAAATTAACAATTAAGGGTAAAATCGGAAATTGTAGCTTGTTTTTTGGGTAAATAAATAAATCAAGTCCAATCTTTCATAAATTATAAAGCCCAACCCATTTAACAAGTAGCCCTCTAACTGGCCGTGCAGATGAACAATTGGGAGACCAACATGGATTGGTCCATTGCGGGAATTGTCGAGGAAATCAAGAAGTTCTCGGACTATTGGCCTAAATGGCATTTCAAATTTTTAGATAGGAATGCAAATTGTACAGCCATAATCTTGCGACTTGGGCTTTTAGTTTGAAGTGGTCTTACCCCTTTTAATATTTTTTTAGAATAATTCAAATTTCACACTACACTGTTTGATCCTAGGTAATGTAATTCGCGCAATTTACCCCATGTATGATGATAGATGTGGCACTTTACCCCCCTATATTACATAATACTTTTCATGCCTCACTCTCAATTTCGGCAAGTGAGTTAAACTATCCGGTCCAAAGGGGTAAATTGCTTCTTTAAAATTTTCATAAGGAGTAAATTGATCTTTTTCAAATTATAGGAGAGTAAATTAAACATTATGAATATTACATGTCGTAAATTGCTACAAACCCGCCATATACCATTCACATTCACGCTTTTGTTATTTACATGGTAATTGTTTTTGCCTTGAACGCATGTCTTGCTCTTTTCACTTTGTACATCCACATATTTTATCTGCAAAAATTCACAATGGATAAATCAGTGTTTTGTCTTTTGAAAACTCAATTATGTTGGAAGTCCAGCATGATATTTGGGAAAGTAGTTTGGAAGAGTAGGGAAGATTTATCAAATAATCTCGGTTTACATAATATAGTTTGTTTGGGTTATGATAGAGTACTTTGCGAAATAAAGTATGTATAGATTATTGTTTGAAGAGTTAGGTTATAGGTGTAAGATGTGTAAGACTTTATGTCAAATCAAGTTTGTTATGTGAGATAAATTTTGTAAGAGATACGTTAATTTATGTCAAATCAGAGTAGAGTTCATATATGTTTTGTTTAGAGATAAAAAAATTTATTGTTTGTTTGGCTTTTGAGAGAGTAGTTTGAAAAAATTGAGAGAAGAAAAATGTATTTCAAAAAATAGAGAACATGTTTGTTTGGCATTTCCCAAACATGAAATAATTTTGGGAAACGCCAAACAAACAGGCCACTCCCTCCGTCTTTTTTCTTTTGCTCCTATTTTCTTTTTGGAATATCCCAAAAAAATACCCAATTTTCTAATATGAAGTTAATTTTTCTCAAAAGTACCATTTCACATAAAGTAAAGACTTGACATAAGTAATTCTCTCTACTACTACTTTTAAGGGCATAAATGTAAAGTTATATAAAAATTTCACTTTTTCAACTCTCACCTAAAACTCCGTGTCAAAACTCAAGAAAGCAAAATAAAAGAGACGGAGGGAGTATTTCAATATAAGTCTCATTCTTTATCTTTATAGACTTCTCTATGATTTTTAGAAGTCTAGCATGAAATCTCAATGTACTCTTCTTTATTGAAATGACGTATTTTTATATATTATTTTTTGAAAAACATCTCAAGGGACTACATTCAACTTGAAGTGGAGAAACGAGAAAAAGGTGTTACCCATACAACCATAATAACAAAATTATACCAACAGATGATTGATCTAGTGAAAGGGATTAGTCACTAGAAAGTGACGAACTCAGGTTCGAATTCTTGTTGGGAGAGGTTCCCACTTAATGTGTCCGACGCGCCTTGAAAGGTATTAAACCATTGGGAAACCAAAAAAATAAATAATAACAAAACTATAAAAGATATAAAAAATAATATAACTCAAGAAACGTAGAATTATTATAACCAAACCTTGGAAGTGCTATTTTCATGTTGAAATATACCATATCATTATTGTGAGAGCACCACAGGGAATGTAAATGAAGATTTACATAGTTCAAAAGAGGTATTCATATTTTAAGTGTAAGATTAATATCAGAATTTTGCTTTCTTTGGACGACAAGTAAAAGTTTCTATTTTTGTATTTTGTTTTTGTAGGGAAAAAAAATGAAATCTACCCGTATAGTGTACATAATCCTTTTTTGTGTCCAAAGTAATACAATACTAGTCTCACAGCCCCTATATGAAATAATTAATACAGCGCAAGTAATTTCCACCTAAATCTACCTCTATCAAAATTAGGACTCTAAAATTGTAAAATTAATAAAATAGCCATAAATATTTATTAAGATGAAAAAAAGCGCTGTTAATAAAAGTGTCACACACCATTCAACCTTATTATACCTTGCTTCCAAGAGAGAAAGAAAACACTAATATCATCCAACTAGACTTTTTTTTTTTTTTAATAATATTGTCTTAATTTGGAAGACAATAAATCAGTAGGACAATAAAAGCAAATTGCAATAAATATGTAACTATAATTAATAAAACTAGTACGAAATTAGATGAATACTCACACTTTTAGTGAAATTCGAACCTCGTTTCGATATAAAAATATCCAAATTTTATTTTTCACGGAATAAGTTAGGATAAAATTGTTATTCTTCGCAAATCCATCTTCTTATTTATGTTTAAAGATGCCTAAGTAAATAATATGTTCAGTTAATTGTATGTTAACAAAGATTCGAAGATTAGACGGGATAATATTCTTTTAATTGAATTTGAACAAGGTTCAATACTTTAAACCAACAAATTCTAATGAGCTTTGTCGGACACATTTTAACTTATCAAACTAAGCATTTCAACTAAGCATTTTATTATATTCTAATTGAATATAATAAAATTAACTTAAAAAATCAACGAAAAGATATGATCCTCTAATTCAATTAGATAATGCAACACAATCTTTTATTAATAAAAGCCCAACCCGTTTAACAAATGATCCTCTAATTCACCGTGCAGATGAGATGGGCTGATTTATTTGTTTCTTGAACAGCCCTAGCGGCTGTACATTGCCTTACAAAACTCGGAAACTTTTTTTTTTTAATATAGCTACTACCTTCAACCTTTCATAGATATTTAGATTTACATTGTTTCACGAGTCATAGATGGAGGAAGAGATCCAAATAGAGAAGCAAAGATTAGAGAAGATCAAAGTTGAGCATGAAGGAGGTGGATCTTTTCCGGAGGACATAATGAGGGAGATACTATCAAGATTGTCCGTGAAGAGTCTTTTAAGGTATATGTCTGTTTCGAGACATTGGAAATCTCTAATCTCCCATAATTCATTCAAGAAACTACATCGTCAAAGAACCATACACAAGAATAGTCCCCCGTTAATGTTAGTTTTGTATTATTGTTCTAATAATAACTCATATGCCTTAGCCACCTTCAATCTCCATGGAAAAGTAATCCAAGAATGGAGTTTTAAAATATCTAAAACTTCATCAACATCATGTCTAAAAATGTTGCCCTTTCCATCACAAGCTAAATTGGTGTGCTTTCTCAACAATGAGAGATTCTACTTGTGTAATCCCAGCACTCGACAAATTATCCGCTTGTTTGATCCTCCTTTTGATCCCTTGATATATGGAATATCTTATGTATGTGGTTTTGCTTATGTTCCATCCAAAGATGAATACGCAATCTTACACTTAGTCAAATCAGATATATACATATGGAGTTGTATGATGCTTACTATATCCATATCCAATGACAACGATCACTTGCATTACAATTCTTGGAGATGCGTTGATGCCGCGGCTATCAGCCATCTCGAGTGTTATCGCCCATTCGGGATTTTTGTTTCTGGGGCTTTCTATTGGGTTGTGTTTGATAAAGAGGTTAGAAAAAAAGTGATCCTCACCTTTAACATGGAGAATGAAGGTTTTTCTTTTATTGGGATGCCCAAGGATTTTGAAAATGGCTTACGTGGTTTTCATGAGTCACTTGTGGAAATCAAGTATAAACTCCATTTCATGGCTTTTCGATATCACCTTCGAAACTTAGAACTATGGATGCTATCTGATATTAAGAACCAGTTATGGACCCAAAGTTGGAGCATTAATTTACAAAGCGTTCCACTCTGGCGTGAGTCTTCTGACTCATTTAATCTAATTATTTACATACGAGAATACCTCCAGAATTACAACGAATCATACGAGGATATCTTAAGAGACATTGGAAAGCTTAAACTGGAAAATAGGACTCTTTTGGGTGTGGGAATTCACACAAACATTTTCTCACTTTAATACATAGAAGCAATCCATTTCTGACTATGCTTAAGTAGGTATCTTCTAGTCTTTAGGAGTTAGGACCATAAATTAATTTTCTAAATTTTTTACTGCATTGATTGAGTGTCTGTTATAACATCTTATTAATGTACTAGATGCTGCTATTTCAGGCAAAGATTCAACTAAACTTTGTTTGCTCCTTTTACTCTTTGTTGGTTTTGATTATAAACATGTTTCCTACGTACAGTACCTTAATGGTGATTAATTAAACCAACTTTGCATAAGAAACTAGGATTTGAAGCCAACATATAGTGAAACAATGTATTATTTTTCAAGCTCAAATTCTAATTCATCTCATCTCATCTCATCTCATCTCATATACACATAAATTAGGTAAAGGTACACGTTCGACTAATAACCCCTCGTTGATCAAGCATGTATGCAACCAATAAAGACTCTTTTGTAATTACCATCAAACAAGCAACAGTTAGAAGTCCGTAATATTCAGAAATATGAACCTTTCAACAAACAATCGTCAAACATACACACGCTGAAAAATTTCCTTACCTTAAGGCGTTTTTACCGTTAACTCTGATGCAGCTTTCTTTTCGCCCACAACCGTTGCGGCTCCATTCTTAAAGAAGCCTGTTGTTTATATATATACAAATACCATTTTATTAGAAGAGGAGTCCAACATATATAGTTGCAATCAAAACATCAATGTGTGCTCCTTGCTCGAGGACTCCACGATTTTGACAAGATATTTGTAAATGTGATAACAAAATCGAAATCATTAACAAGACGAAGGCAAAATAAGGCAAGAGTCACTTCATCATACTTTTAGGGAATGTTGAAACAGAACAGAACAGGATCACCAACAATTTCTTAAATTACAACTAAAATGGTGTTTAAATACTTCAAAATTACACATGATATCTATTGTATTAGAAAAATGTTGTGGTAAAACAACACCAATTCAAATCATGTCAATATCATCTACATTAACAGACAAAAATCAACAAATTCTCCACACAATTTCCTTCTCTAACAAAATATGAGGCCATTTATGCATATATTAATTCTCACTGAAGATCTTCAATAAAGAAATATATACTATTAATTAACAAAGAACACTCACGATCTCACAATTTTTACATTGAAAATACCTAGATCTCGATTTGCGAGTGGCAAAATAGATTAACCGCATCGTCCGATTCGAGAGATTTGACCCGGCTCCGAAACTGGTTCTCCAGATTTGAGCTTTTTCAATGGTGATTTAAAATAGATTTTGTTAATTTCTAAAATCTCTCGATTCTTAAAGCATTTGAAATTTTGAGTCTTGAAAGTGGAAATGATGCTTCAATTCTTTTCAAAATGATTTTAATTTTAATAAATATATTTTGGAATAATCTAAATTTCACACTACACAGTTTGATCTCCGTCTTGAATGTTTTCTTTCATAGTAATTTTGATTAATAAAGTAAGTATTATTACTAGCGGTTTGTAGAAAAATAAACATCTAGTCAACTCGTTTGTTGGACCTGAGTTATATAAGATTGAACTTCGTTTTAGACAGTCACGCCATGAATCGAAGATAATCGAAGTCACAAGCAACGAGAGTCGACGACAAGTTTTATATGATGAAGAAATCATTGGGTAAAAGTTTGTATTACTATGTCAACTTAGAAACCACTCAACAAACTTTACAAGCCCCAAAGACATAAGAAGCAATAGTCGAATGTATACTTAATCCTATTAGAATACTGCAAAAATTCATACAAATAAATAAAAGTAATAGTCCTGAAAAATCAATCTACTTTGGTAGAGTAGTCCTTATAATTATGGAAGAAAAGAAATAAGCTAAAAAAATACTTTATTAATTCGAACATGATTAGAATAAAGAAAAAATATTTCAATCAAACCGCAAACTAACTAACAAACATATATAATGGAGGGTAAATGAATGTTTAAATAGAAAAGGCGATGTAGGTAATAGTACAGGGGAGTTATTTCAACTTAACTCTTTCATATTTTAAGTGTAAGATTAATATTTGAATATCAATTAATTGCACTAACATGTTCTACCACTACTAGAAAAAGATGAAATTTCAACGGAAATTTTGACAGATTTTACAAAAAACTTCGACAGATTTACATTTTTTGACAGAAAAATTCCGTCACAGAAAGGCTCGTCGAAATCAAGATTTCGACAGAAAAAATTTAGACTGAAATTTCGACAGAAAATTTTTCGACAGAAATTTCGACAGAAATTTTTCTGTTGAAATTTCAAAATTTCGACATAATTTTTCTGTTGAAATTTTGAATTTTCAACAAAAAAAAATCTGTTGAAAAAATTTCAACAGAAATTTTCCTGTCGAAATTTCAAAATTTCAACAGATTTTTTCTGTTGAAATTTTGAATTTTCGACATAAAAAAATCTGTTGAAATTTTGAAATTTACAGAAATTTTTCTGTCGAAATTTAGAGCAGTTTCTACAAATTCAATATTGGTCCGAATCTTTAATTTGATTTCTGTTTACGACACTAATTATCGATTTTCCACACAATCTAAATTGACGACAATTGTAAATTCTAATTAAGCATTAATCCAACATTCATCGAAATAAAAAATCCCCAAATATCAAATACAATCTAAATAAACAACAAACAACATTCAAAATACCCAAAATGCTAAAATCCCTAAACATCCAACAAAAGTACCAAAATAAGTTTGTCCAAATACGATCATACATGACAAATGAACGAGCACTAAGTTTTCTAGAATTACTAATCATCATTCTGTGTTTCGGAACTTGAGTGTCATCGGGCTCTTGAATGTGGCCCTGTTGAGACGGTTGCTGAGCGGTACCGGGAACTTGAGTGTCATCGGGCTCTTGAATGTGGCCCTGTTGAGATCAACTCTATCATACATCCATCTACGTAGTAAAATTATATCCGTATTCTACGTAGTAAGATTTTATACTCAATTTCAACAAATTTAAATATGTTGAAAATAATCCGTTGAAATTTAATTTTATTCTAGTAGTGTAATAAAAGCAAATACAATGAATATGTAACTACTAATTAATACAACTAGTACGAAATTAGAAGAATACTCACACTATTAGTGAAACTCGTGATTTTAAATTATCCATATTTTATTTTTTACGAATTAACTTATCAAACTAAACTTGAACCAAATATTAAAAGCATTTCAACTAAGAAAAGAAAATATTATAAAATTATAATATCACGAAAAATCAACGAAAAGATATGAAAGACTGAAACAACATTCAATTGGATAATGCAACACAATCTTTTATTAATAAAAGCCCAACCCGTTTAACAAATAACCGTGCAGATGAGATGGGCTCATTTGTTTTTTTAATTCTAGGTTTTTCCCATATATCTATATATTCTTATTATATTAGATTTACATTGTTTCACAAATCATAGATGGAGGAAGAGATGCAAATAGAGAAGCAAAGATCAGAGAAGATCAAAGTTGAGCATGAAGGAGGTAGATTTTTACCGGATGATATAATGAGGGAGATACTATCAAGATTGCCCGTGAAGAGTCTTTTAAGGTATATGTCTGTTTCGAGGCACTGGAAATCTTTAATCTCCCATAATTTATTCAAGAAACTATACCGTCAAAAAATCCTAAATAATAATAATCCCCCGTTAGTGCTAGTTTTGTGTCATTCTGATCAAAATACGTTTGTTCTAACCACCTTCAATCTCCATGTAAAAGTAATCCAAGAATGGTGTCTTCCTATAATTTCGTCAGCACCATATCTACATATGCTTCCCTTTCCATCACAATCTAAGTTGGTGTGCTTTCTCAACAGTGAGGGATTCTACTTGTGTAATCCCAGCACTCGACGAATTTTTCGCTTGTCTGATCCTCCTTTTGATCCCATACCATGTAGAAAATCTTATGCCTTTGGTTTTGCTTATATGCCATCCAAAGATGAATACGTAATCTTGCAATTAGTCAAACCAAATATCAACTGTTGGAGTTGTAAGATGCTCACTATATCCATATCCAATGACGATGACCAATTGCATTTCAATTCTTGGAGATCCGTCGATGTCGCGGTTAACAGCCATCTCGAGTTTTATCGCCCATTCGGGGTATTTGTTTGTGAGGCTTTCTATTGGATGATGTTTGATAATGAGGTTAATGAATATGTCATCCTCTCCTTTAACAAGGAGAACGAAGGTTTTTCTACTATCGGGTTGCCCAAGGATTTTGAAAATGACTTACGTGGTGTTCGTCAGTCAGGTCTGCTGGAAATCAAGGAAAAACTCTATTTCAGGACTTTATCGTATCACCCAAAAACCTTAGATTTGTGGATGCTATCTGATGTTAAGAACAAATTATGGACTAAAAGTTGGAGCATTAATTTACAAAGCAATAATTTATTTGACACAATGATAACTATTTACAGGCGAGAATACCTTAAGAATTACAACGAAACATACGAGAATATATCAAGAGACATGGTGTATCTGGGTGTGGGAATTTTGGGCCAGGGATTCTCACTTTAAATACGTAGAAGGAATCCACTTCCGACTCTGCTTAATAAGGTATCTTCTAGTCTTTAGGACCATATATTAATTTTCTTTATCTTATGCCGCATTGACTGACTGCCTATGCATAACATCTTATTAATGATATTTAAGACAAAGATTTAACTAAACTCTGTTTGCTCTTGTTGGTTTCCCACGTGCAGTAGCTTAATGGGGATTAATTAAACCAACTTTGCATAAGAACTTTGTATCATGACTTTATTGTATCACCCTCAAATCTTAATTAAAATTGTGGATGTTATCTGATGTTAAGAATCACTTATGGACTCAAAAATGGAGCCTTGCTTTAACTAGCATTCCTTGGTGTGAGCTTGCGAAGTTTAACATTGGAGTATTGATCTACAGACGAGAATACCTCCAAAATTACAACGAATCATACGACATCTTAAGAGACATTGGGAAGCTCAAATTGAAACATACCAACCTATTCTCACTTTAAGTAGAGGTAGGCATCTTAATTTATATGTTATAAAATCTTTTGTACCCACTTTAACTCTTGTTGGTTTTAATAAAATTTCAACAATTTTTACATCATTATTTTACTCGACTCATAGTTACATAGTCACAAGGATGGCGATATCATTTTATTTAATTTTTAGTAAAATTTTGTTATCAAAATTAGCGTAAGGAATGGATAGTAATACCCTAAAAACTTTCATAAACTAGCAGCAACCCAAAAACAGAGGATTTTGAAAATTAGCATTTACAAACCCTACCAATTGAGTTTTCGTAACACACATGAAACTCATCACAAGCCTATTAAGAATATTACCAAACTCTTGGGGTGTATGTGGATGGGTTTTGACCAGGTCTCGCGGGTTTCGCGAGACTGAATCAAAACCCCTTCAAATGAGTTTTCGCCAAACCTATAAAACCATAAAGAACTATTTAGAAACTCACACTCAAACCTATAAAAAAAATTGATTTGACACTACCGCCTACTTTTTTCCCTTAATCTCACTAAAAAAACATTGATTTGACATCTACCACCTACTTTTTTCCATAAACCCCAACATCCAAACTCAATTCAAGTGGGGTTACGACTAATTAAAACCACAAAACCTAACAGCCAAAACCATCCAAAGAGGTCTCAACCCAAACCATTTTTTTAAATCGAGACCCGCGAAACCAAGCGAAAACCCTTCCAAATAGACCCTTGATTTCTATAAAACTTTGATTTGACCCCTACCAATTACATTGTTCCCTGAAACCCAAGATCCAAACACAATCCAAGTGGGGTTTCAGTTTTTTCGTAACCACAAAATCCAACATAAAAAATCTAACCAAATGGGGTTTTAAAGGTTTCATCGTAACCACCCATACCATTTTTTTGAGAACGGGACCAGCGAAATCAAGCCAAAACCCTTCCAACTAGAATCAATTGCACAAGGGCATTTAGTGACAAATGAACTATAGTCCAAAAAATTCCCAACTTAAACTTACTTTAATATTCTCTGGATTCTTTAGAGGAAAGAAAATAAATTCTTATAATTCCACTGAAATTAAAGCTATCAAAATCATCAGTATTGAAGTGAAACTAAAAGGGAACAACTAAAAGAATGAGTAAATTAAACTGCTCCTTGTTCAATCAAATCAAACAAAAAATAGAATATTCAACAATATCTTGGAAATCTCATTCCAAGCAGTGACTTTGCATTCGAATTAATTATTAATGTGATATTTATTTTTAATAAAAACACTCAACAAATTCTCTACACATTTTTCCTTTTCTAATAAAATATGAGACGATGATATTAAATGCCACTAAATATTTTGAATAAAAAAATGAAATAAATAAATTAATTAAACAAATAACGCTACAAATCACAATCTGACAGTAATATTGGAAATACACATATTGCCATTCAGAAATAAATTGCGAGAATAAATTAGATTAATCGAAACATCCGATTCAGCTATTTACCGGAGGAATTTGAGAACTCAAGTGATTTCACCAGATCGAGAATCGGCGACTGCACCGCCTCAGAGTTCAAGCTCCAAAACGGAGTCTTAGATTCAGTTTGTTTGTTTGGAGATATCTTGATTTAATTGATTGTTGAATTGGTTGTTTATTTAATTTTAACATCGTTTCAATTTCTTTTTTCTAATATTTTATCCAAAAAAAAAAAAAAACTTTATGTATATATAAAGAAAATTATCTAGAAAAATGAATATTCTTACCTAAGCATAGTCAAATTGACAAGAACATCCCGATGCTCCAAATAAGACTAATCATGGTCAGGGGTGATATGGTCCCTTTAGGAGAATATCATAAATAAAAGAGTACCTCAAAAATAAAAAACAAAATGTCAAAATATCCATAAGTGCAAAATTATCCTATTAAAACAAATTGGTATGTACATACAATAGTAAATAATGTGGCTATAATTTCAAATCGAATATATCCGAACCATAAGTACTTACACTTATTTTGAGATTGTGTAACACTCAATCAATCCAAAAATAGATATATTGCATTTTTATTGTGATTGAATTAATTAGGCCAAATCAATTTATTGTGTTCGAACTTTGTCGAATTTTCAAAGTCTTTAACCATCTCAAAGCCCATATTACAACCGAATTTTCAGATAAAATATTAAAACCAAAGAAATCTCACCCTTCAATCTTCCCCACACTTATTTTCGTTTATAACAATTTTTTTATGCTATATGATCATTCAAATTGACTTACAAGTTAAATTTTTTTAAATAATCCATTGAATTCTAACATAGAAATGATCAAATTTATGATATATAACGACTTATATACTTCAAAATATTATTCAAATATTGTCATAAAAGCAACGATATCGATGTTATAGCAAATTAATTCAAGTTGCTAGGTTAGATATTTTCACAATTCGACAGATGTAATTATGTAAAAATAGTGTGCTATTAGACAAGGATGACGAGTCATAAAGTGAAACAACGTATTATCTTACTCGACTCATAGATACATGTTCATCGTGAAACTCGATATCATTTTATTTAATTTTTAGTAAAATTTTGTTATCAAAATTAGCGTAAGGAATGGATAGTAATATCCTAAAAACTTTCATAAACTAGCAGCAACCCAAAAACAGAGGATTGTGAGAATTAACATTTACAAACCCTTCCAACTGAGTTTTCGTAAGACACATGAAACTCATCACAAACTTATTCAGAATCTCACCCAAACTCTTGGGGTGTATGTGGATGGGTTTTGGCCCGGTCTCGGGTGTTTCTCGAGACCGAGTCAAAATCCCTTCAAATGAGTTTTCGCCAAACCTATAAAACCGTAAAAAACTATTTAGAAACTCACACTCAAACTCTTCAAACCTATAAAAAAAATTGATTTGACACTTCCGCTTACTTTTTCCCCAAATCTCACTAAAAAAATACATTGATTTGACATCTACCACCTACTTTTTTCCCTAAACCCCAATATCCAAACTCAATTCAAGTGGGGTTTCAACTAATTAAAACCACAAAACCTAACAGCCAAAACCATCCAAAGAGGTCTCAAAGGTTTCATCGAAACTACCCAAACCATTTTTTTAAATCGAGACCCGCGAAACCAAGCCAAAACCCTTCCAAATAGACCCTTGATTCCTATAAAACTTTGATTTGACTCCTACCAATTACATTTTTCCCTAAACCCCAATATCCAAACGCAATCCAAGTGGGGTTTCAGTTTTTTCGTAACCACAAAACCCAACATCCAAAATCTAACCAAATAGGGTTTTAAAGGTTTCATCGTAACCACCCATACCATTTTTTTGAGAACGAGACCAGCGAAATCGAGCGAAAACCCTTCCAACTAGGATCAATTGCACAAGGGCATTTAGTGACAAATGAACTATAGTCCAAAAAATTCCCAACTTAAATTTACTTTAATTTTCTCTGGATTCTTTAGAGGAAAGAAAATAAATTCTTATAATTCCACTGAAATTAAAGCTATCAAATCATCAGTATTGAAGTGAAACTAAAAGGGAACAACTAAAAGAATGAGTAAATTAAACTGCTCCTAGTTCAATCAAATCAAACAAAAAATAGAATATTCAACAATATCTTGGAAATCTCATTCCAAGCAGTGACTTTGCATTCGAATTAATTATTAATGTGATATTTATTTTTAATAAAAACACTCAACAAATTCTTCCTTTTCTAATAAAATATGAGACGATGATATTAAATGCCACTAAATATTTTGAATAAAAAAATGAAATAAATAAATTAATTAAACAAATAACGCTACAAATCACAATCTGACAGTAATATTGGAAATACACATATTGCCATTCAGAAAAAAAATTGCGAGAATAAATTAGATTAATCGAAACATCCGATTCAGCTACTTACCGGAGGAATTTGAGAACTCAAGTGATTTCACCAGATCGAGAATCGGCGACTGCGCCGCCTCGTCTTCCGGCGATTGCACCGCCTCAGAGTTCAAGCTCCAAAACGGAGTCTTAGATTCAGTTTGTTTGTTTGGAGATATCTTGATTTAATTGATCGTTGAATTGGTTGTTTATTTAATTTTAACATCGTTTCAATTCCTTTTTTCTAATATTTTATCCAAAAAAAAAAAAAAAAAACAACTTTATGTACATCTAAAGAAAAATATCTAGAAAAATGAATATTCTTACATAAGCATAGTCAAATTGACACGAACGTCCCAATGCTCCAAATAAGACTAATCATGGTAAGGGGGTGATATGGTCCCTTTAGGAGAATATCATAAATAAAAGAGTACCTCAAAAAATAAAAAATAAAATGTCAAAATATCCATAATTGCAAAATTATCCCCTCATGTAAATTTCCTTTTTCCTATTAAAACAAATTGGTATGTACATACAATAGTAAATAATGTGGTATTTTAATTTCAAATCGAATATAGCCGAACCATAAGTATTTACACTTATTTTGAGATTGTGTAACACTCAATCAATCAAAAATAGATATATTGTACTTTTATTGTGATTGAATTAATTAGGCCAAATCAATTTATTGTGTTCAAACTTTGTCGAATTTTCAAAGTCTTTAACCATCTCAAAGCCCATATTACAACCGAATTTTCAGATAAAATATTAAAACCAAAGAAATCTTACCCTTCAACCTTCCCCACACTTATTTTCGTTTATAACAATTTTTTTATGCTATATAACGACTTATATACTTCCAAATATTATTCAAATATTGTCATAAAAGCAACGATATCAATGTTGTAGCAAATTAATTCATATTGCTAAGTTAGATAGATATAAGATTACAATTATGAATGAAAATAGTAAATCATATTATGTTATACTAATGACTAAATACTGTTAAATCAAATGTTTAACTAGCCTAGCAATGTGAATTAATTTGCTACAACATCGATATCGTTATTTTTATGACAAAATATGTTTCACATCGCATATTAATTTGAATCCAAATGTTTAACCAATCGAATCTTCTTAAAAATATATTTGTTTAACGTATTTTGAACTATTTTTTTTTTCATCAGATTACATCCATGAGACCATTAGAACTAAATCAATATTCAGATCAAATTAAAATTACTCATCATAATATCTCTAAAACTAAAACAATAGAATGCAACATATTAAAAGCTAATCGAGGAGAAGTTCTCTAGACATCCTGGTTGTTACCCTTTTTATAACATATACTTTTTCTATGTTCTCAAGTCGACGATTTCTTAATTTGTTTCTGTCAGTGAGCCCGTAACATAGTGGTAATTACTAACAAAGTGAGACCTATGACAAATAGATTATGAGTTCAACTCTCACTAATGATTGGTAGTGGTTTATTATTTGTAATTATTTGTACTTGGTTATTTACTGAAATAATTTCAAATGTAATGATTGCTAATTAATGCATTCTAAAAAAATTGAATGCTTCAAAGGTACTTTCGTAAATTCACCAAAGAAACTTCGGAGGATCTCTTTGAATTAAGATGCAATTCTAAAGCCCTGTCTGCAATTGTAAGGTCTCAATAAACAATGAGTTATTCATTCATCAAAAAATAAAAAAATAAAATAAAAAAAATACACGACGTTACGAACGTTACGATGTGATGACAGTTACGACGGATAGTTCACGCGCCGCCATCACCAAAGTCGCAGCCGCCATTAAAAACCCATCCTCGTGTCTCCAAGCAGGATAACAAGAAGTGTGTTTCTCGATCTAAAACCATTCTCCCTTTTCTCTACGGCAATGTATTTCAATGTAAAAAAAAAAAAGACGTAGCAAAAATATAGAAAGAAAGAAAAGTAAACTTATGTTCGATTTTAGATGTAAGTTGGGGTTTATTAAGCAGTGTGTGTTTTACATAATTATGAGTATTTTAGACAAATATAAATTCCTGATAAAAATTGGTTGTTTTTATTATGAAATTAAATAAATAAGTATTATTAATATATCATTATTATTTATATAAAATAATAATTAAAAGTAATTTGTTAAAATATAAAGTAATTGTTAGAGTGAAATGGTGTGGTTGTTAAAAAGTGATCTCTTAAAATATAAACTAGATATTGGAGTACAGAGTAAATAGTAGAAGTGTATAACACTATTCATCACTTATATTTTAGGATAAAAGATTGAAACAAAGCTGTTGGAGATGGCCTAACAAACATATATAATGGAGGGTAAATGAATGTTTAAATAGAACACGGTTATTTGAAATGAACTCTTTCATATTTTAAGAGTAAGATTAATATCATAAAATCAATTGATTGCACTAACATGTTCTAATAAAAGCAAATTACAATGAATATGTAACTACTAATTAATAAAACTAGTACGAAATTAGAAGAATACTCGCACTTTAGTGAAACTCGAACCTCGTTTCGATATTAAAATATCCAAACTTTAGTTTTTACGGAATAAGTTTGGATGAAATTATTATTCTTCGCAAATTCATCTTCTTATTTATGTGTAATAATGCCTAAGTAAATAATTATGTTAGTTAATTGTATGTTAACAAAGATTCGAAGATTAGTCGAGATAATATTCTTTTAATTGAATTTGAACATGGTTCAATATTTTAAACCAACAAATTTAATGAGCTTTGTCGGACACATTTTAACTTATCGAACTAAACTTGAACCGAATATTAAAAGCATTTCAACTAAGAAAAGAGAATATTAACTATGTTGCACAGACACTGACTCGACGACTCGGACTCAACACGATTCGGATTCGGCGACTCGTTTTCTAAAAATCTTCAAGATACACGGCCTGGATACGCATATTAAAAATTAAAAAAACTATATAGTTTATATAAAAATAAAATAAATCAGCATCATAGTCAATGAATTAACATTCATTTTAATATTCCAAACTCAAAATCAAAAGAAAAGATCACAAAAGATGTCTAAATTCACTCTAAGCACATCGTAAATGATTCAAAACAAGTCTCACATGCAAAAAAATATCAAAACAATTCTCATAAGAAAAATAATCACTCCAAGTACATAACAATTAGTCAATTACACGCAAAATTGTTCGAAATTTTTAAATAAAATTAGTTTTTTTTTAATACAAGATAGAAATACTACCCTCTTTTTTTTTTTCCCTTCTTTTGCTTCATATTTTTTTTAGAGCACTTACCTAGAGGTTAAAAGAGGGATAAATGCAAAATACTCCCCTGTGTTATGCTAAAACCTGAAAGAAACTACCCTGTGAAATTTTTATTGCGCTAAACTTCCTTGTGTTTTCAAAAACCCTGCAAAAAACACCCAATTTGTAAAAAACAGGTCGTTTTGGATCGATATATTTCAAGAAATCATTTTTCAAATACTTCAAGTTGATCCCTACAACTTCACGTAGTATATTTTTAAAATTATTTTTTGAAATATGTCGATCCAAATCGACCTATTTTTTAAATATTGGGTGTTTTTTGCAGGGTTTTTGAAAACACAAGGAAGTTTGGCGCAATAAAAATTTCACAGGGTAGTTTCGTGCAGGTTTAGCATAACACAGGGGAGTATTTTGCATTTTTCCCGTTAAAAGATAATACATTTCTTGCCACATAGAGAAAAAGAGTATGGTTTAGGTGCAATGAAGTTTAACAATGCGGCACCGACACTGAATAGAAACACCAGATAAAAGAACTCCAAATAACTATAATTTTAAGCCATAATGTCAATAGTTTTTGTAAAAGAAATACACATTGTTGATGGAAAAAGAAGAAAAAATAAAAACCCAACTCAAATTTCAAGGAAATAAAACATAATTTCATAAAAATGAGGTAGAGAGGAAGAGAAGTACCTGTAAATTTGAATAAATTGGAATATAATTCTTGAACTAAGGTTTATGATATGAAAGAAATTGGGGAGTTCATGAGTTGTTGTAATTTGTGTTTGGAATGAAGAGGAAGAGTACTCTGTAGAAGTTTAATCGACTAGTTCACAAAAGTATTTTCTGATTTTTTTTTAATTAGGTTTCAAACTTTCAATTTTAACCCACAATTTTGATAAAAATTCCAGAAAGACACCCGCCGTGTCCAAGACCGAGTCCTTGACCGAGCATTTGACCGAATCCTTGACCGTCGAGTGCTGGGATTACACAAGTAGAATTTCTCATTGTTAATAAAAATATATTATCCATTTTTTCAAGTTTATTTCCATAAACTAAATGTTTATCTCATGACCAACTATTTTTCCTACAAATTTTGAGTTGAGAATGAATGATAGCAAAAAAATTACAAGTATGATAACATGATATCAATGCAATAATTCAAATTATAATAAACACCATATCAAAAACAATAATTTTATTGCTAATCACCTATGAAAAAGAGAAAATATTTATGAATTTTGTCATTGAATTATATAAAAAAATGAAAATACTTGAAGTTTGAGAAAAAAATGACTTTTCTAATGAAGTTGATGCTCAAATATATTTATATAACTTATTATATAAAAGATTTTTTATTTCTTGTTGATTTTGTTTAATTCAAAGTGAAAAATAGAAGAAGAGACGTGAGAGTATTGTTGAAGTTTAAAGGCCGCGAAAGAGAATTAAAATTCCTTAGCGTAAACTTTTTATTTTTATAAGTGAACCAGTGGTTCAATCGGTTCATTGGTTCATTAGTTTTATCAGTTTTTTACTGATTTCATCCGATTCGAACTGGTCAGAAACAAAGCTGATTTTGAAGGGTTAACCGGAGCTGATTGACAACCGGTTACTAGTTAAACCGACGAACCAGTCAGTTCGGTCCAGTTTTTAAAACACTGACTCTAATGTAATGATGTACTTACCATTTAAATAGAACATATGTATAAGTTTGAGGATTAGGAGTTTTATCCTATATGATGTTATGTAATAGATATTTCAGGCAGATGTATAACTATGTGTATAATTATTTTTTTCATATTGGTATTCTTCTATAATTTCGTTGCCGAAAGGAATAGTTCTATTTCCGGCTAATCATGTTGATGCCCAATTTTTTATTTATTTAAATGATCAATCTATTTAGTTGTGTGTAAACAAGATAAGTAATAAATATGTGCAGTAAATTATCTTTAATCAAAGTTTTGAAAACGAGCCCAACGACAAATTATTTGAAGGACTATGCCTAGCATCACACCCAAATATCACAGCCCATAATATAAAATTGCAAAAAAAACCCATAACTAATCATTAAATAAAAATGAAACCTAAATCCTAAAATCCTAAATCAAACCCTAAATTAAACATTATGTCATAAACCCTAAATTCTAGGCATTGCAAATGCTTTTAAATTATGAGTTTATATTTTTATTGTAATTTTCAAGATATTTTATATTCAAATATTGATAAATGATAAATTATCATTTGGAAAGTAATGAATTATTTTTTATATGAGTAATATCACATAATTTAGGTGCTCTTTTGTAATTTTTGAAAGTTGAGTGGGTTGTTAATAGATTAAAAAGATTATTTGAAGAAAAAACCTGTTAAACAAGTAGTAGGTAACAAAAATACCTTCAAAAGCATAAAAAGTGGGTTGTATAAAGGGTTGTGAAGTTTGAGGCTGTGATATAATCATTTTCCTTATTTGACTTAGGTATAATTCTTTATTGAACTTGAATATATTGAGTTTGAACAAGATTTAACTTTGGAACCGACAAACTTGAATTTGTATCTGATCTAACTTGTCAAATTGAGCTTGAACGGAATTTTAAAAGCATTCGAACAATAAATATAGACTTTAAATGGATCCATTTCCAATCTATATAAACCAAGAAAATTTTCACTTTTTTTCTTGAATCTTTTGCAAATCATCTCTAAATCATTAACCTCTCAACAAATTAATTTAATTATCAATCAACCTTTTTTTTTCCAGATCTTTGTATTAACATTACAAAACAAATCAAGGTTTGTGTTATATATTTATACTCTATTTTATGTTTCTAATGGTGAATTGTTTGATTGTGGAGTTGAATTTTTTTAAGCTATGGAATTTTTAATAACCCCCTTCGTTACACTTTTTTTATTCTCTCCCCCAATGGAACAAAAAATATGCTTACTATTTTCTCTATTTTTGCTCATTTTTAGTTTGATTACATTGATTTTTTTTTTTAAGAGAAATGGATCTAGCACTAGTTATGGTTATTTTCTAAACATCATGATTATATTGTATTAATTGGGGAAGGATTGAGAAGAGAATTACAGTAACATTGAGGAAGGGTTTTCGGTTGTCAAGAGAACAACTGACAGTACAACTAAGAAAGTAGGAGTTGAACCTACAAGGGTAGCCTAGTTGATGGAGCAAGTGAGCGCGATGTCTTTGATTCGAGTTCGAATCCCTTTGCCAACACATTCAAGGTCGAACTCGTCACACCTAATTTGTCTAGTGTGGTTTACATCTCTCATGTGGTTTGCGAGCTATTGCATGAGGGCGGGATTTACCTTGTGCACTTTGGTGGTTGCGGGTTCCCTTGTCAACCACAAAAAAAAAAGTAGGAGTTGAGGAAAAAAAAGTCAAAATAGCAGAAAACTTCCCAAACTAATTAGCTATTTTGGATTTTCGTCCCGTAATTTATTATTATTTTGAAATATTGTCCCACAGTTAATTATGAGACATAAATTGTGCACGTATTCGTTAAATTGCCACTTGGCAGCTTACGAATCATGACGTGGCAAATTTTAACATGAATAATTATACAAGATTGCAAAATTCGTCCCAAACTAATTATAAATTTTGGTTTTTCGTACAAACTATATTAACTCGCCGAATTCCGTCCCCTAATTTATCATTTTGCATGAATTTAGTCCCACTATTAAAGTTCTAATTTAATGGAAATGACGGTTCACTCTTTTATTTTGTAAGAGAAAAATAGTATTGATTTTCGAAACTCCTGTGAACTTTTGAGAAGAAAAAAATTCATGTCATTTCATTAGGAAACATTGTACGTTCTTTTTAGTATTAATGTATAATAAATTATTTATTATTTATTATTGGGACGTCAACTGCAATTTTTCCGAAAAAAAATACCACATGTATCTAAGTTATTGATAGTTTTACAGATATCAGGGGTAAAATGATACTCTTGTAAATTTTGTTAATTTTAGCGGAGAATATTGAATTGACCATTAGTTTCAGATGGGTAAATGAATGTTTAAATAGTACATGGGATGTTAGTGAAGATTTAAATAATAGTATATCTGAATAGGGTTAATTTCACATACCTTCCCTGTACTCTTATTAATCTTTCACCTACTACCCATGTACTAAAAAAACTTTCAATTATCCCCTGCCATTAACTTTTTCGTTAGAAGACTGTTAGCATTTGTTGATGTGGTGAAAAACTAACTCTACTTCTCAATTTTATTCTTAATGTTAATTTCACATACACCCATGTACTCTTATATGTATCCAAGTACCTCTTGTACTATTAAAACTTTCAATTACCTCTTGACATTTAAAACTGAATTACCCTAACCAACTTCATCCTCCTTATAAAGTTGTAGATACACAATTCTTTTAATTTTTTTCCTCTTATTTTTTATTTACATAAATTCAAACTTTTTTTTTCCACAATACGATTCAATTGCATATTTTTTAATTAGTACAAATATTAAAAATTAGTAAAGATTTCAACTCACATTATTAGTAAAATATAATAAATTTTCTCCCCCAAATTTTGTCGTTGTCCATGTGGTACGAAAGAGAGCTTGATTTCCAAATAAACATTGTGCTCCCGTAAAACTTATTACCATAATGTTGCACTTAGAAAGTGTAACCACTTATAATATTTGTAATTGCTAAAAAATGTGCAATTGAAATTGGATTGTGGGATAAAAATATAAGAGTTTAATTATGTTATTTAAAAAATGAGTAAAATGTTCATGAAAAGAATTAGTAGAATTGTGAAGTTAGTTAGAGTAATTTATTATTTTTATTTAGCATAATTCAATCAAAGAAAATTGAACTTTTAACTTTTACGAGGTAATTGAAGGTTTTAATAGTGCAGAGGTAGTTGAAGATATATAAAAGGATATATATATGAAATTAACAATTAAGGGTAAAATCGAAAATTGTAGCTTGTTTTTTGGGTAAATAAATAAATCAAGTCCAATCTTTCATAAATTATAAAGCCCAACCCATTTAACAATTATCCCTCTAATTGGCCGTGCAGATGAGATGCGCTGATTTACTTGCCTTGATTATTGAACAGCCCTAGCGGCGTTACATTGCCTTGCAAAAGTCGGAAACTTGTTTAGTTGTTTATATATATATGATTCTAAGTCTCCCAATACATCTATATATGAATTCATAATATACTTGAATTTTCTACGCAAGTCAAAGATGGAAGAGATGCTGATAGAGAAGATCAAAGTTGAGCATGACGGAGGTGGATTTTTGCCGGAGGACATAACGAGGGAGATATTATCCAGATTGACCGTGAAGAGTCTTTTAAGGTATATGTCAGTTTCGAGGCACTGGAAATCTCTAATCTCCCATAATTCATTCAAGAAACTACACCGTAAAAGAATCCTAAATAATAATAATCCCCCGTTAGTGCTAGTTTTGCGTCATTCTGATCAAAATACGTTTGTTCTAACCACCTTCAATCTCCATGTAAAAGTAATCCAAGAATGGTGTCTTCCTATAATTTCGTCAGCACCATATCTACATATGCTTCCCTTTCCATCACAATCTAAGTTGGTGTGCTTTCTCAACAGTGAGGGATTCTACTTGTGTAATCCCAGCACTCGACGGATTTTCCGCTTGTCCGATCCTCCTTTTGATCCCATACCATGTAGAAAATCTTATGCCTCTGGTTTTGCTTATATCCCATCCAAAGATGAATACGTAATCTTGCACTTAGTCAAACCAGATATCAACAGTTGGAGTTGTAAGATGCTCACTATATCCACATCCAACGACGACGACCAATTGCATTTCAATTCTTGGAGATCTGTTGATGCCGCAGTTATTAGCCATCTCGAGTTTTATCGCCCATCCGGGGTATTTGTTTGTGGGGCTTTCTATTGGATGGTATTTAATAATGAGGTTAAGGAATATGTCGTCCTCTTCTTTAACAAGGAAAATGAAGGTTTTTCTACTATCAGGTTGCCCAAGGATTTTGAAAATGGCTTACGTGGTGTTCGTCAGTCACTTCTGGAAATTAAGTAAAAACTCTATTTCACAACTTTATTTTATCGCCCCCTGTCCTTAAAATTGTGGATGCTATCTGATGTTAAGAACCAGTTATAGACCCAAAGTTGGAGCATTAATTTACAAAGCACAAATTTATTCGACATAATGATAACTATTTACAGGCGAGAATACCTTCAGAATTACAACAAAACATACGAGAATATCTCAAGAGATATGGGGTATTTGGGTGTGGGAATTTTGGGCCAGGGATTCTCACTTTAAAGACGTAGAAGGAATCCACTTCCGACTCTGCTTAATAAGGTATCTTCTAGTCTTTAGGACCATATATCTTATGCTGCATTGACTGGTTGCTATACATAACATCTTATTAATGATATTTCAGACAAAGATTTAACTAAACTCTGTTTACTCTTTTTGGTTTTGACTTTTGATTATAAACAATAAATATGAACCTTTCAACAAACAGGCATCAAACATATACAAGCAGAAAAATTTCCTTACCTTAAAAACTTTCATAAACAATAAATATGACAATGACAATGACAATGATAATGGAAATATGAACAGGCATGTATGCAAGATTTATGAATTTTATTACTACCTGTGCAGCCAATAAAGACTCTTTTTCAATTACCAGCAAACAGGCACAATGTAAAGTCTGTAAAATTCAGAATTATGAACCTTTCAACAAACAATCATCAAACATATACAAGCAGAAAAATTTCCTTACCTTAAGGCGTTTTCGCCGGTTCGAGTCTTCACCTCTGCCTCAATGCAACTGTGGCCGAAGCTTTGGCTCTTAAAGAAGCCTTTGTTTTCTCATTCCGAAGGCTTCCTATGAACAATTGGGAGACCAACATGGATTGGTCCATTGCGGGAATTGTCGAGGAAATCAAGAAGTTCTCGGACTATTGGCCTAAATGGCATTTCAAATTTTTAGATAGGAATGCAAACTGTACAGCCATAATCTTGCGACTTGGGCTTTTAGTTTGAAGTGGTCTTACCCCTTTTAATATTTTTTTAGAATAATTCAAATTTCACACTACACTGTTTGATCCTAGGTAATGTAATTCGCGCAATTTACCCCATGTATGATGATATATGTGGCACTTTACCCCCCTATATTACATAATACTTTTCATGCCTCACTCTCAATTTCGGCAAGTGAGTTAAACTATCCGGTCCAAAGGGGTAAATTGTTTCTTTAAAATTTTCATAAGAAGTAAATTGCTCTTTTTCAAATTATAGGAGAGTAAATTAAACATTATGAATATTACATGTCATAAATTGCTACAAACCCGCCATATACCATTCACATTCACGCTTTTGTTATTTACATGGTAATTGTTTTTGCCTTGAACGCATGTCTTGCTCTTTTCACTTTGTACATCCACATATTTTATCTGCAAAAATTCACAATGGATAAATCAGTGTTTTGTCTTTTGAAAACTCAATTATGTTGGAAGTCCAGCATGATATTTGGGAAAGTAGTTTGGAAGAGTAGGGAAGATTTATCAAATAATCTCGGTTTACATAATATAGTTTGTTTGGGTTATGATAGAGTACTTTGCGAAATAAAGTATGTATAGATTATTGTTTGAAGAGTTAGGTTGTAGGTGTAAGATTTGTAAGATTTTATGTCAAATCATGTTTGTTATGTGAGATAAATTTTGTAAGAGATACGTTAATTTATGTCAAATCAGAGTAGAGTTCATATATGTTTTGTTTAGAGATAAAAAAATTTATTGTTTGTTTGGCTTTTGAGAGAGTAGTTTGAAAAAATTGAGAGAAGAAAAATGTATTTCAAAAAATAGAGAACATGTTTGTTTGGCATTTCCCAAACATGAAATAATTTTGGGAAACGCCAAACAAACAGGCCACTCCCTCCGTCTTTTTTCTTTTGCTCCTATTTTCTTTTTGGGATATCCCAAAAAAATACCCAATTTTCTAATATGAAGTTAATTTTTCTCAAAAGTACCATTTCACATAAAGTAAAGACTTGACATAAGTAATTCTCTCTGCTACTACTTTTAAGGGCATAAATGTAAAGTTATATAAAAATTTCACTTTTTCAACTCTCACCTAAAACTCCGTGTCAAAACTCAAGAAAGCAAAATAAAAGAGACGGAGGGAGTATTTCAATATAAGTCTCATTCTTTATCTTTATAGACTTCTCTATGATTTTTAGAAGTCTAGCATGAAATCTCAATGTACTCTTCTTTATTGAAATGACGTATTTTTATATATTATTTTTTGAAAAACATCTCAAGGGACTACATTCAACTTGAAGTGGAGAAACGAGAAAAAGGTGTTACCCATACAACCATAATAACAAAATTATATCAACAGATGATTGATCTAGTGAAAGAGATTAGTCACTAGAAAGTGACGAACTCAGGTTCGAATTCTTGTTGGGAGATGTTCCCACTTAATGTGTCCGACGCGCCTTGAAAGGGATTAAACCATTGGGAAACCAAAAAAATAAATAATAACAAAACTATAAAAGATATAAAAAATAATATAACTCAAGAAACGTAGAATTATTATAACCAAACCTTGGAAGTGCTATTTTCATGTTGAAATATACCATATCATTATTGTGAGAGCACCACATAATCACAATTAATTAGAATTTTCCTAAACTTGGTCTAATTAAGAATTTTCCTACACTTTATTAAATTCAAACATGATTAGAATAAAGAAAAAATATTTCAATCGAACCGCAAACTTACAAAGATATATAATGTAGGGTAAATGAATGTTTACATTGGACAGGGAATGTAAGGCCATCTCCAATGGAGATGGCCGGGGCCGGGGCGGGGTCGGGGGTCGCGAGGGAAGCCGTCTCCAGTGGGGGCTGGGCTCGGGGCGGGGCGGGGCGGCGGGCGGGGTGGAACGGGCTGGGCGCAGGGCTCGGCGGAGCCCTGCGCCCAGCCCCGGGGTCGCGTGGGGAAGAAGGCCAAAATTAGGACACGCGCCCCTAATTAAGTCAGGGGACGCCACTTGGCGTCCCCTGACTGGTCCGTTTTTTTTTTTGTTTTTTTTTAAAAAATTGTTTATTTAATTGGTTTTTTAATAAATAAAAATAGAAAAAAATATATATATACTTAAATAATTAATAAAATTAATTTTCCCTATTAAATTAAATTAAATTAAATATGTAGAATTTAAATATTTAATAAAATTTATTAAGTATATTTATTGTATATTTACTAGCATTTAATAAATATATGTAGTCACCAATTTTTAATTTGATTATTTAATATATAAAATTATTTTTTTTAAAATTAAAATCATTAATAATTTATTAGAATTGTAATTAAATTTATTTATGGACAAATCATTAATAAATAAATAGCATTTTTTATTTTAATATCTTTTATTGTAATTAAAAATTTAATCATTTAACTACAATATTGGTGGTGGCTATATTTTTTTAAAAATACGGAATTAGTTAAAAATAAAATTAAACACTTATACACATAATTTAGATTAATACTTAATCTAAATTAAATATTTAAATACATACTAAAATAGACAAGAAAAGTAAATTCAAACAATTACATTCATGCTTAACCGTATTTTGCGTAAACATGGGCTATTAAGTCTTTTTGAAGTCTACGGTTGGTTTCTTTTGAACGAATTGCTCCATGACGCAGCATATAGTTATCCAACGTTTGCCTTCTTGGTTCAACATCTTCGAACGTTACTCCGCGATGATCATAGCTTTTAGCGCGTGCTCTACGAGACGTGCTAATGTCAGTATCATCATCGTCGGAGTCATCGTCTTTGTATTCGTCACGTTCGTCCTCCACAATCATGTTGTGGAGTATTATGCAAGTTAACATGATGTTGGACAAATCCTGCGTATGCCACCCCCTGCCGGGTTGATTAACGATTGCGAACCGACCTTGGAGAATTCCGAACGCTCGTTCAACATCTTTGCGGAATGATTCTTGATACCGCGAGAATACTTGTTCAGGAATGGTTCTCGGGTTTCTCACAGACTGGATTAGCGTTCCCCACTTCGGATATATACCATCCGCAAGGTAGTAAGGCATGTAGTACTTTCGATTGTTCACTTCATACCGAACTTCGGGAAGGTTACCAGAAGTGAGGTTGTCAAACAGAGGTGAACGACCAAGGACTGTAATGTCGTTCAATGCTCCTGGCACGCCAAAAAAGGCATGCCATATCCACGTGTCATGTGAAGCAACAGCTTCAAGAACAATCGTAGGTTTTTTCGACCTTCCAGAAAAACTTCCTTGCCATGCAGTTGGGCAATTTTTCCACGTCCAATGCATACAGTCGAGCGAGCCAATCATCCCAGGGAATCCACGTCGTTCCGATTTGTTAAGTAGCATTCTCAAGTCAGATTGCGTTGGGGCACGAAGGTACTCGTCTTTATACAAATCCAAAATGGTTTGACAGAATTCACGGACAATCTCGCACACAGTACTCTCCGCAACACGGAAATTTTCGTCGTTGGAATCGTGGGTGCATGCATACGCCAACGAACGCATCGCGATTGTTACCTTCAGAATTGGTGAAAACCCTGCTCGATGGGAGGCATCGTATCTTTGACGAAAGTATATATTTTTGCGCTCGCAATCCGCAAGGATACGGAGAAAAAGAGGACGCTTCATACGGAAACGGCGCCTGAATATTTCACCTGAATACAACGGTCTTTCGATGAAATAATCGTTCATCAGTTGTGTGTGTCGTCCTTGGTGGTTCCTGTCTAAAAATTTACGACCTGGAACAGAACCACCATGTACAGGCACAATTTCTGTTTGAGAATTCAAAAGTTCGTTGTACTGTTCGAGAAGTTGTTGATCTTCATTATCTTGTTCTTCCATCGTGTTGTTATAATCTTCCCAAAAATTATTTCGGGAAGAAGATGATTCGTCACCATTACCATCACCATAACCATAACCATAATCTCGGCCATAACCATAATCATAGTTGTGGTTCATCTTGAGAAAATAATATGAAATTTTTGATTACGGAATATTTTTGAAGAGTGAAAATTTTCTGAAGAGTGAATAATTTTGAAGAGTAAATGTGTTAAGTAGAATGTGAGACTGGATTATTATATAGACAAACGTTGCACCAGATCATTACCGTTCGATTTCTGCACCAGATCATAACCGTTCGATTTCTGCACGGATCATAACTGTTCTTTTTCTGCACCAGATCTCCACCGTTCGATTTCTGCACCAGATCTCCACCGTTCTTTTTCTGCACCGATCTCAACCGTTCTTTTTCTGCACGGATCTCAACCGTTCTTTTTCTGCACCGATCTCCACCGTTCTTTTTCTGCACCGATCTCAACCGTTCTTTTTCTGCACGGATCTCAACCGTTCTTTTTCTGCACGGATCTCAACCTTTCTTTTTCTGCATCGATCTCAACCGTTCTTTTTCTGCACCGATCTCCACCGTTCTTTTTCTGCACCGATCTCCACCGTTCTTTTTCTGCACCGATCTCCACCGTTCAATTTTTAGAAAATTACATAATACACCCTATAGCTTTTCCTATTTAAAGGGTGGTGTGCTCACTTCTGAAATCACACATCTCTCAATATCTTCCAATCTACATAAAAAAGAAAGCAATCATTTTAAGGCAATGTCGACAAAGTGGTCTCAAGCTGAAGATGTAGCCTTGACAAAGGCATACATAGAGGTCTCGGAGGACAACGTGGTAGGGGCAGGCCAACCACAAGATACATTTTGGGCAAGAACCATAACCATAATGTATGTCCTTCTTGAGAGTACTGGACATCAATATGAACGAAGATCAAAAGAGTCAATCACTAGTAGATGGAAAAAACACATTTGCAACAAGATGCAAAAATGGAACGAAGCACTTGAAAGGGCGAAAAGAGAGGTGGGAAGTGGCGGCCAATTAATGGACGAGGTAAATATTATGTTAATACTATGCTAAGTAATTATTAATAGGTTATATTAACTATTTTTTGTAATTTTTAGCATGAATTGGCATTGCGTCTGTACAAGGCCGAAACAAAGCAACATTGGTGCTTCCAGCACACATGGGATGTTGCAAAAGATTGGATCATGTTCAGTTCAACATCTGGAACGTCTCAAACACCTCCTGTTAACCCATCTCAACCAATGGGAGACTGTTATATTCCAACCCCACCACCAGAAACTCAATTTGAATCGGAAACACTAGGCGACGATGATCATCCCGAGACTCCCCACGTACCCCAATCGAGTGAAAGGTCTGAAAGACCTATTGGTAACAAAAAAGCCAAGAAGGGAAAAGGGAAGGCTTCGTCGAGTAGTTCATATGGAGGAATTCATGACTTCGAAAGGGAAAAAATTGCGGCCATGAGAGAAAATACACTTCTGGTAGAGGCTGGACGAGAGAGAAGGCATATGGAGAATATTCAACGTCAACGGGAAGAAGAAGCAGCGAGATTGTCAGTGACAATGTCATTACAGGAGGAACGGATTATGTCGATGGACTGCTCTTCATTCACTCCAGATACAAAGGCGTATTGGAGGAACAAAAGGAGAGAAATACAAAATAAAAATCTTCCTCGGGACTTATTTGGAGATTCATCGAATGAAGGAACCGACTGGTTTCAAAGCAGAAATCAGTAAAATGTTATATTTTCGTGTGATTGTCGTTTATTTAATCCGATGTTCTTGTATTTCCTTTCTTGTTTGTTGTATTTTCTTTCTTGTATTTCCTTACTTATTTGTTGTATTTCGTATTATGTATTAATTTTAATTTACTTAATTATTTACTCTCTTTAATTTTAATATTTTAATATAATTAATAATTTAATTACAAGTACTAATAATTATTACTATTATTAATATTAATATTAAAAACAAAATTAAAATCAGAATTATAGGTGAGAGTGGGCAAAGGAAAAAAATGGAATTAATTCAATTCCGGAGCCCTACCATTGGAGACGACCAGGCAGGGCTCGGGGGGGGGTGCTGCCCCGGGGCTCCGGAGCCCCGGGGCTAGCCCTCTCCATTGGAGATGGCCTAAATGAAGATTTACATAGTTCAAAAGAGGTATTCATATTTTAAGTGTAAGATTAATATCAGAATTTTACTTTCTTTGGACGACAAGTAAAAGTTTCTATTTTTGTATTTTGTTTTTGTAGGGGAAAAAAATGAAATCTACCCGTATAGTGTACATAATCCTTTTTTGTGTCCAAAGTAATACAATACTAGTCTCACAGCCCCTATATGAAATAATTAATACAGCGCAAGTAATTTCCACCTAAATCTACCTCTATCAAAATTAGGACTCTAAAATTGTAAAATTAATAAAATAGCCATAAATATTTATTAAGATGAAAAATAGCGCTGTTAATAAAAGTGTCACACACCATTCAACCTTATTATACCTTGCTTCCAAGAGAGAAAGAAAACACTAATATCATCCAACTAGATTTTTTTTTTTTTTAATAATATTGTCTTAATTTGGAAGACAATAAATCAGTAGGACAATAAAAGCAAATTGCAATAAATATGTAACTATAATTAATAAAACTAGTACGAAATTAGATGAATACTCACACTTTTAGTGAAATTCGAACCTCGTTTCGATATAAAAATATCCAAATTTTATTTTTCACGGAATAAGTTAGGATAAAATTGTTATTCTTCGCAAATCCATCTTCTCATTTATTTGTAAAGATGCCTAAGTAAATAATATATATGTACCGTTAATGTATGTTAACAAAGATTCGAAGATTAGACGAGATAATATTCTTTTGGAATTATTGCATTTTTGGTGCCACAACTATAGCCTACTGGCATTTTTACCTCGTAACTTTTCGGACTGGCACATTTGCTGCCACAACTTCAACATCAGTGGCAATTTTGGTGCCAATTGAGGCCCAATTTTAAAATTGGCCTGAAATTCCTCCATGTACGGGCCATGTGACATGAAAATTGGAGATTTTGACCATTCAATACATTTTTCATGAAAAGAAAAATTTCCACCCACCAAGAACTAGGCTACTTGGATGTTTTTATTTGGGAAAGAATAAGAAAGCGGGTAACAATTTAATTAAGAGAATGTTTGGTGAATTTTATAGGAATTTCGGGCCAATTTTGAAATTGGACCTTAATTGGCGCCAAATTTGCCACTGATGTTGAAGTTGTGGCACCAAATGTGCCAGCCCGAAAAGTTATGGGGTAGAAACGCCAGTGGGTTATAGTTGTGGCACCAAAAATGCATTAATCCCATATTCTTTTAATTGAATTTGAACAAGGTTCAATACTTTAAACCAACAAATTTTAATGAGCTTTGTCGCACACATTTTAACTTATCAAACTAAGCATTTCAATTCAACTAAGAAAAGAGAATATAATAAAAAATCTTTTATTAATAAAAGCCCAACCCGTTTAAGAAAACCCTCTAATTCACCGTGCAGATGAGATGGGCTGATTTGTTTGTTTTCTTGAACAGCCCTAGCGGCTGTACATTGCCTTACAAAACTCGGAAACTTGTTTAGTTAATATAGCTACTACCTTCAACCTTTCATAGATATTTAGATTTACATTGTTTCACGAGTCATAGATGGAGGAAGAGATCCAAATAGAGAAGCAAATATTAGAGAAGATCAAAGTTGAACATGAAGGAGGTGGATCTTTTCCGGAGGACATAATGAGGGAGATACTATCAAGATTGTCCGTGAAGAGTCTTTTAAGGTATATGTCTGTTTCGAGACATTGGAAATCTCTAATCTCCCATAATTCATTCAAGAAACTACATCGTCAAAGAACCATACACAAGAATAGTCCCCCGTTAATGTTAGTTTTGTATTATTGTTCTAATAATAAATCATATGCCTTAACCACCTTCAATCTCCATGGAAAAGTAATCCAAGAATGGAGTTTTAAAATATCTAAAACTTCATCAACATCATGTCTAAAAATGTTGCCCTTTCCATCAGAAGCTAAATTGGTGTGCTTTCTCAACAATGAGAGATTCTACTTGTGTAATCCCAGCACTCGACAAATTATCCGCTTGTTTGATCCTCCTTTTGATCCCTTGATATATGGAATATCTTATGTATGTGGTTTTGCTTATGTTCCATCCAAAGATGAATACGTAATCTTACACTTAGTCAAATCAGATATATACATATGGAGTTGTATGATGCTTACTATATCCATATCCAATGACAACGATCACTTGCATTACAATTCTTGGAGATGTGTTGATGCCGCGGCTATCAGCCATCTCGAGTGTTATCGCCCATTCGGGATTTTTGTTTCTGGGGCTTTCTATTGGGTTGTGTTTGATAAAGAGGTTAGAAAAAAAGTGATCCTCACCTTTAACATGGAGAATGAAGGTTTTTCTTTTATTGGGATGCCCAAGGATTTTGAAAATGGCTTACGTGGTTTTCATGAGTCACTTGTGGAAATCAAGTATAAACTCCATTTCATGGCTTTTCGATATCACCTTCGAAACTTAGAACTATGGATGCTATCTGATATTAAGAACCAGTTATGGACCCAAAGTTGGAGCATTAATTTACAAAGGGTTCCACTCTGGCGTGAGTCTTCTGACTCATTTAATCTAATTATTTACATACGAGAATACCTCCAGAATTACAACGAATCATACGAGGATATCTTAAGAGACATTGGAAAGCTTAAAGTGGAAAATAGGACTCTTTTGGGTGTGGGAATTCACACAAACATTTTCTCACTTTAATACATAGAAGCAATCCATTTCTGACTATGCTTAAGTAGGTATCTTCTAGTCTTTAGGAGTTAGGACCATAAATTAATTTTCTAAATTTTTTACTGCATTGATTGAGTGTCTGTTATAACATCTTATTAATGTACTAGATGCTGCTATTTCATGCAAAGATTCAACTAAACTTTGTTTGCTCCTTTTACTCTTTGTTGGTTTTGATTATAAACATGTTTCCTACGTACAGTACCTTAATGGTGATTAATTAAACCAACTTTGCATAAGAAACTAGGATTTGAAGCCAACATATAGTGAAACAATGTATTATTTTTCAAGCTCAAATTCTAGTTCATCTCATCTCATCTCATCTCATATATACATAAATTAAGTAAAGGTACACGTTCGACTAATAACCCCCAGATTGGTTGATTAGTAAATGAGATAGCACTTGCTACTTTGATATTTAATTAAATGCAACTTACTGATTAGACCTCGTTGATCAAGCATGTATGCAACCAATAAAGACTCTTTTGTAATTACCATCAAACAAGCACAGTTAGAAGTCCGTAATATTCAGAAATATGAACCTTTCAACAAACAATCGTCAAACATACACACGCTGAAAAATTTCCTTACCTTAAGGCGTTTTTACCGTTAACTCTGATGCAGCTTTCTTTTCGCCCACAACCGTTGCACCTTTCAACTGTTGTTTATATATATACAAATACCATTTTATTAGAAGAGGAGTCCAACATATATAGTTGCAATCAAAACATCAGTGTGTGCTCCTTGCTCGAGGACTCCACGATTTTGACAAGATATTTGTAAATGTGATAACAAAATCGAAATCATTAACATGACGAAGGCAAAATAAGGCAAGAGCCACTTCATCATACTTTTAGGGAATGTTGAAACAGAACAGAACAGAACAGGATCACCAACAATTTCTTAAATTACAACTAAAAATGGTGTTTAAATACTTCAAAATTACACATGATAGCTATTGTATTAGAAAAATGTTGTGGTAAAACAACACCAATTCAAATCATGTCAATATCATCTATACATTAACAGACAAAAATCAACAAATTCTTCACACATTTCCTTCTCTAACAAAATATGAGGCGATTTATGCATAAATTAATTGTCACAGAAGATCTTCAATAAAAAAAATTAAAGAAATATATACTATTAATTAACAAAGAACACTCGCGATCTCACAATTTTTACATTGAAAATACCTAGATCTCGATTTGCGAGTGGCAAAATAGATTAACCGCATCGTCCGATTCGAGAGATTTGACCCGGCTCCGAAACTGGTTCTCCAGATTTGAGCTTTTTCAATGGTGATTTAAAATAGATTTTGTTAATTTCTAAAATCTCTCGATTCTTAAAGCATTTGAAATTTTGAGTCTTGAAAGTGGAAATGATGCTTCAATTCTTTTCAAAATGATTTTAATTTTAATAAATATATTTTGGAATAATCTAAATTTCACACTACACAGTTTGATCTCCGTCTTGAATGTTTTCTTTCATAGTAATTTTGATTAATAAAGTAAGTATTATTACTAGCTGTTTGTAGATTAATCTTGATATTAAATTTAGTATTTTGCTTTGTAGAAATTAGATTAATTAATTTAAATTACATGTGTTATAGTTTAATCTGAGTATAAATTCTCATGTATCTACAAAAGTGTAGGGAGTAAAGTACAAAAAGATATAAAGTTTGGGGGTAAAGTACATAAAAATACCAAGACTAGGAAATGTATTGAATATGCTATGCATGGATCAAAGTTTAGTTTTCGTAGATTTATATTAGTCAACTGAATATAAATCTTTGTTTTTTTGAAAAAACATAGGAAAAATTACTAAATTAAGAAAAAGAGAAAGTTTCAAGGCAAATACAGAGTTTCGGAAATACACCTTATTTTCGTTTCGATTGATTTAAAAACATAAATTTTTCGGTGTTTTCGACGGAAAAGATGAAAATTTTGATCCATGGTGTTATGTATAAGTTTGACAATGAGGTTGTAGCCTATTGGAAAAATTGAGGCCCCAGAATCTGATATAATGATGATGTATTGTTGGATATACTATGATGTAATGATGAATTAACCATCTAAATAAAACATATGTATAAGTTTGAGGATTAGGAGTTTTATCCTATAAAATGTTATGTAATAGATATTTGAGGCAGATGTATAACTATTTGAATAATTATTTTTCTCATATTGGTTTTGATAAACTTTTCTAATTTCTTCATATCTCAACGTGTATCTTGAGTGCTTTTATAACCCGATAGATACAACAAAATTATGTGCTAATTGTTAGTTTTATTTTATTAAGTGCTAACCTGAATTTACTCTCTAGTTTGGAACTCTTCATGTTAAGGTTTAAATGTTAATATTTTAATAGGTAACTTAAGTGGTATATAACTTACAAGAAGATTGGGGTTATGGAGTCCATAAAGATTGGGTTCGTATTGATAAGTTAAATGTAATGGGATAGTTTGGGAGAATCATTGGATTGTAATAGATAGTTAGAGCTATGAACTGCAGTTACTGGAATTTATGAAAGTTATTTTGTTAGTATTTTATTCGAAGGATGCATGTGCCAGTTTCGGGCCGTTAAAGGTGGTATCAGGGCATTAAGTTGTTTTAATGTTATGTCAGAATATGTTCCTTTGATTGTAGGTGGTTATATCAGTGAAATTCTATAGAACCCTTAAGGTAGGAACCCTTAGTGCCCAATTGGCGTGAATCACTATTGGAGCGTGCGACCAGTATGTGAATCATTATAATTATGGTACTAAGATAGGTTTTTTCCTAACAGGGTAAGTATGTGATAGAAAAGGTTAACCTGGGGAATTGGCCTAGACCTGTAACAAGTCGAGCGATGTGAGGATCTTGTATTTTCATTTTTTTCTTTCCAGCCTGATCGTTGTATCCTTTGATTCCTTCCATAGATAAACTAAACAAGTGTAAATCCGCTTTGATCATCTATCCATCTTAGATGGTTATGAATAATCACTTTCCTATGAATTCATTGTACTCATCCTCTAGAACATTCAAAGTCAATTTTGGATCTTGTCGTCTATGAGTTCCCTATATATAAAGATAATGACTTGAATTTGATGGACATAGGTAATAGTTATCCTTAGGTCTATGTTGAGTTCGATTAGCTCTTAAGAGTAATACTAAGCTTGAAATAATAAAATAATATAAAAATTCAGTGTTTGGGCTATAATTACTTAACATCTAGTCAACTCGTTTGTTGGACCTGAGTTATATGAGATTGAACTTCGTTTTAGACAGTCACGCCATGAATCGAAGATAATCGAAGTCACAAGCAACGAGAGTCGACGACAAGTTTTATATGATGAAGAAATCATTGGGGTAAAAGTTTGTGGGATCTCAATGGGACGGAAAAGGTATGGTTGTCCAGCATCGAATGTCATACGCTACGGATCATGCTTTTGGAATCATCGCAAAACATTGTTAAAAAACGCATATAAAATACCAAGCTACTCGATACTCGGCTCGAACTCGTTCGATAAAAGCTCGTTTGAGCTCGGTTCGTTAAGAAATCAAACCAAGCTCAAACACAAAATTTCAAGCTCGATAAAATTCAAACCAAGCTTGAACAACATGTCGTTCGATACTACTCGGCTCGTTTACACCCCTAGTCCTTATAATTATGGAAGAAAAGAAATAAGCTAAAAAAATACTTTATTAATTCGAACATGATTAGAATAAAGAAAAAAAAATTCAATCAAACCGCAAACTAACTAACAAACATATATAATGGAGGGTAAATGAATGTTTAAATAGAAAAGGCGATGTAGGTAAATAGTACAGGGGAGTTATTTCAACTTAACTCTTTCATATTTTAAGTGTAAGATTAATATTAGAATATCAATTAATTGCACTAACATGTTCTAATAAAAGCAAATACAATGAATATGTAACTACTAATTAATACAACTAGTACGAAATTAGAAGAATACTAACACTTTTAGTGAAACTCGTGATTTTAAATTATCCAAATTTTATTTTTTACGAATTAACTTATCAAACTAAACTTGAACCGAATATTAAAAGCATTTCAACTAAGAAAAGAAAATATTATAAAATTATAATATCACGAAAAATCAACGAAAAGATATGAAGATATGAAACACTGAAACAACATTCAATTGGATAATGCAACACAATCTTTTATTAATAAAAGCCCAACCCGTTTAACAAATAACCGTGCAGATGAGATGGGCTCATTTGTTTTTTTTTTCTTGAACAGGTCTAGTGACTGTACATTGTCTTACAAATCTCGGAAACTTGTTTTTTTATTCTAGGTTTTTCCCATATATCTATATATTCTTATTATATTAGATTTACATTGTTTCACAAATCATAGATGGAGGAAGAGATGCAAATAGAGAAGCAAAGATCAGAGAAGATCAAAGTTGAGCATGAAGGAGGTGGATTTTTACCGGATGATATGGTGAGGGAGATACTATCAAGATTGTCCGTGAAGAGTCTTTTAAGGTATATGTCTGTTTCGAGGCACTGGAAATCTCTAATCTCCCATAATTCATTCAAGAAACTACACCTTAAAAAAATCCTAAACAATAATAATCCCCCGTTACTGCTAGCTTTACAATATTCAAATAACAAATTATATGCTCTAACCACCTTCAATCTCCATGGAAAAGTAATCCAAGGATGGAGTCTTCCTATAATTGTGTCAGCATCATTTTTGCATATGCTTCCCTTTCCATCACAGTCTAAGTTGGTGTGCTTTCTCGACAGTAAGAAATTCAACTTGTGTAATCCCAGCACTCGACGAATTTTTCGCTTGCCTAATCCTCCTTTTGGTCCCTTGCTAGATGGAATATCTTATGTATGTGGTTTTGCTTATGTTCCATCCAAAGATGAATACGTAATCTTATACTTAGTCAAATCAGATCTAGACATATGGAGGTGTATGATGCTTACTATATCCATGTCCAATGATGACGATCAGTTGCATTACAATTCTTGGAGATCCGTTGATGTCGCGGCTATCAGCCATCTCGCGTTTTATCGCCCATTTGGGGTTTTTGTTTCTGGGGCTTTCTATTGGTTGATGTTTGATAGTGAGGTTAGAAAATATGTGATCCTCTCCTTTAACATGGAGAATGAAGGTTTTTCTTTTATTGGGATGGCCAAGGATTTAGAAAATAGCTTACGTGGCTTCCATGAGTCACTTGTGGAGATCAAAGATAAACTCTATTTCATGACTTTATTGTATCACCCCGTAACCTTAGGACTATGGATGCTATCTGATATTAAGAACCAGTTATGGACCCAAAGTTGGAGCATTAATTTACAAAGCATTTCACACTGGCGTGAGTCTTTTGACTCACTTAATCTAATTATTTACAGGCGAGAATACCTCCAGAATTACAACGAATCATACGAGGATATCTTAAGAGACATTGGAAAGCTAAAAGTGGAAAATAGGGCTCTTTTGGGTGTGGGAATTCACACAAACATTTTCTCACTTTAAATACATAGAAACAATCCACTTCTGAATATGCTTGAGTAGGTATCTTCTAGTCTTTAGGAGTTAGGACCATAAATTAATTTTCTAAATTTTTTACTGCATTGATAGAGTGTCTGTTATAACATCTTATTATGTACTAGATGATATTTCAGGCAAAGATTTAACTAATCTTTGTTTGTTCCTTTTACTCTTGTTGGTTTTGATTATAAACATGTTTACGTACAGTACCTTAGTGGATTGAATCCACCGGGGTAGGCATATTATTTCCTAGGGTTCCTTAGCATATTGGCTTCCCCTTATCCAACACTTCCATCGCAGAAAACACGCCAGAGAACATTCTTACCAGATGGTTCTGGAACCTTCCTATTTTTCAGATTTCTAACAAAAACTTCATCTAATCACGATTTGTTTAATACTAGTAGAACTATAATGCATAAAACAATTTAAAACAAAGACTCAACTATCATGATTTAGTCAATATTAAATTATTAATAAAATATATTGCACAAAACAATAATTAAGAAAAAAATCTAAGAAGCTCTTCATTTCCACCAAAAACGAAGCAAAATTCCATCAATTCTGATCCAAACTTTTAAATTGTTTGGTCCTCTTTGAGGAAGTGTTGAAACAGAACAGAACAGGATCAGCAACAATTTCTTAAATTACAACTAAAAATGGTGTTTAAATACTTCAAAATTACACATGATAGCTATTGTATTAGAAAAATGTTGTGGTAAAACAACACCAATTCAAATCATGTCAATATCATCTATACATTAACAGACAAAAATCAACAAATTCTCCACACATTATCTTATCTAACAAAATATGAGGCGATTTATGCATAAATTAATTGTCACAGAAGATCTTCAATAAAGAAATTAATGAAATATATACTATTAATTAACAAATAACACTCACGATCTCATAATTTTTACACTGAAAATACCTTGGATTTCAGGAATTTATCTCGATTTGCGAGTGGCAAAATAGATTAACCGCATCGTCCGATTCGAGAGATTTGACCCGGCTCCAAAACTGGTTCTCTAGATTTGAGCTTTTTCAATAGTGATTTAAAATAGATTGTGTTAAGTTCTAAAATCTCTTGATTCTTATAGCATAACTTTTGAAATTTTGTGACTTGAAAGTGGAAATGATGCTTCAATTCTTTTCAAAATGATTTTAATATTAATAAATGTTAATTCGAGGGTCTTGCCCCTTAAATATATTTTGGAATAATCTAAATTTCACATTACACAGTTTGATCTCCGTCTTGAATGTTTTCTTTCATAGTCATTTTGACTAATAAATACGAGTTGTTTGTAGCTTAATCTTAATATTAATTTAGTATTTTGCTTTGTAGAAATTATATTAATTAATTTAAATTACATGTGTTATTGTTTAATCTGAGAATAAATTTTCATGTATCTACTAAAGTGTAGGGGGTAAAGTACAAAAAGATATAAAGTTTGGGGGTAAAGTAAATAAATTACCAAGATTAGGAAATATATTGAAAATGTTATGTATAAGTTTGTCAATGCGGTTGTAGCCTACTGGAAAAGCTGAATCCCCATAATCTAGGGGCTTATGTGGATGGGTTTTTTTATCCCGGTCTCGTGGATTTCGCGAGATCGGACCAAAACCTTTTCAAATGAGTACATCCAAACTCTTGAAACCTATAAAAATTTAAGAGAAATGACTTATGGAACCAAACTTTATATCGATTCTCACTTATGGTACCACAAAAATTCATGACAGCACATTTTGTATCATAATTTAATAAAGGGATAATTACATCGACCTCCCTTGAGGTTTGGGCTAATTATTGCCCAATTCCCTCACAATTTCATAATTACATTCACCTCCCCCACGTTTGAAAAACCTTACAAAATGATGTGAAATGACCATATTGTCCTCGTCAGTTTTAATTAAAAAAATAAAAATAAAACAGATTAACAAAATATCTTATTTACCCTTGCAAGGGATGATTACATCGACCTCCCCTGAGGTTTGGGCTAATTATTGCCGAATCCCCGCGAAATTTCATAATTACATCCACCTCCCCCCACATTTGAAAAATCTTACAAAATGATGTGAAATTATACACAAAATTACAATAGTACCCTTGCAATGATACACAAAATTACAATACTACCCTTGTAAAAATTAATTTTATACATAAAAAAAAAGACTCTAACCCTAACCCCCCACCCCACCCCACCCCACCTCCACCGTCTCAACCCCGCAAATATCCTCCCAGGTCTGGTTCAAACCATAGGCCTTCCAGGCCGGCGGCGTGTCCTAGTAGGAGATTTACGGGGTTGGGGACATCGGGTTAGGGGTTGGGGTTTGGGTTGGGGTTGGGGGTTAGGGATGGTGAGGGTGAGGGTGAGGGTTTTTTTAAAAAAAATTATATTAAAATAATTTATTGATTTATTATTATTAGTATTTTTATATAAATAAGATATGATTTTAATATTATTGTATTAAGTAAGAAATATTATAAAAATAACTATTTTATTAAATTGAGTATTTTTATTTTTTATAAAAAAATTATTGATTTTATAATAACTATTTTATTTAAAAGTTTCAGAAATTATTTAGTAAACATGTGAGCATTTTTATAATGTCTAATAATTATTGTTCAAGTTTTTTTTCCTATCATGATCAAACGTAATTCATTAATTTATCCTTGTACTTTAATTATGAAAAAAATTTAAATTATTAAAATTACAGGTTAAATGTTAAAGTTGAATGTATATACATTTTTCTTTTATGTTCTACAATGTTTTTTTTCTTCTAATTAACCATAATTTATTTACTTTTAATTGTAAAAAAGCAATATGAAAAAAATTTGGAAAAAATCATTGATGTGTTATTATATTTTTATTTAAGAATACATATACACTAAAAAGTCATTTATTCTTTTAAACCTAATTCATTCATTTATTCTTCAACTTTAATTAGGAAAAAAAATTAAAATTACGGGTTAAATGTGAAGTTGAATGTATTTACATTTTTTATTTGTGTTCTACAATGTTTTTTCTTATAATTAACCATAATTTATTTATTTTTCTTTGTACTTTAATTGTAAAATCATTATGAAAAGAATTGGAAAAAAACGTTGATATGTTATTATATTTTTATTTTAAGAATACATATACACTAATAAACTAATTAAAAGTTTCATGTAAATTTATAACATTTGAACCCATACTTATACATATACATTGCAAAGAAACCCCTCCTATGTACCAAACTTAACAAGGGTATAATTGTCCAACAAAATAGCTACAGTAACCTCAAGGGTAAAATAGGAAGTTCAATAAAAATTCGTTGATGACATCATCAAAATGTAAGATTTTTGAAACGTCGGGGGAGGTGGATGTAATTATGAAATTGCGAGGGGATTGGGCAATAATTACCCCAAACCTCAAGGGAGGTCCCTGTAATTATCCCTGTTAAATAAGCAAAAATTGTAGAATTATGCACCACTTCTGCACCATACGAATTATGCACCACCTCTGCACCATACGAATTCTGCACCACTTCTGCACCATATGAATTCTGAAAAATTATATAATACACCCTCTAGGCTTTTTAAAATTACGAAATGTCATAACTATTCTTGTTCCCTATTTAAAAGAGAGGTGTACTCACATCTGAATCCACACCTCTCTCAATCTCTTCGGTCTATTCACTAGAAATATCAATATCTTTCATTCTAAATCAAAAAGAAAAGCAAACGTTTTAAGGCAGTGGCGACAAAGTGGACTTGGGCTGAAGATGTAGCCTTGAGAAAGGCATACATGGGGGTCTCATAGGACAGCGTGGTAGGTAGTGGCCGGGAAAAAGAAACATTTTGGGCCAAAATTATATTCATAATGTATGCACTGCTTGATGCGCCGCCTCATCTTCCGGCGACTTCACCGCCTCAGTGTTCAAGCTCCAAAACGGAGTCTTCAGATTCATAGACACTTTGTTTGTTTGGAGAGGTCTTGATTTAATTGATCGTTGAACCTGTTGTTTATTTAATTTTAACATCGTTTCAATTTCTTTTTTCTAATTTTCTATCAAAAAAAAAAAACTTTATGTAACTTATAAAGAAAAATATCTAGAAAAATGAAGATATTCTTACCTAAACATAGTCAAATTGACAAGAATGTCCCCATGCTCCAAATAAGAATAATCATGGTCAGGGGTGATATGGTCCTTTTAAGAGAATATCATAAATAATATTATTACTGTTTAACTTAATACCTCAAAAAATAAAAAATAAAATGTCAAAATATCCGTAAGTGCAAAATTATCCCCTACATGTAAATTTCCTTTTTCCTGTTAAAACAAATTGGTATGTACATACATCAGTAAATAATGTGGTTTTAATACTAAAGTTAGCACACTGCAGTTCTCCACACGAATTAAAACGCTTTCCACAAGTACTTGTTCTTGTAATTCTTGTCCAAATCGAATATAACCGAGCCATAAATTTTTTTATGCTATATAATCATTAAAATTGACTTACAAGTTTAAATTTTTTAATAATCCACTGAATTCAAACATAGAAACGATCAAAATTATGATACATAACCACTTATATACTTCAAAATATTATTCAGATATTGTCATTATCATTAAAACAACGATATCGATGTTGTAGCAAATTTAATTCACGTTGCTAGGATAGATAGACATAAGATTACAATTATGAATGAAAATAGTAAATCATGGAGTATTATGTTAGTCTAATGACTAGATACTGTTAAGTCTACTATGTAAATAAATAAATAAATATTTTTTATTTTCGGAGTTTGAATTTAAATGTTTAATTATTCGAATCTTCCTAGAAACATATTTTAAACGGTCTTTTTAATTAGATTATATATGAGACCATTATAACTTAATCAATATTCAAATCAAATTCAAATTCAAATTCAATTCGCTCAAACACTCATCATAATCTCTCTAAAACTAAAACAATAGAATGCAATGTATTAAAAACATTTTAACATATACTTTTTCTTTGTTTTCAAGTCTACAACTCCTTAATTTGTTTATGTCAGTGAGACCGTAGCCTAGTGATAATTACTGGCAAAGCTGAGACCTATGACAAATAGGTCATGAGTTTAATTCCTACTAATGATTGGTAGTGGTCCATTATTTGTAATTATTTATACTTGGTTAGTTACTGAATGATTTCAGATGTTATGATTGATAGTTAATGTATTCTAAATAAAAATTGGATTGGATGCCGCCGTGAATGCTGAAAGTAACACCATTGGAATTTGATTGATTTTTCGGGACTCGCTTCGGAACTGTATTGATTGGAAAGGCATAACATTAAATCTCCCTCTGGATCCGGAAGCAGCCGAAGCTTTGGCAGTCTTAAGAGCCATTGAATTTTTTCGTAACTCGGGTTGGCAAAGATTAATTATGGAAGAGGACTGTTCTCCAGTTATTAAGGCCATCTCCAATGGAGAGAGCTAGCCCCGGGGCTCCGGAGCCCCGAGCCAGCCCTTCCCCCCCGAGCCCTGCCTGGTCGTCTCCAATGGTAGGGCTCCGGAATGGAATTAATTCCATTTTCTTCCTTTGCCCACTCTCACCTATAATTCTGATTTTAATTTTATTTTTAATATTAATATTAATAATAGTAATAATTATTAGTACTTGTAATTAAATTATTAATTATATTAAAATATTAAAATTAAAGAGAGTAAATAATTAAGTAAATTAAAATTAATACATAATACGAAATACAACAAATAAGTAAGGAAATACAAGAAAGGAAATACAACAAACAAGAAAGGAAACCAACCGTAGACTTCAAAAAGACTTAATAGCCCATGTTTACGCAAAATACGGTTAAGCATGAATGTAATTGTTTGAATCTACTTTTCTTGTCTATTTTAGTATGTATTTAAATATTTAATTTAGATTAAGTATCAATCTAAATTATTTGTATAAGTGTTTAATTTTATTTTTAACTAATTCCGTATTTTTAAAAAAATATAGCCACCACCAATATTGTAGTTAAATGATTAAATTTTTAATTACAATAAAAGATATTAAAATAAAATGGGTTATTTATTTATGAATCATTTGTCCATAAATAAATTTAATTACAATTCTAATAAATTATTAAAGATTTTAATTTTAAAAAAATAATTTTATTATATTAAATAATCAAACTAAAAATTGGTGACTACATATATTTATTAAATATGTACAATAAATATACAAAAAAATATCATAACACATTTTATTAAATAATTCAATTCTACAAATTTAATTTAATTAGGGGGAAATTTTAATTTTATTAAAAATTACTTTAAATAACAAATTATATATATATATAACAAAAATTAATTAAACAATTAAAAGAAAAAAAAATAAAAACGAACCAGCAGGTGCCGCCACTTGGCGGCACCTGACTTAAAACACGCGCCCCTCTTCTTCTCCAGGTCGCCCACGCGACCTCGGGGCTGGGCGCAGGGCTCCGCCGAGCCCTGCGCCCAGCCCGTTCCCCCCCTGCTGCCGCCCCGCCCCGAGCCCCGCCCCCACTGGAGACGCCTCCCTTCCCGCAGCCCGGCCATCTCCATTGGAGATGGCCTAATGGAATCATAAACAAGGAAGCTTCTCGGGGAAATTTGGGACTTATATTCGAAGACATTACACTTCTTCGAAAGTCTCTTTTACTTTTGTTATTCCTATTTCTGTTCTTAACATTGTAATTTTCGATTCTCTTTGAAGTACTATTAATATAACCATTGGGTTTCTCAAAAAAAAAAAAAAAAAAAAGAAAACCATTCTCCCTTTTCTCAATGGCAGAGTAAATTGCTCCTAGAACGCTTGTGTACTTGTTTCCTGCAGCACCCCCAAGTTCAGGAAACAAATTCATGCCAACTTGCTGAATATAGGCGAGAGTTAATTGGGACCAAGTTACTTGAAAAAATGTAATGGAAAATTTGGTTGTTTCAATGATTTTGATCAGCTGTTCTACGAAATGCCTGAGAGAAACTTGTTAAAAAGTTGGATGGCCTTCCTTTTGCTAATTTCATTTCCTAAGTACGATTTTTCTAGGGTGCGGCCCTCTTAGTTACGGCCTCACGTGCGGCCCGCACCCTCCACCGTTAGATCTCCTTGGATTGATCAGAACCCTTTAATTGGTAACTTGTTAAAATTTCATTAATTTGCATTTAATTTTCATAAAAATCGGAATTGACTAATCCACCCTTTGACTTGATTTGTCTAAAAAAAAACTAAAAAACCGTGATTTAATTAAAAAGACCTTTTTGGCCCCCATTAAATTTTATGTTCATTTTCTTAAAACATTAATCCGTGGAAATTTGTTAAAGACTGTTATACCCCCATTTAAAACCTAATTAATTAATTATTTCCTTATCTTTCATAATCTTTCAACCTTAATTAATTATTTCCTTCTCTTCCATAATCATTCAATCTTAATTGATTATTTCCTATTCAATAATTCTCCACCATTTTTACATCATCCATGCCTTCAATAACCTACGATTATGGTGTTAAATTAGTTATAACCTCACCACCATTTTTGCACCTTAAATGAATCCTCTCCAACACTGCTTCATAAATTTTGAATGGAAAAATGAAATTTTCAATTACATGGGAATCTAAAAAATTAATATTTCAAATCAATAATTTTGATGAATATGCTTAATCCCCTTTTATTTATTTATTTCTATTCGATCGATTAAGTTCGAATATCTTAGATAATTTTTTAAATTTTAGGGCTCATGAGGATTGATTGATCATAACTATCACTATTAAACCAATTTGATGAGATATCAAATTCTTGAGTAATTAATACGGTGGAGTTTGAATTTTAGTAAACATGAACGTTTGGAATAATGTTTTTTTAATTTATCGTACAATACAATAATTGGCAGTAGGTAAAAAAATCAATCGTCGTAGTTATTTTATATTTATTTAGTTTGCTTAATTAAATAAATTTAATTTGAATCCGAATAAATCTCCTTGCTTTTATAACTTTTTAGATTGCAAAAAAATCCGAAATATTATTTATTTAAATAATAGTTGTAAAAAGTTAAATATAAATCAAAGTGATACTATATATTATTTTCTGCCCAATATAGTATACAATGAAGGAGATAAATACTTGTTACTTACCACATTATTTTAACTTAATACTATTAATATGAAAAATATCATGTTACATAATAATAGATAGGATTTACCATAGAAGGCTGATAAATAAAATATTTTTTGTATAGTCTAACTGTTTAATACAGTGATAAATTAACTATGTCATATATATTATGTAATTTGAACAAAATTTTACATAGGTTATTTTTATGGTGTTCTATTGTTTACAATATTTCTTCTTACATTAAAATTTCATTATCAAAATGAATTGGTGTGGGCCGTTTTATTGGGCCATTTTGTTATTGCCGTTATTTTCGGCCATTTTGTTCTTCTCCCATCTTTTTTTAAAATGCTTTGGGTTTTATCTTGATTGTGATTTAATCTTTGGAGCCCATAACCATATATCACATATTCTTATACTCCAATCTTTAATCTATTGGGTCAACTATGTTTATAATATTGCGGCCCACAATGTAATCGAATATTTTTGTGCTATAATGCTTTGGGCCTTGGATAAGTTTCATATTTTGTAGGATATCAAAATATGTGGTTTGGTCCAAAAAAGAAAACAGAAAAATATGTGGTTTGGTCCAATTGGGCTGAAAAAATCCTAAATTTGCTTAATTTTAATGACTTATTAGGTATAAAATTGTGAACATGAATACCTATGTCGATAATTTCAAAACAAATATGAGTCGGTCGTTATTTCGAAGAAATTGTCTATTAGATGGTTATGTAACACCAAGTCCTCCGTAATTTGAAGATATGTCGATAATTTCAAAAAATATAAGAGTCGGTCGTTATTTCGAAGAAATTGTCTATTAGATGGTTATGTGACACCAAGTCCTCCGTAATTTGAAGATATGTCGATAATTTCAAAAAAAAAAATATGAGTCGGTCGTTATTTCGAAGAAATTGTCTATTAGATGGTTATGTAACACCAAGTCCTCCGTAATTTGAAGATATGTCGAAAATTTCAAAAAATATATGAGTCGGTCGTTATTTCGAAGAAATTGTCTATTAGATGGTTATGTAACACCAAGTCCTCCGTAATTTGAAGATATGTCGATAATTTCAAAAAAAAAAAGTGAGTCGGTCGTTATTTCGAAGAAATTGTCTATTAGATGGTTATGTAACACCAAGTCCTCCGTAATTTGAAGATATGTTGAAAATTTCAAAAAATATATGAGTCGGTCGTTATTTCGAAGAAATTGTCTATTAGATGGTTATGTAACACCAAGTCCTCCGTAATTTGAAGATATGTCGATAATTTCAAAAAAAAAAAAAAAAAACGAGTAGGTCGTTATTTCGAAGAAATTGTCTATTAGATGGTTATGTAACACCAAGTCCTCCGTAATTTGAAGATATGTCGAAAATTTCAAAAAATATATGAGTCGGTCGTTATTTCGAAGAAATTGTCTATTAGATGGTTATGTAACACCAAGTCCTCCGTAATTTGAAGATATGTCGATAATTTCAAAAAAAAAAATACGAGTCGGTCGTTATTTCGAAGAAAATGTCTATTAGATGGTTATGTAACACCAAGTCCTCCGTAATTTGAAGATATCTCGATAATTTCAAAAAAAAAATTTCGAGTCGGTTGTTATTTCGAAGATATTTGTAGGATATCAAAATATGTGGTTTGGTCCAACAAAGAAAATAAAAAAATGAAGAACTAATGGCACTAAATATATGATTCCATTCAAAAATCATATTTGGATTAGGACATTTTGTTCTTGTAGATAATTTTATTTTGATTTGAGTTTTTAATATAATGAAAAAGAAGAAAGTAGTAGACAATAAATCCTTCAATTTCTTTGAATCTACCTACATAAAAAATCTTCGAAATCTCTAAAGAGAATATAACAAATACTATTATATGGACCAATTATATGATAGAATAGTGTCCGACAAGCCAACTGTATGGCTGCCATTTACTGTAATAAATAAAGGAACTATTCAATTTAGATTAATAAATGCATCTTTATTATATGGTCAACTTTATCTTATGTAATAATTATCTACGCATAAGGATATAAGTCCTTAGATCACAGGGCTATGAGACAACCCGTGGACTGATCTCCAAGGCCGTGATCTAGAACATATTCAAGAGTCGTAGAATCCAATCGAGATAGGACATCGTTGGATTCGGTTAGACTCTCACTAATGTGTATACTCCGATGAACTGGAGGACGCTGGGGTCCACGAGCGTGACTGGGATAGTCGATACACATAAGTGGGTGGCTTGCTGGGATGGCAAGTGCACTGAATACCCCAATTAGGAAATAACTCATCATGGAAGCGGTAGTCGCATATCGGAGTTGAAGTTATTCCAATTTACAACAGTATACGAGGAATGATCCCCAAACACTTGAGGTGATAGGGTTTATCTGGTGCGAGAACGTCTATACTTAGATGTGAGTTCCGACCGACTGGAGATCGCCAGAAAGTCTCTGTGGATTCACGTTGGGTATAGAGGGACTCGTATGCAGGTTCATATTTTCAACAAAGGATCCATTGACCCGACTTGATAGGTTGGGAAATTCTCCTATGGATTTCTGTGAGAAATTAATTCTGGTAAAATCCTTGGCCAAGGTATCTGACGGCTTTATGAAAGTAGCTCATAAAGATTAAGTCAAAGAGAATTATTTCGAGATCAGAATGCATAAAGTCGAAACAAAATAAAAGGGAACCGATGAAAAATCCATGCCCTTAAGTATTGACTGGGAGATCGATCGATGGAGAGATTATAGCGTATATGGAAATTGTAAATGATTAATAGGTTCACTGAATTAATTCACCAGTGATTGGGCTCCAAGGGCTTCTGGCCAGACATCGACCGTGGAGTGTGGGAGAATTCCCAAATTAGCAGGGGTGCTAATTTTGGAATGATCAATCGACAGAGTGTTCGATTGATTTAGAGTATTTAATACTCGAGTAATTAATAAATATTTAATTACAACCCACGGCCAATTATGTGGTGAACCTACGGGGGCATACACAATACACATGAAGCGAAAGCGAGGAAATGAAGAACAACTGAGTCAACCAAAATCGACTGGGTCGATTGGGGTGACTGGGTCGACCGAGTCGACTGGGTCGACTGGGTCGACCCAATTGGAGCAAACTTGATCCAATTGAAATTGGATCAAGATTGTAAATTAAATTGGAATTTAATTTGTGAGTTAATCAATTAGATTGGATTTAATTAATAAAGGGAATATTTAATTAAATAGACTTAGAGTCTAATTTAATTAAATGAGAAAGAAATAAATTAATTGGGCTATTTAATTGGGAATTAAATAAAGACCCAATTAATAATAAAGTATGGGCCATGAATTAATTAGAAGACTTAGTCTTTCAATTAAAAGGGCCATGGCCTATGTAGGAGAATTAGAAGACTTGGGAATCCTAATCCTAGGAGGGTTAGGATTATGAGATTCCTATAAGTAGGAGACTTGAAGTCATATCTCATATACACTAATCAAGAGCCAAAAAGCCAAGTCAAGAAAATTATCTCCCTCTCTCTCCCTAGTGATCGGCCGAACCTCTTCTTCCTTTTGGAAGAATTTTTCGATCTCGTTCTCGTTCCAATCTTGTTCTCTAATCCTAGATATTAATATATCCTATGTTCTAACCGATTAGGATATATTATATTTCGTGATATTGTGGTGTATCAACTCGTAGAGGCGCAACACGTGGGGCGCTACAACAAGGCTTGGATCGATTTCAACCGAGGGAGAAAAAGCACGACTTTGCTGATTACTTGGATTTGCTAGGAGACAGGTATAATTTGGATCTGATTATTCTTGTCGTTCAATATTCATATATATACAACCAATTTAGTATCCTGGCAAGATTCTGTAAGAGGTCCTTAAAATTTTAAATTCCGCTGTGCTTAGGGCTGTTTATCTTACCGAATCCCAACATTATATTTACATCCCAATAAAAAATATGAGTCGGTCGTTATTTCGAAGAAATATATTTTTTTAATATATATGACTTTTAACTAAGTGAATATATTTATACTTATTATTTTGGGTGATTTACACTCAGACCCCCCCAGGTTTGGGCATATTACAAGAAACCCCCCGTTGTTTAAAAAATTACAGGGACACCCCCTCAGGTTTGGGCATTTTACAAGAAACCCCTTACGGTGTTAAAAATAGACGAAATTTGATGACGTCAACAATTTTTTTTTTGATTTTCCAAATTTACCCCTGGCTAAATATACCCACAGGGGGTGTCTATGTAATAATATTATAGCACAGTGGGTGTATTTGAAAGATTACAATAAATTCAGGGAGTTACTTATAGCCAACGGTCATATTTGAAAAAATGACCATGGATGTTAATGTTGGCCATATATTCTGACGTCATCAAATTCCGTCTGTTTTTAACGCCGTAAGGGGTTTCTTGTAATATGCCCAAACCTGAGGGGGTATCCCTGTAATTTTTGAAACAACAGGGGGTTTCTTGTAATATGTCCAAACCTGAGGGGGTCTGAGTGTAAATCACCCTATTATTTTTGCATAAATCACTACACATTGTCTATAAATCAGAAATAGACTTAGTTCGTCTTCATAAAATGAAGTACTTGATGTCTATAGTCTAATACATAACATAATACATTAGCTATTTACATACTAATTTCTAATAAACTATGCCAAAATACATTATTTGGCTTATCCTAGACATCAAATTCTGGAAAATATTGATGCCCAATATACTACTACTACAGTCCTACTACCGTTTACAAAACAAAATGCACTACTACTACTACTACTACTACTACTATTTACACAATAAAATGTAGTTTAATGAAAATATGAAAACATCCAAATAAGACAGTTTTAAAAACCAATATCCAACTTCAAACAATTTCAATTTTCCTCATCACTTGAGGAAATCACTATAACTTCTCTTTCTTCATTTTCCACGGGCATATCCTCTTCAGTCTGGGCAGCCGGAGGTGGTTGTGGTGGTTGGGATTCACCATATATAGCTTCCAACTCCCACCAATACCTTTCTCCATTCTCTCGGAAGTATTTTGGCACAATCCAGTATATTGGATCCTGTAACAATATATCATAAATTAGGATTAATTAATCCACTTAAGGTAATTAGATACTGTATTTGGAGATGATTATCGTATAGACATTTTACCTGCCGAAGCAATTTCCAGACATCCTCATAATCAACTTCAAGTTTATTTTCCACGGGGTTCCACCGAACCTGTTTGCACTGAAGAGCCAGCTGCCACAAGTAATAGCGAAGATATAGCCTGTCATATTCCCTTTCAATAGTTCACAAGTGTAGTTCTTTCCAGTATGTTCTTGTAGCCTTGATGCAATTTGCCGGAAAACATTTCTATTGTGCCATTTGTAATGCATCCTTCCAGCAGTTGTCTCATCCACTAACATTCCTAGAAAAAGTTCTAATTCTGGGGTTGTGAAAGATTCAATTGCCATAATTCTGCATATTAAACAATATAAAATTGTTAGGTTTTGTTTGAGTAATTTTTAAATTCCTGAAATTCAGTACCAAATTACACAATTAGAATAAAAAAAAAAGGCCTAAAGTTATTGCAATTGAAAGGATAATATAAGTTGAACTCACAACATTAAGTCATAAACAAAATCAAACTAACATCTAATCACAATTCTTTAACTAGTCTGAAATGGTGTTGTATTGTACTGATCTATTGCACCAACCAAGTCGATTAACTTGAATTTTGCATAAATTAACTATCCTTAGAATTAAATTCATAGCTTAATTAATAATCTTCTTATTATTTTGTTTTTGTGCAAATGAAAATACATATAAAACATATGACCTCAAGACCATTATCTATGCAACAGATGATTATAGCAAATTTAAATCCAAAAATCTTGCAGTTCAATATACTAAACCAAAAACAAGCAATTAGCACAATCAAAAAACATTGTTTTAGGTAATTGACATACTTATAAATCAAGTATGTAAATTTCAATATTTAATATAAAAGCCAATAATATTTCACAAAAATAGATAGCTTCAATATTAGAAGAAAATCTACCCAAAACCTCAAACATACACATATATTCTAATATGAGTTGAAAACTACCAAACTTTTCCCCAAAATAGTTAAAAAAAATGACATGCATGGAATCTAACTTGAAATTGAAATATATCATATCAATTTCATATCTTCTCTATGACAAATCAAGTAAACCGAACTCAAGTCCCATAAACCGAAACAATATTTCAATAATATCATATTTTTGATAACAAAAACAACAAATCAAGACAAATCTATTAAACCCGAACTAAAATCAACAAAATATTTCAATAATTTATATATTTGACACAAAAATCACAAATCTTCGCACGATTTGAGGGAGCATTCTTTCCAGACCAGAAAATTTACAAATCAAGAAAAAATTAAACCGAAGCAGTTAAAAAAAGGAAAAACATGACATAGAAACAAACCTTTATATGCCTGTGCAAGTGAGGAAGAGGAATCCACGGCCGGAGTGAACTTCTCTGTTGATATGGAAAAGAGGGTTTGGAGAACAGAGAAAGGGAGTAGACTTTTTTTCGTTTATGTTTTGTGATTTTTAATTTTGGGGAATTAGTCTGTGCATGAGACGTGTAGGAGACGTGCTTGAGTGGGAAAAATGATTATTCCCTCTGTAATTGTGATTTGTGATCGTTTCAACAAGCAAAGAGTTTTTATTTTTTCGGTAACCAATTTATTTTACTGATAGATTCACATGATATTTGGTAATGTTTATTAATTTGGAAATTTTGTACAAGACAATGACTGATCTCCATGATTTTTGGTAGTAATATTTAAGTGTTAATTAATTGTTGTTTGTAAGGAAATTAAATTTATTATGAAAGGAATTGATCGGAGACATTTGAATTTTAGTTAAAAATATGTTTTTACGCTTTATTGTTTTAGTAATTTACAATAACATATTATTGTAGTCATTTTATTTATTATTTGTTCTTTTTAGTTAGTGTGTTTAATTAAAAAAATCATTTGAAGCCAAATAATTATCAAAAGGTTTTTGCATTTTACCCCCGTTAATAATTATATTGTATATTTGCATATCACACCCAAAAGGTTTCCATTCTTGCACCTTACCCCCGTTAATTGAGAAAAAGAGCAATTTACCCCATGTGAACATTCCCTAAGGTAATTGTTCCGATAGGTAAACTTCAATACAAATTGATGGTTGTCCCGATCAACTTACCAAATACAACATTTTTTACCATAGAGTAATGTATAACTAGATAATTCGTTATCCAAATCGATGGTTGTCTCAATTGACCAATATCAAAATTCTCAACATTTGAGTATTGTATAAACTAGGTAAATGGTAATCCGAACCGATAGATGTCCCGATTAATTTATAGAACATCAACATTGTCGAACTTATATAATTCAATTAATTGCGTAGACATCTAAATAACATTCATAAATAAATAAATATTTTTAAAAAAGATAATTCACAAAAGGTGATGCCTGCTTATTTAATGTAATCATGTAATATGTTACATTGAACAAGCAAGTGCCTCAGAACACTACATTGTGTGAACACATATGACATATGCTACATCATTATGTTACTTCCATGTGGGATGAAGGCACTTAAAACAGCATAAATACCCTTTCTTCGTAGCATTAATTATCCTTTCCTCAAAATTCATAACTATCTATATTTAATTTTGAAATTATATTTGAAATAAAAAATTCTGCCACTCTCATATTTAATTAATTCCCAAATTTAATTTATTTATATGATTGGTTAGTTATTAAAGATATGGCATGATTTGCGTTTGCAAATCCCTAACTTGAAGGAAGAAGTTTCCTAAATTAACACAAACACTTAATTAGGAAAAATCGTTTTATAAAAATATTAAGAAATAAAAAATATCAAATAAATTCCGAAATTAGGGATAATTATGACCCGCTTGTTCCCATCCAGAGACAGGAAAAAAAACAATTCCTGAAACTGATTCGAAGAACATCTTGTTGGTACGTATTTTATATGTGAATTTGATTATTAATTTTCTTCAATTCAAATATTGTGATACAATGTTTCAATATGGAGCTTTTCTATGGTTTGATTTCTTTGTTTCAGTAGTGTATAATGTCAATTGTTACGTGATTATATCTTTGTATATGTCAATTTCTCACTTGATTATATCTTTGTATATATTAGTCAAACTTCGATCTCGGAACTAAGTTGGAAAATTAAAACCTAATGTTAATTTACAATTATTCATTGTTGTGATGTTCTGTACTTAGTATCATGTCTGGAGAATTCTTTGCTCAAGATGACCTAGAACTATTGTTGGGGATGTTGATTGATGAGACGATGGCTGGCAACATCAATTATGTCTGGGATAACACCATTATTCTTAAGCAAATAGCTACCCGATTAGAACAAAAGATCGGCAAGAACTACAACCTCGAAATAGTGGAAGAAAAATATAATAGGTTGGATGATCGATATAGTGCGTGGCAATCAGCACTACATTGCCATTACGTGAGGTGGCACCCTGTAGATAACAAATTGTTAGCCAGTGACGAAGTCTGGGAGATGCTTCTTAAGGTAACAAAATTTAATGTGTTACTAATTCGCTGGTGTATTATATATATTTTTTTTTTGTGTATCAAGAAATTTATATTTTGGTGATTATTGTCGTGCTACAGGCTATGCCATATTGTTCCTGGGCAAAAAAGTACCGTCAGAACGGTGAAAAGTACTGGTGGGAGCTAGACATAATTTATTCAGGGTTTTACCCACTATATCCAAGAAAAACTATATTGGAGCAGGCTCCAACAGAAGAAGTCGTGAGTGACAAGGGTCCAGAAGAAGATATAGTATAAGTAGTACTTTAAATATTGATTCCATTTTTATAATTGTGTTCAAACGGTTTTATTTGGGTTTGGTAGTTAGCAGTTTTACACTATTCTCATTATTCCATTATTTTCCATGAATTATGTACGATTATTTGTGAAAATCTAATGAAGATGTCAGCACTACTTATAATTGAATTTTTCATGTTGTTTGTCAAAAATATTTTCTCTAATAAAATTCCTCTTGTATTTTAAATTTTGTGTCATTCAAAATGGCACTAACTACTAGAGTAACCAAAAAAATATTCTTATAATTTTCAGCGCCGCTAATATAGTCAAAAGTATTTAATTTTGCTATTTTTAAAATGAAATCTAATTTGACATTAAAAAATATTTAAAACCAAGGATAGTCATAGTATTTTAAAATATCACTTTAATAACCTCTATAGTAAAATAAAATTAGTCCGGAATAGGCGAGTTAATCTTTGGAACTAACTCCTTGAATTAATAGATATATTGATATTAACATTAATGTATCAAATTTATTTCGGAAATTATATGTGTATTATTAAATTGGTTTGGTGTTTCTACAAGATTAAGTGCCATGGCTAAGTGGACGGGATGGTGTAATATTTCTTATGGACTCAATTTCGAAACCTAGCTGGGACATGCACGTTTCTTATTTATTCACTCTATACTGTTTTTATGTTTTTGCCATATTTCTTGTTCTTTTAATATTTTTTCTAGTAATTTCATATTTGTTATTTATTATAATTTGTGTAATTCAATTTCGTAATAAATTTTACATGAAGAATATGAAGGAGAATTACCTAACAATTAGTTGGTGAATTATTTTTGATTTTGGTCTAAAATTGCTCGAAACGGAGAACCGATAGTCATAGTATCACTAACCCCTCCATGAATCGTTATTTGGTGAATGTTTTTAATTTTGTTCTAAAATTGCTCGAAAAGAAGAACCGAGACTTATAGTATCATAAATTCCTCCGTGAATCATTAGTTGGTAAAATTTGTTGATTTTGTTCTAAAATTGCTCGAAAAGAAGAACCGAGACTTATAGTATCATTAACCCCTCCGTGAATCATTAGTTGGTGAAATTTGTTGATTTTGTTCTAAAATTGCTCGAGAAGGAGAACCTAGACTTAATTATTATTAGCAAAAAAATACCCTCTCAAGTCATATAACAATTATACCTTGACAAAATGACACAAAAGCACCCTTTTTACTTAAAATTTTTGTCAATAACCCCTTGTTAACTTTAAAAATTATCAATAAACCACTGTTAACTATAAAATTATCAATTACCCCCTGTTAACTTTAAAAATTGACAAAAAACACCCTGCTAACTTTTAAAATTGACAAAAACACCCTGCTAACTTTAAAAATTGACAATAACTCCCTGTTAACTTTAAAAATTGACAATAACCCCCTGTTAATTTTAAAAATTGACAAAAAACACAATTGCTAACTTTAAAAATTGACAAAAAATACCCTGCTAACTTTAAAAATTGACAATAACCCCCTGTTAACTTTAAAAATTAATAGATATATTGATATTAACATTAATGTATCAAATTTATTTCGGAAATTATATGTTTATTATTAAATTGGTTTGGTGTTTCTACAAGATTAAGTGCCTTGGCTAAGTGGATAGGATGGTGTAATATTTCTTATGGACTCAGTTTCGAAACCTAGCTGGGACATGCACGTTCCTTATTTATTCACTCTATACTGTTTTTATGTTTTTGCCATATATCTTGTTCTTTTAATATTTTTTCTAGTAATTTCATATTTGTTATTTATTATAATTTGTGTAATTCAATTTCGTAATAAATTTTACATGAAGAATGTTTTGCCATATATCTTGTTCTTTTAATATTTTTTCTAGTAATTTCATATTTGTTATTTATTATAATTTGTGTAATTCAATTTCGTAATAAATTTTACATGAAGAATATGAAGGAGAATTACCTAACAATTAGTTGGTGAATTATTTTTGATTTTGGTCTAAAATTGCTCGAAACGGAGAACCAATAGTCATAGTATCACTAACCCATCCGTGAATCGTTATTTGGTGAATGTTTTTAATTTTGTTCTAAAATTGCTCGAAAAGAAGAACCGAGACTTATAGTATCATTAATCCCTCCGTGAATCATTAGTTGGTAAAATTTGTTGATTTTGTTCTAAAATTGATCGAAAAGAAGAACCGAGACTTATAGTATCATTAACCCCTCCGTGAATCATTAGTTGGTGAAATTTGTTGATTTTGTTCTAAAATTGCTCGAGAAGGAGAACCGAGACTTAATTATTATTAGCAAAAAAATACCCTCTCAAGTCATATAACAATTATACCTTGACAAAATGACACAAAAGCACCCTTTTTACCTAAAATTTTTGTCAATAACCCCCTGTTAACTTTAAAAATTATCAATAACCCATTGTTAACTATAAAATTATCAATTACCCCCTGTTAACTTTAAAAATTGACAAAAAACACCCTGCTAACTTTAAAAATTGACAATAACTCCCTGTTAACTTTAAAAATTGACAATAACCCCCTGTTAATTTTAAAAATTGACAACAAACACAATTGCTAACTTTAAAAATTGACAAAAAACACCCTGCTAACTTTAAAAATTGACAATAACCCCAGTTAACTTTAAAAATTAATAGATATATTGATATTAACATTAATGTATCAAATTTATTTCGGAAATTATATGTGTATTATTAAATTGGTTTGGTGTTTCTACAAGATTAAGTGCCTTGGCTAAGTGGACGGGATGGTGTAATATTTCTTATGGACTCAGTTTCGAAACCTAGCTGGGACATGCACGTTCCTTATTTATTCACTCTATACTGTTTTTATGTTTTTGCCATATTTCTTGTTCTTTTAATATTTTTTCTAGTAATTTCATATTTGTTATATATTATAATTTGTGTAATTCAATTTCGTAATACATTTTACATGAAGAATATGAAGGAGAATTACCTAACAATTAGTTGGAGAATTATTTTTGATTTTGGTCTAAAATTGCTCGAAACGGAGAACCGATAGTCATAGTATCACTAACCCCTCCGTGAATCGTTATTTGGTGAATGTTTTTAATTTTGTTCTAAAATTGCTCGAAAAGAAGAACCGAGACTTATAGTATCATTAATCTCTCCGTGAATCATTAGTTGGTAAAATTTGTTGATTTTGTTCTAAAATTGCTCGAGAAGGAGAACCGAGACTTAATTATTATTAGCAGAAAAATACCCTCTCAAGTCATATAACAATTATACCTTGACAAAATGACACAAAAGCACCCTTTTTACCTAAAAAAATTGTCAATAACCCCCTGTTAACTTTAAAAATTATCAATAACCCACGGTTAACTTTAAAATTATCAATTACCCCCTGTTAACTTTAAAAATTGACAAAAAACACCCCGCTAACTTTAAAAATTGACAAAAAACACCCTGCTAACTTTAAAAATTGACAATAACTCCCTGCTAACTTTAAAAATTGACAATAACTCCCTGTTAACTTTAAAAATTGACAATAACCCCCTGTTAATTTTAAAAATTGACAAAAAACACAATTGCTAACTTTAAAAATTGACAAAAACTACCCTGCTAACTTTAAAAATTGACAATAACTCTCTGTTAACTTTAAGACAATAACCCCCTGTTAACTTTAAAAACTGACAAAAAACACTCAATGATCTTTCAATTAAGGTACTAATTTCCAACAAAATATAGCATTCCAACATCCAAAAAAACCATAAAAGTTCCAACAAAACATTACATTTGAACTTCAGTTCTACTTATTAGATTGCAATCTTCGACTGAATCGAACTGCACGCATCTTTTTACATGTCTTCCTATAGTGTTCTTGCCCTCCACACATTGTGCAAGCCTTTTTGAAGGGTTGACTTGCCAATGCATCCACCTCTTGTCCTCGTTGTTGTTGTGGTGCGGGTTCTGGAGTTGATGCTCTGGGTTCTGGCACTTTCAATCCTCTCCCTCTCTCACCAGGTGCATTTCTCTTATTACATGTCTTCTCAAAATGGCCTTTCACTCCACACAGTTTGCATGTCCTTTTTTGAACTATAACTTGGACTGAACTTGGAATTTGAAGTTGTTCTCCACTCCCTCTCTCATCAAGTGCTTTTCTCTTATTACATGTCTTCTCAAAATGGCCTTTCACTCCACACAGTTTACATGTCCTTTTTTGAACTATAACTTGGACTGAACTTGGGATTTGAAGTTGTTCTCCACTCCCTCTCTCATCAGGTGCTTTTCTCTTATTACATGTCTTCCAAAATGACCTTTCACTCCACACTGTTTGCATGTCCTTTGTACTTTGTGAACTTCCTCTTGTACATTGAGACCTTCATCTTGCACCAATATTACATATATGCAAACAACCACTCCGGATGTATCAATTAATTGAATCAACTCAGTCGCATATTCACACAATCTAAACTTACGATATCCATCAATCCTATAATAATTCTTCTTACCACAAATGCCAATCTCATCCCAAATGTAATCAAGGTTTGCGATTGATATATTTCTATAGTTGAAATAGTCAACGCACCTGAAACTACCCCCCTCATACCTAGTATTAGGATAATGTCTTAAACTACCACCATTATAAAGTTTGTAGAGTAAAAATTTCTAAACAACGTGGTGAGATAACCCACGTGATGTTGAAAACTTCCCTCAATTTCTACTACAAAAAGTGAAGTGAATCCACACTTCGAGAAAAGATGACCTACTGACTCATCATTTTTATTACAAAACACACTAGTTTGGCGATAAGGAATGACATGGCCTTCTTATTTGCATTACTGTAAACACATTCAGCCGATTGTGAAGCGCTGACCAATAGAAATCATTATTTTAGAAGGTATTGTAGCGCTCCAAAATGAATCTGTCCATGTAGTGTTTAGAAACTCGGGCCTAGAAATAATGTGTTTAAATGCTGATTTATACCTGAACTATTTGGAGGAGTTGCAAAACCAAAATTTTCTATCTTAAAGTGTTTTGATCACTGATTTATTCTCTAGAAGAGAGACTAAATGCAGCAGTTCTTGTGTCTCCAACTCGTTCAAATTTTTTCTGAAATGAAATTTTCAATTTGTGCATCTTGATTCTTCAAAGTCTCCACAAATTTATCTATACATTCATCTATTTTATATGAAATTCTTGCTAGTAAAGGATAGTAAGTTTCTAAGGAAAAGTCCCTTATCCATTTCTCTTTACAAAAGCGAATTCTTTTCCCATTGCCAACCTTGAACTTAACTAAGTTAATATAGTCGTTATAAAGCGCTCAGATTCCTTTCCATGGACACCTTGATGTTTTGTAATCTTCCAATTTCGAATCTCGTCCGTTATCCGCCAAACCATAATTACTTCTAATGATTTTGTGTCATAAACTATCATTTTCTAAAGTGAATCTCCATAGCCATTTCATTAAAAGGTTGTATTTGATTCTTTCAGGTTCCTAATTCCCAATACACCTTTTCTTTTGGGTCTACACACACCTTCCCAAGAAACTAATTGGTCACCACCATTCAAATCCCCACCATCCCAAATGAAAATCCTCGTCATTTTTTTTCTAAATTCTTCAATACAGAAATCGGCACTTCGGAAATAAACATGTAGTAAATGGGCAAAGAAGATAGAACGGATTAGATTAAAGTTAACCTTCGCCAACGAGATAAGTACACATTCTTCCAACCTTCTAATCATTTCCTTACCTTCCAAAATAAAGATCTTCAAGGACGATCACCTAAAGGTTATCCAAATAATTTAAAGGCCAAGAACCTACCATACATCCAAACTTAGAAGCTTCTCGATGAATCCAATATCCCTCCTTAACATTCAATACCAACATTAGGATTTTATGCATGTTAATTTTCATCGAAAAATTCCACAAATTACCTCCAAGATGGATGCTCAGCATGTTCTCTAAATTCAACTCTTCAACTTCCAGAAATAGCAAAGTATTGTCGACAAACTGTGAGTGAGTTAACTAAACTTTTTCGCAGCCAATCACAAAGCCTTTTACAAATTTTTTCTCTTTTGTATGATCAATGAATACGATACGTAGGTTAAAGATTGAAGTTAAAGGATACGATATATAACCTAATCTTTACGTGGTACAAATAAAATTAACACACTACTCCATTTATTTTTAGTCCAAGAGCATTTATCGTCCAAGTCCGCAAGCAAAGACTAAATTTAGCTAAAGATAATTTGTATGTTTAAAGTTTTAAATCTGAAACACGTAATTAACAAATTAAGTTGCTATATCAGGTACGTGACCGCACATGGTTGAAAAGATGAAAAACGTAGATGACAATATGGAATAACCACTTATCTCAAGTACCAAATTGCATTTTTTACCTACCATATTCAAAACAGAAAATTCCATACCCAGCATCCATTGTGATTATGTAAATTTTGTTACGATGTAACAAAAATCTAGCAACAGATTAGCAAAATCATTAAGATTGCAATCCAATTGCATTTACTTACCTTTTTAAACAATTTAACCTAATATAAACTCTCCCTGCTTATTTACCCCATTTCTCAGTTCACCAGTTCTGCTGAAACTCCCTCACCAACGCCGTCGTTTCCCATACAAAATCCAGGTGATTTTTCTGTTTATTTTTTTATTGAATTATTTTAGATCAAATCATATTCAAGGGGTTTTATTTTATTTGAGATGTTTTGATTTAAGAAATGTTAATATTAATTAGGGTAAAAAAAGGGTAAGTTTGCATCTTTTGTTTCATTTTGCACTCAAAGTTGATTAATGAATGCTAGATTGATTTTTTAAGAAACCTTCATGAAATTTATCACTTGGTGATGTGAAATGTGTGGTGTGTGTGAAGTATCACAAGATCTAGAAAATCCTTTTGCGTATATAACGGAGTTCACAAGTCTAATAATAAATTCGTCATATCAAGATTTTTATTGCATGAGTTAATTTGGAAATGTGCTTGTTCTTAGATTCAGTAGATTTAATAAGATATCAAGTATTTGTGGAACATGAAACAAACTAATGTGAACATAAGTTGTAGTTATGCATCTAATGTCTATCTAGGCACCAAGACACATATAGGCATGTGACCAATCAGGCTTTACCATAGAATGAAATAACTTATGATTTGAATCTCAAAGCTTTTGGACTCTTCTCCTGGTTTTGTTCTTCCAATATTTATGTCTGGATATATGGGAAAAGTAACAAATAAAATCTTTTCTCTTATTTTTTTGTGGATTATCAAGGGTTTAGGATATTTCGATAAAATATAGTCGTGGTTTTATACTAACTTGATTAGCAAATTCGACTTTTCTTTTATAAGAATGCCATGTGGTAACTTGTGGTGCAAAATTATATTCACGGCAAAGCTTTTTGAATTCGAATTACAGTTTGGTAAAAGTAGGACTATTTATTAAAGCATAAATGAAGAGTACATGTAAACATATAATTTATTACGGAGAAGATACTTCCTACTTATATAGTTAAGGAGGCATTATATAATATGAAAAACAAACAAGTTTGAGGAACCCTTTCCTGAAGTAAAATTCTTAATTATACTCGAATGGTTAATTAAGCTACCTTTTGTGAAGCAAACAAAGTTTTTTTTAATAATATTATAATGCATGGTTACATTTCTGGTTTAAAATTATGTTATTTCCTAAAGTTAGCCACCTTAGAGTGTTATTAACTAATTGCCCTGAATATATAAATTGACTAATTCCAGACACGCTTGCATTTCTTTAAGGTTGCATTTGTAGCTTCAAAGAATTTACGATGGTTCAATCAAAGGTAAGATACGAGTTGATCACTGATGAGCGTACGCGACACGAGACGTTCAAGAGAAGAAAGATCAGTTTTCTTAAAAAGATGGACGAAATTAAAAAGCTATGTGGCGTTGATGCTTGTGCTGTTGTTCTTAATGAAGATGGGAGTCCGTCTGAAGTTTGGCCTTCCCAACCTGAAACAAAGCGGGTTATTGAGAAGTTCAAAAGTTTGTCTGCAACCTCTCAAACCAAAAATATGATAGACCAGGTTGGATTCCTTGAGCATAAATTGACTAAAGAAACCAACAATTTGGAGAAGGAGACAAAGAAAGTTCGATCTTTGGAGATGGAACTACTCTTGGCTGATTGTCTGGAAAAAGATGCAGTGAATGTTAGCAATCCAGAAGATCTGCATGAGATGCTTAGCCTATTGGAAAGCAAGATTCGGGTGGTTGATTGGAGGATTGAGGATATTGAGAATACTCATTCTACCTCCTACGCAGAAGCTAAAGAGACCGTGAGTGAACCTAATCACGGTAAAGGAAAGCAGCCCCATCCTTTCTGAAGTCATTTTTAAAAAATATTTACTAGAATCCTTCTTCGATGCTCCTTGAAAGACGCATCTTTCTTTGGTGCCTTCAATCCGTACTTTGGTATACTCATTTTTCTTTATTATAGTGTTTTTTTTTTTGGACACCTTCAAATATTTTCCCTTTACATTTTCTGTTGTTTTCTAATTGATACTATTTGGACTATGTTCTTCAGTTTAATTTTGAGATTTTATTATGGCATCATTTCACATAACATTATCTGGAACTAGAATAAGTTGTTTGTTACCTCTTTGGGTATAAGAGATATATATGTGCCTTCTGAAGTGAGTTTCAGTCTCATAACACTTTAGGACATAATTTTAGTATTTATGATGTAATTATCTTCTAACTTTCCATCCCCCTCCCCCATGTTATTTTTTCCTCTGGCCAACCACCTATTTTTTGTGTACTAAAACATAAGTTGGGTTTGGCTGATGTGTTATAGGATATGAACTACCAATTTTATTACACTACTTTAACAACAACACACTTTTTTGGCAAATGATAGCCATTTCTTAACTAATCTTGGAGAAAATAAAATATATATGTCATACTGCTAAATTAAATGGATGTGAAGTTACCAACGATAGTATTTCCATATAAATCTATACCAACTTGTACTTAAATGAAAAAGACTGCATATAGTTTTATCTCATCTAGGACATAGGATTAATGATGGTCATATAACATTGCTAGCAACGATCAATTCGCTTTTCTTAACGGCAACCAATACTGGAGTATAGGATTGATGAATGAATGTGCATCAATTTAGATCTCCATTACTTTGTTGACGTGAAAGGTAATTGACCTTAATGTTTTGTTCATATGATTCTCAATTGTCCATGATACGGATTTCTATGTAGGTAGTGAAACAATTGTAAGAAAATTGCTACTTGGATGCATTCATACTAAAATTTAAACCAATTACCAAGCTATTTTGTTTTTAGAGGATTGTATATGATTTATATGGTACTAAATCTTTCAATGATACAAATAATATATTTTTACTTTAAAAAATTTTGTTGCTAAATTAAAATAATTTTACATATATATTTTAGGAGCTATTTAAATAACATTGTTTTTTCTAATGGTTTTTTTATGTGTTATATGAGAAGAAGATTTAAATTCTAAAATTTGATGTAAAAGATAATTTCTAAATTTTAGGAGTAATATAGGAGATAAATGTAATAAGATTTCATGTCTAATTATACATTTACCATGATTAATATAAAAAGATTCCATGTCTAATTTTTCTTCAACTATTTTTACATCAGTTTTTGGAAGGAACTATTTTTACATATTTATCATTGAATTAAATATCAATTTACAACTCAAATAAGGGTATATTAGTCTTCACAAAAAAAGAAAAAAACCTAAATTATTTATACTTTTATAATAAGTATAGATTGGTTTGGTGAGGAAGACTTCAACCTTGACCATGAATGTAGCAGGGATGGTTAAATTTTGGCATTTGGCTCATTGTTTGGGTATGGTTCTATGAGTTGGGTTATAATCACTTGAAACTGAATGTGATAGAGGCTAAGGAAAGAGTAGGAAAAATTATGGGTGACCATTTCATTTCCTGAAATAATTAGAATCTATAACATATAGTTAAAAAAAGTTGACTTTACAGGGGAAATTAGGTAATTTAATATATTTGCTCTGACAATATCGCTAGTCATTTAATTCGAAAGGTAGAAATCAAAGTTTTTGACCAACTTAACATTTGGCAGATGTCAATAATTAAAAATCACATCCCAAGAAGAAGAAAACTAAAATCTGGCATGTTACTGCTCTAAGGAAGTAAAATATCACTGCTAAACTAACAACTTTCTTGAGTAAACTTCAGACTTAAAAAATTGTGATTACAATGTTAATAAAGTTGATGACCTTTGCTTGCAGCGACAAATTCCAACATTTTGTGGCCTATACCAAATTAAGTAAATTGTTGCACCACGTCATCAAGTACACGTGGTACGACTCACTTATGTATTTTCCGAATCACCCAGGTTCCGGGCCATGTTCTTAAAAAAAATAGGATTTCAAAAATGCGTTAACATTGGTCAAAATATGGGTGATGTGGATTATCACTTCACATGTGAGAAGTGCATTGGTGGAGTGCACCGCAAGTACTTGATTACGTGGTGCAACGGTTGCACTACATAATACCCAATACGTGAGGGAAATTTTCATAATTAGGTCTTACCTCAGGGGGTATTCGTAATTTACCCTATAATTTATATACGAAATTTCATGATATATTGTAGTTCAAATGCACCACGGAAATTAATTGTATTATTTAACCCATGTAATGGAATTCTAGCTATGTTGCAATGTTCTGCCAAGGAAACTAAAGATAAAGACTCGAAAAGAAAAGTAAATAAGAAACTACAAAATTGATACCAAGAATTTTCTTTTCATGATTCATGAGCAACAATGGACCAACCATACATATGTCCTCTTGTTAGAAAGAGATCTCAATTTTACACATTAAATAAGTAAAATCAATGAAAAATATAATATGAATTCCTATATTAAGTTCAATCAAATATCTTTCAAGGCTAAATCAGATGGTAGTTGATAACCAAAAATCATGGAATAATCATTCATCTCATTATCACTTGTAAATTTTGGTATTTTTCAATTTGTTACGTCAGAATCTCGGCTATATTTTAATAATTGTAACACCTGGTAACAAAAGACTGTTGATATAACTAGAGCAAAAACCCTAATGCCTGAGCAAATTCAAATAATAGACACATTTGTCCCTTCAAAATAAAGCAAACAAGAAAAAGAAGTTCGGTTTAGAAAGAAAATAAAATTCATTGTCGTCACCATTCCTCCCTAAGGGTAAAACTTCAAGAAATTGATTCAACAACTCTTTTCTTGAAAAGCTTGAAAATGACGGTATTGTTGGTTCTTGATCATTAAATTATTTAGAAATGAATATATATGTCCTCTTTAAAAATTTGGGGAAACCCATTATAAAGAAATTGAATTCTAATTCAAAAGATTGTAAAAATTGAAAACATTCTTCCTAAAAGAATATTTGTTAATTAAAAAAGGAAGAACCCATGTATACCTTTGAATTTCATTCATGGTGATGCTACCCATTTATGGTCTATGGATGTTATGAAGATCGAGTAATTTTCACTAAAAATTGAATGAAATTTGTGTCATTTGTTTGCTTTTCAATTTTGAATTTATAACCGTTCTTAAGAAATGTTGATATACTCTTTTTTTAACCGTGAAATTAGTTGGTAAGAATAGTGGAAAGAGAAACAGATGTTTAGCTTTTTTAGCTTTCCATCATTGTTGATTTAGTAAAGGGACAAAATTTCCACCACTATATATTTGCACTGGCATTAACGTTCTTGCTCTGGCTATATCAACAGCCGTGAAAAGAGGTAGATAAACATTAACCATTACATTCTTGGAAATACATACACAATTAACTGTAGTTCAAATGCACCATGGAAATTAATTTCATTTTTATTCTTTAATGTAGATTCACTATTAATTTAATGTAATGTTTAGGGGGAAAAAAAGGAAAATAGAGGGTGTACATACAAACCTCAATCGTAGACGGGCGCCATATTATAGATTACCTCAGATAATGTGAAGCCGTTAGTGTAACCCCATTTCTAAACTACAAGGTCGCCCAATCAGAAAGTAGCATAAAAAAGGGAATGCTTCTAAACGTTTTAGAATTAAACAACCACACATAGTTGTCCATAATCTTATCCTCTTCCATAACTCTTCAACATTATGCTCCTTGTCTTCAAATATTCTTTCTTTCCTTTCAAGACAAATTTTCCACCATAAAGATTGTACTGATTTTCTCCAAAGCTCCATTTTTTCTTATTCTTCATGAATTTGTAGAGTAATAATTTCTAAACAACATGGTGAGATAACCCACGTGATGTTGAAAACTTCCCTCAATTTCTACTACAAAAAGTGAAGTGAATCCACACTTCGAGAAAAGATGACCTACTGACTCATCATTTTTAATACAAAACACACTAGTTTGGCGATAAGGAATGAAATGGCCTTCTTATTTGCATTACTGTAAACACATTCAGCTGATTGTGAAGCACTAACCAAGAGAAATCATTATTTTAGAAGGTATTGTAGCGCTCCAAAATGAATCTGTACATGTAGTATTTAGAAACTCGGGCCTAGAAATAATGTGTTTAAATGCTGATTTATACCTGAACTATTTGGAGGAGTTGCAAAACCAAAATTTTCTATCTTCAAGTGTTTTGATCACTGATTTATTCTCTAGAAGAGAGACTAAATGCAACAGTTCTTGTGTCTCCAACTCGTTCAAATTTTTTCTTAAATGAAATTTTCAATTTGTGCATCTTGATTCTTCAAAGTCTCCACAAATTTATCTATACATTCATCTATTTTATATGAAATTCTTGCTAGCAAAGGATAGTAAGTTTCTAAGGAAAAGTCCACTATCCATTTCTCTTTCCAAAAGTGAATTATTTTCCCATTGCCAACCTTGAATTTAACTAAGTTAATATAGTCGTTATAAAGCGCTCAGATTCCTTTCCACGGACACCTTGATGTTTTGTAATCTTCCATTTTCGAATCTCGTCCGTTATCCGCCAAACCATACTTACTTCTAATGATTTTGTGTCATAAACTATCATTTTCTAAAGTGAATCTCCTCAGCCATTTCATTAAAAGGTTGTATTTGATTATTTCAGGTTCCTAATACCCAAGACACCTTTTCTTTTGGGGCTACACACACCTTCCCAAGAAACTAAATGGTCACCCCCATTCAAATACCCACCATCCCAGATGAAACTCCTCGTCATTTTTTTTCTAAATTCTTCAAGACAGAAATCGGCACTTCGGAAATAAACATGTAGTAAATGGGCAAAGAAGATAGAATGGATTAGATTAAAGTTAACCTTCGCCAACGAGATAAGTACACATTCTTCCAACCTTCTAATCGTTTCCTTACCTTCCAAAATAAAGATCCTCAAGGACGATCACCTAAAGGTAATCCAAATATTTTAAAGGCCAAGAACCTACCATACGTCCAAACTTAGAAACTTCTCAATGAATCCAATATCCCTCCTTAACATTCAATACCAACATTAGGTTTTTCTACAAGTTAATTTTCATCGAAAAATTCCACAAATTACCTCCAAGATGGATGCTCACCATGTTCTGTAAATTCAACTCTTCAAGTTCCAGAAATAGCAAAGTATTGTCGACAAACTGTGAGTGAGTTAATTCAACTTTTTCTCAGCCAATCACAAAGCCTTTTACAAAATTTTCTCTTTTGTATGATCAATAAATACGATACGTAGGTTAAAGTTTGAAGTTAAACGATACGATATATAACCTAATCTTTACGTGGTACAAATAAAATTAACACACTACTCCATTTATTTTTAGTCCAATAGCATTTATCGTCCAAGTCCGCAAGCAAAGACTAAATTTAGCTAAAGATAATTTGTATGTTTAAAGTTTTAAACCTGAAACACGTAATTAACAAATTAAGTTGCTATATCAGGTACGTGACCGCGCATGGTTGAAAAGATGAAAAACGTAGATGACAATATGGAATAACCATTTATCTCAAGTACCAAATTGCAATTTTTACCTACCATATTCAAAACAAAAATTTCATACCCAACATTCATTGTGATTATGTAAATTTTGTTACGATGTAACAAAAATCTAGCAACAGATTAGCAAAATCATTAAGATTGCAATCCAATTGCATTTACTTACCTTTTTAATCAATTTAACCTAATATAAACTCTCCCTGCTTATTTACCCCATTTTTCAGTTCACCAGTTCTGCTGAAACTCCCTCACCAACGCCGTCGTTTCCCATACAAAATCCAGGTGATTTTTCTGTTTATTTTTTTATGGAATTATTTTAGATCAAATCATATTCAAGGGGTTTTATTCTATTTGAGAAGTTTTGATTTAAGAAATGTTAATATTAATTAGGGTAAAAAAAGGGTAAGTTTGCATCTTTTGTTTCATTTTGCACTCAAAGTTGATTAATGAATGCTAGATTGATTTTTGAAGAAACCTTCATGAAATTTATCACTTGGTGATGTGAAATGTGTGGTTTGTGTGAAGTATCACAAGATCTAGAAAATCCTTTTGCGTATATAACGGAGTTCACAAGTCTAATAATAAATTCATCATATCACGATTTTTATTGCATGAGTTAATTTGGAAATGTGCTTGTTCTTAGATTCAGTAGTTTTAATAAGGTATCAAGTATTTGTGGAACATGAAACAAACTAATGTGAATACAAGTTGTAGTTATGCATCTGATGTCTATCTAGGCACCAAGACACATATAGGCATGTGACCAATCAGGCTTTATAATAGAATGAAATAACTTATGATTTGAATCTCAAAGCTTTTGGACTCTTCTCCTGGTTTTGTTCTTCCAATATTTATGTCTGGATATAAGGGAAAAGTAACAAATAAAATCTTTTCTCTTATTTTTTTGTGGATTATCAAGGGTTTAGGAGATTTCGATAAAATATAGTCGTGGTTTTATACTAACTTGATTAGCAAATTCGACTTTTCTTTTATAAGAATGCCATGTGGTAACTTGTGGTGCAAAGGTATATTCACGGCAAAGCTTTTAGAAATCGAATTACAGTTTGGTAAAAGTTGGACTATTTATTAAAGCATAAATGAAGAGTACATGTAAACATCTAATTTATTACGGAGAAGATACTTCCTACTTATGCGGTTAAGGAGCCATTATATAATATGAAAAAACAAACAAGTTTGAGGAACCCTTTCCTGAAGTAAAATTCTTAATTATACTCGAGTGGTTAATTAAGCTACCTTTTGTGAAGAAAACAAAGTTTTTTAATAATATTATAATGCATGGTTACATTTCTGGTTTAAAATTATGTTATTTCCTAAAGTTAGCCACCTTAAAGTGTTATTAACTAATTGCCCTGCATATATAAATTGACCAATTCCAGACACTCTTGTATTTCTTTAAGGTTGCATTTGTAGCTTCAAAGAATTTACGATGGTTCAATCAAAGGTAAGGTACGAGTTGATCACTGATGAGCGTACGCGACGCGAGACGTTCAAGAGAAGAAAGATCAGTTTTCTTAAAAAGATGGATGAAATTAAAACGCTATGTGGCGTTGATGCTTGTGCTGTTGTTCTTAATGAAGATGGGAGTCCGTCTGAAGTTTGGCCTTCCCAACCTGAAACAAAGCGGGTTATTGAGAAGTTCAAAAGTTTGTCTGCAACCTCTCAAACCAAAAATATGATAGATCAGGTTGGATTCCTTGGGCATAACTTGACTAAAGAAACCAACAATTTGGAGAAGGAGACAAAGAAAGTTCGATCTTTGGAGATGGAACTACTCTTGGCTGATTGTCTGGAAAAAGATGCAGTGTATGTTAGCAATCCAGAAGATCTGCATGAGATGCTTAGCCTATTAGAAAGCAAGATTCGGGTGGTTGATTGGAGGATTGAGGATATTGAGAATACTCCTTCTACCTCCTACGCAAAAGCTAAAGAGACTGTGAGTGAACCTAATCACGGTAAAGGAAAGCAGGCCCATCCTTTCTGAAGTCATTTTAAAAAAATATTTACTAGAATCCTTCTTCGATGCTCCTTGAGAGACGCATCTTTCTTTGGTGCCGTCAATCCGTACTTTGGTATACTCATTTTTCTTTATTATAGTGTTTTTATTTTGGACACCTTCAAATATTTTCTCTTTATATTTTCTGTTGTTTTCTAATTGATACTATTTGGACTATGTTCTTCAGTTTAATTTTGAGATTTTATTATGGCATCATTTCACATAACATTATCTGGAACTAGAATAAGTTGTTTGTTACCTCTTTGGGTATAAGAGATATATATGTGCCTTCTGAAGTGAGTTTCAGTCTCATACCACTATAGGACATAATTTTAGTATTTATGATGTAATTATCTTCTAACTTTCCATCCCCCTCCCCCATGTTATTTTTTCCTCTGGCCAACCACCTATTTTTTGTGTACTAAAACATAAGTTGGGTTTGGCTGATTTGTTATAGGATATGAACTACCAATTTTATTACACTACTTGAACAACGACACACTTTTTTGGCAAATGATAGCCATTTCTTAACTAATCTTGGAGAAAATAAAATATATATGTCATACTGCTAAATTAAATGGATGTGAAGTTACCAACAATAGTATTTCCATATAAATCTATACCAACTTGTACTTAAATGAAAAAGAATGCATATAGTTTTATCTCATCTAGGACCTAGGATTAATGATGGTCATATAACATTGCTATCAACGATCAATTCGCTTTTCCTAACGGCAACCAATACTGGAGTATAGGATTGATGAATGAATGTGCATCAATTTAGATCTCCATTACTTTGTTGACGTGAAAGGTAATTGACCATAATGTTTTGTTCATATGATTCTCAATTGTCCATGATACGGATTTCTATATAGGTAGTGAAACAATTGTAAGAAAATTGCTACTTGGATGCATTCGTACTAAAATTTAAAACAATTACCAAAGCTATTTTATTTTTAGAGGATTGTATATGATTTATATTGTACTAAATCTTTCAACGATACAAATAATATATTTTTACTTAAAAAAATTTTGTTGCTAAATTAAAATAATTTTACATATATATTTTAGGAGCTATTTAAATAACCAAAAATCATGGAATAATCATTCATCTCATTATCACTTGTAAATTTTGGTATTTTCCAATTTGTTACGTCAGAATCTCGGCTATATGTTAATAGTTGTAACACCTGGTAACAAAAGGCTGTTGATATAACCAGAGCAAAAACCTTAATGCTTGAGCAAATTCAAATAATAGACACATTTGTCCCTTCAAAATAAAGCAAACAAGAAAAAGAAGTTCGGTTTAGAAAGAAAAAAAATTCATTGTCGTCACCGTTCCTCCTTAAGGGTAAAACTTCAAGAAATTGATTCAACAACTCTTTTCTTGAAAAGCTTGAAAATGACGGTATTGTTGGTTCTTGATCATTAAATTATTTAGAAATGAATATATATGTCCTCTTTAAAATTTGGGGAAACCCATTACAAGGAAATTGAATTCTAATTCAAAAGATTGTAAAAATTGAAAACATTCTTCCTAAAAGAATATTTGTTAATTAAAAAAGGAAGAACCCATGTATACCTTTGAATTTCATTCATGGTGATGCTACCCATTTGTGGTCTATGGATGTTATGAAGATCAAGGAATTTTCACTAAAAATTGAATGAAATTTGTGTCATTTGTTTGCTTTTCAATTTTGAATTTATAACCGTTCTTAAGAAATGTTGATATACTCTTTTTTTAACCGTGAAATTTGTTGGTAAGAATAGTGGAAAGAGAAACAAATGTTTAGCTTTTTTAGCTTTCCATCATTGTTGATTTAGTAAAGGGACAAAATTTCCACCACTATATATTTGCTCTGGCATTAAGGTTCTTGCTCTGGCTATATCAACAGCAATAAAAAAAGATAGATAAACATTAACCATTGCATTTTTGGAAATGACATGCACAATTAATTGTAGTTCAAATGCACCATGGAAATTAATTTCATTTTTATTCTTTAATGTAGATTCACTATTAATTTAATGTAATGTTTAGGGGGGGAAAAAAGGAAAATAAAGGGTGTACATACAAACCTCAATCGTAGACGGGCGCCATATTATAGATTACCTCACATAATGTGAAGCCGTTAGTGTAACCCCATTTCTAAACTACAAGGTCGCCCAATCCGAAAGTAGCATAAAAAAGGGAATGCCTCTAAAAGTTTTAGAATTAAACAACCACACATAGTTGTCCATAATCTTATCCTCTTCCATAACTCTTCAACATCATGCTCCTTGTCTTCAAATATTCTTTCTTTCCTTTCAAGACAAATTTTCCACCATAAAGATTGTACCGATTTTCTCCAAAGCTCCATTTTTTCTTATTCTTCATGAATTTGTAGAGTACTAATTTGTAAACAACGTGGTGAGATAACCCACGTGATGTTGCACTTCCCTCAATTTCTATTACAAAAAGTGAAGTGAATCCACACTTCGAGAAAAGATGACCTACTGACTCATCATTTTTAATACAAAACACACTAGTTTGGCGATAAGGAATGAAAATGGCCTTCTTATTTGCATTACTGTAAAAACATTCAGCCGATTGAGAAGCGCTAACCAAGAGAAATCATTATTTTAGAAGGTATTGTAGCGCTCCAAAATGAATCTGTCCATGTAGTATTTAGAAACTCGGGCCTAGAAATAATGTGTTTAAATGCTGATTTATACCTGAACTATTTGGAGGAGTTGCAAAACCAAAATTTTCTATCTTCAAGTGTTTTGATCACTGATTTATTCTCTAGAAGAGAGACTAAATGCAACAGTTCTTGTGTCTCCAACTCGTTCAAATTTTTTCTTAAATGAAATTTTCAATTTGTGCATCTTGATTCTTCAAAGTCTCCACAAATTTATCTATACATTCATCTGTTTTATATGAAATTCTTGCTAGCAAAGGATAGTAAGTTTCTAAGGAAAAGTCCCCTATCCATTTCTCTTTCCAAAAGCGAATTATTTTCCCATTGCCAACCTTGAACTTAACTAAGTTAATATAGTCGTTATAAAGCGCTCAGATTCCTTTCCACGGACACCTTGATGTTTTGTAATCTTCCAATTTCGAATCTCGTCCGTTATCCGCCAAACCATACTTACTTCTAATGATTTTGTTTCATAAATTATCCTTTTCTAAAGTGAATCTCCACAGCCATTTCATTAAAAGGTTGGATTTGATTCTTTCAGGTTCCTAATACCAAATACACCTTTTCTTTTGGGTCTACACACACCTTCCCAAGAAACTAAATGGTCACCCCCATTCAAATCCCCACCATCCCAAATGAAACTCCTTGTTATTTTTTTTTCTAAATTCTTCAAGACAGAAATCGGCACTTCGGAAATAAACATGTAGTAAATGGGCAAAGAAGATAGAACGGATTAGATTAAAGTTAACCTTCGCCAACGAGATAAGTACACATTCTTCCAACCTTCTAATCGTTTAATTACCTTCCAAAATAAAGATCTTCAAGGACGATCACCTAAAGGTAATCCAAATATTTTAAAGGCCAAGAACCTACCATACATCCAAACTTAGAAGCTTCTCGATGAATCCAATATCCCTCCTTAACATTCAATACCAACATCAGGTTTTTCTGCATGTTAATTTTCATCAAAAAATTCCATAAATTACCTCCAAGATGGATGCTCACCATGTTCTATAAATTCAACTCTTCAACTTCCAGAAATAGCAAAGTATTGTCGACAAACTGTGAGTGAGTTAATTCAACTTTTTCTCAGCCAATCACAAAGCCTTTTACAAAAAATTTCTCTTTTGTATGATCAATGAATACGATACGTAGGTTAAAGTTTGAAGTTAAACGATACGATATATAACCTAATCTTTACGTGGTACAAATAAAATTAACACACTACTCCATTTATTTTTAGTCCAAGAGCATTTATCGTCCAAGTCCGCAAGCAAAGACTAAATTTAGCTAAAGATAATTTGTATGTTTAAAGTTTCAAACCTAAAACACGAAATTAAGAAATTAAGTTGCTATATCAGGTACGTGACCGCGCATGGTTTAAAAGATGAAAACCGTAGATGACAATATGGAATAACAACTAATCTCAAGTACCATATTGCAATTTTTACCTACCATATTCACAACAGATTTCATACCCAGCATCCATTGTGATTATGGAATATTTGTTACGAGGTAACAAAAATCCAGCAACAGATTAGGAAAATCATTAAGATTGCAATCCAATTGCGTTTACTTATCTTTTTAAACAATTTAACCTAATCTAAACTCTCCCTGCTTATTTACCCCATTTCTCAACTCCCTCACCAACGCCGTCGTTTCCCATACAAAATCCAGGTGATTTTTCGGTTTATTTTTTTATGGAATTATTTTAGATCAAATCTTATTCAAGGGGTTTTATTCTATTTGAGAAGTTTTGATTTAAGAAATGTTAATTTTAATTAGGGTAAAAAAAGAGTAAGTTTGCATATTTTGTTTCATTTTGCACTCAAAGTCGATTAATGAATGCTAGATTGATTTTTTAAGAAACCTTCATGAAATTTATCATTTGGTGATGTGAAATGTGTGGTGTGTGTGAAGTATCACAAGATCTAGAAAATCCTTTTGCGTATATAACGGAGTTCACAAGTCTAAGAATAAATTCGTCATATCATGATTTTTATTGCATGAGTTAATTTGGAAATGTGCTTGTTCTTAGATTCAGTAGATTTAATAAGGTATCAAGTATTTGTGGAACATGAAACAAACTAATGTGAACAAAGTTGTAGTTATGCATCTAATGTCTATCTAAACACCAAGACACATATAGGCATGTGACCAATCATGCTTTACCATAGAATGAAATAACTTATGATTTGAATCTCAAAGCTTTTGGACTCTTCTCCGGGTTTGTTCTTCCAATATTTGTGTCTAGATACATGGGAAAAGTAACAAATAAAAACTTTTCTCTTATTTTTTTGTGGATTATCAAGGGGTTTAGGAGATTTCGATAAAATATAGTCGTGGTTTTATACTAACTTGGGTAGCAAATTCGACTTTTCTTTTATAAGAATGCCATGTGGTAACTTGTGGTGCAAAGGTATATTCACGGCATAGCAAGTGGAATTCGAATTACAGTTTGGTAAAAGTAGGACTATTTCTTAAAGCATAAATGAAGAGTACCCCTTTTGTCAATTATCATATCATATTTTATAGACAGACATTCCGGAATTTTATAGCAAAAATTAGCATCACTTAAATTACATTTATGAAAGCAAAATCTTATTTCGACAATGACAGCCAACAGTTTTGTCCAAACTTTTAATGTTTAAGAATTTGGCATGAACTATAATAGTATAGCATATTTTAATAAACTTATCAAACAAAACTTGTTTATGTTCACAATTCTTTGAAAAAGAGGAAAAAGCTTCTTAGTTCCGTTAAAACCAATCTAATCTTATTCTCAAAATAATCTTTGAGGATATAATTGTATTTTTTTAACTGAAATAACTTATAGTTGGTCCTAATGTCCCTTTTTCCATCCGATTTCTTTAACTGAAATAATTTGTTTTAATCGGTCCTAATTTTTGTACAGCCTTAGCGATTCGCATATTCAATTAAAAACTAAATGGAAACAATTAGTTTCTTAGTATGTACAAAGTTAAGAAAAGAGCATATTATAAATTATAATATCACCAACCTAACTTCAAAAATCAACTAAAAGTTCCATGAAATGATGAAAGATTGAAATCAATTAGCAAATGCAACCTAATTATTAATTGATACCCAACCCGTTTAACAATTGACCCTCTAATACCCCGGAGCGGATTTCTATCACATATAGATGTCACATATTTGTGTCACACCAATACATAATTGACATGTGTCTCCCTCATTGTTGGATGGCTGAGGAATTTCAAGGAAGGTTTTGATGATTACCAAAAGGATCATCAGCTAAGTAATTGAAGCTTAGTAAGCCTTTGAAGATTTAATCGAAAAGACAAGTACTAATAAGAAGATTGAATTTCGGTCAGGAAGACAAGTGATCTTAAGCTGAGTACGGAATCAGATTGGTGAATATCAACAGTGTCAAGTCAAATGTGTTCGATTTGATTCAGCAAAGTGTTCATCAGTAGAGTGGATTTGATCAGCTTAGTCAAAGGGATCAGAAGTCATTCCAACGGTAATAAATGCACTTGGTGTAATAAATGATATCTGAAAGTGTATTAATGGCAAATGATTGGAGGAGTTATTTCAAATTACCTCGGATCAACATGGTGCATTTAATGCTACTGACAACTCCGTACAGCAGAGTTGCAGTGAACAGTTGCAGGGAGCCGTTTAAGGATTTGACCGGAACTCGAAGAAGATATGATTTTCTGTCTCACTTCAACGGACATAATTCGAATTTCCGAGTATAAATAGATAATCATTCAATTTTCAAAAAGAATGGAAATTTAATGAGAATGGAAATTTTTCTTATTTTCAAAAAGAATGGAAAATAAGAATGGAAATTTTTCTTGCTGCTTATAACGACAACATGTACACATGCATTACCAGGGGTACGTTCAAAATCACCAAGACTATCAAAGTCGATGACGAAGACATGATAGTTAACAAAGAGCCACGTGAAATGACTCCCGAGGAAATCAAGTTGAATAATCTTGACAAAGTGGCCAGATTTATAATGACCAAAGCTCTTGACGACGAGAGGTTTGACAAAGTTAAACACTGCAAAACCGCAAAAGAAATGTGGGACAAAGTTCATAACATGAGCGAAGAACACAATGCCATCAATGAGCACAATTTGAGTGTAGCCCTTGAAAAGTTAGAAAGCTTCAAAATGAAGTCTGAAGAGACAATCGATTAGATGGATACCAGATTCACTAAGACTCTCAATGAAGTTTTAAAGTTGGGAAATACTTTCACAAACAAAGAGATCATTATAAAGGTTCTCAAAGCTTTGTCACCAAAGTTTAATATGAAAGTCACAGTTATGGAGGAATCTAGGGATCTGGGAAAGATATCCCTCACTGAGTTGTTCTCTGTACTCAAAACATACGAGTATAATTGTCAAGGATGGTTATAGATGAGTCATCTAGTTCTAACCCCACTGCTGCCCTCATCACTGCAGACATGTCAAAGAAATCAGCAGGGAGACCGAAGGAAAATGACTCATCTAATGAGACTTTTTTGTTGGCCAAGAAAGAATATACTGCTGGCGATGTCGCGTTGTTGTTGAATGGTTTAAAGAAGTTCTATAAAAGAAAAATGAAAACCAAATACAACAATGCCACCTCTTCTAAGAGCAAAAGATAAAAACACCCCCTATGCTTTGTCTAACTCCCAAAAACCCCCCTGTGTTATTTTAACTCCCAAAAACCCCCATGTGTTTGGTTTTAAATACCACACTCGACCCAAGTAGTATATACTTATAATTTTATTTTTTGACTTTTGGTGGAATGACAAGATTACCCCTATGTGTTTGTTTTTTTTAAATTTATTTATTCTTTTTGAAAAATTAAGTATATACTACTTGGGTCGAGTGTGGTATTTAAAATCAAACACAGGGGGGGTTTTGGGGATTTAAAATTACACATGAGGGGTTTTTTGGGAGTTAGACAAAGCATAGGGAGTGTTTTTGTCTTTCGATGTCAGGGGTAAAATTGCCGTATCAAAAGCAAAATGTGAACAAATACTTGCAATTTTGGCATTTGAAACACGCTCTCTTTTTTTGGGGTGTATTTGGCACTTATTTGAGATCACAAGGGGTTTTTTGGGAGTTAAAATAACACAGGGGAGTTTTTGGGAGTTAGACAAAGCATAGGGGGTGTTTTTGTCTTTTGCTCCCTCTTCTAACTCTACTTCTCATGATATCAAGGATAATTTTAAATCCAAACAAATATGCTATAACGGCAGGAAATTGGGACACTTCATCAAAGAATGCCCATACTCAAAAGACGAGAAGTACACGGAAGAAGAAAAGAAAGTGAGAAAAGAAAGGAGACACAACAATAACAAAGTGTTGTTGGCTGAAGTTGAAAAGATAGCTGCCATCCACTCTTCTTATCAGACTATGAGACATATGAAGATAACTCTGTTGAAGAAGAGATACCTGCACTGCTCTGTCTCATGGCTGAGGAATCTGATGATTCTGAAACCGAGGTAAGACCATCTCCAGTGACTCCAGACTCCCCTTCCCCTCGGACTATCATTCCCCTCAGACTCCCCTTCCCCTTCAGACTCCTTTTTTTATAGTCATCTTCATTGATTCAATCTTCTCATTCTATTTAATTCCAATTATCATACTTCCCCACTCACACATAATAAAATGATAATAACAATAATAATAATAATAATAATAATAATAATAATTAATAATTAATAATTAAGTCAATAGTAAATTAAACATTGCCATTAATGCATTAATAATAACTAAATTAGTATTGGCATTAATATTAAAGAAAATTAATAATAACATTACAACAATATTATGTGATTAAATTTAGTTAATCGTATTTAAATTATGTAACATATAATTATTTTTAATCCACTAGCCGTATTTAATTTCAATGTATTAATTTCCATAAATCATTTTTTACAATGTGATTAAATTTCAAACAATAAAATAAATTAACATTAAGTCTATTACATAAAAGTTACAATATTACAAGTAATAAAATTAAATTAATGTTAAGTTTATTACCATTTATTCCCCAAAATTCTAATTCTCGTATTTTTCCATCTCACTTAATAAAATTAACAATAATAGAGCTAAATAATAATAACAATTAATAAACATTGCACATAAAATTACAATATTAGAATTTATAAAAGTACAAATTATACAAGTAATAAAATTAAATTAATGTTAAGATTTATAACTAAATTTACAATATTAAGTTAATGTTAAAAAAAAATTATAAGTTAATTATTATTAACTAAAAAAAAAATGCCCAGCCCCAAATGTGAGGTGTGTGGGGCGGTGGTTGACCACCGCTCAACCCACCTCTCCCTCCCTCCCTCCTCCCTCCTCCCTCCTCAAAAAACTTCATTTTTCTCCCCTTCCCCCATGATCAATGGAGATGACCTAACTCTCACTGATGATGAAAATATACTGTTTAGCTCATTTGAACAAATGATGAATACCAACACAAGTGTTATAAGTATATTTGCAAATCTTAAGGAAGAGATGATTGTACTTAAAGTGCAAAATACTCCACTGAAACTTCAGGTTGAAAAACCACAAGAATCAGCTGAATACAAAAAGCTTGAGCATGAGAATGAAACTCTGAAAGATGAGTATGAAGTTCATAAAGGAAAGATAATGGAACTTGGAAGAATTATTGCATATTATGCTAAGTCGTCTGAAGCAACAAATAACAGGACTAGTACTCAGAGACTTCCTTACGATAAAACAGGTTTAGGTTTTTATTATATTGAATATTACAATGTTGAAAAGTTCACATCTTCCAGTAATAATAGGATAATCCTATTTGTTCAGAATACTAAACCTATTCTAGAAGAAGAAGAGACTAAAGGGAAGAAGTCTCAAAATGTTATTAAGGGTAAAGAACCTAAGAAGGGTAAACAGTCTGGTAAAGCTAAACAACAAAGTAGTCCAAAGAAGTCTGTTGATAAGAGCAAATATCATCAGACTAGTGATAAGTCTAAGAAGTCTGTTAATGAGCAAGTAATAAGAAAACCCAAGAAGAAAATAACTTATAAGAATAACAATGCTTGGTATGAAAATGAGTCTTATTATGATGACAGTTATAATAATGCACAACCTGCTTACTCATCATTTTATCATGCACCTCATTATCTGCCTTGCTATGCAGGTGCATACCCTGCTCATTACCCATGCATGCTTATCCTGCACATCATGAACCTTACCCTGCTTATGAGCATTACTCACATCATAATGATTATTATTATAATACATCTGTTGAACATTATGATGCACCTAAAGTCAGTAAATTTGAAGATGTGGGGTTCTTTGCCAACCTGAAATGTTATGGGGTAGAATTGTCAGTCAACATAAGTAATGGCATCAATGTTGCAATAAGACTTAATTGTCACTCCATCACCTAACGGTCATTTTTTACAGCAAAAAGTGATTCGATTTCTTAAATTGTGGTACCAAATGTATCAACCTCAATTTTTATGGTACCACAAGTGAGAATCGACATATAGTTTGGTACTACGAGTACAATCTCTCTTAGAATAATACTCACATTTATTTTACACTTGAACCTCGTTTCAGTTTCAAAGTATCTAAATTTTAATTTTTACGGGATAACTTTGGAGGGAGTTGTTGTTCATAGCAATTCTTCTTATTTATGTGTAAAGATGCCTATAGTAAATAATTATGTTAAGTTAAATGTATGTTAACAAATTCGAAGATTAGTTGAGATAATTTTCTTTCATTTGAAATAGGTTCAATAATTTAAACCAACAAGTACTTTTAATGAGTTTATCAAACACGTTTTAATTTATCAAATCGAACTTAATCAAATATTAAAAGCGCTCAAACAATTATTGTGGACACTCACTTGCCACTGATATATACCTTCAAAATGTGTAATATGTCTTAATAGAAAAAAAAACAAATTTAATTATATTATCTTAGATATTATTAGGACCGCCAATTGAGTTGGGCTTACTTGAAACCCAATGATTTAGCTCATTTGACTCGACACGAATAATTATAAGTCAAATTGAGTTTGAGTCATTATATTAAACTTGGTCAATTTATTAGCTGAGTTTGAGCCTAATATGGCTCAACCTGAATAAAAATCCGAACATATAATATTTTAACTACGATTTTAAATTATAAAGTATTAAAGTTATAATGTAAGTATAATTGCTATTTTTAAAAACAAGAAAACTTTACGAGTAACCCATCAATTATAATTTTATAATTTGTAAATTTAGATACCCATTCTCAAGATGGAATCTTCATAAACGGGACATCAATTTTCTAATCTGATTCTGAGGGTTGTGTCTTTGCAGTACATGTATTCGTGTTTCTTTTGTTTGGTTTATAGAAAATATATAACTAGAATTAGAAAATAGGGAAATTGTGGGTGTTAATATGAATAGTGTTTATCTGCAAACGTTTGAATTATTACTGTTTTTATTTCTTTCTCGAAAAACAAAAATATCGGTAAAAGATAAAATCCACATGTATATCAATTATAAATAACATAATAAATAGAAACATATTTTTTTTTACTACAAATGGTCAAATAAATTGACACTTTGGGAGTAATAAACTATTACAAACTTTATTTAATGTTTAATATTATAGATTACAAATATATTTTTTTTATATTTTTGAGCATTAAATAAGATTAGTCTATTTATATGTGTTTTATCAATGAGTGGCTTTTTATCTGTCAAGTAAAATTTGTTAGTGTGAACAAGTCCGATATGAGCCCAATATAAACCGGTAATTCGAAAAGTTACATGAGCAGAGTTTGAGCTATAGCTGTGAAGTCTGATGATATCTGAGTTTAAGTCTATTGCCGTGAAGCCAAATGATATTTGAGTTTATGTCACTTTAAGTTCGGCTCACAAGGCTCTATTAACAACCCTATCAAATCGCATATTCAACTAAGAATTAAATGGAAACAATTAGTTTCTTAGTATGTAGAATTAATATTTTTACAAGTTAAGAAAAGAGCATATTATAAAGTTATAATATCACCAACAAATCTTCAAAAATCAACTAATTATGAAAGATTGAAACCTAATTATTTTACTAATTGAAGCCCAACCCGTTAACAATAATTAAACCCTCTAATTAACCCTCTACGGCGCGGCTGTACATTTCCTTGCAAAAGTCGGAAACTTGTTTAGTTACATATTACCTTCAACTTTAACAACTCTAGGTTTTCCTCATATATACATTCGTAATATACCCATTTACATTGTTTAAATTAAACAAGTTAAAGATGGAGCAAATATCAAAGAAGATCAAAGGAGGTGAATTTTTGCCGGAGGACATAACGAGGGAGATTCTATCAAGATTGTCTGTGAAGAGTCTTTTAAGGTATAGATCAGTTTCTAGACACTGGAAATCTCTAATCTTCGATAATTCATTCAAACACTTACACCGTCAAAAAACCATAAACAAGAATAATCCACCATTAATGCTAGTTTTGCAATATTATTCAAACAAAAAATTATATGCTCTAACCACCTTCAATCTCCATGGAAAAGTAATCCAAGAATGGAGTCTTCCTATAATTTCATCAACATTATATCTACAAATGTTGCCCATTCCATCCCAATCTAAGCTGGTGTGCTTTCTCAATAGTCAGATAATCTATTTGTGTAATCCCAGCACCCGACGACTTCTTCGCTTGTGTGATCCTCCTTATGATCACTTGTCATATAAATATATTTATCGTTGTGGTTTTGCTTATGTTTCATCCAAAGATGAATACATAATCTTGCACATAGTCAAAGTGAAATCAAATATTAGCAGTTGGAGTTGTAAGATGCTCACAATATCCATATCCAATGACGACGATCAGCTGCATTACAATGATTGGAGATCCGTTGATGGCACATCTATCGGCCATCTTGCATTTTGTTGCCAATTCGGGATTTTTGTTTGTGGCGCATTCTATTGGATGATGATTGATAAAGAGGTTAATAATTATGTCATCCTCTCCTTTAACATGGAGAATGAAGGTTTTTCTTTTATTGGGATGCCCAAGGATTTTGACTTGCGTAGTTTTCATCGGACATTTCTGGAAATCAAGGAAAAACTTTATATCATGACTTCATCATATCGCCCTCAAACCTTGAAGCTGTGGATGCTATATGATGTTAAAAATCAGTTATGGACCCAAAGTTGGAGCATTAATTTACAAAGCATTCCCCACTGGCATGATGAGTTCTTTGAGATGATTGTAACTATTTACAGGCGAGAATACCTCAGGAATTACAACGAAACATACGAGAGTATCTCAAGAGACATGAAGTATCCGGGTGTGATAATTTTGGGACAGGAAATTCACACGAACATTTTTTCACTTTAAATACACAGGAGGAATCCACCTCTGACTCTGCTTAATTAGGATATATAGCCGTATAGGTATCTTCTAGTCTTTAGGACCGGATATTTAATTTTCTACATTTTATGATCATTTTAAGGCTTGTTATATATAACATCTAATGATGTACTTGATACTTCAAGCAATGATTTAACTAAGCTTTGTTTGCTCCTTTTACTAATTAAACCAACTTTTCATAAGCCAATCTCCAATTCAGTGGGCTTTCACAGTCCAGGGTTGTCAATCTCCACCCCGAGTGAATCTGCACCTCCTGGCCACCGTCTCCAGCCGTCAGGGCTAACAACACCAATTAATTGAAAAAAAACTTCCCCACTCTCACCTATATTATCTATAATAATAATAATAATAATCACGAATCCTATCTTCTTTTTTACCCGAAAAATCCGAAATAAAGATCCAATGAATTCGAAAGAATTGAACGAGGAGCCGTATGAGTTCTTATGAGTTTCCACGTTCTTTGAGACCCCGAAAAATGGACAAATTTCTTTTCTTAAGAACACAATAATAATAATAATAATAATAATTTTGAAAATTAATAATAATAATAAATATGAAAAAGAATAATAATAATTATAGAGACAATAATAATAAAATTAAGCATAATATTACATCGGGGACAAAAAAAACAACAACGATTATACTATAATGTTGTTAAGTTTTACTTTCGTAGAGAAATTTATAAATTCAAAATAAATTAAATGTTTTACATCTTTGATTTAAAACAAATTGTTATTAAACCTTACACAAATTTTATAATTAAATGTATCTTCCATTTCTAGTTAATTAAATTAAACAAAGTGTTGTTAAATTCGTAGTTATTTTTCCAATCTCTAATTTTTTTTATTAATAAATATTTTTTTAATAAACATTTTTTAATATATAGAAAAAAATTAAAAAAAAAACAAATATAAAGTCACCATGTTGTGCCAAGTGGCACCACCTGTAGGTGCCTGCTTGTAAGGGACGCGCTTCAAGTGCGTCCCATTAGGCTGCTGATAGCCTGGGGCATAGCCCTGGGCGGTGAATCGGCACAGCCCTAAACAGTTGGAGACCGTCCAGGGCTGAGGGGGGGGGGGGGGGGGGGCATCTCCACCCACCCCCTAGTGGGTTGGAGATGGTCTAAGAAACTAGGATTTGAAGCCAAAATAAAACAGCAAATTGTACCTTAATATTTTTTTTCTTTTTCTTTTTTGATAATTAATTTTGTAACTTAATACTTGTGATCATGTTTTCTGGTGATGTCCACTAATACTCTTGTGGCTTCAAATCTTAATTTGTTCCTTTTCTTTTTTATCAAAATTTTCTCATTTTACACGTTGAAACTCTAAATATTCAACTAATTAAAGGCATTGCTGAAAATAAGATATTTTTTATCATTTCCCCCGGCATGAGTTCAAGGCAAAGGCATTTATGACTTATTCTCCTGAAATTAGAATTAAATACTCGAAGAGGGAGTTTAACATCGCGATCAACAAAACCGTTGATGACAATAGCAAAGGTTTTTATGATTTATTTTAATCTATTTTAATGTATTTCTTTCATTACTGTTACAATTTGTTAGTCTTTATTTGACAATAGCAATGCTTTTTATGATTCAATGATTTTTAAAGATTAATTTGATAATTTTTATTTTGCAATCACTTTTAATATATTTTACAATTTCGAAAGTATTCATAATCAAACAAATATATTCATCAAAAATCCTAAACTTTATTGACAACCAAACATCTGCAAGAAAATAGTTTTCCTGACAACCAAACATGTAGAGAAAAATGACTTTATTTTTCTTTTCATTTTCCTTTTCCTTTTCTAACAGTTTTAGCATAGAAAATATCAACTCTCAACTCGTTTAACCACTTATTCAAAGTATTTTACATATAACTTTGGTAAACCATGATATTAATATTAACCTCTCAAAATTAACTTTTTAAATTTAATTGTCGAATATAGATCTTTAATGGATTTGATCGACTTATTGGCCAAGCGGTGGGAACACTTATAGATCTCTATTGTGATTTTTAAAGTGTTTGACCCCAATTATAAAATTACTTTTGGTCAATCGTGATTTTCATGGTGTTTGGCCCCCAATATCATAATCACTTTTTGGATCTCCAGAAGCTAAAAATCAACTTATTTTAGAAGCCCCTAAATTGTTATTTTTGTAAAATCTATTATACAAAAGCAATTATTCCATAATTAATTTTTGTTATAATCAATTATTGCCAAAATCTATTTTAGCAAAATTAATTCTTCTATAATTGCTTTTCGAACATCTAGGCCAAACTCACCCTTAGATTTATATTTACTCCACGTCTTTTGAATTACGGATCTTCTTAATCGAATCTCTAAGCAAACAAATATCCTATTAAATCGAACCGTGTTCGGATTGAGATCCGTTCTGTTGAAAGCCCTATTTTTAGAACTAAAAAGTTATCTGTTGTTTACCAATTTATGTGTAACATAGTGTTCACAACAGTACATATTATGTACAATCAATTTGACTTCGAGATAATTTCACTTTTGGTATCATAATTGATCTTATTTTAAGGTTATGGTACAATAAGTTACAAAACCAACACATTTGGTACCAAAAGTTAATGGGGTTCGTCACATTTGGTACTTTCGTCAATTTTTTTACGGAAATTCCAATTTTGGACAGAAAATTGATGGAAAAATTATAGAATTTGTCCTATAATTAAAGATTTCTGGCAAAGTTTGCCCCACATATTTTATGACCGGCAAATTAACCCCACAATTGATAATTTAAAGCATTTTAGTCCCAAATGCAAAAATAGTTAAATTATTCGTTCAATATAATAAATTTTAAATATTATTATTAAATCTCTTAAGCTAATTAGATTTTATATATAATATATATAAATAAAATAAAATTTTACATAAAATTTGAAAAAATAAATATCAATTAAACTTATAAAAAATTTTAAATTTCGAAAAAAAATACTTTAAACTAATTAGATTTTATATATAATATATATAAATTAAATAATATTTTATATAAAATCTGAAAAAATAAATATCAATTAAACTTATTAGATTTTTTATAACCTAATTAGATTTTATATATAAATTAAAGTAATATTTAGTATAAAATCTAAAAAAATTAGTATCTTAACAATTAGGATATTCAATTACAAAATGGAAATAATTAAGTACATACAATTTTGTTCTCTAACAATGTTATATTATATTATAAAAGGAGATAAAGAAATAGTAATACCAAACATATATTACAGATTAAACTACCACCTCTATTTAGAACATGCAAACTCTTTTTTTTCTTTTCTTCAAATAAGCCGTCCAGATGTAATAGGCTCTTTTAGGCCATCTCCATAGCCTTCCCCGGAGGGCTCCCCTTCCCCCTCTCCCTCTCCCTCTCCCTCTCCCTCCCCCTCCCCCTCCCTACCTCGTCTTCAACTTGTGGGGGTTTTCACCACCACTCTCATCATTTTATTAATAATATAATAATAATAATAATAATAATAATAATAATAATAATAATAATAATAATAATAATAATAATATGATGATGCTAAATTAAATGTCGATAACAACGACTATACTCTGATACTTTTTTTTTTTTTGGTGAGGTTGGAAAATAAAAATCTCTTTTTTTAAAATGATATATTATTTTTCTAAAAAATACTGTCTAAATAAATTAATGTTTTGACACCGCTAATTTCTAACTACTACTAATTAATTTTAAGTAAATAAATGTTAAGACATGGATTTTGTTCAAATTTTAAACTTTCACATATAAAACTAAGTACAAAAAGTAAATGAGCAAAGACAGAAAAGGAGTAGATTCTACTTATGAAATTGAGATTGAATTCAAAAGGACTGTTGATATAGCCAGAGCAATATTTTATGAATCTTTATTCTGCTTTTACTAGATTAATGATCGACTATTCTTTCTCTAATTAATGTAATCTTTCGATTTTCTCTACTTTCCTTATAAACAGTTGACTAAAACACAAAAATGGTATCTCACAAATTTTCTAATTGGAGACTTTCTATTCAGGAAATATAGAGAATAACCGGAGACTTTCTATACGAACATGATAGTTTTTTCATGAATAAAAAATGTGTTTATTATTTCCCAATTATCTGGTAAAAAAGAAAATTAAAAAAAAAAAATATATATATATATATAACACATGATACTCTTTTATGTTATGAAAAATCTACATAAAACTCTCCTATGAAATTTTATTGCACCAAACCCCCTTTGAACTTTCAGATTCTCTACTCACTCTTCCCTCTCTCAGTTAGTTCTCATTAATTTTTGATTTATTTACCTAAATTACCCCTTGATATAAGGAGATTATGTTCTAAGTTCAAAAAATACAAGGGTATTACGTGCTATATTTAAAGGTGCAAAGGGATTATATGTTAAGTTGAAACATTACAAGGATATCACGTGCTAAGTTTAAAAAGTAGGAGGAGATTTTGTGTCAAGTGAAATTAATAAAGTTAGGTAATGAATAAGGTTATTATTATCATTTGGGCTAAAGAATTTAGACAAATTACAGGAAAAATCATACCAAATTAAGCCGCGTGGAACACATACTTGCAAAAACTAACAAATGTGGATGGACAAGGGATGCATTTATTGTTTTATTTGTTTATAACTTTCACAAATATATGTCAATATAAATAATTCGTGCGATTTTTGAATAATAACTCCAAGATTAATATGTTGTGAAATTTTAGTTTATTTGTATAACAATCACAAATCACAAGTGTAATGAAATCAGTAATTTAGACAAGAATATAAAACTTAAAAGTAAAACGGCTAGCCTGATCCGGAGTCACGTCAGTAGACGCTTGTCCTAAGCAAACGATTGCCTCCCCTCGTGCAGGTATTGGTGGTTGATCGATTCCCCAAGATAAAACTTTTGGCCTCGCTGGAGTCTCTCGTAAGCACGTTAACGAGAAAACGATGAACCAAACTTTGTCTAAAGTGCCCAAGAAATTGTAGAGAATAATATAATTTTTGTGATGCAAGTTAAGCTAGTGAGGTGTGTGAATTTCCTAGGACACCTAACCCCTATTTTTAGTGTGGATGAGACCTCTATGGTCAAATAATTTTGAATAGCCACATAATGGGAATAAAGGGGAATTATGGCATTTAGGTTACACAATCAATTATGATTGTTACAAATAATTTAATTTGAATTTTAAAAACTTAAAAATTCCAACAATCCCCCACAAGGTTTTAAAATTCAATAATGCATATAAAAAATAACTGGGCACTAAAATATTGTGCAACGGGTGCAGGAGCCTTCCGGGCTTGAGCCTACACATAGTGTTGACGATTTTCATTTAAAAAAACCATAATGGTGCAAGCGCTTTGAATTAGGCTCCTTGGCCAAACTTCAATACATCACACACACAATATCGACATCAGTTTTAGTTCGCGGGTTAGCGCGTTAACGGCCATGCTCTCTAATCTTGATTCTCATGAGAGCTTTTAGGGTCAGCCCAGACCCATAGCCACGGCCCCATGGCAACTCTCATTTAGGTGAAACCTCCAAGGGTACGTGCGACCTATACCCTGCAGAATTCTGCCTTGATCTCATTAAGGGTCAAAAATCTCCAAGGGTACGTGCGACCTATACCCTGCAGAATTATGCCTTGATCTCATTAAGGGTCAAAACACAACCGTAATATCACACTTTACAGCATAGTCACCATAGAGATGGGAAGGAGGTGCACTCCTATAAATTAGTGCTAAACGAGTCACGCAGTACGGGTTGTTTCTACCCATTGAACCTTCTTCATGGGGTCTCCAATCACAAAGGTTGGGTATTTATAGGAGGTGACTCCCTTATGGGCTTAAGCCCGTCCCCCTCGATGATTCAAATACACCTTTAGTGTATAAACCTTTGGTGTGATTGGTCTAGTGGAAGGGACTAGTCACTACAAAGTAGCGGACTCAAGTTCGAATCCCTGTTGGGAGAGGTACCCACTTATTGTGCCCAACCCGCCTCGAAAGGGATTAAACCCTTGGGAAACCAAAAAAAAAATTATCAGCCAATTTTTTCTCTGATTTTACAAAATCTAGAGATATTACATTTCTCTTTAGTAAGGATTTCACATTTTTACATCTCGCTTGTAAGTGTCTATTCATTTTCTTATTTGAATGAGATTGTTTCATAAGTTCTATTGCAGCTTTAGAGTCACAATGTATAGAAATAGCTGGTAATGGTTTCTTTACTAAAGGTATATCAAGCATTAAATCCCTTAACCATTCAGTTGGTGTACAAGTTGTATCTAAAGCTATTATCTCAGCTTCCATAGTACTTCTAGATATAACAGTTTGTTTTTTAAAGCCCTAAGTTATTGCTGCACCAACTAACATGAATACAAAACCACTAGTAGATTTAATTTCAGAGCTATCAGTGATCCAATTCGCATCACTGTAACCTTCAAGTACATTTGGAAAACCTTTATAACATAAATGATATTTTAAAGTTCCTCTGAGATACTTAAGAATTCTTCTAAGGCATTCCAGTGATCTTTACTAGGATTATGGGTGTATCTACTCAGTCTCCGAACAACATAGGCAATGTCAGGTCTAGTTCTATTAGAAAAGTATAGAAAAGACCCTATTATTTGAGAATATTTCAATTGCGACACAGGTTCACCCAAATTCTTTTTTAAACTAACAGTTGAATCATAGGGAGTAGATATAGTCTTGCAAGCAAAGTAATTAAATTTTCTCAGAAATTTTTCAGTTGCAGTAGATTTATCTAATAAAATGCATTCATTTATTTTACTCACTTTCATACCTAAGATTATATGAGTTTCACCCAAGTTTTTCATCTCGAAACTCTTAGATAAATAGTTTTTCACATTATTTAAGAAATCTAATGTAGTTCCAGAAATTAATATATCGTCTACACATAAACTTAATATCACATGTTGACCATTTTCTTCCTTACAATATACACATTTATCATGTTCATTTGATTTAAATCCAAAACTAAGTATAACTTCATTAAACTTTTCATACCGTTGTTTTGGAGCTTGCTTTAATCCATATAATGATTTACTAACTTACAAACTTTATGTTCTTGTCCCTTAACTTTAAACCTTCAGGTTGATTCATATAGATTTCTTCATCTAAATCGTCATTTAAGAATGCGGTCTTTACATCCATTTGATAAATTACTAAGTTATTTATCGAAGCAAAAGCCGACAAAACTCTAATACTTGAGATCCTAGCTACAGGAGAATATGTATCAAAATAATATATTCCTTCTTGTTGTGTAAACCCTTTTGCTACTAGCCTCGATTTATATTTATCTATAGATCCATCAACTTTTAGTTTCTTTTTAAACACCCACTTGCATCCTGTTGATTTACTACCGGTAGGCAAATCAGTTAAAACCCAAGTATTATTTTGAATTATTGAATTATACTCATCATTGATGGCTTATCTATAGAAGATATTGCATCTTTATAATTTGAGGTTCTCCTTCTACTAGAAATGTGATAAATTCATCTCCAAAGTTCTTTTCTATTCTACCTCTCTTACTTCTTTTAAGTTCAGTAGGTTTTTCTATTCAACTTGTTGGGTTTTATAGGTACGATTGTCGAACAACAAAGTACGGAATTTAAAATTTTTCGTACAAAACCCAAAGCCAGGAAAAGTACATCTAACTCATACGAAAAGGGTTGAATCAAATTCAACAAATATATAAATAAAAGATGGTAATTTCGAAAATTACCTCACCACAGGCAAGGTGGTGGTTTTCTCTGGTGTTCTCTTTGTTCACTAGAGCACCCCAAGTGTTGTGCCTCTAGAGTAGTCCACACCAAAAGGATGATAGTAACACCTTTAATCCACAGGCTTAAAACTAGGAGTAAAGATTTGTCAATGGATGAATTGTATCTAGTTCCAGATCTAGATTGAGAAGAAGCAAGGAGAGGAAGGGGGTGGCCAGGGTTTGGGCGGCTAGGGCTTGGTAATTTTCAGCTAATGTTAATTTTGCATTAGTTGTATTGTGTTGAGATATTATGATATATATATATATATATATATATTGGAAGACTCATTCTTCTAATAGATATATATCATATCTTAGCATATCTTTATTTCTTTCCTTATCATATAAGGAAACAAGATATATTTTAATTTCTACCTTCTTTCTTGTCCCACAAGAATAAATATCTCTTCCAATTTCATCTAGCTAAAAATCGCCCCTTATTGCTTAATTAATTAATCCGAAATTAATTAATCAACCTTACCAATTAATTAACACTTTAATTAATATTTTAATCAATTAGACATTCCAATCAATTAATTAATTAGACATCCTAATTAATAGCTCTCCACTTTGAATTAACACTTTAATTCATATTTAATTAATTAGACCATCTAATTAATTATTCTTCCGATTGAATTAACACTTTAATTCATTCATTGATTTAACTCCTTTAAATCAAATATTTCCTTTTATGACTGTCACAGTCCAACTGCATTGTGTGTGACCCTCTAGGTTCACCATCAATTGGCAGCAGTCCCACGACTTTTGTGATTTAATTAATGAGCAATTTATAAGTAATTAATTGCTCCGATCAATTAAACACTTTTAATTGACCTCCAGAATTAATCTCCCATTAATTCAGAAGTACCAACACCTCATGGTCGATGTCTAGCCACAAGCCCATGAGGCCCAATTTCAGGTGAATTGATATTCGTGAACCTCACCTCTTATAAGTGCCATGTACATACGGTCCTTCTAGTGACTAATTTCCCGATTGAGACCTAGGGTGTGTGAATTGGTTGGCACCTCTAATCATCTCAATTATGTACTTTCTAATTCTGGATAATAATTCTAGTGTGACTGCTAAATTTGGAAACTCCTTTCCAAATTCGTCACCGACCACGGCCGTGGGTTTCTCGGAATCTGTTATCTAATAACGTACATGAAATTCTCTCATCTTATCAGGATGAGTCGATAGATCATTTCTTAGTACTAACCATTCGCATACACGATCATACATACCCAAAGTAGTCGCACAATGATCAGGCTACGTGACCGGCTCCTAAATCAAAGTACGTATTCTCGTGTACCGAATTCGCCCTAATACTTCAAGTCTAAGGACTAAATCGTACACTATTATAAGTCTTGAGAAACTTTCCATTACCGATATGCTTAATGCACTTCCACAATGGGTTTCTCTGTTCGGGTCGTTCGATGCGTTCGATCCCCTATCGAACCACCTAGTCATATGCACTAGCATCAAATGCCTTGTTCATGAAACTATACAAATTCACTCCATGTGAATCATGCATAATCATACAAGTCTTAGTGATTCCTTCGATACCCCGTCTCGATCGGAATCAATGACTTGGAACAGTTTTAAGATCACGACCTTAGAGACTGTTTCATGATTGCACTCAGTACTGACGTGAATCGTCCCATAGTCGAATGTGATCTTAGGATTTCATCCAATCGCTTAGATACGTCCGCGAGAGATGAAGATGGCCATAGTTTAATTTACGTACTATAAACGGGCGTATTATCTTTTAAACCATAAGAATGCAACCTAAGGTAGTCCTCTTACAAGTTAGTATTGTTGGCTTGTTGGGCACTATCCTTTCAATCTCTCACTTGCCCTAAAGCCAATCACATACATTTCTAAGGCCCATCTTCCCCAATATGTCCGTCGAACTCTTCTGTGACTATGGCTTCAATTAATGGATCTGCTAAGTTGTCTATAGACGTGATCAATGTACACGTCATTTCTACCTATGATTTCTCCAAATCATATGGTATACTTTATTGTGTGTTTAGATCATAGGTGAAATCTCGATTTCCTCGCTTAAGCAATTGCCTTGTGGTTATCATGGAAGATAATCACTGGCCTTGCAATGCTAGGTACTACTTCCAACTATTGGAAGATGTTTTCATCCAAACACTTTCTTTCGCTGCATCCAATACTGCGAGATATTATGTTCTAGTGGTTTAGTTGGCATCAAATTCCATTTGAACTCCTTCAAACCATTGTTACCCAATTAAGACAGAATATAGTATCCACATCAGACAGGAAATTCGAATCACTAAATCCTTCGAGTTTCAATTCTTCATTGTTACCGTTGACCAGCAATATATCCTTAGAGCTTTCTAAAGTTCTTAAGGATTGCCCTTTTCGGTAATCCAGTACTCCTTACTGGTGTTCGACTAACAGTAGCTCATAAAATTCTGAGCATGTGTCTAGCTTGGTCTTGTACATGACGTTGCATATCTTATGCCACATTTTGCGTAAAGGGGTGTATAGATATAATCTCCTCCTTACTCATCACATGTAGGGTACATTGATTTTGAGAAAGATTTTATGTTTCTATGGAAGTAGTCCTCTCTAGGATCCTTCCATACTGAATCCATTCAGTTTTGTCTATGTACTCAGATTTGGGAATTCTGACATCTTCTTCAATCTATCTCTATAGATACGTATTGCCAATATGTGAGATGTGTCCCTTAAATCTTCTACGAAGAATTGCGTGATCGAACACGCTTTATTCTGCGTTTTAACATTCTCACATCTCCATGTCAACTTTAATGTTATCGTCAAGTTATAGTACGAACCGCACAAAACTCCCTCTGATACTTTTGTACACTCAAATTTATATGCAATTTGATAAAGTCAACTGCTTTGACTGTCTCATCTTAGTTGCATGTTCCAGGTTCGGGATATAGGTTTAGAGTCATATTTTTACCTTTGGAAGATATCCAATGGTTATACTTCGTAGTCATACCACGCTTTTAAGGCTCAGTGTTTCCAAATGGATTTTGACGTCCCTGTTGGAAAGAAGTTATCCTTATAGTCTTTAAAAGACCTTGAGATAATCTTTTCGCCAATAGGTAAGTCTTGCAAATCAAAGACTTCCCCTTTTATTCCAAGCTTACGCTTTTGAAGATCCATCTGTAACCTTTAGGGATGAATCCCTCAGGTGGATCAATCAAGGTCCCAACCTTGCTAGAATTCATGGAATCCATTCAGATCGCATGGCCTCAAGCCATGTGCCCGAGTCAATGACATACATAGCTTTTTTGCAAGTCCTTGGATCACTATCCAATTGATCACTTTCGTGAATGAACAGGTTCTTTACGAATATGATCGGATCTTCGAAATATTGGTGTACAATTTTGGTTTAGTAGGTTTGGGAAAAAACTCCCACCATTTGTAGGGATGGGTCCGAATCTAGGACTTCATCAAGTTCTATGATAATCCCATTTCTATCAGCGAGGGAACCACCCTCTAAGAATTGTGTATTCCTAAAATGAACTTCTTTCGTTCATTAGGATCGTAGAAACAGGTATCCAATGGATTTCGTTGGATACCCTACAAATTTGTTCAAATTTGATCCACTATCCAATTTATCATTCATAGGTGATAAATAAGGAATTTTAGCAATACTAATCATGGAACGAACCTTGTCTTACATAGTTCGACTCCTTCTATTAGATTCAGTTTGCTACTCAAGAATCCCATTCTTGATTCAGATAATCGAGTAACTTAGGGCTTATGTATTCACCACTTCGATCATATCGAACGGTTATACTTTAATGCCCTTGTTTTGCTTCGGTTTTTGGAACTCCTTTGAATCCTTTCAATATTTCCATATTTGTACTTCACCAAGTACCTATATGGAACCCTTTTGAACCTTTCAACATTTCCAAACTTGTACTTCACAAAATACTTTTATCCTTAAAGCCGCCAGGATTTTTCATGAAGCAGTTTATTTCTCGCACTAATGCTTTAGTGATCCACATGTTTTCTTATGGACCAGATCCATTGAGCACTTGGTATGCTTAAGTTGCCTTGTAAATCGATCATCTTTCCCTTGAGACAAGGTTCGCAAGTTTTGAGTTCATTTAAATTCAATATTTCAAGAGCCATAAATGAAAACAATCCATTGAATCCTTCTTTGGGAAATATGTTCGGATTTAAGCATGCCAAAAAGTGGACAATTATCTTATTGTTTTACTTTTCTCGATTTAGCATAAAGGTCATTAAGTTTTATCAATATTTTATTTCCTTGCTTTAGATACATTCCATTTATAATGGTAAAGCAATTTTGTACAAAGTAAATGCTTTAATTAAAATAATTCCATTCATAATGGTAAAGCAATATTATTTCGTACAAGGTTCAAAATAAAGCTCAAAACAGATAAAACTATAACTAATGTTACAGACGAGAATTTCAAGTAAAACTCTTGCTAAAAATAAAAGTCTAGGTGCTTCTTGACCCAACTCCTGAAGCATTTTTCCCTTATTTCTCGAAGCAACTCTTTCCTTCGTCTTATAATGCGTGCCCTCTTTCCCAAGGGCAAGGGAATATCATCATCACCTGCAAACACTTTACACATGTGAGGAACTATTTAGATGTCATACATCAAAGAATAACTAGGTCATACCTTTGTTCATTCTCTTCAGGAATTTCTTTCCAGCAAGCATCCTTAAATCATTGTCTTTCCCACACAAAGGGCAATCCTTTCCTTCACTCAAACCCTCTTCTTTCTCAAATGCTTTCTCATATTTGTCCAACAACTTATGTAAATCATTTGTTTTAATTCCGTCAGACGGAATGTCACAATGATACATTAAATGAGAAAATGAGTCAGACAAGCCATTGATGATAATCTCTATTTCATCATTTTGATCCAAATCAGCGCCTAGCCTTTTGATTCGTCTCATCATCTTGATTAGTTAAGAACAATATTCACTAACATTGTTAAACCCAATCATGCTTGTTTCGTGGAGTGAATACTTCATGATTTGTGCTAATGTTTGTTCGTACATGATTGTGGATTTTCAAATGGCTAAATAAACAATAAAAGACAACAATAAGCAGACAGGTTTAAGACTAATACTTATAATTAACGAAAATTAGTCATTTTTATCGAAAAAGTTCTCCCACTATTTTATCGAAACAATAACCCCTTTAATTGTTCAGGAAATCCTATTTCCTAGTACGTCTTGACGTCCCAGCAGACATTAATTGCATCCACGACTCGTGGTCATACAATTAATTCCCCATGTAGGTATACATTTACCAATTGTGTCCCTACACAGCCTTCAAGCTATTTTGCCTCGATTTTCGCATTCATCTAGCTCTGCTACATCATAAATGGTACTACTCGTTAAGTCTAACCCATCAATCGTGATGAGCAACGGGCCCGATCATGAAATTCCCGTAACTGGTTATCGGTCACGTCCCTATCAGTTCCCACCCTTGTCAAGTTTAATTAAAAACAAGAGTGGAGAGATTTCGCGTATTGCCCCTTTCTTCGCCTCTGGTGCCAGACTCTGGATCACCTTAATCGATAAGTAGACAACCTACACTAGTCCCTATTGATGGAAGGCTTGGATTTATAAAACTTCATTTTATAGTTAACCCAATATGACTTAATATTTATTCAAGAGGGGAATTTTTCGGTTTTAGAAAGTTTGAAGTAACTCTCCTCGAGATCTCACCGCATTAATTATGCTTTATCTTTTATTTAATGATCTAATTTCTAGCGCGCATCACATACAAGCCAAAACAAATCAATAAATAAAATAAAACATTCACACCTAGCATGCATGCTACCACAATATGTTTTCGTTCGGGAGCCTCCTATGTGGGCCATCATCGAGCCATGATGTTGGCCCAATTGGTCAATCTAATTGGGTTCTTAAAGGATCTAACAAGTTACATTAACTACCATGCATACATGGCCTTCAATCCTTCTTGGGCCTCCACTTTGCTTGTAACGGGCCTCCATCCTAAACTATTTAAAATAAAGCCCTAATTTATTACAAAGGCTCAAAGTGACCCAAAAAAAACTTTAAGGCACGCAGGGCCAATAAAACAACACAATTAAATTAAACCAATCACATATACCCTAGGGTAAAGGCTCGGCACGATCGAAAACCACGTAAACAGTTCACGTTGAGCAGGAAACAAGCAAAAACAAAGTTTTCTTATTTCTTATATCATTTTAAAACTCCCTTTTAAAATAACTCAAGATTCTAATTTTAAAACCCCTTTTCAAACAATCTTTGATTCTTATTTTAAAACCTCTTTTAAAATAATCCTTGATTTCTATTTTAAAACCCCTTTATAAAATAACCTATGATTCTTGCTATAGTCTCTACTAATTATGATAAAATTAATCTTTCGGATAAACAAAACCCCTTTTAAGCATAAAACGGGTTCTGGAATTTCAACTTTTGAAGAATTAAAATTTGGTCCCTCAATTTTTGGAAAAATACATTTTTGACCCTTCAACTTTCGGAAATTACAAATTAACCCCAAAAATTCCAGAACATGCAAATCGTCCCAGAAAACCGAGATAAACAATTTAATTCCAGAAAATTAGTTAATTGCAAACAGACCCCTGAAGTTACGTAAATAACAAAACAGCCCCAAACTTTTGTTAATTGCAAACAGTCCCCAGTTTTCAGAAAACCCAGAAGTTGCAGAAAAACAAAATTTCAGTTTCTGCCCAGATTTTCGAAAAATCTTAATTGGCAGTTTAGTCCAGTAAGTTCAGGAAATTGCAGATTTGGCCCAAATAAAATTATGCTATTTACCCGAACAAATAATATATCATAACAAGCAAGAATCCATGCATAGAACATGACAAACAAATATACAAGTATATTTTGAAGTGTTCAGGCCTTTTCCATATGAGCGTAATGACTTTGGCTCTGATACCACTGTAGGGTTTATGGGTACGATTGTCGAACAACAAAGTGCGGAATTTAAAATTTTTCGTACAAAACCCAAGCCAGGAAAAGTACATCTAACTCATACGAAAAGGGTTGAATCAAATTCAACAAATATATAAATAAAATATGGTAATTTCGAAAATTACCTCACCACAGGCAAGGTGGTGGTTTTCTCTGGTCTTCTCTTTGTTCACTAGAGCACCCCAAGTGTTG